>CM057455.1:1171112500-1172380000 GCA_016271365.2 Neoceratodus forsteri | reverse complement strand
TTGATGATTGGCAGTTGTGCCATGTGCTGTCATTGCAAATGTGTGCTTTTGTGTGCAAATGGCTGTTTTATGCTCTCATACTAATTGTCTTAAGGCCTTTTATGTATAGCCCATTCCACACAGACAGTTCAGGAGATACACCCACTGGTCATACAACAATTGATAAAATTGATCTTAAATTCTTTGCCAGTACTTGGGTGTTCAAAAATTTTCAAGTTCTGAATGTTATTACAATGTTTGCAATTGCCACACCGATAGTTATCAACTGGAACAGCAGGCAAACAAGTGCGACTCACCAGAGATTCGTATACATATTGGTCACTAAATTGACTCAGACACTTTCTCTGTCACCTGTAATTTGTTCCGTTTTGTGAGTTTTCATCTGCTTGGAATATTTTATTGGCAGCTAATACCCCCAATGCTATCTGATATTATACCATGGACCTTAGACAACAACGAATCAGAACGGCTGACTGGCACCTTACCATCATTGTAAATCCTCTGATAATCACCGCAAAAGGTGCCAGTCTGCTGCATGTTTAAAATAAAAACCATCCAACCCCAAAATCACTGATGGCTGACTGCCATCTTGTTTGCCCGCTAAGCGAGCATCACAAAACTACACCTCCACACATCGAAGTCAAGCAACGTTCAACTCATAGAGAACACACGGACTGTAGCAGCGACACACCAAGTAGTTTTTTTTCCAGTCACAGCAATAAATAATAACACAAAAACTGTTACCTGACTCATGTCAGAAACCATGCTCCATTCCCAATATTAGCTACCCGCCGTAGCGCCACGTCCACACCACCTTCACAATGTTACAGACAAAACTCCACGTTCCCACATAAAAAAAAAAAATTCCACGTGTCTCAAGGGTTTGTTTCTTTTTTTCTTGCCAGAAGCTTGTACCCCGAGGTGGCAGCTCTTAGCCTAGAGCTCCCGCGTGCACCACACAAACTGCCTGCTCCTACATAGTAGTGCTCCCGCGTGCACCACACAAACTGCCTGCTCCTACATAATATCATGCCGTCTCCATCATAAACTGTAGGCAAAAACCCAAACAGCACACTACATGGCTTTGTGTGTACACAGGTGGGAGAGCCTGTGTTAGAAACTGTGCAGTGGCTGAAAGGGGGGGGAATGGGGGAGTGAAGCAGCACAGCATATCTTCTGCCTAGCAACAGGGCACTATTTACTATAGAGGAAGAATACCTCACATTAAAATCAATAAAAACATTTTTTTTTTTTTTTACTTTTGTAATATTTTTCTAATCCTTTACTTCCTTCCAATGGAATAATGCAATAAGCCACTTGGGGTGTGTAATCGGATTTACCATGGCTGGCGTAGGATTTACCCACTCGGCTGCACTCCTCGTGGGCAAACCACACCAGCCGTGGTAAATCCTCGATAACCTACACCCTCGTGGCTTATTGCTTAAATATCAACCACATGATGACACACAGAGGCACAGCTTGACACAAAGGTTATTGTTGGTGAGGAGGATGGTAGTGGTTTCTTCAACAACAACTGAGAAGTTGGTGTGTTAACTACAGTATTGCATGCTTTATCCATCACCTCAGAGGTATATTCATGATCAAGAAAGCATTTACCCATTTTTCTTCCTTTAGTCTCAAATCAGATAACAACCTGCAGTTGCTTTTCACTCTGAACATTTAGTTCACATGTATATTATTAATCAAAGTCCTCTGATACTGTAGCTACTGTATTTTCAAAGTGCAACAGCATGTTATAGGTTGTATAACATGCCCATCTATGGCACTGCTACCCCATCCCTCCTTCAAGAATGGCAACATGTGCCTTGTTACAGACTTGGTCAGTCTTCAAGTCAGGATGTTGGTGGCTTTATAAATTATTAGTACACAATAAAATGGCAATGTCTCCAGCACCTGATCTCAATCAACCAATCAATCAATCAAATCTTTATTTATTCAGGCAAAACACCATTGAGCAAGCTCATTTACAAGGTGGACCTGCATCACACAAGGTCAAGCAAAGCAAAAGATTACAATTAGAGAAATTACAAGCATGCATAGAAACAGATTACATAGCTAAGATACATGTTCATAAGCATCATATACATACACATATGCATAGTAACATGGCTGATGGCTATAGATTGGGATAGGAAGGAGGGAGTGTGAAATGGAGCAAATATAATTACACTTAAGGTGGGAGTATGGACAAGGACAGATACAATACAGGATGCCCAGAAGTGCCCTGCCTGGTGCGAAGAACGGAAGGTAGATGTGGGTCGTGGACCAGGGAAGGGGAGAAGATTTGAATAGGTGACATTGATCAGAAAAGGGAGGTAGATGTACTGTATGAAGGCAGTAGGCAGTAGGTGCTCAACTCAGGGCGGTGAAGCAGTTGCAGACTACAGAGATGGCTTTGGTGTATAGTGACTTAAACACAGGAAGACTGACAGGGGTTCTTAATTTTAAGGATTTCTGTAGCTTATTCCAAAGCGAGGGCAGTACAAAGCTTATGGACGATCTTCAAAACCATGTGCTGACCCTTGGCATTTTCAAGGAGATCACTGAGTTACTTCTCAACATGTAACTACCTATCAAGTTTAGGGGCAAGCTGTCAGCAATGTATTGTGGGAGTTTATTGGTAATGGCTCTGTAAGCCCAAAGTGAGGCATTCTTGTTCCTCCTGTGCTGCAGAGAGGTCCATCCCACCACAACGAAGAGGGAGCAGTGATGGGTGGAGAAGGGAAGGGCAGTAATGAATGCTCTGTGGTATAGTGTATCCAGCTTGCCAAGATAAGAAGCAGTACACTGGCTATAGATAAAGTCAGCATAGTCAATTAAGGATAGGAACGGCATCTGGACTTACTTTTTTTTAGCATCAGAGGTCAGAAAATCATTTATCCTGAAGAAGAGACCGAGTCTCTAAGTTTTTTTAGCAGGTCCTCTCTGTGGTCAATAAAGGAGAGTTTATAGTTGAGCCAGACCCCCAAATACTTAAACTTTAGTATGAATTCCAAGTTCTCTCCTAAAAGAGTGGTAATAGGGGGAAGCATGCTAATGGAAGCAGGACATGTACAATTAACTGGTGTAAATAGCATCGCTGTAGTTTTCTTTGCATTTAGGAGGAGTTTTTTGTTAATAAGCTGGTGTTGTAGCAAATTAAATTCACTTTGCAAGTCTTCACAGGCAGCTACAGGAGCTGTATGGCTTAAATGTAGCACAGTATCATCTGTGAATATATGGATGTTTGTCTCGTTGATGTCAACATCATTGCTATTAATATAAATGTCAAAGAGCAGGGGCCCTAGGATGGAACCCTGAGGAACCCTTCTTGTCAGAGGCTTAAGAGGGGAAAACTGGCCTTTGGCCATGACCTGCTGATGCCTTTCAGTAAGGTAGTCATTAAACCACAGAAGGGAAGGTGGGTTCAGGCCAATCGACTTTAATGCAGAGAGTAGAAGACCATGATCTATGGTATCGAAGGCCTTACTAAGGTCCAAGAAAACAGCGCAGACAAATTTTTTGTTATCCAAATCACATTGCCAATCATTCATAACTTTAGCCAGTGCTGAAATAGTGCTATGATTAGCTCTAAACCCAGACTGCATAGGATTTAGGAGATTCGTTGTTTCAAGGAAAGATCTCAACTGGGCATTCACAATTTTTTCCAGGAGTTTTGACAATACAGGTAACAGGGAAATCGGCTGGTAGTTATGTAGATTGCTAGGGTCTCCTGCTTTAAACAGAGGAATGACATACAGTAAGCAGTTTTCCATAAGCGGGGAAAGGACCCTTGTGATAAGGACAGATTGAACAGATGGGTTATTGGTACTGCAAGGATATGGCAAGCAATCTTTAGAAAGAAGAGATCAAAGGAGTCAGCACCAGCACTTTTCTTTATATCCAGCTGAAGAGTGAGGTCTTCGACATCTTTCAAGGAGGTAGGTGAAAACGAAAAGATAGTGTTCGAGCTACTACTCAGGTCAGTGTGATTACTTTAGGATTAGAGCAGATATGGAATTGTCTGAACTAGGGACATGGTGAGAGGGGCTAAACTGACTAGCCTGGATCATTGCTGCCACAGTGCCACTAGCCCCCACCAAAATAAGGGGTCATGGGGGGCTGTCTGAAATAAAACAGTTATCATAAGAGAATGGTGGGGTTGGGCTAGGGTTCAGGGACAGCTTGAAAAGATGCTGGCATAGTGCCAGGAGACAGCAATGTTATATGTCTTTATGACTGCATTTCTCAATGACACTATGCTGACATATTGCTATTACAAGAAGGGGTCTGTGACTGGAATTCCTAATGCAGCACTGCTTTTGTTGTTACAAGGGAGTGGAATCGAAGCAAAACCTCCTGAAAATCTCTCTGCATCCTCTCTTTCACTACAATGTGTTTTCGTCCTCTCTTCTCCCCCCATCACAACACTATTTTATCTCTCTTCCCCTTCCACACTGCACTGTTTTATTTGTTCCACCCGAAGAGGCAGGTGATTACAAAAAAAAAAAGAAGAAGAGAAAAGGAAAAGAAATGGCCCAACCAGCACAATCAGCCCTCAAAGTTACATGGGACATTGAAAAATGTTTTTACCACATGCTTCAACCACAATTCAGAATCAATTCCTCCATTAATAAAAGCTTTTAGACTCCCTTCTCACTTTAAGAATCGGGCATCTACTACAGTTGGCACTCCTGCTAAAGCAGCAACTGTTTCGGTGCAGTTTATATTGGAATCTGATCATGAGTGCCTTATCAAATCTCTCTTTCTCGCTTGCTACAGTATCATCGGAATGGAAAAGTGCATCCGTTATCCCACTCCCAAAAGGGGGTGACCCCTCTACTCCGAGCAACTAATGTCCTGTCTTCCTACTCCCTATCTTGGCCAAAATCCAAGAGCGACTGGTGCTAGACCAACTCTCTGCCTATCTCGACACCTCTTCCTTCTTCGCACCCTACCAATCGGGATTCAGGAAGAAGCATTCCATCATCACCTCCCTCCTCAGGCTCACTGACACTGTCCTCATGGGTATGAATCACGGGCACATTACTTTGACTATTTTTGTCAACCTCGCCAAGGCATTCGACACTGTCTCCCACACCCTTCTGTTATCCAAACTCACCCAGGCAGTCTCTCAAGTAGCTGCACCAGTTGGTTCAACTCCTACTTAACAGGCAGATCCCAATCTGTGAGAATCTGTCATCATACCTCTGCCCCCCTCCCTGTAACCTCAGGGCTCCCCCAAGACTCGATACTTGGCCCAATCCTGTTCTACATTTTCTTGAATGACCTGCCCTCCATGTGCCAAAACACATCCATTCATATGTACACTGATGACACAGCCCTTTTTACGTCAGGCCCCTCACCCTCTGAAGTGGCCTCTAGACTTCAGGAGGACTTCAGTGCTGTGCAGCTCTGGTTCTGGGCTAACCAGCTCTTTCTCAGTCCCAATGAAACTATCTCCCGAACCTTTGGTACAAAACAGAGGCTCGCCCAACTCCCCACAACCCCCACCTACCATACTATTGACGGGACTTCTTTGGAGGCAAGCACCTCCTTCTGGTACCTTGGAATCTGGCTTGACCAGCACCTTGACTTCTCAGTTCATATCGACTCAATACATGAGAAACTTCTCCCCAAGCTGGGCACCGTTTATTGTAACAAGGGCTGCTTACCACTGGCAACCCGTGAAGCAATCCTACAACAAATGATCCTACCTATAGTCAACTAGGGTGACATAGTTTACAGTGTCGCCCCCAAGTCCACCCTCACAAGACTCAACCCCCTCTTCCATGCCTTCTGTTGATTTGCATTGGATTGCACTCCCTCCATGCACCACTGTGACCTCTACAAGATGCTAGATCTCCCCTCGCTACAGGATCGGAGACTTGCCCACTGTGGCTGGTTAACGGCAAAATTCTGGACACAGTCCCTCCTCCCCCCACCTACAGTTCAACCCCCTTCGGCATATTCCCTCAGGAACACTGACAGGTTGTTGCATGTCCCACTCATGACCACAACCAAAGATCAGGCTGCTTTTAACTACCGCATGTCTAAGCTGTGGAATTCCTTGCCGGCCAACATTAGGCACACAGACAACCACCAGCAGTTAAACCAGCTCCTCAAGTCACATTTTCCTCCCTCCTGCTCATGCAGTCCGATCCACAGTAATACCATTTATCCACCCTCCCACCCTTACCTTTACCATCTCTTCCAGCCAAGCCCCAGGCTCTAGCCCACTGCCAGATGAAATCTGGCCTGTTGCACCAGAAATAAGCGCAAATGTTCATCCAGAGTCACTATTTCTACTCAAGTTGCACAGCAGGACTATGGCCCTTGGAACTGTAGGCAGTTGATACTATGTTAGTTGGTGTCCTAGGCACTGAGGTTACAAGATATGTTACACTGTTTACTCCTGTTGTGCTCTGAACTGTACACTACCTGTACTGTAATTCATGTCTGTCAATGCTGTATTTGTCCTTTCCCCCCCTTCCCCCAGGACGCATCTGGAATCGAGCAGTACTCTGCTCAGTATGCCTTCCTGGTGAAACTCTTAAATAAATAAATAAATAAATGAATAAATAAATAAATAAATAAAGCAAGTAATGTCATGGATCAAAAATAATGTTTATCCAGACGTCAACCCTCAAACACAGGCTAGAAGACACCATTTAATACCATTCTGAGCTGATGCGCAACAAGTAAGGGTCACATTTTCCTTGTTATACTCCTGCAAGGCAAGAATTATTTTACAATCAACTAAGTGTGCATTTTTTTATCTGGACCAGCACTTTGATTTTTTGAGAAAAAGATGCCTGAAAAAGCCCAGAAAGAATCATCTACATCTTCTAATCATGATAAAGAATCTGACTTTGACTTTGATATTCCTGTCCCCAAGCAATAAACTGGCAACGAAAGCCAGGATCACACAAGCACACCTGAAAATGTTTCCTAACCCTGTACTGTAGCGACTGAACTGCTGTGCATTACTTATTTGCAATTTAAGTCCAGACAATCCTATTTAAACCTGTCAATATCTGTTGCTATTGACATTCCCAATACACTTTATGCTGCAATTAAAGTTACAGATGTTTTTATTTTTTCTCTTATTTTTCTCATTTTCTGCAAGAATGCAGGATTCATTCTTATTAACTTTCCTTATAATATTAAGGATGGAAAGATATCATATTAATAATACCTGCAAAGACACTGGACACTGAAAAAATCTTATTATAATAAAAATCTTATTATACCTAGTCAGATGTCTTTCTGTGTCTTTTTAGACATATTAATTGCTAAAATTCTATTGAAATTATATATTTTTGTTTTGGGGTTTATTCTGCTCATTGGCACTGTTTGTGCTAGAGTTGTGCATGGTGAAGCTATGAAGGGAACAGAATGTGCAGCAGATTTTTGAATCATGTAAAATTAACTTTAATAGAAATTGCCTGTTTCTTTCCTATACAATAATGCTAGTTAGTAGTACCATTTGTTTTATGTTTGTTTTCAAGACAAGGGGTATGGTTGGGAGGGGGATGCTGCTCTCAAATTAATTTATCCAAACTGCTATACCTTTGTTAAGGAGGATTTCAGCAGTATAAACTTAAGTTCAGTCTGAATAGAGTTTATTTCTGACATTATTGCAGGTTACTTGCTGTTAATAACTGGTGTTTTTTTTTCTTTCTACTATAGTAAGTAGATATCTAGTTTAATGCCTCCCCCATAATTTCTTCTTTTAGGACACAGTCTATATTGTACTGAATCTGATTACCCAATTGGGTAAGGAATAGGGATTAGTAATACTGTAAATGTTTTACCTTTCTGTAGTTTGCAATATACTATATGGATGTACCCTCAATATATAAAATGTATGTATTGAAAAAAGTCAAAAGGAAAAATAAAAAAAACATGTAAGTCAGAAAACGTTTCTTGCACTGAAAGTGCAAATCGGGGAAAGCCCCACACATGGAGTCATGGACATTCATCTTTAAGTGTTGTTACTCATTTCAGTTGAAATGCAGCTTCACTGTTACCAGTCCCTCCCTAAAAATCCGCAAGAGAGGCACAGAGCATCCTTGAGCTGACAAGTGTAAACAAAAGGAACATATCACAAACAATCGTATGACGTACTGTACTTAATGTTTCCAGTCCCCTGGTAATGACTGCCTACTTCTCCTTCGAGATTCAGTTTCACTATACTTACAGTCCTCATCCAGGAACTTGTACTGAATGTGTTGCTTGAAGAAATCCTGTACATATTTAGAGAGATCTGCTTCCTGCTTGCAGGTGTAATCATAGTACTGGGTGTAGTCCCTTTGGGAGATACCTTTCAAAGAATTTTAGAGAAAAAACATAATTTTTATGGTTGCATTGTGTCATGATGCTATGCTGATATATTGCTATCAGAAGAAGGGGTCTATGACCAGAATTCCTAATGCAGCACAGCTTTTGTTTTTAGGATGGAGTGGAATCAAAGCACAACTTCCTGAAAATCTCTCTGCATCCTCCCATTCACTACAGTGTGTTTTCTTCTTCCCTCTCCCACAGCACTATTTTCTCTCTCTCTCTCTCTCTCTCTCTCTACCCCTCCCCACTGCACTGATTTCTTTGCCCTGACTGAAGGGGCTGCTGATTTAAAAAGAAAAAAGAAGAAAGAAAAAGAAACATGCCCGACCACACAACCAGCACTCCCCCATGGCTTGTCCTTCAATGCACCTCTTTCTCAGCTTGTCCAGCACAGCCAACAGTGAGCCATATAGTCATGCAATGCTATAGCAGCAAAGGCTGAGCTAGCCAAGCATCAGTTAAAAGTTCACTAACGAGCTGTGACAGTGTCAGTCTAAACTTACATTGCTTCTGAAGCTAGCTGGTGCCCACAACAGAACAGTCCTGGTCATGTTAAACCTCTGTACATGGCTCCTGAGTTAAACATTGCATTGCACAAGCACTCATTTTATTTATTTTTTTGTGACTGAAAGTCTAATACTTTTCATGAGATGTTCTATAAGCACTCATTTTATTTTATTTATTTATTTTTTGTGACTGAAAGTCTAAATCAGTTCATGAGATGTTCGATATACTCTGCTGACACCTATTCATATTCTATGTGCATCACATCATCACTTGTGCACAATCCATAGGGTCTATAAATTAAAATGACTGAGGAAGACAAAGTATGATAGCTGTATTGAGGATTCTTGAGAAATGACCACTTATGCATTTATGTGAAAAGAATGAGATACTTATAATTATACAGAAAATCTTGAAATAGGGATCATAACATTAATACTTTGTTCCATTACTTTTTTTAAATAGTTATTTGTTAAACTTACAGAGCACCACTTATAGCTTATGTGACACTATATGCAGAGGCTTAACATGACCAGGACCAGTTCTATTGTCAGCGCCGGCTAGCTTCAGAAGCAATGTGAGCTGAGACTGACACCGTTACAGCTCATTAGCACTCTTTTAACTGTTGCTCAGTACAGGATCCAGACTGTCATGCTGCTATCAGGTACATATGACTGCTGGGATGAGCACCCAAGCACATCTCAAATGCCATTTCCTCAAATGTCATAACTGATGGAAAGTATCCAGTACCAAGTCCAACTGCTGAAATCCATGAAAACACAAAGTGGGGGGTGCACAGAATTAAGGGGGGCCACCACTCTTGCAAACTGCCACTTCTAATACCGAACTGTGCACACTTGTGGAATTTGAATGTTGATACTTGCTTCAAAATTTGCTGCTGTGCTCCACTTCTCAGCTCTGCTGTGGATCACTAAATTCCAGGTGTAAGGTCCAAATGACAGCAGCACACTAACAGTACTCTGTACCAAAAAAACCTTTTTTACTCAATATAATAAAGAAATATATGAAAAAGGTGTATATAAAGTGACTTTACCCCTTTGTGACCATGCCACCTAAAAGAAGGGTTGTTTGACCCTGAAGTGCCGAGGCAAGTGTGGTCAGTGATTTGGCCTGCTTTGTAACTTGCTTCTTTCTTTATTATTTTGAATCAAAATGTTTTTTTTTGGTACAGAGTACTTTTAGTGCTGCTGTGTCATTTGGATCTTACACCTGGAATTTAGTGCTTCACAGCAGAGCTGAGCAATAGAGCATAGCAGTGAATTCTGAAGCAAGTATCAACATTCACATTCCAAAGGAGTGCACAGTTTGGTGTTGGAAGTGATAACTGATGGAAAGATTGAACTCTGGTGTATGTATGACCCAATAAGCAGTGCATAACTGAGGTGTAAAAATTTGCACTTCATTTAGCCCTGAAATATAGGAAGGAAGTAACACTGGTTTTGATGCAGACACTTTGCTTTAAAGTCCTGATTCTGAATACCTTGTTTTGGGGTGTTGACAGTTGCTCTGGTTGAGAGGATACTATAGTTGGGGATGAAGGAAAGTCTGAGCCTACGTCCTCAGACTGTGACATTTCAGGCAATAAAGTTTGTATTCTGCAGAAGTATTTAGCTTGGGTAAGGTAGTTGATCAGAGCTGCTGACAGGTTGAGAAGGGCAGGTGAGAGAGATGAGTAAGGCAGTTTAATGCAGTGTCCTGTGGGGACATATGTTGATGAAATACCACTTTTTATCATAAGCCAGGAGTTTTGAGCCCTCTTAGCTCCAGTGCCAGATATAAAGCTCTTGTACTATAAATCTACTTTTTTTTATTAACATCATGGAACCCACTACCCTACTTCTCACCCACCTATTATTGTCTTGGAATTATTATTATATTTTTTTCAATAATATTCTAACTTGCTGTGTCTAGTATAATATAAATAAGTACATTGGATATTATTTCATCATACAAACATTACTTTAAATAATTTCATTACAGTAAAAGAAGGGATAGATTTTGACCCAGGGAGGGTCCCCGGGAAGCCCAGCATCACCTGCACCCATCTCCAAAGACCTCCACCAACCCCAAATCTTCACCATGATGTCCCAGGTTTGAGTTGGGGTGCTGTGCTACTGTTGGAGTTTATTTTGACTCTGTAGCTCTCTGTGGTTTTCCTTCCCCACTGGCTTGCATGCAGAATGAACCTTGGTATATTTCCCTGATGCTCCTCTCTATCCTGAACTATGAACTTTTGTAATGGCAAGGGGAGGTAATAATGTGACATCCTTCCTTTAGCATGATTTAAAAAATGCCAAATAACTGCACTTTAACCTTACTCCATCTGATTTTATTACTCTGTGCCATCCCCCTTGCTGGCAGTTTGCTCTTCTTCCCTCTGCCAGCGCCTTCCCAGTTCCTATTTCTCTGCACCACACCCTTTTGGAGTGTTAGACTCTCCCACACCACCCAGGCACTGTTCCTCTTCTTCCTCCTTCCCTTTTCAGATCTCCCAAGATAACTGTCCCTGCAGCCATCTCTTGGACACATGTTGCAGCAGCTACCACCCTTACACTCTGGGTCTCATGACACAGGAACCACATTAGCTCCAACAGCTGAATCAGTGTTCAACCACCCCATGATTTCATCCAACACTGGGGTGCCCACCTCTAGTGCAAGCTTGCCCCCCAACTGGCTAGCTTGCTCATGTCCCTGCCTACATTTCAATTGGTTTATGCTACACTCCCTCTGATGTTAGTAGCCAGGATTCAGTGTGGAGCAGAGGGGGGTTGTGGGTGCAGCAGTGGGACTGATGGAGAGTGAGAGCTAGCTCAGATGAGAGTCAGGGCTTGGGCATCCCAGGGACAGTGTGATCAAAGGATGGTAGCAGGACTGAGACACCAGGACTGTGTGTTGTCATTGCTGCAATTGAAAGGAATGCTGTGGGTCTGTGTGTCACAGCAGGGCTTAAACCTGTAAAAAAGGTATATAAATCTACACACACTTTAATCATCCTTCCAACATTCTGCTTCTACCCACCCCTTGCTCTTTTTCAGAATTCTTTAGCAGGTCAGGTGCTCAGTCCAAACCTGCCAGCCCCCCCCCCCACACACTATGCCTTCTAGTGATCCAAGAGAGTAACATACAACTATGCAAACTAGAAGGGCTTCTTTTATGAAGTTAGTGTTTCCAGAGACAAGCATTCATTTTACTTAACTCACTGATTTCTTCAATATCTGATTTTAGTAAAGAGAATTTCTGTCATTATTCATGAATGAACATCAATTTAAACAACTTAACAATACTTTTCTTATCTGTACACGCAGTTGTTAAAGTAAATAGCATTGTCATGAACATATGAATGATTCCTTTTTTTATGACTGCAGTTGACAGAGGTCTGCAGACATCTTGCTTCAAAAAAGGGACTCAGTATTACTTCAAAGCATTCTTTCCCACCAAAGAACATGTTGGACTTGCAGCACAGTCTCCTGCGCAAGATAACTGCACCAGATAACAAAGTTTCTTCCCAAAAAACAAGAAAAAACAAAGCGTGTTTCCTTTGCAGTTGCAACACATATCAGTCATTAATCCAGAATTCCTTCACATAATATCCCAGTTCTGTCTGTAGGCAATAAGGGTTAACAGGGCTGTGCGCAATGAATCACTGCCATGTTGTTTCCTCCAAGGTTTTAAATTTCACACATACACACTCACCACTATGTTTTAGCCTTGCTTTGCTACCATGGACTGACATAGTCCAGCATTCCTTTACATTCCAATTCTGTCTGCCTGTTCTCCTGTGGTATTATAAAGAAATTAGATTTTTGTCATGTGATTGATGTACACATTCCAACCTCTTTTTTCCTTTTCTATACATATTTTTTGCACTTGTATCATAACCCCTGTCTATATATTTATTCAGAAATTGGATTCTCCACTCATGCCACTAATCTTATTTCTTTACTGATCTGCAATTTAATTACATCAATAATCAAGAGCACATACTGGTTCAGGTACTCAATCATCTCCTGATGGCTAGAGATCAGAAGAATCATTCCATTCTCATTCTTCTTGATCTCTCATCAGCTTTTGACACTGTGGACCATGGGGTACTTCTCGTGTGCCTGGAGTGTTCTGTCAGGGACAGTCCTCAGTTGGTTTAGATCTTTCCTCACTGACAGGACTCAGAGAGTGATGTCTGGATTAAATTCTTCCTGCCCACTCTCACTGTCATGTGGGGTACCCCAGGGCTCGGTGTTGTCCCCCATGTTGTTAGCAGTGTATATGCTGTCCCTCGGAGACATTGTAAGAAGGTATGGGCTGAAGTTTCACTGCTATGCAGATGATACTCAGCTGTACCTGTCTTTTGTCAAAATAGCTGAAAAAGGGGAGATACTGTTGATGGTGGACCTGAATATGCCAGATGTTAACTGGACAACATGGACTGCAGCCACATCCAAGAACAGGGTCATTCTCGATGCCCTACAGGGGGCATGCCTTAGACAGCTAGTGGTGGAACCCACTCAGGAGGGAGCAATATTAGACCTGGTACTCTCAAATGGAGAGAGGATCACAAATTTAGAAGTCAGTAGACATCTGGGGACAAGCGACCACTGCACAGTGTGCTTCACAATAAACACCATCTTGGAGACAAGCCATACAAAGACAAGGATACCGGACTTTAGAAGGGTTGACTTTGGCAGAATGGGTGAATACCTAAGGAATGCATTAGCAAATGGCCAGAGAGGAAGGGTGGAAGAACAATGGAGAAAAATCAAAACTGCCATCATGGAGGCAACAAGCCTTTGTGTGAAACAAATAAAGAAAACGAAGCAGAATAAAAAACCACTATGGTTCTCAAAAGAGGTGTCAGGGAAGGTTAAGGAGAAAAAGGCTGCATTCAAAAAGTATAAGGAATCACAGAAGGAACACGACAGGGAACTGTATCAATTAAAGCAGAAAGAAGTGGGGAAGGCAGTCAGAAAAGCAAAGGCCCAAACCGAGGAAAAGATAGCCAACTCAGTTAAGAAGGGGGATAAAACCTTTTATAGGTACATTAGGGAGCATAGAAAGGTTAAGAGAGGGATCGTGAAGATTAATAAAGGAGAGGGGAGGTGGGCAGAAGGAGACAGTGAAAAGGCAGAGATACTGAATTAATACTTTTGCTCAGTATTCACAAAAGAAGAAGAGGAGGAGGAGTTACCTAAACCAAACAATAGAAGTACTCTGGGTAGTGGGGTTGACGCCAGTGCATTTACAGAAGAAAGAGTCCTGAAAGAACTCCCAAAACTCAAGGTGGACAATGAAATGGGGCCTGACAGGATCCACCCTAGAATCCTAGGTGTCAGCGTGGCTCAGTTGGTAGAACATCCGCCTCTGGACCAGAAGGTCGTGGGTTCTCGTCCCACACCGGGATTGGACTTGCACCTAAAATTGCTGGCATCCGAGTGCAGTATTGGGGGGGTGCTGTACTGCTGGGGTGTGCCGTCCTTCAGATGAGACGTTAAACCGAGGTCCCTTCTGCCCATCCTGGTGTTGTCCTGGTGGTGTCCAGGTGGAAGTAAAGAACCCAGGGCACTCTTCCAACGAGTAGGAACATTCCCGGTGTCCTGGCCAACATTCCCCTTCCCATAAACCAGTTCATGCAATTATTCAGGCTGTGTGTGGGTGATGATGTGCGATATGGCCGCCACCACACATTCAGTCACTTCACTACCAGTCTAGCATTGCTTGTAAAGTGCTTTAGATGTATGAAAAGCGCTATATAAATGCTGATTCTTCTTCTTCTTCTTCTAAAAGAACTAAGGGAGGACCTAGTAACACCACTGACCACACTTTTTAACAAATCATGGGAGGATGGAGTGGTACCCAAGGACTGGAGGAGGGCAGATGTGATTCCCCTTCACAAAAGTGGGAGCAAGGCAGAAGCAGGAAACTACAGACCTGTTAGTTTGACCTCAGTGGTGGGAAAAATGATGGAATCACTTCTGAAAGAAAGAATTGTTCAGTACCTAGAGGCCAGCAGGGCACAGGACCCAAAGCAGCATGGATTCACAGCAGGAAGGTCATGTCAGATGAATCTAATCGATTTCTTTGACTGGGTGACCAAAGTAATAGACCAGGGAGGGGCTGTGGATGTGGCCTTCCTAGACATTAGCAAGGCATTTGACACAGTCCCATACAAAAGATTAATAATCAAGTTATCCAGCCTGGGAGTGGGTCCCAGGGTGGTAGCCTGGGTAGAAAACTGGCTGCACAACAGGACACAGAAGGTAATAGTGAATGGAACACATTCTGAAGAAAGAGGGGTTACTAGTGGAGTACCTCAGGGCTCAGTACTGGGTCCAGTCCTCTTTAACGTCTTTATAGGTGACATTGCAGAGGGTCTGGAAGGAAAGATATGCCTCTTTGCAGATGACACAAAGATCTGTAACAGAGTTGATACACAAGGGGGGTAGAAAGGATGAGAAGGGACTTGGCAAGGTTGGAGGAATGGTCAGACAAATGACAACTTAGATTCAATGCAAAGAAGTGCAAAGTAATGCACCTGGAAAATAAAAATCCAGGAAAAGAGTACACAATAGCAGGGGAGGTACTAACAAAAACAATAATGTAAAGGGATCTGGGTGTAGTCATATCAGATGACCTAAAGGTGGGTAAGCAATGTGAGAAGTCAGTAAGGAGAGCCAGGGGGATACTCTGTACAGACAGTTGGTGAGACCTCATCTGGAGTACTGTGTGCAGTTTTGGAGACCTCATCTATGCAAAGACATAGACAGGATGGAAGCAGTCCAGAGGAGGGCCACTAAAATGGTGCAGGGTCTACATCAGAAACCATATGAAGAGAGACTGAGAGAGCCTAATATGTATACCCTTGATGAAAGGAGGGAGGGGGGGACATGATACAAACTTTTAAGTACCTCAAGGGAATCAACAAAGTCCAGGAGGGTAGCATCTTTCAGAAAAAGATGTGTGTAAGAACAAGGGGCACAATTTAAAGTTAGAGGGGGGACAGCTCAGGGGTAATGTGAGGAAATTTTTTTTCACGGTGAGAGTGGTGGACGCATGGAACTGCCTTCCTGGAGAGGTTGTGGGGTCTAAAACAGTGGAGGAATTCAAACATGCATGGGACAGACATAAGGCAATTATAGTTGGGGGTTGCAGGAAGTAGGCTGTTGGTTAACTAGAATCTGCAGCTTATCCAATAGGTAGGGAAATGGGAAGACTGGGTGGGCCAAGTGTGTTCTAACTTTCTGAGAACTGTGTCACCGCTCATCAGCGGTTGGGATTTATCGAAAGTTTTGGAGTAAGCCCCTTGTATTGCTGGACGTCTGTTTTAAGTGCTTCCTGGACTGCATGACCTGCACAGCGTGAGAGGCTGTGCAGTAGGTCTGTGCATTCTCTATTTGGCCAGAAGTGACTTGGGGGGAGCTAGGACCTGTGTGTCCTGAGGCGGGGATTTTATTTTCCTTAAATTGCTGCACTGCTAGCAAGCGGCTAGTTAGAGTGTGTTCTAACTTTCTGAGAACTGTGTCGCCACTCGTCAGCGGTTGGGATTTATCGAAAGTTTTGGAGTAAGCCCCTTGTATTGCTGGACGTCTGTTTTAAGTGCTTCCTGGACTGCACAACCTGCACAGCGTGAGAGGCTGTGCAGTAGGTCAGTGCATTCTCTATTTGGCCAGAAGTGACTTGGGGGAGCTAGGACCTGTGTGTCCTGAGGCGGGATTTTATTTTCCTTAAATTGCTGCACCACTAGTGCGGCTAGTTAGAGTGTGTTCTAACTTTCTGAGAACTGTGTCGCCGCTCGTCAGCGGTTGGGATTTATCAAAAGTTTTGGAGTAAGCCCCTTGTATTGCTGGACGTCTGTTTTAAGTGCTTCCTGGACTGCACGACCTGCACAGCGTGAGGCGCTGTGCAGTAGGTCTGTGCATTCTCTATTTGGCCAGAAGTGACTTGGGGGGAGCTAGGACCTGTGTGTCCTGAGGCAGGGAATTTATTTTCCTTAAATTGCCGCGCTGCTCGCAAGCGGCTAGTTAGAGTGTGTTCTAACTTTCTGAGAACTGTGTCGCCGCTTGTCAGCGGTTGGGATTTATCGAAAGTTTTGGAGTAAGCCCCTTGTATTGTTGGACGTCTGTTTTAAGTGCTTCCTGGACTGCACGACCTTCACAGCATGAGAGGCTGTGCAGTAGGTCTGTGCATTCTCTATTTGGCCAGAAGTGACTTGGGGGGAGCTAGGACCCATATGTCCTGAGGCGGGAATTTTATTTTCCTTAAATTGCTGCACCACTCGCAAGCGCGAGCGTTGTGAGTGGTGCAAGCGACACTCGGTAGTGAAAATGTTTAGCTGACACAGGAGAAAAGACTATGCTTTTATTGTGTGCCTTTTAAAAGTAATGTTACAGCTGAACAGTTTATTGCTGTATACCATTATTGAGGTTGAGAATTAGCTAATTCGAGGGCACTATTGTTAGCAGTTTTGCTGTGATTTTAGATGTCAGTAATATATGTTTGATGACTGAATAGGCTAGGAGGGATATTTTTTAGGCTTAAATAGTTTATTGTTTAAATTTCGTATTTAAGAATTATTTGTGCCTTAGATGTATATGGGCTATATGGGAGGACTAAGGGGGCTAGAATTATTTATGATAGTTTGATGCTGCATGACCTTCACCCTTTTATCCCCCTCCCAGTATCAGATACACTATTAAACGTTGCTGGGAGGAAGGGATTGGGAGGGATAGCGTTGGTCGTGCACTGTCGAACAACCCATGTATGGGTTGTGGGAGGATTGAGGTTGTCAGGTTCAGAAGGTGCCCTGGGTTGCGATGGACGCATGGAAGAGGCCAGACGTGGTTGGTGCCCATCCCCAGGGAGTTCACCAGATCGAGTGGCCAGGTAACCTGTGGGGCTGCACCACCCCCAAATCCCCTGACGGCAGTGCTCTGTAATGCCAGATTGATCAGAAATAAGACAGCAATTATTGCTGCCTTGATTTCTTCAGTCGATCTGGTTTGTATTATGGAAACCTGGGTGGGAGATGATGCAGGCCTGATTTTCGAGGCCGCAGTCCCTCCTGGGTATACCGTGGTGCACTGCCCCAGAGTGGAACGCAGGGGTGGCATTGTAGCTATCTGTTTTAGATCCAGTCTGACCTTCACCATGCACCCGGTGAGAACCCCGGGTTCCTTTGAATGTGTGGCCATCCATGGAGGACCTGATGTGGGCTGCAGGATTTTTCTCATTTATTGCCCTCCTGGGCCGATGGGAGATTTCCTGCAGGAGATCGCAGATTTCGTTGCCGACGGAATGTTGGAATCCCCCAGATGTATTTTTCTGGGGGATTTCAATGTTTGGTTTGACTACGTGAATCATAGATACAGCTATGAGTTTTCTCAGACTATGTCCTCCTTAGCTTTGATGCAGTCTGTTACTGCATCGACTCATCGGGATGGCCACATGTTGGACCTGGTGTTCTCACTGGGGCTTGAGATCAGTGATCTCAGGATCAATCCGGTCCTCTGGTCTGATCATTGCATGGTGCAGTTCATGCTTGGGGCTCCAGCCATAAACCCTTCCCCTGTTGAGATGATTAGCTGTCTCCCTTTATGGGGTTTGACCCCTGAGGGTTTTTTGGCAGCAGTGAAATTGTCTAGTGTGGGTGATGCATGTGTGGGAGGTGTTGCTGTCGGGGTTGACACCTATAATAGGGTGTTATCTGACACCATTAACTCCCTCACACCCATCCGTGTATGACCCAGAACTTCATACCTGAGGTCACCATGGTTTGATGGTGAGCTCAGGGAGATGAAGAAGATGGGTCGGAGGTTGGAGCGCTGTTGGAGGAGATCCCATCTGGAAGCGGATAAACTGGTCCTGCGTGCCCACTACGGTGTGTACCAGGAGGCAATCAACCGTAAGAAGACATTGTTTTTGTCCAGGGAGATTGCTGCCAGGAAGAACTGACCGGCCTCACTTTTCTGGACTGTGGATAGGCTTTTACATCCTGCCTTTCTACAGCCAGGGAGGGTTTTTTACAATACAGATTGTGAGGAATTCGCTCGGTTCTTTTTGGACAGGGTGTCCTCGATCCGGCTGGTGGCTTCTTCAGCCAGCAATGTTACAGCTGGCAGTGATCACCTGATGTATTCTGAGTGCACTCCATCTGGTTGGGGAGAGTTTAGACCAGTGGAGGTTAGTGAGGTTATCGAGGTAGCAACCAATATGAAGCATACCTTTTGTGAACTGGACCCGGTGCCAACGCGTTTTTTAATGAGATGTGTTGACTCTATTGGCCCGGTGTTTGCCTTGATTGTACGGTGTTCCCTTTCTGAGGGTGTCTTTCCAGATGCCTTGAAGGAGGCTCTGGTGAGACCCCTCTTAAAGAAGCCATCTTTGGACCCAGAGATCAAGGCAAATTAACGTCCAATCTCCAACCTTCCATTTTTGGGAAAGGTTGTTGAGAAGGTGGTAGCGCTTCAGTTGGAAAAGCACCTCGTATCTCATGAGTTGTATGAACCCTTCCAGTCGGCTTTTCATGCCAGACATAGCACTGAAACAGCACTTGTTCAGGTGCAGAATGATCTCCTCAGGGCTAGAGATCAGGGAGACAAGACAATTCTTGTTCTCCTTGATTTCTCCTCAGCATTTGACACTGTGGACCATTGTGTGTTGCTCGTCCGCCTTAGGGACCTATGTGGACTCACCGGTATTGTCATCAAATGGTTTGAGTCCTTTCTTACCAACAGGAGGCAATGGGTTATGATGGGAAATTCCTCATCTATACCCAGTCTCCTTTTTTGTGGAGTTCCTCAAGGATCGGTACTGGCCCCAATGTTGTTCGCAGTGTACATGCTGCCTCTGGGTGGGATCATTAGGAAGTATGGTCTGAGTTTTCATTGCTATGTTGATGATACTCAGCTATATCTTTCCTTTGCCCCAGGAACATCAAATGCAGTGGATGTGCTAAACATCTGTCTGGCCGAGATTAACGACTGGATGGCCTCCAGCTGGTTGCGGCTAAACCCCGATAAGACGGAAGTATTGGTAGTGGAGTCGAACGGAGTCTGTGATAGGATGGCCTCTGACACAGAAACTGGGCTTGTTCTTGGAACTGTGTCATTGAAGGCCGCCTCTTGGGTGCGAAATCTGGGAGTGATTCTGGACAGGGACTTAACCATAGAGGCTCAAATATCCTCCATGGTTCATACCTGTTTCTACCATCTCAGAAACATTGCCAGGATTAAGCCCCTTGTTCCGCCTCTGGACCTCCCTACCTTGATACATGCCTTAGTCACATCAAGGCTTGATTACTGTAATGCGCTCTATCTCGGGGTCACAGGAGGATCTCTCCGAAGACTGCAGCTGGTGCAAAACGCAGCTGCCCGGTTGTTGACTGGGCAGCAAAAGTCTTGCCCTATTACACCGGTCTTATGCGAATTGCACTGGCTGCCAGTCAGGTGGAGAGTCCTCTTTAAGGTGGGTCTTCTCACCTATAAGGCCCTACATGGGCTGGGCCCTAGTTACCTGTCAGACCTTCTGTTACCTGCCCTCTCCTCGCCCTCTTCGCTCCTCTAGCGGTGGTTCCTGGCCATTCCAGAACTAGGTTAAAATCGCTGGCGATAGGCGTTTGAGTACTGCTCCTGTTCTGTGAAATTCTTTGCCAATCATGGTCAGGAAGCCCCTCAGTAGATATTTTAAGGCCCAGTTGAAGACTTTTCTTTTTCTAAAGCATTTGATGTCTAGATGGACATTTATGGTAATGTTTCTGATTTTACTAGATTCTGCATTTTATTGTGTATAAATTGTATATTTATTAAGTTTAAATGTTTGTTTCAAAATTTGTACGGTGCCCAGAGCCTCCGGGATTGGGCGTCTTTTAAATAAATTTTGCCTTGCCTTGCCTTATCTGCCATCAAAGTCTATGTTTCTATGTTTTGCACCCGACCAGGATAGAGCTCTCTCGGTCATTAATAGCTGCATCATCGAAATCCAAAGCTGGATGAATTCAAGCTGGTTAAAGCTGAACTCGGAGAAGATGGAGGTATTGGTTGTGGACCCAGGTTGCAGGGTAGAGGGGATGGGAGCTGGTTTATCCTGAGGTTTATTTCTGGGAGGTATCCAGCTCCCAATCTCTGAATGGGTGCGGAACCTGGGGGTGATTTTTGTCAATGAATTGACACTGCGTTTGCAGGTGTCAGCGGTTGTCAAACTTTCCTTTTATCATCTTAGGAACATACGCCAGGATTAAGCACCTTGTTCTGCCAGCTGACCTTCCTACGTTGGTCCATGCTTTTGTGACCTCACGCCTGGATTATTGCAACTCCATTTATCTAGGGCTTCCTGGGGTTGATACCCACTGCTTGCAGCTGGTGCAGAACACTGCGGCCCGATTGTTGATGGGTACATCTCGTGCCTGTCATATCTTGCTGGTATTACGCGATCTGCACTGGCTGCCGATTCAGTGGTGGATCACTTTTAAAGTTGGTCTTTTGACCTACAAAGCCTTACACAGACAGGGTCCAGACTACTTGAAAGAGCTTTTGGTTCCCTACTGCCCCGGGTGATCTCTCCGCTCAGCGGATGAGGGGTTGCTGGAGATCCTGAGGGTTTCTTTAAAGTCATCAGGTGCTCGTGCTTTTATGTTTGTTGCTCCGACCCTCTGGAATTCTCTACCCCATCCGCTTCATCAGTGTGCGACTGTGGAGGATTTTAAAAAGGCCCTTAAGACCGATTTATGGTCTAAGATTAATTTAATTAATTGATTGTGATTTGGAGCTCAGATGTAGTGTAGTATTAATTATTTGTGGATTTGTGTTTATTATTTATTGTTTATTGTTTTAAATTATTGTAAGGCGCCTTGGTTAAGAAAGGCGCCATATAAATAAAGTTTCATTTCATTTCATAAGCAATAGCAATGGACTAGATAAGTTGGGCAGTGAATATAATTAATCATGTTTTACTTTTTCTTTTTATATTTATCACTCTCTCTGATCTCTACTGCTACTACAGCTTGTAGTGATGTGTGTTAATTTGAGTTGCATAATTCACAATCTCACAGTCTCCTCACACTGGGAGGTCATGGAGGTCAGATGGGGACTGATATGCTCATGTGTTTTAGAAAAAAATCACTTGATAGAATTACCATCCTGCAATATAAGTAACCACATTTATACTACACAGTTTATATCTGTGCTGATATTAACCACAGATTGAGATATTTACAAAAGTAGTGTGAGAAACAACTACAGTATATCACACATTTCCATTCTGCGCCATGCATTTATACTTGCCCCATGACAAAATGTTCTATAATTGTTTAAAAACTGTTTTCCAAATCCATTTCAGTGAACATTAAGGGGCAAGGTGACAACACTGGCAACCATTAATGAATGAAGAGCACAAAAGTTTTCCTTCAAGAACTGCATTTACGGGCCCAGTGGTGCTGAGGGTTGAGGCACTGGACATCACTCCCTGTGCCATGCTGGTGACCCAGGTTCAGGAACAAGCTCAGGTTGTCGGGGATTGGAAGGGGCAAGAGAGGATTGAGCATCCGGAGGACTGCTGTCCTCTCCTGGGAGTGGGTAGGTTGCATCTCCTGCTTTTACAGTGGCTCCCAATGGAGACTGGGGCATCACAACAAGCAGGAGATATGCTACTGGGGGATGGAGGTAGGGTTGGATGGCTTGTGAGTGGGTGCGGGAGCATGCCTGTCATGCACCAGCCATCATTGCACATCCATGCCTCTGGGAATGAAAATCAGGAAAATCCCTGGTACCCAGACAGGTGAAGGTAGGGACAGAGAATGTTCCCCATGCCCACTGCTGGATCCAACCTGGCTGGTCAATGTCTCTCTCCTCAACTCCCTGGCTGCCCTTCTAGATTGCAGATAGAGCACCAGAGGAGTAAAGGCTGTCCCACCTCGGGGTGCAGGGTGTTCAGTGGAGATGGAGGAGAGCTCCCTGGAGCAGCACCAGCCTAGAAGGTCCTCAGACTGGGCAGGAGACAAGACGCTCTGTGTGCCCCACTGGAAAGAGAGGTCTATGGGACCAGAAAGGATTTACTGGATTTTGTAGGACAAAAGAAGGCTCAAGGCCCATTGCGGTTGTCCCCCACAACAGTGAGTCACTGATGTTTGTGGGTTAAATTTAGCCATTTATCAAGCTTTGACTTGAATATGTTGAAGGATGTAGAATTAATCAACTCCTGAGGTATTATATTCCATTGTTTAGCAACTCTTATATTAAAAAAGTTGTCATGTCTGTTTGTATTAGCCCAATGAACTTTGAGTTGCTAATTATGCAATCTGCCCACAGTACATTTATTGGCTAATGTTAGCCCACATTGTTTCATTAATAGTGAAGTTTTGGTGAGCTTGTAAGTTAGAAGAATATCACCCCGTTGCCTTCAAAGGCGAAGGGGATAGAGTCCTGTTTTCTTAAGTCTAGTGTTGTAATGTTTTAATTTCAGTCTTGGGATTGTTTTTGTAAATCATCTCTGAACTTGTTACAATCGGTTTATGTTGCCCTTCAAGCAGGGATTCCAGAAGGGAGATCCATAATCTAAATGAGGTCTTATATATGCCCTATATAGGGGTTTCAGACAATATTCTGATTTATTAATAAATGTTCTCCTAATCTGTTTTATGATTGTATTGGAAGTTCTGGCTATTTTATTACAGTGACTACTGGATGACAATTTATTATCAATCAAAATACCTAAATCTTTTTCGTGGAATGTTGATTTAAGATAGGTGTTATTTAAACAATAGTTATTCTGTAAGTTGTTCTTTCCAAAATGAAGTACTATACAGTTTTCAGTGTTAAAGGTCATTAGATTGACTTTAGCCCAATGTTCAATATATTCTAGATCATGTTGTAATAGTAACATATTAGCTGTTGAATCAACTCTACCCCTGAGCTTTGTATCATCTGCAAATTTTGAGATGATGTTGTTCGAGGAGATGTCCATATCTGATATGAAAAGATTGAACAAAGTAGGGCCAAGAACTGAGTCCTGAGGTATGCCACTCATGACTCTTTCTATATTTGACAAGACTCCATTGGCTCTAACCTTCTGTGTCCTATTGTGAAGCCACTGGGAAATCCAATTTACTAAGTAAGAAGAAAAGCCAAAACTGCAAAGCTTGTTAATCAGCAACGTATGTGACACCTTATCAAACGCCTTAGTGTAATCAAGTAAAATAACGTCTGAGGGAATGTTTTGATCTAAATTACTACTCATTGTATTATAGAATGCAATTAAGTTAGTGGTACATGAATGCCCTGGTTTAAATCCATGTTGAGATGTATCTTGTATGGAAAGCTGTTGCATTTCTTCTTCAATCTTATATTTAATTATGCATTCCATAACTTTCCCAATAATGGAAGTTAAACTAATTGAGTGATAATTCTGCACATTTGATTTATTTCCCTTTTTGTGAATCAGGGTCACTATAGCACTTCGCCAGTCTTCTGGGATTTTGTTTTCTAATAATGATTTATTGAAAAGTAAGGTGAGTGGAAGGACCATTGAAATAGATGTCTCAATCAAGAATCTAGAGTGTATATTATCCGGTCCTAGACTTGTAGATTTTTTGAGAGATAATAAGGCATTTGTTATTTCTGTAGTGATTAGAGGTGGAAAAGGAGAATTGTTTTTATGAACAGTAGTATTTAAGCCAGTTTACTCAAAAAATGAACAAAAATAACTATTAAATTTATTAGCTGTCTCCTGATCAGTTTTAATCATATTTCCATTTTCCTGAAGTGGTCCAACTATCCTGGCATTACATTTTTTACTATTAATGTAAGAATAAAGAGATTTATGATTGGATTTGGAGTGTGTTAATTTAAATTCGAATTTGAGTTTTGTCTGTTTTATAGATTTCTTTAATAATAATAATACAGCTTGTTTGTATTTATGTCTGATTATGGGGTTAGAATATGTTTTAAGTTTCCTAAATAAACGCTCCTTTCTTTTAATTTGTTTACTTATAGACTTTGTAAACCAAGTAGGTATTTTACCTTTTTTGTTATATTTGATTTTATTAGGAACATACTGGTCTTCTAGTTGGCATAAAAAATGTAAAAAAGTTTCATATGCTTTATTTATTGACATCTTATGAAATGTTTCCTCTCAATCAACTTTTTTTATTGCTGAGTTTATTGCTGAAAAGTTAGCTTTATTATAATCTTTATATGTTGTATTGTTTGAAAGTGTTGGAATTTTGATATTGATACTGAATTGTACTGAGTTGTGATTGCAACTACCAATTGGAGGTGCAATAATTGTATCTGTAAATTTGGTTTCAGTATTAGTAATGATTAGGTCAAGTATATTCATTCCCCTGGTTGGTTGATGTACAAGTTGCTCCAAACCTAGATCTATAATTAATGATAGAAACAGTTTTTCTTGTTTGGTTTTTGCTGTGAGAGTGTCCCAATCAATACCTGGCATATTGAAGTCTCCCATAATAAGACTTTCTCCTTTTTGAACAGTGTCAGAAATATTAATTAGATTTTCAGTATATTTTGAGTCGACTGATGGTGGTCTACAGCATACACCCAGGGTAAGTTTAGGTTGGCCCTGTAACTGAATTGAAACCCAAAGAGATTCAGTATTTGTTTCCAATGCAATCTCATGTGAAGGGATGTCATTTCTAATGTATAAACATACACCCCTGCCAGATCTATTTTCCCTATTTCTATAGTAAAGCTTAAAATTAGGGATTTCACTATGCCATACTGAAGCAGGGTCCCACCATGTTTCTGTGACAGCAATAATACTCAGATCTAATAGGGAACATTGAGCTTCCAGTTCTAACATATTAAGAGTATTTAGGGATCTGGCGTTAAATGAAATTACATTACAGGTCCTGCAAGTTTCATGTTTGGTACCTCCATTAAGAGAATTGTGAACACTCCCAATCTCCCCCAAGCAGCTCAGTTTAAATAGTTATGTATTGTGGTGGCTAGAGTTTTTCCCAATAGTGCACTCCCTCTTCTGCTCAGGTGCAAGCCATCCCCAGCAGAATAGCGAGTTCCTATTGCAGAATTTTACCCAATGAGGAATACATAGGATGCCTTGTTTAAGGCACCACTTCCTCAACCACTCATTGGTTCTTTTGATTTTATAGTTAATATCCTCAGATGCTCTTGGTACTGGGAGTATCTCTGAAAAACATACAGTACAGCCTTTTTCCACTAACAGATTATTCAGAGCAACAAAATCTTTCTTTAATTGTAAAGGGCTGGTACGATTAATGTCATTAGTTCCTGCATGGATTATTACTAATGGGTTGTGTCCAGCGTTAGTAAGAATATTAGTTGCCATTTCAGTAATGTTTGAAACTTTAGCACCCCTAAAACTTGAGCATGTTCAATTAACTTTGTCAGGGTTGGAGATAGCCCTGTCAAGGTGTTTTATAATACAGTCCCCCAATTCATATACTTGATGGGTAGAATCCCTGGGGACTGAATAGTATTAGTGTCCATAGAGGAATCATGCAGCCTTGCAGGAGGTATGACATTATTAGGAGGAAAGGAAGGAGCCCCATTAAATCTCTTCAGTTTGATATTATGAATACTAGGAACATTCAGTGTTGTTAGAGGAATCTGGTTTAGATCAATTAAGTCATGTGAGGAAGTTTCAGAGGTGCTTGAAGCTTGTGGGCAATATACATTAGACTCTGGATCATCAGTATTTGTATTACTATCTGTCAATCGAGAGAGTGCTGAAAAGGAATTTTGAATAGTGATGCAGAATTGATTGTTTTACCACCTTTTTTGTGGGCCCTTGAGCTACTTATTACGGACCAATCATCACTATGTTCAGCATCATCTTCTCTACCCCACTTTCTTACCTGGGGCATGCTTGTAATGATTGATTCGAGAGGGCCAGAACAAGAATCAGTCTCAGTATGGATTCCAGACACAGTTGGGGTCACTGAATTTAGTGTCATAGTGGTAGTTGTAGGGTCTAAAGTAAATTCAGTTTCAGACTGAGGAGGGGGACAATTTTACGCACTAAAGCGTCTATGCATGTTGACCTGGTTATTTTCAATAAACAGTAATCTTGCTGCAAAGGATGCTATTTCCTCTTGTATTTGTTTGTTTGATATACATTTATAGCAAATAAATGTGGGTTCAGGACTAGACAATGTGTTTACTAATAAGCACATAGAGCAAGCTGAACATTTAATGCCTATTTCACGTCCAGTGTCATAACAGGTCGCAGTGCAGGTACACCTGTAGCGCCGCACTGTTCAGGTGGTAGTACAGGGTTGTGTTCCATGCTCAAGGTATAGATTGCTATTGTATTTACCTTTGTGTCAATAGAGGTGGTCAACCTGTCTCCGTTATATAATATGAGGCCAAACCAACTCCTGGATTATAACACCGATCAAGCAAAACACGCACTTAGACGTGCTTGTCTTTGCATGAGTCTTCACGTGCGATGATGCACATCTCATCCTGCTCACTGCAGGGCTATAGAAGTAGTCAGAGTTAACCTGGATGTGCTTTCCCGGGTCACACCTGGAGCCATTTGCTCAAGTAACTTAAAATACAAATAAAAGTTTAATGCCACTCATGCATGGCTTTGTAAGTAAAAGCAGCACCGTATAAAGGTCAAGCACACAATTTCACTGTCCCCCCGATGAGTTGTAGCTCCTGATAAGATACACGGAACTACAGCTGCTCTTTCTGTATACAACTGGTATAACAGGGCTCCACACACTCACACAAAATGCACAAAATGTAAGTCACTGGGCAATTACTGTTTCAAATAGCTCCTAGAGAGCAGTAGCGTTACTGCCTCCAGAATAACACTATCTTTACAGCAGCGCTTGCCGCAGGGCTGTAGAAGTAGTCGGAGTTAACCCGGATGTGCTTTCCCAGGTCACACCGGAGCCGTTCACTCAAGTAACTTAATATACAAATAAAAGTTTAATACCACTCATGTGTGGCTTTGTAAGTAAAAGCAGCAGTGTATAAGGGTCAAGCACACAATTTCACTGTCCCCCCCCCAATGATTTGTAGTTACCGGTAAGATACACGGAACTACAGCTCCTCTTCCTGTATACAGCTGGTGTAACAGGGCTCCACACACTCACACAAAATGCAAGTCACTAGGCAATTATTGTTTCAAATAGCTCCTAGAGAGCAGCAGGGTTACTCCCACCTGTAAAAGAAAGTTGGAGGAAAAAAAAAAAGAACTGCACTAACAGGGTCACTGTCCACACTTGTTAGTACCTTCTTTTTTAAAATATTTTTACAGAACTGCAGTACCCAATATATTAATAATTTGACTCCATGTCCCTGTAGCATTATCCCTTCCCCTCCCTTTTTTTTATTGGGTTCTGTGGATCCTGTTAGTGCAGTTCTTAAAGGAGAACTTTTGTTCTCTTATTAGTTTACGGTAGCCAGTGCAATCACATTGCCCCTTAGTGAAGTTCTCCGAAATGGATTTTGAAAGTATTTTTTAAAGAATTATAGAACATTCTGTAATGGGGTGAGTGTACATGCATGGCACAGGATGGAAATGTGTGATATAGTTGTTTCTTATGCTACTTTTGTAAATACCTCATTTGGTGGTTAATATTGGTACAGATATAAAGTGTATAGTATAACTGGGGTTGCTTAAATTCCAGGATAATAATTCTATCAAGTGAGAAGTTGTTTTCTACAACACATGAGCATACCAGTCCCCCTCTGATCTCCGTGACCTCCCACTGTGAGGATTCTGTGATGATATGAATAATACAGCTCAAATTAATACACAGCCTTACAAACTGTGGTGGTAGGGATCAGAAAGAACACATAAAAAGAAAAATTAAAACATGATTCATTATATTCACTGCCCAACCTATCTATCCAATTGCAATTGCTTATGTGCTCATAATTGTTGATGTAATTAAATTACACTTGGGCAAAGAAATAACATTAAAAGCTGGCCCAGTGGTGTACATTGCTCAGGCACTGGACACCTTACTTCTTGTCACTCCAGCAACCCTGGTTCACAAAAGAGCCTGGGGTGCTGGGGGTTGACCAAGGAGGGAAAGGATTGAGTGTCAACTGGACTGCTCTACTTTCCCAGGAAGGACTATCTCTCTCACCGAATGACTGCCACCAGGTGGAGTTGTAGTAGAAAATGCAGGTCTGAGGATGGTAAGGAAAGGATGAAACTGTGGGATTCCACTGGCATGCACATGCCTCCATGTACACACATTCGATGTGTATGCCCCAGTGCAGGGATGGGAACAGAAAATGGAAAACTGGAAGCAGAAGCAGGCACCATGATGCTCCTACCGCACTTCCATCCTGCGGTGTCCCCAGATCCAGAGCCAATCTGGATTGTTGCACCAGGAGTGGGGGAGGTGGGAGGAGGATGGCTCTCCCTCCTGTACATTTATGGCTACAGTGGGTGGAGGCAGACAGAGATCTTGCTTCAAAAAGGGATTCAGCATTACTTCAAAGCATTCTTTCCCACTGAAGAACATGTTGGAGTTGTAGCACAGTCTCCTATGCCATACAACAAAGTCCCTCTCCAAGAAGCAAGAAAAAACAACTGTGTTTCCTTTGCAATTGTAGAATGTCTCCTACTTTGACACATACTCACATATCAGTCATTAGTCCAGAATTCCTTTACAAAACATTCCAGTTCTGTCTGTAGGCAGTAAGGGCTGAGTGCTGTGCTCAATCACTGCCATGTTGTTTCCTCTTAGGTTTTAAATTTTACACACACACACACACACACACACACACAGTGTTTAAGCCTTGCTTTGCCACCATGGACTGGCAAAGTCCAGCATTCTTTTACATTCCAGTTCTGCCTGTGTGTGCTCCCAGTGGTATTATAAAGAAATTAAGATTTTGTCATGTGATTGATGAACACATTCCGACCTCTTTTTTATATATATATTTTACCCTTGCATCATAACCTCAGTGTATATACATTTATTTTATTTATTAAATATTTGATAACCGGGAAAAGCACACTGAACCGAGGCTTATTTCCAGGTGTGACCCTGAGAGAGGGTAATGGGAATTACAGTAGTCATTGTAATAAGACATCAAGAAATTGTAACATCTGGATAAGTAGGTATAACAATAAATATCATCGGTAGGTAGACATACAGGTACATATTTGGTGCAGCATACCGTAGATTTACAAAGTGCACAATGTGCGGGGCATGCATAAGCCAGGAAGGTGGATGGCAGCTTGAGATAACAGCTCCATCTTACCCACCGAATATATCCATAAAAAAAAGGTTTCCAGCTATATTTTGCAACTATCTGCATAATACTTCATTATTGGAGCATTTGATCTAATGAATAACTGAAGGTGAAGTTGATAGTGCAAGAGGAAATCTGAAAAAAAAAGGAAAGTGATCAGTGAGCCCATCACAAGTGCTTGCCAGAAAATAGCCAGAGTGCCAAAGAGAAACCAGCCAGGCACAGCGCTCTCATCAGGAATTAAAAATCATGATGCAGCAAGTGTTGACCAAAATTAAAATTTTTAAATTATCTGTGGCCACACTGGTGGACAGGGTCCAGGCACTTCACCACCACCCCATGGATACAGAGACTTACCTTGCATATATTGATGAAAAAGATACCAGCCACAAACCCTGCATCCAGGAGTTTGAAAGAATGGTCCATTTATTTATTTATTGGAATCTCAGATAACACCTTTGAGCTAACTGCTCATTTACAAAGGTTCCACGTCGTAAGGCAATAGACAAGGTAAGTAGACATTACAAAATAGATATGGGTATATACAGCAGGCAAGTACATTATGGTACATACAGATGCAGATTCAAGCAAGTACAGTTAAAATACACCAGGTAGGAGAGGTCAACTTTGTTGCAGCAATACTAGGATCATACCTAAGGTGGACAAGCAATTTGTAGTGGTAGCTAAGCTTTAGAGCATGCAGGTAGAGTTATGGAGGGTCAGAAGTGGTGGTGACCAAAGAAGGGGAAGACATAATAGAAGGGAGCAGGGAGGGGCAGAGGCAAGGGGTGACAAAATAAGGGGTTGAGTAGTCAGAGGGTGGGATTGAATAGGAATCTACCAGGGTTACGTAAGTAGGTGATAGGGCAGGGCTGGGCAATGTGGGGAGAGAGGGATAAGGAAAGGGTTTTAAAGTGGGGGGGTGAGGTGATGGGGAAACTGGGGGTGAGGGGTGAATATTGGGGCAATTAATATTTGTGAAGAGAAAGCAGGAAGGCGGGGGGATAAAGAGGGGATGCGGGGTAAGTGCTCAATGGGGTCACACCAGGCAGGAGAGGGAGTGGAGGGGAGATGGGTGCTATGCAGGACAGATAAGCTCTCAATAACAGTAGGATTAGGCACAGGTGACTCAGTCACAGTTACTAAGAGTGGCCAGGTACTGCAGCACCTTGGCCTTAAATGGGCATAGTTTCATTTCCTCAATCAGTTCAGAGTTAAGGGAATTTAGACAGCAGGGGGACCTGTATTCGAAGGACCATTGCCCTAGTGAGGTCCTGCAGAATGGGATAATGAGGGCAGCTTTACTCGACCCCCTAGTTAGTCTGGAGGAAGTGGAGTTTCTTAGTAGTTGCCTCACTCCAGGAGGAGCAAGACCCAGGGTGGATTTTTTAGCTAATAGACAGACTTGGTACTGAATTCTGCTATTCAAGTTTAACCAACCAGTGCTTGAGTATAGTTCACATGTGAGTTAAATGGTCCACACCCAGGACCAGTCTGCAGGCTTTGTTTAAGGCAATCTTGATTTGCCTAAGTGCTGTATTGTTACCAGCTCCGTAGACTACCAGTCCATAATCTATGATAGAAAGCACAGAGCTGTTGACTGCAAGCTTGATGGCACTTTTGGGGAGGCACTGACTATGCCGGTAGAGCTGACCTAGTCTGGCACTAGCTGCCTTGGCAACATGGTCTATGTGCTGTCTGCAGGAGAGAGAGCTGTCAAGGTAGACACTAAGGTACTTAAAGGCAGTGACCATTTCGAGTGTATCAGACTTGTTAATGTAGCTATTGAGGTGATGTGACTTATGACAGTTTTGATGGGAGGCAAGCAACATTGTTTTAGTCTTAGTGTAGATAAGCAAGAGCTTAGACTGAAGGAACCATTTTTCCACAGCAGTAAAGCCATCTTGCATGCCTTTTTCCAGCTCTTCCGGAGTAGAATGACACGTGTAGAGAACAGCATCATCTGCATATAGAAGGATCTTATTCTGGCAGACTTTGGGGAGTTCATTTAGAAACAGGCTGAGCAGCAGGAGGCCCAAAATGGAACCTTGGGGCACCCCTGTGTTGACATGTCAATGATTGGATAGAACATCAAGAATCTTGACCTGCTGGGTCCTGTTAGAGAGGTAACTCTGGAACCAGCCTAGAGAGACAGAGAATATACCAACGTTAGAGAGTTTTGTGAGAAGCAAGTCGTGGTTGACTGTGTCAAAGGCCTTGGTGAGGTCAATGAAAGTGGCCCCTACCAAAGAGCCTTCAGTCAAATGCTTCATGGATATGACTGGTAAACTCAACCAGTGCTGTTGAAGTACTGTGTGCCTTCCGAAAGTCATGCTGTTCCTGGCATTGAAAGTTGTACTTATCAAGGTACATACCTAACAGATTGTATACTATTCTCTCTAGTGCCTTGAAGAGCGGGTACAGAATTGTGATTGGCCTGTAGTTGGCCAGGCAAGTTCTGTCCCCGCTTTTAAAGACTGGGGTAACCACTGCAGCTTTCCAGCATTGAGGGAAAATGCCAGTGGTTAGTGAAAGACTTAGGATCCAGGTTAGAGGGGAGAGTAACACATCCAGGGTGAGAGCCACAATCTTTAGGTCAAGCGAGTCCCCACTGGATCTAGTGTTCCCAAGAACTTTTTCAAAGTATTTTTTTGCCTCAGTTGTAGAGATTACCTTCAGGTAGAAGGGAGGTGCTGTGTGTTGGAGGGATGTCAGTACAACTAATGGCGGAGCTAGGCACAGGTCAGAGATAGTCTGGAGGAAGGACCCCACTAAAGTCTGTGAAGGCCTTGTTGAAGCCATCTGCAATAGTTTTGGGATCCTGGGTAATCGCACCCTCAAAGTTTATTTGCGATGGTGGTGATTTACTTGCTCTGCATGTTAGGGTTTTTACATTGTCCCAGAATCTGTAGCTGTCATGCCAAGAGTTGTCCAGTTCACTTTTAAAGTGAGATCTTTTTGCAAGGTGGATGGCTTAAGTGCACTTATTATGTACTGCTTTGTATTTCCGTATGTCAGAGGGGACCCAGTGCTCTTAGCCCTATGCCACAGGTTATCCCTGACCCCCATGAGCTCAAGGAGCTGTGGTGTGATCCATGATTTGCTGGTTCCTTTGATTTTCCTCATTTTTAGAGGGGCCAAAATGTTGCAGGCCATGTTAACTGTGTCGATAAAGCACTCAAGAGCATCATTCATGTCAGCAGCAGTGTAGACCCCCTCCCAGTCTAGCTGGCAGAGGTAGGATTTTAGTGAGGCAAGATGTCCAGCTTTTATAATTCTGGAGGTTATTGTTTTTTTGGGGGGTGGTTCAGGGTCTTGTTTGTCCAGGAGCATAAGACTGGCGAGTGGTCACTGATAGAGTTGGCTAGCACAGTGGTTCTAGTTATTCTTTGTGGCCAGTTGGTTAGTACCCAGTCTATGAGAGTACTTGAACTGGTGCGATAGTTTACATGAGTGGGGGATTGAATGAGTTGGACCATGTCTATGGCCGCTATTGCATCCTGGTAAGGTGCAGCATCTAGGGATAACCAATTTATATTAAAGTCCCTTAACATTATGATTTCAGATTGATGGCAATTACTAGATAAATAATCAAGTGCTAGTTTGAAACCAGCCTCTTGATCTTTAGGGGGTATATACACCGAGATTATAGTTACACACTTTCCCTGGGATCCAAGTTGAACCTGGATGGAGAGAATTTGTGACCTTCCACCCTGGGGTGGGATGGGGGAGTGCCCTGCACTGAACTGAGTCATCAACATAAATGTCACATTCTCCCCCTCGTTACCCTCGCCTGTCCACCCTGAAAGTTGTGTAGCCCTCAAGCTGGATGGCAGAGTCAGGGGTTCCAGGAGTGAGCCAGGTCTCCATGACTGAGATGAAATCTGGTTTATGTTGGGCCATCCATACCTGGAGAGCATCAAATTTTGCTAGCAGGCTGCATATGTTAAGAGATGTAAAAGTTATTGCACCAGCTTTGCGGTCTGTTGGTGGTATTGAGGCACTAGTACTAGGTCCAGGGTTTGGATGAATGTTCCCTGAGAGTAGAAGGAGTAGCCAGGCAATTCTAAGAGCTTGTAGCTTTAAATGTTTCATTAGATAGGGCTTGTTGTGGGAGTTGGCTATTTTATTCTTCACTTTTGTAGTGACTATCAGCATATTCAGCTGAGCTGGCAGGATAGCGGACATATGTTTAACCTGCGTCCCCTGCTCTTGTGGGATGGCAGAGGGGGTGGCATAGTGGATTTGCCAGAGGTGTTCTCAGAGCACCTTGTAGTTGGGGCCGGAAGTTGGATTGCATTCCACATTATTTTGAAGAAGGGTAAGTCAAGTGTATGATCCTGCCCATTGCTTAGGAAGGCTTTGTTTGGTTGTTTGCCTTGGACACTATCAAGGGTAACAGTGCGGGAGTTTGGTGGGCAGCAGAAGTTGATGAGAGCAGATAATACTACCCTAGCAGAGAGGGTAAGGGGGGTCTGCTTAGAGAATGTTGGGCAGTAGGAGGTGTGAAAGGTTGGAAATGTGTAAGGATTAATGCCTTTTGAGGCAATTTCTTTGGTCCCAAGCCGAGGATGCTGAAAATGTGTTATTTTTTATTTTATTTTTTTTCGGTCTTTGGTAACCAGGTAAGGCCCACTAGGCACAAGTGCCTGTTTTCAGTGCGACCTGGGAGCACTGGGCAGTTAAGTGACTTGCTCAGAGTCACACAGCATTCAAATAGAGATTGTGAGAATCAAACTCAGGTCTGGTCTGCTGGATGTATCAAGCTTGTTCACACCTCGTTCCTCAAACCTCTAGGCTATACTGCAAGCCAGAAGTATAGAAATAGAAGTCGGAGGAACAACTTCCGCTTTATGGGCTTCCCAGAGGGGGCTGAATAGCGAGATGCCACAAGGTTCCTAAAAGCTGAACTGCCCAGGCTGCTGCATTATGACTAGAGACCGGCCTTGGAAGTGAAATGGGCACATCACACGCTGTCACCGCTGCTTAAGGCAGTGTGGCAGGCCCAGACCCATAATAGCAAAAATGCTCAGATTCTCTGAAAAAGAGAATTTTGTCACTGGCAAGGGAATGAGATCAACTGATATGGCAGGGGCACTGAATTTTCATTTTTAATGATTATTCCACAGAACTGGCACAAAAGAGAAAATCATACACGGAGGTTAGAAAAATCCTCCAAAAAGTGCAAATTCAATATCTGCTCCTGTACCCTACCACACGTCAGATCCTGAGGAATGGAGTTTGTAATATATTTGGAACCCCAGAAGAAGCAATGAAATATGTTCAAAAACATTGGCAGAATAATTCCACACCACGTAGAATGCCAGCCAGAGAGCAGTTGCCAACAGACCACCAGAAACTTGCAGACTGACCTCCACAAGGGCCAACAAACAGATTTGGCTTTGGCTGACAGAGACAATATGGAATGGCAAACCACTACCTTCAAAAGGAAACAAAGGGGTAAGAACAAGCAGGCAGGGCCCCCCAAAGAGAAGGAATCGGTGATCAGATCCCGCAGCAGCGCACCATCCTTGACTGGGTCCAAGTCGCTGGGAGAACCTGCACCCAAATGGCAAGATCAAGAAGGAGTCAAAACTCCCGAGCAGCACCAGCCAACAGATGAAGCCACAGCTAGCCTGCAACCAGCAGTAGATGAGGCAACGCTCCAGAAGAAAATCCTTGAATCCTGGGCTGATGCTGTCTGCCAAGTTATGTCTAAAGATGCTGATACTGACCCATGGCTACAAAGAAAGAGTGAGCCATGGAGATCACCATCCAGCAGCAGCCCCTCGGCAAGAAGATACAAGGACACTTGAATCCTGCTTTAGCTGCAAGGAACTCTCTCTCATACTGTGACCTGTGTTTTGCATTGCAGAACTCTCAGATTAAGTTTCCTCCTGGGCCACTTTAGACCCAGTCTCTTAGCACCACCCAGCCTGAATGTTAGTAGCATGGCACTGGTAATTACCCCTGTTTCTCTTCCTGCCCTTCACCTGCAACCCCCCCACCCTGACCAGTGCCGTTAATCCCAAACCACCCTGCCTTCCTCATCCCCCCAGCTATTCTATAAAACATCCTCCCTGTACTCCTTTCCATTTTCCATTTCTTCCTGATGAAATATGTTTTACAGATGGAGAGATGTATAATGTGAGTGTGGGCAAGAAGGGGCTGATCTTGTGTGCTCTTCACTAATTCAGTAAGTCATATACTTTCCTCCATTCTGTCCTCCACAGGAATGTCTGTGTAGGTCCATTGATTAAATGGGACCCAAGGGGATAGTGGAGAGTATCCAACTTTTATCCCTCTATTAGTGGGCAAGGACACCCCACAGTGAAAGTTATGATTAGCGGCTGTGCAGTGCAAACCCATCCGCTAGAGCATTTTGATGCCCATCCCGTACAGTGAGCACAAAAGGAGGCATGGGGCAAGGAGGAGGAGAGGGAATGCATGAAAGGGTTCCTCAAATGAAATTTGTTTTATACTGCATACTGATTACATGCTGTCTGAGCACTGATTTGCTCAAGGGGAGTAGTGAGGGAGCAGACAGGCCAGCCTGGAGCTAGTTGCTAAGCAATCAGGCACACAGCTGCCAGCTGGGCATGGTGTGTACCACCTTGCCACATTATAAACTGTAAATGTCACCCTGTCACAGATTTAGCTGTCATTCCTCAATGAGCTCCGAGAACCATCAAGGAGGAATGAAATTAAAAATCACACCCTGATATGCTCCTCGAGTAGGCAAAGCACCTCACCTCCTTTTGTCTCCCATATGTGGTTCTCAGTAGAGGGGACAACCATAAGCTCCATTACCAGGGCATGAAACCCTCCCTACTCCAGCATCCCGTGTCTCTCTCAGCCACCCAACAGAAAAGCTGCAATTGGGATTGCAACTTGCCCTCAAAGCAGGTGGATAGCCTCACTCCAGTAAGATCTGTTCTCCCCACCTATAAGGAGATAAAGCATAAAGCAGGGTTCAGCAGTCTTGGGAAGTGGCCCCCAATTGAGAACACTCCCACGTCACATAGGACCCACCCCAACAGAGCATGTTCTTCATGGGAAGGGGGTTGTAGGGATCCTCTCGCATGCTGCACAATACCTAACTACTCATCCACTGGAACTAGAATGAGTAGGGGACAAAGACAAGCCAGGATCAGCCCGGTGGCACTGGGGTTGAGGTGCTGGATACCACACCTCTCACCCCACCGGCGACCTGTGTTTGGGAACAGACAGGGCCCACCAGGAGTTGGCAGGGGGAGAAGGATTGAGCATCCGGAGGACTGCTCTCCTTCTCCATGGAGGGGGGTGACTTAGCTCTGGTGCCCATTCGCCTTCTGGCAGAGGCTGAGGGCAGTGCACCATGCTGCTACAGGGTGGAGCTGGGGACAGACGGAGTTTCTCCACCATGTCATTGCACGTCCCGCAGCTCCAGGGGAAAAACTCCACAAAAATGCTGGGGCCCCTGCGTATGAGCTGGCTCGGTGTGCTTGGACCCTCTGGCCAGAGTCAGTTCCACCTTCAGCGGCCCCAATCGGGGGGGGGAGTGTCCCTGAGTATGAGGAGTCAGTGCCACCGGAGTTAGGCGAGCCCATTCGCGGTGCTAGGGGAGCCACTGGTGACAAAAAAAAAAAAGGCAAACCAGGATCAATGACTCTGTACTCTGTGGCCCCTGCAGGAGCTCATCAGCCCATAGAAGTTCAAAGGGCTGGACTTTCTGCCTCCACACGGTATGGCATCACCATGGCAACCCACTACTCACCCCCCAAGAGGCGGAAGGAAGGGATAGTAATAAGACAGGATTCTCTCTTTCATGTAATTCTTCTATGACCATCCACCCCCTCCCAGTGGTCTGCATGCATGCAGAGCTTATATATAAATGCAGTATTGGAACTCCTTGCCTGACAGTATGCCACCGGCTGGATGCATACCAACCCCCCCATCCCCACAGGTTTAACCCTATACACCCCCCCTTACCATACTAATTAGCATCATATGCTCCACTGGAAGTCACAGTCAGTGAGTGGAGGGACCACTTTTGAGATTCATTCATTTATTGAAGGCAAACTGAGAAAAATCTCTCCTTTCAATTGCATTCAAATTAAGACAGTATAGAAGTTGCATAACTTGATATACGTAAACAAGACAAACCCCAAGTTACATATTATACATTAAAATGACATTTTTATAAGAGGCAGTCATTAAAGTGCTAGTGTACTGCTTGGAATTAATAGATGGAGGCTCAATACAACCACTCTCAAAGACCCAAAATTCTATACCAGCCTCCGAGAGGAAATCAGGGACTTCCTGATAAATAATAGACCAGGAGACACCTCGGCAGCCACTAGGTGGGATACCCTTAAAGCCTTCATATGGGGACGATGCATCAGCTACACCTCCTTTATGCATAATCAAAAGGAAAATATCTTAGAAGAGTACAAGAGAGACTTGGAAACACTGGAGAAACAAATGTACAGCACCCCAACCCCGACAGAGGACCTACAAGCAGAAGTTATGGGCCTCAGATATAAGATAAATACGCATCTACACCAAAAGGCCAAATATGCCTTCTTTCATCTAAAACAGACCTTCTGGGAATCAGAGGAGAAGCCAGGCAAACTCCTAGCTTACCAACTAAAAAAAAGACAGGAATGGTCCAGGATAGTGGCCATTAATAAGTAAGACGAGACACTGTCCAGAGCTGAGGATGAGATCAGCGCATAATTCTTAACCTTCTTCAGCACCCTGTACTCCTCTGAGGTGCAGCCTCTAATGCTACCATCCTGGGCTTCCTAGATAAACTGGAGCTCCCAAAGCTCAGTCAGAAAAAGCTGGACTGGCTGGACAGACCCATGGAGAAAGGAGAGGAGAGTTGGAGCAGGCCATCAGGTCCACTACCGAAGGGAAAGCCCCGGGAGGGGATGGACTGCCAGCGGAATTCCTAGGAGTCTTTCAGGACATCCTCATACCCCCCAATGGAGGCGTTGGAGGACGCAGCCAACAAAGGCACCTTCCCCGCTTCTATGAGAGTTGTACAGATTTCACTTATACCCAAACCAGGGAAGGACACTACCATGTGTTGTAGCTACTGACCGATTTCTCTGATCAGTGCCGATTGTAAATTATGGGCAAAAGTCAAGGCCACCAGACTAAAAGACCTTATTATAACACTAGTGGACAGGGACCAAGTAGGTTTCATCCCAGGGCATAGGGGGACAGACAACACCAGGAGACTTAGTGAATCTCCTGTGGAATACAAAAACAAAAGGCATCCCCCCAGTAGCTCTGCTCTCTCTGGATGCCGAAAAGGTGTTCGACAGAGTAGAGTGGAACTGCCCTCTGACCACACTTGAGTCATTCAACATAGACCCCACTTTTAGATCATGGGTCAAGGTGCTATACTTGGATGTCACAGCTCAGGTTATCACCAATGGGTGGACGTCTGCACCCTATGGGGTATACCAGAGCACTCAGCAAGGCTGTCTGTTATCCCTGTTACTGTTTATACTAGCCCTGGAACCTTTACTTCAAGCCATCAGAAGTCACAAGAATATCAAAGGGGTGGTAATTGGTGGAGAACACAAGGCAATGGCATATGCTGATGATATCTTGCTCACACACCGGGATCCAGCGGAGTCCATCCCTGCTCTAATTAACTTGATAGATACCTACAGTGCACTATCAGGTAACAAACTAAATATTTCAAAATCCCAATTCCTAGCCTCGAATCCATCTATTTCTGCACTACCCAACTACGCCTGGGGACTGGCTCATGCTCCCCAGAGCCTCACATACTTAGGAATTTCCTTCCCTTGGAGCCTTCAGCAACTAGGGAAGGATAACCTAGCCCCATTGTTGGAAGAGATAGGTAAAGATATCAAGAGATGGGAGCTGCTGCACCTCTCCCACTGGGGCAGAGCCCAGGCTTTTAAAATGATTGCTGCCCCCAAACTTCAATATGTACTGGACAACATACCCCTCTGTATTGGGCCCAAGGTTTTTAAACAACTTCAGGACATAATCAAGACATTCTTCTGTGGGAAGGGCCCAACCCGCCTTAGTCTGGCTAAACTCAGAAGCCCTCTAAGCCGGGGGGACTCAAACTTCCAGACTTCTACTTCTGAGTCATGGCCCATACCATAATGCAGATGGCAAGGACAGCCCCTTGGACTAAGGCAGTAGCACCACCACTCTGGGCAGAATGCAAGGCCTCAGTACTGAAATTACCCCCTTGTTGATGGCAATGAAGTTTTATAGCCCATCGAAGAAACAGCCCATACCTCCCACCATAGAATGGACATTTGCAGTATGGAAGCACTTCCGCAAATTGAGTAAATGGGACCCAAATCGGGCTAAATTCTATCTGCTCTGGGACAACCCTTACTCAATAGTTGGGAATGCACTCCTGATGGATAGACTGGGCCAACAGAGGCATTAGGTATTTAAGGGACCTTAAACATATGGACCTAGCTACCATGAAAAGCTTCCAGCAACTCCAGGTGGAATCTGACCTGCCCAAACAACATCATTGGAGATACAGTGGTAGTCATAGAAAGGTTCTGCAGTACTGAGGTATACCTAGGTATACTGAGGCAGAATGAGGCAGGGTCACATTACAGTCAATGCAAATTGCCTCAGTGGTACCTCAAGGTACCTCGAGGTAGGAAACTTTTAGATAACTACCACTGTACCTCCAAAATAAGGAACCCTATTTCAAGCACCCTGAGCCTGAAAGCCTGGGAGTTGCACTGCAATGAGCTGGATGCACTTTTATGGCCTGATAAAGGTGCACCCTCACGTAGAAGTGCCATTTTTGGACACCTATTGGAGCTCCTCCCAGCCACCATTCTCAGAGTAGACAAATGGGCAGAAGAGCTAGGCATAGTCATCACCCCCCAAATGTGGGACTCCTGTTGACAATCAGCTAAGACCTCCACAAAGGACACCCAAAGTAGGTTTGTCCAGTTTAAGGTGCTACACCAGTGGCATGAAACTCCACAGCAGTTGTCTGCCTGGTGACTATCTCCCTCAAATAAATGCTGGAGATGCCAGACAAGCTGTGGCACAATCATGCACATACTGTGGTCTTGTGCACTACTAGCAACATATTGGAGCTCAATCCAGAACACCCTGAATAAGATCCTATCAAACCAAATACTGCTGTCCCCTCTTCTAGTGTTACTGAATTACTACTTGCCCCCAGCCATAGGGCCTAGTCTCCAGGCTGGGGAAAAGAGATGGCTAATTGGGACCCTGATCATGGCTAAGAGAATAGTCCTTAGACATGGGAGGGACACACAAGCTCCAGAAGCCCAGAAGTGGATCCAGGAATTAGGAAAACTAGCCAGCTATGAGAGGGTCCATCACGCAGTACAGGATAGATTACCCTTATACCAGACCACATGGGGTGGTTACCTATCATCTCCCCTGTGTAAATTACCGGATGCCAGAACTCTGCCACTACTATACCCCAGACCAAAATGAGGGTTAAGGAAAGGTCTAAGTAGTGGTCCAGGAACACGGATAAGAATACTTCACATGTACAAGTCTCAGGGCAGTTATTCGCTGAACTTTAGGACATTCAGGGACAGGCATCTCCCTATCTGCACAGGGCCTATAAGGGCATATCCCCACAATTGCACACAATAACAAATGGATGATTTACTACAGGTCTATGGTCTGTCTTTGGGAAACTTAGGTAATAGAGGTTAGCTATGCACAAGTCTATTGAAGTATAAAGTAATTAATTGATTGCTGTATGAGGTCTTTCACTGTGGTTCAACAAGTCTGCTGTCTGTAAGCTATATAAGAAGTGTACATGAATTTTCTTTTCTCCTCCATTAGTCTGTTCACCCATGGGATTTTACCTGGCCAGGGCAAATAATGTTATGTTGCTGCAACAAGGTATGTGTTAATGCCAGATTGCATAACTGTATGTAGAAAAGTTTGAAACCTAATAAAATATGAATTACAAAAAACGAAGTGCACGGTGTGACAGGCAGTGCTATACAGTATAAACAAAATGCATTTGCAATAGAATACACACATAGAAAGTGAGTTTACATTAGCAATTTTGGAAACAAATTCTTTGTAACTCAGGACATCACAATATCTCGGTACAGTCGGTATACATATAGGTACATGTTTGGTGCAGCGTAGATTTACAAAGTGCAAAGTGCGAGAGGCAGAGTTATGTAGTGTAAACAAATTTGCATTTGCAGTAAATTAAGACATGGGTAAGCAAGTTAACACTGGCAGTTAAAGAAAAAAAGAACACTAGGTTAACTCAGGACAACCCATAAGGAAAGAAAGAGCAGATGTTACGGAAAGTAGGTAGGTAGCAAGGGCCCAGAGAGGAAAAAAAAAACACAGAGGAATAAAGTAACTGTGTGCCAGGTGGGAGGGAAATAGAAGTGCATGTACCTATATGTATACCTACGGTAACGAGATATTGGGATGTCCTGAGTTACCAAGAATTTTTTTGCAAAATTGCTAATGTAAACTCACTTTCTATGTGCCTTTCCCAAATATCAAGTTTTAAATAAACAAAATAAAATGTTTTACCTGTTTTGAACTGTTTTGGGATATATTAAGTACTGCAGGTAACAGTTTATTTTATTATATCTATATACTGGAGAATTTTTGAATTTTCACATGTTAGACAAAGCAAGTGACATCATTCATGTACAGTATTTATGGGCTTACATTCTCAGATGGCACACTCCTTCCAACATGGAGACTACGATAGGAAAGATGTCAGTCATAGTACTTGTAATTTTTAGGAAAAGTGAATTTCTGTATTCTACCATTCAGTCTCAAACCGCACTTACTTCAGCTACCTATAGTTTAACTTAAAATCAGCCCTATTAGCAATTTATTTGGCATCAGTGGTAAAGTGGCACTAACATCTCATGCCTCATGGCCTTGGTTATATAAATACATATTTTTTTGCAATGTTTATGGCTGGCCCTGCTGGGTGATAACAATTTCTACTGTAATTGGCCAGCTTTCTTAGCTTTGTAATAATCCTGATGAAAGTAAAGAAAAAATTTTTTTTCATCTTTAATAATTGAGCTTCACAGAAACATACAAACAGAATTTGTCAGAAGAAAAAGACCACTTGGCCCAAGTAGTCTGCCCTGCCTAATCTGTCTCCACAGACCCTATCTGGTCTCTGGCGACCCTCCTGCCTTCCTGACTTTTTTTTTAATTTAATCAACTTTATTAATTTTACAATAAATGTGTACAGTCATACAAACAATACAACACACAAAACATACAAGATATATCCTTAATACAACCATACAAGCAATACAAATATAAATAGCCGCCTCCCCCACCCCACCCCCAAGCCCCCAAGCCCTTCTCCCTTCCCCTCCCCAGATACCAATGGTAGGGAAAGACAAATAAGTTAACTTTACATGGGTCATACTGTCTCTGCATAGGACCTAGTCAATGACAGATGGAGTGACAGTGCCATATAGATGGGGCACCTTGTCGTTCAATCATTAAGATGCAGCGTGCACCAGTAAAAGGGTTTCTAACCTGTTCCATTTTCTTGTCATATGCTTGAGGGTGATTCCTGATGCTAGCAATAGTTTTTTCCACTCTAAGACTGTACAATATTTCATTCAGCCACTCAGTGTAAGAGATTTCTTCTTGGTCAAGCCAGTGATGCAAGACTAACCACTTTACAGTTAAGGAGATTAAAGAGATGTGACATCTTCTTTCCTTTACGGGAATTACCGAGAGCTTTCCCACTACACAGATTTCTGGGATGAAGTATTCAGCTAGGCCAAGTAAAGGGTCTATTGTTGTCTTACTTTTCTCCCACAATTGGACTACTTTAGTGGACTCCCACAAGATGGGAAACAAAGAGCCCTCTGTGGTGTTATATATTGTGCAAGTAGCTGTGGGAAGTTTCTTCATTCTGTGTAAGTGCACTGGGGTGAAATATATATTGTGAAGTACATGAAATTGAGTAAGGTGCAGTCTGTCATTGGTTAGATATTGGTGAAGGTTGAGCCAAATGCGATCCCATTCTTTGGGCAATGAGGGCAATGCACTTTCCCAGTAATGGGAGCATCCCATTATAGTGGGATATATCTGGGGAAATAGGGAAGCCATTAATTGTGACACAGAGTGAAATGACCAAGCAAGGGAATGAATTAGGGAAAGAAAGTCCCTCTGATTGATATCCCTTTCTGCTACTATGGACTGTGTGGAATCTCCTGGGGTTTCTGAGGCATTGGCTGTTTGCTGCGGTTAGGCGGACCTCCCCTTGGCACACCTCGGGACTGAATTCTGTTTTTAAAAAAAATTAAAATAAAAACAAGAAAATGAATGTTTGGGGACAAAGAAAGGAAGAATCTCACATTGGGACATTGGGGCTGCTTGCTGCGGGGAAGTTTTGTACACTCCGGTGTTTGCGGCAGAGGAGCTTTGGCGCCTATTTCAAATCATTGCACCAGTGCCTGATTGGCTCCCCGCCCACCGTGACGTTCACCCAGCTAGTTCAAATGGCTGGCCACTGAGCCCTGCAGTTCACTCCTTGACTGTCATGAAGGATTCAAATGGGAGGTGAGGGAGAGCCTTCCAGAGTGGGTCCCTCCTCCTGCTACAGACTGCTTGGAATCTCCCGGGGTTTCTGAGGTGCTGGCTGTTTGCTGCGGTCAGGTGGACCTCCCCTGGGTACAGTTCAGGACTGAATTCTGTTTTTTTAAAAAAAATAAATAAAAACAAGAAAATTAATTTTTGGGGACAAAGTAAGCAGGAATCTCGAATCGGGACATTAGGGCTGCTTGCTGCGGGGAAGTTTTTCCTGCCCAACCACCCCATTCTCTCCTCCCCTTAAATGCTCACTAACTCCTCCCACCAGACAAGGCATTCTCCTTCCTGGTTGGCATAGCGCCATGCTTGCTGGTGCACACATAGTACTCTAACAAACGTGCATGTGGGAGCCCATACCCTAATCTTTACTAGGTTAGCTAGCAATTTAAGCACTGTCTTGACTAAAAAAGCATAACTGATATTGCTAGTACTAATCACTGTCTGTGTTACCTGTGCATGATTAGCATTTTTTCTTGAACTAGGAACCGCTTGCTATTAGGGCCACCAAAATTAGAGGTCAATTATTTTGCATTGGCTTGAACTGCAAGTTCCTGTAGCCTGAAGCAGCAACCTGAAGCAGCAACCTACCTATGGTATAGCTTGAGCTAGATCCAACTGCTAGGGTTTCCTGTCCCACTAAGATATCCCTCCTGAGGCACCTGTGCCTGCACTGCTGCCCTGAGTAAACTGTCCAAGGGAGCTAACCTCATCAACTCCACGCCTTGTGAGTCCCACAGGACTTCTTCACCCCATCCTCTACCCCCCCCGACGTCTGACAGGATGCAGCCTCGAAATGGCAGCTCTGTGCTTCACGGTCTGGCGCTCCAGCCCAAAATCACGGCCAGCTGACTGCTCGTCCCTCTCCAAAACTTCCTCCAACCTGGATATCTGCCAAAGGTTTGAGATTGGTGCACCTATACATACGCAGCCTGTTACCCAACCCTGCTGAGCTTACAGCATGGGTGGTGCTTTATAACCCTGACATTATGGGGGTCACAGAGACCTGGCTGAAGCCACATACTCCAGACTTGGTATGTGCCTTACCGGGCTATAACCTTATTAGGCAAGACAGGGCAGGGAACAAGAGAAGGGGCCGGGTACTCCTGTACTATAAGACGCACTTAAATGTATCCATCATGGGACACACGCCACCCCCATCCCATTCTTGTGAGTTCCTGCATGGCCTCCTCCTGCTAGGTAACACCAAAAAGGTACATCTGATCTGTGCCTACAACTCTCCAAAGGGTGGAGTGCCACAGCACTCCTCCCTCCTCGACTGCCTCAGCCCCATGGTTGGCTCAAATGAGCTACTAGTCCTAGGTGACTTCAACCTCAACTGGGTAGGCCGCAATGTCCAGCAATACAAGTCCCTGTTGGCAGGCCTCACCCTCAGCCAACTCATCTCTGAACCCACAAGGCTCTTCTCATGTGGAGACAAGAGTTCCCTCATTTACTGGGTGCTGAACAACAGACTGGAGAAAACTGTCTCCAGTGTTATTCTCCCTGATGCTATATCGGATCACTCTCCCACCTACTGTATATGGGCATCTCCCCTCCCAAAATCCCCTGCAAGGTGATCCAAATGAGGGACTACTCCAAACTCAATGTTGACGACTACCTTGAGGACATGCATCACACTGACTGGTCTCAGGTCACTGCCACAAATGACCCCTCAAGGGTCCTTGACAATTTCCTGTCTTAACCCCACTTCAAAACATACTCTTCTCACAAAAAGCACGGTGAGGGGAACTGTCACAAAATGGATTCATGGAGGCCTTTTTTCTCTTATGAAACAAAGGGATAAATGCTGGGCGAGATACAAGAACTCCCTCTCCAGTACAGATCTCCTTGAGTACAGGCAGCTGAGGAACTCATGCAAAAGAGCCATCCACTCTGCAAAAAGTGAGTTCTGCCAATCTGCCTTACTCTCCACAGCCAGAAACCTGAGGATTTTCTGGCAGAACATTAAGAATGTGGTTGGAGGGTCTGCCAGAGCTCAAGTTACTGCTATGCACATTGGCGGGGTAAACTGCAACAACTCCCTCACAATTGCCAATGCCTTTAACTCCCTGTTCACGAACCTGCCAGCTCTCCCCAACCAGCCACCTGGTCCCAATGATCAGGCCCCCCAAACCAGTGAGAAAACCCCCCACCCAGTGGGAAAACCCCCCACCCATCCTTTTACCTCAGGGTCATCTCTGTCAAGGAGTCCCAGAAGCTTCTTGCTGGCCTCTCCCCCCATACTGGTGCTTGGCAAGACTGCCTTGAGCCAAAACTACTCAAGCTAGGGGCATCCTTTCTAGCCCAACCCATCATCCACGTGTTCAATGCATCACTAACCTTGGGCATAATCCTGGACCTCTGGGAGATGGCCAAAGTCATCTCTGTCCCCAAACAAGGTGACCCTAGAGACCCAAGGAACTACCGCCCTATAGCAATCCTGTCAGTGATCAGAAAACTTCTTGAAAAGGTAGTTGCCTCACAGCTCACCCACTACCTGCAGACCCACAACCTACTCTCCCCTGCGCTGCATAGGTTTAGAAAAGGGCACAGCACCTCCACTGCCCTAGCAGTTGTTACCTCTGTGATCAGGTCTGCTGCTGGCCAAGGCAAACTGACCGGGGCCATCTTCTTGGATCTCTCTAAAACCTTCAACCAGGTTGACCACACACACTGCTGTGCTCCTCTCTCCTGTCCCTTGGCTTCTCCACCCCCTGCCCTTGCATGGGTCCATAATTACCTCTCCAGCAGGCAGCAGTACACCAAGTTCAACAAGGCCCTGTCTGAGCCTGTTCAGGTAAACTGCGGGGTCCCACAAGGCTCTGTCCTGGGGCCTCTCCTGTTCTCCCTCTTCATAAATGAGCTACCCTCAGCCCTGGCACATGGGTGTTCAACTCTGTAAGCAGATGACCTAGTCATCATGACCAGCTCCTGGGACATCTCCACCATCAATGCCAAGCTAAACTCCGACTTCAACCAAATCCAAACCTGGCTAAAGGACCACAAGCTTGCGATTAACCTGCAGAAGATGTAGGCAAAGCTCGTTTGGTTCAACAGCCAAGACAAAAGCTGTCCCAGACTCGCTCATGATCTCAGGTGCTGATGGGTTCCCACTACAAATTGCAGATACTATCAAATACCTGGGGGTGACACTTGATCCACAACTGGATCTAAATCTGCACATACGCAATACATGTAAGGCCTCAAACTACAAGTTGGGCCTTGCATACAGAGCAAAGAACTGTCTCAACCCAGCTGCCCGGCTGGCCCTAGCCAGGGGAGTCCTTCTACCCCCGCTTTGCTATGGACTTGTCACCTATGCCCATGTTGCAAAAATTAGTCTCACTAAATGGGACACAGTGTACAACAGCATATGTCACTTTGAGCTCTCAGCTCCCCACCTCACCCACTGCTGTGAGCTCTATTCCTGACTTAAGTGGCTCCCCCCAGAAATGCATTGCTCCTATTTCATGGGCAACTTCATAGACAATGTTGTCAGATCTGCCACCCCTTTAGTCCTCACTGAATCCCTCGTTCTTGCTCCCCCTCCTACCATCTGAGATCCAGCGACTCTCTTGCCCTCCAGGTTCCTAAGACCTGCACCCAAATGGGTGACTGGGCCTTCGCTGCGTATGCACCCAGGTTGTGGAACTCCCTTCCATCAAGCACTCACTCCTCCCCCTCCCACCACAGATTTAAAACCTCCCTCTGGGGCTTTCTCAAATTGGCCTCCACCTGCCTCTGCTCTAGACGAACCTCCTCGACCTAGGCCGCTCCGACTGGCTGAGTCATTACCTAACTTATCTGTCAGAGGCAGTGGACCTTGGCATTTTATCCACTACCGAGCTTGCAGTTTTACTAGTAGGTGTAGTCCACTTAGACCAAACTGCTCAAGCAGTGTGTGCACAGTTACTGCTCTATCTCTGTATTTTGCTCTGGGCCTCCTCTATCCCAATGTTGTTTCTCCTCTGTCTACCTGCAAGCTTAACAGCGTTACTGCTCGGCATGGCGATCAATGTTCATCATGAGAGTACCACACTTGTTTATCATGAGAGTACCATACTGTTATTTCTATCTGCTGCTGGCTATGTAAACCCCTGTTGTTTCTGGTATTGACCTTTTTGCTCGATGCACTTAAATGTAGCATTTACTTGTTTTGTGTGATGTTCATGAATGCACCTTATAATCTCCTGGGTCGCACCTGAAAATAGGCACCTGGCTGTCTAGCAAAAGCAAATAAAGAAATAAATTTAATCAGTATATGATGGATCTGATACATCCTGAAGATCTGTGTTGGTGGGAACCCAAGGCATCTCAGTAGGGCTGGACTATCAGGCAGCCGTCCCTCTGACACAAGGTCAGAGACAAGCTTCCCGGTCAATTCTGGGAAATGGAGGGTGACTTCCTGCAGCTCAAAGTTTAAATTTCCACATATTGGTTGAGAGACATCTTGCGTGTTTCTGTATTTATAGCTCTAGAGAGCTGCGTATGTACTTTGATAGAAGTACCTATCACTGTGTTTCTCAATTGTGGTGGTAAAATATTAGGGGATGCAAAGTAGAGACATTCCAGGGAAATTCCTGCTGACACTATCAGATGCCTCTCGATCTGTAGCCAAATAGGCACATATGTCAAGGCGTCTGGTTGCACCGGGCTTGGAGTCCAGCGGGCATACTTTGATATATGGCTAGCTAAGTAATATAGATACAAATTAGGTACCTCGAGCCCCCCAAGATGCTTTGGAGCACAAAGTTTATTTCCCTTTCCAAAGAAAACAGGATATTAACACATGGAGTTTTTTACATCATATGAATGGAAGAAAAAGGTTAAGCATATGAATGGAGTAGAAAATGTGAGGGAGGACATTCATTTTGATGATACTAATTCGGGCTTGCAAGGAAAAGGGAAGCGAGGCCCATCTATTGAGATCCTGTGTGATGCTCTCCACTATGCTAGCAGATTTAGCTTCCTACCTGAGGACTGTTTTTGGGAGAGAGTGACCCCTAGGTACAGTATGTGTGAGCTTAGTTGCCTGAACCAAGCCTAGTGGTTCATAATCTGAAGGGAGGACAAAATGGTTTAAAGGCATGAGGGTAGTCTTATCCAGGTTTAACTTATAGTTGGAGTACACACCGAAATGTGAAATGATGCGGAGAGCTTCTGGTATAGAAGTGGCAGGGTGTGACAGGTGTAACAAGATATCATCAGCATAGGCTGAGACTTTTAGCTCCAAGGGGTCTACTGGGATAGTTTGAATACATGGGGAGGTGTTCAGGAGCCTGATTAGTGGTTCTAAATAGATATTAAACAAAAGGGGGGAAGGGGACATCCCTGATGGGTACCAGAAGAAAGGGAAACACCCTTTGATAGTACTCCATTGCAATACACCTTGGCATTTGGCATGGTGTATAGTATTTGTGCCTATTTTATAAACCTCTCAAGGAATCCACATCTTTCCAGCACCAGGAATAAAAAATCCCAATGCACCCTGTCAAATGCCTTCTCTGCGTCCAGAGAGACAACAGCCATACTGTCAGCAAAATCTCTGGACACGGAGAAGACATGCTCCAGCTTGTGCAAATGGTCTGTAGACGATCTTCCTCACATAAATCCTACTTGCTCAGGCCCTATCGGGCTGTCCCAGCCTTGCATAATCCTGCAGGATAATATCTTAGCAAAAATGTTCATATCACAGTTCATAAGAGATATGGGGTGATAGTTTGCTACTTTATCCGTAGGCTTACTGTATTGGACTTAGGTAAAACAATAATAAGGGCCATCAATAGGGAAGAGTCAGTTATGCCTTTTTCACACAGGTAAGAGAAAAGGTGGGCTAATATGGGAACCAGTTCATTGACCAGAGATTTGTAAAAGTTTGAGAGAAACCCATCTGGGTCTAGGGACTTACGAACATATGAAATTTGCCAGCAGATAAAGGCCTAGAGGTCTATCAAGTCTGCTCGAATGTGCAGCTAGCACCTCTTATTCTGCAGCTGCCCCTTCCTTCCACCCTTCCCCTTCATTAACCCTCCCCCTTGTCCTGTCCCATCCTCATTTGAAGCAGTCCACTGTTCTACTGCATACCACTTCAGCAGGTAACGCATTCCACCCAGCCACCACCCTCTCTGTAAAAAAGTGTCTCCTCATCTCCCTCCTGAACCTTCCTCGCTCCAGTCTCATATCATGGCCCCTGGTGGCCCTCCCCTCCCTTACTTTGAACAGCCCCTCTGTACCCGTCTTGTTTATTCCTTTCATGTATTTAAAGGTTTCAATCATGTCACCCCTGTCTCTCCTCTCCTCCAGTGAGTACATGTTCAACTCCCTTCAACCTCCTCTCGTATGATAAGTCCCCAGCCCCTTGATCATCTTTGTCGCTCTGCATGCACCCCCCCTCCAGTACCTAATGTCCCTCTTCAGATCACGGATGCCAGTACTGCACGCAGTACTCAGGTGTGGTCTAACTAATGACCTATACAGTGGCAGAATCACCTCCACCCTCCTCGAGGATATACCCCTTGCAATACAACCCAGCATTTTGTTGGCCTTTGCAGCTGCCTTCCTACATTGTGCCGAGTTGTTCATTGACCCTGTAATGAGCACACCCAGATCCTTCTTCTCCTCCTCCTCCTCTGTCTGGGCTAGCTGCACTCCTCCTAGCTGGTAACTCCTCCTTGGGTTCTTCATCCCAAAATGCAGCACCTTGCACTTTTTGGCATTAAAGCCCAGTTACCTGCTGTCTGACCAGGTTTCAAGCTTTGCCAGATCATCCTGCAACCCCTGCCATCCCCCTAGGTCATCCACCACCGTGCCTATCTTGGTATCATCAGCAAACAGACTGATCTTGCTCTTGATGTCCCATGATATGTCTACAATGAATATCCCAAACAACACTGGTCCCAACACCGAGCCCTGTGGAACACCGCTCGTCACTGCCCTTGGGTGTGAGAGCTCCCCACCCACCACCACCCTCTGTTGCCTTCCCTGCAGCCAGTTTCCTACCCATCTCACCAGCTTTGCACCCGCCCCTGTGCCTACTAGCTTCCTTCCCAGCCTTCCATGTGACACTGAGTCGAATGCCTTACTGAAGTCCAGATACAGGACATCCACTGCATGGCCCCTGTCCAGTTGCCTAGTTAACCAGTCATAGAACTCGACCAGGTTGGTTTGGCAGGATCTGCCATGTATGAAGCCATGCTGTCTGCTGTCCTGTAGTCCTTTGGCCTCTAGGACTAGGACTAGGAAGTGACTTGTCTGATGACAGGGACTGAATGGCTGTTAAAATCTCTTGATTAAATATTGGATGAGCTAAAAGGTTCTCTTGTTCAGAGGATAACTGTGGAAGTGGGACAGACTTCAAGTAATCTTGAATGTCCACCTTTGAGGGAGTGTTAGGAGGAAGGCTATACAACTGTGAATAAAACCTGTCAAATATACCTGGACAATCTCCTCTGGGGAGGTTTTAAGGGTGCCATCTAGTTGGGAGGAAATAGCACGCACCAAGCGGGAGGCTTCCTGCTGCCTAAGCCGCAATGCCAACAAGTGGCCTGCTTTGTCTCCCTGATCTACATCCCTGCCTATTTTCTAATGGTTCATCCATTTTATTGCAGCACACAACAGGGTGACAGCCATTAGGGAGACATCACAATGCTGATGGCACACATCGTATCCAGCAACTGCGGTGCCCGATCCCTGTTGTACCCCATGCTCCAGGGCAAATGCATGCTCTTTAAGGGGCTTCACCCCCTAACAAATTAATATAATCACCTCCATAATGGAGGTGTAGGGGGCAAGGAGCATAACACCCCTACAGTGGCAATGACGACATGTGGTGTGAAATCCAGTTTGCCAGAATGACAGGTGAACTGGTTGCGGTGCCCATATTGCCATCACCCTAATGTCTTCACCCCAGTGACGGGAAACCTTTTCTAACATACCCCATGTCTATCTCATGCATGCCTGAATCCCCCTACAGTTTTAGCCTCTACCACTTACACTAGCTGTCTATTCCAGGCATCTACCACTCTTTTAGCGAAGAAATATTTCCTTACATTTCTCTTGAACTTTCCCCCTCCAGCTTCATTGCATGCCCCCTGCTCCTGGTGCTGTTTCTTATTTGAAAGAGACTTCCCTCCTGAACTTTGTTCTCCCCATGTGAGGTAGGTCTGTATCATGACAACTCTCTCTGTCTCTCTCTTTTTTTTTTTTTTTTTTTAGAGTTCACATGTTGCGATTTCCCAGTTTGTCCTCATAAGGCTTCTTGTGCAACCTCTGTACCATTTTAATTGCCCTCCTCTGGACTGCATCCACCCTTTCCACGTCCTTTCTGAGGTGTGGCCTCCAAAACTGGACACAGTACTCCAAGTGGGGTCTCACCAGTGAGCTGTACAGTGGTCATACCACCTCCCTCCTCCTGTTAGAGATACTCTTCCCTATGTACCCCTGCATCCCATTAGCCCTATGCACGGCTTTTTCACACTGCCCTGCCATCATGAGGTCATCATACATGATAACCCCAAGGTCTCTTTCATGTTTAGTGACTGTCTGTACCTCTCCCCATCCTATAATCAGCACTTGGGGTATCATGTTCTAGATGTGTGATCTTGCACTTTTTGACATTGAACCCAAACTGTCAAGTTTTTTTTTTTTACCAGTCCTCGAGTTTCTCAAGATCCTCCTGAGTGTCCACCCTATTGCATCTGATTGGTATAATCTGCAAAAGGCATGTCTTTGTGTCCCAGTACATAGCCCTGTGGCACTCCGCTGGTGAGTCTCCCATCATTAGAGGGAGTGAAGTAACAACCACTCTCAGTATGCTATCTGTTAACCATCTTCTAGCCCAGTTCTCCACTTTGGAGCCCACCTCTAGGCTACTCAATTTCTTTATCAGTTTCCTGTGTGGCTCAGTGTCAAAGGTCTTGCTAAAATCCAGATAGGCCATGTCCACTGCCCTCCCCTGATCTATTTCCCTGCTCACCCAGTCAAGGTATCTATTAGAAATTGATGCTACACAATCTTTCCCAGTGAATCCATGCTGCCTGTGGTCTTGAAGCCTACTGGATTCTAGATACTGTACCAGTCTTTCCTTTAGTATAGTTTCCATTAATTTTGCCATCAATGAGTAAGATGGACAAACCTATAGTTGCTAGCCTCCTCCCTTCTACCCTGTTTATGTAGAGAGACCACATAAGTGCTTTTCCCATACTCCAGAACCATGCCCGTTTCCAGTGAACTGCTGAACAGGGCTGTCAGTGGAGCAGCTAACACCTCTCTGAGTTCTTTTAGCGCCCTTAGGTGTATCCTGTCTAGTCCCATATCCTTGTTCACTTTCAGAGCTGCAACTTCCTTCTGGAGTCTTTTTTCTGAAAATGGGCTTGTGTCCATTTCCTCACTCCCCTGTTTCTGTTACTCTCTGGTTGTCTGCCCCCACCATGAACATTGCGCGGATGTACCTGATTAAGATATTGCCTTTTTTTTTGGTCCTCCTCTGTGCAGTCTCCCCCTTCTGCTTTTCTAATCCTCAGTATCCCTCCTGTTACTTTCCTCTTATCATTTATGTCTCTGAAGAAAGCCTTATCCCTTTTTGTGACCCCTTTGGTGATTCTTTCCTCTGCCTGCAACCTTGCTCCCTTCACTTCCTTTCCTGCTTTTCCCTGTTTCATGTGGTATACCTCCCTGTCCTCCTCCCTCCTTGTTTCCTTATACCTCCTGAATGCCACCATTTTTTCCTTCACCATCAGAAGTGCTGCCCAGCTGACATGGCTGCACCCTTTCTGACTGCACTTACTCCACTTTTTCTCTCCTTCCCCCAGGAGCCCAGGACCTGCTCCCATTGGCCAGACACCAGGCCCAGCCCTGTTACCCACCTTCTCTGGGACTTACTGTCTCCCTCTTGTTCCATCCTGGCTTACCCCCCAGGTAGGGTTAGCAGGGGAGCGCCCTGTTACCTTGGCAGTTCTCGAGTTTCAGTTGTCAGGAAAGTGCTGTGGTTGGTTGTGTAGGGCCTGTGGCACATAAGGTAGGTGTCATCCTGCTAGGGTCCTGATGCATTTCCTGCTTTTCCTTGTCCCACATTATGATGCCTCATGGTAAGCAATGTACATCACCGTGAATTCCCCCCCCCAGTGGACAAGAGCACTCTGATCGGATCACCACTGTGGCAGTGCCACCTGTGGTCACCCAGGGGCTCAGCACCAGTGATGCAGTCCCACTTCCCCCAGCAGAAGAGTGTCCCAAGGGTCGCTCAGAACCACCTTCCACTGGCCGGCCCTTCAACATCCCAAGTCCGTTCCCGAACCCAGGGCCCTGGCGTCATGAGCAGTAGTGCTACTGCTGAGCCAGCAGGCCAGCATCCCTTTCAGATTACAGTCAAACCAATTTTATTGAAAGCAACAACTGAATGAATAAAAGGGTACATAGGACTCTGGCTGCTCGAGTAGAGAAATAATGTACCTAGATAGTGGTGCCTCTAGTACTTGTTTGAAGAAGTGGTATAAGGTTTGTGTTATCTTGCAGGTTACTCTGTATCGCAGAAACACTCTGCCTCTAGCACTTATCTTTGCTTCTGTCATGACAGGATAGTCAAACTGTAGCACTTCACCCACCTCCCTACTCCCCCAACTCTGCCCCTTGCCCCTAGACCTCTCCCTACCCTCCTCCCTCCCTGTCTTATGTGCTCAGCTCACCTAGCTCTCCCACTCCCATGTATCCTTCCTTACCCTTGTCTGCTTATCTTCTTGACATGGGCATACATTGTACAATGCCTCAGCGTAGCTAGTGCTTTGTGTTTTTTTTCTGTAACCTCCATGAATATCTTTCTCAGCATTTGTATATTTGTGCACAGTATTGTACCTTGTTGTCTCATGTATCTGACATGGAACCTTTCAACGAGCATCTGCTCACAGGTATTATCCAAGAACTCAGGAAATAAATAAAGTATTGAAGTTCTTCTGGTTATACTGGGGTTACTGAAGTCTGCTGGTTGTTGTCTTCAGCAGAGGTTAAAGGGGAAATGTTGGCCTTAAGGGTCTCACATCTAACTGTGGGGCTTGTCACAATTTGCACTTTGTGTGCAAAATACACATTTTTATGTTTGCTTGCAAGAAACATAGTGCCATCTTCCGAGTTTTCGGAGGTGTGGCACCCATCTTCCAATTCAGTCAGTGTGTTTTCAGGCACGGCCACCGTTCACCAATAAATGTTGCAGCTGTCTATGACAGCAGTTGAAAATGCAGTGTTGTACAGTTGAAAGGGAGAGCTATGCTTCAGTGAGCAGCGATAAGATATTGAGTGCTCATGCGCTGCCCCCACACACACACTGTATAGCCGACGGGGGTGCCCAATCCCCCATCAGCTATGTTGCGCTCCCCCCAACAGAGTTCCAGGTGCCACTCTGGGATCCCACCCCAGCATGGCAGCAGTCTGTATGGCGGACGGGGTACCCAATCCCCCCATCGGCTCCACTGTCCCCCCCAAGAGACTATCAGGTGCCACGTTGGGAGCCCACCCCAGCATGGCAACAGTTCCTATGTCCAATGGGGTGCCCAATCTCCCGTCAGCTCCATGCCCCCCCCCAAAAGCCTTCCAGCTGCCACGCTGGGAGTCCAACCCAGCATGGCACAAGTCCGTGTCATCTAAGTACAAAAAAACTGAAAGGAAAAACCTTCCCTCACTGACTGTCCTTACCCTTCTTCCCCACCCACGCCCACCCTCTGTGCATCCACCTCCCCACCCCCACCTCACCATACTTACCTCTGGAGTCTGGTGCAACTATCTTCGGTGGACCGGGAACACATCTGCACTCTTCAAAACCTACCGCAAACTGAGGAAATGCCGGTAAGATGAATAATGGAATAAATAAGGTTTTTTCAACTTTAGTGCATATCTCGGACATTTTGGGGAATCTTTTCACCAAATTTTCCACATGGGGTTTTTGGGACCCCACCTCATGAATTCTGTCACTATCATGGCGTTAATCGGCCCCGAAAGGTGATTTCACGGTCACTGCGTGAAACCATCTTTTGGGACTGATTTACATAATAACAGTGTCACAGTTCATGAGGTAGGCCCCCCAAAACCCTATGTTGAAAATTTGGTGAAAAAATTCCCAAAAATGACTGTTTTACGAGCATGCATTGTGCATTTCCTACGCACACTCGTTAGTTCGCTAATTTTCAATATGTTCACTCCAGATTTTCAACATTGCCATTTTGCCACACCTCCTTATGAGCAGTACAGCTGTCATTTCTCACATCTCACCCAAAATGTGTTTCTGCGCATGTAGCGCACAATGGTGCAATCTGTGTGCGAAATCAATGTTCCGGACAGATTAAGAAAATCACAGTGACACTGTTCATGAGCAGAGGTGTTAAAATGGATATGTTAAAAATTTGGTGAAAAAATTCCCAAAAATGACTGTGTTACGAGCGACCATTGCGCAGTTTCCACGCACACTCATAACTTCATGGATTTCTAATTTTTTCAGTCCAGATTTTCACCACTGGCATTTTTCCACACTTCCTTATGAACAGTACAGCTGTCATTTCTCACACCATGGCTGAAATGTGTTTTCACACTTCCAGAGCAGAAATGCATGGTAGCTGTGGGAAATCACTGTTCGGGACATATTAAGAAAATTACAGTGACACTGTTCATGAGTGGAGGTTCCAAAATCCCTGTGTTGACAATCTGCTGTAAAAAAAATTCCCAAACTAATTGCATTACTGGTGTGCATTTGTGCATTTTCTATGCACGATCGTGACTTCATCAGTTTTTTTATATTTTCATTGCAGAATTTCAACATTGCCATTTTTTGTACCTCCTCATGAACAGTACATCTGTCATTTTTCACATCCTGTTCAAAATGTGTTTTCGCACCTGTGGTGCCAAATGGCATAGTCGCTGTGCGAAATCAGCTTTCTGTTAACAAACTGATATTGCCACTGCTCATACGGTGGGGGTCACAAAAAACCATGTTGAAAATTTGGAGTGAAAATGCCAATGAACGCCTGAGGCGTTAGGATTTCCAACCATAACGCCCCAGCCTGTAGATATTGACAGGCATCAGGAGTGTGACTTGGAATTCTCGCCTGTAATGCTCATACCATTCCACACCCTGCAGCCAGTGAGAGTCATTGAGGTGTGCCTTGAACTCTTCAGCCCTAAGGATCACCCCATTCTCCCATACAGGACCCATCTCACCATATTTCCTGATGGAATGGGGTGAGCACAAGGGCCAAAGACCCCAAGGCACACCGTGGCACTTGTTAGTGTCTGCAGGGTAGGGTGTAGTGAAATGGTGTGGCCGTTATGTATGATGACCCAAAGGCACACCCCAATGCCTGTCAGTCTCTGCAGGGTGGTGGTGGGGTTGGCTTCAGTTCAGTACTTGTTAACCGGGTAAGTTTCACTGCCATTCCTATTATGCAGCTCTCTGACTCCTAAACTACCAATGCCAATGCCAGCAAGCAAACATTCAGCATTGACAAATGTTTGTTACTTACTGTTTAGCACATAAGGAATAACCCATGACGGGGTATAGGACTATAGGGATTTAATCCATTCCCTGGATGCATTGTGAGGCACAAAGCCACAGGCTGAGTGCCCTAACAACACCAGGGTGTAGATTAAATCCCTATAATCCCATACTGTGGAGTGAGTTATTTTGCTTATAACATGGGTTATGTTTAAAATAATAAAAAATCACAAACATGTTTTTTCCCTGTTCAAATAGGAAAAATGACACTGTGTCCTGCTGACTTGAAAAGTAGTCCCTAGTTCTTTACAAGTTGTCTCTCGATCTCAGTCTCTCTCTCTCTTGGTGTGTCTCTTGCTCTCTCTCTCTCCCTCTCCTGCTTACTCTCAGTCTCTCTCTCTCCCCCTCTCACCACGGCAGGGGAAACTACCTGACACTAGCCCATGACCTCGCCAAATCTATGCTGTAACCAAGCAAATTTTATAACACTACAATACAGCACACATTCTTCTCCCTTACCATGCTGATCATTTGCTAGGAGACACTGTCTGCCGCCAAGCTGCTACTGTATAAAAAACACACTGACACACTGCTGCAGATCAGCACAGAACACTTGCCAGGAAATTCAGAGCTGGCATCGCAACGCGCACTTGCACAACAGCTTGGGACAGAAGACTTGCCAGGGAATTCTCTGCAGACAGAATGAGAGTGAGCAGCTGACCACACTGTTGCACAAGTCATTGGGAGACAGACAGAGTAAAGGCACAGGGCACCAAAACAACAACAAAAGGTGTGGACACCCACCAACAACAAAGGCAAGGTAGAACAGTGAGGATAACTTACTGGTCCCACTCTGTCTCTCTCTCCTGTGTGTCTCTGTCTCTCATGCAGGGCTTGGTGCAGCAGTCAGCAATATGCAGGAAGAGTATAGGCTCACATGTAAATGTACAGGTGGGGGGCAGCCCGTCACCAATGTGCTCTCCCATGTCTCTCTCTCTTTCTCTCTCTCTGTCAGCTTCTTTGACAACCTGCTGTTCTCTCTCTCTCTCTCTCTCTCTCTCTCTCTTTCTTTATCTCTCTCTGGTTCCTATACAGCACTTCAACACAGTGACAGCAGGTCAGAGCTCTCTCCCACATTTAATAGTCACCTGCATTCTGTAGCTCTGACCCGCAGTCACTACATTCTCCCTGCTACTGGCCCTCGGTCAAGCTTTCTCCCAGCAGATTGACATGCACTATAATGCTGCAAAACACTGTGAGCACTGTAACTCTCTTCCCTAATGATAATGCTGCCTTGTCTCTCCCTTCCTTATGTTTTCAAAAGGCTGGCTTTCACTTCTTAGTTTCTCAGCTCATTATGAGTGCTGCTCTGCCCAGGGATAGTGTTTCAGGGAGAGTCATATCAACTGTGGATTAAAAAGGAGATTTAATCCATAGTCAGGTGATGCTGTTGCACCAGTTGGGTTTCCTCCTTTTTCCAACCCATGTTATAAAGTACTGTAGATTGTATCAGGCTGAATCTTCTGACTCGTAAGCTGATATTTACTATAACCAGAAATCCCCAAATTACCTACATCTGACACCAGAGCCGAGCTGCAGCACTGGGAGATTCAATAGCCAACAGTGCATGTTAGAATCTTTATAAGGCCAGATCAGATTCCTGCCTGTCCTGCTGCTCTACTGGGACAATGTACAGTCCTCTGTAGAAACATAGAAATATCAATCAATCAATCAATCAAAATCTTTATTTAACCAGGTGAGCAAAGCTAATGTTTGAGGCGGACCTGGGATGAACAAGTACAGAAGACAAGTTTAAAACACAACAGTTACAATACACTGACATGAACAGCAAAAGGCATAGACAGTACAGGTGTGACTGAAGGCAGCCTAAAATACAATATTATACAATCAAGCAATATGTACAAAACAAACTGTGTTGCAGATATATACAAAACACCTGTGATGTAGAAAAAGGGACAATACAAAAGGTATTCTGTCCAGATCCCCCAAAGGAACAAAGTCAGAGGATGAAATAGGTGCAGGAGAGGGAATGGAAGTAGGGAGGGGAAGAAGGATGGATGTGGGAAGGGATAGTGGATATGGATCGGTAGTTCACAAGTGCAAGACTGTGTGGTATAATCTATTAAGAGGAACAGTACAGCGGGGGCAGGAAGTAGGGGAAGGCAGGTACAATACCAGGACCAGGTTTCAGGGATGGAAGTAGTGGGAAGGATGCAATGAAGTTTTTTTTTGGGGGGGAGAGGAGAGGGGGGCCAGACAGTAGATAAGAACTAAGACTGGGAAGAGGCAGAAGTGAGAGATATTTAGGTTGCTCCATAGAGATAGGGGACCCAGGGTTCAGGGGGTAACAAACACAGGATTCCATACAATGATGCAAATATAATGTTTTGAAAGCTGCTAAGCTAATGGGGTGCTTTATTTTCAGTTTTTATGCAGCTTATTCCACATTTGAGGCAGCACATGACTAATAGATGCCCAGCCAAAGCGAGATCTTGCCTTGAATACCTTCAGTGAGATGTAAGAGGCCCTTCTCAGAGCATACTTACTTAGTGTACATAATGGCAAGCAGTTGGAGATATAGTCGGGCAGTTTGTTTAAGATGCCTTTATAGGTCCAGAAAATGATATTTCTCTGACGTCTGAAGCTAAGAGAGGACCAACCTACCACGATATATACGAACAATGGTGGGTGGAGTAGGGGAGACACGTTATAAACCTTAGGGCTCTGTGGTGGTGCGTATCAGGTTTGGACAGTGCACCAGCAGGCCCTTGACTATAAAGGAAGTCAGCATAGTCTAATAAGGAAAGAAAAGTGGTTTGGACTAGTCTCATCTTAGCATCCCTGGGGAGCAGGTTTTTTTATCCTAAAGAAGAGGCCAAGCCTCTGATGAAGTTTCTTTATCAGTTCTTCTATATGACCTAGGAAGGAAAGTCTATTGTCAAGCCATACCCCCAAATATTTGAATTTAATTACGTAGTCCAGTTGTTCACCAAGAATGGTAGTAATCAGGAGAATGTCGCAGCCGTGGCCGGGTTAGGTGAGTTGGAAAAGGGTGAGAAGAACATTCCTTTTGTTTTTCTGACATTCAAAAGCAACTTCAGGTTTAGGAGCTGGTGCTGTAGCAGATTGAATTCATCCTGGAGATCAGTACACGCCCCATCAGGGGAAAGTCCAGTGACATAGAGCACTGTGTCATCTGCAAATAGGTGTATTTGGGCCTTTTTGATGGTCACATCGATGCTATTAATACAAATTGTGAATAGCAGGGGACCCAAGGTAGAACCTTGTGGTACACCCCTCAGAAGGGATTTTAGTGGTGAGACTGCACCTTCAGCCTTTACTTGCTATGAGCGGCCTGTGAGATAGTTATTGAACCATTTAAGAGATAAAGCATCCAAGCCGATGTTCCGGAGGGACAAGAGGAGCAGGCAGTGATCGATGGTATCAAAGGCCTTGTTTAGGTCCAAAAGTCCTGCACAGACAAAGTTCTTGTTATCCAACTTACACTGCCAGTCATTAGTTATTTTGGCTAGTGCCAAGATTGTGCTGTGTTGTGCTATAAAACCTGATTATAATGGGTTGAGCAGCTTTGCCAATTCCAGGTAGTTTCTAAGCTAGGTGTTCACGATTTTTTCCAGCAACTTGGACAAGATTGGGAGAAGGGAGATTGGCCTGTAATTATTCAGGTCACTGGGATCTCCAGACTTAAATAAGGGGATGGCATGAGCCATTTTCCAGATGGAAGGAAGGTCATCCTGAAACAGGGATAAGTTAAACAAATGTGTAATGGGCACCACTAGGATGCAATGGCCTACCTTTAGGAAGTATGGGTCAATGAGGTCTGCTCCTGCACTTTTCCTAACATCCAGCTGAAGCAAAAGGTCTTCAACATCCTTCAGAGATGTAGGTTGAAGTGAGAAGGACGGGTTTGGGAAGGTGATTCCTTGGTTATCATTTCCAAGTTGTGCGTGAAGTTTATTGGCTGGGGAGGTATCGAAGGCTAACCCTGCGGTGGCAAAGTGATTGTTAAAGGAGTCAAGAATTGATGGTTTGTCGGCAAATGTAGTAGTGCCAATCGAGATTTTAGTGGGCAGGGAGTTACCGGATATATAAACTGGCGGCTGTTAAGGGCCACTTGGCCCATCCAGTTTGCCCATTTTCATTGTGATCACTTATGCTACAGACCCTTCTGGTTCTATGGCACTATCCCTTCCACCCACATCTTTTCCTCTGCAATTCCCTTGTGCCTATCCCAGGCTTCTTTGAATTCCACCACTTATTTGCCCCCACTGCCTCCACTGGAAGGGTGTTCCAGGCATTCACTACCCTTTCTGTGAAAAAGTACCCTCCTCACATTTCTCCTGAACCTACCGTTCTCCAGTTTCATATCATGACCCCTTGTTGTACAGCACCCTTTTCTCTGAAAAATACCTCTCACCTGTACCTTATTCACTCCATGAGGTATTTAAAGGTTTCAATCACGTCCTCCCCATGCCCCCCGGTATTTATATATTAAGCTCCTTTAGCCTCTTCTCATAGATCTTTGGATGCAGACCCTCCACCATCTTGGTAGCCCTTCTCTGGACTGCCGCCACTTCACCTATGTCTTTCTTAAGATATGGGGCCTGACTCTCAAATGCTGCATCAAGACACAAGGTGCATCTGACAAGCAGCAGGACGCAAGCAGCAAGCTGCGCCAAGACACAAGCAAGAGGGGATTCACAAACGCACCATATGTGAAGGCAAAGACCCACTGTGTCATGCACCCCATGTGCCAGCACAGCACCAGAAGACAGCTAGCTCCATGATGCATGGTGCATTGCGACAGGGGTAAGACATGTAGGACGCAGGAGTACTATTCACAAAGGGGCACCCAACAGCAGATATCAAACACCTGCTATGTCACACAGAGCTGATCTAAGGGGACTTAGAAAAAGGAAGTGAAGGGGCAGGCTAGTGATACAGGACTGAGACACAGGACTGCAGCAGGACAGAAACAGATGACTGCCTGGAGGATGTTAGCACCACAGGCCCTACTGGACATACAGTTGGCCAGGCAATGCCATAAGTGATGTGCCCACCAGGCTGCACAACAGGGTGGCGCTGCACAGCAGGTGCACAGACAGCAGCAACGCAGACACCAGAAGTATGCCATGCATGTGTACCGGCCATGCACCGCCCACATGGACCCGAGTGAGGAGCAGTGCATTGCACAATATCGACTTGGCAAGGCAGCCATAGCAGAGCTATGCCAGGAACTTAACGCCGACCTCAGAAGCAGGACCCAGAGAGGCCACGGCATACCAATAGAGGTGAAGGTATGTGCAGCCCTACGGGTAATGGCCACTGACAGATTCCAGACACCAAGTGGTGACACTGTGGGCATCTCACAGCTCTCCATATCACCGTGCCTGAGGGCAGTTGTGGATGCTCTCGTACACAGGTCACACCAATACAGCCACCAAACCACAGATGCCCAGGAGCAACTAGCAATCAAGCAGGGATTCTACAGCATGGCAGGATTCCCATGGGTGCTTGGTGCAGTAGACCACACACACATTGCCACAAGGGCACCACTGGATGAACCAGAGACCTATGTCAACCGGAAGGGCTTCCATTCTGTGAATGTACAGGTCATCAGTGACAGCAGGTGCAGGATCCTCGATACTGTGGCACAGTATCCAGGGTCCACACATGATACATACATCTACAGGAACTGCAGAGTGTGCAAGGCCTTCCAGAGAGGGACATTCACAGATGGCTGACTGTTAGGTAAGGCACACATGGACACATGCAGCATGGGTGGGCATGGGACGAATGTGGGCATGACACTAACCTACACCCCCTCCCCACAGGTGACAGTGGATACCCACAACAGCCCTGGCTGATGACACTGGTGAGGCATCCACAGAGTGCAGCAGAGCAATGGTACAATGATGCCCACACAGCAACATGCAGTGTGATTGAGGGCACATTTGGCATCCTCAAAATGAGGTTCCAGTGCCTTAACAGATCAGGGGGTGCACTGCAGTATACACCAGTAATGGCATGCAAACTGTTCATAGCATGCTGTGTGCTGCACAACATAGCACTGAAACATGGCACACCACTGGCAGAGGATGAGGAGGCACCCAGCCAGGATGGTGACACTGCGGGGGGGGGGGAGGAGGAGGAGGCAGTGGGGCCAGCCCATGACTGGCAACATCAAGGCCAGGCACAACACATGCTAACAGGACTTCAGATGAGCACACAACAGTACATGCAGTGTGCACTGCCACAGGTACACCAACAGCGCAATGTTGCATCCAGCCCTGAACCACAGCCTCGGGATCATGGGACAACCGCACGCATGCAGCATTGGCACACACAACAGGCACACTGAGCAGCAGTGCCATTCCATCACAGGGAACAACAATGCAGTGCCAGGAACCCAGGGACCACTGCGGATAGCACACACAGCAGATGGAATGGAACAGCTGCGGCAAGATGGAGGTGTTGCCGCCTGGGCCACCACACAGGCAGTGGCAGCACAGGTGACATGGATGTGCCCATTGCCTGTGTGCTGCCCCAGATGGTGCAGTGCACAGTGACATGGACAGCGGCATGGGCGTCCGGGTTCCCAATGCCAGCAGGGGCAACATGTGCACGAGCAGTGTGATGTAGGGATGGGGGACTGTGTGGGGTCAGTAGCACAGCAGCCACTGTGCTAGGCAGTAGAGACTGCACATGCTGGGGCCAGATCCACAGACAAGTGGCATGCAGCACACTGTTGCCGGTGTCAACATGTAGTGGCAGTGCACAGTGGGCACCAGAGGTAGGTGGAACGGGGACATGGGGGACTGTGTGGGTGGGAGGCTACACACACCATGCAGCACTGCTGCAGGTGATGCACATGGGTGGGTGCAGTGCACCACAGGCAGCAGGACATGGGTGTGTCATGGCACACCCATAGGACGCGTCATGTGGACTGGCACAGTGCCATCGGAGGCAGGCCTCCCCTCCCTTCACAGCCAAGGAACCCTGCACAAGCGCAGTGTGTGGTGACAGGGGGGATGGCAAGCACAGCACCGCATGTTGCACTGTGCAGCGGCAATGGGTGGACGTGAGTCACACCATGCGTCAGCCACAGCAACGCTACTTGTGTACACAATCATCTTGTGTGCAATGCAGGGTGTGTTGTGCGCTGCATGACGACACAAGCTGCATAGCGCCTGCGTCGCAGCATGTGACCTGCGGGGGGGATAGTGGGGAACACATGGAATCGAGCCACCAGCACGTGTAGGGCCTCAGTAGCACATGCTAGGCTGCACAGGACAGTGTAGCACAGGCACAGCTCCATCTACACTGCAGAGGGAGGCAAGGGTTTACAGCAGTCACAAGGGCAAGCAACAGATGGCAGTCCCAGTTGCAATGGCAAGCTGGAGCAGGTCACCTAACTTTACAGATGATGAGACAGTGCTTCTCATCAGCCTGGCTGAGCAGTGGAGCAGGGTGCTGTTCTCATAAGGGGCACAGCAGTCCAGCCCAGCAGACAGGGAGAAGGTGTGGTCCACCATAGGCAGCAGGCTCCAGGCAGTGTCTGGAATAAGGAGGACCATGTGGCAGGCCAGGGTCCTCAAGGTCTTGGACACAAAAAAAAGTACTTTGGCACCCCCTTTTTAAAGTGAAAAACCTGGATAGATGTTCTTTGCCACAGGTGCATAGACTATGATACAAGGACATGGGGTCCCAAGAAGGCCAGCCTCTCTGGGTACCTAATTCAGAGACACTGGCACCCACCATCTATTTCACCTCTATTGGAACCATTTTGTCCAGAGTCCCTCTAACTTCCAGGCTCTGGGTTAAACCACTTCCTAGGGGGCTAGTAGTAACAATCTCACAGGGATGATATCCCTGACTTCAGTGATACTTTCCTTGGGGGATGACGTTCATTGTTTACCCAGCATTCAGTGCACTGAGCCTGGGAAGAGATGCTGGACCACCTCTTCCCTTCACCCTCTCCCAGGTATAAAACGGTCACAGAATCAGCAGCTTTAAGACTAGGGGCTCACGGAACAGCAGCTGACTTTCTCTGCACCGGCAGTAAAGCAGCACAGTGACACAGATGTTGGAGGTTTTTCTGGGAACCAAGCACTCCACTTGCTACACAGTCGGCATGGAATGAGAACATAAAATACTATGTACGTGGCAAGCCACAACAGGTAAGGCAGTTTTAACTTGCATGATGCTATCCCAGGGTAGAGATTTCTACAGGTTAAGTAATTACTCTGGGTCCCAAAGCATATACCTTATCCAGGCCCAATGCACTGAGCCTGGGAAGACCTGCAACCCACATCCCCTAAAATTTCCATGGCCTGCTTTTAAAATTTCCATAAGGGCTAGGAATTCCAGCATCACAGGGGTGATGGCTCTGAGATGATCTCACAGAGAAGGGACTTCCACAGGCTTGGTTGTTACCCAGGATCCCAAAGCATATCTCTTGCCCAGGGAAAGTGCTCTCTGGCACGGCAGGCAAGGTACCTCCACCCCCTAAAACTTCCAGGTCCTGCTCTTTATAGTTCCCTTGGCTTTAGCCCTCCCAGACACCCAGGGATAATGGCGCTCACCTTCCTGATGCCCTGCCAGGGCAGGGACTTCCACAGGCTTGGTTGTTACGCAGGGTCTCAAAGCATCTCTCTTACCCAGGAAGAGTCCTCTCTGGCTGGGCAGGCATGGTACCCCCACCCCCTAAAACTTCCAGGTCCTGTTCTTTACACTTCCCTTGGGTCTAACAGTCCCACATTCCCAAGATTAATGGCCCTCATCTCCCTGATGGTCTGCTAGGGCAGGGACTTAAACAGGCTTGGTTATTACAAAGGGTCGAAAAGCATTTGTCTTACCCAGGGAAAGTGCTCTCTGGCTGGGCAGACATGGTATGCCCACCCCCTAAAACTTCCAGGGCCAACTCCTTACTCTACCCTTGGGTCTAGCACTCCCAGACACCGAGGGGTAATGGCCCTCACCTCCCTAATGGCCTGCCAGGGAAGGGACTTTCACAGGCTTGGTTGTTACCCAGGGTCCCAAAGCATATCTCTTACCCAGTGAAAGTGCTGTCTGGCTGGGCAGTCATGGTACCCCTGCCCCCTTAAAGTTCAACGTTCTGCTCCTTACACTTCCCTTGGGTCTAACAGTCCCACACTTCCTGGGTTAATGGCCCTCACCTCCCTAATGGCCTGCCAGGGCAGGGACTTCCACAGGCTTGGTTTTACCTAGGGTATCAGTGCATATCTCTTACTCAGGGAAGGTGCAATCTGGCTGGGGATAACTGCTGGTATGTACCCTGGTGACTTCCAGAATCAGCCTGCCAGGCTCAGCATCAAGCCATGCCCAGCAACCTACATCACAGCCTGGCAAGGCCTTCTAGAAACTCCCCTAGAGTGACTATTAAGCCCAGTCACAGCTATTTAGAGAAATCCCAGCCAACAGCAATCAGGACCATCTGGTCTAACCAACCCCCAGGGCCATCTAATCATACCATCACTCAGTGACATCTAGTCCCACCAGGACTCAGGAACATCTGGTCCCACCAGAATTCAGGGACATCTGGTCACATTTTCACCCAAGGACTTCAGCTCACACTAGGATTCCACCAGAACTCAGTGCTCTCAGCCTGGGGACAGCTGCTGGCATGCACTAAAACTTTCAAGGCCTGCTGTTAACACTTCCCTTGGGTCTAGCACTCCCAGACATCCAAGGGTAATGGCCCTCACCTCCCTGATGCCCTGCCATGGCAGGGACTTCCACAGGCTTGGTTGTTACCCAGGGTCCCAAAGCATATCTCTTACCCAGCAAAAGTGCTCTCTGGCTAGGCAGGCATGGTACCCCCACCCCTAAAACTTCCAGGTCCTGCTCCTTACACTTCCCTTGGGTCTAACAGTCCCACACTCCCAGGGTTAATGGCCCTCAACTCCTTAATGGCCTGCCAGGGTAGGGACTTAAACAGGCTTGGTTGCTAACCAGGGTACCAACGCATATCTCTTACCCAGGAAAGGTGCAATCTGGCTTGGGAGAACTGCTGGCATGTACCCTGGTGACTTTCAGAATCAGCCTGCCAGGCTCAGCATCAAGCCATGCCCAGCAACCTGAATCACAGCCTGGCAAGGCCTTCTAGAAACTCCACTACAGTGACTAGTAACCCCAACCACATTTATTTAGAGAAATCCCAGCCGGCAACAGATGGGGCTATCTGGTCCCACTTGCTCCCAGGGCTATCTGGTCCCACTAGTTCTCAGAGCCATCTAGCCCTACTAGCCTTCAGTGACATCTTGTCCCACTAGCCATCAGGGCCATCTAGTCATACCATCTCTCAGGGACATCTCATTCCAACAGGACTCAGGGATATCTGGTCACACCTTCTCCCAGGGACTTAAGCTCCCACCAGGATTCCCCAGTACTCAGTGCTCTCAGCTTGAAGACACCTGCTGGCATGCACCCTGAAACCTCCAGGGCCTCCTGTTAACACTTCCCTTGGGTCTAGCACTCCCAGACACCCAGTGGTAATGGCCCTCACCTCCCTGATGGCCTGCCAGGGCAGGGACTTCCACAGGCTTGGTCGTTACGCAGGGTCCCAAAGTATATCTCTTACTCAGGGAAAGTGCTCTCTGGCTGAGCAGGAATGGTACCCCCACCCCCTAAAACTTTCAGGTCCTACTCTTTACATTTCCCTTGGGTCTAACAGTCCCACACTCCCAGGATTAGTGGCCCTCATCTCCCTAATGCCCTGCCAAGGCAGGGACTTCCACAGGCTTGCTTGTTACCCAGGGTCCCAAAGCATATCTCTTACCCAGGGAAAGTGCTCTCTGGCTCGGCAAGCATGGTACCCCCATCCCCTAAAACTTCCAGGTCCTGATCTTTACACTTCCCTTGGGTCTAACAGTCCCACACTCCCAGGATTAATGGCTCTCACCTCCCTGATGGCCTGCCTGGGCAGGGACTCTCACAGGCTTGCTTGTTACCCAGAGTACCAAAGCATGTCTCTTACCCAGGGAAAGTGCTCTCTGGCTAGGGAGGAATGATACCCCCAACCCCTAAAACTTCCAGGACCTGCTGTTAACACTTCCCTTGGGTCTAGCACTCCCAGACACCCAGGGGTAATGGCCCTCACCTCCCTGATGGCCTGCCAGGGCAGGGACATCCACAGGCTTGGTCATTACTCAGGGTCCCAAAGCATATCTCTTACCCAGCAGAAAGTGCTCTGTGGCTGTGCAGACATGGTACCCCCACTGCCTAAAACTTCCAGGTCCTGCTCTTTACACTTCTCTTGGGTCTAACAATCCCGCTCTCCCACGTTTAATGGCCCTCACATCCCTAATAGACTGCCAGGGCAGGGACTTCCACAGGCTTGGTTGTTACCCTGGTCTGAAAGCATATTTCTTACCCAGGGAAAGTGCTCTCTGGCTTGGCAGGCATGGTACCCCCACTCCCTAAAAGTTCCAGAGCCTGCTGTTAACACTTCCCTTGGGTCTAGCACTCCCAGACACTGAGGGGTAATGACCATCACCTCCCTGATGTCCTGCTAGGGCAGGGACTTCCACAGGCTTGGTTGTTACCCAGGGTCCCAAAGCATATCTCTTACCAAGGGAAAGTGCTCTCTGGCTGGGCAGACATGGTACCCCACCCCTAAAACTTCCAGGTCCTGCTCTTTACACTTCCCTTGGGTCTAACAGTCCCAGTCTCCTAGGATTAATGTTCAGCACTACTAGAATTGTGTCCCTCTTTTGCAGATGCTTCTCTGGGGATACCAAGCAAGACAGTGAGACCCTCGTGTACCTGCACAGTCTGTGGTAAGAGAATTAAGCATCTACCGAGACACCTCCGGGAAGTACACCGCATGACACCGGGAAAGGCACGACACTTTGGGAGTCAGTCATTCCTCACCCAACCTCCTGCAGGAAAATGCTTTTACAGATGCCAGCAGCCAGACTGTTTTGCCATTGTAAGAGATCTAAGTCAACACTTTCAGAAGGTACATAAATGCACTCTGACCAGCTTTAAAGCCTGACCAAGAATCAAAGACACCCAGACTGAATATTCTCCATCTCTGGATTTGCCACATACTCAACTGCCAAGCCAGCCTTCAGAGTCAGAGCTAGAGAGTCCTCAACTGCTGAGTCTCTATAGAGCTTGGCTCCAGACCTTGGAGGGAGGAAAGAAGGACCAAGAAACAGCAACTGCTCACCAGCAGATGCTGACCCACCTGTGGAACTCCATTGACCCGGCCCTTTCGCTCACATCCCTGCTGGGTTCCAGGGCATTCATAAGAGATACTTGGATTCCAGACGCTGAAGCCTCAGGTTTCAAGCCAGGCACTATCAAGTGTTATATAAACAGCCTCCTTCACTTCCTGAGATTCATAGATTTGAATTGGTTTGCCAAGACCCATCAGGCTGAACTTGACATGCTCATCAAGGTAATTCCTTTCTGGAGAGCAGGTCTCAGTACCTCTGCCATGAAGAGGCACGACAAAATCTGGCTAAGAGACTCACAAATGTGGCTACCACCAGAGAAAGCAACCCTGTATAAGGACACCTCTGCTGCCAATGAGGCAGTCAGGATAATTAACAGTTTTCCCAGAGCCAAGACACTTAGAAACCTAGGTCACTGCCTAGCAAGAAATCACTTCATCTTCAGCTTGGCCCTCCATAATGTCCAGCGCTCTGCTGCCATCCGAAATATGTCTCTGGGTGACTTGAAGAATGCAGAGAGACTGGTCGTTGATAGTGAAGACAGCTATATCTTAACCATTTTTCTTCACAGAACCATTGCAACACATGGACCAGCTAGACTGGTGCTTGAAGGAGAGCTATTCAAGTTATTTCAGCTCCATACACACCACACAAGGAGACTGCTCCCCCAAACTGAGGCCATCAGCTACTGGACTTAATGCCCCTGTGCTCATAGAGACAGATGGATCAAACCTGACATGTTCTGCCATCGCAAAAGCGGTGAAGAAGCAGGCACCTATACTCTGAATCAAACACTTCTCCATGACCCTGTGATGGAAGAGTACCATAACAAATGTAAGTATTGCTCCATGCTCCCACACTCAGCCTAGGTAGACTTGATAGCCTGTCCCCCAAAGGCTTCCAGGCCCGGCTTCAACCACTTCCCTCAGGGCAAGAAGTCCCAAACTCACAGGAGTGATGGCCCTGACTTCCCTGATGCTCTCCCCAGGGTACATACTTTCACAGACTTGGTTGTTACCAAGGGTCTCAAAGCATATCTTTTACCCAGGGAAAGTGTACTCTGGTTGGGCAGGCATGGTACCCCCACCGCCTAAAACTTCCAGGTCCTGCTCTTTACACTTCCCTTGGGTCTAGCACTCCCAGACATCAAGGGGTAGTGGTCCTCACCTACCTGATGCCCTGCCAGGGCAGAGGCTTCCACAGGCTTAGTTGTTACCCATGGACCCAAAGCATATGTCTTACCCAGGAAAGGTGATATCTGGCTAGGCAGGACTGGTACACCCACCCCCAAAACCTCCAGGGTCCACTGTTAACACTTCCCTTGGGTCTAGCACTCCCAGACACCCAGGGGTAAGGGCCCTCACCTCCCTGATGGCCTGCCAGGGCAGGGACTTCCACAGGCTTGCTTGTTACCCAGGGTACCCAAGCATATCTCTTACCCAGGGAAAGTGCTCTCTGTCTGGGCAGGCATGGTATCCCCAACCCCTAAAATTTCCAGGTCCTGCTCTTTACACTTCCCTTGGGTCTAGTAGTCCCACACTCCCAGGATTAATAGCCCTCACCTCCCTGATGGCCTGCCAGGGCAGGGACTTCCACAGGCTTGCTTGTTACCCAGCATACCAAAGCATATCTCTTACCCTGGGAAAGTACTCTCTGGCTGGGGAGGAATGATACCCCCAACCCTAAAACATCCAGGGCCTGCTGTTAACACTTCTCTTGGGTCTAGCAGTCCCATACACCCAGGGGTAATGGCCCTCACCTCCCTGATGGCCTGCCAGGGCAGGGACTTCCACATACTTGGTTGTTACCCAGGGTACCCAAGCATATCTCTTACCCTGGGAAAGTGCTCTCTGGCTCGGCAGGCATGGTACCCTCACCCCGTAAAATTTCCAGGTCCTGCTCTTTACATTTCCCTTGGGTCTAACAGTCCCACACTCCCAAGGTTAATGGCCCTCACCTCCCTGATGGCCTGCCAGGGCAGGGACTTCCACAGGCTTGGTTGTTACTGAGGGTACCAAAGCATATCTCTTACCCAAGGAAAGTGATCTCTGGCTGGTGAGGAATGATACCCCCCCAAAACTTCCAGGGCCTGCTGTTAACACTTCCCTTGGGTCTAGCCCTCCCAGACACCCAGGGATAATGGCTCTCACCTCCCTGATGGCCTGCCAGGGTGGGGACTTCCACATGCTTGGTTGTTAGCCAGGGTACCCAAGCATATCTCTTACCCTGGGAAAGTGCTCTCTGGCTGGGCAGGCCTGGTACCCCCAACCCCCTAAAACTTCCAGGTCCTGCTCTTTACACTTCCCTTGGGTCTAACAGTCCCACACTCCCAAGGTTAATGACCCTCATCTCCCTGATGCCCTGCCAGGGCAGGGACTTCCACAGACTTAGTTGTTAGCCAGGGACCCAAAGCATATGTCTTACCCAGGGAAAATGCTTCCAAGCCTTAGGACACCTGCTGGTATCACTCCCTAAAATTTCCAGGATCTGCTTTGGCCATTTCTCTGAGGGCTGGAAGTCCAAAACTCACAGGGGTAATTGCCCTGACCTCCCTGATGCCCCCCCCAGTGGGAGACTTCCATTGGCTTAGTTGTCACCCATGGGCCCAAAGTATGTATGTATCTATCTATCTATCTATCTATCTATCTTTCTTTCTTTCTTTTTCTTTTTTCTTTCTTTCCACAGTTTCACAGCATTCACCCTGAGGGAAGACATGAGCTTGTGTCGCATGAGCCACCGAGCCACAACAGCAGATGCGTACTATCACCTGATGGGCAGCAAAGAGGAGAGCATCAGAGTGAGCTGTCAAATATGCAGTTAACCACAAAGGCCCCATGCACCACCATCAGCACACATGCAGGTGCTCCATCACAGACTCTGGAGAGCAGTTCAATCACCATGGATGAACCAGAAAAAGGGCCTTCTCTTTCACCAGGTATCTGCATTGCAACAAGAACAAGAAGGGGACTTAGCTCACAGGACATCCGAAGAAGCCAAGAGATGATGGGGGCACATGCTCCACCTATAAGGTCCCCACATTGCCAGCAATTCTTTACTGAACAACAGCAACTGGCAATCAAATCTGCATTCACAAGCCACCTTACACAAGGCCAGATCAAGACAGCTGATGTTAGGATCATGCTGCAGACTGACACCTCCCTCCTGGGTGCCTTTTCCCTGTCCAGTCAAACCAAAGACTTGCCAAGGAGTGTGATGGAAAGATTATGGACTTTGATTTGTAGTCATGCCAGAATGAAAGCCAGCCAATGATTTCAGCTGTGTTGCACTTTAAAAAAATAAAGTGCTGAAATGATTAAACCTGTCAGGCTTCTTACTTCTAGGGGACCCCCACTGCACCACACTTCCCACTGAAACCTCAAGGTCTTGGGTGAATTTCCTGCTAGGGATTCCCCAACAATCATATCAGGGACCAGGGTGTGGGCAGAGGGGGACATCCCAGATGCCCGATAGGAGCGTCATCAGAATGCAGGACCAGGCGACAGTGCTGTGTGACTGCATGTGGCAGGCAACACAGCCGACACGGCGATAGACGGTGACGCCCGTGGCACTGCTGGCCGGGTGGTTGCTGAACCAACCAGGGATGAGGATGCCAACATGCATTGCGGTGGTGATGCAATCCCTGACCATGTTCCAGGGCAGCACGGGAGTGAGATGGACATGTTGCGGACAGGGACATGAGGGGGTGCCATTGACATGCAGTTCCAGATGCACGCTCTCCATGACTTTGCCCAGGGACTCAGCCTGTGCATCAGGCCCATGGCAAGGCTGCTGATTGACCTACAAGTAGCAGTGCAAGCCCTGCAGGACTACCTGGACCAGATTGGTGGACAATGAGTGGTGGACATGTGCGTGCAGCAAAGACCTGGTCCCCCCCCATGCAATAGCGGACATGCCCAGGACAGGGCTCACTGGGTAGTATGGACACAGGTCACTGGGACATCAGGGATAATGTAGCTGTGCATGCACTGCAGTTAAGTGCATCACTGATGTAAGCCTATTGCAGAATGTGGGGCTGTGCCCATTGCACTGTGTTCCTCTTGGGTCATCATGACTGCTGCTTTTGTGTGTTGCTTATGTGTCCCCAGTACAATGTTGTTCAATGTGCAAGCCTTGTCTGTGTGTGTCTCTCTGTATTGTGCATGCTATATACCTGTTTATGCTGTACACTGGTCGAGGACAGCCATTGTGTGGTTAGAAGCCCACAGGGCCTCTGCAGGGTGCCATGTAGTCGACAGGGATTGCCATCCAGCAACATGTGGAAAGCACCACAGTGTGCCACAGGGTGTGATGCTGCCACACACTGGGTACAATGTCAGGACACTGTACCCTTGTGGGCCTGTGCCATCCAATGTAGGGGTCCTCTTAGTTCCACAGTGGCATGCCATGGTGGGTAAGCCAAACCACCAGTCAACAAGGTGAGACCCCACGGTTTGGGCCTGCATGTGTCATGCATGTGTCAGTACCAGCCATGTGGGGCTGAGTGGTGTGGCATGGTATGTAGCATATCACAGGGCCCACCCAGTGGACTGCTGTGTGCAGCTCTGTATGGCTGCCATGGTGGAATGCCCCACGGTGGTAACTGTGTGTGCGAGTTGGTGCTGGGTGGTCTGTGGTGCCCCTTGTGTGATGGGGAGGTGACAGTCCTGTGGTGGACATGCACCTGGGTGTGGGGGCATGCATGGCATCATGGCCAGGTATGATGCCATGTGTGCCAGAGGCCATGCCTGTGCTGGTGCTCCATGCCAAGGTGTGTGCACTCACCGCCCACACTGGCCACATGGGGGGGCTTGTTTGGTCTGTGGTGGATGCGGGTGCATGGGTGTGGGTGTGCACTGTGAGTGGCCTGTGGCATGCCATGGTGTATGCTCCTGGGTGCATGCAACAGGTCCCAGGGCTGGCATTGGGGACCATGCAGCTGTTCAGTATGTGCCTGCAGGGATGGCGGTGTGCTTCTCGCTAGCATGTGGGGGTGCCACTGTCAGGGGATGAAGGCTTGTGTGTGTGTCATGCTGCAGTGCCATGCGGGGAGCACCATGGCCATGGGCAATGTACAGGGGTTACGGGTTACAGGTGCATGCAGCATGGGTATGCATGGCACAGACACCTGCACATCCATGTGTGGTGTGTGTTGTGATGTGGTCCCTGTCCATGGTTGGGTGGGTGCACTGGACCATTGCAATGTGGCAGGCAGTACCGTAGAGCGACTCCCCTCTGATGTGCATGCCTGGCATGCTGCATGCATCCTACCAGTGTTTGTGTGCTGGCCTCCCCTTCTGGCCTACGGTGTCAGGTGGCTCAATCTGTGCAGTGCATGGTGGCTGTACCACCATGCTGCTGCCCTGTGTAGCTTTCAGCAGTGTAGTATGCCCTGGCTGCACCTCCGCCACAGGTGACACCATGTGCACCTTGTGCCTCTGTGACCACTGTCGTGTCACCAGGGGTATCTGTTGTGCTGCAGCGGTCCCTGGCAGCCTGCTGCTATCGTCCCCCCCTACCTCCAGTCCTGCTGCTGGCTGCTGCCAACTGCGCAATGGGTGCTGCTGCTGGTGCTCTTTCCCTGGCCATCCACCCTTCACAGGCCATACCACCTGCCTCGAGATGGGCCCTCTTGTGGCCTCGTGGAATGGGCTGGCATGTGTCATCCCAGCCTCCATGCTGCACTGGGTGGTGGCATGGCCATGCTGTTGGCTGTCACTGTACCATCCTGTGTCTGTCCAGGCTGCTCCACGTCACTGACATGTGGGTGGGTGTCCATCCCCCTGTGTCCATCATGGTCCAGTAGACCTGTGTGCAGGTGCACACCCTCATCCATGTTACAGGGTGTTTCACCACAGTTGTCATCTGTGCCCTGTGCAGCTGTGGCCCCCTGCAGTGTGTGCCCTACTACGCCATGGCCAACCTCCACACCAGCATTGCTGCATGGCTCTGGCCCATCCCTGCTGTCTGTTGAGCCCACGTGTCTGACGTCAATGGCCTCTGCATCCAGCTGCTGTTCCCCATTGGCTGTGTGTGTGTGCCTGCCATGTCACCCACAGCCCTGTTCTCGGGCACGGAGGTGCTTGACATGGGCAGTGTCAGCACTGTGTCAGGCTGTTGTCCCGTGGGCATCAACGGTTGCCCTATGCCCTGTGTGCCCTCATGGCCCTGTCCCACTTCCTGTCTGCTGGCTGTGTTCCCCATGCCGTGCTGTTAGTCCACTGCCCCTCTGTCTAGCCAGCACACATTGCAGTCTGGGCATACCTGTGGGAACGGTGCAACACCGGCTGCCTGCTGTTGGATGCATTTTGCAATCTACTGCATTGCAGTTGCCATTGCTGATGTTGCCTCTGTCTGGGTGATCTGCTGCCCCATGCTGCATTCCATGATCATGGTCTGCTATTCTGTGGCATCCGTTTGGCATGTGATGCACAGCCATATGTTCTGGAGTAGCCGTGTTGTCTGTATTGTTTAGCATGCCCCTTCCTGGATCTCATGTATGATGGCTGCATGGATATTTGCCACTGTCAGATGCAGCTGACCCATGTGTGCAACCGTGGCAGCCGTGTGTTCCTGGATGTTGTCCTGTATCCCTGCCAGCTCCCATTGTGCTGCCTCCTGGGTGAGCAGGACGTCCTGGCAGTATTGCAACAGGTCTTCCCCAAGGTTATCCTCCAGTGGCAGTGGAGCTGCACCATCTTCACCTGTCCCACCTGCACCTCCATGGTCTGGTGTGGCAGCATAGTATGTCTGGCCACCGTGGCTTACAGTGGTGGGTGTATTGCCCTCCTGTCCCACCACAGGGCCATCCACTCCATCCCCCAGCCGCTGTGTGCCCACCAAGGTCTGGAGCTGCTCAGCAGGTCTGGCCATGGGTGGGCTCTGCCCAACAGAGCTACTGCTGCTGCTGGACGATGTGCTGGTTCTGTCAGTGTCACTTCCGTGCTGGGCCTCTGACTCACTATCTGTCACCCTCCTGTGGGCTTGGCTCACTGTGCTGTCACTGGTGGTTGCCTGCTGCTGTTCCTCTTCACTGCTGCTGTGTTCACTGTGCTTGGATGCTTCACTGTCACTGTGGGTCACTGCATGACATTGTGGTGGTGTTGCCTGACTGGCTGTGGCCTGTTGTCTGGTCGCTGTAGTCCTGGCACCTGCTGGATATACAGATAGATGTACACAGTGCATTACCTTGGTTGCCCATGTGCCGGTATGTGTCCAGTGCCACGGTGCATATCCAGCCTGTGGTGACCAGTGGAGGGTCACCTTCTGCATCTGCATGGGGGCCGAGGCTGCACTATGTCCCTGTACACCTGCCTCTGTGTCCCTGTCCATTGTGGGACCCTGGTACCCCTGCAGTGAGTCGGCCTCCACTGGTGATGCCACATTGGCTGTCTGCACAGTGGTGCCACCTGACACATGCATGCCCAGTGCTTAGCTTGTGCATGTTGTTGCCAATACAGGTCTAGCTCTGTGTCGTCCTGTATGCTGCGTGTGCTGATCTGTGCCATTACACATTCCTCATGTCTGCTGAGGGGCCTTGGTTGTGTGGGTCCTCTTCCCATTGCCATTGTGCAACACCTGTTGTGGGCTGCCTTCTCCTTGGCATGGCACTTGATGTCACAGTGTCGCTTCTGCAGCTCCCTCACACTGTGCTTGCTGAGTGCCACTGCATTCACTAGTCTGGCTACCTCATCCCATGCCTCCTGCTGCATTGCCCTTATCTTCTGGTCCCCTCCCCGGGACAGTAGCAGATCCACCTGTTTGGTGGCACACACTGGTCAGGGCCTTGTACCATTGCCCCGCATGCTCTTGTCTCCTGCCACACATCACACCTACCTGGGCCTCTATTGCATCCAGGAGGATGTCTGTCTCCTGGTCTGTGAAGTTCTTTTTCCTGGTGTGCCCAGTCTTCTTCCTCCGTCTCCCTGCAGTATTCTTCCTCCGTCTCCCTGGGGTTGGCTGCTCCCTCTCCTCTTGTGCGTCCTCCCTGGTTCAGCTATTCCTCCGCCCCTTGTGTTTAGATGCTGCCTGCTCCTTCTGTGTTGTCTATGCTATTTATTTGATGCACTGTGCGTTCTTACGCCATGTGCACTGCGTTTGGAGCACGGTGCTTTCCTTATAGAATAGGGTGCATTGCCAATGACGCAGAGGGCTTTGGCGCATGGTGCATCTGACACACCTTGCGCCACTCTAAGGTTGTCTCTGAGAACTGGGCCCATGGTCTCCAGAACTGGACACAGTACTCCAGGTGAGGTCTTACTTGACCTACATAGCAGTAAGAACACTTCCCTCTTCCTGCTGGTAATAGACCTACAGTACCTGTACACCCTAGCATCTCACTAGCTCTCCCGGTTGCCTTGTCACATTGTATAGCCAACTTTAGGTCATCCAATATGATTACCCCAAGATCCCTTTCCTGTTTGGTTGTTGCAAGTATCTTACCCCTGCTTTGTACTCCACCCTTGGGTTTCTATGGTCCAAGTGCATTATTTTGTGCTTTTTTGTATACCACCCTGCTGCCAAACCTTTGACCACTCCTGTAGCTGTTTTAAATTTCTTACCATCCTTTACACCCCCAACCCCCCAGAGTGTCCACTCTGTTGTAGATCTTGTTGTCATCCACAAAGGCACACTTTCCCTTCAGCTCCTCTGCTATGTCACTAATGAAGATATTAAAGAAGACTGGCTCCAGCACTGACACATGAGGTACCCCACTGGTCATTCTCCTCTCCTCAGAGCAAATTCCTTTTACTGCCTTCCCTTTGTCTTCACCACCCCGTCAGCTAGTTTAAATGTCCACTGAAGTAACAACTGTCCAATGAGGACTGCTGTTCCCCTCCTGGTTGGATGTAGGCCATCTCCACCCCGGTATAAGGTCTTATCCCTATAGATGGATCCCCAGTTCCCAGGGTAGCTGTATTCCTCCTCTCTGGACCATCCTTCAACCATGAGTTGAAGGCCTTAGTGTGGTGCTCCATCACCTTCCCCCTGTAGAAGACAGACATCACTTCTGTAAAGGGTACAGTGTGTGCTACCTGTCTAAGACCCTTCCTCAGTTCCCTAAACTTCTCCTGCACTGCTTCTGTCCCATCTGTAACAAGGTCATTCATCCCCAGGTGGACAATGATATCCACCTCTCCCTTTCTTCCTATTGCCCTATTGATCTGTTGGATATGCTTCCCATCCCTCTGAGCCATTGCAGCAGGTAGGCACTTTACGTCCTTCTCTACCCCTTCCTTCCCCAACTCTATCCCTCTGATAATAGAGTCCCCCACCAGAAGTTGCTTCCTCTTTCCCTGGGAGTGGGATTCATCTACTTTGGGGACTGGGGTCCCACTTGGAGGGACAGAGACCTTTACAACGGAGATGGCCTGCATCCATCCAGGAGGGGAACACAAGTCATAACTGAGCAGTTTATTTTGAAGTTGAAAAGTTTTATTGGTACAAACAACTTAACATTACAAACAAACATACAGCAGGATCCATACTTGGACCACACATTGCTAGGGCACAGCCCAGCCATCATCTCTTAATGCAGAAGGGCAAACAATCAACATAATAACAAAACTAGCTCAGAGGTGAGGTATACATTCCTGTACAAACATGTAGTCCCCTACAGGGCAATCAGTGCTGTCTGTCCATGCAAAGATTATTCTGACTACAGTGACTGAGTGTCCATACATTGTGATGTCCAGGCAACGCCAGGGCCAATTTTGCTACCTGGAGCTTGTGCATGGGAAGCCAGATATCACAGAAGAATAAACATAACTATATACAGTTCAGTAATCGGTATAGTCAATTAGAGATCTCTACCTAGGGCAATGGGGGTGAGTGAGTTTGATACTGCTGTGAGCATCACCTTGGAGTCTACTGGGTGCTGGAGTGGTCTAAGCTAATGTCTGGCAGTAGGTCAGCTCTAGGAAGGGCTGCCAACAAGGGTCGAACCTTTCCATTATGCCCACAGCAAAGTTGGATAACCTCTCATATGAGGCCACCTGAGCCAAGGACAGCAACAGTTCTGTAAGGGATGGGCATTCAGTGGACCTCCATATCATCAAGAGTAGGTGCTCAGCCACCACAGCTCCCACTGTTGTGATCTATTGGGCCATTGGGTTCTTGCAAAGGTATAGCTTTAGGTGTACAACCCAACAGTAGCATCTGCAGTCCTATGTGGAGTTACCTCCTTGCACAAAATCTCCACTTGTCTCCAGAAGGGCTTGATCAGAGGGCAAGTCCATAGTATATGATAAAGGTGGGCACCTTGCTGACCACAGTGCCAGCATGAATCCTCCAGAAGGAGGTTTAGTTTCTTAAGCTTTGCTGATGTGTAGTACCACCTTAATAGAGTTTTATTCATTATCAAATGTGATCTTCCATCCCTACAGACCTGATGTATTCTGTGCCAGCAGTGAGACCACTGGTGGGCCATGATATGAACCACCAGCTCTTTGTTCCACTGAGCTTCGGCAGGAAGCGTTGGGTTGGGGGTTACTAGCGGGGTCCTGCAGGGTTCAGTACTGGGACCGGTCCTCTTTAATGTCTTGATAGGTGACATTGCAGAGGATTGGAAGAAAATGTATGTCTCTTTGAAGACAACACAAATATCTGCAACAGGGTTGATACACAAGGTGGGGCGGAAAGGATGAGAAGGGACTTGGCAAGGTTGGAGGAATGGTCAAATGTATGGCAGCTTAGATTCAACACAAAGAAGTGCAAAGTAATGCGCCTGGGAAACAAAAACCCAGGGGAAGAGTATATAATGGGGGGTGAGATACTGATAGCAACAAAAATGGAAAGAGACCTGGGGGTAGTTATATCAGATGACCTAAAGGTGGGCAAGCCATGTGAGAAGGCAGTAAGGAAGGCTAGGGGGATAGTGAGATGCATAGGAAGAGGCATCACCAGTAGAAAACAGGAAGTTGTTATCCTTCTGTACAGACAGTTGGTGAAACCCCATCTGGAGTACTGCTTGCAGTTCTGGAGACACCATCTCCGCAAGGACATAGACAGGATGGAGGCTGTCCAGAGGAGGGCAACCAAAATGGTGCAGGGTCTGCACCAGAAGACATACGAAGAGAGAATAAAGGAGCTTAATATATATATCCTCAAGGAAAGGAGGGAGAGGGGGGACATGATAGAAACTTTCAAGTACTTCAAGGGAATCAACAAAGTCCAAGAGGGCAGCCTCTTTCAGAAAAAGAGATGTGCAAGAACAAGGGGGCACAATTTGAAGATAGAGGAGGGACAGTTCAGAGGTAATATGAGGAAGTATTTTTTCCACAGAGAGGGTTGTGGATGCATGGAATGGCCTTCCTGAGGAGGTTGTGGAGTCAAAAACTGGTGGAATTCAAGAATGCATGGGACAGACATAAGGCAATTATAGTGGGGGGTAGGAGGAAGTAAGCTGTTGGTTAACTAGGATCTGCAGCTTATCCATTAGGTAGGGAACTGGGCAGACTAAGTAGGCCAAGTGGTCCTTATCTGCCGTCAAATTCTATGTTTCTATGTTTCTATATTTGAGGCTTCTCTAAGAGCCTTGTTTATCTGGCTAGCATGGCCCTTTCCATCTTCATCCTTTGGCACACCAAGGGCAGTGTCTGGGGGGATTGGTAGGGAGCCGGTCTCTTGATGGCGTCCTTTATTTGGAGGCCTCTCCGTAAATTGTTCAAGGGGTGTTGGTACTTCTCTCCTAAGGTTTCACATGTGTTTATAGTTGTAGTGCCCTTGATCAACATATCCCACACCAGCTTGATGCCCTGTGTCTCCCATATGTGAATCATATTCCTACACACTGTTACAGATGGGTTGTTCCATAAAGGCATAACGGCCCATGGGGTGGAGGTTGAACCTAGAAGTGAATGCACTTTTTTCCAGTATTTGACCAATAATGCAATAAGGGTTGTCAGAAGTCCTGAGAGTCTCTTGCTGGAATACAACAAAGTGGCTGGTGAAGGGGAATCCACTAACGAAGCTTCCAGAGAAACCCATGTTGGAGCAGTGTTCCTATTGGGAGTAAACCATTTTGTTGTTTGTGCCATGATAAAAGCCATATGATACCCCTGGAACCCTCCTCTAGTCCAGTGCTGATGCAGCTTCTGCCTACTGAAGCATGGTGGGTGACCCTCCCATAGGAGCTCCCTATCTGAGTCTCAGTTTTCTGAAACTACTTTGGAGGGTTGTGTTTTGGGAGAAGGGCAAGGAGATATAATATTCAGGGTGCTATCATTCATTTTATAGAATCTATTTTCCCTGCCAAGGATAGCCCGCAAAGGTTTTCATCAGACTAGGTCATTCCGTATTGCTTTGAGTAGATTACTGAAATTGGCCATCAGCATTCTGAGGACATTGGGGTGGATAATAATCCCCAAATATTTAATACCTTCCAGTGCCCACTTAAGTCCCAGTGAGGAGATGTCTTGCCTGGAGCATGCCTTATTTAGGGGTAGGGCCTCAGTTTTGCAATGGTTTACCCTTAAACCCAATGCAGTAGTAAAACTTGCCAGACTATCCAGAACATTTTGAATGATTTATGGAGAATAGGCGGGGTGATTAACAAATCGTCAGCATATAGGAAGGTCTTGAGGGAGGACCCTCCCATCTTAATGCCTGGTATACCTCTAGATTCCCAGACAGCAATGGCTAGGAGGCTCTATTGCTAGGACAGACAATAAGGGGGATAAAGTGGAGCCCTGTGGTGTACCTGTGTGCAGACTGAAGGCTGAGGACATAAGTTTGTTGGTAAGGACTGATGCCATCAGGGAGGAGTAGAGAAGTTGGACCCATGATCTAAAAGCAGGGCATATGCCCATTTTCTCCAGGGTGAGCATCAGGCAGGACAATTCGACTGAATTGAAGGCCTTCTCAAAGTCCACAGCTACAGCTATCATAGGTTCACTATAGGACTGGACTTCATGCATCAATGTGATCAGGGTCCTGTGGTGGTCTGACCCTAGTCTCCCCTTGACAAAGGCCTGGGAACAGCTTCTCTAAATGAGCCGCTAGTACCTTGGCCAAGATCTTGGCATCTACATTAATAAGGGAGATCAGGCGATAGCTGCCCGTGTTCAGGGGATCTTTACCTCTTTTGGGGAGTACAGTGATCACTGCCTCTCACATCATTGATGGGAGTGTCCCTTTTTTATTGAGTCATTGTAAACTCATAACAGCTACCCCACCGGATCTCCCCCTTGTGCCTGATAGAAGTCTATGGGTAAGCTGTCTTTCCCCTGGTAATTTGTAGGGGTTCATAGTGTTGATTGCAGAAATGCTTTCCACCTTGGTTAATGGCTCCTCTGGTGGGGAGTCGCCAATCTGGGAATGTGGTGCCCTGCCAAGAAGGACTCAAGTGTTTGTGTGTGTGTGTGTCTGTGTCTGGTGGTGAGGGTGAAGTGTAGAGAAGTTTCATAGAACTGAGCCATCGCTTTTTTGATCCCTTTCTGGAAGGTAGTATGTTTCCCTCTCTCATTGTTTAGGCCTTGGATCGTCCTGGCTCCCTGTCTGGTTTTGAGCCGATAGGCCAAACGTTTGTTGGCCTTCTCCCCTCCTTCATCAGTGAGCAGTGAAAATGTTACATAGATGAGCATTTAAACTAGCAGAGGAGTAGCGGAAGGCAGCAGGGAGAGATAGACTGCCCCCGCTAGCTGAAGTAGTCAGTAGGGAGAACCATAGGGGTAGCAAATCCCCAAGGGTACCTAATAACAAGAAAAACAAAATGGTAGGTATGAATAAGGATGGAAATGAAGGCAGACTGGGCAAGGAAAGAAGGCAAAAAGGAAAAGAGGGTTGGTAAGCAGGTGTGGTAGCAGTATATGGAAGGCCATGTGTGCAAATGCTAGAAGTCTGGGAAATAAGATCCCTGACCTCGTGGCCATTGTGACCAAGGCTGAACTAGACATTGTCACCATTACTGGGTCATTGTGCAATGAGAATCATTACTGTGATTTAGCCATAAGAGGATATACACTGTTCAGGTAGGACGGGATGGGTAAGAAAGAGGTAGGAGTTGCTCTTTACATGAGGGATAGCATAAAAGCAACAGAGATGCAGGGAACACAAGGAGGTATGGAAATTATGTTTGTTACCCTAGAGAAGGGGAATGGAGAAGCTATTCACACTGGAGTGATCTACAGACCTCCAGCACAGGAGGAGGAGGAGGAGGAGGAGATGGACAAGGTTCTGGTGGAAGTCATCTAAAACATGGCTAATAAAGAGGGGGTGCTGCTGGCAGGCTTCAGGTAGGAGCAGGGACATCCTGGATTCCCTGCAATGAGCATTCCTCAGGCAACTAGTAGAGCAGCCCACTCATGAGTGAACAATATTGGACCTTGTGCTCACCAACAGGGACAGTATTGCAGATGTCACAATGGATGGCCACCTGTGCAGCAGTGATTCCCATACAGAGTGGTTCAATATAAGAACTGGTCAGGAGTGAACCCCACAAAGGTGAGGGCCCTGGATTTCCGGAGGGTCAATTATAGAATGATGGAAAGATGCCTCAGAAAGTGGGAGGACTTGGGTGGTGTGGAGGAACAGTGGCAAAGCTAAAAGGGGCCATAGTGAAGGCAACAAACCTCTGTGTCAGGCAGGCAAGCAAAAACAAAAGGAAAAGAAGACTGCTATGGTTCTCAAAAGAGGTGGCTGGGAAGGTAAGCACAAAAAACTAGCATTCAGGACATATAAGGAGACACAGAGGGAAGAGGAGAGAGAGGTGTATCAAGAGAAAGAAATGGAGGCAGGGAAAGCAGTTAGAAGTGCAAAGGCACAAATGGAGGAGATGATAGCACAGGCAGTAAAGAAAGGGGACAATACGTTTTTCGGGTATGTTAGCGAAAGGAGAAAAACCAAGGGAGGGATTGTAAAGCTAAGGAGGGAAGGGGGGATTGTATGGAAGAGGACAAGGAAAAAAATCAGACATTCTGAATGATTATTTTTGTTCAGTTTTCACAAATGAAAGGGAGGGTAAGGAACCACAGAACTGTGTCAGGGGCATCACAGGAAGGGGCATGGACACTAGCCCATTTACAGAGGAGATAGTTCTGAAAGAACGTGCAAACCTTAAAATGGGCAAGGCACTGGGACCAGATGGGATACAGCCAAGGCTTTTGAGGGAGCTCAGGGAGGTGCTGACTGCATCTCTGACAGTCCTATTCAATCACTCACTAGAAATGGGAGTGGTCTCGGAGGATTGGAGGATGGCAGATGTACAGTAGTACCATTTCACAAAAGTGGGAGCAGGGAGGAGGCTGACAATTACGGCCAGTCAGCCTGACTTCGGTGGTGGGGAAATTAATGGATTCACTACTGAAAGAAAGGACTGGAATATCTTGAATCCAGTGGCTCACAATATCCAAGGCAGCATGGATTCACTAGGGGAGGTCATGTCAGACTGATCTTATAGATTTCTTTGACTGGGTAACCAGGGAAGTAGATCAGGGTGGAGCAGTGGATGTGGCCTGCCTAGATTTCAGTAAGGCCTTCGACACTGTTCCACATAGGAGACTCATAAACAAGCCGGGCAGCCTAGTAGTGGGACTACAAGTGGTAAACTGTGTAAGAAATTGGTTGGAGGAGAGGCGACAGAGGGTAGTAGTAAATGGAGTTCACTCTGAGGAAAGGAGGATGACTAGCAGGATGCCGTAAGGATCAGTACTGGGACCTGCAGTCCTCTTTAATATCTTTATAAGTGACATTGCAGAGGGACTAGAAGGGAAAGTATTTCTTTTTGAAGATGACACAGAAATCTGCAATAGATGGGCACTCCGGGGGTGTGTGCATGGGAAAAAAATGAATAGAGATCTAGGTAAGCTTGAGGAGTGGTCTAGGAGGTGTCAACTAGGTTTAAATGCAAAAAAATGCAAAATCATGCACTTGGGGTGTAGAAACCCAAGGTCAGAGTACAAAATGGAGGACACAGACAGAATCGAGGCAGTCCAGAGGAGAGCAACTAAAATGGTACGGGATCTGCACCAAAAGCCCTAAGAGGAGAGACTGAGGACCTTAATATTTCAATTTCAATTTTTCAATTTCAACTTTATTTTTAAAAGGCGCTTTTCTTAAATCAAAGCGCCTGTACAGATAAACATGACAATAAATATAATAAATCCAATTAACAGAAATCCTTAAAAGCTATATTAAAAAGGTGGGTCTTCAACTCCCTTTTAAAACTAAGAGGCAGTCGGGCAGTCTAGCACCTGGCGAGTGAAGTTCCACAGGGTAGGTGCCATAAAACTAAATGATCTAGCACCAGATGTTTTCAAGCGACTCCCTGGGAATCTCTAGTGATCCCCCGCCAGTGGATCGGAGGGGCCAGAGGGACTATAGGGGCACAGGAGCTCTTCAGGTAGGGCAGGTCCCAGATCATGTAAGGCTTTATAGGTCAGCAAACCGACCTGAAGGTGATTCGGCCAGAACACCGGCAGCCAGTGCAGTCCGTGGAGCACAGGCGTATGTGACTGGATCTAGAGACTCAGTCAACAGCCTAGCTGCGCATTCTGCACCAGCTGCAGACGGCAGTTCAACCCCTGATAGCCCTAGGTATAGGGAGTTACAGTAGTCAAGTCGGAGGTAACAAAGGCGTGGATTAATGTTGGAAGGTCCTCTGGAGGAGACAAGTGCTTCACCCTGGCAATATTCCTCAGATGAAAAAGGAAGTCTTCACAACTGCTGACACCTGGGATTTGAGTGTGAAACGGTCATCAAGTATTATGCCAAGGTTTACGCACCTGGTCTGAGGTCGTCAGCTGGACACCTCCAAGCCATAGGCCTGAGGGTGATCCTTCCTGGCAGACCCCTCACAGTGACCTAAATCCACAACCAACACCTCAGTTTTCTCCGATTTAACCTCAGCCAACTCCATTCATCCATTCTTGGATTTCTTCAAGCAGTTATTAAATACCGACAAGGCAGCGTCTGACGGGCACAAAGACATATACAGCTGGGTATCATCAGCATAGCAGTGAAAGCCCAGACCCGTACCATCTAATAATCACCCTAATGGTAGCATATACACCGAAAACAACATGGGTGTTAAATGGGACTCTGCGTACCACAGGGCAGGAGGAAGATGTTGAGGAAAAAATTCCGACACCACTCTCTGAGTCCTACCTCAAGGTAAGATTGAAACCATCTGAGGACCGTACCAGACAGTCCACAGACTAACCGAAGCACTCCAACAACACACCATGGTCAACGTTGTCAAATGCCGCAGAGATCAAGTAGTACCAAGATGGATCGGGTCCCTCGATCTCTAGCCATTAGGAGGTCATTTAGTACCGTCTGACGCTGTCTCGGTACTATACCTTTCCTAAATCCAGACTGGAGCGGATCATAGATATTGTTGTTGGCCAGATGATCCTCCAACTGCACTGCCTACCACTCTCAATAACTCTACCCACAAAGGGTAAGTTAGAGACTGGCCTGTAATTTGCTAGACAGTATGGGTCTAAGGAGGGTTTCTTTAAAAGGGGCTTAATTATAGCCTCTTTGAGGGGATCTGGAAAAATCCCCCTCTCCAAAGACTTCCATACGATCAGAGCTAGGACTAGGCCAATCTTATCCACGTAACCCACTAAGAGGCGCGTGGGACCAGGGTCCAAATTACAGCAGGTCGGTCGCAGTGCTCGAATGATCATCACAACATCCTCGATTATGGGAAGGCTGAAGTCAGACCATTCCAACTGGGTGCTTGACATCTCCGGCGACCACCGCTGCTCCATTAGGAGGGAAGAGCGAATGTCCGATCTGATTTTGGCAACCTTATCTGCAAAGAAGAGAGCGAGCTCCTCACACCATTCTGAGATAAGGCTCTTCTAGTTGAAGACAGACTGGATTGCACAGTCTGTCCACAGTCCGAAAGAGCTGAGCCGGTCTATTCTGGCAGCCACTATCTCTCTGACAGGAATTCTGCCTTCTTACGAGAGTTGAGGATTGATAGATCAAATAATGGTCCATCAAACTAAGCTTGTCATCATCACACGACCGGACTTCGCTAACACCTCTCAACCTTCCAACTCTCTCAATTCCCTCATGGTCTCATCAAACCAAGGAGACCTGGGGCGAGGAGCAAGAGGACGAATACCTAATGGTGCATAGAACCAGGGCCCTGCTACTGCCTCTCATTATAGGCACGCAGCAGAACACCTGGATCCATGCAATCTATCGGTAGGCTCCGATAGGTCCAATACTGCCATCAGGTCCTCTGGGGATATACCCCTCAAAGGGCGGTATCGAACCATCTCCGTAGGGGCAGACCTAACAGGGGTGGCCTCAAAACTGAATCTAATGGAGTGATGGTCTGACCATCCAACTGGTTCCACCACCAAGTCCGATATCCCCATCCCCAGAAGGAACACCAGGTCCAATGAGTGTCCGCCCACATGGGTCGAGGGGTCGAGGAGGAAACTACCTGTGTGAAGCCCAGTGATATCATCAACTGAGGAAATCTTGACCAAACCGAGAGAATTCATCGTCGACCCAAGCATTGAAGTCCCCAGTACCAACCATCTGGGGACCCCAATATGAGTCGACAATGAAGTCTCGATTTCCTGCAGAAAACATTCTCGTCACCTGGTGGGCGGTATACAGTATCCTGCACCCCACACCTTGCCCACAATGTACTCAAAGGATCTGGTGACTCCTGCTGGCACCTCCACCAGACCCAGTTCTGACCTAAGGCACGCTGGCAACACCCCGCCCCTCTGATCCTGCCTCGGGCGGTGTATCACCCAGTACCCAGCCAGAATTGCTGCGGCTAATACAGGCCCAGCATTTTCATCCAGCCAGGTCTCGGTGATGCATGCCAGGTCAGATGACTCGACAAGATCAGCTATAATAGCTGTCTTGTTTTTAATAGACCTGGCATTGCATAACACCGCCCGAGTAGGACAAACCTCCTATAGTGACCGGCCTACCTGCTGGTCCAATATGTACAGACTTGTGGAAAAGAGGGAGTGTGGAGTTATGACAGAGACTCTCAAATGCTTCAAGGGTATAAATAAGGTTCAAGAGGGAAGCCTTTTCAGAGAAAAGTATGCACAAGAACAAGGGGTCATGCAATGAAACTGGAGGGAGATAGAATTAGGGGAAATGTAAGGAAACACATCTCCACAGAAAGGGTGGTGGATGACTGGAACAGCCTCCCTGAGGAGGTGGTGGGAGAAAAAACTGTAATAGGATTTAAGAAGGCATGGGATAGGTATAAGGGAACTTTAGAAGAAAGGAAAGAGGTGGAAAAGCCAGAGATCAAGTAGGGTCTAAGGTGTGACTGTAGGTAGGGAACATGGGAAGACAAGGTGGGCCAAGTGGTCCTTATCTGCCACTAAATTCTATGATTCTATGGGGTGCTCCTTCCTCCACTCGGGGACTCCAATAGGAAGGACCCCCACATCCTCACTGTCCACTACCTTGGATACCCCTTCTTGGCAATCCCACTTCAGCAGAACTGCGTAGGAATTTTTTAGTGGTACTGGTTGAAGAATGTGCCTGTGACCAACTCTGCCCAGCCTTCTAGATCCTATCAGCCTTTCCCTCCTTGACCCACTGTAGTCCAACCGCTCCTCCCTTCTGGCATCCTTTCAGGCAGCGGTATCTGGCTTGTTAGCCTCTGGGTGGGAGAAGTGATCCCCTGACTCCTAGTCAATGCAATTTTGAGTCTAGCAACATTCTCCTGACTCTCAGCCAGCACTGCCTGGAGCCCAGAGACCTGCTCCTTCCACCCAGAGAGGTACATGTAGATGGGGCAGCAACACAATCTCGAGAAGGTCTCCCTGTAGACTGCCACCCCACAACCACTGCATTGCACCACTCTCCACATTTCCTTTTTTCTGCCCTTTTTGTGCTTTCTGTCCTCCTGTCCCAGAACTCAGTAAGGCTACCCTACTAACACCCAACAACAGTCTAACAACAAGCCCCTGAACCCTGAAACACACCCAGCAACCGTTTGACAGCATGCAACTAAACCCAGAAACACAATAATATGTAGCAATAGTTTAACAGCAAGCCCCTAAACTCTTCAACACAATAATACCCAGCCTCCATTTAACAGCAAGTTCTAAACCCTGCAAAACACTAATGCCCAGCACCCATTTAACAGCAAACCCCTAAACTCAGAAACATTGTAATACCCAGCAACCATTTAACAGCAAGCCCCTAAACTCCAAAACACAGTAATACTTAACAACTGTTTAACAGCAAGTCCCTAAACCCCAAAACACACTAATACCCAGCTATAGTTTAACAGCAAGCCCCTAAACCCTGAAACACAATAATACTCAGCAACAGTTTAACAGCAAGCCCCTAAACACAGCAACACATTTATATCCAACAGTTTAACACCAAGCCGACACACCCAGAAAAAATTTAATAGCAAGCCCCCAACCCACAATCACACCAATTCCCCAATGCTTAGCAGCAAGCACCCAAAGTACAGCACTAGAACAACACAGATGTACCTGGGATCTGTCAGACAGGGTCCTGGCTGTAAGCTGTCTCCTCAGCTGACTCATGACAGACTCCAGTTGTTGCTGTTCTTGGCAAGTGTCCTCAGCATGAGGGCCGCAGTGGAGCACCACTTGGCAAATTAAGTAGGTAGCTATAGAATGAGGAAAACTGCCTGGTAGCACCTGATCAGTGCCCAACAAAGCAGCGGAGCAGCTTAACGCTGGTATGCCACCCTTACAGTGACACCAACACAGCAAAATACACACCTGTCGGCAAAATCGACACTTTGCAGACAGCTCACTGTGTTGGTGTGCCTGAGATAGGAGCATGCTGTCTCCCGGTCCTGCACCCCGCCCCGAATCAACTCCGACTGGAGTTGAGAATCCTAAAGATGGGGGAGCAGGAGGCAGAGCCCTCCGCATGGGGGGTTCAGGGGGCGATGCCCCCTGATAAAAAAACAGGACCAGGAGACAAACAGGAATCATGTAGACCGCAACTTGCAGTTGACATGATTCCTGTTGGCGAGATGCCGGTTAACATAAAGAATGTCGAATCAGCATGGTAGAGCCCTTCATGCTAGATCTGGCATCTGGTTGGATAGCCCCAGATCCAACACAGAAGCAGCCTTCAATGCTGAGCTGTGGCTTCAGGAGCTCTTATCTCCTTCTCTGTGTGCTGTGGGTGGCAGCCCAGCCCGCAATGAGCCCTCCCTGCCTTGATGTCAGCGTCAGTCTTGTCTCTTCTGCTGCTTTCACAGCAGCACAATTCCCCATCTTTTAAAGCCCTTCTTTAGTGAGGGAAATGTTCTGGTAGCACCCCATTTGTGCCTGGTGAAGCAGGAGGCATGGCCTCACTCTGGATCTGGTAACTGATTGGATAGCCCCAGATCCAACACGAGAGCAGATTCTGATGCTGAACTCCAGCTTCAGGAGCTCTGATCTCCTTCTCTGTGTGCTGGGGGGCACTTCTATCTGCTGTGATCCCTCCCAACCTTAATAACCACAGTGGCAGTCTCCTCTTCAGCTGCTTTCACAGCAGCACAGCTCCATCTTTTAAAACTCTCCTCCAGTGAGGGAAACTTCCTGGCAGCACCTGATTGGTGCCCTGCAAATCAACAAGTGTGGCTTCACTCTGGATCTGGTGGCTGATTAGATAGCCCCATATGCAACACAGAAGCAGCCTCTGGTGCTGAGCTCCAGCTTCAGGAGCTCCAATATCCTTCTTCATGTGCTGATGAGGGGGGAGGGACTCCATCTGCCATGACCCTTCCCAGTCTTGATGACCATAGCAGCAGTTTCTTCTTTACTCTGTGGCTGTACTTATCCTCAGGAGGACAGCAAGACCAGTAAACAAAAGATCAGAGCTCATAAAAATTGTAACATACACTACAGGCTATTGAATCTCCCAGTGCTGCAGCCCTGTTCTTACATCAGATGCAAGGGATTCTGGGATTTCTTGTTACAGCAAATGTCAACTTGCGAGTCAGAAGAATCAGCCTGATACAATGTACTACACTGCATTAAACATTAGATAAAAAATAAAGTTTTTTTGCACACAAACTGCAAATTGGAACCAGCCCCACACTTGGGTGTGGGACTGTTCAAGCTAACTGTTCCCCTTTAACAAGTGCAAGAACACTGAGGTGACCACATGGTAATGATGATCAGATGGTAGGTCATAGAGAAAGTAGTGAAGTACTAGGCTGGAAGCACTGCTGGAAGCTGGTATTGTAATGATACTGTAAAACTGTCTCCTAGCCAGGGAGGAAGACTTGCAACTATTGTTTTATGGCTAAAAAGTCACTTGAGTAAAAGGAATACATCCCTCAAGGCCTCATTTAGTAGCAGGATGAAACCAGAAAGGGCAAAGGTGTCATGAGACCCAGCATGTTGCTAGTTTGTCATCAATGGGCATTGTCAGTAGTATGAAGCCATGGAAGGCAAAGACATGCTGAATCCATGACAGCAGAGTGTGGGTGACTGCCTGAACATTTAAAAGTCTATGCCTTCTTTTGATGGTGGTAGTTACCCATGGTACAAAGCTTGAGGAAGGGAAACCATACTGTTTCCTTGATGGGCAGAGCAGAGATGAGTGCTTGAAATATGGAAGTCCTGTCCGTATTGTTGTTGGTGGGCATTTACCTTCAATATGAAGCCATAAATGGCAAAAGTATACTATGCTTAGGGGGGCAGACAGCAGGTGACAGCCCAACTGATGGAAGGCCGATGCCTGTTTCTTGCTGGTGGCATTGTCAGCAGTATGAAGTCATACTGTAGGAGGTGAAAGCATACTGTGTCTTCAAGGCAAGAACAGAGGAACCCCTACTCAGGGAGGGCTGCTGTCTGTTGTTGCCAGCTGTTGCTCATAGTATGAAGTCACAGGAGATGAAAGCGTACTGTGTCCTTGACAGGCAAAGAGTGGATAAAGCTTGACAGATGGTGGGCTGATGCCTGCTGTTGCTGATTGATGTTTTGCTTGCAGTATTAAGCTCAGGTGGTCAAAGCATACTGCACTCCTGGGTGTAGAGAGCCAATGCCTGTTTCTTGTTGGTGGCAGTACAAAGCCATAAGAAACAAAGCACATTGTGTCTTTGAGGCCAGAGCAGAGGAAACCTGCCTGATGGAGGGCTGATGCCTGTTGCTATTGGTGGTCATATCCAGTAGTACAGAGACAAAATAGGAGAAAGCATAGTGTGTCTTAAGGGGAAGAGATCAGGCAAAGACCAGCTAATGGAGGGTTGATGCCTGTGTTGCTGGTGAATGTTGTCCAGTTGTTGATGGGACGTATAGTCCTCAAGGCTATTTTTCAAAATAAAGTTTTAATCAGAATTTATTTGCAAGTTTGCACTTATTTTTATTTTTTTGAGGCTCTTGAGTGTAGTTTTCCCGTATGTTTGTGTATGCTGATGTTGGCAGTCTCTAACTGCACTACCACACTTCCAGTGTGCATTGCTTTTTTCCCCTGGTTCTTAAAGCCTAGCTAATGGAAAGCTGATGTCTGTGTTGTTGGTGGATGTTGTCCAGTTGCTGGTGGGGCAAAAGCCCATATCAGTTGATAGGTGGTGCTAATATATAGAAGGTTAATTAGGACTGTAGAGTTGGTGAGGGGGAAGATACTTCTGGATGATTGCTTGGCTGGAGGTCTGCAAGGCCCTAGAGACAGAGCCAAATGGTTTTATTCAAGGAGGTAGGAATGTTTGAAACAAACTGAGCTCTAACAAGAGAGAGTGTACCTAGAGCCAAGGCACAAGAACAGTAATCCAGGAAGTCAGCTGCTTGAGAAGATCATGTGATAGGGTCAGTATATTTGGTATCTGTACGAGAGGGTTCCATACATATCATGTGCTGGAGAGGAATTGATTCTTGTACATACAGAAAACATTTGATTATGCTATTGACTGTTGTGCAATGTCTCTGTCATCAATCCTCACAGAGGAGGTTAGTATTATGTAAGTAATAGGCCACGACAGGGTGTGCATTAAAGGATATTAATGCATGCTCAGGGGTGTGCTAAGGCATGAGGTTGAAGGCCAAATGTCCTTACTCCCCTAGGAAGTGCATTACAGTACTTTAATGCACACCCTGGAGTGGCTTATCACACTTATAAAATGGACCACCATCATAAAAGAATTAGTTTGAGTCACTCTGATAGGGATTAAAACTTCTTTACTATTTTCAAACGTGTACAATACATTAGCTCTAAAACTTTTAAAAACTGAAAAAAGTAGCCCCCATTAATCCATAAATAGCATATTTCAGCAATAGATTAACTAGTACTTTGTAGTAAAAGTATTTATTAGTAGTGTTCATTAAAAATATATATTTTCTCTGTAACGTGTAAATTCTCATATAAACGCACTGCAACATCTGTAAATTTGTAAAAATAACTAGTGTTTAAAATTTCATTTTCATTACACTGTAGAAATATAGTTTAATTGAAGGCAACATTCTCTTTATTTTGTTTTTTGTTACTTATGTATCGTGGCCTGCTTAAAAGAAAAACTGCTATAGGATTGAGGTGAAAGGTTAGCAAGAAAAAAATGTTGCCTTGCATTTCATATCAGTACAAGTACATTTGAATCTGTATAAATGCACACCCAGTTTGTTGGAAGAATACAGTACGTACACTTAAGTGAAATTTGTACTAAACCAAAATTACGTGTTTAACTATAGGGCCAGTATTAAAAGATGCAAACACTTCTGTCATTCGCAAACAGACTTTATTACAGTCTAGAATATCAAATGGTAATTTACATTAAATTTAATTTGTACTGTTAAATAGCAAATTGCTTTACTTTGTGTTATTTAGGACAAGCTTATGCATGTGTTCAGACTCGAATTACATGGTTGTCTTTTTTACAGCTGCATGGGCGGAGCTCCGCAGACATTATGCCAGCATCAACATCTGAGAAGAGCACTGTGGAAGCATGTGACCAGGCCACTGTCCGATGTGCTTCCACAGTGTTGTGGCACAGTTTCCAGTGCTTGTGTTTATGCAGCCCTTCCCCTGCACTGACCACATAAACGCAACTACTTTGTGGGCACTTCTTTTTCTTTCACAGCTGTGGAAGTGACGGCCACCATGCAAGCTTCAGTTTAGTGTGCCTTTCCTGGTTAAACAATTTCTCCTTTTGTCATTCCCGTAATATCGGAGTTCAGGAACTGAATGCTTGCTCCTGGAGATTATTTGTAAAGGAAATGCATTGTTCCAATTTTTCCACACTTACTGCATTGCACTAATATATGAAGTCCTACTACATCTACAGCAATAGTATGATACATTTTTTTTATTGAAGGAATTTTAAGAAATTGCCACTTAAAATCAGATAAGTGATAACTGAAAGTCCACTTTGACATGCGCTGCTTTCTTTTTACTGCTGCACTGTTTCGAGAAATTGAGTCCCCAACACCACTTGGGGCATTTAAAGCACAAACATTTCAGTTTACATTCATTCTATCTGTAATATTTTTAAAGTTTCCCTAATGATGTCTGTGGAATATTAATATCTGTAACAGAATTCATCAGGATGCAAAGTGAAAATGCTATAAGTGAACTAAAACCACCACCACAGGGGAGTTGATTGTGATGTTTGTAAATTAAAATGTTCTCTTTATGCTTTTTTGCTGCATTAAAAAGTCAAATATCAGGTTTGAAGTAAGTGTACAGTAGGGGCTGGATATTCAGAATATGCCTGGCAGGGGTGCAAGCCTTTGAGCAGTTCAACTGGGCTGCACCAGGGAGTGGTCTGGGCGATATTCAACGGTGCTACTGCCATGGCTCAGCACCGTTGAAAATGACACATTGGCCACCCACATTGCGCAGGGTGCAGTGGCACTGCACCAGTGAAAGTGGCAAGTGTGGAGCAGGGGGAAGTGCCAGCGCAAGTGCAGGTGCACTAGGCACAAGAACCGTGATATTCAGTGCTGGGTATGCAAATGGGGCCATAATGCATGCAAGGCACAAATGGAGCCATTTGCATGTCATTATGGCCCCATTTGCATGCAGTTGCGCTGCTCCCTGGTGACTTGCACCTGGCACTCTGTCAGGCTGCAGCCGGACGGGACCGACGCCCTGGCCCACGGTGTGGCTCCAGCCCAATGCCCGATCGTGCATATGTGCCAATACGAATATCCCTGGTGGTCAAGTGGACCTGTTCCCCACCCTGATCGTGGGCTTAAATAATATTAAATACTCCCCGGTCATCCAGTGGACCCGCTCCCAAGCCCGATCGCGGGCTTAAATAGAAAACGAATACTCCCTGGTGGTCCAGTGCACCTGCCTCCAAGCCCGATCATGGGCTTAAATAAAATTAAATACTCCCTGGTGGTCTAGTGGATCTGCCCCCAAGCCTGATTGCGGACTTAAATAAAATTAAATACCCCATGGTGGTCTACTGGACCTGAACCCAAGCCCAATTGCGGGCTTCTGAAAATGTAATATCCCTGGTGGTCCAGCAGTACCCCCCTCTCCACCTGCCCATTTAGACCTGCCACCCCACTCCCCCCCCCGGACAGCGGCGGGTGGCAGCTCTCCACCCGCAAGCCACCCAGCCGCCCGCCGACTGATAGCGTACAATATGGCTGTATGCCCATTGGTCCACTGCATGGGCCAATGGGCATACAGCCAAACTTTACTACACCGTCCCGAAATGTGAATGTATTCATATTTCAGGACTGTGTAATGTTAACTGACTGCTCACGCTCATTGGCCCACACAGTGAATCAATGGGCGACAACCATACTGTATACTGTCAGTCGGCGAGCGGCCAGGCCGCTTGTGGGTGGGGAGCTGCCACCGGCCACTGACCGGGGGGGGAGCGGGGTGGTGTATCTGAACAGGTGGGTGGGGAGCGGGGTACTGCTGGACCACCAGGGATGTTATGTTTTCAAAAGCCCACGATTGGGCTTGAGTTCAGTCCACTGGACCACCAGGGAATATTTAATTTATTTAAGCCCGCAATCGGGCTTGGGTTTGGATCTACTGGACCACCAGGGAGTATTTATTAATATTTAAGCCCATGATGGGGCTTGGGAGCAGGGTCCACTGGACCACCAGGGTGTATTTATTATTATTTAAGCCAGCGAGCAGGTGGGGAGGCGCGACGACGACTGGACCGTGGCTCTGGAGATTGGGAGGCCACCCACAGCTGGCGGCTGCCATGTTGCACCCTGCAATATGGCAGCTCACCTGTGGGTGGCCAGGCCTTGCTCCTTTTTTTCATGGCTGATCTCTGCGCGCCCCGTGTGGCGCAAGGCAGGTGTGTGCCTGCATATGTGCGCACATCCCTGCTGAATATCGAGATGTGCACGCATATGCATGGGCACGCCCGCATTCTTGGCGCCACATACACATTGGTGCACCCTGGCGCATCGAATTTTGCGCAGCGCAACATTCCCCTTTGAATAACACGCCAGGGTGCATCAGTGGGTTGCGCATGGTGCAACACTATTGTTAAGTAAGTTTGTTAAGTAAGTTAAAAACCTTTACAGTCATTATTTGCCCAAATCCACACACACAAAAAAAAACTTTTTCGTAATGCCCCACCATCATACACCAGCACAGAAAGACCTCATATACAGAAAAATGGTAAAGCTGTTAACTGGCCTGTTTTTAAAAATTTTATTTATTGCTATTCATTTGTAGGCTGCAAATCAATGGACTGTAGTTACTGGTCATACATGCAGGATCCCCTTGTTGTCACCACCACCACCTTTGCCACCACTGCCGTCCTCATGTTATTAATGATTTTTCATTTAAATACTATTGCTGAAATGCTACCACAGCTAATATTTCTGGAGTTCACAGTTTGTGATGGATGAATGCAACAGCCAGAGCTGACCGCAATCCAGAAGTCATTCATGTGCTCACCCTCTTGCTCAGGTACAGTTACAGTCAGTGGCACTCCAAACAGCATGCTTTTCTCACTGCTCTCAGCTCTGCAAACAACATGCTTCTCTGGTGCCTATAAGCTCTGCAACTGCACATTAAAACAGAACACCATCACAAAAAAATTAAAATGGGAGGGTTAAGTGCAATCATAAAGGAGCTTGTGGAGAAAAGCCAAATTAAATAATGCAGCACCCTCTAGTGAGACTCATGTCAGCAGTACACTTCCATTAGAGCTTGCTATATTCAGGAACTACTTAACTTTAAATTTCAATAAAATGTTTTAAAAGCCTATTTTAAATTTTTTTTTAGGTTTAGCCCTCTTTCTAATCTTTTACTACTTGAACCCATTTTTTAAGTAAGCAATAAGACACTTCAGTGATGTGGATTGTTGCCTTATAAGAGCACTTCCCAGGTGCTCACAGCACTCGGCACAAATGCCTCATGTTTTCACTATGCACCTGGGCATGCTTTTATCTGGCAACAACCCGCGCTCAATGTGTCTTATTGCTTACACAACTTACTGTGTTGTAGTCTGGACATGACCAGTGTAACTACCTGTGTAACATACTAGGTACTAGTCTTTCACTGTCACCCAGTAAAAAGCAGGATACTGTTTATTCTGATTGCCTTCTGAGCAATGCATTTCAGTACTTGAAATGTAAAGTCCTCCAAAGTGGGAATCATGGTGCTCTGATATCAATTTAAATGGGCTAATATGTGTGTCTTTTTGTTATTGGAATCACACTTCATGAGCTTCTTTTTCAGTTCATCTTGACTTCATCTGAGTGACCATAACATGGCTATCAGACTGGGTTAGCCATCGATCAGGAGCACCTGTTTTGAGCTTCAGAATCCTCCTATTTTCCCCCCAAATAGGCTGAAATTATCAAGTTTCATAGCAGCTTTAGAGGAGAATCCTGGAATTGTTAAACCTTTTTTTAGGTTTCAATTCCATAGCCATTTTTATGGCTGCATGGGCAAAGCTCCACAGACATTATGTCAACATCGACATCTGAGAAGAGCATTGTGGAAGCATGTGACTGGACCACTGTCTGGTGTGTGTCCACAGCACTGTGGCACAATTTCAAATGCTTGTGTTTATGCGGCCTTCCCCCCACCGACCACATAAACATACCCAGTTCAGGGGCACTTCTTTTTCTTTAGCAATTGCGGAAGTGATGGCCACCATGCACAACATGGTGGTGCTGAATCAGACTACACATGCGTGAATATCGCACATGCTTATTTCAGTCATCTCCTCCATCTTCTGCATAGTGGAACTCATAAAAGCTCGGTGCAGCCAAATCGACTCTGACTAGAGTTTGTTTTCTCTAGTACAAACAAAGATTGATATCCCTGAAATTCTTATAGGTTCATAGGTTCATAGATGAGTACGAGTTTTATAGACATTTAGTCCTTTTTTGAACTTGCCACCATTAATTACTATTGGTGGAATAAATATTTTTTTTGCCCATATACTAATCTAATCTAATCTAATCTAATCTGTGCTTAAATAGTTCTATACTTTCACTTTCCACTGTGTAGTTAGGTAATGAGTTCCAAGTACTTATAATCCTCTGTGTAAAGTAACCTGATCTTTTCTTGGTTTTACTTGCGTCTCCTTTTTTTTTTTTTTAGTCTTTGGTAACTGGGTAAGGCCCACAAGGCACACAAGGCACAACTGCCTGTTTTCAGGGGCGACCTGGGAGCACTGGGTGGTTAAGTGACTTGCTCAGAGTCACACAGTTTGCAAGTGGAGGTTGTGAGAATCAAACTCAGGTCTGCCCTACTGGATGTATCAAGCTCGTTCACACCTCATTCCTCTAACCTCTAGGCTATACTGCCAGCCTGTACCTGTTAGTCTGTACCTGTGAGATCTTGTTTTTTTATTGGGTTCTTGAAATTTTTGTAAACCAATAGTTTCTCAAAGTCAGATGCTGAAACCACCTACAAATTGTGACCACTAACATTTGGTACAGAAACTGTCTGTAGCAGCTCAATTTTCTGCCCCAGTGTGAGTGTTACCTTCTTCTTCTCTCTCTGTCTCTCATCATTGTGGCTAATCACCCTAAAGTCAGACTGAAGATAGGCTGCTAAGTACTGTATTAGGTGCATTCACACCTCTTAGCAACTGTTAGCACCTCTTTGTGCATTTAACAGGAACGATTAATGTGAGATTAGTGGTCAGAAGTGATGAAAAAAATGTGCTCTAGGCGAAATGTGCACTTAACCAGTGTGCACGAAAACAGAATTTTTAATGTTGCATTCAATCTGGCTGGGAGTGGGGACATGGCTGGACCATCATCAATCAATCAATCAACCAATCAAAACTTTATTTGTTAAAAGGCGCCTTTCTAGAACCAAGGTGCCTGTACGTCACATAAGAAAACAATATTACTAAAAGCAATAAAAATTATCCAAACTTAATAACATTTAAAAATCATTATACGCATGTTTAAAAAGATATGTTTTAAGTGCTCCCTTAAAAGTTTGGACGGTCGGGCAGTCTTGTACCTGATGAGGTAGAGAATTCCACAGGGTCGGGGCCATAAAACTAGAAGATCTGGCCCCAGAGGTCTTCAGATGAACCCTGGGAATCTCTAGCAATCCCTCGTTAGTGGATCGGAGACAGCAGGGGGGACAGTAGGGATGAAGGAGATCTAACAGGTAGCCAGATCTCTGATCATGTAGGGCCTTATAGGTCAGCAAACTGACCTTGAAGGTGATACACCAGCATATTGGCAGCCAATGCAGTCCACGGAGCACAGGCGTTATATGACTGGACCTAGAGGAACCAGTCAATAGTCTGGCTGCCGCGTTCTGCACTAGCTGCAAGTGGCAAATATCAACCCCCGGTAGCCCAAGATAAAGGGAATTGCAGTAGTCAAGACGGGAGGTAACGAAAGCGTGGACCAGAGTAGGAAGATCGTCGGGAGGAACCAGGTGCTTCACCAGGGTAATGTTCCTCAGGTGGTAAAAAGAGGCTTTGACAACTGCCAACACCTGTGATTGAAGTGTTAAACAGCTATCAAAAACAACGCCCAGATTCCGCACCCGGTCTGAGGTAGTTAGCTGGACACCCCCGAGCCATAAGCCTGAGGGAGATCCCACCAACAAGCCTGCCTCCCGGTGACCTGGGTCCATGACCAACACCTCAGTTTTTTCTGGATTCAACCGCAGCCAACTCACATTCATCCAGTCCTGGATTTCGGCAAGACAGTTATTAAAAACCGAAAAGGTGGCATCTTGGCCAGGTACAAAGGATATGTACAGCTGAGTATCATCTGCATAGCAGTGAAAACTCAAACGGTACCGCCTAATGATCTATCCCAACAGCAGCATGTACACCACAAACAGCATGAGTACCAAAATGGAGCCCTGCGGCACCCCACAGGATAGGGGGAATGATGTCGAGGAAAAAATCCCAGACACCACCCTCTGAGTCCTACCCTCGAGGAAGGATCGAAACCAACTGAGGACTGTACCAGACAGTCCACAGATAAACCGCAGATGCTCCAACAGCACACCATGGTCCACGGTGTCAAATGCCACAGAGAGATCAAGAAGGACCAAGATAGAACAGGTCCTTCAATCTCTCACTATCAGGAGATCATTTAGTACCCAGACCAGAGCCATCTCGGTACTATGTCTCTTCCTAAATCTGGACTGGAGAGAATCATAGACATCATGGCTAGTTAAATAACTATCCAACTGTGATGCGACCACCTTCTCAATAACCTTCCCCACAAAGGGTAGGTTAGAGACTGGTCTGTAGTTAGCCAGACAGTCCGGGTCCAAGGAGGGCTTCTTAAGAAGGGGCTGAACCATAGCCTCCTTCAGAGGATTTGGAAAAATCCCCCTCTCCAAAGACCTCCAGACTATCTCAGCTAGAACCGGGCCGATTTTATCTACACAGCCCACTAGGAGACATGTAGGGTCCGGGTCCAAACCACAGTTGGTTGGATGCAATAATCGGATGACCATCACAATGTCATTGATTGTGGGAAGGCTGAAGTCGGACCACAAAAAAACCGTCTCCAACATCTCCTGTCGACCATCACAACTCCCACTAGAGAGAGTCAAGTGGATGTCAGACCTGATTTTGGCAACCTTATCTGAAAAGAATTGAACAAGCTCCTCACACCATTCTTGAGAAAAGGCTCTTCTGGGCTGAAGACAGATTGGATTGCACAATCTGCCCATGGTCCGGAAAAGCTGAGCTGGTCTATTCTGTGCAGCAGCAATCACTCTGGACAGGAATTCTGCCTTCTTATGAGAGATTGCTGATTGATAGACCACATAATGGTCCATCAAACTAAGTTTGTCACAATCCAAGCCTGACCTCCACCAACATCTCTCTAATCTTCGTCCAACTCTCCTCAACTCCCTTAGAGTCTCATCAAACCAAGGAGACCTAGGGCGAAGAGTGAGGGGATGAACACGAACAGGAGCAATGGAATCCAGGACCCCTGTTACTGCCTTATTATAGGCAAGTACCAAGTCCCCTGGGTCCATGCAATCACTTGGAAAATCCGATAGGTCCAGCACCGCCATCAGGACATCTGGGGAAACACCCCTCAAAGGGTGGTATGGGACCATCTCCATAGGGGCTGACCTACTAGGGGTGGCCCCAAAACTGAACCTAATGGAATGATGGTCAGACCATCTGACTGGTTCCACCACCAGATCAGATATCTCCATCCCCAGTAGGAACACCAAGTCCAATGAATGACCTCCAATATGGGTCGGGGAGGAAATAACCTGTGTGAAGCCCAGTGAAGTCATTAACTGGCAGAAGTCTTGACCAAACTGCGAGAGTTCATCGTCGACCCAAGCATTGAAATCCCCAGAGCAAACTATCTGGGGATCCCAATGTCAGTTCGACAATGAAGTTCATGACTTCCTGCAGGAAAACATTCCCATCAATACCTGGCGGATCGCAGATGAGAAGAATCCTGCGCCCCACACCCTCACCCATAATACATTCAAAGGAATTGATAGTTCCCACTGGTACTTCCACTAGGCCCAGTTCTGATCTAAAACAGATGGCAACACTCCCACCCCTATGATCCAACCTAGGGCAGTGTATCACTGAGTACCTGGCTGGAATTGCTGAAGCCAAAACCGGGCCAGCATTTTCATCCAGCCAGGTCTCGGTGATGTATGCCAGGTCTGATGTTCCAACAAGATCTGCTATAATTGCGGTCTTGTTTTTAATAGAACTGGCATTGCATAACACCACCCGAGTAGGATGAGCATCCGAGGATGACCGTGCTACCTGCTGACCACCAGCAGAACCCTTGGGTATGGGAACCAGCCAGGGAGAACCCCTTTCCTGGACCCATTTCACCCCAGGACGTCTCCTTGTCCCCACTATCCCTATCTGCCCACTCCTTTCCAATCCCTCTCCAGGCCCAGCCCTCATCCTCCCCTTTTTCCTAGTAATCCCCAGAGCCCTACACCATCTATATACCTGTGGTGACAGGGGAGGACAAAAGAATGGACAGAGGTCTCTGAGCCTGGAGGGGGAGTAATACCCAACTGTCCTAATACCATCCCAACACATATTTGCTGCACTAACTAAATCCCAATAAATAAACAATCCCAAACTACAAATTTAGCCTAAATCTAAACCCAGATAAACAATAATCAACTATTACAAAAATTTTTTTTAAATCAAATAAATACCCCCAAACGCCTACCCTCACAAAAGAAAAGAGAAATATAAATGTAAATAATCAAAATTCAAACAAAATCTTAACTGTAACTTAAGTCCAAAAATATGAAATTTATGATGAAAAATATAAAAACAAAACAATTCTTCAGCAGCCGAAAGCCCTCTCACAGCCTAGGGAGGCCATAGAGCACAGGTACTCTCACTTCCTGAGCCCAAGGAACTTTTTATTTTTAATTTATCATTCAACCCCCAAGCACTCTCACTACCAGGGGGACCAGAGAGGCACTCTCACTGCCATTCAGATGTAAACAGAAAAAAATAGAGTTATTTCCTTCATCTTGAAGTTTAAGTGGGGCTGTTTAAAAGGACTGGTCTCAGTACAAGATAATCGGAGGAAGCAGAAAAATCCTGAAGATGGGCCAGGAATATACACTAGCAGACCAACAGCTAGTGAGGACCCCCTCCACACCCCCCAAAAAAATAAATGACCCAGACTCCAGTTGACAGCAGCCCTGGCACCTGCCCCACAGGACCTACAGGCCCTGGCAGTGTACTTGGGCATCTGCCAGCTGCCACATGGTGGGCTATGTATCTGGGGAATATTGTGGTGCCACAGGAATGTTTCTGGCCACCAAATGCACCCTGAAAATGGCACCCACTGCCACCTACTGCAGTTTTGGGATGGTGGGTCCTGTGTGGCAGGTGCCAAGACTGCTGTGAACTGGGGTCCGTATAATGGTGGTACAGCCATGCTGCCCCAACTGGCCTGATTGACTGTGTGTCAGGTCACAGGGCACCTCTGCTGGCTGCCTCCTCACATCTGCCCAACTACCATAATGCCCCCCCTTGCCCCCCATGGCACTACCAGGGCTGCATAGGCCCCATGTCCCAACCTTCCAAGTTCCCCCAATTGGTGCCCTGCCAAGCAGCTGTGTAGGGCCCTTAGACCACCTTCTGGCTGATCTAATGTGAGCCCCCCTCTTGTGATCATGGTGGAACTTCTGGAATTCTGAATAAGGGGATGGCGCAACCCCACCATGGTGCAAGCCCTCTTGCAACTGGGCGCAAAGGTGCTTCTGCTGCAAGGGAGTCACAGGGCAGCTTCGGCATATGGCATCCTAATTTCGACACAGCCTGTGTTTAAAAATCAGGATTGCCGCAAACTTTGGCGCAAGGTGCCATTTACGCCACAGCTGTTTGGTGATGGTACCTTGCACCAAAGCTCTGTGTTTGAAAACTGAGCCCATGAAACTTATATCTGAGCCCCCTTTTAAGAACCAGGTGGAAATTAAAGTAATCCTCATACCGTAAATTGTTGCTGAATGATTTTGAACATTTTATTTCACCAGATGTAAAGAGGTTAAGGCTGGAGCCACACTTAGTATGCCTAGTAAACATTCCTCATCTATGGGAACAAGCTGATATTGCTGGTAGACCCATCTTAGGTACCAAAGGTACTTTCAGACACATGTGTGAAGGAAAAATAGACATCCAACTGGAACTACCACAGGTCAAGCCAGAGTCAAGGGCCAAATGCAGGCAAGATTAGCAGACATAAAAAGGGAATTAAGAAAAAGTAATAGTTTAAGTGAATTGATGGCATGACTCTACTTGGCTAAAGAAGGAAAAATCTACCCCCTCAGAAGGTAGCAAAGTGATAATAAGGGAGATGGAAGAGAATGTTGAAAAAATGTTAGGGGAAATAAGGAAATTGATTAAGTCAATAACTGAAAATATTGCTGAAAGAAAGGCAATAGAGATACCTAAGGTAGTAAAAAAAGATCAAGAAAAAAAGGTAAAGTTAAAGTAGAATTTGACAAAAAAAGGAGTAATAGGGTAAACAAGTGGAGATAACACGGCACATAAGTGTTCAAATAACTATCATAGGGAAGGGACAAAAACTGGTTCTTGTGGGAAAGCCATGGAGAGTAAGAGACTGAAAATGAACTCAAAAACAGCATATGGCAAGAATGAGGAAGGCAAGATAATAAGGACTGGTAATGAAAGGTCACATTTTATTATAAACACAACATACATAAGCAAAGATGGAATGTGTCATTTTTAAAAATATCTTCATAAGAGGTATCAAGTGATAATACAGGGGATGGAAGACCTCATAATAACAAAAACAGGTTAATTCATGCACTCTAAGGCAGTCATTTTGAATTAAGCTTATACAGCGGAATCTTCAGACTTTCAAATGCGACATTAGCGCCAGATTAATTGACCTTTAAAGGGTAAACCCAAACAAGGAAAACATGACTATTCTAAACATCCATGTATATAACACTTGTAAAGGGGTAATTGTTAAATTAATATGGAGTGACATAAGATCAGTCTAGATACTGGATGAGCTCAGTTAACGACTGGAGTTGTCTACCTTTAAGGAATCTAGTCACTAGAATACTTCTGTTAAATACCAGGGAAGAATTTAATTAATTAGTAATCAGTCTAGATGCAGTGATTGATTGGAACAATAAAGAATCCAAAGAATACATAGTGGATAATAAAAAACTAATGAAAAAAAAATTAAAGCAAAAAACAAGGGACCAGGTGGAGTTAGACTGGAGGACCAGTAAATTAAACAGCAAAGAATTATCAAGTTTTTCAAACCAATAGAGAAAACAGACTTTTACAAGGTGATGAAGAATTGGCATTAGGGGAATGCAGGAGGGTGCTGAGAGGTCCAAAACAGAAAGGACCAACAATTAACAGTATACTGTAATATTGGATGAAGTAAGTAGTATTGACTAGGATGATAACATCCTATCTGACATAAAAGAATGAACAGAGTTACAAGCAGAAGAATACAGTGATGAAATACGTGAAGAAGAGGACTTGGAATGACTACCTTGTCCAATTAGTAACAATATTAAACCATAAGTTGGAATATAGCTGTGTTAGTTCCTAAAATAGAGGGCAATGCCTGAGGTAACCTATTGAGAATAATTATATTCTACGAAACCTGGACTACATAAAATAAGAAGTGTGATTCTGAAGGATCTGAAAATTGGGATTTTAAGTCTAATAAAACTAACAAATTTGGTAGGCCAGGTGGAGGGCTTTCAAGATTCATTTCACCATCAGTCTTCTCTGAAGGAAAGTTTTTGAGTGTAGGTATCGTTATTGTATGTGTACTGTTGTCTATCCTAAATGTAGGCTAATTCAATTCAATGTATTTGGGAGAAAACCCTTAAGGCAACAAGAGCCAGTTTGCAAAGGTGACCCAGACTTACATACAGTAAATTGACATTAAATATAAAAGAGATATTAACAGTATAAAAAAATACAAGTACAACAGTACAGTAAAATTACTTAAAACAGCCACATTTTGCAAGTTTATTTACATGCAGTTTTAACCTATTTTAAAATGCCCAATTTGTTGACAGACAGTCTCAAGGTACAAGAATTCCATGTTTTGGCTGCCCAATTTCCAAATGTGTGCCAAATGTGTTCTACAGCTGGGTAATTCCAGTTGTTGGCTACTTCTTGATCTAGTATTATTATGTATGTACATTTTGATATCAGCCTATTAAGTCTCCTAGTGCTTATTTGTGTATACATTTCCAACACCAGATACTATCATAGTATAATATTTGAGAGTCTAATGATATCCACCAACTTGGTCCTAGAGAGCACAATGATATACTGTTCCTCCCTTTTTGCTTGCAGTACAACTCTGCATGCTCGATTGCATGTCACTCTCAATCTTGACAGCATATTGTCCATAGCTGAGGCATAAATAGATAGCCCATAGTTAACAACAGAAAGTATCAGACTCTGGGCTACCAGTCTTCAAAAATCTTGATCAAAATGTCTTTTCAGAAGTAGTGATAATAAACATGCATATCCTTCTTGTCACTGTGAGCAATTCAGTGGAGAAACCCTTGACATTGCTAAGAGAAGTACTAACTACAATTCAAGATACAGAAGCAAATGATTTGATACCTTTTAATGGACCAACATAGAGGTAACAACAAGAACAAAGTGCTCTAGCTTTCGGACCAACCAGTCCTTCTTCAGAAGCTCATGGCAGTTGTTTAGAAAATACAGTACTTATAACAGCTAGATAATGCAGAGAAAAACAGAAAAAAAAAACATTGGTTTAATATACTCATTTAAAAAAAAAATCCAGAAGATGATGTCAGAGAAGTTTAACAGTATCATACTGCCTTCAGCCAGTATTGTATTTTCTAAACAACTGCCATGAGCTTCTGAAGAAGGATTGGTTGGTCCGAAAGCTAGAGTACTTTGTTCTTGTTGTTACATCTATGTTGGTCCATTAAAAGGTATCAAATCATTTGCTTCTGTATCTATTCTTGCAAGGACCAATACAGCAACTACTAAATCTAGATATTAACTGCAATTCAAGTATCATTTCTAAATGTTATAATTACAGAAATGTGGATGGTGCTGCCAGTGCTAGGGTGGTAGCTGAATTGGAAATAAAAACACAATTTTGGAATGTACTTTTTTGCTTTTGTCAATAACATTTTTATTGAGACAAGATTTAACAATAGGAAACTTCAGTTACATATGTGTTTTGAGAGAACAGAGGAAGCATCATTTAGTGAATGTTCAACAAATAACTTCTTTACACAAACATCAAGCAAAAACAGAAACCAACTGTTTATATCAATAATTGGTGCAGTATTGTGATTTGGATAATGCAATACATATGAGAGAAATACTGCAGGGTAAAAAACTCAGTAGTTAAAAATTATGTAGGCAAACTTAACCACAAATGAGATGCTCAAAGGTTAAAGGTGAGAACTTCTTTTCCCTAATGTATGCAATAGAAAGCTCATATCCAGTGGAACTGTGTAAGAAAGTGAAATAGCAAAGGAAAGGAAAGAAAAGAAAAGGAAAAGAAAAGGAAAAAGAGAGTGCAGCGTGGTCAGAAAAATTATGAAAATGTTATACTGTTGCTAGAGGCAACAGTATTCAGATGGAAGGGCCTTGCTGTATGTGTCGTTGGTTTACAGGAGAAGTTACATTACCATGAACAAATCTATATAATGTGCCTGATCTATTGTGAAACTGATTACTTTGATTGCGCATGCAAAGGCTCAGTTTTTCTGTGCACAGGATTTCCAAAATGCAATGTTTCCATTCTAATAGGGATGGAGTAGTATCAGACAACCTGGCATGTAAGATGACATTCCTGACTGATACCCCTATCAGTATCAAAGAATATTTCTGTTCTAGGTCCATGTCTGAAATTCTCTAAATTGCCATATTATACAGGACTTTTTTATTGATGAAACTTACCAAAGCCTGAACAGCCACAAGATATTTTTTTGATTTTATTACATACGTCTTGTACAAAGGGGCAGTCCCAGAACATATGAATTAAGGATCATTCTCCTTTGGCACCCACCACCCCACCCTCCCCCAACTCACAGTCCTGTGAGTTTCCCGAACAGTCACTACTAATGCAGGCTGCCTGACCATGCCCCCTCACACTCCCCCATTTACCCTAGCATGTCTTCTCCACTCAGCCTTCCCTCACCCCACCATGTCTCCCTATACCTTATCATCCTTCTTTCCCCACCCTTCACCTCCGCCACAGTACATACCTCTCTTTCGTACCTCCTTTCTTCACTCCACTGCCAGCTATCCCCATCCCTCTGAACTACTGACATGGCACTTTGTGTCTGCTTATTCCCCCCATCACTGACATAAAGTGTTTTTCTTATTATTTTAACTTGTACCTATGTTTTGAGTTATTCTGTAAGTTCTGAATCCAAGCTGTATCATTCATTGTAATGTACCTTTGTTTTCTCCTATTTTACTTTGTTTTGCAATCTATGATGTGGAACCTTTGTAAAAGAGCTTGTACTCAAAGACCTTTTCCGAATCACTAAATCACAAAATAAATAAATAAAAGGATCCTTTGGTAAGTTACACTTTGAGCAAATGGGGGATGAGCACAGGCCCATCTTATACATTATACTAGGAGTGTAATACAAATTGTGCAAAGTTTTGAATTGTATCACCTTCAGATTGACTGTGCTAAAGGCCTTAGTACAAAAGTTGCATATTTCACTCCAATTCGAGCCCTGAGTAGGGATGTTAAGAGCCTCGGATTACCATCTTGGGTAATCCTATACAAAACAAGCAGGCAGCTAAAAGCATAGATGGAGCCAAATGCAAAGGGTCCTTGAGAAAGCGTGAGAGTGAGAGCAAAAATGTTTGGCTGCTTGGGGAGGGACACAATGCTTATGTGTGCTGGCATGTTTTAGGTGCAAAATAAAAATATTTTTGCTTATAGCCTATTCCAAATTGTTTTTTGGATTCCCTGTGGTGATGTATAGCCGTGCTGCTGTTTGCCATGTCTTGGGTAATCAACTGCACTCCTCCTAACATTTTCTAATAGTAGTCTATAAAAGTTTGAGATCTTGGGAAAAGTGTGGATACATCCCAGGAAATCCCAAGTGGTGTTGTTTACATAATCCATGGGAGAAACTAGTTTGATAATTGTTTGTTTGACACCATCATAAAAAGTGAGATCTTTTTTGTAATCAAGTAAATTTTATTAAGATTTTAAGCAAAAACAGATAACGCAAAGAAATGAAACCAACAATAACACTTCAGAAAGAAGGAACAACAAGAACCAAATAATGAGGATAAAAAAGGATGGGGGGTGGGTGGAGAGAGGGGAGGATCAGGCAGAGGCATTAAATGAATACTTCTGTTCTGTAGTCATGCAAGAGAAAGTGGGGCAGACACCACAGGGAAAGGATGGGGTAGGTGGGGGAGGGGTGACAGATGCAAGGATTACTGAGGATGGGGTACTGGAAGACTGAGGGCACTGAGGGTGGACAAGGCACCTGGGCAAGATGGCATTCATCCTAGGGTACTCAAGGAGCTGGCTGAGGTTCTGGCAGGGCCACTGGCTGACATGTTCAATACCTTTCTGGACACAGGATGCATACCACAGGACTGCAGGATAGCCCATATGGTGCACATCCACAAAGGTGGCCAAAAAGATAAACTGGGAAACTACAGGCCAGTGAGCCTCACATCAATCATGGGGAAGCTTATGGAGACAATCCTGAAAGAGAGGCTGGTGACCTTTTTGAAAGACAATGGACTCCACGATGGGCATCAGCATGGGTTTGTCTCAGGCAGATCCTGTCAGACCAACCTCATTGAGTACTATGATTGGGTGACAAGGGAACTAAACAAGGGCCAAGCAGTGGATGTCATGTATTTGTATTTCAGCAAGGCATTTGACTCTGGGCTGCATGGGAGGCTGGGGGGAAGCTGGAAGCTGTGGGAGCAGGATTGAAGATGGTGAAATGGATAAAGAACTGGCTAAGCTGTAGGCTGCAGAGGGTGGAAGTGGGAGGGGAACTCTCAGCACCGAGGGCAGTAACAAGTGAGGTGCCACAGGGATCAGTGCTGGGGCCGGTGTTGTTTGGGTTATTCATAGCTGATATCTCACATGGGATCCGAAGTAAGATCAGTCTTTTTACAGATGACACCAAAATGGGGGCGGTGGTTGATGACATTGAGGGATGGAAGGGATACAGGATGACCTAACTAAACTGCAGGAATGGTCAGAAACATGGCAGGTGGGGTTCAATGCTAAGAAGAGCAAAGAACCAGGGGAGGGACTATCATGTGGGAGGGGTACAGCTGGGTAGCACCGTGGAGGAAAAGGACTTAGGGGTACTTATAATTGTGAACTTGAACAACTCTGCTCAGTGTATGAAGGCAGCAGCAAAGGCCAACAAGATGCTGGGGTGCATAGTGAGGGGAATCTCCTCCAGAAGTAGGGAGGTAGTCCTCCCCTGTACAGGTCACTGGTCAGGCTGTACCTAGAGTACTGTGTGCAGTTCTGGCTCCCGTACCTGAGGAAGGATGTCAGATTGTTGGAGGGAAATCAGCGTAGAGTGACAAAGATGATCCAGGGATTGGAGTGCAAGCCCTATGAGGAAAGGCTGAGCAAGCTTGATATGTATTCATTGGAGGACTGGAGGGATGGGGGGACATGATTGAGACCTTTAAGTACTTGAAAGGGATGAACAAGACTCGAACAGAGGGGATCTTCCAATTAAGAAGAGGAAGGGACACGAAAGGGCATGGTCTCAGACTGGAGGGGGGGAAGATTAAGGAGGGAGGTAAAGAAACAGTTCTTCATGGAAAGGGTGGTGGGCAAGTGGAACACTCTACCACAGGAGGTGGTGGCCTGTAAGATGGTCGGCAGTTTCAAGAGGGGATAGGACAAGGTGAGGGTGAGGGTAAATCTAAGAAGGGGAGGAGTGGGAGGGCAGCGGCAAGATGAGGGGCTGGCTGCACAATCGAGCAGACTCAACAGACCACAAGGCCTATTTCTGATGGCATTTTCTTATGTTTATATGTTCGTATGTAATAATCTATACCATGAGAATAGTGATTAATACAAAACAAATAGTAAAGAAAAACAAAGAAAAAGGGAAAGGAAACGTCCCTCCTCCCCCACTCATATGCCCTACCCAAACTGAACTGCCTAGCCCGTCCATTATAGATCTGAAACAAATTTCAGAAGAGAACCAACGTAATGAAATGTTCAGTGTCTGACGTTGCTTGATGAGCCAACATTAAGTCACCCTTTGAGGCTAATGAAATTTAGAAAGCGTATTTTTAATAGTCATTAAGAGGAAAGGGACAATAACGTGAATAAGGATTCCCAGTAGGTTTTGTAATGGTGCTCACAGCACCATAGGAAAGCTATTTGCTTTTCCACCATTAAGGCAGACAGACTTTCCTGGTGCTATTCCTTGAAATGTGGAGTGGACGTATCCCTCCAATGTCTGAGTATAATTAATTTAGCTAATATACTGGTCATCGCCATGTGCATCTTATGTAGTTTTGGGTAGGCCAGGAGGATATATGCCAGCAAGACAGTTACTAGGTATAAATAAGTCCTCCAAACCCAGCATGGGATCAAGGGAATGTTTTATATTCTCCCAAAGGGGAAGTATGACTGGACAATCCCATACATGTGTTTTAAGAATCCATCTACCTGGCCATAACGTGTGCAGTGGGCAGAGGGGGCCTTACCCATTTTGAACAATTTTGCCGGTGTACTATATAAATTGTGCAAGATGCAGAACTGTGTAATATGCAATCTGTCTTGTTTAAGGAATTTATATAATTGTTGCCATGCCGTTTGCCATTTAGCAGTATAGCTTGAAAGAGACAAGGCCTGCTGCCAGTAATAAGATACCTGACAGGGTGCTCGGGTCCTAAGATTGAAATATTTTGTAAATCTCTGATACTATATGGGTTTAAGAAATAAGCATGGAAAACAGGTGAGTTATTTGTGAAGTCCAAATCCCCCATGGTTTGGGGTCTAGAAACTGAAGGAGAGAGTGAGTTATTTGACAATGTTTAAAGAGCTGCTGATGCCAGCTGGCCAAAAGTGCTACATTACAGAATTAGAATAAGCATATCCACAGTAAATCTCATACCAAAAAGTAGATTTCAGTGTTACTTCATTTTAAAGTTATTAGCCATTTTGTATCCCTGATTTCACTACCTGTTCAAAGAAAGCCTGTTCCAGTGAAGAGCTGCTGATGTCATCTAGGGACCTTACAGTCTTCCTTATCAGCAAGCTTATAGGACCTGTTTCTCTAAAGTTGTAAAGATCATGTGCAATGGTTTTCATAAGTAAAACAGGCAGCATGAGCTAGTAAATGTCACTTTAAAAACTTTGTGTTTCAGGCAATATTTTGTCTGGGTGCCTTTTTATTGAGGTCCTTTTGCTGAACGCTGAATCATAGCACACTGTGAGGTTTGCAGACTAGGTTTCTGATGAAAGGCTGAGCTTATTCACACCTATCAGTCAAGTGAGGCACCTTCTAAGAATAGCAATTTAAAACAATTATCCCATCTCCTTGCTAATGGCGTGGGGTGGACTCATCTATGTTCTACTCTAAATTACAATGATCATTCTACCAGAGCTAACACTTCCACCCCTAGTAGGAATTAACACATATAAGGCCCCTATTAAAACATATTGTAAAACAGACAATGACAAACAGCAGTAAAATCAGTAGCACTCTAATTGGCTTCAGCAGTTTGGAGGCATGCTACCTTAGTATCCAGCAACCCTGGAGAAATGGACCACACAAAAACAGCATTAAATAATACAATTGTATCAACTTTGTTACAAAATCTGGAACATATATAGTATTTGTAGCAATGTTTACTGACTGGTGCTGTCTGTTTTACTTGTGAAAACCATTGCACATGATCTTTACAACTTTGGAGAAATGGGTCTTATAAGCTTGCTGACAGGAATTACTAGACTTTGAGCTCCCTACATGACATCATCATCAGCTCTTTACTGGCACTTGCTTTTATTGCACAGGTAGTGCAATCAAAGTTACAAAATGGCTAATAACTTTAAAACCAAGTAACGTAAAAATCTAGTTTTTGGTATGAGATTTACTGGGAGTATGCTTATTTGGATTCCACAATGTAGCACTTTCGACATCAGTGACTCTTTAAAGCTCGCAGAGGGGGTAAAATGAAGTTCAGAGCAGGCTGTAGCAAATGAGCTTAACCGATCCCCTTCCAGAAAAGATTGGACTGAAAGCCCCATTAACTGTGTGCAGAAGGACTGCTGGACTGGACGGTTAGCAATCAATATATTAGGGTTGCCAAAAACTAGTTGATTAACCACTCAATCCTATTTCCATCCCATGTACAGTAGGTGTTCAGTTGGTATATGTTGGTATATTGCCTTTAAAAAACAGTATAGAGGTGTATATTTGAAGAGATGGGGTAGCAAAGAAGACTTGATGTAAGGGAGGCTATTAAGGTTTATACCATGTTGCCTATATAGCAAATTTACTATGTTGACCCAGGTGGGGATATATCCCATGGGGGGATCTTACTGTTGTGTTAGCCACCAACAAAGTTTACTATAATGTAGCACTGCATAATAAAAAAAAGTTTGGTAATCGCAAGCCACCAATAACATTGGGTAGCATGATCGACAAACTGGACCACCGTGCCAAAGGAAGGAGTTGATTATGGTTTGAGACACGTAAACCATGATTTAGGAAGATAAACATTTAACATGCTCAGCGGATACAATATCCGGGGAGAACATTCATTTTAATCTGATTGGTTCAGCCCCATAACGTTAGAGGGAGTGAGTTCCACCTATTAAGGTCTCATTGCACAGATGAGAGGAGAGGAGTAAGGTTCTCTTTCACTAGACTCGAACGAGTCCGGCTTAATAGGATCCCTAGATATGTGATGTGCCATGGTTCCTATATGAGTCCCATGGAGGTGATATCCTGTTTATTTAACAGATGGTTGAAAGACAGAGCTTTGTTTTTTTGCTTGTTCAATTTATATCCCGATAATAGGGAAATGTTAGTGATTTCCTTTTAGGCTACTGGTATAGAGTATAGGGGGTCCTCCAAATGAAGGAGGAGATCATCCACGTACACTGAAAGAACAAATCTAGTGGTACCCATGGGGATGTCCTTAATTTCCAGATTATGTTGTAATCAATATAGTAAAGGTTCCAGATAGAAATTAAATAAAAATGGAGAAGGTGGGCATCCTTGCCTCATGCCCTTTTGAAGGGCAAAGAGTGAGAAAGGACTCCATTGCATTTTATCCGTGTTGTTGGATTCGTGTATAGTAGTTTAACCCACTTGGTAAAATTAGGGGGAAAACCACATTTATTTAAGGTGACAAACAAGAATGGCCATAAAACCCTATCAAAGGCTTTCTTGGTATATAGGGAGACCAGAGCAGCAGAGGCCTTGCTCTCCCCAGATGCCGAGATCAAATAGTGCAATTTTTGATGGTGGTCACTGAACAGTCGTCCAGCCATAAAAAGTGACAGCTGCATCCAGTATGTTATTATGCTGTACCAAAGAGTACATTTTGGAATGTAGATGATGCCCTAGGGATCCCTATCTCACAAGCAAAATATCTGAAAGTAAATACAACAGGCAAAAGTGTGTGGATATCATGGCCAAATATTCACATACAGTACAGTAGATTGCTTAACAAGAGATTCCGTAGTGATGGGTGGGGGGACATTACATTTCCTAGTACCCATGAAGGTAGTACTCTGGATTTTTGTTTGATTTGGTATAGAAACATAGAAGCTGACAGCAGAAAAGGACCTCTTGGCCCACGTAGTCTGCCCTAAAGTCCCTACCTACTGTGCTACCATAGACTCTAATTGATCTGAGGCCTTAACCCCCCCCAGCCCTGTTACTAAGGTCCCCCTGTGTCTATCTCATGCATGTTTAAATCCTGCTACCATTTTGGTACTCACCACTGCTGGGAGGCTGTTCCGGGTGTCTACCACTCTTTCAGTGAAGAAATATATCCTCACAGCCTCTCTAATTCTCCCTCCTTCCAGCTTCATATCATGCCCCCCTCATCCTTGAGCATCTCTTTCTGTGCAATATGCCACCCTCCTGTACCTTATTGATACCCTTGAGGTATTTGAATGTTTCTATCATGTCTCCCCTTTCTCTCCTTTTCTCCAGTGAGTACATACTTAATTCCCTAAGTCTTTCCTCATAGGGCTTCTGATGCAGGCTATGCACCATTTTGGTTGCCCTTCTCTGTAGCACCTCCACCCAGTCTACATCCTTCCTGAAATGGAGCCTCCAGAACTGGACACAGTACTCCAGATGTGGCCTTACCATTGATAATTTTTTTCATATAACACTGCTAAAAAGTTTTCTATTCTTGTTATGTGGGTTATTGACCATCTACCTACAGGGGCAACCATCCTAATCTTCTGCTTTACTATAGAACAGTTTAACACATTAAGGCACTGTATTACAAAACTTCCCCTCCAACCACAGTATCATTTAAAGTACCACACCACACTAGCTGAAGTATTACCTTATTATGCTGACTACCCAGCTGTTAGTGGATTGTGGGGAGTCCCTGGGTCCAGTTATTGAAGTGGACAGGGAGTACATGTGGGCCTGCTGTAGAAACAGCTGTATCTACAGTAGGTGTGCACTCACTCCCTGTCTCTCAGATGGCAGCTGGCTGAGGTAGTGAACAGAAGGGCTATGCCAGTCACTGTATCTGGGAATTTACTGTTGCTTGATATTACAAGGGAGGATTAGTAGGGTGCCATTGGAAGGATGGGGGGTATAGATACCTGAGTGGGGAGGAGGTTCCAACTAGTGATCGGGAGGGGGTCCACTATACTCGAGGGATTGTGTAATACGGGTTATTTGTGGCTGGACCAGCAATTGTGGGAGGAGGGACCACTAGACACCAGGGATTTATGACATAGGGGTATTTGGACCCAGACTGGTGATCGGGGGTTGGAGGTACAACTTGATGCCAGTGAATCATTAAAATAATGTGTTATCTTGGGCCGGACAGGTGACTGGGAGGTGGGGACCAGCACAGTATGTCTTTAAAAAGAAAGGTAGACCATACTTTGCCTTCTTGGACATTTAAGTCCATGAGATAACATAGAGAGACTCTCTGTGAGATACTTTACAACACTGGAATTAAACCTCCTTTATTAGCCTTCCATCAACTGTTACAGGCCAGTACCAGAGGAAGGATAAGAATTGCAAGAGATAGGTCCTTGTTTGAACCAATACAGATCAGGAGAGGGATTAAACAAGGATGCCTCCTTTCACCAACACTTTTGAATTTTGTGTATAGAAACTCTGACTAAGGCCTTAGATAAGGTGGACACATTCCCCCCATTTGTGAGCAACTTTGATATGAATCTTCTAATGTACCCTGAAAATATAATCCTAATGTCTAGAACTACATTAGGACTTAGAAGGGAAATAAAGAAAGCAATAGACCATTTTAAAGTCACTGATCTTGAGTTAAATGTGGAGAAGTTAAACACCATGGTATTTGGGAGAAACAGGTTGCCTACAGGGAAGATTAAGGGCCACAGCTTTTATGAACTACGTACAGTTACTGTATTTTGTTAATGCTCCAAAGAAAAAGCTTAACAAACTTTAAGTTAAAAAATAAGATGATCTCAAGCAACTTGTCCATAATGGAGGTAAGGCTCACTTGTCTATTTCATGGGATAGGTGCTGTCCCTTCCTTTGTGTAGTGGCATGACATATGTCCTCCTCAGTCTACCAGACCCTCTCCTGTGGCCAATGAACAATTGAAGACATCCACCAGAGGGGCAGCGAGTAATGTTCTCACTTCTTTCATTCTCTGGGGTGCAAACCATCTAGTCCTGGGGATTTATTTATCTTCAAAATACTAATACCATTGACTACCCTGTCTGCAGAAATATGTCCCACCTCTAGTCTGCTCCTTAGACCACGTACCCTAGACTTATGACAATCTGGTAGCAGACCATTCAATTCCTTAGTAAAGAATGAACTGAAGTATTTCAGCACAGTCATCTTTCCAGGTTATCCTCTACCCATTCACAACCTTTGGCCGGCCTGTCCATGTCCTCCACCCTTTTTTTTATTTTTTGGCTCAAGTATCCAAAGAAGACCTTGCCATTGACCACTCATTTTGCTATCTGGAGCTCAAACTCCACCTTAGCTTTCTTCACAGCTCTACTGGCTCCCCTAAGCTTAGCCTGAGTTCATCCTTGTGCTTTCAAATAGTCCTTGTGCACCTTCCGAATGTAGTTCTCTTTCCCTTTACTAATTTCGTCACCTTACTGGGAACAACAATGGCCCTTTCCTCCTCTTGTTCTTCCCGAACTGCCTCAGGCAGCACTTGGTGAACTCCAGAACCATCCTTGTTAAGTCTCCCAATTTTTCATCCACCCCATTGCCTGACCTATCTCTCATAGCCTGTTTCAAGGAACTTCTCCAAAGTCCCCAAATCTGATCTTCTGAAGTCCAGAACTTGAACTTGTGCTGCCTGCTCCTAAGGGGGATTTTGAATCACACAGAATTTTGGTCATATGCAATGAGGAGTGCATCAACTGTTACAATGAAGTCAACCAGGACACAACACTCACACAGTTCTGTCAGCGACATGCTGCAGGATACTGCAGGACATAATGTAATCCAATGTCAATTACTCCAGTTTGTCATGCAGGAAGGTATGACATGCTTATCCCAGAGCACTGCATCCTAGCTGAATTCCACAGTACATCCTCTATGAGTTCCTGGTTTTAGATTAGCAAATGATTGGTGGCTATTTTAGATATATGTTATTTTACTTCAAGTTTGGCAACAGGGTTAAATGCACTTGGCCACATGGCACTTTTACAGATATGACCTGGACAAGGAAAACACAATATACAGAAAGACAGTAAACACAGTTAACAACACCTTTATATTATAGACAAATATACACTTATATAAAATAAACTCATAAGCTACGCGGGATTATTTACAGCATAAGTTAAGCACTGTGCAAAAGTGTCCTGCAATAGTATGCAATTCTTATTCACAGGTTTGGCTAAGCTAACGTGCATTTTATGAATATTTTATGATAAGTCACACTTACACATACAACATTTGTATAAATCCAATGTTTTGTTGGAAAATTTCAATAAAACATTTTGGAAAAAAAAAACATGAGTATATATAGCTATATGTATTTATAAAATGGGTCTGGGAAATAAAGAAAGCTGATTGGCTCAAATGGGACTCTGGCTATGTTTCATATTTAAGACTATGTCACACTTAAAAGCAAGTTCAGTTCTCCCAGCCACTGTATCAGGCATATCCTTGTGCCACCAATCCCACAGCATTTTTCCACCATGTTTTTTTTCCTTTCCTAGTGAGCTTCTCACTTTAAAAGTTTGGAAAGAACAAACAGACTTACAAAACTTAAAACATGTTGTTTCTGTTAGAAAATGCCCATCACTCTCCCTCCCAACCCGCTCGCTCCCCCTCCTGACACAAAAAGCATACAGTGTCACTGCGTTCACGAGAAGATGTCTGCAACTTTTTCAGAACACACTAACACAGATGGTAGTGTGCTGCTGGCAAGACTTTATGAAAATCGTGGTCTTGACAACAGCCTAATGTAGAGACCCAGCAAGTCTCTGAAACTCAGTGTGGCACACACAGCACCCCCATGACATCGGACAATAGTATTGTACCTCTAGTAACATATGGGAAGCAGAGGGACTATTTACCATAAAATGAGAATTTTTTATGTAGTTTAAAATGTTTTGAAAAAATATCAGTTTTTCAACATATACCCATTTTATAAGTGTAATAATACACCCCAAGGTGTGGGTTAGTCTGGATAACTGTACTTATGGGGCAATAAGGCACTTGGTCTGCGGCCCCATCCAATCTACCTACCCGGTAAGGCAGATATACTTAGGGTTGCATGGCCACTTCTATGTTAGACCCCAAATTTTGAACTTTAGTAACTTTGCAACTGTTCGTCTGTTTCACCCGAATTTAGCATGCTCGTTGTCATACCATAGATCTCTGGATCTGGAAATTTTTGTTCTGGTCAGATTTGTGATTTGCAGAGCTGTGGAACTTCAAAGTGTGAAAAATCCTCAACTTTTGTGAATTTTTTGCTCGTCTCCACAGCCCAAATGCTTTGCCTGTCTGGTCTGAAAATTTCAAAGTATATGGAGACTGGGTCAAGGATGCGCCTTTTGAAGATTTGGTGAAAAAATATTAATCTGTTCAAAAGTTATTAAAGTTGAAAGTTTCCCATTATATCCTATGGGGAAAAAGTACATGTTCTGTGTGACAGTGATAGAGTCATCCACGAAAGCACCTTTTTCTGTCACAAATGACCTCAGTACTGTCATGCAGCGGCCATCTTGTTTTCAGTTAGCATCTGAGAAAAAGTTATAGTTTAAAAACTACTGCCCCTAGATAAACACCAACTGTTTTGTTCACCTAAACGGGGCCCTAGGAACAGCACCCATGAATCAGAATGTTAAAAAAAGCACTCAGAAATATGTTTATTTTGATCAGGTGGTTTGTACTGTTGCAAATTGCGAAAGCACAGTTCGACACTTGCAAAATTTGTGAAAGTTTTGCACCGTTCTTTTGAAAATCTGCTGACAGTTTCACAATTTGCAGCAGTACTGCCCCAAACATTACCATTTCTTTGCTACCTCACTGCCACTACACGGTTTGGAGTTTAGGGCTGAAATTTGCAGGGTGGCAAGCCCTTGCACCACAGATGTGCCTTTTGATGGTTTGGTGAAAAACGTTACATCAGGTACATTGTTACAGTACTCTGAAGTTGTGAATTTTTCCCATAGGATAACACTGTGGTGTCCACCAAAACCACAGTTTCTTTGCCACCTCACTGCCACTATACAATTTGGACTTTTGGGCTACAATTTGCAGGGTGGCATGCCCTTGCACCACAGATGTGCCTTTTGCTGGTTTGGTGAAAACATTTACACTAGTTTCAGAGTTACAGCACTCTGAAGTTGTGAATTTTCCCATAGGATAAGATTGTAGTGGCTGTGGTGCCTTTTGGTGCCTACGGTATATCTTGAAAACTGTTCGAGATACAGATTTTTCGCTAAGTGCACTTTTGCTTGGAATGTCTCTAGGCCTGTGTCTGTACTTATGTGTAGGTGGCAGCACAGGGAGCAGAGGGCCCATGCTCCCACCTAGGCATATTATTTATGCTGAACAGGGAGCACTGGACACTCCTACGCTATGCCTCTACACTCATGGGTGGGTGGGAGCACAGGTCCCATTAGGCCCACACTCACACCCATGGACATGATTATGCAAAACTAAAAACACAGGACCCTCCTGCACTATGTCTCCATACTTATAGGTAGGTGAGAGTGCAGGGCTCAGAGGGCCCATGCTCCCACCCATGGATACCATCTTGAAATACTGGTAGCACAGGGTCCTCAGGTGCTATATCTCTACACTTATTGGTGGCTTGGAGTGCAGGGCCCAGAGGGCCCACACTCCCAAATATGCATCCCATTGTGTAAAACTGGGAGCACAGGGCCCTCCTGCATTATGTGTCTACACTGATGGGTGGGTAGGAGTGCAGGGCCCAGAGGACCCACTATCCCACCAATGGATACCATATAAGTAACAATTCACTGTCTCAAAAAGAAGGGAAATTGATTGCAAAAAAAACCATTAATGCATCAGTTGGGATTGATTCCACACCAACAAAAGTCTGGAAATTCGATGTTAGGGTTATCAACCCTACCCCTCCCTTACTCCCCCCTCAATCCACAGACCAACAGGTGCTGGGGTGTGCCTTGGGGTAGTCGGGCCTGACTCTCACCCTATTCTTCTATACTGTACCATCTCAGCTTGTTTACACATGGAATGGGGTGAGAGTTAGACCCAATGACCCCAAGGGACACCCTGGCACCTGTTGGTCTGTTGGGGTATGGTGGGGTAGTGCTGGTAACCCTAACATCAAATTTCCAGACTTTGGTTGGTGTAGAATCAACCCTAACTGATGCATTAACAGAGTTTTTTGCAATGAATGAATATATATATATATATATATATACACACACACACACACACACACACACACGTTATAGTTAGGGTTGAGTAAGCACTTTAATGTTAAACCTCAGATTTTGCACCTTAATAACTTTGCCACTGTATGATGGATTTTCCTGAACTTTACATGCATGGTCTGGTACCATAGATCTCTGGATCTGAAAGGTTTCGTTACAGTCATATGTATGGTTGTGGAACTACAGAATGCCAAAAAAAAAAAAGGGCAAAAAAACTGACTTTGTGCATGTTTCTTTGCTCATGCCCACAGCCCACATGCTTTATCTGTTCAGTCCAAAGTCTTCAGGGAAGATGCGGTCTTGGTCACCAATGTGCCTTTCCAAGATTTGGTGAAAAAATATTAAACCGTTCAAAAGTTGTTCAAAAAACAAATGTCCCATTATGGTCAATGGGAAAAGTTAGCAAAAATCACAAAACTTTTGCAAATGGACATTTTTACTGTTGCAAATGGTCCTTTTACTTTCATGATTTGGCCATCTTGTTTCAGTTAGCGACACAGAAAGATGCCTGGCATTTAAAATTGGGACCCTCTAGGGAAACACTGATTGTTGTGTTTACCCTGTCTGGTCCTGAGGATGCTAGCCATATCTTTTTGGGGGGTTAAACCCCCCAGAAATGCATTTTTAAATTTTTTGGAAAAATATTTTTGCAAAATACTTTCATAAATGTGAAAGTTTCGTTATTTTTTTTGTGAAACTTTTGTGAGTTGAGAAAGTATTTTGTGAATGTAAGTCAAAATAACTGCAAATCTTTGGCACCCTCCTACAACCAAATGGTTGGGTCCTTTGGGCTGCAATTTGCAGGGTTGCAAGCCCTGGTACCACAGATGTGCCTTTTGGTGGTTTATTGCCAAAACATTCAAGGGCCCCAAAGTTACAGCATTCCAAAGTTGAGCAATTTCCCATAGGATAACATTGCAGCATCTGTCATGCCTTTTGGCACCCATATCTGGAAAACGAAGCGAGACAGGGAGTTTTCGCTACTGGCAGCTTTAGGTGAACCAATCTGCTAAAACAAGTTTGGAAATAGTAGATTACACCTGAAGTTGAATTTTTTTCATACTTTCTACAGTTACAGAGATACTGACAAAAACATATTCGAAGGGTTCGAAGGGTGCCTTTTCACTGCATTTTGGTGCCTGTATCTCAGAAGCGATGCAAGATACAGGTTCGGTCATCGTGGTTGTTGCATGAAGTACTCACTCTCATGATTACAATCACACTTTATATTTTTTTCTGCCTGCTACAGTTCCTGAGATATTACCAAATTAGTGCTACAAAGGTTCCTTGCCTTATACTAATGTTGTATGGCGCCATACTTATGTGTGACTGGGAGTGCAGGGCCCAGAGGGCCAGAGCTCCTCGGGCCCCATGCTCCCAACAACATATACAATTTACTACTTATATTATACTTTTTCAGAAAGAAGGGAAATTCATTGCAAAAAACTCTGTTAATGCATCAGTTAGGATTGTTTCCGCAGTGACAAAAGTGTGGAAATGCCTGTTAGGGTTATCACCCCACCACCACACCCCCATGCCCCATCCTCAAAACCCTAACTCCGCATACCCCCACCCTGCCACACACACATGCAAGACACATCCAAGATTGTAAGACACTATACAAGTCAGTCACATCTGTAAGCACAATAATCACTACACTGTACTCATTTCACATAACACTATGTAATAAAAAAACAAATACAGTATGATCAACTCTATACTGCCAGCACAGCATGATGAAACAGTATAGCTGGCATAACTTTTTTAACACAATGAAACTTAGTCTGTACAAATTTTCTAAGTATTGATTTTTTATGTGTCATACTTTAACAATTGGCTCGCTGCATGCAGGTATCGCTGCTATCACATAGGCATGTGGTAGCAGGAAAGACAGAGCTGATACATACATGGTAGTTTTCAGATACTGCTCAGATATGAAACTAGCACCATCACTTGTTGCTATATTGCTGCATTACCTGGAAATACTCATTAGCAGCATGTTATGGTTAGCTTTGGATGTTACAACTGTTGCTATCACATGTTGCTTGTAAACTATACTACAAAACATTACTTTTACTATTACTACCATTTGTTATTACAACTGACTCACCCCATCAGATAAAAATACGCCAACATCCAACGACTGTTGCTAGGGTTATCCAAACTCTTATTTCCAGTACAGCTATCTATAGATAACATACTGTATGTTTCATCATTTCTTAAAAGTTAAAATATAGGCATCTGCTTACATCTTGTTATTGATGTTTGTAACAGAAAAATGCTTACTGTGGGCCATCTCCCATGGTTGCCCAGAAGGCGTGTGTACCCCCCAGGGCACTCTGATGGCAGCAGAACTCATACTGTTGCTGAACCATGATGATGGATGTGTCTTGTACTATTTTTAGAGAGTTCTATGTTACTTCTATTATGTGATGCTGGTTGTCTCTGATTGGTTGTGTTGCCTTTGCCCGTCCCCTGCTTGCATGTGTGTGTGGGGGTGGGGGGGATGCAGAGTTTAGGTTTTAAGGATGGGGGCATGGGGGTTGGGTGGTGGGGTGATAACCCTAACACTGCATTTCCACACTTTTGTTGCTGTGGAAACAACCCTAACTTATGCATTAATAGTGTTTTTTTGCAATGAATATATATATATATATACTGTATATACTGTATATGTGTGTGTATGTATACATATATATATGTAACATGTTCACACTTGCTATATATATATATATACATACATATACATGTATGTAACATTTTCACATTTGCTAAATATATATATATATATATAAATAACATTTTCACATTTGCTAAAAGATTTTAAGGTGTCAAGAGTCTTTCTCACATGCAAAGAGTGAGGGTAGCAGATCCAGGGTGGCCCCACAATTAGTTGGTCCCCTTATGTGTTGGCACAGTAAATCATCCTGGAGGGTATCCACTAGGACCTTGCCTCTGGCATGTCTCACCCCAGATATGCTCCACTCGGTGTCTAGCATGCTCAGATCCCCTATCAGGATTACTTTACTTGGTGCAGCTGCTCACGTAACCTCCCTTGCTAGAGTCTTAGCTCCCTCCTTAGACTGGTTAGGGGGCTTGTACACCACTCCAGACCTGATATCTGTCTCCCCTGCCACTACTAGTGGTACCTAGATTGCTTCTACAACTACCTCCATGCCTGTTGCTGTTCCCTCTAGGGTTGAGATATTTTCTGTGACCTACAGTGTCACTCCTCTCCCTTTTTCCATATCCTTTATGAATAAGGCATATTTTCATTTCCATCATCATTTTTCCAGTGGGGGGTCTTGCTTAATTCCTTTTTTGTAGCTGGGAGGCTGGTGTATTTGTGGGTTCAGTGACTTCCCCAGAATCAGTGAGATTTTGCCTCTAGTAGGGTTTTAACCTACCATCTACTGGTTACTATGACAGTGCTCAATCCTGGACCACACTGTGTACTTATTGGGAATGATCACTGCTGTGTAGCAGGAGCAATGGGCAAGATGGACCCTAAATTCCTTCGTTCATCATGATGCTTTGTTACTGTTTACTGACAAACTCTATTAACACTGTAAAATCAACTATATGCCATTCCTAGTCTACATCAGTCTGAACGAGCACCACATTTCCTCAGATGTATTCAAGTTCTTTACTAAAACATGCTGCACCATTGTCAGACTATGCAGTCAACCATAAGGTTGAGCCATATTGATTTTGCAGGTGGCAATGGAGCCTTTCAGAGTAAGAGAATGCATTTTTTATCATTTATCAACATTATATTTAGTAACGGCTTTTCTGATTTACCTTGTGTAGTCACACTCTCTGAGAGGTCAGTGAGCGTCAACCCTTTTCAAATGTCACTGAGAGGCCCAAAGTGTGGTTTATAAAGTCTATTACATTTGCCAAGAATTGGTGTAACTTCTTTCAGGAAATAATTTGTATGAGTTGTGGTTCCTTTTTCCTTGCCACTTCAGGTGCATCAATTAGAGAGACTGGGGTTCAACGTGTTTAATCAGATCAAAGTACTGTATAACATACTCGGGGGGGGGGGGGGAGTAATATACTGAATCTGTTTTAGTTTTCTATTCAATGCCACCTTGCTGGTGGGTCCAAAAGGACCTCCTTTATCCTCCTCAGTCATGCCTACCACAAATCTCTTTTCCAACTCTCTAAAATTAAATACATTGAGCTCATAATATCTGACCTTTTTTAACAAAAATGTAATTTCCTAAATGTAAATATCTAAATAGATGTGTATTTTTCACATACATTTTATTTTAATCCACAAAAACATCTTGATGGAAATCCTATGCATTCCCTTACCCATTCTACACTACGTAAAACCTATGCTGTCTTAATATTTTTGTCATCAGGAGCCTGTTATTCAAAAAAAGACAAAGCAGAGCACAAAATGTTGTGCTGCGTTGTCTATTGCCCATGACCCTGAGGATGCTATATTCAGTCAGATGGTGCACTGGTGCTATCCAACTGAATATAGGAGCATGTTGGTGCATCATGAAGCTGAGTAGTGCTACCCCAACATAAATCCCACCAGTGCAGAGAACACCAGACCAGATAGGGCTGGTAGCTCCTAGAGCAATATTCAGACAACCCCATGAAAATGAGCCCATTGGACATGCAAGGCACTAAGGGGCCATTTGCATGCCCATTACGGACACATTTGCATGGGAAGTGGCAGCAGGTTTTCACTCCTGTGACCAGCTCCACCGCCACCCCAATTGCCTGCTCCAATAAAAAGCATGTATTCCCTGGTGTCTAGTGGCACACCCAAACCCTCTGACCTCCAGCCCATAGAAATGTCAACCTTTCCATGGTCTCCAGTGGTCTCCCCACCCTCCAATTGCTAGACCTGGTACAAGACAAATAAATTCCTGGTGCCTAGTGGTCCCCTCACCCTCCAATCACCAGACACGGTACAAGACAAATAAATTCCTGGTGTGTCATGGTCCCCCACCCTCCAGTCACCAGCCTCAGTACAAAACAAATAGTCCCTGGTTCCTAGTTATCCCCCCTGCCCTCCAGTCACTAGCCCTGGTGCAAGACAAACAATCCCTGGTGCCTAGTGGTCCTCCCCACCCTCCAATTGCTAGCCCTGGTACAAGACAAATAATCCTTGGTGCCTAGTGCCCCCAACCCCTGCTCTCTGATTGTTAACCCCAGTATAAGACAAATACTCTCTGGTGCCTAGTGGCCCCCCTGCCCTCCGATCGCTAGCCATGGTAGCAGATCATACCTCCCTTGTGTCCAGTTGTTCCCCCTGCCTTCCAATTGCTAGCCCTGTACAAAAAAATCATCCTTGGTACCTAGATCCCCCCACTGTTTGATCACTAGCCCCAGTACAAGACAAATAATCTCTGGTGCCTAGTGGCCTTCCCACTCTCTGATTGCTAGCCCTGGTAGCAGATCATACCTTCCTTGTGTCCAGTGGTTCCTCCTGCCTTCCAATTTCTAGCCCTGTACAAAACAAATAATCCTTGGTGCCTGGCAGCTGCCCACCCTCTGATTACTAGCCCTGGTAGCAGATCAGACCTCCCTGGTGTCCAGTAGTCCCCCCACCCTCCAATTGCCAGACCCAGTGTAACAGAAAGCATTCCTGGTGCTTAGTGGTCCCACCATCCTCCAACTGCCAGCCCTGGTGTTATTGAAATTATCTCTGGTGTCCAGTGGTTCCCCACACCCACCAGTTGCTGGCCCTGAAGTCAATCACATATTCCCTGACATCTAGTGGCACTCCTCACCCACTGTTCTCCATTAACATACTTTGTCCCTGGTGTCTAACAGCCCACGTACTGTGGGCACCAACCACCCACCCTGACACCCCCCCCCACTCAGTGCCGGTGCCATGGAAGCTCACATGGCATCCAGCACAGCCTCCTCCTCACCATTGTATGCAGTGACAGGGAGCACACATTCCTGTACTGTAAAGGGAGTGCAAGTACTATCTAAATATACTGAAAATATTTCCCCAGGATAATCCCTGGAACTTCATTGTCCATTGCTGCTAGTTGTCTACTATTTAAATAGTACTCTGAATGGAATTATCTTAGCCTAAGTCTTATTGTGTGAATTTAATTTACTACATGTTGGCTCATTCACACAGTATCCTTACACCCCATTGCAGACAGTCTTCCTCATACTGGAGTCTGCTACCCTCCATAGCCTTGTGTCCTTTGCAAATATACAATAATTACCTTACTTGAAATCCTTTTACAAAATCCTTCCTGCTGCAGATGGAAAAAAACCTGCAGTAAAAAAATGTATCGTTGGCATGTAGCCTTTTTGAATTGGATCAGATATCACTTGTTAATAAGCAACCAAAACACAATCAGTAAACCTGAAACTGGGATGTCTGACCTCTATATAATTTTCTTCTGCACTGATGTTTTTCCATTAGATCACCCTCTCCTCTTCCATTTCAAAGGGCACAATGAGAAATTATCAGTCTGTTTTTTGAATCCTACTAAAAGACTACAGCTCACAGTTTTCTTTCAAAACAGCATTCATTTCTAGCAATGTGACTTTCAAGCAATGTTTTTTTTATTCACCTATTCAGGGGTCCTAAATGTGACTTCTAGGAGATCTGAAAGTTTGTAGCTTCCTTAGGGTTATCTTTAATGCCCCAGTCCAAAAAAGGTCTATCAGGGTAATGTGTCCTCCTAGTAGAAGTGCATAGGCAGTTGAGTGTCAAAGTCACGGAAGTCAGACAGATGCATATCCACTGTACAAGACATGCAACATACAGATATGTTCTGTGCATATGTATGCACATGGTCTGTGCAGAGTGTCACATGGGTGATTGGCTGGGCATACAGTTGATTCGCGCATGAAGACACCAATCCACAGCACTAGACAGTGTACTGTAGGCATCTGCACATGCAGATCTCGAGCCATAAAATGACAACACCCCAGGTGGAGATGTTATGATGACACATTTGTTTAAGGAAAGGAAAAAGTCACATATGAACTGAACGCACACCATGGAAACCAACTGACTCAGAGGAATGCACTCTGTCTGGACATACAAAGCAATAGCACACATCTACAGATAGCAAAAACCCCACAGACTGAACCCCTGTGTGCAACCTAGCGCACATGTACTCCGCCTCTCCCAATCACCCCATGGACATGCATGCCACACAAGATCAATACTCAGACATGGTAATACTAGTATTAAATTATAATGTACTGTATATGTGTTAATGAACTTGGGCACTGGGCCCATTTGTGCTTATCCTGGTAACTGGGATGCACCACACTCTGGGCTTGCCTGCACAGTTCCCTGAGTAAGGTACAGTTTTACCCATAAGTACCCCAGTTACCAGGATGTGCCACACTCTGAGCTAGGTTGCATGTCACCATGGGCATTTCTTAATGAGCACAAACTACAGTTGCCCCCAGCACTGCTCTTCATGCCTTCACTCCACTAGTGGATGGACCCAGTAGCAGACCCTCATCCACTGGGTGGTCATAATAACCATTCTCATCCTGCCAGGGCCACCCTGGGTCATAATCCATGTTCAAGTCATTGGGTGAACTCTTGGAGGCTCAGTCTTGGCTCTACCAGACTGCAGGATGATGGTGATGATGTATGTCCAGGTGCAATCATCAGATCATCAGATAAGTTGCATAACAACAACCTGATAACAGGGAACAGAGTCAAGTATCCTTTCGTACTTACCCTGGGAGGGCTAACAACCCTTCAATAACTGCCCTACCCATCATGGTACCCATTGTCCTCCAGGGTTAGGGTATCTGTTGGGAACCAGGTATGTGGCAATGGTGGTGGTATGGGCTAGCTTCTCGTCACATGCCCTATGATGGTGGTGATGTATGGCACAGTACTGTACATAAGATGCCCTCCGCCCTACTGGCATACACATCTCTACTGATATGACCATAGGACCGGCCCTTAACTCATTCACACCACAAGAACTCTTTGAGACTTCCACCACTTGTGCCCTGTATACTCTTAGCACTGCATCCTGGGCTTTTCTAAACAAAATCAAGCCATAATCAGCATGCCACAAACAAATGTGAATACCTCTTGAAACATAAGTGCTATACACAAAGTACGAAAGGCAAAGTTGTTCAGCACAACATTACCTTTCCAATGGTGCTATGCAATCAATTGTAATCAATTTGGTTTTTATTTTGTGCTAGCTGAAATACCAAACAACTGTGTTTTTTTCAGATTTTTTTCAAGGTGCTTAGGTGAGGCTTGAGAGACAAATGTCAGCCATACACATCATACCTTAAACAAATGTGAATAACTCCTAAAGTATATGTGGTAGACACAAAGTATCAGTGGCAAACTTGTTCAGCACAAAATTACCTTTCTAACGGTGCTATGCAATCAATTGTAATCCATTTCGTTTTTATTTAATACTAGCTGAAATACCAAACAACTGTTTTTTTTCCAGATTTATTAAAGGTGCTTAGGTGAGGCTTGAGAGACAGATGGCAGCCATGCACACCATACCATAAACAAATGCAAATAACTGCTAAAGTATATATGATAGACACAAAGTATCAGCAGCTGAATTGTTCAGCACAAAATTACCTTTCTAACGGTGTTATGCAATCAATTCTAAGAAATTTGGTTTGTTTAATATTAAGGTAAAAACTGCTGACTTCCTCAGACATTTCCAGGCCTGAGTGTAAGTCAGCTAAGTATGTCTACAGGCGTCATTTGTCTGAGTGGCTATGCTTTCAGATGCCACCTACAGGAGTATCTAGGCCTGAATGAGTTAAAGTTCTGGTCCAACCACAGGCCATGAGTGGTCAGTGCTGCTCTGTGGAAAAACTATATGGCATAACCCATGAAAAGTGATAGTATATGCCCACCATAATAGACTGTAGTATGTACAAATAAGCTGGGTACATGTCTCCACTGTCTACCTGTATGTGAAGGCATTTACAAAGTGTGTATAACTCCCCAGATACAGATGTGAAACTTACACTTTCAAAGGAAGATTTGGTGTGTCATAAGGGTGTGCCAATCACCGTGGTCCATGTTTCTGACTCAAGTGATACAGGCCCCACTACAACACATGGGACACTAAACATTATAGCCTGACACTGAGGCAGGCAAAATGGACAACACAGATGGTTCATGTGCAATAGCTGCTATGCACAACAGTATTGCTACATAGTCTAGCATGTCTGTGTCCTTAGTAGTACCATCTGGGGTAGTATAGGACTACAGGTGGAATGGATGGTTCACAAGTTACATAGCACTGCTATGCATTTAGTGGGTGTTTGCCCAGAAACAAATACATGAATGTACGGCAAGTGGCTGGAGCCATCACATGATGTCTATATCCTGGTGCAATCACAGCTAAGCATGGACACACAGATACTGTACCTGACCAGGGGGTATCAGTCACTGGGTATACATGCATCCTGGAACACGCGAACATATGTTCATCATGCTAAACTATTTCCTAATTAGGCCACACAAGTGGCAAAAGAGACTCACAGCTGTTACATATACACATATATATATATATATATATATATATATATATGTATACACACACACACACACACACCCACACCATTAACTAAAATACCACCAACAGCTTACGTCTGGTTCAATTTCAGTTGGTTTGTATCTGTACCTCCCCTTTCCTTGGACAGGACTGAAAATACACAGTACTGTCTAACCCTCCTTTGCTAGTCAACAAACACTAAAAAACAGACAAAGAAATGAATGAATAAATACAATTACTGATCCGCAACAAAGCAGCATCTACATAAGATGTATGCTATGTATAACTCAGGATATGTGTGTGTTGCGCATGCTGCAGCAGTGTCTAGACAAGAAAGATAGGAGGACAGCTCTCACCTGTGCAGGTGTGCTGCATTTATTGCATGATGCATGACAGTGCAGGGCAGTATAAGCAACCATTACATGATAACAGAGATGCCATAAGATTTGTGTCATTCTATACCATGTCCACCTACCCGTGCCATCATAGAAGCTGCTGAAACAGCAGAGTGGTGCCAACTCCTGTGGGAGGGGTGTATACCAGGCATTGTGTCCTGGGCCTTGCCATGGAGTGCAGCTAGCAGCTGTTGCAGTTCATACATAACCATCATCTGCTATTCAGCAGTGTCTGAACCTGCCCCGACTGCCACCCTAGTCACAGTCAACACTGATACTGTACACTGCACTGCATGATGCATGTCATTCCTTTACATGGTGGGGTAAAGGGGTGGGTGTGCCAATAAATCCATGGATGTATGCACTTCAGACTATGCTGCTCCACAACATCATATGTGCAAGTTGGTTCACACCACCTACTGTACTTTGTTGATATGGTGTTGTGCCTAGTTGCTGCAAGGTGCATCACTCCATGCTCCATGTATGGGACATAGTAGCATATCCCACTCAGCTTTGTGGATCTGACCCAAAACTTGATAAATAATCAGTCTAACATTTCTAGTTTTCTCAGCATAGTCACAGCATGTTGTCTGGATCAAGTGTTTCCTAAGAGCCCTAATCAAAATGAATTCATTAATTGCAGCAGAACTTATATTTTTATTCTTTATAATTGTATATGACAGTAATGAAAACAAAAATCTAATGTATTATTGAAAACCCACATGAATGACTGAATTGTGGCAGAGTGTGTTGGAGGGGCCCTTGGACACCAGTAACTGTTTTAATTGGGGCAACGTACAGTATGTTAGGGGCCTACTGGGTATCATGGACTAATTGAAATGGGGAAGGGTTAGTGAAAGGGTACCACTAGATACCAGCAACTACTTAGATTGGGGCAGGGTGAGGAAGAGAGTGCCAGTGTGGATGCCAGACACTACTTGAACCAGAGCAGGACAAAAGATCAACTGCCACTGGCTACCAGGGACTGATTACATTTTGCCAGGGTGAGGGTAAGGTGCCTCCGGATGCTAGGGACAGGCTGGAATGGGGTAGGGTGAGAAGTGTGCAACATGACACCAGGAACTGTTGGCTTGGTGCAGGGAGATGGAGGAGGAATCCACTGGATGCAAGAAAGTGCTTTTATAGAATCAGGTTGAGGGAGGGGAATCACAGGATGCCTGAAACTGTGTAGCTTGGGGAAGACTGGATGCCTGGGACTACATGCATGGGACTGCATGAGGGTGGGGAAGAGCAGCACTGATCACCATGTGCTGCTTGCCACAAAAAATATTGACAATAGCAACCAAAGCCTGAAATTCTCAGTATAAATTGTTGTGCATTTGTTATAAAGTATCCTTTTTATGGCTGCATGGGCGGAGCTCCTCAGACGTAGTGCTGACATTCTGTTTAGGAGCACTGTGGAAGCACATGACTGGACTGCTCTCCAGCATGCTTCCACAGTGCTGTGGCACAGTTCCATTCTGTTGTCTTTTAGCAGCCCTTCACCTCTGCCAGCTGCATAAACATACCGCTTTCATGGGGCACTACTTTTTCTTCCACAACTGCGGAAGTGATGGCCGTGATGCCAAAGATGGGCATCAAATCAAATTATGCATGTGGGTATTTCACGCATGTACCATTCTTTCACAGCCACCATCTTGGGTACAGCAGACTTCGGCGTGGCGAGAGCTCTGAGGATTCTCATACTTGGTCTCGCTGTTCTGAGCGGCAGTACCACTCTGACCAGATCTTCTTTAAAAAGGTATGGAAATTAATTGCACAAGGAGGTAGGCTGTTGGTTAACTAGGATCTGCAGCTTATCTGTTAGGTAGGAAAATGAACAGACTAGGTGGGCCAAGCGGTCCTTATCTGCAGTCAAATTCTATGTTTCTAAGATTCCTTTTTCATCAGTTAGGGTTGAACCAAAATGTCACAAAAATAGGAAAATGCAACATTATGGTAAAAGTTCCCTGAATCTTTGCAGTGTTGTGGTGTGATGTTCATAGAAACATAGACAATGATGGCAGAAAAAGACCAACATGAATTTAGTGTAAACAACAGAAGAAAAAGATCTGGATGTTACGATATCCAACAATTTAAAATTCAATTCTCATACTAACATAACTGTCAAAAAATGCCATATGATTCTTGACAATATTTTGAGACACATTAAAAGTAGGAAGCAATCTTTAATTCTACACTTATATTCCTGCCTTGTATGCTCACACTTGGACTATTGTTCCTCTTTCTGTGCTCCAACTTCTGTAGGCTATTTAGGTATGATAGAAAGGGTCCAACGTAGAGCCACTAAAAGAATAGACAGCGAGTCTAATATGGAATATGGGTCCAGACTTAGAACACTACAATTATACTCTTTGGAATATAGAATACTGAGAGGAGACCTAATTTATGCTTTTAATGCCTATCAAAATGAATATTTGCTAAACACGATTGGATTAGAAAAGAACCCAAAATTTAATCAAACAAGATAACATAAAGAGAATGAGCCTGTAGTCAGTTCAGAGGGAGCCCCTCCACAGGGAGGGGGGCTCTGGTCCCTGCTAGAGAGAAATGTGGCTGCAAGCAATTGGAGTCGCTGGCCTGGGGGTTGCCAGTTACTGTCCCCCAGTGCTGGCATTTGCTTTCCCACATTTGAGAAGATGTGGGAGAACTCTGAATTTAACTTCAGCTGTGAAAGAGCTGCACGAATTCCTGCCTGCAGTTGTGAGAGGGCTGCAAGAATGCTTTTGCCTCTGCAGTGAGAGTGCTGATGGAACCTGTGACTTCTGAGAATAAAAAGCTGCAATGCTAGATCGTGAGCGAGTAAACTTCTACATAAAAGTACAAGTAAATTGGAGACCTGCTTGGGGGGCAAGGAAGCCATGAAATCCAAGAGGTGCTCCAGTTCTGTCTGCACCCTGCCTCTGATCAGTGCCTTGTATTGGGTGGACACCTGCCTGAATGACCATGGATGATCCAATAACTAAAAATGCCTGATGTGTTTGTCTAACTTTGCCTACAGGGATGGAATGAAAGTATTCTGAGGTCAGAACTTTTCCAGAAGTTGCCTGGGAGGACTTTGCAAATGTTCTAATTGGGGCTACAAATGCCAACTAGCCAAAAGGGACTGTGCATAATTCGGCTTATGAGAAGCCAGTGTCTGTGCTTTTGAGAGCGTCTGTGAAAGGAATGTGCTGACAGTGTCTAACATGGTTGGGAGCCATGCCTTAAGCTCCATCGTACATCTTGGTGAGGAGTCATGCCTTAAGCTCCTATGTGTGTGTCTTTTAGAGAAAAAGAGAGTTCATCTACTGCAAAAGACTGATCAAAAGTCTTGGGGTCCTCCCTAAGCCCAAGGTGATGCACTCACGCTTTGAGACTATAATCTGTGCATTGACAGGAACATGTCTGCTGCGCTGGCAGAATGGTTGAAATGGCCAAAATAAGTGAAAGGAACTGAATGCCTAACTTTGAACAAAACCATCCTAGATTGGCCTGGGAGTCAGCCTGGTAATGTGCCAGCCAAGACTGTGCCATATGTGTTTCCCCCAAGGGGCATAGCCTGGACATGGGGGTCTGAGGTGTGCTGGCTCTTGTCCCAGCCTGGTCTGTTTCCAGAATAATCTAGAAGGTGATTTCATGCCCAAGATAAGGGGCATCTGCTTTGATACTGAGAGAGAAAGAGTTCCAGCCTGCAAGCTGCAAGAGCCTGTCTGAAAGCAGGGTTAGCACAAGCTCCTGCCTGCAACTCAGCTAAAGCTGCTGCATGAATTACTTCTACTTTTCTACACCTGATGATGACTACCAAACTGTAAGCAGGCAGAGTCACCTCTACCAACCCGAGCAAAACTGTGAAGTTAGCAATTTGCCAAGTACAGTATCTAAAGCCCAAACTATCCAAGGGAGGGAGCCACCTGTTTATCTACAGAGTTACAGCTTAAAATGTGTCCCAGGAATAAAGATATAGCTAACCTGATTTTCTTTTAAGGGCCCCAGTGCTGACCAACCAGCTGCACCAAATCAGGCCTGCAACAGCTTTTTAATACTAGATACCCAGGTTCAAAAATAGAATTGCAGGATTCTGTTATAGGCTAAGGACTGGTACCGGCGGGCATGTGTTATGTTAAACATCCAGGGCAGCTAGATAGCTAGGAAAAAAATCTAATCTGAATCCATCAGAAGGCTGGTGGGTGGCCTTAATAGAGATTTGAATTTAAAATGCAAAATGATTATTTTTATTGTAGATCGTCTGATTCTAATCTAACTGTTGATTTACCTGATGCCAATCAAAACTGTGCGTTTAACCCCTTTATCCAATTCACCCATTCCTGTCCCTCACCCCTTGTGAATAAATTGTTAGTTAACTGTTTTTTATAATTCTGGTGTGTGAGCATATTGTTAAAGAGAGAGCTATAAATTTTGAAATGCTGAATTTGGGGTTTTGGTTATCAATCCATGTGTGGGGTGGCATTGTGGTATCGTGGGTGGGTAAATGTTATCTATGGGAAAGAACCAGTTTTTAATATCAAAAATAGGAACCCAGACCCCTCAATCTGGTTTTCAGCTGCCCAGGCAGGGGTAGTAGTCCTTAAACACCCGGCACCAGTGTTACATTTATAGAGTACACTTGATTATGTGAAAAACTGATATCGTGCCCCACCTCCTTAACTAGTGCAAGTGTGTGCAAAGTTGAGAAACTTCCCTAAACATAGCACTAAAATTGACAAATTCAGGGCATACTGGATGAACTTCAAGTCATTTTCTGCCATCACCTTCTACATATCTATGCAAATGAAGACCCGAGAAGAGCCACACATGGAGTGCGGTGCTCATGATAAATATAGCAGTCTAAACAACAGAAATCAGGCACTCACCATTTCCAGTAAAAAATAACGATGCTCTGCAGGTAGTGTTCAGCAGTTTGGTTGGCCCTTGAGAAAGGGATCATGTTTTTGAAATGTGTCAGGCAAGCATTTTGTGGGCATCTATTTTGCACTGAAATAAACCGCTGAACACTACCTACAGAGCAGCGTAATTGTTTACTGGAAAGGGTGAGTGCCCAATTTCTATTGTTTGGATATCTGTGCAACTGAATATTAATTTTATTTTGCCCAGGATTAACAAAGCAGTTATAAAATCGATGAAACATAGAAAACTGCAGGCAGGAAAAAGGCCTTGCAGTCTATCCAGGGAATTGTGATCAGCCTCTCTACTCACCTGCCTTCCATGATCCCTTGATCAGCCATCTTTGTCTATTCCACCTCCTCTCAAAATGTTCCACTATTTTTGTACTGGCCAGTGTTTTGTGGGGCTTGCTCCACATCTGCATCATCCACTCTGTAAAGTACTAATTCCTAAATATCTCTTGACCCCCCCCCCACCAGTATCTACTATTCCCCCTGGTATTTGAACTGCTGCTGGTTGCGAATGGGCCTCTGAAGCACACTTTGTTGATACTTTGCATGTATTGTAATGTTCCATTCATATAATGCCCCCCCCCTTCTGGACTCCAATGACTACATGCTGAGGCACTCTAATCCTTGTGTATATGTATGTCCTCCCCTGTTGCTTCTGAATCATAATGGTAACTCTCCTCCGCATTGCCTCCAGCTTGTTGATGTCCTTTTTTTTAGGCGAGGTTTCTAGAACTGTACACAGCACTCTATGTCAGTCTCTCCAGAGCCCTGTACAGGGACAATATGGCCTCCTTTTTTTTCTGCTGCTGGACCCCTACCCCTTGTGGTGGCACTCTATGAATAATTAGGTGTGCATCTGCACCTGCTGAAGTAAAGAAAATGAGGGGTGTACTGTGCAGATCATGGTTGTTTGTGTCAGTATTTTTTTTTATTTAGGGCTGCCCTTTGGCCTGTTTGTGCTGCTGAGCCTCAATTCCAATGACAAGGGGGTAGGTCATGAGGGAGAGGACATGATAGTGATTTGCCCATTTAGCGGGCCTGTCTCTCTTCTGGTGCCAGATCCCATGCCAGCCTAACTGCCAGAATTTGATCTGTTTTTCTTTTCGCAAAGCAACTGACCAAGGAAGATAATCAACCAATGTTTGGGTCTGCTCTGGGCCTGGTCTTGGTAAAGAAGAAAATTTTGATTTTTCTTCCAGCAGTGCCAATCATCAGTCTCCCAGCTCTCCCCTCCTGAGTTCAGTGCCTGTTCCCTAGTGCCTAGTGTTTTTACAGCCATATTTGGAGTACACAGAACCATTGAGCAACCACAGTGCTTGACCTGTTCAGAGATGCACAGGTAAGTCTTGGTAGTACTCCACAGCCGCAGTCCACCGCAAACCCCTGGGCAAGGCTTTCCCTAGGATTGTTTTGAAGAATATATCTCAGATTATCCAGAAGAGCTGGAACCAGTGGACAAACCAACCTTGATTTCTTCACTGCCCACTCAACAGGTTCTGTGGACCCTTCTCTGTTTTCTCCAGTTGTTTCTTGCCCTTTTTCAGTGATCTGACCCTGAAGTTTCTCCTGGTAGTTTCCCTAATGCAGGCACAAGCATCTCTCCCTGCATCACTCCAACAGTTTCCTAGTGGGCTTTCCAGAACACAGAAAACCAGGACCTTAAACCAGGCTGAATGCCAGGTCCCCAGTCTGGGCCATAAAACGGGCAATTGGCAGGTGTTGGGCAGAAATAAGTTACAGATGGGCCTGCAAGTGAGTAATGGGTCAAGTCAGGGCTGGCACCTCTGCAGTGGCACACAGAGGAGTGACCCCAGGAGTGACCATGAGACTGGTTCCAGGGATGAGCTAATAGAGTAGCAGACCTACAAGGAGACAGGCTGAGTCCAGGAGAGGAGCAATGGTAGCCTGGGTGGTAGGAGCCAGGAGAGTGGCTGTAAGGAGGAGCTGGAGAGGGAGCACCAGAAGGATCTGTTGAGGCTCCCTGGAGGGAGGGGTTTAAAATCAGAAGAAAGCCTAGGACTGAAGTTACAGCAGCAGTCATCCTGCAAGCCACTCAGGACAGGCTTTGAAGTACAGACCTTAGAGTTATTGAAGGAATGCAAACCTGAAAGTCAGCAGTCCAGTACCACCTCCAGTCCCAGAACTCAGTCAGTAATGAATACTGAAAAGAATCTGGGGAAAGAATACAATGTAGTAGGATGAAGTAGTTGAAATACAAAATTATGGCTTAGGTTTTTATACTTACTGACTCCTGCTACTGACACTTCAATAAAGTCTCTGCAAACAGAACCTGTTATTGTATAATGACACTGTCGAGGGTGTGTGTGTGTGTGTGTGTGTGTGTATAAAACAGAACAGCAGGATTTATGCAGGATGTATGCCTGCTTCTGAGGCTTAAAAAGAATCTAAATGCAAGTTAAATATGATGCACTCAGAGAGTGTGCCCCAAGTGTGCTCTTGGCAGTGGTCCAGGATAAGAGTATAAGCTCTGCAGAAAAATAAGCAAACATTCAAAAGATTTTAACAAGCTTTTCAATAAATGTTGAACTTTATAGCATGAATGTCTATCAAAAGAGAGTTATAGTGCCCTGGAGTAGACCTAGAGCACTGATTGTTACACAATAACCGGGTCCATCTCTGTGCAATACCTATAATATGGCTACTTACATTATGCTAAAGGGGGAGGTGGGGTCACTGCATACCACAGTTGCTTCCCTGTATTTATATGTAACCATAGGCAGCACAGATTCACAGAGGGAAAGTCATGACAAATTAATCTGACAGATTTCTTTAACAGGGTGACCAGAGAGATAGATCAGACAAGGCCACTGGACATGACCCATGACTTCAGCAAGGCTTTCAATACTGTACCACACAGGAGGCTAATTAAGACATTGACCAGCCCAGGAGTGGGGTACAAAGTGATTAACTGGGTTAAAAACTGATTAATAGATGGGATAAAGAAGGGAAGTGGTTAATGGCACTCAGTCAAAGGACAGGAGAGTGACCAGTGGGGTACCATAGGATTTGGTTCTGGGACCAGTCCACTTCAGTGTTTTCATAGGGGACATCACAGAAGAACAGGAGGGGAAGGAATGCCTTTTTGCAGATGATACCAATATCTGTAATAGGGTGGACACTCAAGGGGGTGGAGAAAAAAATAAGGAGTGGTCAAAAACATGGCAGCTGGGGGTTCAATGCCAAAAGTGCAAAATCATGCATTTAGAGCATAGGAACCCCAGTGGTGAGTATTGGATGGGGGGGAGGTAGTGATAGTCACTGGACAGGAAAAGATCTCGGGGTTATCCTAACAGAGGCACTCAAGGTGGCAGTGCAGTGTGACAACCATGGTGGTGGACAGGACTAGTGGGATGCTGGCGTGTGTAGGGAGGGATATGAAAGCACAGAGTAGGTGGCTCAACAACAAGGAAGGAGCCAAGGCAAAAAGAAATACAGAACAGTCATGGAGCCCAGCTTCTCAGACCTCACCAGTAAGTTGCAACAGCAGCACAGCTTGCAGTAATAAATCCTTTTATCCTTTAATGGAAATCTGATAACAATCCACACAATGAGAACAAAGCATGCAGCAAGTGAACAGGTGAAAGATACACCCCCTGCCATCATAGCCAAACACTTTTGCGCTTCTCGCACTTTTTCAAGGCCCTGGTATGCCCTGGCCTGGAGTATGGTGTCCAGTTTTGGAGACCACACCTCAGGAAGGACATAAACAGGATGGAGGCTTCCAGAGAACGCCTACTGAAATGGTGCCTAAACATAGAAGCATAGAATTTGATGGCAGATAAGGACCATTTGGACCATCCAGTCTGCTCATTTCTCTATACCTACACTGTTACTGCAGACCATGCCCAATCTACAGCTGTTTTGCCCTCGCCCTTCCTTTTCACTATGGTTCCCTTGTGCTTATCCCATGCATTCTTGAACCATAACAGTGTTTTCACTCTCGCCACCTCTGCTAGAAGGCTGTTTCAGGAATACACCACTCTTTCTGTGAAGAAGTACTTCCTCACATCTCCCCTGAACCTACTCTCCCCCCTCCAGCTTCATACCACATCCCCTTGTTCTCGAGCACCTTTTCTCCTGTACCTTATTTACCCCTGTGTGGTATTTAAAGGTCTCTATCATATCTCTCTCTCCCTTTTCTGTTCCATGGTGTACATATTGAGGTCCTTTAGTCTCTCCTCGTAGGACTTTTGATGCAGACCCTGCACCATTTTAGTTACCCTTCTCTGGACTTCTACTGTCTCTATGTCCTTCTGGATCCAGAACTGGACACAGTACTGTAGGTGAGGTGCAAGATGTACAAGGGAAACCCCATGAGGAGAGGTGGAGGGATCTTAACATCTACACTCTGAAAGAGATGAGAGAAAGAGGTGACATGATTGAGACCTGCAAGTATCTCACAGGGTACAGGTGGGGAAGTCTCTTTCAGATGAGGATGAGGATGAGCACCAGGACTAGTGGGCATTTGATGAAGCTAGAAGGGTAGACATTCAGGAAAGATAAGAGGAAATACATTTTCACTTAGAGGTTAGTAGATTACTGGAACAGACTACCAGCAGAAGTGGTGGAGGTTAAATGGTAGGTGGCTTCAAGCATGCATGGGACAAACATAGGAGTATACAGGAAAAGAGGCAGAAAGGGGTGGTCGGGTCACCGGAGACCAGATAGAGTCTGCAGAGATGGAATAGGCAGGGAATACTTGGTCAGACTGGGTGGGCCAAGTGGTCTTTTTCTATCAATAAATTCTATGTTACAGCTGGCCCAGTGGCATGGAGGGCTAAGGCATCATGCCTTACCTCCTGTCACACTGGTGATCCGTGTTCACAGTGTGAGTGGGTCATCGGGGGTCAGTTGGGGAGGGAGAGGATTGAGTGTCCAGAGGACAGCTCTCCTCTCACAGGGAGGGTAGGGAACAGAGACCAGCACCTGCATGACACCTAGCGGAGGCTAGCTGTTGGCACGCCAGGTCCTGTACAATGGGGCATGGAGGAAGAGCAGCCAGCTGGTGTGCTGCATGTGGAAGCACACGCAGCTCAGCCATTGTTGGCACTGCACACTTCCCTCCACAGAAAAAGTGGAAACTAATACCGGTCGCATGGCAGGCCGTCCTTCACAGGTGCCATCCCCGAGAAGACACCTCCCCGATGTTGAATCTGGACCTGACAGGTTGAGTTGGGGGGCTCCCCACCACCCTGCCACAGAGGGTAAGCCATGGGGGAAGACAGGAGGGAGTGCAATGTTCAGGGGACAGGGTTGGGAGGACAGCAAAGAGAAAGGGCTGACTGGGACAGGGGAGATAATAATTGCAAAAAAGTTATAAATAAATTCAATGTTTCTAAAGGTTATGACATTTTTTGTCAAGAACCAGAAAGGCGGGTATTTCTGCAAATTGCAGATGAGCATGGATACCACTATTTATGTTCACTTGTGCACATGCGCAAAGCAAATATATTGGCATGGTGCAACAGTGTAGGGGCCAGGGAGTTGTGGTGCTGTGACAGCCACAGCAACTGACCCTGTAGAGATGTATGAGTCACAGCCCAAATGGGAAGCAGGCTGATAATGATGCTTCTAAGCCTGGCTGATGGGCAGAAACTTCTTGCATTTGAAAGGATGCAGCTGCATCTATCACAGTGCAGCTGCATCATTTCATGTGGAGTTGCCCAGCAGCCAACTCATCTGTGTCCTTATCAGCAGACACCCCTCCACCAAACTGTCTAGCAGTTGCTACCACCCAAGAAGTCTGTGGTACCCTTCCCCCTTCTTTAATGTCCAATGGTCAGGTGGCCAATCCCACCACCAAAGTGTCTGTCCCCCCTTCCCTGAACATATGCCCCCCAACATCCTGCAACACCACAGTGCCCAACCCTGGTGCCGCCAAACATTACACTGACACTGGAGTGCTTAATCCCCACTATCAATCCTTGAAATAAAAAAGATAGATAGATAGATAGATAGATAGATAGATAGATAGATAGATAGATAGATAGACAGACAGATAGATATATCCTTCATAGTTCATCCTTGTTTGTTTTTAAGCCTGAAACAAAGTAAACTGTCCATCAATATCCAGACCTCTCCTCTGACCCTCAACCCCCTCACCTCCTCTCCCAGCACCGCCCACAACCCTTACTTACATATCCACTGGGTTCAGTGGTGCCTCTTGAATGTCCTGCGGCTTTTAATGCCAGCCATGATCTAACTGAAAACAAGGTTTGTGGCTTTTTAATGCATTTTCAACTTTTACTCATAACTTTGTTATTTTTTAATATGATTACCCCAATTTTCAACACAGAATATTTTTACCCCCACCTCATGAACAAGGAAGGTGACATTTTTCAAATACCTTTGAAACATGTTTCTGCAGTTGATTTCACTTATCTTGATTGTAAGGTAGGGTTTTAAAAAGACTATGTTGAAAATTTGGGGCCAACATCTCAGAAACAGCATAGTTATAAAGAAATGTAATTCTTTGACAGCATTTATCATAACTTTGTCATTTTTCCAGATTTTGACCCCAAATTTCCAACATACCCCACCTTATGATCAATGTAATTGTAATTTTTCAAACCATTTCCAAAACATGTTTTCACAGTTGCTCTGTGAAATCACCTTTCAAATGGGATTTAAAAAACTCCGTTTACCCACCCGACAGTGACAGTTCAACAGCGAGGTCTCCCATAGCGACTACAGTGCCATGCCGCTGTAGGGGACCCACTGGAACCAGGCATTGGCTGTTGGGGTTCTGCACCCCAGATCAACTCCGACTCGGAGTTGATAATCCTTAAGTGGGGGTGTGTGAGGCATAGCCCCTGCATTGAGAATTTGAGGGCAAAGCCTCCTGAATAAAACACAGAGAGCACCTAGAAACCAGCAGCTGACTGAAAAATGTGGTCGACCTGCTGGTTTTGCTGTTGGGGTGGTCGATGGGAAATTTGTCGACCACCCATCGTGGATCCAAAAAAATCCACCTGCCTTGACCATAAGGTGGGTTAATAAAAAGTCTATGTTGAACATTTGGTACAAAAATCTCTGAACAGCAAACTTATGAAGAAATGCAGAAATTCTTCAATGTTTACTTATTACTTTGCTATTTTTCCAGTTTTTGACCCCACATTTTCAACATAGCCATTTTTTAACTTAGCACATGAATATGATAAGGTGTAATTTTTCAAGTCCTGCCCAAAATGCCTTTTCACAGTCATGCTGCAAAATGACATTTTGGACATGATTTCATAAATGACACCTGTCATGTTCATAAAGTGGTATAATAAATCATATCATATCATATCATATCATATCAACTTTATTTGTGAGCATTATTCCAAAAAAGATCAAAGCGCTGTACAATAGACAGTGAAACCATATAAACAATAGTAAGTTAAACTTAAAATCTAAAACTTTTAAAAATATAATATAGAAACTTTTTAAAATATAATCATAATAATTCCGATTTCCTAAATAAATAAAATAAAATAAATATCAAATCATGATGTGCAAACTATTATTATGGTCAGGGAAACCAAGACGGAACAGATGCAGTTTCAGAGCCATTTTAAAACTCTCAACAGCCAGGCACTCTCTTACTCAATGAGGTAGAGAATTCCATAGGTTAGGGGCCACAAAAGCAAAAGAACAGGCCCAGAGGTCTTCAATAAAACCCTGGGGTTCTCTAGCAATCCCTCTTTTGAGGAACGGAGTGAGAAGATGGGGCAGTAGGGGAATAGAAGATCTTGCAAGCAGCGTGGTCCCTCTCCATGTAGGGCTTTATAGGCCAGTAACCCTACCTTGAAGGAGATCCACCAATGTACCTGTAGCCAGTGCAAAGAGCACAAAAGTAACACAGCAGTATCTTGATAAGCCAGTCAACAACTTGGCCGCTGCATTCTGCACTAGCTGCAGTCAGCGGATATCAATCCCTGGTAGCTCTAGGTATAGTGTGTTGCAGTAATCAAGGTGAGAGGTTACAAAGGAATGAACCTGCATTGGAAGGTCACCAGGTGGGACCAGATGCTTGAGCCAGGCAATGTTCCTCAGATGGAAAAAGAGGTAGTAACAACAGCGGACACCTGAGATTTTAATGTCAGGCTGCTATCGAACATTATGCCCAAATTTCACTCCCGGTCAGAGGTAAGAAGTTGGCAACCTCCGAGCCAAAGCCCGGATGGTTGGCCTGCCAACAACCCCAAGCCTTGGGGACCTGGTTCCATCACCAGTACCTTGGTTTTGTCTGAGTTCAACTTCAGCCAATTGGCACTCATCCAGCCCTGGATCTCGGAGAGACTGTTGTTAAATACCGAGACTATTCCACCCTTCTCAGGCACAAAGGACATGTAGAGCTGAGTATCATCTGCATAGCAGTGAAAACTCAGCCCATACCACCTTATAATGTCTCCCAATGGCAGCATATACACCACAAACAACATGGGGGACAGTACAGAGCCCCATGGAACCCCACATGACAGGGGGAGGGGAGCCAAGGAATAAATCCTCAACACCACCCTCTGAGTTCTGCCAGTGAGGAATTATCAAAACCACCTGAGAACTGTACAAGACAGTCCACAGAGAATCCACAGCTGTTCCAACAGCACTCCATGGTCTACAGTGTCAAATGCTGGAGAGAGATCGAGGAGAACCAAAATGAAATAACTCCCCCGATCCCTCGCTATCAGGAGATCATTCAGTACCCAAACAAGAGCAGTCTCGATACTGTGCCTCTTCCTAAACCTGGACTGGAGGGGATCATAGACATTATAAGATGTTAAACGGTCATCCAGCTGCACCGCAACCACCTTCTCAAAAACCTTGACCACAAAGGGCAGGTTAGAGATAGGTCTATAGTTCACTAAGCAGTCTGGGTCAAGGGAGGATTTCTTCAGGAGTGGAGCCACTACCACCTCCTTCAGGGAGTCTGGAAACACCCCCGTCTCCAATGAACACAGGACTATCTCAGCAAGGGCTGGGCCAATGACTTCAATGCACCCCACTAGGATGTGCATTGGGCCCAGAACCAGACTACAGTAGGTTGGGTGCATATCCTGGAAAACCTGTACAATGTTTACAACCACCAACTGGCAGAAGTCGGACCAGACAGACTGGGTACTTGCAACATTTTGCCAATCTCCGCAATACCCATTGGAGGGCCCCGAATGGATAAAAAGACTATGTTGAAAATTTAGGGTCAAAACAGAAAGATAGAATTTGTTGGCTGAAAAGGACCGCTTGGCCCACCTAATCTGCCTATTTTTCCCAGTCTATACTGTTACTGTAGAACTTACCTGTTTCCCAGTCTCCCCCCCCTTCCCTACCAAGATTCTTTTGTGGCTATGCCATGCATGCTTGAAACCAACCACCATTTTTGTCCACAATACCTCCACTGGAAGACTGTTCCAGGCCAACCACTCTTTCAGTGAAGAAGTACAGCCTCACATCCCTCCTAAATGTCCCTTCTTCTAGCTTCATTGGATGTCCCCTTGTTCTCCTGCATCTTCTCCTCTGAAAAATACTCCCTTCCTGAACCTTATTCACCCCTGTGAGGTATTTATGAAACTCTATCTTGCCCCCCCATCTCCTCTATACCATGGTGTACATATTGAGATCCCTCAGTCTCTCCTCATAGGGCTTCTGATGCAGCCTCTGCACCATTCAAGGCCCTGTCCACACTGATGTCTTCAAATCTGTAAAGCTTTGAAAATGTTACAAGCTGGTAATGTTACAGTGCGTCTGCATTATCAATGAACTGTTTTTCAAAATGTTACAGCCTGTCCAGACAGTGACTGATTCTGGGTGCAGTGTGAGCCTTGTGGAATGCTCCTGATAACAGTAAGCATCCCACAATGCAGTTCAGATGGATCCAAAGCCTGCATGTTCAGCAGCTTTTGTTAGGAAAGTGGACCTGACCACAAAATGATCAATATACAAGCAATTAAAATCTCTCATTTTATTTTCAAATGTTGTACACCTGAAAGGTTATGAAGGTTCCAGGAAATGCAGTATTAATCATTAATTATATGATTTTCTATGTTTACTTGGTACTTTGTGAGAGCATGCTATAGAGCGTATATAAAATAAGCCAACCAGTTGTCAAGTGTCTCCCTCCTGGATGTTGTAGTAAACCATTATCAATAGATCTAAACAGCAGTGTTCAGGAGATGCATTTTATATATGACTGCCTCTACCTATTGTCCATACTAGAATGTGCTTGTTTGGCTCCTCCCTCACATGCCTGCACTACCGCATTGCATGCAGGTATACCGGAGGAAAGGGAACTACATGCTCACCCATTCATACTGCTACTGGTAATGTTACAACTGTGAAAGCATTAACAAAACCATTGCTGAAATCACCTCAAATGTGGTTTCTGTAATGGTTCAAAAAACACCTGCTGTAACATTACCAGTGCAGACGTGAACCATTACAGTAACAGTTTGGACCCTCATTAACGCTACAGAGGGCTTAGTGTGGAAAGAGCCTTAGTTACCCCTCTTCTGGACAGCCTCTACCCTATGTCCTTCACGAGATGTGGCCTCCAGAACTGGATACAGTACTCCAGGTGGCATCTCACTGGTATCCTGACAATTGCAAGTGGGAATGAAGGCGAAGGGAAGCCGGGTGAAGGAATTAGGGCAGCTGCATTCTGGGCAGTCGGGACTTCGGTGCAGCAGCGATTGTGGGCAGACTGGATGATGGGGCCCTAACTTTGGTCCTTCCCCTCCCAATGTGTGCAGGGTGGGGGGGTGTTTTTATTTATCTGTGGGGTCTGTGGGGGGGGGGCAAAGCCACCCTACAATGGGGCCAACATGCAGTGCTGTCAGCCAGGTGCGAAATATAATTTTCTGCCACGCACCTCGCTGTTGGCTGTTTTCCTGCACCCCAGTTGTCCTTGGCAAAATTGCTTTCACCCTATTGTGTGTGAGCCTAGCTCGACAATGATCTATACAGTGGTAAAACCACCTCCCTTGTTTTGCTGGTGATACCCCTTCCTATGTATCCCATCATCTCGCTGGCCCTACCTACTGCTATGTCACACTGCCTTGCCACCTTGAAGTCATCCAATCTGATTATTCCAAGGTCCCTTTCCTGTGTTGTGACTGTCAATACTGCCTCCCCCTGTTAAACTCCACTTCTGGGTTTCTGTGCCCTAGGTGCATGGTTTTCACTTTTTCGCATTGAAACTCAGCTGCCATACCTTTGACTACTCCTCCAGTTCTCAGGTTTCTGCTCATTTCTCCAACCCCACTGGAGTGTCTACCCTATTGCTGAGTTTGGTGTCATCTGTAGGGGGCATACCTTCCCTTCCAGCTGTTCTGAAATGTCACTTATAAAGTCATTAAAGAGGACTGGTGCCAGTACTGAGCCCAGAGGAACCTCACTGGTCACCCTCCCCTTCCCTCTCCCAAGTGAGTGCCATTTACCACTACTCCCCTGTTGCCTATCAACTAATTTTGTACCCAATTTACCACCCTAGGGCCCACCCCCTAACTGCCCAGTTTTCTTCAATGCCACCTATGTGGTATGGTGTTGAAGGCCTTGCTGAAGTCTAAGTAGGCCACGCCTACCACACCACACTGATCTAGCTTAAATCTCAAAAAACAACAGTAATACATAAACATTGACATTTTTCTACTTTTACTCATAATATTGCAAAATTTAGTTTCTGAACTCCCATTTTCAACATAGTAATGTTGTTCACCCCATCCGATGAACATGGTAGGTTTCATTTTCAAATCCCACTCCAAAACTGTTTTCACAGTTGTTCTGCAAAATCTAGTTTCAGATGGAGTTTGATAAATAACACCTGTCATGTTCATATGCTGGTGTAACAACATCTACCACAGTATCTTGAAAATTTAAGGTCACAACCTAAGAAAACATTATGTGTCAACCTTGTCATTTCCCAATTATGGCAACTTTACTGCTAGAACGTCTGTGTAACAGCATACTAGCAAACATGTTCGGCATTGACAAGTCTTTGATACAGAGAGTGCCATGTGCCACCACCAGGCCTTACCATTGCATCCCACCATCCTGTTTACCTTCTCTATAACCTTCTCACATTGTGCTGATGACTTGTTGCTGCTAGAAAAGTAGAAAGATTTATTGTCATACTTACAGACATTCCCTGGTGTTTCACATTCCCATTTTTTTGATGCTGTTGAAAAAGTTTTCAAGGTGTTTTCTGGCACAAGTACATTCTTAAATATGTGGAGATATTGTTAGAATAATGATTTATCCTATTCTGTTATGTCATGTCCTGCTAAGAATATACAAGATGGCAGCAAGGAAATACATAGATACATAGATACATAGACAGTGTCGGCAGATAAGGGCCTATGGCCCACCCAGTCTGCCCATTTGAGCTTGTAAGTTCAGTTTGTTTTCCTAGAAGTCTGTTGCCCCTTACCCCTGACCTCTAGAATTCCTTTATGTCTATCCCATGCATTCTTAAATCCATTGATTGTTTCAGCCCCCACAATTGCAGCATTTGATATTCAAAGCACTTTATCGAAAAATCTGTCTGTCTTTGGTTACACTGTTTATTTTATGTTAAAGTCCTTGCCATTCTGCATTTACTTTTGAATAGTTTGAATAGCATTCTTGCAAGTTTTATTTTTTATTGGATGTTTCAATTATTGTTGTCCTGAGCCGGCCACCTCTGAAACCGCAACTTTGATTCAATGATCTTGTGCAACTTGGTATGATGTATGCTTGTGCGACTTAAACAAATTATGGCTGTTCGCCTCTCTATCCATGAGATATACCACCCTGTAGGGGTACGATGGCGAGGAACCCTAGAGGAGGGTTCCACCCCATAGGTGCTGCGGGAATGATTCCCTTGGCTAATGGTAGCTTAGGAAGAAGCCCACGGGAAAGAAAGACAGTCACTGGAGGAGGAGGGGAGGATGGTGGGGCAATGAAAGAAATGATCCTGGACTAGCCAGGAGGAGAGGTCTTTTAAGCCCTGATGGGGGAGTGGTTTGTTGCTCCACCCATCAAACTACAGGAGTAGCCTTGCAAAAGCAGATATAACCAAAAGAAACATGGCAACCCCTATATTTCTTTCTGTTTCTATATACATAACCATATTCTATGTTAATTTTGTTAATTTCAAGTTCAAGTTTATTTGCAGAACTACTCCATTGAGCACACTCATTTACAAGGAGGTCCTGGTAGGACGATGTGGTACAACAGTATACAGTACAATAAAGTGGCATACACCACAGTTCAAACATTAAGGAGACAAGCAAACATTTAAACATTGAGGTCAGGATTATAGCTATGGCTATACATGTTGGAAATCTATAAGGTACTAGAGGCCAGAGAAGAGAGAAAGATAGTTGAGGGGCCAAATGCTATTTTATTAGCTTTGCCATAGAGGAGATGTACTAGCCATTATGGCAGTGGCAAATTTCCTCAAGTGCCTTAGGGATTTAAAGAAATTTACAAAGACTAATTCAGCGAGCTTGAGTGAAGATTGCATTTTATTCCAGGTAGCTGGGATGACTTGACTGCAGCTCTGTCTTGAATTATACAGAATTTGGGCATGTCTAGCAAGATGAAGGTGTTTTTTCTAAGGCAATAGCAACAGTGAGAACTGAGAAAAAGGGAGGTGATGTACGGTGGAAGTTTGTTCAGCAGTATTTTCAAAGCCCAGGTGCTAGTGTGGAGCATCCTTCTTGTGGCGAGGGATGTCCAGCCCACTGCCGAGTAGAGGGCACAGTGATATGTTCTATAAGGTTCGTTAGTTATGAAATGTAAAGCACGGTTGAAATAGGATGTTCAGCTTATGTAGATTGGATGCTGTGCTACTATTGTAAATAATGTCCGCGTAGTCGAGAAGTGGAAGAAAAGTGGTGTGTACTAACCTGTTCCTAATATCTGCAGGAAATAGGGATTTATTCCTGTAAAAAAAAGAACAGTCTTATTTTTAGTTTTTTGGTGATGGATTCGATGTGGACAACAAAAGATAGTTTGATGTCTAACCAAATTCCTAAATATTCAACATTTTCAGCGGTCTCAAGTGAGTCTCCTAGAAGGTTGTGATGGGTGCAGGTGCGGCCTGATTATGTAGAGATGTTGAAGGATGTGGAGGAAGAAAGTACTGTACATTACATTGGTTTAGATTACATTACAGTTGGTTAAAATAGGACTGTAGCTCAGTGCCCACATCTGTCAAGGAGGGTTTTGATGTGTATAATACATGCTCTTCCATGAAAAAAAGGAGTTTAGAATTATGAATGTTGTTGCTTAGGGGGTTGATGTAGATGGAGAACAACAATGGTCCTAAAATGGAGCCTTGGGGTACACCTCTTCTGAGCAGTAACGGAGGGGATAGGAGCCCCTTGGCTTTAATACGTTGGAGTCTACCCAAAAGATAACTGGAGAACCAATTAACTGAACAGTTGTTCAAACCATGTTCTTGAAGTTTAACTAGTAGAAGACTATGGTCAACTGTATCAAAGGCTTTACTTAGATCTAGGAAGACTGCTCCTGTGGCGTGTTTATTATCAAGGCGGCGAACCAGTCATTTGTTACTTTGGCCAATGCTGACACCATACTATGAGTTTGCATGAAGTCAGACTGTAGTGGGTTGAATAAGTTTGAGTTTTCAAGGTGTTCCTTTAGCAGGTTTTTAACTAACTTTTCTAAGAGCTTTGACAGAACTGGCAGAATGGAAATAGGTCTATAATTGTTTAGATTGCATGGGTCACCCGATTTAAACAAAGGCAGTATGAAGGCTGTTTTCCAGTATGAGGGAACCATTCTAGATGAGATTGACAGATTGAAAATGTAAGTTATGGGGGCAGTTAGGAAGTGGTACCCTAGTTTAAGTAATGTGGACTCAATTCCATCTGTGCCAGCACTCTTTTTTGTGTCCAATTTTTTTAATAGGTCCTCAGCTTGTTCAAATGTTACTGGGGAGAGACAGGAGTCATGGATCTGCAGATCCAAGGGAACATCCTTAGGTACAGAACAGTCAGCAAGCCAGCAGCTGGAGAGGAGTCAAATGCTATACCTGCTGTTGTGAAGTGCGCATTTAATTTTTCTAGGATGGTGCCCTGATTAGAGATCATAGTACCTTGAGTTGTGATTTTGATGGGGATTGTTGTGATTTTGATGGGAATTGATGGGGGATTCTGTGGCCTTCGACAGTTTTGGTCATTTGCCAGATTTTAGCTGAACTGCCTTTGGCACCCTCTAGGGCTTCCACATAATAGTTGGTTTTGGCTGGCTGGACAAGCTTAGTTCAAGTGTTTCTCGAAGTTCTGAAAGCCGTTCAATCCACAGGGGCTTAGGTCTGTCTCACTAATGCCCACAGTTTATCCCATTGGGTTAGGCCAGCTTTCAATTTAGTGGTGAACCATGGGTACGAGGCCTCTTTTCACTCTACAGTTTACGAGTGCGGATGTTTCTTTGCTAGGTTTGTAAGGTTTGTATTAAGGATGTTGACAGCCATGTCTACTTAGGTGGCCAAGTAAAAGATTTGCCAGGTTGCACTCCTAAGGCTAGCTAGATAATTTTCAAGTTTGAATTTACAGAAGCTTGGCTTAGTGATAAATTTGGAGCAAGAGAGATTTTTTTATGCTTCTTGTACAGACAACTATATTGTGGTCACTTAAGTCATTATGGAAAATGGCTGTGCGCAGGATTTTGTGTGGTCTGTTTGTGAGGATCAAGTCAAATATAAAGCTTTTAACATTATTTTTCACATTATTTCTGATAGGTTTAGAGATAAGCTGTGAGATACCTAGCTCATCGCATAGGTCATTAACAGTATTCACTCTGAGAGTAAGCCAATCCATGGTCAGGTTGCCAAGGATAATGGATTTGTTGGGGTTGATTTTGATAAGGTTTCTGAGGGTTAATAGGAGTTCTACACCCCCAGCTGGTGGTCTATAGCAGCCAATGATATTGAGTGCTTCAGATGAGGGCAGTGAGAGTCTTATGGCTTAACATTCGAATTCCCTAGGTTTGGAAACTGAAAGGAGTTTGTTGGCAAGGTACTTAGTATTGACCTTAATAACTACCCTCCCCCCCAACGTTGGTCTATCCAATTTACAGATGTTGAAGAAAGGAAGCGCTATCTATTGATTAGTAATTAAATCCTTTATCCATGTTTCAGTGACAACTAATATATCCGGGTTTGTGTGTGTTACCCATGTTTTTACTAAATCAAGTTTTTTCAGGAGGCTGCAAACATTAATCAGCATCATTTCTAGGCCTGACGCTGATGCAAATTCCATTGGAGAGGCAAAGGGGGGGGGAGGGCCTGGGTTTGCTTCAGTATTCCCTGAGCATAACAGTAATAGTGTGATAAGTTTCTTTAATCTAAACCATAGGAATATAAACTCTTTCTTAGTAGGAATAGTATTGTATGGCAATAGTGGGGTGGGTTGCTTAGATACAGGGTATAAGCAACACAGGGCAGTCTCAAAGGTGAGTGAAATGGCCCACCAGACAGCTAATTTTTATGGTAATATAAGGGTATGTGCAAAAGAGATTGAAGACACATCCCAGAGGGGATGCAGTTGGAGATAAATGAGTTTGGATGTGTTTGGGGGGGTGATGGGGATGTCAAGGGCTCCGTATACAGCACCAGGTAGAGATAAGACGCAAGTATTATTATCAATACGGTTAGCATGGTGGTAACAAACAGAGTCGCTTATAATTCACTGCAGAGTGCTGTGGCTATAAGTTTGTTTATTAATTGAATTTGTGAAGCACTTCAGATTAAGAGTAGGTGGAGATCATTTAATCGTGCACTTCTGGCGTTAATAAGCAGACTTAGGATAACTTAACAGTACAACATTGAGTACATTGCTAGAAGGAGGGTAGGGGAAGAAGCTGTTATTAACTAAACTGATTATACTGCAGCTTTTGGGGTATCTTATTAGTCCATGTAAAACTATCAGAGACTGGGTAATGGAGGTGGGTATTAACTTACATGCACTAGTGCTACAAAGCTAGTTAGAATCCCTATCAAGAGGGAGCTGCTCAGCCAGGAGAGTAGCTTCAGATGTAATTCAATCCAAGCAGGTTGACTGCTGACCCTGCCATGTGGTGCTCAAGACAGGGGACTGGGATGTTCCAATCAGTAAGAGCGATGGGGGATACAGAACTTGGATAATTGTTTTTCCCCAGCCTATAAAAATAACACCAGCTTAGGGCGGGAGGGGGTGGCTGGGGAGGGATGGTGTCTAGAACAAAGCAGTGCCATGTAGTATGGTGCCGCCTACCTGTAGCATTGTTCTGGAGGGCAGGCTGTTTTGTGGGGGTCCTGGGTTGCTTGCTGCCCCTAGATGCCTGTAAGGTGGAGCAGTGCTGTCTGGCAATGTTTGGGCTGATGGTGGGGAGCTTAGGGTGGGGGGTGGCTGGGGAGGTAGGATGGCTAGAATGAAGCAGTGCTGCATGAAATGCTGCGCCGCGTACCTGTAGTGTTGTTCTGGAGGGCAGGCTGGTTTGTGGGAGGGGGGCAGAGGTCCTGGATTGCTGGCTGCCCCTAGATGCCTGCAAGGTGGAGTGGTGCTGTCCGGCAATCCTGGGGCTGTGGTGGGGAGCTGGGGAAAGAAGAAGGCAGGAGGGAGATTAAGTAAAGAGAGACAGGGGCTGGCAGAGGAAACCTGAGCTTGGGGGGAGGGAGGGGGGAGTAGACCAACTTGATCCACAGACCACAAGCAGCCACAAGGAGGCAGTATGGCGCAGTGGTTTAAGGCTCTGAGCTGCAAATCTGGAGACCTGGGTTTGAATCCCACAGCCCCCACTTGCATACTGTGTGACCCTGAGCAAGTCACTTAACTTCCTCGTGCTCCCAGGTTGCACCTGCAAACAAGCTTTCAGCTTAGTGTGTCTCACCTGGTTGAATAATTGGAAAAAAAAAAAGCCTAGCCCTGCAGTCCCCTCAAAGCAAGCAGGTAACAGAAACCCATTTCCTTAAGCTGTATATAATGGCTTGTCCTGTTCTAGCAGCATACACTAAGACTAGGAGTCACATTATCAGAGCAGACCTGCTCGTAAGGCACAGCACTGTCAAAAAGTGGCTATAAAGACTGAAAATGTAGTACAAATCACCATGCAGCTTAACTACAGTGAAAATACACGTGAGGGTAGCTCAGTAATACTTAAACAGAGAACAGTACAACCTGCTAGCTTAAATACAGTACATAGACATTGAATAACACAGACACAATGCAATACAACTAAATTGTAGTCATTTACATTTAACACAGTCGGAACATCTTAAAGTGACCTTAAATCAAAAACTATCAGTTGTTGTCGGCTGATAGTATTGCCGGGTCATGTGGTATGGCACAGCTACTTTAGATCAGTCAAGATGGTGTCCCACGCCATGGATAAGGTGGGTGCTCGTACCTGTAGCATTGTTCTGGAGGGCAGGCTGTTTTTTGGGGAGGGGGGAGAGCTCCTGGGTTACTGGCTGCCCTTAGATGCCTGTAAGGTGGAGCAGTGCTGTACAATGATACTGGATCTGGTGGTGGAGAGCTGTAGCATTGTTCTGGAGGACATGCTGGTTTGTGGGAAGGGGGGAGAGCTCTTGGGTTGCTGGCAGCTCCCTGATGCCTGTAAGGTGGAGCAGTGCTGTCCGGCAATCCTGTGGCTGGTGATAGAGAGCTGTAGCATTGTTCTGGAGGGTATGTTGGTTTGTGGGGATAGAGGAGAGCTCCTGAGTTGCTGGCTGCCCTTAGATGCCTGTAAGGTGGAGAGGTGCTGTCTGGCGATCCTGGGGCTGGTGGTTGGGAGCTATAGCGTTATTCTGGAGACAAAGCTGGTTTGTGGGGAGGGAAGAGAGCTCCTGGATTGCTAGCTGCCCCCAAATGCCTGTAAGATAGAGCAGTGATGTTAGTCAATCTAGGAGCTGAAGGTGGGGAGCTGTAGCATTGTTCTGGAAGGCAGGCTGGTTTGTGGGGAGGGGAAGAGCTCTGGGGTTGCTGGCTGCCCCGAGATGAATGTAAGGCAGGGAGGTGCTGTCCAGCGATCCTGGGGCAGGTGGTGGGGAGCTGCATTGTTCTGGAAGGCAGGTTTGTTTGTGGGGAGAGGGAAGAGCTCTTGGGTTGCTGGCTGCCTCTAGATGCCTGTAAGGCAGAGCGGTGCTGTCTGGAGATCCTGGTGCTGGTGGTGGGGAGCTGTAGCAGTGTTCTGGAAGGCAGGCTGGTTTGTGAGGAGGAGGAGGAAAGCTCCTGGATAGCTGGCTGCTCCTAGATGCCTATAAGGTGGAGCGGTGCTGTCCAGTGATCCTGGGGCTGGTGGTGGGGAGTTGTAGCATTGTTCTGGACGTCAGGCTGGTTTGTGAGATCCTGGATTGCTGGCTCCCCCTTGATGCCTATAAGGCACAGCGGTGCTGTCTGGAGATCCGGGGGCAGGTGTTGGGGAGCTGTAGCATTTTTCTGGAGGGTGCTGGCTGGTTTGTGGAGGGAGGGAGAGCTCCTGGTTTACTGGCTGCCCCCAAATGCCTATAAGGCAGAGCAGTGCTATTCGGCAATCTAGGGGCTAATGGTGGGGAGCTGTAGCATTGTTCTGGAGGGCAGGCTGGTTTGTGGGGAGGGGAAGAGCTCCTGGGTTGCTGGCTGCCCCCAAATGCCTGTAAGGTGGAAAGGTGCTATCCAGTAATCCTGTAGCTGGTGGTGGGGAGCTGTAGAATTTTTCTGGAGGGCAGGCTGGTTTGTGGAGGGGGAGAGAGCTCCTGGTTTACTGGCTGCCCCCAAATGCCTGTAAGACAAAGCGGTGCTATTCAGCAATCTAGGGGCTGATGGTGGGGAGCTGTAGCATTGTTCAGGAGGGCAGGCTGGTTTGTTGGAAGGGGGAAGAGCTCCTGGGTTGCTGGCTGCCCCCAGATGCCTGTAAGGCAGAGAGGTGCTGTCCAGCAATCTTGGGGCTGGTGGTGGGGGAGTTGTAGCATTGTTCTAGAGGGCAGGTTTGTTTGTGGTGAGGGGGGAGAGCTCCTGAGTTTTTGGCTACCCTTAGATGCCTATAAGGTGGAGTGTTGCTGTCCGGCGATCCTGGGGCTGGTGGTGGGGAGCTGCAGCATTGTTCTGGGGGAAGACTGGTTTGTGGGGAGGGGGGAGAGCTCCTGGGTTGCTGGCTGCCCCTATTTGCTTGTAAGGAGGAGCGGTGCTGTTTGGAGGTCCTGGGGCTGGTGGTGGGGAGCTTTACCATTATTCTGGAGGGAAGGCTGGTTTGTGGGGAGAGCTCCTGGGTTGCTGGCTGCCCCTAGATGCTTATAAGGTAGATAGATAGACAGCTAGATAGATAGATAGATAGATAGATAGATAGATAGATGGATATTTTATTTATATAGCACCCATCTCCGAAGACTCTGGGTGCTGCACAATATAACACACATAACATACAAAAACATTTTTAAAAATACAGTAAAACAAATTTGAAGCAACAACAACATACAAAATACAGCTGAGAGCAACAGCTTAAATAACCATCATAAAATACTACTATATTAAAACACCTTCAATTAAAGGCTTGATTGAATAAATATGTTTTGAGGCACTTCTCAAAAGCTTCCACCGAGGGGGCCTCCCTAAGATAACCAAGCAGGGAGTTCCACAGGGTAGGCACAGCTGCCACAAATGCTGTATCAACTGAATGCTGCAGCCTAACCCTGGGAACTCCAAGGAGGCCACCCCTGGCAGAACGGAGAGCGCTGGTCGGGTGGTATGTCACAAGGAGCTCTTACAGATAGACTAGACTCGTCTTGTGCCGGGTCTTATGGGTCAACAGCCCTATCTTGAAGACAACCCTCCACCAGACTGGCAGCCAGTGCAGTTCACGGAGCGCAGGGGTGATATGCTCACATATTTTCACCCCCAACAATAATCTCGCAGCCATGTTCTGCACCAGCTGCAGTCTGCAGAGGTTGCCTCCAGATATTCCTAGGTACAGGGCATTGCAGTAGTCCAACCTGGAAGTGACGAAAGCATGTACGAGTGTGGGCAGGTCATCAGGCTGGATCAGGGCTTGAATTCAGGCAATATTCTTGAGATAAAAAAACCCACTTCTCACCACAGCCTGTAAGGTGGAGTGATGCTCCTCTGGCAATCCTGGGGCTGGTGGTGGGGAGCTGTAGTGCTGTTCTCGAGGGCAGGCTGGTTTGTGGGGATGGGGGTAGTGCTCCTGGGTTGCTGGCTGCCCCTCTACATCTAACAAAAAAATTTTATGAAAATGACACGGGTTTGAAATGTTTTTTTGTATAAAACATACAAATATGCCCCCCCTTTTTTGGGAATATCAATTCAAAAGGGTGTCATAGTATTGGTAATTTACTGTTCATTTTTGCATCTGTAGAAAAAAATGAAGAAAGCATCTTGACAAATTATTTGTCCTTGTTTCATATTTTCTTTCACTCTCATGTTGACATCTAAACTATTGATGTTATAACCACATAAAACAATCTGACCCCTTCCAGATGTTTTCCATAAAGAGAGATTAAGTCTTACCAATGTAATTTAAAAACAAGCATGACAACCCATGTCTTTTGTTGTAGATTTTAAATGTTTAGATGACCATCATGTACTGGGCAAAAAATTATGACTTTGACATGGGATTGCTGAAACACCAGGGATCATCCTTAAGAACAATGTTAAGGAATGTACATACTCAGCACAGGTGTAACCCGGCTGTCGTAACAGGGATTACCAGGAGGCACATACCATGTAAATTGATGTTTCATGTGTTACATGTTTTGCTCTGGCTATGTAACTCATGAATACAAGTAATGTGCTTTTGTGTTAATGCATTAAGGGGTTAAGCCTAGCCCTGCATACCAGGCATCTAAAATGTTTTAAATGTTAAAGTACACCCTGTTTACCATATATGGTTTTGGCTTGGTGACAAAATGTCTAGGGGGCATCTGCACCAGCAATTGTTCATTGGACGAGAGGGTTCATGAACAATGTCTCTCACCTGCTATTGGCACACAAACAGAGACTCCAGCCTGCCCAAAGCAGTTTTCCTGTGCATCCCAATCTGGGATGCACTGTGTTTGCAGTTTCAACTTTAGAATCTCTAGGCATGCTTCTCTGGCTAGGGCCTGCATACCCAGGAACAGGAGAGTGTTCCTGAGACTAAGTGGCATTGGCTGACTCTGTGCAAGTCTATAGAGGCTTGGACTCCAACTGGGGTCTGAGATGGGGAACATCAAGGGACTATTGGAGGTCCACTGCAGGGTTTAGTATTAGGACCAGTCCTCTTCAATGTCTTTATAAGCGACATTGCAGAGGGACTGGAAGGAAAAGTATGTCTCTTTGCAGATGACACAAAGATCTGCAACAGAGTTGATGCACAAGGTGGGGTGGAAAGGATGAGAAGGGACTTGGCAAGGTTAGAGGAATGGTCAAATGTATGGCAGCTTAGATTCAATGCTAAGAAGTGCAAAGTAATGCACCTGGGAAACAAAAACCCAGAGGAAGAGTACACAATGGGGAGTGAGATGCTAACAACAACAAAAATGGAAAGGGACCTGGGGGTAGTCATATCAGATGACCTAAAAGTGGGCAAGCAATGTGAGAGGGCAGCAAGGAGGGCTGGGGGGATACTGGGATGCATAGGGAGAGGCATCACCAGTAGAAAACAAGAAGTTATTATCCCTTTGTACAGACAGCTGGTCAGACCCCATCTGGAGTACTGCGTGCAGTTCTGGAGACCCAATCTCCGCAAAGACATAGACAAGATGGAAGCTGTCCAGAGGAGGGCAACTAAAATGGTGCAGGGTCTGCACCGGAAGACATATGAAGAGGGACTAAAGGAGCTTAATATGTATAGCCTCGAGGAAAGGAGAGAGAGGGGGGACATGATAGAAACTTTCAAGTACCTCAAGGGTTTCAACAAAGTCCAAGAGGGTAGCATCTTTCAAAAAAAGAGGTGTGCAAGAACAAGGGGGCACAATCTGAAGATAGAGGGGAGGTGGCTCAGAGGTAATTTAATGAAGTATTTTTTCACAGAGAGGGTTGTGGATGCATGGAATGGCCTTCCGGAGGAGGTTGTGGAGTCAAAAACAGTGGTGGAATTCAAGCATGCATAGGATAGTCATAAGGCCATTCTAGGGGGTGGGGGTAGGAAGAAGTAGGCTGCTGATTAACTAGGATCTGCAGCTTATCCAGTAGGTAGGGAAATGGGCAGACTGGGTGGGCCAAGCGGTCCTTATCTGCCGTCAAATTCTATGTTTCTATGTTAAGGAGGGCCTCCTGATGGCTTATGCACCAAATGTCCTAGGTAGCCTGAAATGGTGACGAGATTATGGATGTAATCTTTACCTGGCTGGGGCCTGTTGTCTAAAGTCTGAATTCTGTGGAAGATCACCATAGTTGACAACATTGATCTAGTCCTGGGGCAATAGATAGACCCAGTATCTATAAAGGGTAAGCATCTGTTGTCTTTAACTGATAGGCACTGACTCCAGCACCCATCGAGCCACAGGACAAAGTGCATGCCAACCAAGGTAAAGTAGCTGTACCTCATTTGTGCTAAGGTGTGTGTTTGGAAGGGTATATCACTTTATTTTGACCTTGCTAGAGGCACAGTATCACTCCCTTCTGTGCCATTTACAGCGATGTGCTCCTCTACATTCTCATTCTGCTCTCAGCCAAGATGGGACCACAACCAATAAAGGAATCCCTTTATGTCACCTTTAGTAATGGGGAAATGGTCACTAATGTGATAACTGAAGTACTGCATGTGCAGGAAGGTAACTAAGCTGAGCTAAACTAAAAATATGTTTGCTGAATAATTATGCTGCTGAGATTCTAACCTGCGACCAGCTAGTCAAGGTACTTCTACATTTGTGATGCATTATAACAAATGCGATTCTATGCTGGATAGCATGACATGTCAGAGTTACTGAGTATTTTCCAGTCCCAAATGGGAGTTGAGACAGCAGACCAGCACTACCTCAAGCAGAAGCTTATGTCTACATGTCTGCCCTTTGTCCCAAGGGATTTCTATAAAGGGTACGTTTGGGGAATGCAACTGCACCAATTAATGCAAATGTGAATAAAGTCATGGAGCAGAGTTAAACAGGTTAAGGCCTGCCCCAAGTTGTTACTATGTGGGGATAGAAATAGTGTACAGAGTAAATGCAAGTGAAATGTATCTTTGACTCACCAAGTCGGCTCCATTTGATCCTAGAGCCTCAGGAACGAAGAATGGAGCTCAAAGGGTTACACGTTTGAATGTGCCAGGGCCCTTCTAGACGCAGATCAAGTGGGAAAGGCTATGCTGGTGGGGACCGAGCGGAGGAGGTAGGTTAGGGATTCCCCAGTGGAGATACAGGTAGCATGGCCAAGGTACCTTCTGCAGGGGTGCACAGTGACTTTTATAGGCAATGCCTTGGTGGGTCATGTCTCAAGGGATGTGGGGAAACTATAAACTTGGGACTGTGCAACACTGAAAACAGAAAGTAAGAAAACATACCAAGTTAATTGTTCCACGTTAATTAGTTAACTGCTCTGTAAGATATTATGTGACTCATAAAAGTGTATATATTGACAGCTGTCAAAGTCATAAAGATAGAAAGAAAAAAATCCCTGAAATATTTGATACAAAATGAATGAGTCTGGAGTTTTTGCACTGTCTAAAATGGTCAGTTAGAATAGTGGTCCCTCCATGTAAAGAATCTCTGCCACTAGTTTCAGGCAAGGGTATATTTTAGCCTTGGCACAGGGGGCCTGGGGGCCTTGGATTTCATAGTAATCAATAAAAAGTCCAGCATGGGCTCTGTCCCTTCTGTTCTCTCTACTTAAGGCCCTGCTCTGCCAGCTCATCTGCCTCGATCACCAGAGACTCCATCTTGGCCAGCGCCATCTCCATTGTTTTTATGGTTTGGTTTATCTGCAAGGGGATCTGGATGGTTTGTAAATAGGAATTTAGCCTGTCAATGAAGGTCACAGTCACCCTCAGCAGCTTACATAGAAACATAGACTTTGATGGCAGATGAGGACCGCTTGGCCCACCTAGTCTGCCCATTCCCCTACCTATTGGATAAGCTGCAGATCCTAGTTAACCAACAGCCTACTTCCTCCTACCCCCCACAAGAATTGCTTTATGTCTGTCTCATGCATCCTTGGATTCCCCCACTGTTTTTGACCCCACAATCTCCTCAGGAAGGCCGTTCCATGCATCCATCACCCTCTCTGTGAAAAAATATTTCCTTACATTGCCCCTGAGTCGTCCCCCCATTATCTTCAAATTGTGCATCCTTGTTCTTGCACATCTTTTATTCTGAAATATGCTACCCTCTTGGACTTTGTTGATTCCTTTGAGGTACTTAAATGTTTCTATCATGTCTAGGTACCTCCCCCTCCTCTTCTTTTGTAAATACTGAGCAGAAGTATTTGTTCGGTAGCCCTGCTTTTTCACTGTCACCCTATGCCCACACCCCTTCCCTTTATTAAGCCTCACTATCCCTCCCTTGATCTTTTCTCACTCCCTAATATACCTATTTATTCCCCTTCTAACCGAGTTGGCTATCTTTTCCTCAGTTTGGGCCTTTGCTATTCTGACTACCTTCCCCGCTTCCTTCTGCTTTAACTGGTATAGTTCTAGGTCCTGCTCCTTTTGTGTTTCCTTATACTTCCTGAATGCTACCTTTTTCTCCCTAATCTTCCCCACCACCTATTTTGAGAACTATAGTGTTTTCTCCTTCATTTTGTTTTGTTGATTTGCTTCACACAAAGACTTCTTGCCTCTGTGATGGCTGTTTTGATTTTTCCCCATTGTTCCTCTACTTGTAGAAGTTTGTCTTAATGGCCAGGCTGTCCTGACACAAGGGTTTCATGAGCCATTTTCTCAGGGTCTGCTTCTCCTTCAGCACTCCCTTGAGGTGAGTATTCATTTCCTGAAGAGATCAGAATTTCTGAGCCAAATAATAAGGGTAGGTAATGCCTGCCACCTCTTTTTCTAGCTTGAGAAGTTATATTTCAATATTTTCCTCTTCAATCTCTGCTACTTGCTCCACTTGTTTTTTTGTTTTTTTTCAGTTCTGTTTCTCTCCTTCCTGAAAGGAACTCTCTCAGGCTACCTCACTTGCCGAAGCCACTCTAACACCCCTGATGTGTTCCCCGCCATCTTCAGAGATGTTACGACTCCCCGGGGACACAGGGGGCTACAGCGCCGGGGAGATAGAAGGGGCAGTGGCAGAGAACCAGCGTTGGTCATGTGGCAGTGATGGCACTGGAGGAGCCATTGCCTATCTGGCGGAGGGCTTTCCCTTAGTGTGTGCTCCCTCCCCCCCTCCCTCCCCTTGTGTGGTGCACACCCTGAGCGGCACATGGCAGCCCTGCCGACGTCAGGCTACGCTAATTATATGCTGTCTAGTGCTCGGCAGCACCTCTGGTCTATACCAGGGGCTGCTGGTGCACCGGACACCCCAGAACCCCCCCCAGGATAGGAGAGCAGACCTGCAGGCGCTCAATCCGATCCTGCCCCTGCCGACCCCAGCACCCGAGCTTGCTCCCAAATCCGGGTCACCGGCATGTCATGAGGTGTGGCATCCAGCGCCTCAACTCTCAGCACCACCGGGCTGGCTTCCTTGCTCCACTCTGACAGTTGCATAAAACATTTGACAGTTTTACTGGTGATCTCTAGTTTATCCTATGTCACTCCAAAAACCAAAATCATGGCTGCCATGGCAGGCTGCACTGGATCCCAGGTATTTACTGACTTCATCCTTCTACTGAGCAGGGTCACAAAATAGGCCACTCCAAAGTGAGTTATAAGATGCCCAACTGTGGTACATTTTATGGCAGGAAATGGTAACAAACATTTGTCAATGCCAAATGTTTGCTTGCTGACATTAGCATTAGAAGTGCAGGAGATAGGCAGATGCAGAATAGGAATGGCAATGAATTATTGCAGTGATGCCAACCCCACCCCCAACCTGCAGAGATGGACAGGCATTGGGGTGTGCCTTTGGGTCATCGCCCATAACACTCATGCCATGTCACCTCACCCTACCCTGCAGACACCGACAAGTGTTGAGGTGTGCCTTGGGGTGTTCGAGCTTTACACTCACCCCATACACTGAAATGGGTGCAATATAGGAGAATGGGGTGAACTTCTGGGTCAAAGAGTCCAAGTCACACATCGATGCCTGTCACTGGCTGCAGGGGGGGGGGGTGGAATGGTGTGAGCATTACTGTCAACAATCCTAAGTCACACCCCTGATGCTTGTCAGTCCCTACAGGATAGGGTGTAATGGTCAGAAACCCTAATGCCCTGGGCGTTTCTTGGTATTTTCACTCCAAGTTTTCAACATGGGCTTTTTGTGACCCCACCGCATGAACAGTGACACTATCAGTTTGTTAGCTTAAAGGTGATTTGCACAGCGACTGTGTCATTTGGCACCACAGGTGTGAAAACACATTTCAAACAGGATGTGAAAAATGATAGCTGTACTGTGTTCATGAGGAGGTGCAAAAAAATGGTAATGTTGAAAATCTGGAGTGAAAATATAATAAAATTGGTGAAGTCACGAGCATGCATAGAAATTGCACAATGCACACCCGTAATGCAATTATTTTGGGGATTCTTTACACCAGATTTTCAACATATTCATTTTTGGACCTCTGCTCATGAACAGTGGCACTGTGATTTTCTTAATCTGTCCCGAACATTGATTTTGCACAGCGACCGCGTCCATTGTATGCCACAGGTGCAAAAACATGTTTTGGGCAGGATGTGAAAAATGAAAGCTGTACAGTTCATCAGGCAGTGTGTACAAATGACAATGCTGAAAATCTGGAGTAAAAATATAAAAAAATTGGCAAAGTTACGAGCATGCATAGAAATTGCTCAATGCATGCTGGTAATGCAGTCATTTTTGGGAAATATTTCAGCAAATTTTCAACATGGGCTTTTTGGGACCTTTCCTTATGAACACTGTCACTGTGATTTTCTCAATCTGTCCCGAACATTGATTTTGCACAGCGACCGCGTTATTGTGCACCACATGTGCGAAAACACATTTCAGGCCAGATGTTAAAAATGACAGCTGTACTCTTCTTAAGGAGGTGTGGAAAAATAGCAATGTTGAAAATCTGGAGTGAAAATCTAAAAAATTCTTTGAAATTCTGAGCGTGCATGGCAACTGCACAATGCACGCTTAAGTAATCATTGAGAATTTTTTACTAGATTTACAACATAGGCTTTTTGGGAGCCTACCTCATGAACAGTAATGCTGTAATTTCATTAATCGGTCCCAGAAGGTGATTCCGCGCAGTGAGTGCGAAATCACCTTTCAGGGTCAAATAACAACATGACAGTGACTGAGTTCATGAGGTGGGTTCCCAAGAACCCCATGTTGAAAATTTAGTGCTAAAAGTTGCAAAAATGGCTGAGATATCCACTTAGGTTGAAAACCCCCCATGTGTGCCATTATGCAGCTTACTGGCATTTCTACAGTTCGTGGTCGGCTTTGAGAGTGCAGATGTGTTCTCACTCCACCGAAGATCATCGCACTGGGCTCCGGAGGTAAGTATGGGGTGAGGGGGGTGGGAGGGGGCACCGCAAACAACGAGGAACCATTTTCTTGTTTACAAGTTTAAAAAAATTTGCAGGAAGGTTTTCTTGTTTTACATACGCTTTGACACACTGGGGTGGACTTCCAGTGTGCCATGTGTATTTTTGGGAGGGGACTGGAGCCAATAAGGATTGGGCACCTTGCCAAGAAAGAAAAGGGTTTGTGTTTGAGGGCATGATGCAGGGGATTGGGCACCCCCCTCAGCAGACAAATTATGGGGGGACATTATGCTGACGGGGACTGGGATCCCCCATCGGCAAATGAACTGGAGAGGGGCCATGCCGACAGGTGGATTGGGCACCCCTACATTGGCTTTTGTGGGTCTATGAGAGGCAGAAGGCGACAGCCACCATATTTATTGAAATATAACACCAGACAAGGCATGTCCTGCAAAGAGGGGGTGCTCCTTCATTGCAGCGGTAAAATTGTTTCAAGTTGGTGGCACACTTCTGAGCTGCTGTCGTAGACAGTGTGCTCCTTTATTGGTGCCACAGAGACAAGCCCCCAAAAGCAGTGGTGGCATTGGCCACAACACGACCGCACCTCCACAACCTACTTCTTTGGCGAGCTGTCACAACATGTTTCTTGAGCATGCACACAAGCAAACATAAAAATTGTGTCTCTGGAGAGTTATGATCTCATTATCTGCTTGCACACAGGTGTAGCACATGGGCTAAAGTCCATTTTTCTGTATGTGGACAACTTTCAAAAAAGTCTCTACACATCAAAGTGTTGAGCCAGGCTAAAATACACTGGCTAAAATGACCAGTCAGAACAGTGGCCCCTCCATATAATAAATCTCTGCCACTCCACTTGTCCCTCCTCTATTTAAAAACATATACATACAGTAAACCCTATTTTGAATAAAACGAACAGTCCAGATTTCCAGAACCCAGCAATCCACAGTTAAAGCTGTGGCTGCTTGGCTTATGTAGACACTTCGTAATGATAATACAGTACTTGCCTTCATAATGTATTGTAGAGCCATGGACCTTGAAATCAATATTAAAAAATCCCAAATAATGGCTGCAGGAAAGATCATAAACAAAAAATGCTATTCTTGGTTGATCAATCGATTAAAAATAGAGATAGTTGATACCTGTGATTATCTGGGTAATGTTTCTGTTTCTCCTACAATTTTTCATGCAAACCACACATTGATGGAGCCCAAAATAAACTTCATCAGTTTATTGAGGCCATAGTAATATTTATTTATACATACGGAGGTAAGATTATTAAGGAGCTAGTGGAACCAAAACAGACAGGCCTGAATATGGTACAAATTGTATGAAGTAGTCAGTTGTAACTTTTTATTTCTGAAGTATTTATCTTTTTCCTTTTTCTCATTAGAAAGTTTTTATGTGATAATATTTATCTTTTCTCTTATCCCTCCTGGGCCCTTTGCGTTATCTGCTTTTGCTCTCATCACCTATTGCCCCTCCCCGCACACTAACCCTACCTGGTTTCTTCTCCTAATCCTACCAAATGCCTGTACTCAGGTGGTGTCTGCCTATTGAACTATAAGTTTTTTACTTACCTTTTTGTGCCCTAAATTGGACCTCAACCCTTCTCTAATTCAACTGTAACAGAATCTCCTCCTGCACTTGAATTGTGTATCACAACTGTAGCTGCATTTTTGTGTTGTCCTTGATGTACATATTACTATGTTTTTGAGAACCTTAGTCACTGCTTTTTATGATTGCTTGCACTCATGTGCAAGAAACCTAGTGCCATCATCCGAGTTTTCGTAGGTGTGGCACCTGTCTTCCAATGCAGTCAGTGTGTTTGCAGGTGCGGCCACAGTTCGCCAATGAATGCTGCAGCTGTCTATGACAGCAATTGAAAATACAGTGCTGTACAGTTCAAAGGCAGAGCTCCACTTCAGTGAGCAGTGAGAAGCTACTGATTGCTCATGCGCTCCCCTTCACATACACATGCACACATGTTGTCATGTCACCCCAATGCCTGTATGGCCAATGGGGTGTCCAATCCTCCGTTAGCTCTGCTGCGCTCGCCCCAACAGAGATCCAGGTGCCATGCTGGGAGCCCACCCCAGAGTGGCAACGGTCCATATGGCCAACAGGGGCACCCAATCCCCTGTCAGTTCCACTGCCCCCCCAAACAGCTTTCCAGCTGCCACGCTGGGAGCCCAACCCAGCGTGGCACAAGTCCTGCGTCATCCAAGAAAAGAAAAACCTGCAAGAAAAAAACCTTCCCTCTCTGACTGTCCTGACCCCCGTTCCCCCACCAGCACCCACCCTCTGCACATCCACCTCCCCACACCCCACCTCACCCCACCCCATACTTACCTCTGGAGCTTGGCGACAATCTTCAGTGGACTGGGAACATGTCTGCACTTTTAAAGCTGACCGCGAACTGAGGAAATGCTGGTAAGCTGTATAATGTAATAAATAGTTTTTTTTTTTTTTTACTTTGATGCATACCTCAGGCATTTTGGGGAATTTTTTCACTAAATTTTCAACTTGGGGTTTTTGGGACCCCACCTCATGAATTCCGTCACTGTCATTTTGTTAATTGGCCCTTAAAGGTGATCTCACGGTCACTGCGTGGAACCACCTTATGGGACCGATTTATGAAATGACAGTGTCACAGGTCATGAGGTAGGCCCCCAAAAACCCTATGTTGAAAATTTAGTGAAAAAATTCCCAAAAATGACTGTTTTTCGAGCATGCATTGAGCTGTTCCTACGCACGCTCGTAAGTTCGTGAATTTTCAATATTTTCACTCCAGATTTTCAACATTGCCATTTTACCACACCTTCTTCTGAGCAGTACAACTGTCATTTTTCACATTTTGCCCAAAATGTGTTTCCATGCATGTAGCACACAATGCCGCAGTTGGTGTGTGAAATCAATGTTCGGGCAGAGTAAGAAAATCACAGTGACTCTGTTCATGAGCAGAGGTCTTAAAATGGCTATGCTAAAAATTGGTGAAAAATTCTCAAAAATGACTGTTTTACGAGCATGCGTTGCACTGCATGCTCGTAAGTTTGCAAATTTGTTTACTATTTTCACTCCAGATTTTCAACATTGCCATTTTACCACACCTCCTTATGAGCAGTACAGCTGTCATTTTTCACATCTTGCCCAAAATGTGTTTCCGTGCATGTAGCGCACAATGGCGCAGTCGGTGTGCAAAATCAATGTTCAGAACAGATTGAGAAAATCACAGTGAGACTGTTCATGAGCAGAGGTATTACAATGGCTTTGTTAAAAATTTGGTGAAAAAAGTCCATAAAATGACTGCATTAAAAGCGACCATTGCGCAGTTTCCACGCACCCTCATAAGTTCATGGATTTCTAATATTTTCAGTCCAGATTTTCACCACTGGCATTTTTCCACAAGTCCTTATGAACAGTACAGCTGTCATTTTTCACACCATGGCCAAAATGTGTTTTTGCACTTCCAGCGCAGAAATGCGTGGTCGCTGTGAGAAATCACTGTTCAGGACAGATTAAGAAAATCACAGTGACACTGTTAATGAGCGGAGGTTCCAAAATGCTTGTGTTGACAATCTGCTGTAAAAAATCCCCAGACTAATTGCATTATGGGTTTGCCTTGCGTAGTTTCTATGCACGCTCGTGACTTCACCAGTTTTTTAAATATTTTCACTGCAGATTTTCAACATTGCCATTTTTTGCACCTCCACATGAACAGTACAGCTGTCATTTTTCACACCCTGTTTGAAATGAGTTTTCGGACCAGTGGTGCCAAATGACGTAGTCGCTGCGCAAAATCAGCTTTCCGCTAACGAACTCATATTGCCACTATTCATGAGGTGGGAGTCACAAAAAAAACATGCTTAAAATTTGGAGTGAAAATACCAATGAACACCTGGGATGTTAGGGTTTCCAACCACAACGCCCCACCCTGTAGAAACTGACAGGCATGAGGGGTGTGACTTCGGATTGTTGCCTATAACACTCCTGTCATTCCACCCCCACCCACAACCTGCAGCCAGTGACAGGCATCAAGGTGTGCCTTGGACTATTTGGTCCCAAAGTTCACCCCATTCTCCTATATTGCACCCATCTCACCGTATTTCTTATGGAATGGGGTGAGCATAAGGACCAAAGACTCCAAGGCACATTGTGACACTTGTCGGTGTCTGCAAGGTAGGGTGTAGAGAAATGGCATGGTCATTATGCCTGATGATCCCAAAGGCACACCCCAGTGCCTGTCAGTCTCTGCAGGGTGGTGGTGGGGTTAGCTTCAGTTCAATTCTTCACTGCCATTCCTATTATGCATCTCTCTAACTCCTACACTACCAATGCCAATGCCAGCAAGCAAACATTCGGCATAGACAAATGCTTGTTACCTGTTGTATTAATCTTGTTTCATGATCTTGACATGGAACCTTTGAAAAATAGCATTGTGCTCAAAGGTTTTTTCCTAACTATGAAATAAATAAAAAAAATGTTTATATTGTGTTGGATGTGTGGAATAGCTCCCAGCCTAGCAGCTGATGTACTGTATCTATCTCTAGTCCCCCAATACCTTATCAGCAGCATTGTGATCTCATTGATAATGACTTCACAGGTGACTGTCCTGGCAGCTACTGAGTGGCTGTCCCTAAGCAGCAATGATGTCACAGTCAGTGAGGTCACAATGCTGATGATGTAGTGGGTGGAACATGGCTATATATGTCAGCTGCCGGGTAAAGTGCTGTTCTGCACATCACACCTACTAACACCAGACACACAAAATTCTTCTAATTATCCAAAGGGAAAAGAAAAGTACATCAGACATAAACGGTAATGCTTGACTGCTTTTAAAAACTAATATTAGTTTTAGGCAGTACACTAGCTCTTTAAAGGCTCTGTACAGGTCATTAATGCTAAGATAAGAGCTAAATTGTTATACGACTGTGAGAGTTGGGGTATGGAACATATATTGGTGCCTATGCACAAACATGCATAAAGAATGCACAAAACTGTCAGATCTGTGGCATGCATGGCACCCCTGATAAGTGGCATGCACGACTGCCCATGTGGGGCACATGTACCCAGGGGATGGGATGACAGGGTATATGTAGCAGAACACACAGCGCACACAGGCGTGCCAAGGATACACAGACCCTCCCCTTGATTCCGTCATATAAGCACATGGTCCCTGCCCCAGACAACAGCACAGAAGTGAATACAGAGTAACAGACCAAAGCATAGAGAATGGCAGAGGTGAGAGAGGCATGGAGGGTCACTCCCTACCACCGTCACAGGCTGAATGCGTAGGCCATGCAGGTGGACAGTGCCGTGGCCATGTCCGAACATGGAGCAGTGAACATCCCCTCATGACAAACTTCACCAGCAGCTTGGTGGAGTCCATGGTGAGTGACATCCATGTATACTACAGCAAGCTGTATGGGACCCAGGCACTGTCCACTTCCCCTGAGGTAAAGGCATGCCTGTGGTTGTACATCCAGGCCAGCATTAAGGCAGCCAATCTGGAGGCGATGACATTGTTGGCCATAAAATACAAATGGCGAGACCTGCCCACTGCAGTAAAGAAGAAGGCCACCACAGGAGCATGGGCACTCCAGGGCACTGGAGACTGCACACCAAGCATAGACAGTGAGCTGACATCAGTAGAGAGGATGGTGATGGACCTCCTCACTGACATCAGTGTCCATGGTGAGGTGGAAGGAGTAGACGCTATGGAAGTTATGTATGCAATGTCCAGACTTGGGTACCCCAAGGATGCTGTGTTTTTCACCCACGGACACAGCCATTGATGGATGCATGATGGCCGGGTCAGCTATGCACACCCTGGACACACTGGCAGCATAGGTGGTATGCAATGACACCAGACAATGGAAGGAAGGAACAAGTGGGTAACCGTGGCACATGCACCCCTGCAACTGTGCAACTGGTGACAGCAGGGGACAACAACAGGCTTACTAACAACCTTATATCCCTGACAGGTACCGAGCTGGATACAGAGAAACAGCTGGAGTCCAAGATGGATGCAGACAGCACAGTAGCGACACTGGATAAGAGGACACAGGATGCCTGTGTGGTGCTGAAAGGTGGCTTTGGGAGCTGTGTGTGCCTGTGGTCCCCAAGACTATAGGCATGGACTGGCGCTGAAGGGTCATGCGCCCACACCGCAGCAACTGGACCTCAATGACAGAGACAGGATGGCAGGGCCAGGAAAGGAAGAGCAACACCACTCCCCATGGATAGTGGTGACGAAAGCCCCTCATCACGGCTGCCAGGATGCACACATTCATTGTGCAGCCATGCCTTCATGGAGGCATAGTATAGGGAGTTGTAGCAACTAGAGCTGGACAGGCTGCAGGCACAGCACTGCAACACAGTGGTGCTGGTGGCCCTGACTGGTAAGGTGTGGGACATGAAGCGTGGCATGGATTGACTTGCTGATGCACATGAGAGGCTTGTTGACCACCTAATCAGATGGGATGTACCACATGGATGGCCTGCTCATATACTGCCCTGTGTAGCACATGCCCACACACGTTTCCCTCAGCACGGCCTTCCCAGAGCAGGACCTGGACACACAAGAGTGCAACACGGGCAGCACACAAAGGTATGTGCCACAGGACACAGGCATGGTGGACATGCGGCACACAAAGACACAAAGCCTGGAGGCACCTGACACTGACAGTACACAGGGGGACATACATGGTCATGTCGCCAGCCACATCCAGGCCGACAAGGAGTTCTCTGAGGGCCAAGTCCCTGATCAGTCCCAGGCCAGCAGGTGCCTTCGGGTCATGAACCATCAACATTCACCTGTCTGGAGATCATACCAGGTGAATATAGTGTGGATAGAACCACGCATGTGATACCTTGCTGTAAGAAGCACGTATGGTTCTACAGTGACAGAGGTCATTTTAGCGTGCGGTAAGAACTACTACCCCTGTCGCTGTAGGCTGATATTGGGGAAGGTTAAGTGGTGCCTGGCTGAGCCGCTCCCATGATGAAGTGGCTAGAACACCTGCCTCTGGCAGCATCAGGTATCTGGGGCTGCAGTTCGGTTATCCCCAGGTCCCACTATGCTGCATTTCTTTTTTGTTGTGTAAAGAAAAAATTCCTCGCTCTGAGTTTTTTTCTTTCCCCGGAGTCCATGACCCCCGGAGATGATTATATTTGGTCCGGGGGGTGTGGGGGGCAAAGCCCCCATGTTGGGCAGGGGGCAGAGCCCCCTGCAAAAACAAAGATAGCACTGTGGTGTATGCCGTATTTCTTCTGGTCGGTGTGTTGTGCCAATGTCATTATGCCACATGCTAGTATGTGTGCGGCATTCTTCATGTGCACGGTATTAACTGCAACATTGTGATTCTGTGCCTCCAGAGACTGGGTACACAGTCCTTGGCATGCAACAGGCAAAGCCCTATGAGCCACAAGGGAGGTGACACAACACAAGTACCACACTACACACATGTATAGCATAAGCATGATCCGATGACACAATGGACTCTGCACATACACTACACATTCTATGACACCACGGTACAGCTCCTGCCCCACCTGCATGGCATGCGCTGCCACATATACATAGCCACTATATGCTGCTGTGCAGTATGGTGGCAGCCCACAGTGCAGCACCCACAATACGGAACCACTGCATGTCACCCGATATGCCACGTCCTCCACACACCAATGCATTCAATGTCATGAGCCACACGCCTAGCTGTGCTGGACATGCGTGCCCCCACGACAGTGGCCTCCCCCCCTGGATGGGTGCACTCAGTGTGTGTGAACATCATCGTGCACCTGCCACCCATGGTGGATGCGGCACACACAAGCCATAACACATAGATGTCCACAACAGGCACATGTACGGATGCCCATGCAATATAGATGCATGCACTATGGTGCACCCTCACATGGCACACGTCCGTCTGCCCGGCACACATTCTCCTGTACCCCACTACCACTGGAATGTGCTCTTTACATGGATGTCTCATGCCACAAAACCATCCACTGTCTCCTGGCCATTGGACAACTCCCCTACCGCTACCTTGGGAGGTGCATCCTGCTGGTGGTGCTCTGGCGTGGGTGCATTGCATCACTTGGCCATATTATGGAGCATGGCACTTGTGGTGAACACCTTGCAAGCCCTTCCCAGGGACAACCTGATTGTCCCCCTGGTACAGTCCAGACAATGGAACTGCATCTTGAATAGGCCATTGATCATCTCTATGATGTTCTCGGTCTTTCGGTAGGCATGGTTGTAGGCTCCCTCCGATACAGTGTTTGGTGCCAGGATTGGTGTCATCAAATATGGGTGCAGTGGGTATCCACTGTCACCTAGGCAAGGTACAGAGAACAATACATAGTTACACAGATGTTGATGGCAGATAAGGGCCTACAGCCTGTCTAGTCTGCCCATGTGTGCACGTACTTTGCTTCTTCAAGCTACTCTAGAACTAGGTTGTCCCCTTCCCCCAAATACCGGGATCCCCCAATGCCTGTTCGATGCATTCTTAAATTCTGTAATAATTTCTGCCCCCACCACCTCCTCCTGCAGGGTGTTCCATTTGTCCACTACCCTCTCCCTGAAGAAATTCTTTCTCCTGTTCCCTCTGAACCTCCCTCCCTCCAGTTTCATCCCATGTCCCCTAGTCCTGGAACATCTTTTTCAATGAAAAATTGTGTTTTCCTGCACCTTGTTCCTCCTTGTGTGGTACTTTTATGTCTCAATCATATCCCTGCTCTCCCTCCTCTCCTTCAGGGAGTACATATTTAAGTCTTTCAGCCTGCCCTCATAGGTTTTGTGATGTAATCCTTGCACCATCTTGGTTGCCCTCCTCTGAACTGCCTCCACCCTATGTCCTTATTCAGGTAAGGCCTCCAGAACTGGACACTGTACTCTAGGTGTGGCCTCACCAATGTCTTGTGCAGTAGAATTATGACCTCCCTTTTACTGCTTATGGTACCCCTGCCTATGCAACCCAACATCCTGTTTGCTTTTCTGGCTGCCTTGTCCTACTGACTCCCTACCTTGAGGTCATCAGAGATGACAACCCCTAGGTCTCTTTCCTGTTTGGAGCATTCTATAGCCTCCCCCCTAGCTGATATGTTGTTCCTGGGTTTTTATGCCCCATGTGCATTATTTTGCATGTCTTTGCATTAAGTCTTAGCTGCCTTGCTGAAGTCCAGGTAGGCCACATCCAGTGCCCCCCCAATCCACCCCTCTTGTCACCTAGTTGAAAATCCAATGAAGTTAGTCTGGCACAACCTCCCCCCAGAAAAACAATGTTCTCTTGGGTCCTGTAGACCATTGGCAACCAGGTGTTCCACTATTATTTTCTTCACTAGGGTTTCCATGATCTTTCCCACTGCTGAGGCCAGGCTGACTGGTCTGTAGTTTTCCACTTCCTCTCTGTTCCAGCTTTTATATAGGGGGACTACATCAACTGTCTTCCAGTCTTTGGGTACCTCTCCTGGTTTTTTTTTTTTTTTTTTTGCAATTAACTTTATTTTGTAATTTTCCAAACAATAACTCTAAACAAAAGGTAACATCATCAAAAATCAATGAACAGTGTCAGTGAATAATGAAGAGCAATAAAATATAATGAATCAATAAATAAAACTTACCATAACAGTGGAACATTACAGTTCACTAAAAGAAAACAATAGAAGACAAGAAACCGTATTCCCCCTTCCCTCCCAAACCCCAAACCCCACCCATCCACACTCCTTGTCTACCTGGGGAAAAAGACAAAAACAAAAATCATGAAAACTCAAATGCAGGAGGGCTGTTGTCCTGGAGATAATAAGATGATAATAACCTCTGTCCAGAATCAGACCAATGCTCTACATATCAAATCGACTTGTTTAAAGGGGAAGATAAGAGGTATTAAGATGATTGTATTACATAAGAATATAGAGGGGTCCAACAAGCCTGGAACTTGTGCCATGCATGATTAGAGAGGGTGATTGCAGTCTGCATTGTAGGCACATAAAAATTCCTGAAGCCACTCGGAGTATGAGGGCATCCAATCTCCTCTCCAGTGTCTCATAATTGTTAATTTAGTAACTAGTGAGATCATGGCCATATCCGATTTCTTTTGAATTGTAGAAATAGTGGAGTAATCCCCTAAGAGACAAACATAAAAACACAGAAACACAGAATTTAATGGCAGATAAGGACTGCTTGGCCCACCCAGTCTGCCCATTGCCCTACCTAATAGACAAGCTGCAGATCTAGTTAACCAACAGCCTACTTCCTCCTACCCCTAACCCCAAGAATTGGCTTATGTCTGTCCCATGCATTCTTGAATTCCCCCACTGCTTTTGACTCCACAACCTCCACAGGAAGGCCATTCCATGCATCCATAACCCTTTCCATGAAAAAATACTTTCTCACATTACCTCTAAGCTGTTCCCCTTCTATCTTCAAATTGTGCCCCCTTGTTCTTGCATATCTCTTTTTCTGAAAGATGCTACCCTCTTGGACTTTGTTGATTCCCTTGAGGTACTTAAAAGTTTCTATTGTGTCCCCCCCTGTCCATCCTTTCCTCGAGGGTATCTTATTAAGCTCCTTTAGTCTCTCTTCATATGTCTTCTGGTGCAGACCCTGCACCATTTTAGTTGCCCTCCTCTGGACTGCCTCCATCCTGTCTATGTCCTTGTGGAGATTGGGTCTCCAGAACTGCACACAGTTTTCCAGATGGGGTCTCACCAGCTGTCTGTACAGAGGGATAACAACTTCCTGTTTTCTACTGCTGATGTCTCTTCCTATACATCCCAGTATCTCCCCAGCCCTCCTTACTGCCCTCTCACATTGCTTGCCCACCTTCAGGTCATCTGATATGACTAACCCCAGGTCCCTTTCCATTTTTGTTGTTGTTAGTATCTCACCCCCCATAGTGTACTCTTCCCCTGGGTTTTTGTTTCCCAGGTGCATTACTTTGCACTTCTTAGCATTGAATCTAAACTGGCATACATTTGACCATTTCTCCAACCTTACCAAGTCCCTTCTTATCCTTTCCACCCCACCTTGTATATCCACCCTGTTGCAGATCTTTGTGTCATCTGCAAAGAGACATACTTTTCCTTCCAGTTCCTCTGCAATGTCACTTATAAAGACATTGAAGGGGACCGGTCCTAGAACTGAACCCTGCGGTACCCCACTAGTAACCCCCCTTTCTTCAGAATAGACTCAGATTACTCTTACCCTCTGTGTCCTGTTGTCCAGCCAATTTTTTACCCAGGCTACCATCTTGGGACCCACTCCCAGGCTGGTTAACTTGTATATTAATCTTTTGTGCGGGACTGTGTCAAATGTCTTGCTAAAGTCTAGGTAGGCCATGTCCACAGCCCCTCCCTGATCTACTACTTTGGTCACCCAGTCAAAGAAATATATTAGATTCATCTGACATGACCTTCCTGCTGTGAATCCATGCTGCCTTGGGTCTTGTGCCCCTCTGGCATCTAGGTACTCAACAATTCTTACCTTCAGAAGTGATTCCATCATTTTCCCAATCACTGAGGTCAAATTTCCTTTGTGAAATAGGAGGGACACCCAAAAAAAGAAATTAAGGCTTTTTGTACTATGGACCAAAGAGAATTAGCTCTAGGACAGATTCAAAGGACATGTAATAAGGTGCCATCCTCTTGTCCACAGAGTTCACACGTAGGGGACTCTCATTTTCCCTTCTTATGCAACTTATAATGGGAATAATAAAGGTCATGCAGAACATTGAATTGCACCAATCGTAGGTGGTCCTGCTTGACAAATCTATATACGTTCTCCCAAATCTTGTGCCAATAGGAATCTTGATTATCGATGTTAACGGAGTGTTTCCAATAAAAGGCCATGAGGGAAGTGAATTCCAGACTTGTATCCCCAATTCCTGATACAGTCGAGAAATAACTTTGTCTTTAACAGAGAGTAAGCCCAACTTCTGAAACAGGGAGCTGGCTTCTTTTGACCATTTGCAGGTAATTTAGATAGGGATACAAATAATAAGGGTGGTAATATTAAGTGCTATTTATGGACAAGGTTTTGTTCCAAAATAAACCATGTAGGATGGGAAGAAGTGCCAGGCCCAGAAGTGTACCATTGAAAGTATTTCACCCCGTGCATAGACAAGTAATAATAATAAAAAAATCTAGCAGCTGAAGGGCCCCCCAGCCTGCACGGCATACACAGTTTGTGAAAGGCCCTCCTTGGGGGTTTGTTCAACTATAGAAAGGCCAAGCAAAGAGAATGCAATTTAGAAAAACAACTTTTGGTGATAAAAATATTAAGCATACTAAGTGGATATATTAAATGAGGCATAATGTTCATTTTAACAATGCTCGCCTTTCTCATAATGATAGGGGCAGGTGGCATCATCGCTTGAGGTCCAAGTCTATTTGTTTTAAAAGGGGGTCCAAATTAAGAGTCTATAATGGTGCAGATCACAGAATACCTGAATACCCAAATATAACAGGGCCTTGGGTTCCCACTGCAATCCTAGTTTTTCAATATCTTTCCTTGGAAAGAAGGATGAAAGAGGAAGGACCACCATTTTGTATAAATTTAATTTGTATCCAGAGAATGCACTAAATTGAGAGATGAGGTGCAATAGAGCTGGAAGAGAAGTTTGCCATTTGGAAATGTGGAGAAGTACATCATCCACAAACGCTGATAGTTTTAATTTCATGCCACCAATTTTAATACCATGGACGTCCATAGCTAAATTAGTTTTGTGGATCAGCAGCTCAATATAAAGATTAAATAGGTATGGTGATAGGGGGAAACCTTGGCGTGTACCTCTGGATAGGGGAAACACCTCCGACAGTTCATTATTACATAAAAGACGAGCTGAGGGCCTAACGCCTGTATCCTATGTACAAACTCCTCCAGAATCCCATATCTAACAAGGACCTCAAAAAGACAGGTCCAACAAACACAGTCAAATGCTTTCTCTGCATCCAGGGAGATGAGCGCTAAATTGTCACCAGTTCTCCTGGACGCAGAGATAAGGTGAAACAACTTCCTAAAGTGATCACTTTGGTTATGCCCTGCCACAAAGCCGGTCTGCTCAGGTCCCAAAAGGGATGTCCAGACTTGAGCCAAACGAGAGGCCAACACTTTAGTATATAATGTTCTGTCTACATTCAACAATGATATAGGTTGATAGTTTTTGGCTTTAGAAGGTTCCTTCCTTGGTTTAAGTAAGAGGACAATTCTGACCTCAAACAATGATAATTCTGTGGAAAGAAGCATGCCCAGGAAATTAAATAATTGAGTCAATAATGGGGTCAAGTCTTTCTTAAAGGTTTAATAAAAAGGGGGGGAACCATTGGGGCTGGGGGCTTTACCTAAGGGAAGAGCAGAAATAGCTGCATCGATTTCAGATTCAGATATAGGGCTGAGTAGAAGATTTTGCTGGTCCTGGAACAACTGAGGGTGGTTAGCCAACTCCAAGTAGTCAGTCAGGGCAGTGGAAGAGGATGAGTCAGGGGGAGGGGCCGACTATAACTGTTGATAGTAATCCTGAAAAATATCAGATATCTGTTTAGGGTCAAAAGTAGCAGAGCCAGTCTTGGGATCCAGTAGAGAGGAGATCCAGTGGGAATCAGATCACTGCTTTAAATGAAGAGCCAGGAGTCTCCCAGCTTTGTTACCCTGGCCTATGTAAGTGACTTTAAGCCTTGCAGCAACTTTATTGACTTTTTCTAAAAGATAAGCTGAATAGCTCACACTGAGCTGAGCTAATTTGGTTTGGGTAGTGTCCGAGGAAGTGGAGGATAAATTGTTTTCAAAGTCTCGGATTCTAGTAAGCCAGGTTTCAATTTGAGTGGTGTGTTTTTTCTTAGGAACTGAAGCCATCCTTATGAGTTTGCCCCTCCAAGTTACTTTGAGTGCCCACCAGAGTACATCTAGGACCTGGAGTGAGCCCTGGTTTTCCCGGATGGAACAGGATAGAAAGTCTAAAGCAAGCAACATTGTCTGCATCTTTCAAGAGTAAGTTAAGTGACCAGGTGTGAGCTCTGACCTTCAGATGGAGGGATCTATAGAGAGGAGCTATAGAGAGGAGTACTGAAGACTGGTCAGACAGGACTTCAGATTTTATTTGACAATTTTGTAGTAGGGGCAGTATATGATGGCTGACTAGAAAATAGTAAATCCTGGAAAAAATGTTGTGAGGGGTAGGAAAAAAGTATAATCTAAATCTTGCAGATGAAGAAGCCTCCAGGGGTCAACTAGCCCCAGTGAACCCATAAATTTCCTAAGCGCTTGCTGAGCTGGAGAAAAGCCCGCATGGGTTCTATATGTTCTATACAAATAGTTAATTATTACCAGGTTCCAATTCCCACTGATGATTAGCGGGAGATGGCTGTATGAGGCCAGTGCAGAGGACAAGGCAGGGAAAAAAGTGTGAGAGTCCAAATTTTGGCCATAGATAACACCAAGGAGTAGATTTATGTGGCCCAACCTTCCATGAACAAAGAGGTATCTGCTCTCTGGGTCTTTCACCTCACCGAGGAGGACAAATGGGAGACACTTGTCTATGAGAATGGCCACACCCCTCTTACGAGGGCTGTTGCCAGCCCCAAAGACCTGCGCCACCCATGACTTACAGAAATTCTGTGCTTGACTCGCTAATAAGTGAGTCTCTTGAAGGAAGACAAATGTGGGGGTGGTAAGTATTCAAGTGTCAAAGGATTGCATATTATTTCCAGTTATCTCGCCCCCCCTTAATATTCCACATTATAATGTTGAGGAAGTTAGCCATAGAAAATAGAAAGAATTATAGAAAGGAAACAAACACCATATACTCTAGGTAGAACCCAAGTACACGAGGACCCCCCAATCTTATCTTCCCCATAAAAGCCAAACAACCAGAAAGTAACCCACTTGTACACAGAGATAATAACATAAAGAAGACAGCTCTGGCCAAGTGTCTACTCCTATCCATAAGGTCCATGATGGGACTGAGGCTACTCTGCATTCTGGCCAAGGCTTAAATAGAACATGAAAACTAAACCAATCCCCCATGACAGAAGCTCCAAAAATAAAAGAGAGTAGCAAAGTAGTAATAGCACTGACTTGAAATCAAGGGACTATGAGTTGTCTATGATGTTTAGAACATAACCCTTACCCAGGGCTTCAGTTAACTCCATTTTGGGAGTATTTGGCTCCCAAAAATAAGGCAAAAACTTCCAAAGTAAAGGAGGAGGAAGTCATTGACTTCCAAATGTAAAAACCTAAATTGAATGACTTCCAAAACTGAAGGCACTGAAGCTAAGAAATTATTGATTTTTTTGTAAAAGAAATTGTATTTGACCACTAATATTTGTATTACCATCCATCAACTGATCATTCCTAGAATATTGGTTTTCAAATTGTGGGATCTGGGAAGTATTTTGACTTCCAAAAAGTTGGAATGACTTCCAGATTTTGACTTGTGGAAGTATTTGACTTCTAGTAAAAATAAATTAACTGAACCCCTGCCCTTACCCACTAGAATGAATAAACACTTAAGCAACGGCTAGCAGGTTTCATAAAAGGATTAACACACTAAGTATTTAAACAGCACCTAATGTCTTAAACAGCATCTCTGAAAAAACTCCAGACGTTAAATACTAATAAGTCATAATCTCTAAGGGATAAATAATAATCTAAATCATAGAATCATAGAAATTTGACGATAGGAAAGGACCCCTCTGGCTCATCTAGTCTGTCCAATCCTCCCTTTCACATACCCCCTCCCCACCTGCCCCCACTCTCCCCCAATACTCAGTCCCATATGCCTGTCCCATGCCCTCTTAAATTTATCCACCATCTTAACCCCCACCACTTCGTCTGGCAGTCTGTTCCAGGGCTCCAGCACCCTCTCTGTGAAGAAGTGCCCCCTCAGATTGCCCCTGAACCTATTTCCTTGCAATCTGAGGCTGTGCCCTCTAGTTCTGGCTCCCTCCTTCCTTCTCAGCAGACCCCCTTCACCTTCTTTATTGAGCTCCTTTACATATTTAAATGTTTCAGTCATGTCTCCCCTTTCTCTCCTTGTTTCCAGCCTGTACAGATTCAGCATGTACAGATTGAGAGAAACATTACTGAAAGGTCATTACCTGAGCCAGACTATATAGAGATCATTGCCACAGTGACAAAAAGAAATTAAATCATATAAGGAATAAGGCACAGACAGTTTAAAAGTTAGTGGCAAAACACTAAAAAGAAATGGCAACAACAATGAACGTAGACTGGGAGTTAGTAATATAAGCCTACTAAGTATAACATAATTGTGGTGTATTAAACAGGTCCCATAGACAAACTCCAGAAGCATACTGAAGCAAGTGTAACAAGCACACAGAGGGCTCCAGCAGGGGGAAGAAGCACTATCTCCACCGTAATGTAGAATAAAAGGCCACACTTGTAGAAAGTTCTAGAGGCACTTGTTGCACCAGTATCATTGCTGTGGCAAACTAGCATGTACCATAAAACCAAAATAATTTTCAATGAAAAAAATAGTTAAGAACTGGTGCCATCTTCTAGCGGTGAAACAAGAAACACAGTAACACTACTCTAGTCCATATTTCCAACTGAATCATTCATGCAGACCGCTACCTCTCCTGTTTCCAGTGACCGGCTAAACAGGGTTGCCAGAGGTTCAGCCACCACCTCTATTAGCTACCCCAGTACCCCAGGATGTAACCCATCTAGTCCCATAGCTTTATCAACTTATTCCTTCCAGTTCCTTTAGAACCCTTTCCTGTGGAAAAGGACTTGTATCCATTTCTGTGCCCTTCCTACCCTTTCTACTCCCTTCTGACCCATTACCTGCCCCCTACTCTGTAAAGACTGAGCCGAAATATCTATTAAGTATGTCTGCTTTGCTGTTGTCATCCTCCACTCAACCCCCGTCCTCCCCTTTCAGCCTCATTATCCCTCCCTTTGCCTTCCTTTTTTCACTTGCTGCACTTACCTATAAAAAGGTTTCGTCCTCTCTAACCACTGATTTCACAATGTGCTCCTCTGTTTGTGCTTTGGCTTCCCTTACTGGCCTCCCCACCTCCCTTTGTTTCATCACGTAACTCTCTCTGTCCCCTTCTGGCTGTATCTTTTTGTATTGTTTGAATGAAATTTTTCTGGCTTTCAATTTCTCCACTACCTCCTTGGAATACCATAATGGTCTCCTCTTCCTTTTCCCCTTGATAACTTGTTTTACTCATAATTGTGTTGCCCTTGTTATCCTTGTTTTTAACACTGCCCATTGTTCCTCCACCCCTAATTTCCTTCCTATTCCAGTTAGTGCCTCTTTCAAGCATTTCCCCATTTTCCCAAAATCTGCCCTCCCAAAGTCGAGGATTCACATTTTTGTGTGGCTCAGTTCTGCCCCTTCAGTTATGCTAAACCACCAGTGATCACTGTTCCCCAGGTGCTCCCCCACTTTGATCCCCATCACACTGTCCCCATTTTTAAGCACCAGGCCCAGTAGTGCCTCCTGCCATGTGGGTTCCATGACCAGTTGTTTAAGGATGGCTCCCTGAAGAGAGACCAGGATAAACCTGCTCCTGGCTGACACCACTGCTGTGAGGCTCCGCTCCACTTCTGTAATATTAGAGTTAACAACCAGTATTACCTCTCCCTTGCGCATCATCCTTTGGACAGCAAGCATCAACTGCTTATTAGTCTCCTCCCCTTAGGCTGGTGGTCTGCAAATTAGCCCTGTGTAGATGGCTGACCCTATTTTTCTATCAAGCTTAACCCACAGTACCCCACCCCCTTGTTCCCCTTGAATCTCTGTGGCCTTTAAGTTATCTTTCACATAAAGTTCCACTCCTTCCTCTTTCCTGCCTGTCCTATCCCTTCCGAATAGAATGTAGCCTGGTATGGCCCTCTCCCAGTCATGGTTATCATCACACCAGGTCTCTGTGATGACCACAATGTCCTGGCCCAACTATGCCATGGCTGCCTCCAGGTCCTCCATCTTGTTATTAAGGCTCCAGGCAGTGGCACACATGGCTATCCAGGATGTGACTTCCCTCCTCTGTTTTGTTGCCCTGTGCACCCCCCCCTTTCCTGGGCACTCTTTTTCACTGGTCCTCCCTGTACCGCCTGTGTTCTGGGGGGATACTAACCCTCTTGATCTTCCTGGCACCCTTCCCTTGGCCAGTTTAAATACTTGCTGCAGAAGCATTCAAACTTCTCATGTAGGACTAAGGTCTCCTTCCCAGATGGATGCAGGGTGTCATCCTTATGCAGGCTCGCATCCTCCCAGGTGGGTCCCCAGTCCACCATGAAGCCAAAACCTTAATTTCTGCACCATTCCTTCAACCAGGAGTTGAATTTCTGGATGTGGATTGACCTAGCCTTCCCCATGCCATGGACAGGTAGTACCTCCAAGAAAGAGACAGAGCATGCCATCTGCTTTAGACTCATCCTAACTTCCTGAAATTCTCCTGGATTCTGGCTATCCCCACCTTGTCCCCTGCAAGGTCATTTGTCTGCATGTGGACAATGACATCCAGTTCCTCCCTTTTTGCTATTGACCTTGCGATCTTATGGATCCACTTCCCATCCATCCATCCAGTGCTTCCTGGGAGGAACTTGACCTCCCTCTCTCCACTGCTAGGTGCCCCTAACATCACTGCCTGGACAACTGAGTCCCTCACTAGGAGTAGCTTCCTCTTCCTCTGGGGTCCTCTCCCCCCTTCCCTGGGGCTCTATCATGGAGGAGCTGGCTATCCTCCTTGGTCTCAGCTGTGGGTGCTCTTATGGGGCTTTCCTGGTCCTCTAAGACAGTGTAGGAGTTTCTTAGCTGAATTGGCTGGGGGATGTGCTTCAGACCCTTCTTCTGCACTCTCCCTGAGCCCACCGCGGTCCATCCATTCCTCCTCCTGGGCATCCTTTGAGGTTCAGGTTGTGGACCCAGTGGCCTCTGGGTGGGGTGAAGGTTTCTGATTCCTGGCCAACTCAGCTAGGACACAGGCAACCTCCTCCTTCAACCCAGTGTAAGTGACATGCATGCAGTGGTATGTATCACAGTGCCACACACTGTGCCAACCCTATACTCACCCAATAGTCAGCCGTCCTGTCACCCAGCACATAGCAGGGCACCAAGGCATGATGCGTGCAGTATGTAGGCATCGTGGCATGATCCAGGATACTTAGCACACAAATGTGTAAACAGACCAGCCGCGTCACACACACCACCTGACAGCAGACACTGTGGAACCCCTTTCTGTTCCTAAATGCCTCCTCGTGTATGGACGGTGTCAATATGCAAATATGTGTGCTGTCTACTGTGCCATATACATGTGGCATACTGTGCATGGCATAGAGTGTCTGCTTCATGACACGGACATCATCGTTCACCATTGGGAACCTGATGTGGTCCTGCACATGTGTGACCAGGGCATCCATCGCCTGTGTCACTGCCTAAGACATGGAAGACTGGCATACACCCACAGCATCACCAGTCACCAGCTGGAATGATCCTGAAGCATAGTATGACAGGGCACATAACACCTTGATCTCCACTGTCATTGCCCTGGATCACCGTGTCCATGGGGCAATGTCATCACGGACCATGTCACACAGTTGTGCGATCATGACCCAAGGAATCCTGAATCTCTCAATGCAATGGGTGTCCCTCATCGTGGCAGCATCCAGTCATTGTTGGAAGACTCTGGCCCATGGTCCCGCATGCTTCTGCTGCTGCATCTCCACATTGAGCAGCTGCACACATTCAACAGTAGTCTGGGACATATCCTCCCACACGCTTATGGTTTCTGGTCTCCCCATACACATACGACTGCATCCCCTTTATATGCTCCAGTTCACCTGTATGTGCCTTTAACTGGGCATGGAGTAGGTGATGTGGGTGCTGCCCTTACCTGTGCAGGTGTAATGTGCACACACACTGCCCCGTGTTGTAGTGGATATGGCCGCCAAGCAGAGTTGAGGTGCGATGGCTGCGGAACAGGCCGTGCATGTGGGACAGTACCCAAAATGTCTTTGGAGGGTGTTGGAGGACACCTACACCTACCGCCATGGCAGTGGTACCCTATGATGTCTGCAGGGACATGAACGGGTAAGTACCTCACCTGCAGGTTATGATGTGGGGCAATGTGGGGTGTGGCCACTATCCATACTGCTAACCATTCTTTTTCAATCTCAACCTGCACAGGATCACCTTAGGCTGCCACACAGATTAGAATTCAGCATAGTGGAGCAGCCTGATGGGGCAGCATGTGTTTTCTGGACTCCCCCCACGCTGTCACAGATGATGGCAATTGAAGAAACCTGGGTACCTGTCCCTGAGGGTGGAGGGTGAGGAGGTACAGCACAAGTTGGATGGCTGTGTGGTGTGGTGAGTGGTGGTGCACTTGAAGATGAGTTCTGTGTACCTTGTGATGTCTCCTTGTGCATCCTTGCCATGCTTGGCAGTGATCTGTACACATACCGTACAGACTGACACTCTATGTCACTTCCATTACAGTGCTACAGGGGACCCATCCACCACCTTGTGCTGCTGCCACTCAGATGTGATGATACAAGCACCTCCAGCGGTACAGCCAACAGCCAGGATGGGGATGCCTGAGGGGACATGATCCACCAGTGGTGATGTTTGGTGCAGTTCACCGATGACAGTGTGGCCCCTGCATTGGGCATTCAAATGTGGAATGACCATAGGGCCCATGTTGTTGCTTGCACAGTACAGTGATAGTGTGTTGTTGTTGGATGTTTTCTCTGCTTTATTGCTATGCTGTTGCTGTGATCTGTACAGTTTGACATTTGTTCATTAAAGGTATTAATACCTGTCACCTGTGTGGTTACCATCTCATGTTCTGCGGGTGGTGGGTGGGGCTGTGTGATGGGTCTTGGGGGGCCATGGGTGACATATGGTGGGGGGTGTAGGGGTGCCTGGGGGTGGGCAGCCTGCGGGCAGGTGCATGTGGCCCATATGTGAGCCATATGTTTTATGGCAGGAGCTCCCATGCAGATATACCTGTTGGTGGCTGTTGTGCATTGCTGGGGGGCACAGTGCTGTTGTCAGAGTTCATGCACCTGCTTCACTGTGCACTATCCTCATGCTGGATGTCAGGACCATTGTGCGCTGTGCCATCTGTGTGCCACTGCCGCTGGCCTTCACAGCTGCGCTTTGGCCATGCGGTCCCATCACATACTGATGTACCTGTGGGCATTCTGGGACTGTTCCTCCACCAGTGCCTGCCATTCCTCCACAGGGTGTGCTTTGCACACCATGGTTTGGGGTGTGGTAGCATCATCCATGCCCCTTGGTGTTTCCCTTTCATACATGTGCACCAGCCTGCACTGCCGTTTGCCCATGCCCAGCAATGCACACATGCTCTACACATCATGCTTGTGTGCCTGGCCAGCTATGTGGCTGGTGTGCATGCCATAGGAACAGTGTTGTGGGGCCCTGGGCATCCTTTCCAGCTGTGTATGCTACTGCTCCTTGGCATGCACGCCCCTCAGCACATGTACCCTGTATGCTATAGCACATGAGCAACAGTGCTTTTCTAGTGTCTGGGTCAGGCAGGTGTGGGGTGTTACTGCCATGGGATCCAGGTTCTGACCATTTAACCAAGTGTACTTGGCAGCTGGCTATGCTGCATGGACATCTATGGCAGCCTTCCTCCTGCTGTAGGTGTGCATGCCAACCACTACGTGCTTGGTAGTTGAACCTGGTTTTGTGCATGCATGCTAGGTGTTGCTGTATGCAGCCATGCCCCTGCATACATGCCATGCATTGCTGCCATGGAGCTATACACAGGTTGCTTACACAGGATCCTGTGTGGTTTTGTGCATTCCACACCGCTGTGACATGCGTGGGATCTTCGCATAGCCACCTATGCACACTCCATGCACACCACTGCACAGCCATGTTGCCATCATGTATAGGGCCCAATATGCTTAGAAAAGATGTAAATGGAACATTGAAAAATTTACTTCAGCTCCCAACTTCCAAACCATCAGTGGCTAGATTTCGCAAAAAGCACAAAGCACAGCGCAAAAGTTTGCGTTGCACTTTGCGATTGCGCAGGTGTCAAATGTTGCTATTCACAATCAGATAGCACACTGCACTATTTGACTGAGAACAGGGCCAGGTTGAGTCGGCGCTAACCTTAATACTGAAGTGCTAACCCCACTAGTGCTCCACCAACATGCAGCCAGGAGTATGGGTCCGCATTGAATAGTACAGGTGCGCTATTTTTGATTCACAAAAAGCAGCCATGTAAATGAGACCATTAGGCATGCAAGGTGGTATGTGGCAATTTGCATGCCCATTATGGGCTCATAAACATGGGCTGCATTGGAGTTTAGCTTGCTCCCCCAGCCCCTACCCCAGAGGCAGCCATGTGTCTATGGTGTCTCATGGTCCCCCCCCCAGTGTTCGCCAGCTCAAAATGACAAATAAATGTTCCCTGGTGCTAGTGGTTCCTCCTCCCCACTGATCCCAGGCCTGCTTTTCATAAAAGACATACAGTATCCCTGATGTCCAGTGGTCCATCCCCCCACCCAATCCCTCACCTGACCTGTGAGACATTGTCCCTGGTGGTTAGTAGTCACTCCCCCACATGAGAGCTAGATATATATATATATATATATATATATATATATATATATATATATACACACACATACACACACACACACACACATATATATATATATATATATGTTTACCATGGCGCAGTCGTGCCACTATATTTAGGGTTAAGAAGGCACTTCTATGTTAAAGTCTAAAGTATGTGCATTAATAACTTTGGACCTGTTCAATGGGGGCATGGTAGATCTCTTGATTTGCCAAATTTCATTTTGGTTAGATTTATGGTCTTTGCGCATGAAAACACTGAAAAATGCAAAATTATCCAGTTTTGGAGGCAGCTTTTGGGATTTTGTCCTTGGCCCTGCACAGCCATTGTGTGGTGTGCCACTCTGTGAGATGGCTCATTTGAAAGAGCTTTGGTGGCCAAACATGCTGCTTTTCATTTGGTGAAAAAGAATTGAGGCATTCAAAAGTTATGCCACTTTTAAGTTCCCATTATAAGTCAATGGCAAAATTTATATGGTTGTTTTACGAACAAAGAATGGGGTTCTGGCCATCTGGTCCCACCTGCTGGTCAAAGAATTTGCAGCCTCGAGGTTCAAGAATCTTTGTCCCTGAGAATTCTTTGATAGCGAGGTCCACCATCTTGTTTTTAGATTTCCGATCGTAAAAGCACAAATATCTCGGCTCAGGGGTCACTCCTGAAGTAAAACTTGGATGGGTTTTACTCAGGGGGCTCTGATCTATCGAGTCTCGCCTTTGGTTTCATTCAAAATGGTCATAAAATAGAGTTATAAGGTTTTAAAATTTTTGATTGCAGCTCGCTAACAATCTTTGATCGCGAGCCTGCAAATTCTTTGATCGTGAGATTCTTTGATCGCGATCTTGCATCACGAGCTAAAAACACTACTATCTCAGCTCAGGGGTGGGCTAGGGACACAAATGAGGGTGGGTTTTGCTCAGGGGCTTTGTTCTATCGAGGCATGCCATTGATTTCATTTAAATCTGTCTAGAAATAGTGTTTCACCATTTTTTATTCTTTGATCACGAGCATGCAATTTCTTTGATCGTGAGCCTGCAAATTCTTTGATCATGAGATTCTTTGATTGCGATTGTGCATTGTGAGTGAGGGACAAGATGGACAAATTAAAGAATCTAATTTCTCAGCTCAGGGGTGTCCTAGGAAGACAAATGAGGGTGGGTTTTGCTCAGGGGGCTTTGTTCTGTTGAACCACGACAGTGGTTTCCCAGAATTCCTTCTAATTTTTGATTTACAGCATTTTTTATTCTTTGATCATGAGGCTACAAATTCTTTGATTGTGAGCCTGCAAATTCTTTGGTCTTGAGATTCTTTGATCGCCATCTTTGATCGCGAGATAGGGGCAAGATGGACAAATTTTATGATGCATCAGATAGGGCAATTTCAACAATCTTTAAGTTTAAATATCTCAGAAACGGTTTGATCTTTTTACTTGAAATTTGGAGGGTGTTCATGGCATGTCCTGTAGATGTGAATGACAGTGTTTATGTGTTGGAAAAAAAAATGTTTTCTGAAGATATTGTGTGACGCAATTAACGTGTTGCAGACAGTGTTTTGCATTGTGCTGGTGGCTTGAAATTGATAGGGTACCTATCCGTAGTGTTATGAATGTAGTTGTCAGTCGCTGTGCCTGTTAAATTTTAACAGGTGTGGAATTGTGCAACTCTGATGAATGAAATTTTCAAATTTAACATGTTATATCTTGGACATGGTTTGGTCTTTTGCATTGAAATTTGGAGGGTGCTCTCGGCATGTCCTGTAGATGTGAATTACGGTATTTACAAGTTGGAGAAAAATTTTTTTGAAGACATATTGCTTGACACAATTTACATGTTGACAACAGTGTTTTATATTATGCTGGTGGTTTGAAATTGATAGGGTACATAGCCTTAGTGTCATGGATGTAGTTTTCAGTCATTGTGCTTGTAAAATGTTAACACGTGCGGAATTATGCATCTCTGACAATTGAAAATCTCTAACTTTAAAATGTTATATCTCAGACATGGTTTGGTGTTTTACATTGAAAGCTGGAGGGCGTTGATGGTGCATACTCGTTTACAAGTTGGTGTGAACGCAGGGCCCAAAGGACTCATGATCTCACCACTTTTCAGAGTCAGGAGCACAGGGCCTGAAGGGCCCGTGCTCCCACCAACTTGCTAAAGGTGTTAGTTTTATTCTTTCTCAAAATAAGAAATTTATGTAAATCAGATTATTTGAAAGAACATTAAAAAGTCAGAATTAGTCTTTGTTGCCCTCATTCTTCCCATCATCCAAGACTGACAGCTGACGGGTGTGTCATTCTGTTATGGAGGCCTAAATGTCACCCCATTCTTATTTATTGTGGCTTGTGAATGTAATTTCAGATGGAATGGGGTGACATTTAGGCCTCACAACCCCAATGACCCACCCATCAGCTGTCAGTCTTGGAATGATGGGTGGGTCCAGGGGGGAGGGGCAACCCTAAAGATTTTTCTTTTCCTGACTTTTTGTGTTTTAACCCTAAATGATGCATTAATGCAGTTTTTTTGGATAGAAGATATATATATAAAATATATATATGGAGTGGGCATCTGGTGGGACGAGAGATCACTAGCCACCAGGGATATGTTTTGTATTAAAATCAGTCTGGCGGTTGGTGCAGGGGACCATTAGCACCAGGGAATACTTAAATGTTTACAATCAGGCCAGCAATTGGCAGGGTGGGACCACTAGCACCAGGGCATATTTAAAGTTTTACACTTGGGCCAGCAATCCTTGGAGGGACCACTAGCACCAAGGAATACTTTTATTTTTATACTCGGGCTGGAAATTGGTGGGGGGGACAATCAGCATGTGAATACTTAAATGTTTACAATCGGACAGGTGATCAAAGTGGGGTGGAGAGACCACAAACACCTGGGTAACACCCAGGCTGCTAATTGGCGGGGGTGCCACTGCAGTACCTCTGCCAGCAACTAGGACTGCATGGGATTAAAGCAAGGTTTCAGTCAGTGGTGTTTGCTACATGCAAGGGAACCTTGCAAAAGGCCTTTGTGCAAAGCAGATGGTTTGTAAATCGGACTGTGACGATATGCATGTCCTCTCCCCCTCACTTGCATTGTGGTCCACTTAACACACTACAAACTGGGCTTTTGTGAATACCAAATCAGTGCATAACCTGGTTTGCTCTCACAAAACTGGGTTTGTGTCAGGGCAAAGTTTTATGAATCCTGGCACAGATTTGGTGAGAGCTGAAGTTGGCCAGATGTCTATCCAGAAATTAACTGAATTTAGAACCTTATAATTTTGGATCAAGTGGCAGTAACTCCCTAGCAGTCAGCACATTGAATTTTATGTACTGGGGAGAATAACTTGTCAAGATACTAGTTTTCAGTTGCCTTGGACATTAAACTTAATCAAGTTATTTAATAACGCTGACTTGAGCTATCTATAAATTTCACGGAATCTGGAATCCTTTAAATTTAACAACTAATAAGGTACCCAATAGACTGATTGATCAATCCAAACAGACAGACATGGCATTGGTGAAAGAATAGAAAGCGTGTAAATGTTAGCTGCAAATAAGAAAGATTGCCAACTAGAATCCTGTCTCTTTCAGTTACACCTGCTGAAAGAAGACTATCTTCCAGTTATTTAGGCTTTAGGACAGCAATGTTTAAGGCAAGATATGCCACATCCACTGAGATGTCTCCATTCTTTTATTGTAACCATAGCTTAATAGAGAGCCTGCTACATGTATTGCTCATCTGTCTGCTTTACAATACACAACTGAATATCTTTTTAGCTGAATTTATTTTTAGTAACTCATATGAAGCCCATGAGAAATTATTAATTTGACTCATGAATTCCCAATCTGAACGTGTCATTGGGCAATTTGTAAATTTTTGCAGGCCATTTCTTATAAATTCTAAAAATTATAAAGATTCTTATTTTCTGTAATAGCTTTAAACCTGTGGAACTATAACAAGCAGGCATAAGGAGCATCACAAATGTGCAGCCAGCTGCTTTAGAGCTGGCAGAGGACAGAGATTGGTAATGGAAGCAACATCACAGATGGGGGTTTCAGCCCATGGGGCTAGGGGGATCCAGTGCACAACCAGGTACAGAACTTTGGCTGGGGTTAGGAAGGAGAGGGTTACCTGACTAAAAAAGAAACCATGAGGGATAGAATGATGGACTAATCAATTAGGCCTTGAAGTGGGCCTTGGTACAAGTCAAGTTGGTGAGGGAACACACGCAAGACACGTATGTTTTGCACATGTCTGTTATGGGACTGCTTCATGCACAGACATTCTTGATTTCTAAAATTCCAGGGTTATTGGGTGCAAACCTAGTTTGTGCTCAGGAACATCAGAAATGCCTAATTTGTATTCTGATGTATGTGCCGGGGAAGTCTTTGTTCTGGTGCATACCATAATTTTAGTTTTGAATAATGCTAATTGGTGGTTCACAACAGGTGCCTCTGTGCTGCTGTTTTGTGGTTCAACAATTTGTGACTGAGAATTAGACCCATGGTCAGGAAACACAGGAAAGCCCCATGTGGACTAGTTTATTTATATGACTGGAAGCCCTTCAATACACAGTTCATTTTGGGTGTGGGGGCTGCCACATCCAGCAGACAAGGATCAGTGTTGGGGAAACATCAGTACATCTTAATTATAGTATTCGCTCCAGATGGTGGAGGGTAAACACAGTTACAAAAGGCAGTTTTGATTCTTTTTTTATTCTTGTTTTGGAGATGCCAAAACATGACACTTTCAGGTTCCCATTTGCTCTGTCATAAGACATAGTTACTACTCTGTCAATGTTATCTGTTCTGTTTACACTTGGAATCCCTTCTTCATTCAGCAATCTCTGATTACTTCTACAGACTGATTGTTATTACTGTAGCAAAGTTCCTTTTTACCAAAAATAATTTGTCCACTGGTGTATTGTTGGTCAAAAGCCTGATGAATACTGACCTTGATGTTAATATGCTGATCCATAGGTTAATGGCATGTATTGAAATGTAGTAACATAGGCATGTAGAAGCTGATGGCAGCAAAAGACCATTGATCCATCCATTCTTCCTCTAATACCCTATCCTACTACAAAGACCTAGTGTATGCCCACACTACCCACTCTCATGTTCCCTGATTTGGTGCTACCCCCACACCCTTAACTCTGTCCCGGTGGGAGCAATGTATCCTGGAGGATTCAGCTGAGTGTGTGTGACCTCAAATTTGGCTGAGTCTCAAGGCATATCAGCTACTGTATGTGGTGTACTGGCCTCAGGTGGGGTAGGCAGATCATATGGAGCATGCATAAGTGCTAGGCAGAGCAAAAGGACCACTGCTCTGCACCACATGGTAAATGTTGAGAAGCGAGAAGATGCCAAGAATGTTGGTGTGTAAGTTTCAGTAATGCTGCAACAAAAGCTGAAGCAGGAGCTGTACAGGCTGGCTAGCATGAAGGTTGGAGGAACTGAGTAAAAAAGAGGAAACTCTCATTATGTCATGGTACAGAGGGACTGAAATTGGCTGAGCTCTCAGAACTCATATGAAGATGCTGATGAAGTATTTTGACCATACAAGTTGCAGCAATCACATAAAGACTATTGGTGGGGTTCACACAGGTCATTTACCAGTACTTCGACTAAGGCCATCTAGCAGTGGCCATTTTTATCAGCCTCACAAGGCCTTTAACTTTGCTAACCACCAACTCTTAATCAAAGGCCTAGGTAACCTTAGCTGATTGGAGGAAGTGCTTATCTGGTGTCAGAGTTACTTGATGGGCACACACAGAAAACAAAGATTACTAACTCTTCTTCCCCTGTGTTGCCAGTCTCCATTGGAGTGCCGCAGGAGTCCATCCTGGGCCCTCTGTTTTTTTCAGTTTATTTTAGAATACACTCCCACTGGCATGCAGAAAGACCAAAATTCTATTTAATTCAGATGATACAGTAATTTTTTTTTTTTTTAATCAGGAGAGACACACTAAGCTGAAGCTTGTTTACAGGTGCGACCTGAGAGCACAAGGAAGTTAAGTGACTTGCTCTGGGTCACACAGTATGCAGTGGGGGCTGTAGGATTCAAACCCAGGTCTCCAGGTTTGCAGCTCAGAGTCTTAAACCACTGTGCTATACTGCCTCCTAGTGGGGGTGCTAATATCCAGGATTTCCAGAATGCCATCAAATCCGACTTCAACTCTGCAACAGTGGTTATTGGATCACAAGCTTGTGCTGAATGCCACTAAAACTAAATACATGATTTTCCTCAACTCCAAGAAAAAACTGCCCGAATGTGTCAGTACCCTAAATGAAACTAGCGTTGAAAAAGTTTCAAATACCTGGGCCTCCACGTAGACATCAATCTAACTTTTAACAGTCCCATTACGCACATGATAAAAACACACCAGAGGCTAGGCACACTGTACAGAATCAGTCCATTCCTGTTACCCTCAACATGGCATCTACTGGCCCAAATATTCCTTCTCTCACTCATTGACTATGGCTTGATTCTCTACTCCACAGCAGCTGAGTCTGAGATGCACAGGGTCAAAACCCTATACAACCAAATTGCCAGATTTGCTACGCAGCTCCCCACCTGGACCCACCACTGTGTCCTCCTAAAAAAGGTTAATTTGCCTTCTCTGATCACCAGAGTAAAGCTACAAATTGGCATTATGGCATGCAAAATCATCATGAATAAAGCACCTCCTATACATAACTTTTTTTTCAACCCAAAGTCCCACTAACTTACACCAGATCACTGGCCTCAACCAACTTCAAAATCTCCACACTTAGAACATGCACAGGCCAAAGAGCTTTACTGTTTCAACTGTCCAGTCTCTATAACTTACTACCTCAACATGTTATTGATCTGACGCTGGCCTTCTCAGCCTTCAAATCTAACTTGGGTAACTGTTTATCTAATTCAGGTTTGTGTAATTGCCTGCAACAGCTAGGTGGGTACTCTGCTAATTGCACGTTTACTGTCAATTTGTGTTCTTCTGTTTGGATGTACCCTATGTCTCTACCAATGTCTGGTCACCCATGAAAACTGCCAGATTCTTGTTCATGGTCTCAACCAGATGTTAATAAATAAATAAAAAAAAGAATTAATCCAGCATTTGTTAGTAATGGACATTACACAGTGCTGGCTCAGGGGAAAAATAAAGAAACATGGCAAAGTTTAAAAAAAAAACAAGAATAAAAGGGACTATTTTGACAAGATGGAGAGCCGCTAGTGGTAGCATAAAGAGCATGGTTCTTCATTCTGAACATGGTAAATCCGAGCTCTTCTCAAGGTATTGTAACACCACTGCCACATAAGTCTGTAGTACCAGGGGCACAAAATAAATCTTGTTACTTACTATTGTGAAATATTGATCTAGTTCCTGTTGGGAAAACAAAAAGAAGAGAACTAATGCAAAAAGCATGATTAAAACATTTTTCACTGTATATACTATAGCTTTACTGAGTAAAAGTGTAGAAAAGTCTGACAAATAAAAACACTATTATAGATCCACAGTAAAAAGTCCTTGCAATATGAGATATGCAGCATGAAGTATGATGCGTGAAGTATGCAGCACTGATTTTTTTTTGATTAATATTTTATTGAAGTTTTCAGAATATGACAACAAAGTATCACAGTACAACAACCATTGATACCTGGCCAGAGTAAAATTCCTTGGAAATACAATCTACAGATATTGGCGTATACGAGAGTAAGTATACAGTCAAACCTGTGCAGGAAATACAAACAGGAGATAACTAACAGTTTAAACAACTATAACATTAACCACAACAAAAATAAGAAAAACAATAAGAAAAAGAAAGAACATGGCCTAGAGAGTGTCTGATATTCCAGAATGAAAAACAGTCTCAGGCAATAACTTAAATATCCCCTCCATAGACATAAGAAACAATTTAGCCAAGAAAAATGTACCCACATAGGGAAAAAAGATATTTTTATGTTACAGACAGTCAGTATTCTAGGATCTTACCATAAAGCCGAACTAACAAGTGTATTTGTCCCCTTCCCTTGACTATACAACAAAAGGTAAAGAATGGACAGAAAAACAGCTTCTAAGGGACGAGCATAGGGAGCTTTAGTGCTGTTGAAATAAGAGAGAGGGAGAAGAAAGGACCAAAGGGCCAGAGTCCCATTAGCCGGAGGAGGAAGTGCCTCCCCGTACCTGGATACCATGAGGCTATAACCCCCAGTGGCTAAGCCGGGGGGATCCACCCAGCAAGTTCATCCCCGAGACATGAGGGGGGGTATCCATACCCATCTCAGTGGAAGTTTGCTCACCAGAAAGTTAAGAAAGGGTGACCAGGCCTGGACAAAGATCTGGTAGCTCTCTGCAGCAATATAATGTAAGCACTCGTAGCCAGTCACCCTTAACATAGACTCTATCCATTGATCTCTTGTGGGACTATCAGGAGAACACCAACGACGTAGTAGTAAGCACTTGGCTTCCATTACTGCCATCATGAACCATTATTTTTGAGAGCTAGGTAGAGGTGGTAGAAGGTAAGTATTGTCCAGGAGCAACAAGGATGCATTGGGTACCACTGTGACTGACAGGGTAGGCTCTATTACTTGGATGATGGCTGTTCACCTAGAAAGGAGCTTAGAGCAGGCTCACAAAATATGAAGTAAAGTACCCTCCCCTGAATAACATCTCCAGCATCTACTTTGATAAAGATGATTCATGCGATATAAAACCGCTGGAGTCTGGTACCATAACCATAGATTCTTAAGTTGCATAAGTCATCACGTGGTGTCCTTGCCCTTGGTATATCCATTTTTCTATATTGTCTTCCATTCCCTCTCACTAAGGGTGTAACCCAATGACCTCTCCCATCTCTTTTGCAAGTTGGTGAGGTCTGGAGCATGAGCCTGTGTGAGAATTTTGTATATTGTGCCCAACTTCGGAGGTGCCAAGGGGGGCCAAAATAACCTGCAGTCACCAAACATGACCTCCCTTGAAGGGGGGAGTGATACATTCACCGACCACTTTGATTGTAACAGATGTTGAACTTCAAGATATCACCAGTGGTGAGAAGTCGGAAGGGAGAATTGTTGCTGTATCTCCTGAAACAACTTAAGACAGCCCCCCAGTAATGAATACAAATCCCCCACCCTCATAATTCTCACCTCAGCCCAAGCTTGCCATATGAATGATGATCCTCCCATAGTCAATGGGGATGATGCCATAAAAGCCATAAATAAAGAGGAATCTGCCAGTCAGGCCCCAGGATATCCCTAGTGAAGTGCCATACATGCACCGTGTAATGCTGAGTAGGCAACCACCCGGGCAAATGTTGTCCCTCCCAGAGTACCTGCTCTGGAAACTGGGGGAAGACCATTCCATTTCCAACTCCAGCCACCAAATTGTGTGAGCAAAATTATTAGAATGCAACCAGAGACAGATATGGTGGAGTCCTGCAGTGACATAACAACCCTGAAGCCACAGCGAAGCCAAGTCACCCTGGTCATATGGTGCCATCAAGCAAAGTGCAGAGATGCAGGGTTTCTGACCTTCTCAGTAAAGGGCAGACAATACCTGATGGAACTGTAACCACCAAGCAGGTGAAATTACTAATGGAAGGTACCTAATTATATACCAAATATGGGGTAAAAACATCATACAAACTGCTTGGACTTTTCCCCAAAGCATGAGAAGCAAGTGCTTCCAGAGAAGCACGTCCTCCCTAAACTTAGTGAGCAGGGGTTGTAAGTTCAGCTTGCGCCAATCCTTAGGGGTAGAAGAATTAATGGGCCCCATAGACCATGACATCCCAGGAATCGGGAAGGGTGCAAAAGTATCTCGGGGGCCAATTGGTAGCATCTCAGTCTTAGTCCAGTTGTTAAGAAGACCACAAATAGCTGAAAATTCCTCCAGAAGGTGCATCAGAGGCTGCAGGGAAGAGACTGTATTTCTAAGTGTGATCAAAATATCATTAGCAAACAGTATAGCTTTGTAATCTTTGGAACCCACCTGGATACCTTTTATAGCTATTGAAACCCATAGCTTGTGGGCCAGGGATTCAATAGCTAAAAGGAAAAGGGCCTGAGGGAGCGGACAGCCCTGCCAAGTGCCCCTACCCAATGTAAAGGAAAGGGAGAAATGGCTGTTACTAAGAACTGAAGCTTGCGGAGAGGAGTAGATAACCTCGAGCCAATGGCTGAGACACGGTCCAAAGTCAAATCTCTCCAACATCACCAACAAATAAGGCCACTTGATAGAGTCAAAGACCTTCTCTGTGTCCAATGCCACAACTGTCCCAGTCTTGGTTGAGTTCTTAGAGACACAGAGAAGGACTGCTAGACGATAAAGGTGTTCATCTCTGTCTCTACCCCCAACAAAGCCCGCCTGGTCCAGGTAGATTAAGGATGGTAAAATATCAGGCATATGGTTGGCAAGTGCCTTTGCAATAATTTTGTAATCCACACTGAGTAGGGACACTGGGCGATAGCTCCCGTACTGGAAGGGATCCTTGCCCTTTTTGAGAAGGACAGAGATGACTGCATCATACTTTGTTGGAAGAAGCTTCCCTTGTGTCCAAGCCTCCTCTGCCATCTGTGCCAAGAGTGGGCAAACCTTGTCTCCCATTATCCTGTAAAATTCAATGGGGAAACCATCAAGGCCAGGACTATTCCCCCCCCCGCAGCTGCCCCAGCGCCCTCCGGAGCTCCCCCACCAATATGGAGTCCTCTAAAGAAGCATACTGAAAATCAGACAGCTTAGGCAGCTGAAGAGTACCTAAAAATACCCGAATGTCTGCCCTTTCTCCCCCTCCCTCCTTCTTGGATGCATAGAGATCACAATAAAGATCATAAAAGGCTCTGTTGATCCTCGCTGTGTCTGCTACCTGTTGGCCTTGGATGTGGATGTGTGGAATGATCCTTGATGCTTCCACTTTCTTCAATCTGTAGGCCAAAAGGTGCCTGGCCTTCCCCCCCTCCCAATAAGCCTGGCGGGTTCTATACAACCCCAGTTCTGCCTGATGAGTAGTTAATAAATTGAGTTGGAATAGAACTTCATGGATACAGGTCGCCAACAGCGGATCCTGTTGACTCTTCTTGTGTTGGGCCTCCAGGATGTGCAGCTGATCCTCCAGTGCTTCCATTTTGCGGATGGTGAGGTGGCCTCCCAGTGGGTATGGGAGGGCTTGAAATCTTATATCCGAGGAAAACTGGTAGACTCCACTGGGAAGTCACCTTACCATCTGCATTAAGGAGTAAATAGTCTGCAAACTTCTTTCTTAACCAAGTCTGCACTGAAGAGTCAGACAAAAGGCTAACTCTGCCATGCCACCGGAGAGAGGGACCATCCTCGTGATATGGTAGGAAGGATCAGGTAACTGGTGCATGATCTGATATCACAATTGATTCTATAGTCTCCTGGACAGTGAGTCGTAGCAACTTCTTGGAAGCCGAGATTAAGTCCAGGTGACTATAGGTCTAGTGTACCAAAGAGTAATAGGTGCAATCGCATTCCGTTGGGAGTTCAAGCCTCCAGATATCCCTCAGGCCATGCTTTTTGCATAAGGCCTGTAAAGCTCGGGATCCTGGGGTTGTCAAACTTTTAGGGTTGCCACTCTAGTCACAAACAGGGTCCCATACCTCATTCATGTTGCCATCCATAATTAGGTTGCCCTCTGCTTTGTCCTGAATGAGTTGGGCCAACTATCAAAAAAAAGGACACCATCCTCATTGGGACCGTACACAGAGGCCAGTGTAAAAGGTTCCCCATCAAAAGTGCCCATGGCAAGTACCCACCTACCCTTGGGGTCCCTTCAAACCTGCTTGTGTACCCAATGAACCCCTCTTGTGAGAAGAATCTGTACTCCTTGCCTCTTTGACATGTTAGAAGCAGTGTATACCTGTCTCCCCAGGCCTTTTGAAGATGCTCCACCTCCTTGAGGAGAAAATGAGATTCATGGAGGAGGATTATTTGACCCCCAACTTCTTGACATGGGTTAACATCCACTTCTGTTTGATGGGGCCACTCATGCCCCTCACATTCCAGGATAGAACTTTGTAGGGTACCCCCATTGGCAAATTATGTCACAAATGCCCTGTCTTTCCCTATCCCACCATAAAAAATACCCGGTTCCATCTTATTTCCTAATGGACACATAGTAGGCCTAATCATGAAACCACAGCTCCTCCTCATTCCCCATAAACTATATACACAAAACAAAGCTGTAGAAGCTTGAAATATCATCACACTCATGCTCAAAAAATACTCTCCCAAGTCACACCCTCCACCTCCATTAACCGTATCCTCTGAATTACCCCACCCCTTCCCAACTGAATCCCACTTCTGTGGGAACAAACGCTTATATCATCGCTTTTTATAATAATGCACTTAGATTCACCTCGGGCCTTACCCAAAAATTATTTCATAAATTACCCAAAATAATAAATATTTACATGTGATATTATCCTATGCTCTCCAGATTCAACTGACACTGCTTACCACACGTATAGTTATATGAAAAATAGATATTTTATTTACACCTATACAATAGTTCTAAATATTCCTCATTAGCATAAATATCAAGCCTAATCTTGTAAGCATCAACAAAATTGCTTCAGAAAATCCAGCAACTATTAAAACAATTTTTTAGCAAAAAGCATTGCAAATGATTAGCCACATGCATTATGATGAATGGTAATAATTAAACTAAACTTTTATTATACTTAGTATTAACATAACCTTCATGCATAAAAACATGCAAACTCATAAAATTAATGTCTTAGATCATTTTTGTATAAAACTTGTTTCAGAACTTCATTGCATGTAAAATGTATTTTCTATGAGAACTGGTAACTCATTACATCAATGACTTGTACTACCTTCATAAAACTCGGTTTTAACTTTCTAAATCATGCAAAATATTTCTTAGTTCAAAGTTTAAACTAGATACCCAGATTCTATAGTTAAAAGTAAGTTTCCTTCTTACTTTCCCAAATAAGCCAAATTTAAATTACCAAGACCATTACTTAAAATTAGTGAAAGTAATAAAATACTTATATTTCTGGTTGTAGAAATGGGTCCTCTTTTCTTCACTTAGAACTCTGGCTGAGTATGGCTTTCGATGAAAGGGTCTCTTTATCAGCTAACCTTGATCCTGGACCTTCTTTTAGCATGGACACACTCTGCATGTTAAACTTTTGCTGAAAATCAGTTCTTGGATTTGTAGAACACAGCTTCAGTCTGCACTGTCCATGGCAATACTGGATTCAAAGAACTTTCTCATTGATAGCAAAGTTGTTTCAACAACTGGAATTTAATGACTGTTCATGTTTCATCTGTTTTTAAAACCTTAAGACACTAGACCTTTTCCTCACAATGCTGTAAAGCTTGTGTGAATTTTAAAAACAAGTCTGTGGTTAACAACAGGCAACATTACTTCAGTCAAGGTTCTGCAAATAAAAACACAGACCTTGCTTCCTAAACAATGAGAATGTCCTTACATCTTTTTCTGCACTTGGATATCTTCTGGCAGCACCGCATAAGCTTTTGGCTATCCTTAGGCTGGTACCTGTATTTCAGGCAGGTGTGGCCCAAAGTTCTTTGGCCTAGCTACAGCATAAAGCCTTTAGAATTCTTAGTTAAAGTAACATAGGTCTTCCTGCATCAATAGTTAGCTCAGACTGAGGAGTGGTCAGCAGAATTCACTAATATGAAACTGCTCTGGTGATGTTATCACCAGATTTTGATTGGTTTGAGTCACTAAGGAGGTAGGTCATCTCAGAAGATAAATGATGACATACAGACATGCCTCTTTAAGACAGCCCCTTCTCCTCAAAATTGCTTTTGGTCAAAATCATTTTCTTTAAATAAAATCCTTATTTGACTCAATTTAAACATTATAGATCGAGGGAGCACTCCTGACCAATCGGAGCGCTCCTTTCCTCTGCACGTGAAGCACTCTTATTCCATGAAGAACATCTCACATGCAGATGCCCTGGAAACGGGCACATTCTGAGAAGTTTATTTAAAAAGAAATATATTATGGATAGCTCCAGATCAATACTATATTTATATGTCCCTCAGAGCCACTTGTTGCTGAAAATGAGTGGTTTCACGCACCTTCAGCTGGAGTGAGAACATGAAGTCTTTTGTTCTCTTCTCAAAGACATCAATTACTGTCAGAAAAATTAATTTACTGTAAACTTTTAGATGGTATTTCTCTCTATAGCAACAAACTACAGATTTAAGAGTTATATTGTTAGACTTCCTAAGATGTGAGCTATTACGAGATACTATATTTTTCTAGTTTTAAAATAAGAAAATTATATTAAATAAATTATATTTATAACTTAAGGACCCTTCACTCTGCAATCATGAAATTGGGTAAGCTTATTCATCATACTAGTGTCCAGTAACTGTCCAATTTTCATGGTGGCACCATATTGGGTTTTCAAAGTTATAAGCAAAATACTTTTCTAATTTACAAAGTAATGGGACTTTTAAACTGCATCTTGTAAGACAAGTTTTTTTTTCTTGGTGCTACCAGTCACATGATCTCCTATCTGATTGTAGTCATGGATACCTAGCTCCATCTACTGTAAGACTTTCTCTGTACAAACACATATATCCTAATAAAAGTGTCTTCCCTGGAATGTGGCTAGGCCCCTTAGAACAACATTGCACTACATGCTTAGCTTGGGAGGTCCTCTTATATCATGGCTTAAAAAAAAAAAAAATAGAGTCTCATCTTTATTTCCTCATACCTCACCTACCATATAGCAAAGTGATGCTTAGGGAACAGAGATATTCTCCTTCTAAGCTTTAAAGCCAGATATCTTGTCTTAAGGTTTAATTAACTAACACTTTTTGTTTTCTCTTAGGAACTTATGCAAACAATAATCTTAACCAGAAATTAGTCCCATATAAAAAACAGATAAAATAATAATTAAAAATCAATTCTTGATAATAAAAAAAAAACAATTTTTCCATCAAGGGTTTTGTCCCTGCACTCCCAAAGAGATACCCTTAGAATCAGATGCCCTTAATCCCACAGGTTGGCCCTCAGAAGCTGAAGCTAAGAGAGACAAACCATCCAGTCCCCCCAAATGCACACCCGATACCACCGGTCTCTTCACCAGAAAGGGAAGGTGCAACCACCCTGTCCCAGGTCATCCTTCACAGAGGGTCCCCCAAACCTCCAGCCTGCTGCAGGGGAATCCCCATCCATGACCCCATCTTTACAGAGGAGGAGGGGGGTGAGCAACCCCTCAAAAAAGGAATATCCTGGTCTGCCCAACAAGCAGTAAGGAGAGGAGGAAAGGGGAAGAAACATGAGGTCATCCCCTACCACTCTCAAGTAGGGCACCCAGAGCCCAACCTTAAGATGTGCATGGACTAAACCCTTCCCCATTTGGTGCCAGCAGGCTTTCTTAATCTAGTGAGAGTACCAAAGTTTATAAGAAAAAAGTTCTGCACCAATAGGCACAACCATAAAATAAAGAGAGCCAGGGTTGTGGTGTGATGTGCTAGATGGTTAACTATTACCACCCCATATTGTGGTCTTGCCGTTGGAGACCGGAAAGGCATAAACAAAGCAGGGATGGTGCCATACAAGCTGGAAGTGGAAAGCCAAGCCAAGTAGAAAAAATAATAATTGGGCCTCTTGACGTGAAGAGGTAAGGCACTTACCTCAGCAAAGAGCAATTTCCCCTCGGTCCCTCACCCCATGCATGCCAACCCAGCAAGAAGCACATAAAGGACCTATGTTCCTCTCTTCAGGGTGCAGTTACACAGCAGGCTGGTGCAAGAGCCAGTACTCCACCACTTAACTATGGTACCCCAGAAAGGAGTGCTCCCTCCCCCCCAACCTTAATCCTCTAGTGATGCCCTGCTTCCCTACAACTCTCAAGTCGCATAAATGATGCAGAATTATCCACCCCAGCCCATTCTCAGCCCCATAGCCACAACCGATCAGCCCCCCCACGTCTGCAGAATGTAAAAAAATACCAACTGTGTGGGTGGGAGACCAGGGTCAGGGTCACACCCAGGTTGCTCATGTGCATAATGTGTGGAACTGCCATATTATGAATGGCACACCCTGCCACTCACAGTGCACTGAGGGATGATGCATACTACCATACATCCGCTGTGATCTGCAGGTGCGTACTGATGCAACATCACACCGATGCACGTTACCCACATAACACAAATCATGCAGCAGAGATTCAATAACGCATGTCGATTGCCATGTGCTGCTGATGGAAACTGCACCAACAGCAACACAGGATGCACTATGCATATCATGCTACTGACTGTGCATCGTGCATGCGTGGGTATGCACTGTGTGACTTGAACTGCATTTAGGAAATGCCCCCAATGCAACTGCGCATGTGTGGGAATGTGCGGTAGGGGAATACGCCCAATGCCCCAGTTGTGCATTGCTGATTGAGAAGAACTGGGGGCAATTATGTAATTGACAGACAATGCTCCCAAATCAGCTCATTGCCAAATTCAGGGTCATCTCACCTGCTTTGCATCTCATTACAGTTGCTCCTAATCTCATTTGTATTCCCTGAGCCATAAATGCTCCTGAATGCACCTCCCCACTTCACAGATGACCGACTGGTATTGCAACCTTGAAGGTAGGTCTGTTTACATTTTACCATGTACAGCTTGTCAGCACCATCTGACAGTAGGGTTCTAAGGGCATTTGGGGGCTGTGTCTGTGCAGCATCCAGCCACATTGCTGGCAACCATCCACAATTGCCTGTACTGTGCTGATGTCTGCATATTTCCACCCACAGGAACCACAATGTCCACACAAGATGAAGCTGTAGAACAGAGATGACCAGACTTTACATCTGATGAGGACAGTGCACTGCTGGAGGCCTACTTCCTTAGGCAGGGCATCCTGTCTGACAGGGGTGGCAGTTGCCAATGCAGGGATGAGGCCTGGAAGGAGGATGCCAGGTACATGAATGTCCATGGCATTTTCAGCCAGACCCCACAGGAGTGCCGCAAGCACTTCAACGATGAGAAGTGGAGGGCCAAGGAGAAGAAGACCACCATCAGGGCTTCTCTGGGGCGACAGAGGGTGGGCCGCAGAGAACAGTGTGCCTCACTCCAAATAAGGAGAGGCTGGTAGTCAGCATGGGACAGACCATGGTGATGGGTGTTCAAGGTGGTGGCGTCCAGACTGGTGGAAGTCCATCACAGTACTGTGAGTATACATATCCCAAGAATTGTGCTGGTCTGTGTGTGCATGCCATGGTTGCCCTGACATGCCCCACTGTGGGTTGCTACGTGCCCATGTGTTGGTGTGCACTGCGCATGGCACCATTCACCTGTGTCCATTAACAGTGTGCTGCTGACACATGACATGCTGCCCCATGCAGCACCATGCGGGACCCCCACCATGGGGGTGGGTGGGGGTGGTCACTTGGGATGTTGTACCCGTGGGTGGTGGGCAGGGGGCAACCTGTCCCACACATGCCCCTGAGTGCCTGTGCTGGCCACAGTACATGTCTGCCTATGTTGGTGCATGGCCATGGCAGTGTCCCCATGGTGGCACTCACCTGTGTGGCATGTTAGCTGCACCTATGGCACATGTGCATGGCTCCCTGTTCATACCTGTCTGTACACACCATTTACACATGTCAGTAACCATGTTTCCCTTTTCTCTTTCAGCTCCATTACACTTCACAGTTGCTGCAGGGTCTGGTGGACTGCCCGATGACCTGGCAAGGGAGGAGGCTGGCACATCACACCGCACTGCAGCTGAGGCTGTGGCAGATGCTGTGCCAGGTCTATCCAACCACCACAGCGCTGGACATGGCAGTTGATGTTGCAGGTCCATCAAACCTCTCCATGGCCAGTGCCACAGCTGATGGCCATGGTAGCACATGGCTGATCAACCTACTGGGTCTCACTGATGAGGACTCTGTGGAGAAGGTCGACATTGAGGATGACATGCTGGTGCTGGCATCCAGAAAGAAGGGGGAGTATGATGATAGTTATGTTGATGCCACACAGATTTGGGGGGACATGGTCAACATCGGCCCAGCCAAGGCACATGTGCATGCACAGCTGGCACCATGCAGTGTTGGCAGTCCTGTGACCCCATGCACACCTACAGGGCTTGCACAACCACCCATGGTGGTGGTTGTTGGGGGCCATGTGTCTGGTGCTGCCATGGGGCCAGGGACAGCCAACACTGTTCAGCAGGGTGCTGTTGAGCAATAGCAGGTGGCAGGGGACCATGATGTGGGCATCCCTGGGTGTGCAGAGGTTGCTTGTGCCCAATCTTCACCCTTACAGAGGCCTTCTATGTGGCATCCACCTATGGTGGATGCAGCACAGCAGGCTGCAACCCCACCTGCAAATTGGTGATGCTCCCCTGTTGCATCCCCTGCTGATGAGGTTGAAGGCTATGCACACCTCTTGTGGGACACCATGAAGGGGCAGGCATCCCTTAAGGCAGAGCTCAGGGGCATTCGGATGCAGCTGGTTATAGAGCATGAGACACCAGCTGCATGGTGTGCCCAGATGATGGCAGAGGCTCGCCTACTGTGGGTGGCCATGACCACTGCACGGGAGTGGACTGCACTCGCTGTCAAGGTGGTGAGTGCAAACAGTGCACCACATGGCCATTGGGCTTCCAGCTGCATCCCCAGGAGTGCCTAATGCACCCCAAGGTCACAACATCAGGTGAACCCATTGCTGTTGATGCCGTCACCATGTCTGGCCATCCCTGACATCCCCGGACCAACCTGGGTCTAGGGGGTGACACACCGGAGAACACCCATTAATGGTCTCACTTCAGTAGCCCACCAGGGGTGGCAGACACCCCCTGTGGCCAGTGGCACTGACTCAGCAGCCACCAGGTGAGGGTGTGGCTGCCCACATGTCCGTGGTGGCCATGGTGGCTCCCACTGATGCTTGGGTTGACAACTCCCATGGCCCCTGTAACCTGCACCTGTTGCAGCCCACACACCAGGCTGACGGTGCTTGAGGTGGCATGCTGTGGCATGCACCTGCCTCGGTATAATGCCTGTGTGGTGCACTGTGCATTACCGGGGCCACCGGTGTTGTGCTGTGTGGCATGGGCATGATGAGTGTGGCCCTGTGTCTGCTGTGCATGTGTGCTGGTGGATGAACACTGATCCATGCCATTCCCAGCACACACACCGTGTCCCCCCTGTCCATGTGTGGCCTGCTATGTGTGTGCATGTGTGAGTGTCTGTGCATTGCTGTCACCCCTCATGGGTGTGCTCCACCCCCACTGTGTGGTGGTTGACTGCGCATTTGTGTGTAATTCCCCACCCACAGCTGTGTGTGTGTGTGTGTGTGTGTGTGTGGCTGCCAAGTGTTGCCCACCTCTCTTACTCACCTTCAGTCCCCGGAGTGCTCTTCCACTATGGTGTCCCTGTGCTGCCGGGCCTGTCGACCAGGTGTGGGTTCTTGCAAGCCAGGGGTGGCTGACAACCTCCTCCATGGTGCACCTGCTCTGCATCATTCTTCTCCCCTTCCTCCTTCTCCTCCTCCCCTGAACTGTTGCCCTCCTTAGCCTGAACAGATATTGCACAGTCATTGGTCATGTTGTGCAGCAGATAACAGGCCAGGAATATGCAACAGACCTTCTCTGAGCTATATTGTATGGCACCACCAGACCTAGCCAAGCACCTGAAGTGCATCTTCTGCATGCCGAAGACTCACTCAATGATGGTGCGTATAGTGATGTGTACCTCGTTGTATCGCTCCTCTACCTCTGTGCCAGGAAAGTAGTAGGGAGTGAGGAGCCAGGGTCAGAGTGGATACGCTGCATCGCCTGTGAGGGGACAAAGCAGTCTGTTAGTATCCCGCATGCATGTTCATTGTGTATCATGGCCCCCCCACATCAATGCACATTGGTGCATCTACTGCCTGTCCACCTCTTTCCCTGTGACCCACCTCCCAGTGCAACTCTCTTCCCCATGGTGGGATGGTGCATTCATGCTTTCACGAGCAATTGCAGTGCCCTGACTGCCCTCATCTGCCCTGCACCTGACTATGCCCGCATCAAAGGCTGACCCCTCCTGTCCAGTCCAGCATTGATAACCCTGCATTGCCCAGTGGTCACCCATCCCTGGGTGTGTGTGGAGCATTCTGCCCCTGACCTCATCTGCCCTGCACCTGACCATGCCCATATCAAAGGCTGACTGCTCCTGTCCAGTCCAGCATTAATAACCCTCCATTGCCCAGTGGTCACCTGTGCCTGGGTGCATGTGGCACATTCTGCTCTGTCGCACGTGCCTGCTGTTCCACATCACCTCATGTCCTGTGCTGCATTTTGCAGCTGCATTGTTGCCCTTGTTGCATGCGCCATCCTGTCGGCGTACCCACCTCCACTGTCCCACCTGGGCGTGTGCCCTTGCGTAGTCCCTGTCACGGCCCCCACGCATATGCACTACCTCCCGACATATCTCGCACCATGGTGTGCTGTTTATGGGCATGTATGCATGCCCCACTCACCCACTAGGTGGCTGCTGGGGATATCCCCAGTCTCAAATCAGTGGCCCAGGGCAGATTGGTGCCATATGAAGGCATTGTGTGTACTCCCAGTGTGTGTGGTGCAAACATTGCTGATGAACCCTGTGGCACTGTACACCACCTGGCAGTTTATGGAGTAGAACCACTTGCATTTCATGTACAACATAGCCTCATCGCCAGGTGGTGCACAGATTGCCACAAGGGTGCAGTCAATGGCCCTTATGGTGCCTGGCATGCCTGCCACCCTGAGGAACTGCTGCATGGCTTCTGTCTGCTCTGCCTGTGTGCTTGGGAATTGAATGAACTCCAAAGCATGGGGGAGCAGTGTAGTGAGGAATTGTGTGAGGAGACAGGACATGGACAGCTGGGATATACCAGTGGTGTCTCCAGCTGGCCTCTGGAAGGTTCCTGTGGTAAGCAGGTACATTGCTGATTGTCTCCTTGGTCTCCACAGACATGGCATGACCCCATCCAGTGGGTGTCTGCATTTCATCATAGCACAGCTCACTGACCTGCTTCAGAATTGCCCTGTTCAGGCGGTATTGGTCAATTGTTTCTGTGTCTGTCAGGTGTTCAAATGTTACTCTGGCATGATACCACCGCAGGGCAGGCCACCTATGGTGCCTTCTGCCACCACATTGGCGGTTTTCCCATCTCCTCATCCCCATTAACATACCCACCATCAGGAATGGTGCACCATCCGTACTGGTGGCCTCTATTGTGCTGTTGGTGTTCCTACTGGTGCTGCTGCTATCCTGCCATCTACCTGCTGGGGGCTTGCACGTTAGTCTACTTCTTTTATACTTTATTTATTTATTTAAAATTGGTAACCGGGAAAGGCACACTGAGCTGAGGCTAATTTCCAGGTGCAACCCGGATACAGAGGTGTACACAGGAGTTATCCAGAGAAAAAGTACAACAGTTCATTGTTACAGACAGTATGTACAACAATTTTTGGTTACACACAGTAAGTACAACATCTAGAGCTTACAATATAAAACTTTTATCTTGCAGTATGGCATAAACAAGTGCAGGAGTTGTACAGTAGAGCTGCAGGAATTAGTTATAGTTTGAGGTTAGCGTATGCAATATTGACCAACTGAGGCCTCCTATACTTATCTCCTTAGTGCACATATGGGTGGATGCACTGTGTATGCGCTGTGTTTGTGCATTCATTTTGCTTTGTGAATGGGGGCGTGCCTTGTATACAGCTACACACCCCCTCCAGATGTGCCGCATATCATTATTTTTGGGGTCTGACATATCCTTTGCAGTGCGGCGCATCTGAGATGCACCAGAGCATCCCTGCACTATGTGAATAGTGCCAGTGCGCATCTCTGAGATGCGCCGGCTCATCTCAGATATGCCGGGCACATCCCTTTTGTGAATCCTTTCCATACACTGTGGAAGATACTTTAAATCCTCTTCTAGCAGAACATAAATTGAAAAAAAAAATGAAAGAAATCATAAACAGACATGAACACCAGGAAAACTGATCACAATCACAAAAGTTAAGAGTGTCTGTGATGCTCCATCGATGTGAAAAAGGTTCCAACAGCCATTAAATGAACTGTTCCGAAAGCTATTACGGAATTCAGATGTTAAAGAGTTGAAAATAAATAGAGTCTATTAGACTGGAACAGCAAAACACAGAGCAGGACCACACCCTGTAATCATCAAATTTTTAGGCTCTTAAGATAAATACCAAATAATATCTGCTATCATAACAAAAGGCTAAAACATTTTGTGGAAAGGTAAGTCAGCCAATTTGGGCTTTTTGGGAAAACAATGATCCAGACAAAGAACACACTGTAAAATATCTGGATGCATTCATGGCAACATTAAGTGGGGAGATTATAAACCATGTATCCTGAAAAACAAAGAAAGGAAAATACAGGCAAAGGAGGTAGACAGCAAACAAAAAACTCTAGAACAAGAAGTAAGAGCAGGTGATGCCAGTAAACAGGAATAGCATGAAGACCTGAACAAGTTAATAATCAATACACAGATATTTCAAATAAAATCAAAATGGTGACATTCAATGAGAATTGGGCAACAGCAAAGTGAGATGCAGGAAAAGTTATTAGCAAAATGATTTAAAGCAGTGGACAAAAAATTAGAGATCATTTCAATAACAGCTGAAAATGGGAAAAAATTGCACTACAAATTCCAAAATAATGGATTGTCTTTTCAGGTTATACAATCAGTTATACTATTCTGAATGTGCCCCACAAAGGGATGACTTAAGAGTACTACAACAAAGTTATCAAAAAACACCCTTTTACAGGTGAAGATAAAAATGTGTATAGCTGAACTGCTGCAGGAGCTGTCAGGGCATTAGTAGGATTGCTCTGGCAACAGCCCAAGTGCTTTTGGGAGTCTGAGTCCTGAGTCCCAAGTACCAGGGACTACAGAACAGAGTGGAGTGCTGTTTTAGCATGCTTTTAGTGATTCTGGCACTTAGACTCGTTGCAGCTTCATAGCAAAGGAGCTGAGCCTAGGTTTTAGGCTGTTTTAGGTAATTTTTTATTTATTTTTTTTATTTAAGTGTATATCCTCATCAGCCTGCCGGCAACCATCTGTACTCCTCCAGTCTCAGGCTGCCACCTTACCCCCGGCATCCCCCATACCCTGTATCCCCCACGGATTGCCCCCAATGGTGGGGTGGAAGGGAGGAGTGCCATCACCCCCCCCCCGAGTCAATATCCAGAGCAGGCCTGGGAGTTCCTGAGGCAGTGGTGCAGGAGTACTGGAGGGGCTTCCATAGAGCCGGCAGATGTGTTTTTCCACTCTTTGCTTGGTCTCTTCCCCCTTGTGGCCGTGAATGTGCACATGTGGAGGCATGCACATATCACAAAGCCATGCCTAGCTCTGGCAGTACCCCTCATCCTCCACCAGGAGGCAGCCAGGGAGTGGGATGACATACCCACCCATCCCCAGGAGAGGAGAGGAGAGCAGTCATTGGATGCTCAATCCCCTCTCTCTCTCCTGCCGACCCCCGGCAGCCTGTGCTTGCTCCCAAACATGGGTCACTGGCATGGTGTGAGGTGTGGCACCCAGCACCTCAACCCTCAGCACCACCAGGCCAGTACCTGTTTTAGGTAATTTTTTTAAGTTAAATCTGCTTGGGTGGTTGTTCGTGCACTCAGCCAATCAGGGTGCGAGCTCCTTGTGTATGAGGGATTAAAAGCTCAGCTCCAGTGAGCAGAAACCTGCTTGTGTGTAGCTGAACTGCTATGTGTGTGACAATACCCTAATTCCCAAATTTCCCTGCATGCTTGAGTGAAAAACCACATATATCAAACAAACAAACCAAAGCTGCTGTAAAAGCAGTTAGGGTGTCAGTGGGGGTTGCTCTGGCAACAGCGCAAGCACTTCTGGGAGACTGAGTCCCGAGTCCTGAATATCAGGGACTACAGGACAGAGTGGAGTGCTGTTTTGGTGTGTTTTTATTGATTCTGGCACTTACACTTAGTGCAGCCTCTTAGCATGGGAGCTGTGCCTAGGTTTTAGGCAGTTTTAGGTAATTTTTTAAGTTAAATCCACTTGGGTGGTTGTTCATGCCCTAAGCCAATCAGAGATTGAGCTCTGTGTGTGGGAGGTGTTAAAAGCTAGGCTCCAGTGAGCGGAGCTGAGTGCGGGAGGAGGCGATGTGAGGCAGAGGCAAATGGCATCTTCCAGCATCAGCTGGATCAGTCAGTGAAGGATGCCATAAACTATGCACCTCTATTTGCCTATCGTGCCCCCAGCTGGCTAAATGCCCTCAGCACTCATATTACTGCCTCTACCTCTCTAGGTATTTTCAAATCAAGGCTGTTCTCTCACCTTGTCACCTCCAGCTCCTGTGACTGCCCTGATTAAACCTCCTATTTTCTCACTACCCACCCTGTTCCATTATTTGACAAAGACATGTTTGGGAAACCTTTTCTCCTGCTATTGTCTGCTCCCCACACCTTTCACTTACCCTCTCTGTTCTGGACTTTTTCCCTATTTGTTTCTCCTAATCTGGCATGACCTCTTTCTTGTAATAATAATGTTATTATTGATATCTCATGTCCTCTTGCACAAATGATTTGATATGTATTTGTATATGTTTTCTCGCTCTTGACACAGCACAAATTGTTGTGTTATCTATGTAACCTTTTTTGTACTGTACCTAATTGACGTGGAACCTTTGTAAAAGAGCCAATGGCTCAAAGGTAGTAATTCCTAGAACAATAAACTAAAACTAAAACTATGCACCTCTGCAGTCTGCCAGACCTGATCAGAAAAAGATAAAGGTCAGCTTCACAGTTGCCTTTTCAGTGTCTGATTTACAATCTGTTAGCTTAATGACAAGCTGCAATACATACAGAACCATCAATAAGGGTTGCTTAACCACTACAATAGTGAATCTCCTGGGTGAGATTATTAGAGTTCTATAAAAGTTGCATTAAATTAGACTATTGTTAATTAACTAAAGGCTCATTAAAGCAGTGTTAGGTAAGTTACTTTAAAAAATCAGTTACAATTACTAGTTACTTTCAAAAGAATGTAATCAGTCACAGTTACTTATTACTTTCATATAAAAAGTAATTAGTATATGTAACTGTAACACATATTACTTTTCATATTACTTTATATTACCTGTGACAACATGGTTGTATTTACTCCTTGAACATAGCTATGTGCTCATGAGCCACCAAGAAGTGTATAAACGAAATAAAACAGATTCTAAAGACAATAAATATGTTAAGTTATAATGCAGTACCCACCTGACTTTGCCAGACACAATGATCCCTTTACATTTCCATAAATAAGAGCTCTATTAAGCAAACATTTGTCAATGCTGAATGTTTGCTTGCTGGCATTGGCATTGGTAGCGTAGAAGTTACAGAGCTGCATAATAGGAATGGCAGCGAAGTATTGAACTGAAGCCAACCCCACCACCACCCTGCAGAGAGTGACAGGCACTGGGGTGTGCCTTTGGGTCGTCAGGCATAACAACCATGCCATTTCACCACACCCTACCCTGCAGACACTGACAAGTGTCACGGTGTGCCTTGGGGTCTTTGTCTTTATGAGCACCCCATTTCATCAGGAAATACGGTGAGATGGGTGCAGTATAGAGAATGGGGAAGTTTGGTCCCAGAGTCCGAAGCACACCTTGATGCCTCTCACTAGCTGCAGGGTGGGTGGGGTGGAATGGTATGAGCATGACAGGCAAGAATCCCAAGTCACACCCGATGCCAGTCATTCTACCATGGTGGCGTTATGGTCGGAAACCCTAACGCCTCAGGCATTAGTTGGTATTTTCACCCAAATTTTCAACATGGTTTTTGTGACCCCACTCATGAACAGTGGCAATATCAGTTTGTTAGCTGAAAACTGCTTTTGCACAGCGACTATGGCATTTGGCACCACAGGTGCAAAAACACATTCCGAACAGGATGTGAAAAATGACAGTGGTACTGTTCATGGGAGGTGTAAAAAATGGCAATGTTGAAAATCTGCTGTGAAAATCTTAAAAACTGGTGAAGTCGCGAGCGTGCATAGAAACTGTTCAACGCACACCCGTAATGTAACTAGTCTGGGGATTTTTTTTACAGCAGATTGTTAACACAGGCATTTTGGGACCTCTGATCGTGAACAGTGTCAGTGTGATTTTCTTTATCTGTCCCGAACAATGATTTCCCACAGCAACCACGCATTTCTGTGCTGAAAATGTGAAAACACATTTCGGCCATGTTGTGGAAAATGACAGCTGTATTGTTCATAAGGAGGTGTGGAAAATGCCACTGGTGAAAATCCGGACTGAAAATATTACAAATTCATGAACTTATGAGGGTGCGTGGAAACTGCGCAATGCTCACTCTTAACACAGTAATTTTATGGAGTTTTGTCACCAAATTTTCAACATAGCCATTTTAAGACCTCTGCTCATGACCAGTGTCACTCTGATTTTCTTAATCTGTCCCAAACATTGTTTTCGCACACCGACTGTACCATTGTGCGCTACATGTGCGGAAACACATTTTGGGTGAGATGTGAAAAATGGTAGCTGTACTGCTCATAAGGAAGTGCGGTAAAATGGCACTGTTGAAAATCTGGTGTGCAAATATTACAAATTCGCAAACTTGCCAGCGTGTGTAGGAACTGCGCAATGTGTGCTCCTAAAACAGTCATTTTTAGAATTTTTCCACCAAATTTTCAACATAGCCATTTTAACACCTCTGCTCATGACCAGTGTCACTGTGATTTTCTTAACGTGTCCCATACATTGATTTTGCACACCAACTGCACCATTGTGCACTACATGGGCAGAAACATGTTGTGGGCGACATGTGTAAAATGACAACTGTACTGCTCATAAGGAGGTATGGTAAAATGGCATTGTTGAAAATCTGGAGTGAAAATATTGAAAATTTGTGAACTTACGAGTGTGCGTAGGAACTCTGCAACGCATACTCGTAAAACAGTCATTTTTATGAATTTTTTCACCAAATTTTCAACATAGCCATTTTAAGACCTCTGATCATGAACAGTGTCACTGTGATTTTCTTAATGTGTCCCGTACATTGATTTCGCACACCGACTGCGTCATTGTGCTCTACATAGGTGGTAACACATTTTGGGTGAGATGTGAAAAAATGACAGCTGTACTGCTCATAAGAAGGTGTGGTAAAATGGCAATGTTGAATATCTGGAGTTAAAATATTGAAAATTCGCAAACTTACGAGCATGCGTAGGAACTGCGCAATGCACGCTCATAAAACAGACATTTTTAAGAATTTTTCCACCAAATTTTCAAAATAAGCTTTTGAGAGCCCACATTATGAACACTGGCAGGTCTATTTCATTAATCATTCTGAAAGGTGATTTTATGACTGGCTGCGAAATCACCCTTCGGGCCCGAAAGTAACACCGTGACAGTAAGCTATGAGAAGGGGTCCCAAAACCCCATGTATAAAATTTGGTGCAAAAATTCCAAAAAATGGCTGAGATATGCAGCAAAGTTAAAAAAAAAAACCCTATCTATTACATTATACAGCTTGCCGGCATTTCCTCAGTTCGCGGTTGGTTTTGAAGAGTGCAGACATGTTCCCGGTCCACCGAAGATCATCACGCCAGACTCCAGAGGTAAGTATGTGGTGAGGGGGGTGTGGGGAGGCAGGGTAATCAGTCGGTGGGTGCGGGTGGGTGCAGGGAGACTGCTAGGGACCGTTTTTTAATTTACAGTTTTTTTTTTTTTTTAATTACTAAGATGACGCAGGACATTTGGCATGCTGGGGTGGGCTCCCAGCATGGCAGCTGGAAAGGCTATTTGGGGTTGGAGTTGACGGGGATTGGGCACCCACTGGCCATATGGGCTTGTGCCACTTGGGTGGGCTCCCAGCGTGGCAGCTGTAAGGCTGTTTGAGGCTGGGAGCCGACGTGATTGGGCACCCCATCGGCCATACAGTATGTGCATGACGGGGAAGCGTGTCAGCATGCAATATGCGTGCGTGCGTGTTGAGGGGGGAGCTCTGCTCACTGAAGCAGAGCTCTCCCTTTCAATTGTATGCCACTGCATTTTCAGCTGTCATAGACAGCCGGAGCAGTGATTGGTGCACTGCGACTATGCCTGCAAACACACTGACTGAACAGGAAGAGGCTGACACACCTCTGGAAAACTCGGATGATGGCACTATGTTTCTTGCACATGTGTGCAAGCAAACATAAAAACACTCAAACACCCTGCATCTACTGCTGACCTCTTCAGTCTTTTCTCCCCACATCTGAATCCTGACTTTGCCAACCACTGCTGTCCCTGACCTTTTTCATTTCCATAACACCCACCCTCAAAAACACAAACACACACACACACTCTGCATCTACTGCCAGTGCCCTTGAAGATCTTTCCCATAGGGCTGTATTTCCTGACAATGCCAGCCACAACTACCCCTTTACATCCCACCCTTACCCTACTGCCACACCCACCCTTCTGCATCTTCTGCACTTGGTGATATTTCCCACATCTAGCAAGAGCCACAACTACATTTTTTAAATCCCAGGGGGATAACAACTTCCTGTTTTCTGCTGGTGATGCCTCTCCCTATACATCTCAGTATCCCCCTAGCCCTCCCTACTGCCTTCTCACATTGCTTGCCAACCTTAAGGTCATCTGATATGATTACCCCTAGGTCCCTTTCCATTTTTGTTGTTGTTACTACCTCCCCCCCCATTGTGTAATCTTCTTCTGGTTTTTGCTTCCCAGGTGCATTACTTGCACTTCTTTGCATTGAATCCTAGCTGCCATACTTCTGACCTTTCCTCCAACCTTACCAAGTCCCTTCTCATCCTTTCCACGCCTCCTTGTGTATCAACACTGTTGCAGGTCTTTGTGTCATCTACAAAGAGGCATACTTTTCCTTCCAGTCCCTAGCAAAAATCATATCAGATGACCTTAAGGTTGGCAAGCAATGTGAGAAGGTGGTAGGGAGGGCTGGGGGGATACCGGGATGTATAGGGAGAGGCATCACCAGCAGAAAACTGGAAGTTGTTATCCCCTGTACAGACAGTTGGTGAGACCCCATCTGGAGTACTGTATCCAGTTCTGGAGACCCCATCTCTGCAAGAACATAGACAGGATAGAGGCAGTGCAGAGGAGGGCAACTAAAATGGTGCAGAGTCTGCAAGAGAAGCCATACAAGGAGAGGCTAAAGGAGCTTAATATGTATACCCTTGAGGAAAGGAGGGAGAGGGGGGACATGATGGAAATGTTTAAATACCTCAGTGGAATCAATGAAGTCTAAGAGGGTTGCATCTTTCAGAAAAAGAGATGTGCAAGAACAAGGGGACACAATTTGAAGATAGAGCGGGGACAGCTCAAGGGCAATGTGAGGAAGTATTTTTTTCACAGAGAGGGTGGTGGATGCATGGAACAGCCTTCCTGAGGAGGTTGTGGGGTGTAAAACTGTGGGAGAATTCAAGAATGCATGGGACAGACATAGGGCAATTTTTGTGGGGGGTAGGAAGAAATAGGCTGTTGGTTAAATAGGATCTGCAGCTTATCCTGTAGGTAGGGAAATGGGCAGACTAGGTGGGCCAAGCGGTCCTTATCTGCTGTCAAAGTCTATGTTTCTATGAGATTAAAACAGGGAAGAAGGGCTGTGAACTTTGTACTAACTTGAAATCATTGTGAACCATTAGCACTATTAGAAGGATAAATGTCTTTTGACCTTACAAGTGATGAACAACCCATCCAGGAAAAACAACACACAACGGGAGGTTCCAGTTCAAAGACAAACATACTGTATATACATACTGGGGGCCTTTATCTTAAAATTCTGTGACAAATATATCTGTAACCCTGATAAGCAGAACCAAATATGCAGCAGTCTTCGGGGTTCGAAAATTTCAGACATCACAAGGATGTCCCATGATATTTTGGAAAGTGCAGGAAGTAACCTCCTATCAGTAGTACATGTATGAATGAATAATGTAGGTCACCCAGTCATTGAAGAGATCAAAAATTAATTTATTGCCCTTACTAATACATTAGAACAAAAGGGATGTGAAATTTGTTATTCTGAACTGTTACCGGTCCCTAGGGCAAGTCGGGTGAAGCAATGTAAGACAAAAGTGGTAAATGAATGGCTATGCAAATGGTCTTTAAAGAATGGAATAAAATGTATGCCACATTGGGAGACATTTGAGAGTAACTATGGGCTGTAGAGCCGGGTTTACACTTGAACAGAAGGGGGAGTGTGTTATTGGGACAGGAAATTGAAAAATGTATCATGCAATCTTTAAACTAAATTCAGAGGGGGCTTGGGAAACAAGGTCAAACAAGATAGACAAGGAAAAGTATATCAATCCAGATCATGAATACAAATTCCTGTTAACAAATACCAGAAGTTTTAACATATTAAAAAGAATCAGAACTTGAAATCTTGCTACTTAGAGACAGTATTGATATAGCAGATATAGCGGCCATAAGCAAAACAGGAGGACATCAAAGAAATGGATCAGGAGAGGGATCTGGGAATTTTAGTATCATGTAACCTTAAGGTGGGAAACCAATGCAGCAGGGTGATGGGGAAGGCCAATGGAATGTTGGCATGCATTGAAAGGGGCATCACTAGCAGAAGGGGGGAGGTACTGATGACCCTCTACAAAGCCATGGTATAAGGCTGCACCTGAAGTACAGAGTCCAGTTGAGGAGGCCACATCTATGCAAGACATAGATGGGATTGAAAGAATTCAGAGAAGGGCAACCAGGATGGTGCAGTGTATGCAAGGGAAGGCATATGAACAGTGATGTAAGGAATTGGATCTGTACGCGTTGGAGACTAGAAGGGGGGGTATGATTGAAATTTTTAAATGTCTCAAGGGGATTAATGAAGTAAAGGAAGGGTATTTGCTTAAAAGGAAGGAGGGGGCTGTAACTAGAATGCATAGCCCAAGACTTCAGAAAGGGCAATACAGAGGCAATATGAGGGGATGATTCTTCACGGAGAGGGAGGTGGAGGCATGGAACAGGCTTCCAGAGGAGGTGGGGGGGTTGCAATGGTGGAGAAATTCAAGAGGATATGGGACAGTTGGTTTATCTATGCAGAATCGACAACACTTTTGTCAAAGTTCGGCATAGCAAGATCCCCAATGTCGACGGGCGAAATTTCACCTGTCTGATATTGAAGTGTTTCTGTCGGGGGCTGCACCCCCTGCACCCCCATGCAGGGTCTGGCACCCCTAATACCCCCCTTTCTAAAGGATTATCAGCTCCAAGTCGGAATTGATTTGAAGGGGAGGCGACACATGGCGAAAGGGCAAAATTTTGCCCTTAGGTCCCACACAGCTACAATTTCAAAACCTGTCAAAATTGTTGCTGTGGTGGATTTCACCATAAATGTGTTGATGTATGGTTGGCACACCAGGACAGTCATATAGGGTTGTATAGCAGGGGAGGGGGTTCTGGGGAGGGATGAGTAATGGGTGGTAAGGGGCAGACTAGGAGGGCCAATGAGTCCTTTTCTGCTGCCAAGTTTCAATGATTCTATTATTCTGTGAACATGGTGGGATGAAACCAGTGACTAGTCATATGAAACACCAGGATACAAACTTTTTTACAAAAATAGAAAAGATAAAAAAGGAGAGGTGTTTGCATATACAAAAAAATGAACACGTATGTACAGAATTAAAAATTGCAAATGATTTACACTATGACATTGAAAGTATATGGCTACAGCTTCATTTAAAAAATGGCAGAAACCTAATAATTGGAATTGTTATAGACCACCCTCCGGTACCTAGGAATATAATGACTACTTGATCAGTGATTTAGTCACAGAGTCTAACATATCCATAATCTCCCAGGAATGGACTGGGAACAGCTAATAAGTAATATCACTCTAGAATCAGACTTCATAAACACTTTATTAATGACAGGTTTAGAACAGAAAATCATGGAACCCACCAGGGAAAAAATATTTTAGGTCTAATTATTACCAGTCTAGAAACTGGGATCTGTAACATATCTGTACAAAGGATATTAGGAAATAGTAACCATAATATGTTAACTTCTAGTTTATTGGCAAGATCTAGCACTGAAAGTTGAAATTTTTTTTTTTATGTAATTATGCAGAAGCACAGTACAAAATCATTAGGGGAACCCTTGAGTCCTTTGGGTGAATAAACTAAGGCACCTATCGGTAGAAGACAGATAGGCGCTCATAAAGACCAGACTTTTGGAAGCTGAAGATAAATATGTCCCTACAAGAAAAATATACATTAATGAGGGCAAAATCCCAAAGTGGCTAACAAATAAAATACAAAAATAAATAAGGAAAAACGATTGTGTCTACCCAAACTATAAGAAGAACCCTTCTGAGTTAACCAAATCCAAATGTAAGGCAGAGCAAAAAGAGACTAAACAGCTAATAAGCAAATAAAGAAGTAACCTAGTATTAAGGAACACACACACACAAAAGACAACCAGAAGTTCTTCTTCTCATATGTCAACAGCAATAAGAGTGGCAACAGATCGGTAGGTCCATTCATAGAAAATGGTTAAACACTTTGTGACCCTATCATGATAGCAGACATTTTAAATATTTATTTTTGAACTGTCTTTAGTGCTAAGAATGACTATAAGTTTACAAGTGAGTGCCTCCCTACTAAGTTACATGGTTTTTCAAAATAGAATGTTTCATTAACCCTAAAAGCCATTAAACCCAATTCATCCCCAGACCCAGACAGTATTCATACCAAACTCATCAAGGAGCTCGCAGCATCACTGTACATCCCACTCATACTATTATTCATCAAATCTTATGAACAAGGGAAGGTTCTGTCTGATTGGAAAAAAGTCATAATTACCCCAGTACACAAAAATGGAAGTACATTGTTAGCAGTGAATTATGGACCAATAAGTCCTACATCAGTCCCATGCAAGCAAATGGAAAAATTATTAAAATCTAGAATTGACAGTGAAGCTGCTGTCAAGGGCATACAGGACGCAACCCAGCATGGTTGCACCCTGAGGAAGTCTTGTACCACCAATCTGATCTCATTCTATGAAAAGGTTAGTGCTAATCTGGACAATGGCAGACCAGCAGAAGTGATCTTCTTGGATTTGAGGAAGACCTTCAATACTGTGCAACACTTTGAACTTACAAACAAGTTGAAAAAAATGGGATTTAGTGTACATCTGGTTAAATGGATTGAAGCATGGCTGACTGGGAGATCCCAACAAGTAAGAGTTAATGGATAACTCTCCTTGGAGAGACTTGTTATGGTTAGCAGTGGTATCCCTCAAGGCTCTGTCCTGGGAACAACTTTGTTTGAAATATTCATAGGAGACATGCACATATTCTAACATTTAGTTGATGATACAAAAATATTTATTTATTGAACATTTTTACCAGAAAAGCACGCTGAGCAAAAAACGTGCTCATCTCATGGTGCTTCCTGGGAAGGAGGGGTATGTGGAGATTGAATACAATATAATACCAAGTAACAATTCAACAGCACAATTTGAGCAAAAGATGCCTAAAATAGCACAGAACAGCTTAGTTATTACGCAATACAATTGTATACAATATACATTTTGAGCATTTACAGGGCTAAAACAACTTGTAGTAGCCATGGAGACATTGGAGGAGCCAATATATGACAAGGACATTGGATCAATACGTGGGGGTACCTGCTAAAGCTTGGTAGCAATAGAGCCAAGGACAGACTTGGTAAGCTAGAAGCAAGTGCAGTTAGAGAAGTAAAAATTGTGAAGGGCAGTGTAGATGGAGTGAGGGATTGAAGAACGTCTAATCCATGGAGGTAGCGCATTTCAGAGTTTAGGGAAATAGTATGAGAAAGCAGCCTGACCAGCAGAGGTGGATCTGCGTGGAATGGACAGAGTTTGGGTATCAAGGGTATCAAGGGATCTAAAGGAGTGAACAGAAGGTGGAGGGATGGCCAGCAAGGAGGAGAGGTAAGGAGGGAGGGAGGGAAGGAGGATATTAAACCAGAATTTGGAGGCAAATTTAGCAATGTGGGAGAGATGATGGTTGGCAAGCGAAGGGAACTGGAGGGCGTTGCAGAGATTTCTGTGATGATATGGCAATGTGGACACAGATGAAAAATGCCAATCTCTTGTCAACAGTCTTAAGTGTAATGAATTATGGGCCATAAAAAGTAAAATGGAGTTCAATACCAAAAAATGCACTGTACTTCAGTGAGGAACACAAAACCCAAGGAAGACATAATCTGTAAATGGGGTTTCTATGAAATCTGTGCAGAATGAACGTGATCTAGTGGTAATAATAAACAATACGCCCTGGTATCAGATCATACCTCCTTTGTGTTCAGTGGTTCCCCCTGCCTTCCAATTGCTATCCATACACAAAACAAATAATGCATGGTGCCTAGTGGACCCCCACCCTCTGATCACTTGCCTTGGTAACAGATCAGACCTCCCTGGTGTCCAGTGGTCCTCCCAACCTCCAATCACCTGCCCCGGTGTAATAGAAAGCATCCCTGGTGCCTAGTGGTGCCCCCACCCTCTGATTTCCATCCCTAGTGTCAATGAAATCATCCATGGTGTCCAGTGGTTCCCCCTTCTCACCCACTGATTGCAGGCTCTGTAGTCAATCACATGTTCCTTGGCATCTAGTGGTACTCCTCAGCCACCAATCCTTGTCCTCATAAATGTACCTTGTTTCTGGTGTCTAGTGACCCCCAAGCACCGCAGGCACCACCCACCCACCCTGACAACCCCCTTACCTGAAATGCCAGTGCCATGGGAGCCATATGGCGGCCAGCACAGCCCTCCTTTCACCACCTCGGCCAGCCACTTTATGCAGTGATAGGGAGCGTGCATCCTTGTACTGTAACGGGAAAGCATGTACTGTCTAAATATACTGAAAATGTTTCCCCAGATAATCCCTAAAATTTCACTGTCCAAATTACCATTGTGATCATAAATGTATGTAGCTTACAACTTGCCTATGTATATCATTATATTTGTCTTGTGCTTCTACATGAATTTGTGTATTAAGTACCTCTGTTTACCCTGCCTACACTTCCATTTGTAAACCTACAGTATGTACTCTGTAATACTGTACCTATGTAAAACCTATGTACACTAGAACCATCTGCATGTAATTAACCCCGGGGTCACGCCTGAAAAACAAACTCCTTGGTCTCAGTGGATCCACCTGGTAAACAAAATTTAAATTAAATAAAATAAATTGCTGATAGTTATCTGCTATTTAAATAGCACCCTGAATGGAATTATTTTAGCCTAAGTAAATGGTCTTATTGTGTGAATTTAATTTACTACATGTTGACTCATTCACACCGTATCCTTACATTCCATTGCAGACAGTCTTCCTCATACTGGAATCCACTACCCTCCTTAATGTTGTGTCCTTTGCAAATATACAGTAATTATCTTACCTGAAATTATTTTACAAAATCCTTCCTGGTGCAGATGGAAAAAAAACAGCAAAAAAAATGTATTGTTGGCGTGTAGCCTTTTTGAATTGGATCAGATATCACTTGTTAATAAGCAACCAAAACACAATCAGTAAACCTGAAACTGGGATGTCTGACCTCTATATAATTTACTTCTGCAGTGATGTTTTTCCATTAGATCATCCTCTCCTCTTCCATTTCAAAGGGCACGAGAAGAAATTATCTGTCTGTTTTTCTAATTTTATAACATGGAGTAGGTGAATACAGTTGATTGGTATAGGAGTAGCATGTGGCCGTTTATTAATCCATGATATATGCACAGCTAGTTGTGAACTGGCTGTGAGTACAGATCACTCAGCAGAGCTGGTCTTGTTAATGTGCTAGATCTCTGTTTATAGTGATAGGCTTACTGACATGGCAATGCAGAGTGCTCAGAACAGAGATCATGAGCTTCTTAATATTTGGGCATCTGACACCACCACAAATAATGAAAAGTCTTGTGATGTCCTGTGTGGAGGTCTTGTTTCCTTTGCAGTGTCCACCTGAGAGCTGTTCCCATTGTTGCCCCCCCCCAATGATCTGCATGTTGTCCAGCAGTGTGCAGATCATAGAGAGAGCAACAGTGAGAGAACAGGATCTGTAGCAGCTGTGCCCCTTGGTGGCTTGCCATACAATGTTCTCCTGAGTGCCATTGCCATAGTGGTAGCAGCAGTCCTTCAGTGAGCAAGACTTGTCCAGGGTCTGGTTTCTGTTAGGAGAGAGAGAATGAGAGAGACAGACAGAAAACAAGGTCAGTGTTGAAGTACCTCCAACTACTTACGGGGTTGTGACCTGTGCACTGCTTCCCCTGAGTTGAGGTGAGAGAAAGAGTGACTGACACACAGGACAGACACATGCGAGAGAGAGAGAGAGGGAGAGCAATATCTGTCATCACAGTCGGGAGTCAGTTGGTGAATTATGGTGCCATCCTGCAACATGTCCCCGGCGATGCTGTTGTTTCCCCTTCATCCAGCATGTCTCCATGCCATTGGCCTCTCCTATAGCATATGTCCCTGGCTGTGTCTGTTGTTTTCCCCTCCTGTCCTCTCCTGCAGAATTTGTGCTACCTGTGCCCATTGTTGGCTCTTCTGTTCACTGTGGTCCCATTCTCCAGCACTTCTCCCCACTGTGCCCATTGGCAGCTCGTTTCTGCATTCTGCTCCCATTGCTTGAGAGACAGACAGAGAAGGAAAGAAAGTTGTGCCCACCTGTCCCCAACAATGTCTGCTCCCCATGCTCTGCACAGCACAGTGACAGCCAGCCCCTCACCACCATGCTGTTTTTCACAGAGAGAGCAGGAGCCCTCCTGCAACATGTGTCCCTGGCATTGCTGTTGTTGCCCCCTCATCTAGCATGTCTCCACACCATTGCCCCCTCCTGTAGAATGTGTTCCTGGCTTTGTCTGTCGTTTGCCCTCCTGTCCCCTCCTGCAGCATTTCTCCTTGCCATGCCCCAGTACAATTCACTGTGCGAGACACTGAGTGAGTGAGAGAGATGGAGGAATGGCATGGGTGGTTGACATGAAGGGAACCCGTAATGCAGAAGTCAGTGGGAACAAAGAACAGCAAAGGACCAGGTCAGGGGGTCACCTCAGTAATTCTGCATTTATACATATGGTATAGTAAATGTACAGAAAATCTGTTATGGCATTTCTGTCATCACATACAGGAAGTGAGACAGAGAGAGTGAAGAGCAAAAGATCAGATAGCAGGAGCATCTCTGTGTGTCCTGAGGAGCTTGTATCTGGGAGCCAGGGGACACAGAATGAAATAACAGTATGTTTGCCAAAGTATGAAAGTACTGTATGTTATGGACAAGAAATGTGAGAAATAATTGTAGTACTACATTTCTTACATTTCTCAGCTCATAACGTCAGTGCAATATGCAGTAGTTGTTGGGGGCTATTTTTAAAGTTGGCTGGATACAGACACAATTCTTGTCTTTTAAGTGCTATAAAAGTCTTTCTTGTCATATCTTTTTGCACCAAAGACCCCATGTTATAAGCGCGATAACCCACTCCAGGGTGCGCAGTCACTGGTGATTAATCAACACCCCGGGTGCTATGAGGGCACTTGACCTGCAGCCTCATGCCTCGCAATGTACCCCGGGTATTGATTAATCCCCAGTAACCACACACCCTGTCATGGGTTATTGCTTACATACTCTAAGACTACAGCTCACAGTTTTCTTTCAAACAGCATTCATTTCTAGCAATGTGACTTTCAAGCAATGCTTTTTGATCCACCAATTTAAGGGTTCTAAATTTGACTTCTGGGAGATCTGAAAGTTTGTAGCTTCATTAGGGTTATCATTAATGGCCCAGTTCACCAAAGGTCTGTCAGGGTAATGTGCCCTCATAGAAGAAGTACGTAGGCACTTGCAAGACAAAGTTATGGAAGTCAGATGGATGCATATCCACAGTGCACAATATGCAACATATATGTTCTGTGTATATGAGTGCATATGGTCTGTGCAGAGTGCCACATGGGTGATTGGCTGGGTATACAGATGATTCATGCGTGAAGACACCACCCCCCAGCACTCGGTAGTGTAGGCAGCTGCACATGCAGAGCTCGGACAGTAAAATGACAACGCCCCAGGTGGAGACGTTATGATGATGCATTCATTTGAGGAAAGGAAAGAGTCACACATGAACTGAAAGCAAACCATGGAAACCAACAGACTCACAGGAAGGCACTCTGTCTGGACTTACAAAGCAGTAGCACACATCTCCAGACAGCAAAAACCCTACAGACTGAACCCCTGTGTGCAACCTAGAGCATATGTACTTCGCATTTCCCAATCACACCATGGACATGCATGCCACACAAGATTAATACACAGACACAGTAATACTAATATTAAATTATAATGTACTATATACATGTTAATGTTAATGATATTGGGCACTGGACCCATTTGTGTTTATCTTGGTAACTGAGACACACTACACACTGGGTTGGCCTGCACAGCTCCCAGGTATGGTACAGTTTTACCCATAGGCCTCTCAGTTACCAGGATGAGCCACACTCTGGGCTCAGTTGCATATCACCATGGGCATTTCTTAATTAGCACAAGCTACAGTTGCCCCCAGCACCGGTCTTCATACCATTACTCCATTAGTGGGTGGACCCAGTAGCAGATCCTTATCCACTAGGTGACCATAGTAGCCATTCTTATCCTTCCAGGACCACCCTGGTCATGGCCCATGTTCAAGTCATATGGTGGTCTCCTGGTGGCTCAGTCTTGGCTCTACCAGACTGCAGAATTTTATTTATTTTTTATTTTTTTTGATGACTGGGAAAAGCACACTGTGCCAAGGCTCATTTCCAGGTGTGACCTGTGTACAGTGAGGAAAAAGGAGTAACAAATGGTGAAGAATACAGTCATTTTGTACAGACATTTTTACATGGAATATAATATATTAAACAGATGGTAATGAGGTATGTTCAGGTGCAATCGTCAGATCATCAGATAAGTTGCACAACAACAAGCCAGATAACAGGGAATAGAGTCAAGTATCCATGTGTACTTACCATGGGAGGGTTAGCAACCCTTCAATAACTGCCCTACCCATCATGGTACCCATTACCCTCCAGGGTTAAGGTATCTGTCGGGAACCAGGTATGTGGCAATGGTGGTGGTATGGGCTAGCTTCACTTTGCATGCTCTAAGAGGGTGGTGATGCATGGCACAGTACTGTACATAAGATGCTGTCCTCCCTACTGGGCCTACATTTCTCCACTGATATGATCATACGGCTGGCCCTTAAAGGGCTGATCCAACCACAGGCCATGTGTGGTCAGTGCTGCTGTGTGGACACACTATATAACATAATCTATGATAAGTGATAGTATATGCCCACCATAATAGACCGTGGTACACACAAGTAAGCTGGGTATATGACCCCACTGTCTACCTGTATGTGCAGACATTTAGGAAGTGTGTATATCTCTCCAGATATAGGTGTGACACTTATACTTTCAAAGGAAGAACTAGTGTGTCATAAGGGTGTGCCAGTCACCATGGTCAAAGTGATAGAGGCCCTACTACAACACATGGGACACTAAATACTATACCTTGACACTGAGGCAGACAAGATGGACAACACAGAAGGTTCACGTGCACTAGCGGCTATGCACAACAGTATTGTTGCACTAACTAGCATGTCTCGGTCCTAAGTAGTACCATCTGGGGTAGTATAGAACTGCAGGTGGAATGGATGCTGCATAAATTACATAGCACTGCTATGCAGTTTGTGGGCGTTTGCCCAGAAACAATCACGTGTGTGTATGGCAGGTGGCTAGACTCATCACATAATGTCTGTATCCTGGTGCAGTCACAGCAAAGCACGAACACACACATACTGTACCTGACCAGGGGTATCTGTCACTGGGTATACATGCATCCTGGAACACATAAACATGTGTTCATCATGCCAAACTCTTTCCTAATTAGTCCACACAGCTGCCATTGGAGACACACAGAGAAAATATTTACACCATTAACTAAAATACCACTAACAACCCATTTTCACCTAGGTGGCTATTTTGTATCAGGTTAAGCAACTGATGGTTCAGACTTCATACAGAACTATTAAAAAGAATGGGTTAAGTCTGGTCCAGTTTCAGTTGGTTTGCATCTGTGCTCTCCACCCCCTTCCCTTAGACAAGGCTGAAAATACATAGTGCTGTCTAACCCTCCTTTCCTAGTCAACAAATACTAAAAAATAAAAAATAAATTGAATAAATTGAAGGAATCGAAGGTGGTGACAAGAACAGTGAGGGCAGCCAAGGCATCTAAGAAGCTCAGGCTGTTGCAGAGCATTAAGAAGGGGAGAAGGAGGAGCTGGTGGGTGGAAGCAGGGGGTGATAAGGCAGAAATGCTAAATGACTACTTCTGCTCGGTATTTACTAATTAGAAGGGGGGGTGATACCCAAGAGGGGGAGGGAGGGCAGGAATGGAGGGGGAGGGGGTGATGGATGGAGAAATCACAGCAGGCAGGCTTCTGCAGGATTTGAGGCCATTGAGGGTGGACAAGGTGCCAGGCCCAGATGGCATCCACCCCCAGGGTTCTGAAGGAGTTGGCAGAGGTCCTGGTGGTACCTTTGGTGACCTATTCAATGCCTCACTACACTCAGGGTGTGTGCTTCAGGACTGGAGAATGACTCATGTGGTGCCCCTCCACAAGAGTGGCTCCAAGGATGAACCGGAGAACTACAGACCAGTGAGCCTCACACCCATCATGGATAAGCTGATGGAGACTATCCTGAAGGAGAGGCTGGTGTCCCTCCTGGAGTACAAAGGGCAACATGACAGCAGACAGCAAGGATTCATAAGTGGCAGATCCTGCCAAACCAAATTGGTGGAGTTCTAAGACTGAGTAACTAGGCAACTGGATGGGGGCCATTCAGTGGGTGTCCTGTTCCTTGACTTCAGTAAGGCATTTGACTCGGTACCACATGGAAGGCTGGGAAGTAAGTTAGAAGATACAGGGGTGGGTGCAAAGCTGGTGAGATGGGTAAGGAACTGGCTTCAGGGAAGGCAACAGAGGGTGATGGTGGGTGGGATCTCTCATCCCCAAGACTAGTGGTAAGCAGTGTTCCACAGAGTTTGGTGTTGGGACCAGTATTGTTTGGGATATTCATTGCAGACATATTATTGGGCATCAAAAGCAAGACCAGCCTGTTTGCTGATGACACCAAGATGGGAGTGGTGGTGGATGACCTAGGGGGATGGCAGGGGTTGCAGGATGAGCTGGCAAAGCTGGAAACCTTGTTAGACACCTGGCAACTGGGGTTCAATGTCAAACAAGTGCAAGGTGCTGAATTTTGGCTCGAAAAACCCAAGGAGGAGTTATAGCTGGGGAGAGGGGCAGCTAGCTGAGACAGAGGAGGAGAAGAATCTGGGGGTGCTTATTGCAGGGACAATGAACAATTCGGCACAATGTAGGAGGGCAGCTGCAAAGGCCAACAAAATGCTGGGTTGCATTGCAAGGGGTATATCCTATGGGAGGGAGGAGGTGATTCTGCCACTGTATAGATCATTAGTTAGACTGCACCTGGAGTACTGCGTGAAGTGCTGGTGCCTGTATCTGAAAAGGGACATTAAGTTACTGGAGGGGGTGCTTCGCAGGGTGACAAAGTTGATCCAGGGGCTGGAGGACTTACCATACGTGAGGAGGCTGAGGGAGATGAACATGTACTCACTGGAGGAGAGGAGAGATGGGGAGGATATGATTGAAACCTTCAAGTACATGAAAGGAATAAACAAGACAGGTACAGAGAGGCTGTTCAAAGTAAGGGAGGGGAGGGACACCAGGGCCATGATATGAGACGGCAGGAGGAAGGTTCAGGAGGGAGATGAGGAGACACTTTTTTATGGAGAGGGTGGTAGCTGGGCGGAATGCGTTACCGGCAGAAGTGGTATCCAATAGATCAGTAAGTTGCTTCAAAAGGGGCTGAGACAGGGCAAGTAGGAGGGGAAGGGTCAAGGGAGGGGCAGCTGCAGAATTAGGGGTGCTAGCTGCACATTCGAGCAGACTTGATAGAACACCATGCCTTTATCTGCTGGCAAATTTCATATGTTCATATGTTTGTAAATAAATAAATAAATAAAATTACTGATCCTCAACAAAGATGCATCTACTTAAGACATATGCTATGTATAAACTTAGAATATGCATGTGTTGCTCATGCTGCAGCAGTGCCTAGACAGGAAAGATAGCACAATAGCTCTCACCTGTGCAGGTGTACTGTATTTATTGCATGATACATGATGGTGCAGGGCAGTATAAGCAACCATTACATGCCGTGTTCTCCTACTCATGCTATCATAGGAGCTGCTGAAACAGTAGGGTGAAGCCAACTCCTATGGGAGAGGTGTATACCAGGCATTTTGTCCTGGGCCTTGCCATGGATTGCAGCTAGCAGCAGTTGCAGTTCGTACGTCACCATAATCTGCTATTCAGCAGTGTCTGAATCTGCCCTGACTGCCACCCAAGTCACAGTCAACACTGATACTTGCACTGCATGATGCATGCCATTCCCTTATATGGTGCGGTAAAGGGGTGAGTGTGTAAATAAGTCCACGGATGTAGGCACTCCACACATCATGCTGCTCCACACCATCATACGTGCAAGCTGGTTCACACCACCTACTTTTTTGATATGATGTTGTGCCTAGTTGCTACGAGGTGCATTACTCTGTGCACCATATATGTGACACAGTAACATATCCCACTCAGCTTTGTGGTTCTGGTCCAAAGCTTGGTAAATAACCAGTCTAACATTTCTAGTTTTCTCAGCATAGTCACAGCAAGTTGTCTGGATCAAGTGTTTCCTAAGAGCCCTAATCAAAATGAACTCATTAATTTGCAGCAGAACTTATATTTTTAGTCTTTGTAATTATATATGACAGTAATGAAAACAAAAATCTAGTGTATTATTGAGACCCCATGAATGGCTGAATTGTGGCAGAGTGTGTTGGTGGGGGTCCTTGGACACCAGTAACTGTTTTAATTGGGATAACGTACAGTATGTTATGGGCCAACTGGGAATCATGGACTAATTGAAATGGGGCAGGGTTAGTGAAAGGGTATCACTAGATACCAGCAACTACTGAGATTGGGTCAGGGTGAGGAAGAAAGTGCCAGCATGGATGCCAGAGACTACTTGGACCAAAGCAGGATAAAAGATCAACTGCCACTGGCCACCAGGGACTGATTACATTTGGCCAGGGTGATAGAGAAGTGCCTCTGGATGCCAAGGACTGGTTGGAATGGAGCAGGGCAAGGGGGTGCAACTTGACACCAGGGACTGTTGACTTGGTGCAGGGAGAGGGAAGCCACTGGAAGCCAGGAAGTGCTTTAGTAGGTTAGGCTGAGGGAGGGGAATCACAGAATGCCTGAGACTGTGTGGTGTGGGGAAGACTGAGAAAGGGGGTTGGGCACTAGATGCCTGGGACTACTTGCATGGGACTGCATGAAGATGAGTAAGAGCACCACTGGACACCATGGACTGCTTGGCACAAATAAATACTGACAATGTCAACCAAAGCCTGAAATTCTCATTACAAATTATTGTGCATTTGTTATTAAGTATCCTTTTTAAAAGGTATGGAAATTAATTGCAAAATATTCCTTTATCAGTTAGGGTTGAACCACAAAGCCTCAAAAATAGGAAAATGCAACATTATGGTAACATTTCCATTACTCTTTGCAGAGTTGTAGTGTGGTGTTCATAGAAACATAGACAATGATAGCAGAAAAAGACCAACAGTCCATCCAGTCTGCCCTTGAGGTTTGAATAATTGCTTCAAGAAGAGTTGGTGGTATTCTAACTTTGGCACCCTTTCTCAACATATATTCATGTTTGAGTAGATTTCTGTATCTTGTAACACATGTCAGCATTAGGGTGACTCCATTTCTGCTTAAAGCAATTGTTCAAACCTTGTGGAATACCATGGCACACAATTATGAAGCTTGAGAGGACTTGTTACCCTAACGTCACGCTTCCTTACTTTTGAGGCTTTGTGCTTCAACTGTGTTTCTAACTAATGGCTAAATTAAGTTTAATTTTATTCAAATACTAAGTTGCAGTCTATGAAGCATTTAGCTTGGTCCCACTTGTATCTGGTCCAGATATTAAATCTGGCCAGCATGTACACTTCTTTATTACAGTTTTGTGTGAAGTTATGGGAACCACTGAACTTTCAAATTAAAACACTGCAGTTCAAACTAAAAATGTTTGTTTGCCAAAGTTCATCCAGATTGAATCCCAGATATTACTTCAGGTTTAACCTGTTTGGAGTAGTAAGTGATTTTTTGGCAAAACAGAGTCAAAGAGAGCAGAATAGATGCTGGCAATATCTGCTAAGCAATCCAAAAATATCGGTGATAAGTGTTGTTTCACCACGTGGATCACCAGACAATGTGAGGATTTTTTGTCTGTATATTTTAGGTATCAATTAAGGATGTGCTGTACAAAGTCGAAAGGATACGGGACACAGGATATCTATTAAAAGGAGAAATATTCAAGTAAAATGTCAGGACAGACTGCTTCACAGAATGTGTGGTGGATGGTTCACCCATGTTGCAACGACAAGAAAAAGGGTGACTGTCACTAGGGTGCCAGAACAATGTGCCTGGCCATTGTGCCACCTGACCCCCATGCGCCGAATGCCCTGGGGTGCATTCTGCTTCATCCCTGCACCCCATACTATATTATAATCACCTCCAGGTCAGAGGTGTATGGGGCAAGGGGTGCAACAGCCCTATGGTGCCATCCTTGCTGAGCACCATAAAATCCAGTTCGCCAGCATGACAGGTGAACTTGTTGCGGTGCTCTAATTGCATGGCCCACATAGCATACTGTGGTGGACATGTGAAGTAATCCTCTAAAGCAGGTGGTATCAGGTGATATTGTATCATACTTCAGGCTCAAACTCTAGTAGTACAGTACAGTACTTTGAAATGATTATAGTTTTAAATATATTCTTACTGTGTTAGTGGGTAGGAGGAAGCCAAAGGATTAGTATTCTTCATATATGGGGTGTGCATATACTGTATATGGCACCCAAACAAACAGGAGAGAGAAAGCGAGAAAGAAAGAATGATAGAATGAAAGATAGAAAGATAGAAAGATAGAACGATAGAAAGAAAGAAAGAAAGAAAGAAAGAAAGAAAGAAAGAAAGAAAGAAAGAAAGAAAGAAAGTTCTCTTTTCTGTTTGTTGGGGTTCCATATAAGTGCACACCGCACCCTTGTGAATGAAAATGTAATTATCTATGCAGCACCAGGTTGTACATTGGAGAAAGAGTAAGCTACTTCTGTAAGTCCCAGGTTTCCAGTTACCTTGGTGGCACAGCTGATAGCACAAGCAGAATGGTATTCTGGGTGGCCTGGGTTTAAATCCCAGCTATGGCTGGTTCAAGTCCCAGATAAGGCACTGATTTCTTTCTCTCTTCTGTTTGCATGTATTTAACATAGTAATTTATGAGTGGAAAGGACTCTAGATCTATCATGCCCACCAGCTTCATAAACAGGTTTGAATAAGCACATTGTTCATACATGAAGTATTAACTTAAAGAGGTTCCCTTTCCTCTCAACTTCCTACAGTAAGGTACCAATGATTCCCTTGGTAAGCAGAAATTTGTCCAGGCTTACCTAGAAGGTCTACACTGTCTTCATGTCTGCCCTTTCCACTGGTGTTTCCATGAGTAGACTGTTTCATAGATTTGCCTACTTCTAGGAGAAAATGTGCTTTCTAATATTAACCCTGAATTTACCATCTTTGAACTTTAGGGTGCATCTCCGTGTCCTGCTGGAGGACATCAGGTCAATCATATCTGTCTTTTCAATCTTTCTGATAATGCTTGATTATGTGAAAAACTGATATCATGCCCCACCCCCTTAACTAGTGTAAGCGTGCGCAAAATTAGGAAACTTCCCTAATCATAGCATTAAAATTAACAAATTAATTGCAGACTGGATGAACTTCAAGTCATTTTCTGCCATCACCATCTACATATCTATGCAAAGGCAAACCGGAGAAGAGCCACACATGGAGTGGTGTGCTCATGATAAATATAGCAGTCCAAACAACAGAAATCAGGCACTCGCACTTTCCAGTAAAAAATGACGCTGCTTTGCAGGTAGTTTTCAGCAGTTTGGTTGGCCTTTGAGAAAGACATATTTCTGATAGGTGTCAGGCAAACATTTTGTGGGCATCTATGTTGCACTGAAATAAACTGCTGAACACTACCTACAGAGCAGCATACAGTAATTGTTTACTGGAAAGGGTGAGTGCCTAATTTCTGTTGTTTGGATATCTATTAAACTGAATATTAATTTTATTTGGCCCAGGATTAACAAAGCAGTTATAAAATCAATGAAACATAGAAAACTGCAGGCAGAAAAATGCATTGCAGTCTATCCAGGGAATTATGATCAGCCTCTCTACTCACCTGCCTTCCCTGATCCCTTGACCAGCCATCTTTGTCTATTCAACCTCCTCTCAAAATGTTCCACTATTTTTGTATTGGCCAATATTTTGGGTGGCTTGTTGCACATCTCCACCATCCACTCTGTAAAGAAATAATTCCTAATACTGTATCTCTTTTGACCTCCCCAACCCCCCCGACAGTATCTACTATTCCCCCTGGTATTTGTACTGCTGCTGGTTGTGGATGGCCCTCTGAAGCCCACTTTGTTGATACCCTGCATGTACTGTAATGTTTCATTATGTACTGCCCCCTCTCTCTTCTGGACTCCAATGACTACATGCTGAGACACTTTAATTCTCGTGTATACGTATGTCATCCCCTGTTGCTTCTGAATCATAATGGTATCTGTCCTCCGCACTGCCTCCAGCTTGTTGATATCCTTTTTTTAGGTGAGGGTTACAGAGCACACCATATGCAGTCTCCCCAGAGTCCTGTCCAGGGACAATATGGCCTCCATTTTTTCCTGCTGCTGGACCCCTACCCCTTGTGGTGGCACTCTATGAATAGTTAAGGGCGCATCTACATCTACAGAAGTAAGAAAAATGAGGGGTGTACTGTGCAGATCATGGTTGAAGCCTCAGTATTTTTTTTATTTAGGGCTAGCTTTTGGCCTGTTTGTGCTGCTCAGCCTCAATTCCAATGACAAGGGGGGTCATGAAGGAGAGGGTATGTTAGTGATCTGTTTGCCCATTTTGTGGGCCTATATCTCTTCAGCTGCCAGATCCCATGCCAGCCTAACTGCCAGAATTTGTTCTGTTTTTCTTTTCACCAAGCAGGAGAATCAGCACATGCTCTGGTCTGCTCTGGGCCTGGTCCTGGTAAAGAACATTTTGATTTTTCATCCAGCAGTGTCGATCATCAGGCTCCTAGCTCTCCCCTACTGAGTTCGATGCCTAGTGTTTTAGAGCCATATTTGGAGTACACAGAACCATTGAGCAACCCCAGTGTTTGATCTGTTCAGAGACGCACAGGCAGGTCCTGGTAGCACTCCATAGCTGCAGTCTACAGCAACCCTCTGGGCAAGGTTTTCCATAGGATTGTTTTGAAGACTATGTCTTAGATTATCCAGAAGAGCTAGAACTAGGGAACAAACCAACCTTGATATCTTTGCTGTCCACTCAGCAGGTTCTCTGGCCCTTTCTCTGATTGTTTTTTCCAATGGTTTCTTGCCGTTTTTCAGTGGTCTGGCTTGGAAGTTTCTCAAGATAGTTTCCCTAATGCAGGCCCATACACCTCTCCCTGCATTACTCCAACAGTTTCCTAGTGGGCTTTCCAGAACAGAGGAAACCAGGATCTTAAACCAGGCTAAATGCCAGGTCCCCAGTGTGGGCCATAAAACAGGCAATTGGCAGGTGTTGGGCAGAAGTACAGTAAGTTACAGGTGGCCCTACAAGTGAGTAATGGGACAAGTCAAGGCTGATATCTCTGCAGCAGTACACAGTGGAGTGACCCCAGGAGTGACCATGAGACTGGTTACAGGGATGGGCTAATAGAGCAGGAGACCTAAGAGGAGACAAGGCTAAGTCCAGGAGAGACACAATGGTAGCCTGGGTGGTAGGAGCCAGGAAAGTGGCTGTCAAGAGGCAGCTGGAGAGAGAGTACCAGAGGGAGCCCTAGTTCCCTGGAGGGAAGGTTTAAATACAGGAGGTAGCTCAGGGTTGAAGTTACAGCAGCAGCCATCTTGCAGGCCACTGAAGACCGGCTGTAAAATACAGACCCCATAGTTATGGAAAGAATGCCAACCTGAATGTTAGCAGTCCAGTAGCCCCGCCACTCCCAGAACTCAAGCAGTAAAGAATACTGAAAATAATCTGTAAAAAGAATACAGTGTAGTAGGATGAAGTAGATGAAATACAAAATTATGACTTAGGTTTTGCCCATGAGTTATACTTACTGACTCCTGCTACTGACACTTCAATAAAATCTCTGCAAACTGAACCGGTTATTGTATAATGACACTGTCAGGGTGTGTGTGTGTGTGTGTGTGTGTGTGTGTGTGTGTGTGTGTGTGTGTGTAAAACAGCACAGCAAGATTCATGCATGCGTCCCTTATCAGAATGGACACCCTCTTCCATTCCTTGTGTTATTTCACCCTGGACTGTCCACCTAGTGCCCACCACTGTGTTCTCTACCAAACCCTGTCCCTTCCCTCCCTACAAGACAGGAGGTGGGCACACTGCATTACTCTTGCAGCTAAATTTTGGTCTCAGTCCCTGCCCCATACCTCTCCTCTTCTATCTCCCCCCCCACCTCCCTCGCACTCCCTCACACACTATGACTTCCACAGATTGTCTGTCCCTCACAAGACCACCTCTGTAGGCCAGGCAGCCTTCTTTTATCACTTGCCTAAAATGTGAAATTCCCTTCCCTCTGCCATTTGCCACGCCCCCTCCCCAAGCTACTTCAGCACCCTCCTTGAAGCCCACTTCCACACCACCTGCTCCTGCTTCTAACCTCCTGTTATCTCAATACCCTAACCCCCTCATTACCCCCTCCCTACAGACTCACTTTCCCAAGTCTTATTTCACCAATCAACTGCATGGTACTGGTCAACCTTGATTTAAATTTTTCAGATCGACTGGGTACTTTCTAGCACTTGCTTATCTGTTAGGCAGCTTGTCCAGTCATGTTTGTCTCATCTGTAGGAACCCGTAAGAGTGAGCTGTACAAGAAATGTAAACAAATAAGTTTATGTCAGCTTTCCTGCTGTCTTTCCATTTTATATGAACACTCAGGGTAGACAAACCACCACTCAGGTCTGAGTGAGGACAGCAGAGCTCCTGTGTTCTGGGCTGAGGGTGTCTGTCTCATTTGGGTAACTGCAGTCTCTTTTCCACATGTGAAGCTCAGCATTCTGGCTGGCCTGCTAAGTGAATGACATTTATATTCACTCCCTTGTGAAGCTGGGGGCTGGGGGGTGGTAGGATGCCAACCAGGAGCACATACTGTATCTCCCTTTTTCTTTCTCTTCCAGCTGCTGCACACCCTGCTCTGGCATAGACAGTTTGAGGAGAAAAGATTCCTTTTTATATACATTTAATTTTATGCATCAGTCCCTTTTGGCTAATATTATGGCCAGCAAAAGTGGAGCACAATCCCTGCAGTGTTTCATCTGCCTGCTGCTGATTTATGTGAGGCAGCATAGACTGGTTAGGACCCCAAGGTTAAGGTCCATTCCCATTTTCGTGCCCTATAGCTACCTGGACTTGGGCATGCACCAAGCTGTTAGACCAATGGGACACCTTTGTCTTAAAATTTAAAAGTAAATCTCTGAGACATGTTGTATGTGTCACCATCTGTCTGTCTGTCTGTCTGTCTGTCTGTCTGTCTGTCTGTCTGTCTGTCTGTCTGTCTGTCTGTCTGTCTGTCTCCTCACTTATGCCACTAGCAATGCAGGTTGGGAGTAGGAGAGAGCACAGTGTACCATACTTTGTTTTATTCTTCCATGAGGGAGACCATATTTAAATAATCCAGTGACTCCTGCCAGGCCATTTCAGTGGCCACCTTGGCATTGGCTGCCCAGACCACTTGTCTGTTCCTTTGTGGGGGACTGAGAGAAGGAAAGAAGAAAGAAGACAAAAACAACTGGAAAGGACAGTAAAGTGAAATGGAAGACCAACAAGTACAGGGGGGACAGAAACAGGACAGAACAGAAATTTTTTAGCTATCTGCATCATGGGATGGGGCCCTTTTCATGGCGATCCCATTTATCACCAACCACTCCCAATTCCTAACCTGTGATAGGTGCATCCTTACCCTATCACAGAACGTGCTTACACAAACTATAAGAAGAACTCTTCTGAGTTAACCAAATCCAAATACAAGGCAGAGCAAAAAGAGACTAAACCGCTAATAAGGAAAGAAAGAAATAACCTAGAATTCAAGTTTGCACACACAAAAGACAACCAGAAGTCCTTCTTTTCATATGTTAACAGCAATAAGAGTGGCAACAGATCGGTAGGTCCATTCATTGGAAATAGCTAAACACTATGCGACCCTATTATGATAACAGACACTTTTAATAATTATTTTTGCACAGACTTTAGTGCTAAGAATGACTGTAAGTTTATAGGTGAGTTCCCTCCTACTAAGTTACATGGTTTTTCTAACGAGGATATTTTGTTAGCCCTGTAAGCCATTAAACTGAACTCATTCCCAGGCCCATACGGTATTCACCATAATCTCATTAAAGAGCTTGTAGCATCATTATGCATTATGCATCACGCTCATGCTATTATTCAACAAATCTTATGAACAAGGCAAGGTTCTGTATGATTAGAAAAAAGCCATAATTACCCCAGTACAAACAAAGGGGAGTAAATTGTTAGCAGGGAATTATAGGCCAATAAGCCTTACATCAGTCCTCTGCAGGCTAATGGAAAAACTATTACAATCTAAAACTGACAGCAAAGTTGCTGTCAAGGCCATACAGGACCCTACCCAGCATGGTTTCACATTTAGGAAGTCTTGTACCACCAATCTGATCTCATTCTATGAAAAGGTTAGTGCTAGTCTGAACAATGGCAAACCAGTAGATGTGATCTTGGATTTGAGGAAGACCATCAATACTGTGCCACACTTTGAAATTACAGACAAGTTGAAAAAAAAAATGGGATTTAATGTGCATCTGGTTAAATGGGTTGGAGCCTGGCTGACTAGGAGATCCCAACAAGTAAGAGTTAATGGATATCTGTCCATGGAGAGACTGATTAGCAGTGGTATCCCTCAAGGCTCTGTGTTGGGACCAACTTTGTTTGGAATATTCATAGGAGACATGCACGTTGGTCTAGAAAACAATTTAAAATTTGTTAATGATACCAAAATAAATGGCGATGTGGACACAGACGAAAAACATCAATCCCTAGTCAATGATCTTAAGTGTGTTGAATTATGGGCCATAAAACATAAAAATGGAGTTCAATACCAAAAAATTTACTATACTTCAGATAGGAAGACAAATCCCAAGGAAGATATACTCTTTAAAAGGGGCTCCTCTGTAATCCGTACAGAATGAATGCAACCTAGGGTAATAATAAACAATACACATGCTCCACTTAACCACTGCGAAAGATCACCCAGACTGCTAACTGATAAATAAGTTCTATTAAAAATCTTTTATATCTAGGAGTGAACATTGTCTAATCCTATTATCCAGGTCTTATGTGAGACAATATTTGGGCTATGGGCCTCTGTTTTGGTCCCCATATCTTAGAAGAGACATCAGCTTGTTGGAGAGTGTTCAAAGAAGGGTAACTAGGCTGATACCAAGATTAAAAGATAGATCATATACAGAAAGATTGTCTGAACTGAACTTACACAGCTTTGAGGACAGAAGGAAGAGGTGACATCTCATTGCTGTTTAAAATACTATATAATCTGGATGTTTCTCACCAATGTGATATAAGTATAAAAGACAGACCTGCTAATTTACATTCCCACAGTAAACAATTAAAAATTCCAAGGGCAACTACAAACAAATAATACAACTATTTTACAATTTGGGCCCCAAGAGTGTGAAATAATTTACAATACCTAGTCAATCTCACGGTATTTGACAAATTTAAATCTGAACTAGATAGGTAGCTAATAAATCTTTAGGAATGATATCCCACATGGTGTGAGAGACAGCCTGGATGGGCTAATGCCTTCTTCTGTCCATATCATCAAATAATACCAAGTAATGTCTTAAGAACATCTACTCAAGATGCTGAAATAAAAGAAGCCATACTCTAGATGAAAAAAAGTAAATGTCAAGAGGAAGATGGATTTTTCTGGATTTTTACACATACTTTCTAGACATATTAGACACACTTCTGGAAATTTTTACAGAATATTAGTGCATTTAGATAAAATAATATATAAAGATTAGGGGGGATTCATTCCTGGAGGAACAATCTTTTCAGCAATATACATAGAAACATAGAATTAAACAGTAGATAACCTTCTGGTTTCCTAGTCTGCCCATTCCCTACCTACTTAACCTCCATGTCCTAAATGATCTGCAGCTTACTATCTCTTTCCTACTGATAGTGTTACTTTCTGTCTATCCCGTGCATTCTTGAATTCACCTATCGTTTTAGACTCTATGACCTCTGCAGGGAGATTGTTCCATACATCCACCACCCTTTCTGTGAAAAAATTCTTCCTCTTTAACCCTTGAGTCTCCCCCCCAGCCTGATATTATGACCCCTTGATCTTGCACATCTCTTTTTCTGAAAGATACTGCCCTCCTGAACCTTGTTGATGCCCTTAAGGTACACTCATGTCTCTATCATATCCCCCCCCCCATCCTTTCATCCAGGGTATACATTCTGAGGTATTTCAGTCTTTTTCTCATATGTTTTCTGGTGCATTCCCTCACCATTTTTGTAGCCCTCCCCTTGACTACCTCCATTCTGTCAATGTCCTTCTTGAGATCTGGTCTCCAGAGCTGAACACAGTATTTCAGATGCAGCCTGACCAATTGTCTGTACAGTGGCATCACCACCTCCTGTTTCCTACTGGTCAAGCCTCTCCGTATGTACTGCAGCATCCGTCTGCCCTCTGCACCACCTTTTCACTTTGCTTGGCTACTTTCAGGTCATTCGTTATAATTACCCCAGGTCACTTTCCAGTTTTGTTGTTGTTAGTATCTCCCTCCATCCACTGTGTATTCCTCTCAAGGATTCCTGTGCCCCTAATGCATGACTTTGCACTTCTTTTTATTGAATTTGAGCTGCCACTCTCTTGATCACTCCTCCAACTTGCCTAGGTCTCTTCTCATTCTTTCTACCCTGTTTGGAGTGTAAACCCTTTTGGAGATCTTGGCATCTTCCACAAAGATGCTTACCTTCCCTTCCAGCCCCTCCCCAATGTCACTAATGGAGACATTGAAAAGGACCAGCCCCAACACTGAGCCCGGTGGCATCCTGCTGATCACCCCCCTCTCCCAGGATTGAACTCCGTTAACCACCACTGTGTCATGTTGTTAAGCCAATTTCTGACCCAGATTGCCACCTTGGGACCCCTTCCCAGACTACCCAACTTGTTTACTAACCATCTGTGTAGGACAATGTCAAATGCCTTATTAAAATCTAAGTAGGCTATGCCCACCACCCTCCCTGATCCACCACCCTGGTTACCCAGTCAAAGAAATCTATCAGATTTGTTTGACAAGATCTACCTGCTGTGAATCCATGTTGCCATGAGTCTTGTGCCCTGCTGGCTTCCAGGTATGCTACAGTCCTTTCCTTCAGCATGGATTCCATTACTTTCCCCACCACTGAGGTCAAACTGACTGGCCTGCAATTCCCAACTTTCAACTTGCTCCCACTCTTGTGTAGTGGTACCACATTCACCCTCCAGTCCTTTGATACAAATCCCTCCTCCAGTGATTTGTTGAATAGGGCTGTCAGTGGTGCCCCTAGTACCTCCTTAAGTTATTTCAGTATTCTGGGATACATCCTATCTGGCCCCATTTTTGAGCATTCTTTACTTGTGCCTAGAAGGTTGCATGGTCTGCACGGCCAGTCCAAAACCTTCAGGGAACATGCAGCCAGGGTCCCCAATGTGCCTTTTGAAGTTTTCTTGAAAAAATATTAAATTAGTTAAAAAATTATTCAAAAAACAGGTTTCCCATTATAGTCAATGGAAAAAGTTCACAAAAGGTTTGACAGTGTCACAAATGCAGTTTTTAGTGTCACAAATTACCCCTGTAGTGTCACAAATCTGCCATCTTGTTTTCAGTTGGTGGTCACAGAAATTCTTGGCATTTAAATGTGGGACCCTCTAGGGACACAATTCTTGCTGCATTCACCTAGTTGAGTCCTGAGTATGCTAGCCATGTCTTTTTTGTGGGGTTAAACAGCCCAGAAATATGTTCTTGAAATTTTTATAAACAGTAGTATTGCAAAGTAGTGTCACACATTTGACACTTTCATGACTTTTTTTTGCAAAAGTGATGCAAATCACGACACTACTTTATGACATTATGTCCAAAAGAATAGGAAATCTTTGCCACCCTGCTGAAAAAGAATGGTTTGGTCTTTTGGGCTGAAATTTGGAAGGAAGAAAGCCAAGATCCCACAGACATGCCTTTCCATAGTTTGGTGACAAAATATTAGAGGGCTGCAAAGTTACATCACTCTGAAGTTGACAATGTTTCCCATAGGCTAACATTACGGTGTCCGCCGCACCTTTCGGGGCCTGTATCTTGAAAATAATCTGAGACACGGACTTTTCATCAGAAAAATGCTTAAGTGAAAAACTAACTAGGAAAGTCATAAATAATATGACATTTAAATTTTCTTTCTATGTCATACGGTTCCTGAGATATAAGCAAATTAGTATTCCAAGGGTGGGATATTCAGACTTCGTCAAAAAGATGTGCAATAGCAGGAGCAGGCGCAAGAGCTGTGCGCCACTGCACAACATGCACAATATTCAAACCAAGTGCAGGCCAAGGTGCGCCTGCACAACACAGCTGAATATCACATCCCATGCACCATGGCACAACCAGGGATGTACAGTGGAGCACGGCTGTTGAGCAGTAGCACATCCAGTGATGTGCAGGTACAAGAACAGAAAGCAGGGGTGCACTAGCCATGGAAGTGCCATGGGTGGAGGAGCATGCAGCAGGCCAGACAGACCCACTCCCCCAGGCCCCCCATGAACTGCACAACCAGAGGTGAGCTGGATGGACCACCAGCCCATGAACCCCAGCACTGATTCAACAGCAGAGGCATGGTGCCCCAGCACACTCCCCTGGCACACAGTGGCCACAACACAAGGAGGGACAGACCCTCCCATGCCACCACACCCCACCAATGCTGATCACCCCCTGTACAGTGATCCCAAGACACCCGGCCCAGAAGCATCACCAAACAGTGCATGGCACCGAAGGCATGCCACCACCACCACTGTGACAATGCAACCCTGTGCCCCATGGCAACATGCATGACAGCCCCACCATGATCCCCCTGCAGCAGGCAACACCAGCCACTGATGCAACTGCAGCATACACAATGCCCCCCTGCATGGCCCCCACCATGGCACAGCAGAGAGGTTGACCCTCCATCAGTACCCGAGGGACCCCGCATGTGACAAGGCCTGCCCTGGATGCCACAACCAGCAGGACAGCACCCCACACACCCACCCATGCACACACCCTGTCCCAACACTGGTGCCACCAGACAGCACAGCTGCCCACTGTGGAGCATGGAGGCATGCACCACATAGGATGCAGCACAGGGCATGAACAAATCCCCCACCCTGTCCCAAGGGTACCCCATCACAGAGCCACACAAAGCAGGGCAACAGATGCTACTGTCACATGTCCAATGATGCTGTGTACCCACGGCCTGTACACCACCATGGCGCTGGGGAGCTAGCCATGTGGTGCATGCACCATGAACCTGTCTGCCACCAGCATGCAGCTGGAGAACATGTGACAGACAGCAGACCACAGGCACTGCCACAGACACCAGTGACAGCATGGAGGGGAACAACAACAGCACTGCCCATAATGTCACCTGAGGCAGATGTGCAATAGACCTGGAGACAGGAAGCCAGCTGCCATGGCTCCGTGCCCAGAGGTTGGCTGATATGGACAGCCACCAATGTCATTCCAGCAGACATGCATGCACTGTGGGGTCGGCATGATCGTGCATACCACAGACATGCCTGGGGCTCAGCTGCATGGGCCAGACACACACTGACAGGGGTGACTGGGACACAGCACATGCACCTGGGACCACTGCACACAGGCATCCAGTGCACAGGGCACAACACACATACCACAGACAGAGACCATGGCCCCCACCCACACCAGTGGAGGGGCCCTGCCAGACACACACATGACCAAGCCTGCACCTTCCCCAGATGCCATGCACACCACTGCAGCAAGGCACCAGATACCCGCTGCAAATCAGAGACCACCACAGTTATTGTATGAAACATGAATGTGATAGGGTGGGTGGCCCTACCCCAGTTGGAAAACTGTAGTGATGGATAAAGCAGCTCAGCTTCAATGAAGTTTACCCCATGATGCCAAATTAAGGATGTGTATAGCATGCAGTAGTCCCTGGAAGTAAAATAAAGTTGTAGTTACCTTTTCCTTCCTCTATGTAAGTTTGTTGTACTTTATATTTTGTTTATCTTTGAGTCTTGATAGCTGGCCACTATCAGGGTAGTCTTCAATCTAGTTTGTGTTCTGTAATTCCCCCCCCCAAAGAATGTGGCATGCTGGTATATAGAGATCACTATAAGAAGTATTACATGAGGGTTTGCTTTTAAATAAGAGTAAAAGAAGCTGTCCAGGGGGTATAATCTGCCAGCTAACAAATGAATAAAGTTCTCCTTGCTGTAGAAACTCTCAGCATGGCAGTTTGGCTATGTAATGGGAGGATGCAACCCCCCCCAAGTACAAGTGTAACAAAGTGCTGAGCAGTAAATCCAGGCAAATATACCTGTGCTAAATAGTTTGCTGTTTGCAGGCTGCTGCTGATTTTAGGAAATAATTGAGACTATATTTCTATGAAACAAAACACGATATAAGGAAGCATTTGATAGCTTCAGAAAAAGAGATGTGTATAAATTATAAAAGTATATGCAGGATAACAGTTAAAGGTTGAGTTCATCTCTAAGAGAATCTATGCTTTTTAAAGATAGTTTGTACCTGGAAGCTGGGAGTTCAGAAGCTCCTAGGTCTCTGTTTCTGCTGCTGCTGCTGCTGCTGTCTCAGCAGCTGCAGCCATTTTAGAAAGATGTTCCCTTAGGGAAGGGCTGGCCCTTAATTGCATTAGTATATAGGGAAGGCTTGGGTCTTGTCCTGCCAGGAAGTAATTAGTTTAGAGGGATGAAATTTCTGAAAAGGATATTTGTTTGTATGTTCTTGTTTATGCTTTCGAAAGGGGTTTAGCATTGTGTAACAATTGCCCCTATATAAGTATTTTGTATATTTCTTTGAAAATAATGCAGTTGTGTGAATTATAAATCTGGTATTCCTTTAATTGTTTAATAGAACATGACTGATAAATCATGTGACACCTGAGCTCTATATAAGGAATGCTCAGGTAACCTACAGTTTAGATTTACTTTGGGATGAGGAGTAGAGAGGAACCTCAGGGAGAAGCAGTGTGGAGCTAGAGAAGCAGCTAAACGTGAGAGAGACATGCACTGTTGAAGTACTGAGATCCTGGTTTCCCAAAGGTGAAGGTGAGGCAAGCTTAAGGTGGAGCTCAGGTTGAAAGTCCTGTAAAGCCTAAAAGCAAGGAGGAATCACTGTGGCCTGGGATTGGCCCTGGACCTCCAAAGGTCAGGTTTGGGCTACCTGGATGCTAGAAGCTGCTCACTTGGAATTTACCAAAGGGAGAGGACTCAGACTGGTGAGAAGCTGCAGAGGCCTGAGTGGGCAGATACTCAGACTGCAGAGAAACTTGTAGAAACCCAGGGGGTATTGGCAGGGTGACCATACCATGTGATGGGTTCAGTTCCTGGTCTCTAGAGGGCATCGTAAGGTCCAACTGCAGTGTTCTAGTGAGAGGTCTCCTAGCTCAACTCCCACCCATACTCTTTATTGTTTTTCTTATAGTAATCTGACAAAAGTTTTCATTTGAAATGCCATCTGTACAAATCTGGCAATAAAACAGCACCTCAGGGTGTTTTACACAATATTTTGTGATTCCTGCTGTCTTCTTGAATTGAACCCCGCGACAATGAATATAATTCAAAAGCTAACAATTTTAACAATAACTATTTACATAACTATATACAAAGTGGGGGAGGGTGTACAAGGCTACAACTCAGGAGGGGATGGGAATGGGGCAAGGGGGAACAGCAAGGAGTGGGTCAAAGGGGTGTGTGGGACAGTCCATGGGGAAGGAACAGCGTGGGCACCACAGGCCCTACTGGCAGCCCCTCTCTTCCCTGCGCTCTATGTGGCACCTCCTGTGCCACCGCTGGTCACGCCACTCCATTCCCTGCAGCAGCTCCAGTGTGTTCTGGGTCACCTGCAGTATTTCTTGGATGTGACGCTCCAGGGTCATCCAATGTTGCCCACCTAGGACAAGGGAGCAGAGTCAGTACTTGTGACTGGCCAGACCCTCGCAGCCCACCCAATATGCATGGCATACAGCTGTGGGCCTCACCCCTGTGATGGCATGTGACCACCCACAGTGGGTGTGCCCACAAGACCCACCTACCCAGGCACCCATAGCCATGCAAACCGCTACACACCCCCACAGCCCATGCACTGCACAGCACCAACGTGACTGTACAGTGTCATGGCAATGCAGTGTGATGACAGTGGCACAGTCAGGCACCCAGTGCTCGCACAGCCCACCTGCAACACCCAGCCAAACATGCAGTGCCACAGGACAGTGCAGAGTGCACCGTGTGCCATGCATGGCAGTGGGGCCATGTGTGGGGGACCATGCCCCTCCACCACCCCTGCAACCCACCATGCACAGATGTAAGGGGAAACACAGCACTCACCTGTGTCCTGGTCATCAGGGTGCTGCTGACCCATGGCATCACCACTGTGCCCCGCCTGCAAGGCCACACCACCTGCTCCGGCCTGCCATCCCTCCTCATGGGCCAACTGGGTCCTACAGCAATTCTCCAGGCCTAGTTTGCAAATGTGGAGAGGGTAACATCAGTACAGGTCAGTAACATAGCCCCTCCCCTAGCTGTGTGCGTGCCCACACAGCTTAGCTATGAAGTGGTGGTGCAGGGTGTACATGAGGCACTCTGAATACTGACAACACAGGTAGGACCCCTGCAGCATGGCCTGATGGCCACTGTGATACCTGGACAGACAGCTACTACCAGTGATGTGATGGAGCACCTACCTGGCCGTGGCACGGTACCCCGCTGGGTGCATGTCTGCAGTCACCCTAGGCGGTCGAGGTCCCACCGCTGGAGGCCACCATATCACTGGCAACACTGCTGTGCTGTCCTGCTGCACCCTGTGGCCTCCTCCAGGCCCTCTGTCATCTCCTGCCACACTGCTGTCCATGGTCTCAGGAGGGGTACACAGCCAAAGAGGGCACCAGCATGGGGCTCTACCAAGGCCACCAGGTTTGCCAGCTCAATTGCCATTCAGATGAATGCTCTGGTGAGCAGCATGGTGCAGTGACAATCGGCAACAAAATGGCACCCTGTAGTGCATGTCCCCCATGTGCAGAGGCAGCACTGTACTGCACTGCCAGTCACTATCGCACTGTCATTGGACTGCGCAATAGTGGTGCAGCCATGAATACGCATAGTGCCTAGGGGGCAGAGGTCAGCTGCAGGGTCAAGGATCTGTCTGGGCATGGAGTCCCAAAGTGCTATTGGGAAGCCCTGCGTGTAGCACGGTAGGGTGCATGTGTGTGACATCTTGCAGTGGCCTATAATGCTGTGGTGCCATGGTGCCCATGGTGCACCATGGCATAAGTGCGCCCTGAACATACAGAGCACTTGCACCACAGGGACAGTGGTGGCCGTACCCTGTACTGCCTCCTGCACACAGCACGTCAGCAGCGCTGCTAGCATTGGCAACCCTGGGCATGCATGGTGCAGTGCCGATTGCGCATGTCACAGTGGTGCGCCATAGCCTGAGCACGCTCAACACCATTGCACAAGGTGCAACAGCATGATATTCAGCCAGGATATGCAGATCAGCTCATGAGCCATTCCACGTGCATCCACTGTATTAGCATCCAATTACAGATGCGGCTGCTCTCATTTGCATGCATTGCACTATAAATATGTGACCTGAGGCTGCATAGGCCATGGATCGGTATTGCAGTCCTTTGAGGTAGGTTGCATGCTGTTGGGACGTGGGGACAGTGGTCTGGGAGGGCTGTATGAGACTGCACAGTCCAAGGTAACACCTGTCTATCCCCCAGGCACGAGCATGACCAAGCGAGAGGAAGAGGAGGAGCAGGGAAGGGTGCGAAGGAGGAGGCTCAACTTTACCAGGGCTGAATCTGATGCCCTGCTCGAGGCATACCTTGACAGGGAACCACTGCTTAGTGGACAGCGGGGAATGCCACAGGCCCATGCTGCAGCATGGGGGTGAGGTGGCACATGCCATAAACCAACAGGGCAGCCACCAGTGGTCCATGCAGGAGTGCAAAAAGAAGGTTGGCATGGACAGGAGGTGGATTGAGGACAAGGTAGCCACCATCAGGGCAGCATGTGCTGCCACCAGTGAGGACCAGCAGGACGTACCCCACCTGATGCCACGGGAGGAGCAGGTGGCCAGCAGCATGCTGCGTAGTGCCATTGAGGGCGTTCCTGGTGGTGGCTTCCAGATGGGTGGCAGCTCATCACTACATAGTAGGTCTGGTGCTGGCAGGGTGTGGGTGGTAGGAGGGCATGCCACAGGGCCAGGTGGAGCCACTAATGGTACTGTGTTCCTTTACAGCTCCTGAACATTTACATGGGGCAGTGGTGGTGTGTGTGTCCACTGAGGGGGTAGCCCCGGACATGGAGGAATGCCCATCCACCTCCACAGGTGGCCGAGGGGCCATCCAACTGCATACCTGAACGTCTGTCTGGACTGATGCTGGTGCTGCAGGTGCGGACATGGCCCTACCTGTGTCCCAGCGTGACACCGCCCTCAGTGTCCAGTGTGCTGGGACATGGATCAGAGCCAGATCCAGCACTGATGATGATGTGACACACGTCCCAGACAGTGATGCATGTGGGACACAGGATGGTCCCACAGAAGGCAAATGCCCCAGGCGGTTCCGCAGGAGATGCTATTGTGGCTGTCTGTGCAACAGCCCATTCCCAGCCTGTGTCTGCATGCTCCAGTGGGGCAGCACTGGTGTGCATCCAGGGTGGTGGGGCTGTTGCGGCTGCTGCAGCTGTGCTAGTGTCCCCTGGTGATCAGCAGCATGAGGGGTAGCACCAGCAGATGGCCAATGTCAATGGGGGGACAGGGATGGGGGGCAGTGACAGTGTACTGCGTGTGAACGTACCCCAGAATGGCAGTGCTGTGCAGTGCCCATCGTCAAGGGGTGCTGGGCAGCAGGGCCAGGAACACCATGGGGGACAGCATGCTGGACATGCAGATGACCCCTTGGATGACCACAGCCATCTTCTCCAGGCCTCAGTAGATCAGAAGATGCAGCTCGTGATGGCAGTGGATGCGCTTAGTGCTGTTCTGTGCCAGGCAGAGGAACGGCGCAGCAGGGACCACGGCCTGCTCCTAGCAAAGTTAGCCCAGCAGCAGGTGGATGTGACTGCTGCCATTGACAGGCAGACCACTGCAATGGTGACTGTCATGGCTACACTGGCCACCCAGTTGGGTGCCCAGCCGCCGCACACCCCACAGGGTGTTATGTCCACCCCCTGTTCCCGGTGTCATGCAACTCCTGCTATGTCAATGCCACATTCTGCTGTGGTGCAGACATGTTTGGTGGCCTACAGACCCCTGCATGGACATGGTCGTGTTTATGCAGTGTCACCCCTGGGGGCCCGTCGGTGCCACCCCATGAGGCCACTGGTCAGCCTGGCATGGCTGGCAGGTCTCGGAGGGGATGCCCACACATCTGTGGCAGCCGTGGTACTGTGCCGCATGACTGACCTGTCTCCCACCATGGCCACTGTCTGCCGCTGCCCTGTGTGCACTGTGGTGTTCTTTGTGCAATGCATGGGTGAGGTTCCCAGCCCTGCACACACACATGGTCCCTGTGCACAACCTCCCAGCTGCTGGCCACTGTGGCGTGTGCATGGTGATGCCTGCATAGCACTGTCCACCACTGTGCAATGGTGCTCAGCGTCTGAGGCATGCATAGTGCCAGCCACTGGGCACGGTTGTGTGTGGTCCTCTGGGGGTGCCTATTGGAGTGGGTGTGCCTGTTGCCCTTTGAGCATGTGTTGTGGTGTGTGTGCATGTGTGTGCACATGACATGTGCAGCCCTGCCCATCCCTGCCACCGTATGTGATCCCCCGCCCATTCCCATTCCCTTTACACCGTCCACCCCTGGTGTCCACCCCTGCCTATCTGTGGGCTGTGTCCTTGCCTTTGGTGGATGCACATGGCCCCATTGCCTACCTGTGTTGTCCAAAGTGCTCCTCTGTGATGATGTCCCGGTGCTGCTGTGTCATCCGGGCCAGCCGGGGGTCCCACTCACCCAGGGGGTGGCTGCCCTACACCAGCTAGACCGGTGTCCTCATCATCCCCACCACTGTCCCCCTTCTTGACCTCAATGGCTATCCCACAGTTGGTGACCATGTTGTGCAGGATACAGCAGGCCAGGAATAGCCTGCAGACCTTCAAGGGGCTGTGCTGTAGGGCACCGCCTGACATGTGCAGGCAACGGAACCATGCCTCTAGCAGCCCGAACACCCACTCGATGACATTCTGTGTTGTGGCATGTGCCTCATTGTACTGTTGCTGCACTGGGGTCATGGGGCACTGGCATGGTGTGAGCAGCCAGCGCCATAGTGGGTAACCACTGTCATCTGTGTGTAGAAGAGAGTCTTTAGCATGGTGGTCTGCATCACTATGCCATGGGCCATCATGGCCATCACCCGTGGCACCCCTGACAATGCCCCACCCCCCACGTCTGCACACATCGTCCAGTGTGCTATGCATACTCACCTACCAGATGGCCAGTGGGGATGTCCCCACTCTCGAACCTGTGGCACAGTGCAGACTGGTGCCAGATGAAGGCATCATGTGCTTCCCCAGGGTGCTTGGCACAGACATTGATTATGCACCCTCTGGCATCACACACCACCTGGCAGTTGACACTCGGTAGCCCTTGCGGTTGAAGTACACCACCCCCTCCGGGCCAGGTGGGTGCAGTCTATGGCCCCGAGCATGCCAGGCAACCATGCTACCCTGTGGAACTCCTGTATCTGTGCTGTATGCTCCACCTGTGTGCTGGGGAAACAGATGTACTCTTCAGCATGTGGCAGCAGTGCGCTGAGGAATTGTGTGAGTAGGTGTGACGCAGCCAACTGGGTTATGCCTGTCATGTCCCCTGTTGGTCTCTGGAAGGTGCCCGTGGTGAGCAGGTACATGATGGCTGTGACCTTTGTCTCTACTGACAGCGCATGGCACCGTCATGTGGGTGCCTGCATCTCATCACTGCACAGCTCACAGAGCTGCCTCAGAATCACCAAGTTCAGGCAGTACTGACCCACAATCTCAGTGTCACTGTACTGTTTGAAGGTGGTGCAGGCTCGGTACTGCCTATTCTGGGCGTACCATGGATGGGTCCTTCTATGGCCGTGCCTTCCTGCTGCCTGCATTCTCACACCCCTCATTAGCACCTCCATCTGAAAGGTGGCACTGGCCATGTCCCTGGCTGGTGTTCCCCCCTCTGGGCATCTGTCTTCCTGTTCCTCCCGCTGTGTGTTGCTGGTGCTGTCCCTGCACCGGGTTCACCTATGGCTGTTCACCTCTGGGTGTCCTGCCTCTTGCCATTGCCTTCTGTCCACTGTGGCACTCTCAGGCCCTCTCGCACACACTGGCATGGGCACACCGACTCCTTCTCTCACTCAGGTACACCTCCAGTGGGCCCTGTCCAACTCCTGGCCACACCTGCCCCCTGCTTCCTGTCTTGCCTCCCTGCCACTCTGTCTCTGCGCTCCCACCTATGGCTCCCCTGTGGCACATTCTTCCTCCCCTCTCTTGCTCCCTTTTATTTTGTCTCATTTCCGCTGTCGCACAACTTCCACTTGCTCCACTACTGCATATGTTGCATACTGATGAATATCGCACTGTGCATGTTATTCCTGGTTCTGCCCCCTGCAGTTGTGCATGCATTCATTATTGTTGCGCTATGGCGCATTGCATGTTGTGCTGTGTTGCTGCTCCTGCTGAATATTGCACCATGGCACATTTCCACACTTGCGCTGGCGCATCCCTGTTGAGCATGGCGCATCCGCTCTGAATATCCCACCCCAAGTGTTCATTTTCTGCTCTGAGGCCCAGTTTTATGCATACATTCTTTGTATTCACTGTGCTTCTAAATGCACCTTTTGGGGAAAAATAGGGTGTGCGTTTCCCTTACTGTTACAGTCAGCATTTCTGCTTGCGTTTCCATTTCTGTTTGCATTAGCATTTCCATTTACATCACGTGCATTACCCTTCACATTTGCGTTTGCGTTACTGTTTCCATTTGCATTTCCATTACTGTTTTTATTTGTATTTCCTTTTGCATCACTGTGTGCGTTACCATTTGCGTTTGCGTATGTGCTTCCATTTGCATTTCTGTTTGCATTTCTGTTTCCTTTGGAGTCATCATTGGTGTTAGCGTAAGTGTTAACATTTCCAGTTGTGTAACCACGACCGTGCATGTTCAATTTACGTTTGTGTATGAGCTTGAGCTTGCGCTTCTGTTTCTGTTACTGTTCCGTTTGGTGTCATCGTTGGTGTTATCGTAATTGTTTCCATTTCCAATTGCGTTACTGTTTGCATGTTCATTACCGTTTGCGTTTCTGTTAGCCTTAGTGTTTGAATTTCGGTAGCATTTCTGTTGTGGATTGCATTACTGTTTCCTTCTGCATCACCGTTGCCATTACCGTTTGCATTTCTGTTTGCGTATCCAATTTTCATTTCCCTTGGTCATACAGTTTTTGCTCAGCAAATTGACAAAAAAATCACATGGTGGGCCCTGTGCTCCCACCACCACATTCCATTCACTATTTATAGTGCACATTCTCAGAAAGAAGGGAAATTCATGGCAAAAAACTCTGTTTAATGCATCTGTTAGGGTTGTTCCACAGCGACAAAAGTGAGGAAATTCGGTGTTAGTGTTCAAAACCCTAACTGTGCATTCCCTCCTACCCCCACCACCACCACACACACACATACATGCAAGTAGGGGAAGGATCAAGGCAACACAACCAATCACACACAACCAACAGCAGGTAACAGGAATAACATACAACTATGTAAACCATGAAACCACACATCCATTCGCCCATCGGACTGTTGCATGGGGTCATCACTGCTAACTCTCATCCTGGACATTCCACACACTGCTAAATACATATCACTACAGACAACTGGATATCTTGGCCACACGCTGCCACCGACACATAACACACACTACACATATGGCATTTTGGGGTTCGCAAGATCCAAAACAGGATTTTGCACAATCCCTGAAATACTTTTGAAAATCACTTTCATATGAGACTTTAAACTGAGGTCCCATCTGCCTGGATTGGTGGTAGTTTAGGTGGATGTTAAAGATCCCATGGTACTTCTCTAAAAGAGTAGGGGATTTCCCTGGTATCCTGGCCAAATTTGCCCCACTCACTAAAAATACCACCAACAGCTTAATCTGGTTCAATTTCAGTTGCTTACCATCTGTATCCCCTCCCTCCCCCCGGTCGCCCCTGCAAAAGGAACTTCTAGTCCCAGTGGGCTTACTGGGTCAACAAAATTCAATAAATAAAAATGTGAAAGTGTTGTGCTTTGACACTTTAGTGTTTGTGAAAGTATTTTGTGAAAGTATGCTCCTAAAGACTGCACACCTTTGCCATCATCCTGCAAGCAAAAGGTTGGGTTCTCTGGCCTAAAATTTGCAGGATTGTAGGACCTGGTCCCAGAGATGTACTTTTCACTGCTATTGCACTAAAATACTTAAGGATTACAAAGTTACACTGTTCCAAAATTGAACAGTTTGCCATAAACTAACATTGCAGTGCCTATGATGCATTTCGCCAGCCATATGTTGAAGACAAAGTGAGGTATACCATTTTCGCTACTGCCAGCTTGGTTCACCTTTATGTGAACTAATCTCAAAGAACAACTTTGTAAATAATCTATGATATCTCAAGTTGGATTTCTCCACGTCCTACAGTAACACAGGTATACATCTCCTGCTGGAGGTGTGTGATTGGTTGTGTTTCCTTGGTCCTTCCCCTACGTGCATATATGTGTGTGTGTGGTGGGGGTGGGGGGAATGTACAGTTAGGATTTTCAACCCTAACACTGAATTTCCTCGCTTTTGTCGCTATGGAACCCTAACTGATTAATTAAATGGAGTTTTTATATATATATATATATATATTTATATATATAAATGATAAATATATAAGGTATATACAATGGTGAGCTGTCAGATAAATGATTTATCTACACAAGTGCTGTTTGACCTTGGGTAACCTCACGAGTGGCGTAAGCCACGAGTGAGGTGTCCGAGGTCAAACAGCACAAGTGTACATAAATCATTTATCTGACAGTTCACCATTGTATATTTCATTTATGCAATAGGGGTGCTTTCTGTCAGTGCAGGAACATTTGGTTTTGACTGTTTACCTTTATTTTAAATGATAATTTCTGGGAGTTTTGGTTAACCTTCCTAGAGTATGTCCACCTAGCATAGTGGTTGCTATTAAATAAAACACCACTTATTTTGTAAAAAACTTTTTGCTGAACAAATGTCTTGCTCACAGTACTATGATACCTTTTTCATTTTAAAGTTATTCACATTTGTTTGTCAACAAAGGGAAAAGAAAATAGAATGTTATGCTGTTTTTTGATAATTATAAAAGAAAACTAAAAGGTATCTATAAATGAAACACCACTCATTTTGTAGATATTTTTTGTGCTGAACATTGTTTGTGCTCACAGTACCAGGCTATCTTTTTGGTTTTAAAGTTATTCACATTTGTTTGTCAAAAAAGTGAACAAAAAATTACATTTTCTTCTGCTTTTTTGCTAATTGTAAAAAATGTATAAGGTATCTAGACATGAAACACCACTCATTTTGTAGATAATTTTGTGCTGAACAATTTTCGTGCTCACAATACCATGCTATCTTTTTTCGTTTTAAAGTTATCCCCATTTGAATATGGCTAGTACTGCTTCTGAGGCCGAACATTCTAAATGAATTCTAAAGAGATTTGTGACATAGTAACTGTGTGTATAAATGGTCACTGTATATATAAATTTTTTTTTGTTCTACTTTTTTACTCCTCCTCTGCGGCTGGGGGGTGTTACCTATGGTCTCCCCCCAAGTCTGGCCTGACCTTCAGCCCCTGCTCTGCCCCCCAATCCCCAAGCTCTACCCCTTACCTCCACCTACACAGCGATCAGCCATGGTGGGCACGTGACCAACACCACAGGATCTGGGGGGGTTTCGGCCAGGAGGAGCATCCAGGGACCAGAAGCCGATGGTGCTGCCTGTCCGGCCCTCATGCAGCCCGCAAGGTTTTTCCACTTTTTCTCCCCATATGTCCGAGGCATGCAATGACTCCAAGGGATCAGATCGCGCACGCTACCGAACGCGCCCCATCCCAGCGTCCGCCTCAGTACATCCCTCAAATTCTGCCCATAGCCTGCCAAGCCCCTAGCCACCGCTAGGAGCCATCAGACCACCAAGGCAACACACCCCCCTTCCCAGAGAAGGAGAGCAGTCTTACAGACACTCGATCCTTCTCCTCCCCTGCCGACCCCCGATGACCCAGGCTCGCTCCCCGAACCCGGTCGCCGGGCGAGTACGAGGTGTGGGCGCCCAGCCAACCCTCAGTGCCACCGGGCTGGCCACTATATGTATAAATTTAATAATTAATGGGCTCCATTTTTTTCAATGTAAAAATCTGTGTGTTAAATACCGTAACCCCTAAGTAGGTGTTACAGGATTCACGCGCTCTCTTCCCCTACAAATGCTCTCAAGACACTGAACAAACACAGCTCAAGCTTAAAACGCTCCTTTTCTCTTCACACACTACTGACCACAAAAACCTCAGGCTGCTTCTTCAGCAGGTCGGGAGGTGAGAGGTATTCTCGCAGTGGGAGGGAGTAAAGGGAAGTTGGCTATGCGAGGGACAGCCTGAGGGCCTTACATGGCTGACAGCCATACGGGCATGATGCGGCTCTTCAGTGCTGCTGATGGGGGACCGAGTTTAAACTAAACCTGTAAAAGAAAAAAAGTCACCCTTCAATTATAAATAACAAAATATAGGGTGCAGCGTGTTTTACTTGAATTTCACACACTCCCTTGTTGTTCAATAGTTAATAAACCCATCGGGTTTTACCCTCGGGGTTTATGTGCTATCCAACAACTCAGGAGTGTGTAAATTCTCATAACTCACTGCACCCCATACTTTATCTTATATTTTATACATACAGTGTCTCAGATAAACGCATTTATCACACTGAATATATGTCCACCCCATTGCATAAATATATATATATATATGTGTGTGTGTGTATATTATGTGTGTATATATATATATATATATATATATATATATATATATATATATATATATAGATATGTATATATATATATGTATATATGTATATATATATATATATGTATATATATGTATGTATATATATTATAGTAGTGTCGCGCCACTATATTTAGGGTTCAGCGGTCACTTACATACTAAAGTCAAAAGTTTGGGTGTTAATAACTTTGGACCAATTCAACGGATTTGCCTGAAATTTGGTATGCATGGTGGGGCATGGTAGATCTCTTGATTTGCCAAATGTCATTTTAGTCGGATTTATGGTCTTTGTGCACCAGAATGCTGAAAAGTTGAAAATGATCCATTTTTGGAGGCAGGTTTTTGAATATTGTCCATGGGGCTGCAGCTGTAGTGGGGCATGCTGCTCTGTGACATGGCTCATTTGAAACAGCTTCACTGGCCAAACATGTCACTTTTTGTTTGGTGAAAAAATATTGAGGCATTCAAAACTTACAGCACTTTTAAATTCCCATTATAAGTCCATGGGAAAATGTATATGGTTATTTTGCAAAGAATGGGGTTTTGGCCATCTGGTCCCTCCTCACGATCAAAGAATTTGCAGGCTCACAATCTAAGATTCTTTGATCCCAAGGGAGGGACTAGATGGCCAGATCTAGAGGGACCAGACAGCCCAATTTTAACAACTTTTAAAATTAAATATCTCAGAAATGGTTTGGTCTTTTAACTTGAAATTTGGAGGGTGTTGACGGGATGTCCTGTAGATGTGAATTATGGTGCATAGGTGACATAAAATACATTCATTGCAGAGATATGGCATGGCACAGTTTACATTTTGAGGACAGCGTTTTGCATTGTGGTAGTGACTTAAAATTTATAGGGTAGCTAGCCTTACTGCCATGGACACACTTTTCAGTCATTAGGTGTGTAAAATGTATACAGGTGCAGAATTCTACCACTCTGACCAATGAAAATCTCAAATTTTAAAAATGTTATATCTCGAACATGGTTTGGTCTTTTAAATTGAAATTTGCAAGGTGTTGAGGGGATGTCCTGTACATGTGAACTGTGGTATTGAGGTGTTGGAAAATTAAGTTGCTGCAGAGATATTGTGTGATGCACTTTACATTTTGCATATGGGGTTTGCATTGTGGTTGGCACTTTCAATGTTAATCAAAATATGAAAAAAGACTGCACTCGGGAACAAGCAGTGCCTGGTTTCAGAAGCAGTTCTGATACAGATAAAAAAGCAATATAAACCGGCACCTGCTCAAAGCATTTTACTTTAAATCAGCTCGTATTATGGACAAAAGACCGAGTGTGCTTATATCATTCAAAAGGACTTTTTTATTAATTTAAAACTCACTTGAGATGTGGCACAAACCACCAGAATTCATGTGGAAACAGCAATCACATGCAGCACATTAGTCCACAGTATTCTTGTTAAATCCACAAAACGCCACACAAGTCCATGCACAGATGGCTGTAGAAGTCCCAACAGGTGTGAGCAAGAACAGAGGTCGCTTCCAACAGACGTCACCTGACGCGTTTCGCTGTTAGCTTTCTCAAATTTCAATGTTAAACCTCACATTTTGCACATTAATAACTTTGCAACCATTCAACGGATTTGTACAAAATCTGGAATGCACAGTCTGGTGTGGTAGAGCTCTTGATTTGCTAAATTAAGTTTCAGTTGGATATACAGTTTTTGCGCAGCGAAGTGCCAGAAAATGTACTTTTTGCCACTTTTGTGCATGTTTTGTCCGTGGTACTGCGCAGACACCATGTGGGTTATTGGTCCTAAATCTTGGGACATAGAAAGAGCGTGTGCCAAGGAACATGCCACTTTTTGTTTGGTGAAAAAATATTAATCTGTTCAAAATCTATTACAATTTAAAATGCCCATTATATCCTATGGGAAAATGCATATGTATTTATGGAATGTTAATGAGAAAGACCAGATGGCCCAAATTGGGATGACCATATCTCAATAACAGTTTGGTCATTTTACTTGACATTTGCAGAGTATTGAGGGGGTGTCATAAAGATGTGAACGATGCTGTTTAGGCATTGGGGAAATAATTTGTTGCAGAGATATTCAATGACATAATTGACATTTTTCCCATAGGATTACATTGCAGTCTTTGTTGTGACTTTTGGCGTCATTATCTTAGAAACAAAGCGAGATACAGACTTTTTGCTAGGAATGGCTTAGCTCTTTCTATTGTGTTAGCTGGTGAGCTAACCTAATAGAAAAAGATTTGAAATCGTTGAGTAAGCCTGCAGTGAAATTTTGTTTGTATGTTGCATGGTTCGTGAGATATTGTGAAATTACTGTCACAAGGGTTGAAAGAGTTCCTGTCCAGTACTTTTTGGTGCCCCTACCTCAGAAACGGTGTGAGATATGGATACAGCCATTGCGATGATGTGTGAAGTACTTGCTGTCACAGTTACAATGATGCTAGATTTGTTTTTCTAGCTCTTACGGTTCCCAAGATATGGCAAATTACTGTTACAAGGGTTTGGTACCCTGTAGTGCTGCTGCATGGCTCCGTAGCTTTTTGTAAGTGGGAGCATGGGCCCAGATGCATATTGTTGTGCAGAAATTGGCAACTTTGGTGGGAGTTGGGCTCCGCACTCCCACCAATTTGTGTTTTTTTTCCACTCATATTACACTTTTTCCAAAAGTAAGGAAATTCTATGCAAAAAAACTGCATTAATGCTTCATTTAGTGTTAAAGCAAAAAAAGTCAGGAAATGAGACATTAGGGTTGAACCCCTAACCCCTTCTCACACACACCACTCTGATCCACCACAGTCTGACAGACGCCAAGGTGTGTCATTGGGGTCATGATGCTTAAATCTCACCCCATTCTCATTTACTGTATCATGTCAACATGCTCAGACATGGACTATATTATAGGGGCATGGTCTCGCCACTATATTTAGGGCTATGACACCACTTTTATGTTAAAGTCAAAATTTTACATGTTAATAACCTTGGACCCGTTCAACGGATTTGCATGAAGTTTGGTATGTGCAGTGGGGCATGGTAGATCTATTGATCTGCCAAATTTCATTTTGGTTGGACTTACAGTTGTTGCAAAGCAAAATGTTGCAAAATGCACTTTTCCCTAGTTATGTGGGCAGTTTTTTTATTTTATCCATGGTGCTGCATGGCCGTGTGGCATGCTGCTCTGTGATGTGGCTCATCTGAAGGAGCTTGTGTCAAGGAACATGCCAATTTTCATTTGGTGGAAAAATATTAATCTATTCAAAAGTTATTAAACTGGCAAAGTTAAGATAAATTTGCAAAATCTGACTTCAGTAATTAATTTGCAAATTTTACTTATTTAATAGCACATTTACCTTTTGTAACTTTGTCCCCCACAAAAACAAAATGTAAAATTTGTATTTTCACCATGGTAGCAGTCGTTGGTGTGGTTTTGGACCACTACCATTGGTGTTGTTTCTTCTGATGGTATTTTGGAATATTGCTGTTTTGACAGTGTTGCTTTTGCTGTGGGCTTGTTGATGGCATTGTTGTTTTCACTGTTTTGACCTGCTGCCTTCTCTATCTGATCCAGTGAGTAGTTATCTTCTTGTCAACATCTTATGAAACATTGAAAAGATAGCACCTTATCCTTTATGTCATTTGGTAGCTTCTGAGCAATGTGTTTTTTTCACATGGCAAGACTGTTACATTTCATGAACCTACTGCACTACCTAGCTGAAGCCTTAAAATTACTGCTAACAGCAATGCCCTCATTCTTGGACATTTTTAAAGCTTGCATTCGGATGTCAAGCCTGGTGATGATATAGCCACTCTGCTGCTGTTCATGGATCCATTTCTTAAGCCCTTCATTGAGCTCTGTATTGGGTTTTTTTCCAAAGCAATTGGCCTTCTTTGTTTTGAGCATTTTCTCCAGCTCATCTTTCTTTGTGCTCCAGTTTCAAACTAGTTTCTCACTCATTCCAAACTTTCTGCCAACAGCACACTTGTTACTCTCCTCAGCAACTTGAATAACAGCCAATTTAAATTTTTCATTGTACACATTTCTTCTGAACATCATTATATGTTTTTCAGTTGCACGGAGTCCAGTGATCCCTTTGCTGCACCCTTTACAGTACCAGTAGGTATTATAGTATTTTCTCTTTTTTTACAGTAATTCTCTTTCTTTTACTAATTTTTAGTCCCTGTACTTTTTTTTAACAAACTTTTATATCTGTCTTACAAGTAATGCCAGCTCACTGACCCTGCTGTCTGTTCTCTCCTTAGGCTGGACTGCCACTAAAAAGAAGAGGAAGTACCAAAAGGATATACCAATTGGGGGGGCATAAGAAGGGAGCATGTCACTCAGACATTACGATAAATGCCCTAATCCTCAATCACCCAACCACCACCCACACACATACTGTAACAGAAGACAATCTTTTAGCAATTATTTTTAGACACAGAAATAGTTGCCATATTGGTCCTTGTAAGAACAGATCCAGAAACAAATGGTTTAATACCTTTTATTGGACCAGCATAGATATAGCATTTGTAATGTAATTATTTTAGGTACTATAAATTGTTGTATTTACAACCCTCACCATAGCAGACACAGTATTGTTGCCGTATATACCAGTAACCAACAGTAAACTAAATAAATACCACACACACACGCATACACACACTATCAGCAGTTGCAACAAAATGCAAATACCAGTACCTCCCACCATTTCAAGAAAGACAACAACACTATATGTCACATAAAATACAAATGTCAGCACTTACACAGTCCAAAGACCTGTTACTATCTCTGTGCAGATCATCTCAATTACAGCAGCCTGTGTCCTAAATAAATGTCCCTCCCATGCCACCACTATGTTGTGTTTTGAGATCCAATGCATATTTCTCCTTTGTCCAACAGACTTCTCCTTGAGGCATCATACAAATCCACCCAACTGCAGAATATCATATTGAATGATATTAACAGCCTTTCCCATACCACCAACTCAAAATTAATAGAAGTTTTACTCCCCCCACCCATTTACCTTTATAGAACCCTCCCCCACCCCAAGGTGTCCCGCCAACTGTGTCAGGCATGTACTAGCAGTATATGGTAGTAAAGTATGGTAGCTGTCCCCCCTCCTCCCCCCCATAAAGGTGAGGGCAGGTATCTACTTGTTTACAGTATATAATGAATGGCTTATTTTGTTATATGGTTTCTTTTCTGCATACTGTGCCCCTGAGTTGAAAGCAGAAGATCTTGTTATCATTATTTATTTTGAGTGATCCTCCAATGTGCTGTTAAGCCTGAGTCATCCCGATATCAGTTAAAGAAACTGACTCAGGCTTCATGCACTTGAACATATAGGTATGTGTTCCCACTAAGTGGAAACTATGGAAGGTGCAATCATGTTGTGATTCTCAAATAGAAACCTCAAGTCAGGAGGGTGGGTGAAAATTTTGACAGGCTCAGGAAAAAAGACAGCTTTCATTGCTGCTGTCATTTGCAAGCCTCATCTTTTTTATTTCTATTTGTATACGTCATGAAGGTGGACTGCTTTTATGGAACTGCACAGCATTATATTTCAGCTTCATCTCTAATTTAACACTGAATCCTGTCAGTCTATAGCAGTTTTTTGAGCACCGGTAGTCATAATATGCATAGGATGTACTTCCAGTGCAGTCATCTTTTCCACCAGTTGTCAGGCAGTAACCCACACCTCAAAGTGGCCTCCCAAGAAAGTTGCCAGTATTAAGAAAATAAAATGGTGCTCACCTCCTGTGTCCAGAGTCATGGTAAGTCCAGATGCATAAATCCCAGGATTTCATACCTTCTGCAGTGTGCTTGAAGGATGTTAAATATTTTCTTCAAGGGAGGTATCACAGACCTTGATCTGCCAAAATGAATGAGTGTCAATAAGGGAAGGACCAAAATATAATGCCTTTTAGAACTAAACTGAAAACAGCTTTATATGGTCAGTCTCAAACTCCTATAGCTGCACAGAAACTGTTATCATTCCTGCACATTACTTTGAATGTAAGCAAGTTGATATAAACAAGCTGATATAGAGCCCATAGTATCTTGCTTATCAGTACATTTTTTCTTACTACTGCAAGTAAATGATTACAAAATGTGAATGCCTTTGTTGAAGTGCAATGATATTGATGTTCCAGATCTCCCATCATGTTTCAGTTATTGTGCATTGGGCTTCTGCACTTTGTTTTCCCGGGAGTGGGGTTTGGAAGTAGGGGGGCCAGGTGACTGCATTACAGTTGTCTTGCTATCAGGCCTTTGCACTCATTTAAGACTAGGTTTGCAAAGGTGATATATAGAGCCATTTCAGGTGCCATTTACCACTGTCACAAACTTCTAGTATTTCCATTGCCCCCACATGCAGGGTGGACCCCTTTTATTGGCATGGACAGTGGTTTGTGTAAGTGTTTGGACACTAAAGGGTTTAGCATGCACTACAAGGGACTCTGAATATAGACCCCACCCATAAACAGGTGCAAAACCCAATTAGCACAGGCTAACACCCCTTAGCATCTGCACTAACATTTGAATATGTGGCCCCTGATCTGGAGTCCTCCAGCAGAACTCGAGGAGGAACCCTGAAGCTTAGTGTGATCAGTACTTGTAAAGTAAGCACTACCATGCGTTCTTTCACAGAAATACAATCTAAGCAATTTTGTCAGCACACAGAGGTGCCCCATGGCTCAGTCCATCAGTCCATCAGTCGCATCAGAGGGCTGGCTGTGGGGGACACTGGGATGTGTAGTAGGTAATATTGTGGGCAGAGGGTTACAGGCAGAAGGTCACAGGATCAACCAGATAAAAAACTAGTAAATACATAAAAAAAAATTCCTTTCACTGTGTTTTTCCTTATTGGGACCTATAGATCCTGCAACATTACTGCAGGGGAGTTGAGGATTCACCTTTAAAGTTGGTTCATAAACTTATAAGATGCTACATGGGTTGGGTCTTAGTTACCCATTAGATGTCTTTCACCCTTACATGCGGTCATCCTGTCTTTGTTCCAGTGAGGGCCAAGATAAAAACCCCGGGAGACTGGGCCTTTGAGGCGGCAGGCCCAGTCTTACTGAACTAGCTCCCAAGGGTCCTCAGACAAGCCCCCATGGTGACAGCCTTTGAAGATGTGTCCGAGGACCTTTTTTTTCAGTTTCAACCAAACCATTGGGGATCAATCTATCTTCTCCTTTAGGCCCCTTCCAGCACAGTTTTTTTATGAGTTTTATGTGTTTGATCTGCTGATGTATGATAATAATATGCCTGTTTATTTCTTTGTTTATTAATTGACTGTAATTTCTGCACTTTTGTAAAGCACCCTTTTCCTCCGGGGAAGGGCGCTGCTAGAAATAAAACCTACTACTTTTCCCAGAGGGTGGAGAACCTAAGGAACAGCCTAGAAGTACAGAAAGTACTCATGAATACTGTATGTACTGACATAGCTCAGTATGCTCAGTGTGCTATACTGTGGGACTGTATCTATATCTGTATTCTCTGATAGAGCATATTGTTTACCCAATGAGGAACTTTGGTTTGTTTCTTTATAAACTTTACTGCAGAAAAAAAAAAAACAACAACAACAACAACAAAAAAAAACCATCAGGTATGAAAACAATACAGGCCTTCAAGGCACTTTAAGCCTGAAGAAATTTCATCTTTCTGAAGAAATCACAGGGTACCATGGGTTGTGAGTTGCTCACATTACAGATGACAAATACAGAATCACTGGATTCCAATTCATTGATTTCAGTATTATGACAAAGAAAAAAAATCCAGGAACCATTTTCAGATGCAGAATCAGAATCCAATTTCACAGCTGAATGTAGTTTTGTTAAAAAAAAAAATAAAGAAACTGCCCCTTCTTCATAACCCTATAGAGCTGGTGCTGCTGCTGGGTGCTAGCCAGGGGAGTTTTGGGGCTATTGGTGGAGGGGCTTTTGGACAGGTTGGGGACTTGAGGCAATCATTTATTTTTGTACTGGCTGCTAGCTGGAAGTATCACTGATGGATTAGGACAACAAAAGGAAATGGAGTGGACAGAGTGGACTGCCAGCCAAACTATCCCTATGCTGCCTCAGTCCCAGAGACCCCAGCCAGATGATAAGAGAAGGGTTTTGATGAGAGTTACTAGGTGGGAGGAGGTTTTACTTTGTGGTTAAATAGTGTTAGACGCAGAATCAGAACATCAGATTCCTCCTCAGATTTTATTTCTGTGCCTTAACAGGAGACAAAACAGATCAGACTCTGAAATGCAAATTCTGAAAATATGAGGTACTGGCAGAATGGATTCCATAAAATTCGAGCACCCCTACTGGGTAGTACTGTGGGTAGGGAACTCCTTAGAATACACATTTTCCCATCACACTTATTCATCCCTGCAAATGAAGTGATGGTTACAGGGACATGAAGAACCTAGAGTTCATTACAACTTTAAATTAAATTACACACACATAACCCCAATATACCAAAAACAAACTCTACTTACCTAATAGGAAAGGCATTATGTTTGTCAAGACCTGTAAAGGGTTACCCTTTGCATGAGCAGAATGCTTTGAGGATCAAAATAAGTAGTATAAGTAGGGCCTGAGGAAGAAATCCCCACATTATAGTTTACCCCAGTTCAGAAATGGCAGTAATTTAAAGTAGCACTTACCTGCTTGTGGGTGAACTTAGGGAAGGGATCTAGAAAACATACTATAGATGAGACACCTGTAAAATAAGAATAAAGAGAGTGGTCAGAAAGGATCCATGGTTCTTAAGAAAGGTAAAACTACAGATGAGTCAGGAGAAAAAGGTAAATAATACTCATCTGATGGGTTGTAGGAGGCTCTGTAGACCTGTTAAAAAAAAAAAACAGAGAGAGAGAGAGAGAGAGAGAGAAATATGTTAGTACAAGTGAAAAGTTCCAGAGAGCAGGAAAATTGAATATGACGTTATATCCTAGCTGCTGCCATTGTTGAGGGGGGTACAGACTGCCATCATAGGCATACCTCTCAACCTGCTAGGACCAAAATCAGGGACATTCCCCCCGAAAATCAGGGACAAAAGACCAAAATCAGGGACACCATATTTTACTCAGCGTGGTGCAGCGCCATCACATGACATGTACATCATGCAATGTAGTACTGTACATATGTAAAGTACCTTTAGTTTATGCTTTTTAAATGTCTAATTCAGTTGCCTACTATCAAATGGCAAAATAAAACACAGTCAAATGCTCTGCATGTTTACGCTGTAATTTCTCTTTATTTACATACTTGAAACTAAAGGGGAACATAGGCACTTCTAAAGAAATATTTTTTTAGGATTGAGTGTTAAGTTAATTTCCAGGCTTTTTAAGGATCCATTGTTATTATTTTCCAGATTTAAAGGAGAACTACACTGAATCTTTAGGTCATTTTCCCCCAGTAGAAGCTGCTTTTTTAAATACTGCTTCAAATTGTGTTATTGTTCTAGCTCTCCAGGCTTTTCAGCTATCCTAGTGGGTATTTCTGATTTACATGCTGCTGGTAAAAAACACTTTAGAATTGCATGATGTCATTTATGTCCCTGTTCTACTCATCTATTTTTGGCACACTACATCTGTGTTCTACTATAGAACTCTGTGGCTGAGAGGGACATAACTTACATCATACAGTTCTAAACTGACACTTAACACCAGGGTGTAAAGCAGAAACACCCACTGAGGTTCCTAAAAGGCCTGTATAGATTGGACAATGTCATCCCAATTAAAAACAGCTCCAATACTTTTCTGATGTGCAAGATAAATTCCAGTAATAGTAATCCAAAGAATCCAGCACTGACAAATGATCCAAGATCAAGACAAGATTTATTTTTGTGACAACTCCTTGTAAATATAAGTCCAGCACACCATGCCTGTTATAGCAGGTATGAGTTAAAATCAGTAGTGGCCCCACTATAGATTGGATTACTATAGATGGAACAACAACAGAAATGTAACTAGTACTTAAAAAACAGCTTCTATTGGGGAAAAATGACTTACAGGCTCGGTGCAGTTCTCCTGAACAGAAATATACTATATTGGAATGCGATGTGTGTGTGTGTGTGTGTGTGTGTGTGTGTGTGTGTGTGTGTGTGTCTCAGTTTCATGCCAGAAACTAGGCCTATAGAATGCAGGGGGGTGGGGGCTGCCTCCTCCAGACGGCTGTTATCTGCTTAGTTTAACCTATGTTGGGGGTGCAGTTTAAAAGAAAAATATCTGCATTCCCTCCTACTGAATATTATGTATTTTATATGTTATTTTATACTGCAATTTATTTTACCCAGTATAGATCTCATTTCTAGTGTGATCCTGATTCTAAACACTAATTCATACAACTGGGTGGACTACAGGTTAAGCAATTGTCTTCAGTAGAAAGACAATTAAAAAAGGACACTATAAAATTAACAGTTCATAAAAAGTATAAAATCCATGTCAGACACAGGTGGTGTAGACTGTTCTGTTTCACAAAATGTTATTCACACAAAGCCACAACAATTTCTTCAGCTAATTTTAATCAATCCCAAGCTTGCAGCATGCTGTATCCAGCAGCATTACAAATACTGCTTTCAAATGCAAACCAGCCACTCTCCCCTACACAAACACATGCTGTAATATCTAGTACTTTAAAATAACTTTAGTTATACATTTCTTAACCTGAAAGGTCATTTTCTGTTAGACAAAACTTAAAAATGCAGTAAAAACAAAGAATGCACTAATCAAACATATTTACAGCAAGTAATGAAGTATAAATGAAATCTGACCCAGAACAGCAAGAAGCTAGTTACAAAAACATAATGGCTTAGTTCAGAAAGGTCTGCATAAGCTGCGGTAATAACAACAACCTTCCTTGCAACCTGGCCCGTGCACCTGATTGGAATGCTGCAGGTCACAGGACAGGGTAAATGGTGGTTGCGCTGGTCAAGGGCCTCCATGGCACCCCATGCCCACCTCCAGGGCCCCTTATGGTGTGGGCACCAACCCCAAGTCCCCTTGCCATGGACCCCCCAGAACAAGGACCCTTACCTGCCCTGGTGGCCCAGTGGTCCCCCACCCCCAACACACACACACACATGGTGGGTGTGTTGGTGACTGGCCCTGATGGTGAGGGAGGACTGTGCCAGTCACCAGCAGGGTATTGAGGTGTGTGAAGGGCTCACACAGTGGGGTGGGGGCCACTAGACTACCAGGGGTTACAGGGATTGCAGGGGGGATCATGCCCCAGGGCATGGGGTGCTTCAATGTGTGTGTGTGTGTGTGGGGTCTAGGCAATGGGGGTGTGCCACACACCCCGCCTGGTGAGGTGCGTGCCATGCCTGGAACCCGGAGCCCATAGGGGGTCCATAACTCACAGGGGTTGTGGGGCTGGGGCACAGTGGCAACCTCCAGTGTACAGCAAAGACCAGTTAGACCACCTTTTTGTTGGTGTAACTGGTCTTTGACAGTTGTACACTGGTGGTTGTCTCTGAATCCCATTTGTGAACGTAGTGGCCACCCTACCTGAATAGGGTGCAAATGCTGCCAGAAACCCCCTATCGCCATGTCTCAAGGGGGGTTGCAGGTGCATAGGTGCAGTTGGGTGCAGGCAGCCTGCTGCATGTCACAGGTTGCCTATGTGAATCCCACTGGGATGCAACGCAGGACGCAAGTGCAACTTGCACCGTCTTTTCCGAAGCAAGTTGCCTTGCATCCTGCTTTGGCTTCCCTGAATCTAGCCCAATGTATTTAAGCTAAAAGACTCTCTCTACAACTCTGCCTAGATTACTAAGCTCTTTTCTAAGTTAAAGTTTTACAAAACTGTAGAAAAATACCTGAAAATTGTTACAGAATCTCTCTGGACAGACCCTCTAACAAACCTTATCCAGCTCAAATCACAAACCAGTTCAAACTGGCCTAGCCTGTTTTTAGAGCAGCAATGAACTGGGAAGTGAATCACTCTGGCAGTATCATATCCTGCCAAGAAGCCACCGGGGTATGGGAAATTACTTCTTTTTTAGATTTTAAGGCAACAGACAAGTGCAATCAGTCAGCTTTTCAAGATGTTCCAAATTATTTTTACAAAAATGGGAGTCATAAGGATGATTACATGAAGGTGCATCTTAGAGGACTGACTTTATTTAACCATTTAGTTACCTAGAGTTGTCAATGAAGAATCTCGTTTTCAGTGAAGTTCTACTTTTTCTGCTCAATTCTTCAGAAGATAAATAGACCCTAGCGAGATCAAATATGATCACAGATGAACAAGAAGCTACTGTGGCAGACCTGAAATATTTAAGCAATAAGGAATTAATAAGCATTAATCATATGTAAATCACACCCCTGGGGTGTAATGTGGCACAAGGTGAAGTCAAGTGCCACATGCCCCTAGGGTTTGATTAACATATGGATAATGCAACCCCTAGGAGTAACTTATTACTTTTTTAGCAATGTGAATAAAAAATATTCTAAGTGGCTGTTTATTTTTTTTTAATTATACCTGATTTTATATTCAGATAGTCCTTCCACCAGCTGAGCATATTCCACAGTCAGTTTATGTTCCAATTCAGCTTGCAGATATTCAAAGTCATCTGTGCTGCTGTATAGGTGTAAGAGCACATCAAGATGGCTGCTCAATTGGCAAAAATATATGTCAGTTCATGACATCATGCTGACCTCAGTACTGGCTAGCCAGCAAGTTTATCCAACTAGGAAAAAATGTCAGCTTAGTGTGAATGCATGGATAAGGTTAATGGCATAGATGCCAATCTTGAGACATAAATCATAGTGACTGAGTAAACATGCCATCACTCAGGTGACATTTGTGTTAAGAGTGCAAGACAGGGATGACGAGAACATTATTTCTATGATGGTTGTCAGGGCAACAATTCATGGGTCTTAGTGAGTTCTTTTCCACTCTGCATGCTCTAGCCCCCCACAACACCACCCTCCCCATCTTAGTCAACTACAATCCCTGCAGCTTGACTAGCCTCCTTACCACCCTCCAAGTGGCTAAAACACCACTCTGCAGCTTGACCACCCTCCACCCCCCAAAGCTCTCTGCAACTGGACCAGCCCTAAGTCCAGCATCCCTCTAGCTGACCACTTTCAATAGCCAGAACTGTCCCATCTGACTACCCTCCTGCCACTGCATTCCCCTTCCAGGCCCCTGACCAGGCTTTCCGTGCAAACCCCTCTTGGTTCATATCACTGGTGGAACTGCATTTTCAGGTGGTATACATGGTGGGAGATTCTGGAGACATTGAGGGGGTTGGAGGGGACTATAGAGGAACTGATGGTGCTGGGAAAACTGTAGGGTGAGGGGACTGGAGAGAGAAAGAATGAGGTGAGGAGAGTTAGTGCTGGGTTGTGGATGGAGGGGTTACTCTGGAGGGAAACGTGGAGGAATGTGGAGGGAGGGCAGGTGCAAGACTGAAAAAAATCAGTAACGCTGAGTTCTGAACCCAGGTCTGGATTCAGCAATCCTTCACATAGCCAGTGACTCTAATCTGTAGGCTACAGAGCCAGTATGGCTTTCCTCCAGGCACTGGCAACTACATTACTCCCTACCTGTACTCCCTACAGTGCTAAAAACACTATCATCGCTCAAACAAACAGGCACTATTTACACAAGGTCACCAAAATGACATTCACAGTTTTTGAAGCACACTTGTTCCCTCGCTGGTTTGCGCTCACTCTTTTCATGGGATACCTGTACCTTTCACTTTTGCAATGCCCCAGAAGTGAGAATGCTTATCTTTCACTTTGCAGAGCCCGCATGCTACCTTTTTTCACTGTCTACTGCCCCCCAAGGACTTCTCTGTCATGGGAGAAAAGAGGAATGCTGTTGCCAGATATATGAATCTACTACAACAAAATAAATTATAATAATGGTCTCAGGGCCAGCCCATCGGTACAGTAGTAGTGCTACCACTCACAGTGCCAGTGACTGAGGTTCAGAAGTGAGCCCTGATCATTAGGGATCAGCTGGGGGAAGGAGGTGAGCATCACAGAGGGTGGGTCACTGCCTCTGCTGCACTACTGCCACCTAGGTGACCACCTAGCAGCCCATGGAAGGCAATGCAATGGAGATGACATCTAGCTTTGTCTTTGTTGCCTTGACCAGATTTTTTTTTTTTTTGGCACAGACCCCAGATCCCTGCCATGGAAGCTGAGCCCCCACTCCACGCCATCCCATCATGCCCAGGCTTATCCCTCTGGGAGGGATGCACCCTCCCAATGGATAAAAATGGCAAGCCCTGTCTTATCCCCCCACAAGGTATGACCATGGGAGCAGGACCCCCAGTGGGCAAGAAAGAAACACAGAAATGTAGAATTTGATGGCAGATAAGGACTGCTTGGCCCACTCAGTCTGCCCATTTCCCTACCTAATGGATAAGCTACAGATCCTAGTTAACCAACAGCCTACTTCTTCCTACCGCCACCCCCTATAATTGCCTTATGACTGTCCCATGCATTCTTGAATTCCACCACTGTTTTTGACTCCACAACCTCCTCCGGAAGGCCGTTCCATGCATCTACAACCCTCTCTGTGAAAAAATTCTTCCTTACATTACCTCTGAGCTGCCCCCCTCTATCTTCAAATTGGGCCCCCTTGTTCTTGCACACCTCTTTTTCTGAAAGATGCTACCCTCTTGGACTTTGTTGATTCCCTTGAGGTACTTGAAAGTTTCTATCATGTCCTCCCTCTCCCTCCTTTCCTCGAGGCTATGCATATTAAGCTCCTTTAGTCTTTCTTCATATGTCTTCCGGTGCAGACCCTGCACCATCTTAGTTGCCCTCGTCTGGACTGCCTCCTTCTTGTTTATGTCTTTGCTGAAACTGGGTCTCCAGAACTGCATGCAGTACTCCAGATGGGGTCTCACCAGCTGTCTGTACAGAGGGATAACAACTTCCTGTTTTCTACTAGTGATGCCTCTCCCTATGCATCCCAGTATCCCCCCAGCCCACCTTACTGCCCTCTCACATTGCTTGCCCACCTTTAGGTCTTCTGATATAACTACCCCAGGTCCCTTTCCATTTTTGTTGTTGTTAGTATCTCACCTCCCATTGTGTTCTCTTCCCCAGGGTTTTTGTTTCCCAGGTGCATTACCTTGCAATTCTTAGCATTGAATCTAAGCTGCTATACATTTGACCATTCCTCCAACCTTAAATAAATAAATATGATGAGTTCCCCAAGGTTCCTTTTAAGACAGATAAAGGGGAGATAAGGATGGAAGGACAATACATAAAACAGAAATAACCTAATCTCAACCCTCAAAAAAACAACAAAGGCTCTCTCATGAAAACTAAGTATAGAATCTTATTATTAATTATTTGACCGCCAACATTGACAAACGCCTTAGAAGAAAATATTTATATGTTTATAGGTTTGTTCCACCTATTTAGTTAAGTTGTTGTCCTTTTCTTTTTTATATACATTGTTTTGATGTTAAAAAACGTATATTCATTGGTTCGCCTTCATTTTTTTCTATTTTCAGAGCAACACTAGCTCCCAGTCTGATGAAGGAACTCAGTTCTGAAACGTTACTTTATACTTTATTGGAGCATTGCTATACATTGTTGCTGTTTATTTTTACATATGTATAACCACATGTCATAAGTTTGGAGCATTGCAAGATATTGTTGCTGTTCACACTTTTCATGTGCTTGAACTATATGATTATATGTCTGTATCAAATGCCAAATAATTAATAATAAGATTCTATACTATGATTATATGTCTGTATCAAATGTCAAATAATTAATAATAAGATTCTATACTTAGTTTTCATGAGAGAGCCTTTGTTGTTTTTTTGAGGGTTGAGATTAGGTTATTTCTGTTTTATCCATTCCTCCAACCTTGCCAAGTACCTTCTCATCCTTTCCACCCCACCTTGTGTATTAACTCTGTTGCAGATCTTTGTGTCGTCTGCAAAAAGACATACTTTTCCTTCCAGTCCCTCTGAAATGCCCACTTCTCCTGACACATGTCTCCCCCTTGATACGCCTGGGTCTTTTTAAACTGACTATGTATGTCTCTTCGCTTGTAGCATCCACTTCAACTAATCTCTTCACTGGACTATAATGCCTTTACCCTACAGGAATACTAAACCATGTATGTTGTTGTATCTGGTATAAATTTTTACTGACCCGCTACCCTATTGTTATGTATACCCTTACCGACTGTCTTTTACCTGAACCCAAATGTATTTTTACTTATCCTGTCTATTGCAGGCCTACCTGTACTGTTGTACTCTTGCATCTACTGTCTATTTGTCTGTATATAAATGCATTGTCACTTGACTTGTGTAATGCAAGTCCACCTTGTAAATGAGCTCACTCAATGGTGTTCACCTGGATAAATAAAGAATTTGATTGATTGATATTGAAGAGGACTGGTCCTAGTACTGAACCCTGTGGTACCCCACTAGTAACCCCTCTTTCTTCAGAGTTGACTCCATTTACTATTACCCTCTGTGTCCTGTTCTCCAGCTAATTCTTTACCCAGGCTACCATCTTGGGACCCACTCCCAGCCTGGCTAACTTGTATATTAATCTTTTGTGTGGGACTGTGTCAAATGCCTTGCTAAAGTCTAGGTAGGCCATGTCCACAGCCCCTCCCTGATCTACTACTTTGGTCACCCAGTCAAAGAAATCTATTAGATTCATCTGACATGACCTTCCTGTTGTGAATCTATGCTGTCTTGGGTCCTGTGCCCCCTGGCCTCTAGGTACTCGACAGTTCTTTCCTTCAGAAGTGATTCCATCATTTTCCCTATCACTGAGGTTAAACTAATAGGTCTGTAGTTTCCTGCTTCTGCCCTGCTCCCACTTTTGTGAAGCGGAATCACATCTGCCCTCCTCCAGTCCTCAAGTACCACCCCATCCTCCCATGATTTGTTAAAGAGGTAGTCAGTGGTGTCACTAGTTCTACCCTTAGTTCCTATAGAATTCTGGGATGAATCCCATCAGGCCCCATTGCTTTGTCCACCTTCAGTTTTAAGAGTTTTTTCAGAACCCTTTGTTCTGTAAATGGGCTGGTATCAACTCCTGTATCCAGAGTGTTTCTATTGTTTGGTTTAAGTACCTCCACCTCTTCATTTGTGAATACTGAGCAAACATATTTGTTTAGTATCTCTGCCTTTTCACAGTCACCCTCTGCCCACCTTCCTCCCCTTTATTAAGCCTCACTATCCCTCCCTTGGTCTTCCTTCACTCCCTGATGTACCTATAAATGGTTTTATCCCCTTTTTAACTGAGTTGGCTATCTTTTCCTCAGTTTGGGCCTTTGCTGTTCTGACTGCCTTCCCAGCTTCCTTTTGCTTTAACTGATACAATTCTCTGTCCTCCTCCTTCTGTGAATCCTTGTACTTCCTGAATGCTTTCTTTTTCTCTTGAACCTTCCCAGCCACCTCCTTTGAGAACCATAGTGGTTTCTTACATCGTTTCATTTTGTTTATTTGCTTCACACAAAGGCTTATTGCCTCTGTGATGGCAGTTTTGATTATTTCCCCATTGTTCTTCCAATCCTCCTTCCTGCCCATTTGCTAGTGCATTCCTTAGGCACTCACCCATTTTGGCAAAGTAAGCCCTTCTAAGGTCCAGTATTTTTGCCTTTGTATGGCTTGACTCTACTGCTGTGTTTATCATGAACCATACTGTTCGATGGTCGCTAGCTCCCAGATGGTGGCCCATTTCTACATCTGTGATCCTCTCTTCATCTCCATTTGAGAGTTCCAGGTCTAAGATTGCTCCCTTTCGAGTGGGTTTCAATACTAGTTGTCTAAGACATGTCCTCTGTAGGGCATCTAGAATAACCCCACTCTTAGAAGTGGCTGCTGCAACTGCACTCCAGTTAACATCTGGCATATTCAGATCCCCATCAGCAACATCTTCTTTTTTCAGCCATTCTATGTATACTTTCTATCATTTCCTTGTCCATTTCCTCCCCCTGAGAGGGGGGTCTGTACACAACCCCTGTGCAGATTGTGGTGCCATTGCCTGTCTCCAAATTGACCCACAGTGCTTCCTCTCCTCCTTGTTTACCCTTTTGTTCTGTTGCTTTGATTCCTTCCCTTATGTAGAGAGCTACTCCTCCTCCTCTTTTACCCTCCTGTCCCTCCTGTAGATAGTGTATCCGGGTATGTGTACGTCCCAGTCATGGTTCTGTGTGTACCATGTTTCTGTGACTGCCACAATATCCAGACGTTCCTCCTCCATCAAGGCCACTAATTCAGGAAGCTTGTTACCCAGACTACGGGCACCGGTACTCATTGCTCTCCATTTTTTGATGGCTTTACCTCTTGTAGCAACATCCCCCACTGACCTTTCTACCTTGGTCTTTTCCTCATTTAGTATCCTGTTTTGTAGGGGGAGACTGGGAATTCCCTGCTGCTTATCAGTGCCTCCCTCCTTGACTAGTTTAAAAGCTTGCCAATGAAGCATTTAAACTGATTGCCCAGAAGACTTGTTCCCTTCTTGGACAGATGCAGACCATCCTGCCAGTATAGGCTGGTATCCCTCCAAGTGGAACCCCAGTCCCCAAAGAAGCCAAACCCCTGTGCTCCACACCATTTTTTCAACCATTCATTGAATCGCATGGTGCAAAGTACTCTCGCCTCACCCATGCCATAAACAGGTAGCACCTATGAGAAGGATATTGTGTGTGCTACTTGTCTTAGGCCCCTCCTCAACTCTACAAAGTCCTCCTACACTGCTCTGATCTCATGTTGAGCCAATTAATTCATCCCTAGGTGGACAATGATGTCCAGCTCAGTCTCCTGTGCAGCTGTTCTCATGATCCCAAGGATGCGGTTCCTGTCCCTCCAAGCCATGGCACCAGGCAAGCACCTTACTTCAGTTTTGCCTGCTCCCCCCAGTTCTATCCTCCTAATAACTGAGTCCCCCAATAGGATCTCCTTTTTTTCCCTGTGGTGTATTCTGCCTCCTTTCTGTGGGCCTCCCTTTGTGACAGTTGTCTGCAATGTCCATAGTCTCCTCTGTGGGTGTATCCATAGGGGAACTTTGCTCCCCCAGAATGGTGTATGGATTGTGGAGTGGTACAACTGACTTGGTGTGCCTCTGTTCCACCACCATCACCCTCCCTTAACCCACTGTAGTCCAACTGCTGCACTTGCTTGGCACTCTCTGAGACAGTGGTGGTGACGCTAGTGCTCCCTAGGTTGGAAAGGTTCCCTTACTACTATCCAGTGTTGCCTGAAGATGGGCACTCTCCTCCCTCAGGGCAGAGAGTTGTCTGCAAATAGGGCAGCATCTGAGTTCCAGAAAGCCTCCCAGAAGACTGCTGCCCCACAGTCAGTACATTGCACTACTCCCCACATCTCTGTTAATCTTCCTGTTTGTCCTATGCAAGGTTTTTTTATCTTGTCTTTCTCTCTCTCTCTCCTTCCAGTTATTGTTTTGTTATATATAAATATACATATGTTATATAATGTGTACACTTATATTGTCAGTGCAGTGTTCAGGAAATGATATGACAGTGGTATGCACCTTCCTCATTTGAGGAAATGATGTCAAAACCCCTGGTATAAAGGAAATGGTACCAGGGGTGGGTGGGGTGAGGGAAAGGGGGGATTCGGGCTCAAACTGTGCCCTCTTGAAACAATGAGCTGAAAGCTCTGACCCACCACTACGATGAGTGTTGACCTTCCTGTCAGCAAGACAAAGTACACAACAATTTAACAAAGAAATTACCCTGCTTAACAAAGACAGAAAAATCAGATAGCTGAGTCAAACACAGGTAAACCTTCCCAGCACAAATACATCCTGGCAATTCGTGCTCTGAAAGCAATAAGCCCCTAAACAAGTCAGTTGTGCACCAGGAAAGAAACAGTAAACAGTTAGTTCAATCCCTCTGCATTTAAACTCCCAATCTCCAAAGAACTACTAAAAAAACTCCACCCAGAAACCCTGGGCAGTGGAGTGGGGGCATCATGCCTGGGTAGTGGATTTTTGCTGCAGCATTCCCCTGGAGGAGGAGGGATGTGCAATGATATCCATGGGACAAGCCCATCTGTTCCTTCTCCCACACATCTAGGTGCCAGTTGCAATAGATCCCCCGGCCTCTGCCAGAGGTTTCTGCTGCACCAGACACTAGCCCCCTCTCCCCCTGGAGAAGGAGAGCCATCCCTTGGATGTTCAGTCCTTCTCCATCCAGCCGGCCCTCCGACACCTGAGTCTGTTCCCAAACCTAGGATGTTGGCATTGCATGTGGACACCTTCCCACTGTACCAGTGGGCTGGCCTCCCAGACCAGCTTCTTCAGAGCTTGACACTTACCTAGGAAGGTCCCTGACCCATCCTCCATCTGCAGCAGAACTGTCTCCAGTGATGTCACCCTGCCTCAAAGCTCCACCACAGTGTTCCAGCATCAGTTCTGTGATGGTAAGTTGTAGAGTGCCGCTAGTCAGGTATTCATTACCGGGGGTCAGTGTCTACCGGGTGCGAGTGCCTGCTGCACTCCAGAGAGGGAGAGAAGTCTTTGGGATGCTCATCCTTCTCCACGCCCCCTCACCCAGTCTTCCAATGGCCTGAGTTCACTACCCAACCCATATCATCAGTGTTACAAGTAGTCACTATGACTGCACCGGCATGTTGAACCGCATTGTTAAACTTTGTAAAGTAGTTCAATCTTTTTATAATGTTGCATGTTTGCCTCTACCAAGAGTCTCTGTTCTGTCGGACTTTAGCCTCCCTTCCCTTGGAGAAGGAGAGCTGTTCCTTGGATGCTCAATCCTTCTCCACCCAGTCGGCCTTCTGACACATGTCTGTTTCCAAACCCAGGATGTCGGCATTGCATGAGGACACCTTGCTGCTGTTCTGGCAGGCTGGCCCCCTGGATCAGCTTCTTCTGAGTCTGGTGGTGACCTAGGATGGTCACCAGCCCATCTTCTGTCTGCAGCAGATCTGTCTCCAGTGATGTCACTCTGCCTTAAAGTTCCACCACAGTTTTCCAGCATTAGTTCTGCAATGGTAAGTTGTAGAGAGATGCTAGTCAGGTATCCATTAGCAGGGGTCAGTGTCTACTGGGTGCCAGTGCTTGCTGCACTCCAGAGAAGGAGAGAAGTCTTTGGGATGCTCATCCTTCTCCACATCCCCTTGCCCAGTCTTCCAATGGACTGAGTTCACTACCAAACCCTTATCATCAGTGCTGCAAGAAGTCACTACCACTGCACAGGCAGGCTGGCCAGCATTGTTAAACTTTGTAAGTAGTTCAGTCTTATTATTTTTTGGAGGGTCCTACATGACCCACATAGGTTGTCCCACCACTCTACTGCTACCCCACCAAGCATCCCACCAGTTCTTCTTTCTGCTGAGCACCAAAGCTTCCCCCCTGGGGTGGAGTCACTGGCTCCCTGGCTGAACTGCTACTATGGTACTGGACAGAGGGAGAGGTTTCCAACACCCCCGCTTACCCCCAATGGCAGGGCCACTGGCTTCCTGGTGGGACTTAAGCAGTATCGGCGGTGAGGGTCAGGGGATGTGCGCAAGGTCCAGGTGACTTCATTTAGTCAGTGGACTATTTTTGCTTGCTATGCTCCCCAAGGGGGCAGGACATGCAATGACATCACAGACTGATGCCGAAGTCTGTCTCAGCCCCCTGAACTATGTCATTGCCCACTGCATCTGCCCTCCTGGCCTCCACCAGAGGACAGCAAGCACCAATCATGTTACCCCACCCTACCCCCAGTGAAGGAGAGCTGTCCTGAGGATGTTCGATCCTTTTCCCACCCAGTCAGCCCTCCAACGTACTGGGTCTGTTCCTGAACCCAGGTCATCAGTGTCACAGATGGTCACCATGCCTCTGCACTGGTGGACTGGCTTGTTCAGTTTTATTACAATGTTTGCATGTAATCATTTAAAAATGACAAAATATTCTGTTAATCTGCTTTAAACTGTTCTGAATTATTCTTAAGCACAGCAAAAAAGTAATATGATAAAATGTTAAAACAAGCATTTCAGCAACTTTGATTGATCTTTCAGTTGTGTGTTCTGCACAGGTGTTCATGGAGTATGCTAGATACTTTCCAGTTCTGTGAAACTCTTTCAATATGGCTATCAATAAATTGTTTGCTTAACGAAAACAAGGTTCTTACAAAAATATCTGTGTTTTACAGTCTGACTGAAGATTTTGTGGAGTCATGTCACAATATTTGTATTTATTTTAGGTTGCTGTCCATTGCACTGCTACTATTGTTCTGTGTAATCTTTATACTGCTTCTGATTGCTAATAACTATAAATAATGGTAAACATGTTAGCAGTATTTAACATTAGTTCAGCTCAGAATGACTGCTAAATTGAATGCTAAACTGATTAACTGCTTTTATACTGCTAAGGAACTCTATTTTTGCAGTCAGAAGGCCACCAGCAAGCTAATATACTGTTAATATTAACTAAGTGACCAAAGCAGTAGACCAGGGAGGGGCTGTGGACATGGCCTACCTAGATTTTAGCAAGGCATTTGATACAGTCCCACACAAAAGATTAATACACAAGATAGCCAGCCTTGGAGTGGGTCCCAAGGTGGTAGCCTGGATAAAAAATTGGCTAGACAACAGGACGCAAAAGGTAGTAGTAAATGGAGTACACAGTGAAGAAAGGAGGGTTACTAGTGGGGTACCATAGGGTTCAGTACTGGGACTGGTCCTTTTTAATGTCTTTATAAGTGACATTGCAGAGGAACTGGAAGGAAAAGTATGTCTCTTTGCAGATGACACAAAGATCTGCAACAGGGTTGATACACAAGATGGAGTGGAAAGGATGAGAAGGGACTTGCAAGGTTGGAGGAATGGCCAAATGTATGGCAGCTCAGATTCAATGCAAAGAAGTACAAGGTAATGCAATGGGAAACAAAACCCAGAGGAAGTGTACACAATGGGGGTGAGATACTGACAACAGTAAAATAGAAAGGGACCTGGGGTAATTATATCAGATGACCTAAAGGTGGGCAAGCAATGTGAGAAGGCAGTAAGGAAGGCTGGGGGGATACTGGGATGCATAGGAAGAGGCATCAATAGTAGAAAACAGGAAGTGGTTATCCCTCTGTACAGACAGTTAGTGAGACCCCATCTGGAGTACTGTGTGCAGTTCTGGAGACCCCATCTCCGCAAAGACATAGACAAAGTGGAGGCTGTCCAGAGGTGGGCAACCAAAATGGTGCAGGGTCAGCACCAGAAGACATACGAAGAAAGACTAAAGGAGCTTAATATGTATACCCTTGAGGAAAGAAGGGAGAGATGGGACATGATAGAAACTTTCAAGTACCTCAAGGGAATTAACAAAGTCCAAGAGGGTAGCATCTTCCAGAAAAAGAGATGTGCAAGAACAAGGGGGCACAATTTGAAGATAGAGGGGGGATGGCTCAGAGGTAATGTGAGGAAATATTTTTTCACTGAGAGGGTTGTGGATGCATGGAACAGCCTCCCTGAGGAGGTTGTGGAGTCAAGAACAGTGGGGGACTTCAAGAATGCATGGGACAGGCATAAGGCAGTCCTAGTGGGGGGTAGGAGTAAGTAAGCTGTTGGTTAACTAGGATCTGCAGCTTATCTGTTAGGTAGGAAAATGGGCAGACTAGGTGGGCCAAGCGGTCCTTATGTGCCATCAAATTCTATGTTTCTATGTTTCTAATATAGTAGTCTCTTTGGGTAAGGGCTTCTATGTTCAATGTTAAACTAATTGACTTTATATTCTTTATACTTCTCTTTTCTTGATGTTATTATGATCCCTATTTGCTGTTGTTGCTGCAGTCATTTGTTCTGGAGGTCCCAGTCATTTCAGAAAATATATTGATTGGGTGAAGGCAGTACAGACAAAGGCAACCAAAATGGTGCATGGCCTGCACCAAAAGCACTGTGGGGACAGACTCAAGGAGTTAAATATATACTCTCTAGAGGCAAGGAGGGAAAGGGGAGACATGATAGAAGCATTTAAATACCTCAAAGGTATCAATAAGATACAGAAAGGTTCAATTCTGCTGAGAAAGAGATGTTCAAGGACAAGGGGGTATGATATGTAGCTGGAAGGGGGGAGACTTAGAGGTGATGCAAGGAAATACTTCTTTACATAGAGGGCAGTGGACACCTAAAACAGCCTGCCAGCAGTGGTACTCTAATGGGTACCGAAACAGTAATAGGTTTCACACATGCATGGGATAAACATAATGGGACCTTGATAATAGGGCAGGTGGGGGGGGGTTAAGGCTGGAGATCAGTTATTGTCCATGGCAGCACAGTAGGTAGAGACCTTAGGGCAGACTAGGTGGGCCATGAGATCCTCTTCTGCCAACAGCTTCTGTGATCAACGTTAAACTAATTGACTTTATATTCTTTGTGCTTCTCTTTTCTTGATGTTACTATGACCCTTATTTGCCATTCCTGTTGCAAACATTTGTTCTGGAAGTCCCAGACATCTTAGAAAAGATATAGATTGGGTGAAGGAAGTACATAGAAGGGCAACCAAAATGGTCCATGGCCTGCACCAGAAACACTATGGGGAAAGACTCAGGGAGATAAATATGTACTCTCTAGAGGAAAGGAGCGATAAGGAGACATGATAGAAGCATTCAAATACCCCCAAAGATATCAGTAAGGTACAGGATGGTTTAATTCTGCTGAGAAAGAGATGTTCAAGGACAAGGGGGCATGATATGTAGCTAGAAGGAAGGAGACTTAGAGGGGATGTGAAGAAATACTTCTTTACAGAGAGGGTGGTGGACATCTGGAACAGTCTGCCAGCAGAGGTAATGGGTACCAAAATGGTAACAGGTTTCAAACATGCATGGGATACCCATTAGGGGACCTTGGTAACAGGGCTAGTGCGGGGCGGGGGTGCTAAAGCTGGAGATCAGTTATGGTTTATGGCAGCACAGAAGGTAGGGTCCTTAGGGCAGAATAGGTGGAGGTCCTTTTCTGCCAACAGCTTCTGTGTTTCTATGTTAGTAAATAGCTGGTACATGAGCATTATACATTCATACTACTAGGATTCATACTAGGAAATTATAGGTGTACGGAAGGCCATGGCCCATATGAGTACATCTCCAGCAAGCTGGTGAATCACCCACGGTTCAGTAGAAAGTTGTCTATAATATTTTTAAAGGTCTCAGGACTATTGGTGTCAACTACAGATTTTGGGAGTGAATTTCATAATGGAATTATTCATTGAGTGAAAAATAAGTGTCTATTATCTTTTTTAGGATAAGTCAGTGTCAGCTGGTGTGCATGGCTTCTTAGGTTACAGTCCCATATATTGTAAGACATACTTAATTCAGTCATTAGTTCAGGGTCTCTTGATAGTTTAAACATAAATAATAGGTCTCCCTGGTCCTCCACAGCTCTAGTGGATATAGGTTTAATTCTTTGAGTCTCACATTCTAGTTTTTGTTGTGCATGTTGTCAGTCATTTTTGTTACTCTCTGCTGCACCTCCTCCAACCTATTTACCCATTTACATCTCTTTTCATGTAAGTAATCCACAATGGTGAACAATAGTCCATGTCAGGTCTTACATAGGCTCTGTAGAGGGGGATAATATGTCCCCTGTTTCTAGAGGTGAACAATCTCTTTATACAGCCTATTATTCTATTGACCCTGTTAATTACATGGCTGCAGTGTTTTTCAAATGATAGATCTGATCTGATAATAATTCCAAGGTCTTTTACCTATATTACTGAATTTAGGGAGCAGCCATTCAGTGAATATTGGTCTTGTTTGTTTGTATCTCCCAAGTACATGATGACACATTTGCAGGTGTTATATGTCATATCATTTAGTTGTGCCCAATCATCAAGTTTTTTATATAATTTTTAAAGTTTAGTATGTTGTCATCTGTTTTTACTTGGGCCGCAATTCTGGTATTGTCTGCAAATTTTATCATCTGCAAAGCTCTTTACATTTGTAGTCAAGTCTGATATGAAGACAGAAAACAGGATGGGTCCCAAAACTGATCCTGTGGCACATCGCTGGTAACTGAACCTATATTGGACAAATGTCTCCTAACACATACCCTTTGTGTATGGTTTTTCAACCACGCTTCCACCCAGTTTACAATTGTACAGTTTATTTCCAATTTTCACATTTTTGTTTTCAAGATTGTATGGGGCATGTCGTCAAACGCTTTCCAGAAATCTAAATACACAATATGGGTTTTTATCATTGAGTAGTTTACTGACCTTCTAGTAGAACACCAGATTACTCGTTAAACAAAACCCCTGGTTTTTATAGCCATGTTGAGAGTGATCTATTAATTTTTTGTCTCCATGTCTTCCTCAAGTTTTAATTTAAGTAAGGATTCAAAGATCTTGCCCTGTACACTTGTAAGGCTGATTGGTCTATAGTTTAATATTTTGCCCTGATTTCCTTTTTTGAAAATGGGGTGACAACTATTGTTTTTCAGTCATTTGATATAGTTCCTGAGAAGAGGCACAAGTTGAAGATTTCGTACAGTGGTTCAACTAACCATTCTTTAATTTCCTTTAGAAGTCTCAGGTGTAACTTGTCAGGGCCTGGGGATTTATTAGTATTTATTTTCTCCAATTTGTTTAACATTTCTTGTTTTGTAAACTCAGTTAAGTTCTCATGATAGTCATTTGCGTTGTTATTAGTTTTTTTTTTTTTTTACTGTGAGTTATTGGGTTGAACCCTGTACAAAAATATTTTATTAAATTCCTCTGCCGTATCTTGAGGGGTTGTCAGTTCTTTTGAGTTGATGACCAAGGGGCTGATATATTTTATAGCTTGCTTTTTATTGTTTATGTATGAGTAGAAGCTTTTTCCCCTACCATTCCTGTAGGCAAGTCTGAATTCCATTTTTTCCTTTTCAGCTCTTATGCTCTGTTTGCATTTTTTCAGAATCGACTCATATTTGTATTTATTGTAGTCATTGTTGTCTTCTGTTAATATTCTATAGGCTCTTCTTTTTTTTTGCTATTAGATGTGATATATATGGTGTTACCCACAATGGTATCTTATACTTCTTATTATATGTGATTTTATTAGATACATGTTCTGCTTCAAGTTCTATAATTTTATTTTTGACTCTAGTCCAAAGTTCTTCTAGAGATGTGGATCTGTTATCCCATTGCCATATATGGAGATCTGTATCAATTTGGGTGAAGTTTGCTTTGTTATAATTTTTAAACATAGTTTTACCTTGTTCCAGTTTTGGCAGTATATGAGTTTCAAAGGTTATTATTCTGTGATCACTGTTTTATATGGGATCATTAATTTTAATTTGTTTTATCTGGTGTGAAAAGTTGGTTAATATTAGATCCAAGATGTTACTTTTTCTAGTTGGTACTGTGATTATTTGGTCTAAGCCATTTGTGTAACATACATCGAGAAATGTATTGTCTAGATTATTGCTAGATATATCATCTTTCCAGCTGATTCCTGTAAGATTAAAATATCCTACTGGTATAATTTCTTGATGGTAAGTTTTATTACTAATGTTGTTTAATATGCCCTGATGTGCCAGTAAATCGGTATCTGGAGGTCTGTAACATAGCCCTACTAGTAGTTTTTGTTGTTTTTCCCTTGATATTTCTACCCATAGCAGTTCATTAGATGTTTCATCAGGTAAATCCTTGATTGGTTTATAAACAATGTTATTCTTATAAACTTTTTTTGATGTTCTGTTTTTATGATAGGCATTATAGCCTGGTGTATTCATGTTTCAGACTAAAGTTTCCCCCCAACCAAGTCTCTTTTATTGCAGCTATAGCTATTCCATTTTTATTGAGTATTAATTCCAGCTTGTCTAGTTTTGTACTGTGCAGGTTTCTTGCATTGATCAGAAAAAAGGTGAGTCCGATTTTCTTATCATGTGATGAGTGCCTAACTTTTTTATTTTTTGCAGATTAATTAGTTTCTATGGGGGTTGAGTTATCCCTTTACATCTCAATTGCTAGTTTTTTTGTTCCTTGTTTTTCCTTTTTTAATGTATTTTGGAATATACATCCCAGGAGTTGAGATCCTTGTTTACTAAGATGTAAGCCATCATAACCCAATAGCGTGTTATTATTTTCAATTTTTCCCAGGTTTTTATGCATTCAATATTATTGGCTAAGCACCATCTATGCAGCCAGTTGTTACATGTTGACATAAATTTTAAGATGTTAAATATAAAGCCTATGGTACCAGTAACACAATGCCATTAATAAGTACTGCTCAAATATTCAAAATCTATAGAGCAACCTGTTGTCAATTTAAATCAAAAATATGTATCTCTATAGAAGTCAGGACCATAAAGAAAAATGGAGAAAAAAGGATACAAACACAGAAGAAAAAGTGTGCATAAAATAAGACAAAGCGGGGAGAGGAGTAATATGTATAAAGCAACTGAGCTACACTGAAATGCATTTTTGTAATACTTGTGAAAGGATGAAAGCTCAAGTAAAATATAGATCATAAATATAGAAAACAGTTGAAAAGGATGAAAAGGAAGGAAAAGGGTCCTAGATGCAGTAGAAAAGAACAACCAAAAAAATCAAAGAAACTGAGTGACATAAATTTCAAAACAACCAAACAGTGAATGACATTTGACAAATTATAAAGGGCAACATATTACCATTTGCCATAGTTACATTAAAAGAATCAAGGAATAAAACAACAAATGATGACAAGCAAGATGGCTAAATAAGAGTGTGAATAAAGTTACTAAAAAAAACTAAACATGCAATAAATTATCTGAAAACAAATGTCATGGCATAACCACATCCCAGAATACTAAACATTTTAAAGGAAACATAAAAGCAATAAAAAACATTTCAAAAAGAAAATGGAACTCAAACTTGCAACAAATACAGACAAAGGCAACAGCAAGCAATTGTGCAGTTGCATTAATAGCATAAACAAAAAACAAAAAAACACGAATATAAGTAATATTAATATTAAAGAGGAAACAGTAAAAAGTCCAGTGGAAAAAGCAAACCAATGTAATGAATATTTGTTTTACTTATTCAAACCCAACCAAATTTCAGTCCCCTGCACCTGTACATTACCAGGTATGCCAACAGAAATAATATAAATACAGACGACATACTGCAAAAAAATTCAGAATAAAAAAAAGTTTCCACTAAAATACTAAAATTAAATATTGGAATAATCCATAACCAGGTACCTCTGCAAAATATATATTTTTAAATTAATGAATACAGGTTCCAGATAAAATTCTGCAATCACTACTTAAAGATATAAGTTAGCCACATGTCTTACAGTGATTTCAGTGACAGAGAGCAGCAGAGATTCACAAAAGGACAATCATGTACCACAAATGTAATCTGCCTCTCTGAAAACGTGACCCAAATCTTGGATAACAATACCTCATAGAAATAATTTCTGGTATTCCTTTGCAAAACATCTGCCACTGTACCACATTTGGCAGTCATTGAAAAAATGTCTTCCCTAGCTATTCATCCCTGTATTATAAACAGTATAATCCAAACTAGCCAAACCATATGAAGATTTATCACTGTAAGCCTTGTGTATTATGCAGACTGTGATACTTAACACTTGTAGGATAAGTTAAATGCAGCTGGACCTATTTGCTGCACATGCATCTCAATTGCTGTGGGGTCCTGACTATGTTCGCCATTCCTCAAGCCCAGCTTGCTGCAGTATGCCTTACAATTCCTGGTAGATTACATCACTTTAGCTTATGTATTACTATGGTGAGCTACTATTTTCAACAAGAAATTAACATTTTAAAAAGACAGTAATGTGGACTGAAAAGCAGCTTATGCAGGTGAATCATCATGCTAGCCTAGATATTTCCAGGTTGCATTCAGTTAGCCTAACCAGAGGGAGTAGAAGGGGAGAGGGATACAGATCTAAAATAGAACCATTTAACCCATTTGTGATTTAAAGTTATGTTTTGGAAATTTGACCTCCAGAACTGGAAACCATAGTCCAAATGAGGCCTCACCAGTGATCTGCTCAGTGGCATCACCACCTGCTTCCTTCTGCTAGTGATACCTCTCCCTATGCACCCCAGCTTCTCACTGGCCCTCACCATAGCCTTGACACATTGTTTAGTCACCTTTTTGGTCCTCCAATATGATTACCCCCAAATCCCTTTCCTGTTTGGTGACCATCAGTTCCTTCCCAATCCTCCTCTGGGTTCCGGCAACCCAAATGCATGATTTTGCACTTTTTTGTTTTATATCTCAGGTGCCACACTCTGGACCATTCCTCCAGTTTACCTAGGCCCCTACTAATTTTTTTTCACCTTTCCCAGAGTGTTCACCCTGTTGCAGATCTTAGTGTCATTCACAAAGAGGAATACATTCCCCTCCAGCCCCTCTGCAATTTCATTTATAAAGACATTAAACAGGACCAGTCCCAGGACTGATCCCTGTGGCACCCTGCTGGTCACATTCCTTTCTGTAGATTGAGCACAATTTACCATGACTCTATCTTCTATCACCTTGTGACCCACTCCCAGGCTGCCCAGCTTGTTCACAAGTCATATGTGGAATGGTATCGTTAGCCTCCTTACTAAATGCAATTCATGTTTATGTTTATATTTAAGCCCATGAAACACCCTTATCTAGTTAATGCATTTGCAGCCATAGTGGATCTACCAGACTTGTTTCTCTTGGGTAGGGGGAGCAAGAGCACATTCTGCAGAGAGTCAGGTGGTATGTCTAGCAGTTGAGTCATGACATACCACTCCACACACAAGTTATTGAAATATTTTTATGAAAAGATGCTTGGATTTCACTTTAATTATATAATATAACCAAGCAGGAAGATATCTGCTTTATATCTGTTCAAAGGAGATAGGAAATGGTTGTGCTTGAATTTAATAAAGTTTTATCCAAAATCAGTGTCTGGTGTGTTTTTTTATGTGCCATTATAGTAATTAGTCTTTCTAATAACACAGTCTGTTTTTGCTACAGAGCTGTCAGCATTTAGCTTCACTGAATCAATAGTTTAGTGTGAAAGCTTAGCTCATGCTTAGAGGTGAGCAAAGTAGCCAAAATTCACTCCGCAAAGTGATTCATGGAGTAACACAGAATCCATGAAAAACCCACAACATGAAACGGAGTACTTCATGTCATGATGGGGAACGTGAGGTTCATTGAAAACAATGACTTTGCATTATTCTGCCTTTCCCAAACCACTTCTCCACCAATTGTAAGGCGAAGTACATTAAAATCAATGTACTTCTCCTCACTTCACCTTGTTTTTGCGCTCCAAAGGTGAATTTTGCAGTGCTTCATGGGATTGCAGGTCACATGGGCTCTAGATTGTTCTGCACAGCCTCAGTTCTGTGTAGTGTGTGTGTAGAGGAAGATAGAGACAGTTTCCTCTCAGAATTTTGCGATTCAAATCCTCTAAAAGCTGTCAAAAAAGCCTTTATGAGCTATTTTGTTTGCTCACAATTTAGTACATCATTTGTAGAAAACCCTCCTTTTTTACCATAGAATAATTTTTCTTTTTATTTTAATCCCTGCATAAGTATAATGTCACATACATACATATTCATAAGTAGGTAACATGTTCCATATGCATCTATATTCAGCCAATAACTATTACATTGCCATATAAGTATGAAAATATGTTCACCAAAACCAAACTTTAAAATATTCACATATGAACCTTCCTAGGATGCAGCTTAACCAAGAGCGACTACCCAATGTACTAGGGTAGAGTTCTACTGAATTCAAGTGCTAGAGACAAATAGAAATCAGACTAATGATGCATTGTAATAAGGTATCACATAGTCAAAAGAAAAGCGTTATTGCCCAGGTTAGAAGTTTTACAGACAGAAGATTGGAGATAGGCTTCCCACCTGGCACCATATTGGTCCATACAACCTAGGTGAGTACAAGATAGACATTCTAGTGTGGCTAGTCTAGCTAGCGCCTCATGCCATTGGAGGCAAGTAGGAGGAGCAGATTTATGCCAATACATAAGTACAAGTCGTTTAGCCTCCATAAATGCCAGTACAACCCATTACTTCTGGGGTCGAGTTAAAGCAACCAGGGAGGTGGTATCTCCCAAGAGGAGTTTGGGATCAGAAAGGTTAACCTGGAGACCCAGTATTGTGGAGCAATCCTGAGTTTTAAATGCCCAAAAATGTGAAAGCAAAGGGTACGTTCATAAAATATGAAGTAGATGTGCCACAGGATGCTGACATCGCCAGCAGTTAGAATTTTGTATAAGGCCATAGGAGTACAGAGATGAAGGTGTCCGGTATCAAAGCAGCAGTATCTTAAGCTGCAACAGCCGACTCTTGGTGTCCATGTAGGTATGATGACCCTCTCGGAAGTAACACTTCCAAGAGTCCTCAGATATGTGAGTATTCAGGATAGCCATCCATTTCAGATGGCATGCATCTGAAGGGTCTGCCTAGGAATCTCGCCAGGTCTTATAAAATCTTCCAATAAGACCTCCGGATGAGTGGAATTTGTGCCTGTGAGCTAGCCAGTTCCATTTGGGATCTGAACACATATGGGCCTTATTGGCTAGTATAGCACTGCGTATTTGAAGACATTTCCAAAGGTCATTGTTCGGGAGGTAAAATTTATGTCAGACTTGTTCAAAGGACATCAATACCAAGGAACCAGGGATGCAAAGATCCTGTATGTAATGGATGCCCTTGGTTTCCCATGTGGGCCAATGTATGGGAGTATCACCGACTACCAAGGCCTGATTATGCTACAAAGGAGTGTAGAGCCATGCAGGCACTTGGGCATCCTGAGGTGTGTGGGCTAAAGTCATAAGAGAGTACCACGCCCATTTGGTTTCTGCTATTAAGGGTGGGGGCGTATGCCGGTTCTGACTCCGGGGGTGTAATAGCAAGTGCAGATATGTATCCGCCACTAGGAAGGATTCCAGTTGAACCCAAAGTGGGAGGGGTGTTGGACTGGGAACAAACCACCTAGTAGCCATAGCAGTGGTGCATGCCAAATGATACCCTTGGAATCAAGGAGAACCCAGCTCCCCTTTGGACCAATGTGCGCTCAATTTACTCTTATTCCATCTAGGAGACTTACCTTACCACAAGTACCAAGACACTTGAGCTTCAGTTGAAGCAAAGAATTTAGGCGACAGATGTATTAGGAGATTCTTAAAAATGTACATGATTCGTGGCAATAAAAGCATACAAACCACTGCTATCTTGCCAGGTAGTGTTAACTGAAGCCTTTTCTATCTCTCTATTTCTGCAGACATTTGAGACAGAAATGGTGAGACATTGGCTGGCTCTAGGTCAGACCATTTGAAGGGGATAGTTATACCGACATATGAAAAGCCCTTCATTGCCCAAAGAAGCTCAGTTCCTTGTAAGCAATTTTTGGTATAGGCTGAATTCAGTGGGGCCAGGAGTGTTTTCCTCTGATCAGCACAGAGTCCTGATAAGGTTGAAAATGTCTGTAGTAAGGGCAGGATATGCCATATTGCCTGTTCTGGATGGGACAGGATTAGCAACAAATCATTGGCATAAACTGCCACCAAGTAGGATTTCCCAGCTACCTCAATGCCAGTGACATCTTGCGATGTGATAAGAGACCGAATAAAGGGATCCAATGCTACCAAAAACAGAAGAGGGGCTAGGGGTCATCCCTGCCGGGTACCCCGTACAATGGAAAAGGCATGGAAATGGTCGTGTTGGTCAAAATCCTAGCCATCGGGGATCCATACAGTGTTGACACCCACTGGCAAAATGCCAGACCAAAACCATATCTTTTTAGGTCTTGATGTAAATACTGCCACTCTACGGAATCAAAGGCCTTAGTAAAGTCTATTGCCAGTGCAGCTATTGGGACTGAGGAACAGGAGGCTATCCATTTTAGATTAAGAAGGAGCCTAGTATTGTCTGATCCTGATTTGCCCTTCATGAAGCCAACCTGAGTAGGATGGATGATGGTCGGGAGCACCTCGAGCATCCTGGTGGCTAGGATCTTGGCCAAGATCTTTGTGTCTACTGAAAGTAGTGAGATCGGCCAGAAATTTGCACAATCTAGAGGGTCGTTAGACTTTTTTGGTAGAAGTGTAATGATGGCCTTTCTCATAGACGGAGGGGGGGAATGTACCATTTGTGTGTGCCTCCCAAAGTGCAAGGAGTAACCGTTGAGATATATCCTGTGCCACTGTTTGATGTAGCTCAACCATCATGCCGTCTGGTCCAGGGGCCTTTCCTTTGGCCATTTGGGACAAAGTTTGATGTAGCTCTATTGGAGCTAGGGGGCATCTAGTGTGGACACCTGTGGCGGGGTGAGACCCGGTAAGTCAAACTGTTGGCAAAATTTATCCAATTCCTGTTCTAAGGATGTTGGGTAAAGATTAGACTGTGACTTATATAATGACTAATAATACTCCTTCATGGTGTCGCTAATGTCTTGCAGAGTATGCACGGTCTTGCCGGATGTGTTACGGTGGGCATGAATACACATGGCAGCTTGTTGTTTCCCAAGACGAAATGCCAACAGTCTGCCACACTTTTTGCCCCATCCCAGTATGCATGCTTTGATCGCAGTAAAAGCCACTTGGACTTTTGATTCAGCATGGCATTAATTTGGTACTTAAGGCCCACAATACACCGAATAAGGAAGTTGTCCCTTTGAAAGACAAGAGAAGCTTTAAAATGGGACTCTAGTCCTTCCAATTCTGCTTGCCATTGAGCTAACTTAGCTTTGCGTGCCTTATTTTTAGCGACCAAAAAAACAATTATGTGGCCTCTAAGGACTGCTTTAAACACTTCCCAGATCGTACCAGCAGGGACACCACAGTTTGCATTGATGGCAAAGTACTCCTTGGTAGTTTGGGAAATTGTTTTGAGAAACTCTGAGTCCTTTAATAACAGAGGGTTACATCTCCACTGAGTACCTGTTTTGGACTGACCTCCTAGTGTATAGGAGGTAATCACTGGGGCATGATTGGAAATCAGAATATTCCCAATTGTGGTTTTAAGGACATTTTGGGTAGCTGCTGAGTTGGCAAGGAGGAGGAGGTCTATATGACTATATATGGAATGTACCTGGGAATAAAAGGTATAATCCCATCCAGAGGGATTATCTCTATGCCAGAGGTCTGTTAAGCCCCATTTCTCTTCTAATTCATAAAGATCCAAACTGGCCTTAGACCTAGCCTGAGGAGTAGGCTTCGACTTGTCCAGGAATACATCTAATATCATATTATAGTCTCCACCCACTAATAAAGGAAGGGCGTCATCGGCACTGGATACCAAAGAAATAGCCTGGCTAATTGATGGGAAAAAGTCTGTATGATCTGTGTTGGGGGCATACAGGTTGCAGATAATCAATTTCTCCCCGGAGGAGGATAATTTAGCAACGACCCATCTGCCTTGTGGATCATGTTTGGATTCCTCCACAATCCAACTTGAGGCACGCCGGATAAGAATGGCTACCCCTCTGGTCTTGGAGGTAGCCGAGCTGGCACAGACGGTGCCCACCCAAGATTTCTTTAACCATGGAACTGCCTTATTCAAGAGATGGGTTTCTTGAAGTAAGGCAATATCTGTGTACAATGAACGAAGGTGCTGGAGCACCTTAGTTCATTTGATGGGGTGATTCAGCCCATTAACATTCCAAGATACCACCACGGTTGGGAAACTGATGTGAGTAACCAAGGTTTTAATGGGGCATGAGGACATTCTAGTAGTAGAAGGGGTGTATTTACTGAAAATGCAAAAATTGCACCTGGGATATAACTCACCACCCAGACTGTCCCGGGAATCCCTGTGTTGACCTAGGCTGCTAGATGAGAAGGAAAAGAAGCTCAGGAAGTTGAGGGAGATACACATCTCACTGGAGAAGCTGTAGTGGAACAAACACACAACAGAGATTATGACCAAATACGAACAATGTAAACAGCAACAGTTAATCGAAAAGCAGAAGTGAAAATAAATCACAGCTAACTATAAAACCACTCTGCTAACCAGTTCTAACCAAAATTAATATAACCCTGTGCCATAGCGTTATCGGATCGAGGTTACCAGTGAAAGAGGCTAGCTTAAAGCTTTAGCCTCAGCTTCACCAACTCTCAGATCCTGCTATTTAGGAGGGAGTGGAACCAAATGGATTCGAGTCCTCTGAGGTTCTAGGATGCTTGAGGTCAGGCGTCTGACCCACGGGGAAGGAGAGGGAGCAGGGAAGGTGGGACCCTCGAAGGGAACCCAAGGGGTTGGGGTAGGGGTTTAGGAAAGGGGAAGGGAAGGTAACTACCTTGCCTACAAGATATAGGTCCCAAAACCAACCCTGCAGTCATGAATCAAGGAATATAGGAGCTACCATGTCCTGCACCCATGTATACTAATTTCTATAAAGCTGCTAATAAAGTTAAAACAGCAACATAAAGAGATGTACGGGCTAAGAAGTGGACATGGCTGATTATGCTACGTGGATTGGGGTAACAATGACTTTAGAAAACCACCACCCAGCTATTTTCCTGGGTATGGGCACAGGAGAGAATCTGATTAAGTCAGCCACATATCTTAATTATAACAACCAGCAACCATAACCCAAACCAATAAGCAGTGCAGATTTAGCTAGGAACATTTTCCGCTTGTTCAGCTCTCAGAGAGGGAGAGGGCCCAGTCTCGGCGGTATCCTTAATCACCGCAGCAGTATACAAAATCAGCCACGGCCTAATGGGCGTTGAAATGTCCACTGCTTCATCAAGTGAAGTCTCTGAAATATCAGACCAATCAGAGCCTGTGTAAGTGTCCATCTCCAAGGACTCCATAACGGCAGACTGAGCACCGAGAGGAGGGGAGGTTCTGTCTTCCCTAGACATTTCACTGGAGGGGCTGTCATAGATGCATCCTGAGGCAGACGATTCTTACTTCTGGCTCTCTGTCACTGTCTAACATAAGGCAACATAACCCGTCGAGGCAATGAGGGGTTATCTTTAGCTGGGGAGAGTGGAGGAGTGGAGCCATACCAGGTCGCAGCATAAAGCCGTCGGGAGGGCCCTTGTTTGCTGGGGGAACATTTTGTGGTGCTGAACGTCAGTCCTCAATACTGCACTCCGGCTGTCTGTGCCTGTCTTCAAGGTTCCCTTTCTGCATGTTAGGTTCCCAGAGCCTCCTGGGATATGTAGTAGGGAGAGGTAGATCTGGCCAGAATTTCACAACCCACTTTTATACAGATGCCAGATGTTCAGCTAGCAATTCTCTGCCATCCTTAGCCACAAGCAATCTGGTGAGCCCTTTAAATTTAAAGTTGAAGTTGAAATTGTACAAGAATTTCTTCAGTGGGGCGACACCCCTACTCTCATTGGCCGTCTCATGGACAAAGTCTCTGTAGAAAGAGACCAGGGTTCCCTGCCACCGTACTTCCCCTAAGTCCCTTGCAGCTCTTAAAATTTTTTCCTTGGTTGTATACCGAAGAAAGTAAGCAATGATAGGCCTGGGCTGAGAAGAATTCTTGTCCTTCCTAGTTGATAACCTGTGTGCCCTCTCCACGTTCATCTGCCCCCTCCACCTCTCACCCAGCATTTCAGGCAGGGATTCATTTAAGAACCTCTCAATGTTCTGTCCCTCGACCCCCTCTGAAGACTAATAATATGCAAGTTGTTGCATCTGGCTCTTTTCTTGGTCTTCTAATCTGTCCCAAAGCACTGTTGTATTTTCTTAGTAATTTAGATTGCTGCTGCTCACACGACTCCAACCACTGTTCAGAAACATTCATATGGTCTTGTAGGTTTTGAACCTCGGCCACCGTGCCTGATAATATGACAGTGATATCCTCAACTTTGTTTACAACGATCTCCAACATACGTGTTATATACTGTAAACACTCGTTTACTGAGGGCTCCTTTGGCAGTGGTTGAGATAATGGGTCTGGCTGAATGTTATCACCTGGAGAAGCCATGAGATGATTGGGCAAGCTGTCAAGGTAGGGCAGATTCCTGATAGCTCCAGCTAACAAATCCAGGGGGTGAGGATAACCAATTCCATTTACCCATTTGGGCCGCTAGCTATTGTTCCGTCATAGTGTTGGTGGGGCCTGCATGGCCTAGTGCCCGTTTCTCCACTCAGGATCAGTGCTTGTTTCAGCCATGAATTAACCGTGTCCACTTAGTTTCTAACAAGCGCTGCTAGGCAAGTGGGGGAGTTACTGATTCGGAAGCAGCAGTTTTGCACCGGACCGACCCATGAGTCTCGACGCCGGAGCTTCAAAATCACTGAACCCAGAGCTAGCTCAGAAATTACGCTACCATCTTGTTCTGTAGGAAACCCTCCTGTGCTCATATCATCAAGTGTTTATTGTTTGTGTGTGTGGATTCTGAATGTTAATTTAGAACAGTCAGTCTGTGTACTGTGTACTATGAAGTGTGATTTGGAGGAGGGGTGTATCTGTGGTGTAGTTAGATTAACTGGGAGAAAAAGGCAGTCTTTCTGTTTTGGTTACATTTTTCTTGTATAGAAACATAGAATTTGATGGCAGATAAGGACCGCTTGGCCCACCCAGTCTGCCCATTTCCCTACCTAATGGATAAGCTGCAGATCCTAGTTAACCAGCAGCCTACTTCTTTCTACCCCCAACCCCTAGAATTGCCTTATGGCTGTCCCATGCATGCTTGAATTCAATCACTGTTTTTGACTCCACAACCTCCTCCAGAAGGCCGTTCCATGCATCCACGACCCTCTCTGTGAAAGTGCATTCCTTACATTACCTCTGAGCTGCCCTCTATCTTCAAATTGGGCCCCTTGTTCTTGCACAACTCTTTTTGAAAGATGCTACTATCTTGGACTTTGTTGATTCCCTTGAGGTACTTGAACATTTCTATCATGTCCACCCTCTCCCTCCTTTCCTCGAGGCTATACATATTAAGCTCCTTTAGTTTCTCTTCATATGTCTTCTGGTGCAGACCCTGCACCATTTTAGTTGCCCTCCTCTGGACAGCTTCCATCTTGTCTATGTCCTTGCGGAGATTGGGTCTCCAGAACTGCACACAGTACTCCAGATGGGGTCTCACCAGCTGTCTGTACAGAGGGATAACAACTTCCAGTTTGCTACTGATGATGCCTCTCCCTATGCATCCCAGTATCCCCCCAGCCCTCCTTACTGCCCTCCCACATTGCTTACCCACCTTTAAGTCATCTGATATGACTACCCCCAAGTCCCTTTCCATTTTTGTTGTTGTTAGTATCTCACCCCCCCATTGTGTACTCTTCCCCTGGGTTTTTGTTTCCCAGGTGCATTACCTTGCACTTCTTAGCATTAAATCTAAGCTGCCATGCATTTGACCATTCCTCTAACCTTGCCAAGTCCCTTCTCATCCTTCCCAACCCACCGTGTGCATCAACTCTGTTGCAGATCTTTGTGTCATCTGCAAAGAGGCATACTTTTCCTTCCAGTCCCTCTGCAATGTCACTTACAAAGACATTGAAGAGGACCGGTCCTAATACTGAACCCTGCGGCACCCCACTAGAAACCCCCCTTTCTTCAGAGTGGACTCATAGAAACATAGAAACATAGAAGTTGACAGCAGATAAGGACCGCAAGGCCCATCCAGTCTGCCCATTTGTTTTTCTACCTTATAAATGTGCCATTGGCATTTGCTCTGTCAGTGGTCTATCTATTCATAGTCATTTGTATTGCTCCCTTATGCCTATCCCATGCCTGTTTGAAGCCCTGCACTGTATTCATAGCCACCACTTCTTGTGGTAAGCCATTCCATGCATCCACCACCCTTTCTGTGAAAAATAATTTCCTCACATTCCCCCTTAATTGGCCCCCTCTAATCTCATGCTGTGTCCTCTTGTCCTGCTATTTTTCTTATATTTAAACATGTTAGACTCTTTCACCTTGTTAATGCCCTTAAGGTGCTTGAATGCCTCGATCGTATTACCTCTCTCCCTCCTTTACTCAAGGTATACATATTGAGCTCTGTTAATCTGTCCTCATATGTCTTCAGATGCAGTCCCTGCACCATTTTGGTTGCCCTTCTCTGGACTGCCTCAATTTGGTTAATGTCCTTGTGAAGGTGTGGCCTCCAATACTGCATGCAGTACTCCAGATGGGGCCTAACTAGTGTCTTGTAAAGAGGGATTATTACCTCCTCTTATGACTTGTGATACCCTACTAATACACCCTAACACCCCCCTAGCCTTACCTACTGCTTTAGAGGTCTGCTTGGATGATTTCAGGTCATCAGTGATGATGATACTCAAGTCTCTTTCTTCCTTTGTGACTGCTAGCAACTCCCCTCCCAGCCTATAGGTGGCTTCAGTGTTTCTCTTCCCTATGTGCAGGATTTTGCACCACTTTGCATTAAATCCCAGTTGCCACTCTTCTGACCATTTTGTCAGTTTATTGAGATCTCTTCTCATTCTACCCACCCCATCTGGATCATCTACTCTGTTGCAGATCTTGGTGTCATCTGCAAACAGACAAGCCTTACCCTCTAGTCCATCTGCAAGGTCACTAATGAAGATGTTGAAGAGGACTGGCCCCAGGACTGATCCCTGAGGTACCCCACTTGTGACTTGCATCTCTTCTGACTGTATACCATTTACCACCACTCTCTGTTTTCTGCCCGTCAACCAGTTTGCCACCCAGTTGACCAAATTCTGACCCACTCTGACCCTACCCAGCTTATTTATCAATCTTCTATGTGGAACAGTGTCAAAAGCTTTGCTGAAGTCAAGGTAGGTGACATCAACTGCTCCCCCTTGGTCCACCACTCTGGTTACCCAGTCAAAGAAATCTATGAGATTAGTTTGACAGGACCTTCCTTTTGTAAACCCATGCTGTCTTGGATCCTGTGCCCCTATGGATTCCAGGTGTTGCACTATCCTTTCCCTAAGGAGTACCTCCATAATCTTGCCCACTACTGAGGTAAGACTGACTGGTCTGTAGTTTCCCGCCTCCTCCCTGTTACCACTATTGTGGAGTAGGATCACATGAGCCCTTCTCCAGTCTTCTGGGACCTCTCCTGTGCTCAGAGACTCACTAAACAGTTCTGCTAATGGCTCTGCTAGTTCCACCTTTAGCTCCTTAAGTACGCTGGGATGTATGCCATCAGGTCCCATTGCCTTATCCACCCTGAACTTAGCAAGCTCTTGTAGGACCCTTTCTTTTGTGAAGGGAGTAGTGCTCACCTCCCTCCCCCCTGTGTCCATGATGCTGAGCTGTGGGCCCATGCCCTACCTTCTCTTCAGTAAATACTGAGCAAAAGTATATATTTAGGATAGAGGCCTTTACAGAGTCCTCCTCCTCACATGCTCCCTTTTCTCCATTGAGCTTAGCAATACCCCCTCTGGACTGTCTCCTTTCACTAATGTATCTATAGAAAGTCTTGTCACCTTCTTTTACTGTTCGTGCTAGTGTTTCCTCAGTTTGGGACTTTGCCTGCCTTACTGCCTTCCCTGTTTCCCTTAGGGTAGTTTGGTATGCCTCCCTATCTTCATCCCGCTGTGTTCCCTTATATTTTCTGAAGGCCAGCCTTTTGGCTCTGACCTTTTCTGCTACTGTATTTGAGAATCAAAGTGGTTTCCTTCTTCCTTTGCACTTCCTTTTCTGTCTAACACAATGGGATGTTGCTTCAAGTATTGCATCCTTAATGCTTGCCCACTTTGCCTGTACCCCCTCACCTGTGTTTCTTTTTGCCAGGGCTAGCTTAACTCTGTTGGCCATCTTATCAAAGTCAGCTCTTCTAGTCCCATATTTTTGGCTTGGAATGGGATGATTTAGATGTAGTAGCCAAATTGAACCATACCATGTGATGGTCACTGGCCCCAGGTGACCTTCTACCTGGAGATCTGTGATCCTTCCTTGTTAGTCAGTACTATATCTAGGATAGCCCTGTCTCTTGTGGGTTGCTGTACCAATTGTTTGAGGCCCTCCTGCAGGGAATCCACTATCGTCTAGTTCTGGCAGATGTTCCTGCTGGTATTGACCAATCTGTATCTGGCATGTTGAAGTCTCCCATTATCAGAACCTCCCCTTTAGCTGTCATGTTTTGTATATCTTCTAACAGTAATGTGTCTATGTCCTCTCCTGGTCTGGGGGCCTGTAGACAACCCCAGTTCTTATGGCTGTCCCATTTCCTGTTTCCAGGGTGACCCACAGTTCTTCTGGCTCCTTATGTGTATTCTGAATTTCTGTAGCTTTGATATTTTCATTGACATACAGGGCCACTCCTCCCCCCCTTTTCCACCTCGGTCTCTTCTGAACAATACATAGCCAGGTACTGAAGTCTCCCAAGAGTGGTTACTGGTATACCACGTCTCTCTAATTGCTTCTATGTCCAGTTTAGCCTCTGACATTATTGCCTGCAGGTCTGGGATCTTATTTCCCAGGCTGTGAGCAACTGTGTACATGATTTTCCATTGGCCAGATTTTGGTGTGTTAGTTGTTGGGTGAGGTTTGGCATTACCCCTGTGCGTTGTATGGGGAGACAAACCTTTTTTCTTACCTGGTGATGCAAATGAACTGCAAACATGCTGAATCCCTGTTTGACCACTAGCTGAGGGGGAAGGGTGTTCTTCCCATTCGCTGTAAGGGGTGCTGCACCCCTCTCCCCATTTGCTAGTTTAAAATATTCTGCAAAGAGGTCAGACTTCTGCCCCAATGCACTGACTCCCCCCTTAGTCAGATGCAGTCCATCAAATTTAAAGAACTTTCGCTCCCAGAACTGTTGCCAGTTCCCTACAAATCTGTGTCCTTTTTCCTGGCACCAGCCCTTGAGCCACATGTTTAGCTCCCCTATCTCCCCTTCTCTGATCTTCCGTCCATCTGCTCCCCTCTCCCAGACTGGCAGGATCTCAGAGAAGGAGATGCCAGATGAAATAGATGATAGTTTGTCACCCAGCCTGGTCAGGTGTTCCTTGGTCTCCACAACTGACCGGCTGGCGAGATCATTAGTCCCTGTGTGTACTAGGACATCAATGTTTTCTCCTGCTTTGTGAACAATTTTAGCAATGTGGTCAGTGTCTCTCCATGCTGATGTACCTGGGAGACATCTGACCATTACCCCTGGCTGGAAATGGGTATCAACTCCCCGAATCATGGAGTCTCCTATGATCAGAAGTTTTTTGGATTTTCTTTTTGCTTTCTTTGTTTTGGTTCCTGATTTGGGTGAGTTTTGTTGTGCTAGCTCCTGTGCTGCAGTGTCCTGCTCTGCAGTGTCTTCTGCCTCTTTGTTTGATTTCAGAGATAGAGGCAGATACCTGTTTGTAGTGTTTATATGGGTTTTGGAGGTAATATGTTGGAGAGCAGAGAGTGATGGGGCACCCGATTTGCCCCTCCTAACCACCTGCCAACCTCCTGGACCAACTACTCTCTGTGGTTGAGGTTTTTCTGTTGGATGCTGGGGAAATGGCGGGTGGTTCTTATAATGTATTTCCTCTTGAATATGAAATTTTAGGCGTGCAATCTCTGCCCATGCTGCCGGAGCTGAGCCCTAAGATCTCCAAAGGCCCAGCATGTAGGACAGTGTCCTAAATCCTGTAAGATTGTCCTTCTGAAAATTGTTCCACAGTACCTGCAGTTAATGATATCCATTCCAGATAAGTTGCTGGGTTTATAACCTAGTCAGAGTAATTAGAAGGAAAAAAAGGAAAAAAAATGCAGGTAATGGTTTGATTGTGTTTTGTTTAACTTGTTATAACAAGTTAAATTACTAGTGCGCCTGTAAATGAGCTCATCTTGTGGAGACCCCACTGATCCACCCCTTCCTGCTGTGCCACAGGAAATGTCACAACTGTAGTACCCTACAAAAGGAGTGTAGTGTGGAGTGGTTGGGGATGGGGGTGGGTGGCTTGGCCCTTCCCCTGCCAAAAAAGAAGAACCACGGAAGAAAGAACAAGGAGGTAAGAGCAGAAACAATCAGTCAACAACAAATGCAGTAACCCTGAAAGCTTATCCTAATGTTAGATAAAACTGTAAAACCTGTAAAATACCACCTGTAATAATTTCAGAGAAGATTTACGCTGTAAGAAACACTTTGCTACAGAGAAAAATAAAACAATGAAATGTTAGCAACAAACAGTAGCAATCCCTGTGAGTAAAACATAAAAACAACACCACACAGTAAATCTGCTTAGCCAAAATAAGTCTTAATCCTTTTCCCTTGCTCTGGTAAGTTTCTCTACTCTGCCTTTCAAGCAGTCTTAGAAGGAAAGAGCTCAGGTGAAGCTAGGTGCCTTGGCCAGCAAACCAAGTCTTCTACCTCCAAGATATCAACTAATCTGACTTTTTAACCCTTCTTTCTGTTGGAAATTACTGACAGTTTGCCAGCTCATCCCCCAACATACACACCTAATCCTTTGGAAGAGCTGTGGGAGGAAAGCAATTTGCTCCTTCAATGTGAGAAGGAGACTGAAACACCTCTGAGACAACAAACCTTTTCAACAAAATAAAAAAACAAGAATAAAATAAAACAGTGTCAAACAGTAATTTTGCTTAGCCCAATGATAAGTCACAAAAATGTAAGCTCCACCTGTAATACAGTAATTTCAGAGAAGATATACCCTGTAAGAAACACTTTGCTACAGAGAAAAATAAAACAATGAAATGTTAGCAACAAACAGTAGCAATCCCTGTGAGTAGAAAATAAAAACAACACCACACAGTAAATCTGCTTAGCCAAAATAAGTCTTAATCCTTTTCCCTTGCTCTGGTAAGTTTCTCTACTCTGCCTTTCAAGCAGTCTTAGAAGGAAAGAGCTCACGTGAAGCTAGGTGCCTTGGCCAGCAAACCAAGCCCTCTACCATTCCATTTACTATTACCCTCTGTGTCCTGTTCTCCAGCCAGTTCTTTACCCAGGCTATCATCTTGGGACCCACTCCCAGCCTAGCTAACTTGTATATTGATCTTTTGTGTGGGACTGAGTCAAATGCCTTGCTAAGGTCTAGGTAGGCCATGTCCACAGCCCCTCCCTGATCTACTATTTTGGTCACCCAGTCAAAGAAATCTATTAGATTTATTTGGCATGACCCTCCTGCTGTGAATCCATGCTGCCTTGGGTCCTATGCCCCACTAGCCTCTAGGTACTCGACAGTTCTTTCCTTCAGAAGTGATTCCATCATTTTCCCTATCACTGAGGTTAAACTAACTGGTCTATAGTTTCCCGCTTCTGCCTTGCTCCAACTTTTCTGAAGGGGAATCACATCAGCCCTCCTCCAGTCCTCAGGTACCACCCCATCCTCCCATGATTTGTTAAAGAGGGTAGTCAGTGGTGTCACTAGTTCTACCCTTAGTTCTTTTAGAATTCTGGGATGAATCCCATCAGGCCCCATTGCTTTGTCCACCTTCAGTTTTAGGAGTTCTTTCAGGGCCCTTTCTTCTGTGAATGGACTGGTATCAACTTCTGTATCCAGAGTGTTTCTATTGTTTGTTTTAGGTACCTCCCCCTCTTCATTTGTAAGTACTGAGCAAAAATATTTGTTTAGTATCTCTGCCTTTTCACAGTCACCCTCTGTCCACTCCCCTCCCCTTATTAAGCCTCACTGTCCCTCCCTTAGTCTTCCTTCACTCCCTGATGTACCTAAAAAAGGTTTTATCCCCCTTCTTAACTGAGTTGGCTATCTTTTCCTCAGTTTGGGCCTTTGCTGTTCTGACTGCCTTCCCAGCTTCCTTTTGCTTTAACTGATACAATTCTCTGTCCTACTCCTTCTGTGATTCCTTGTACTTTCTGAATGCTTTCTTTTTCTCTTGAACCTTCACTGCCACCTCCTTTGAGAACCATAGTGGATTCTTACATCGTTTTGTTTTGTTTATTTGCTTCACACAAAGGCTTGTTACCTCTGTGATGGCAGTTTTTATTATTCCCCATTGTTCTTCCACCCCTCCTTCCTTCCCATTTGCTAGTGCATTCCTTAGGCACTCACTCATTTTGGCAAAGTACACCCTCCTGAAGTCCAGTACTTTTGCCTTTGAATGGCTTGACTCCATTGCTGTGTTTATTGTGAACCATACTGTTTGATGGTCGCTAGTTTCCAGATGACTACCCACTTCTACATCTGTGATCCTCTCTCCATCTCCATTTGAGAGGACCAGGTCTAAGATTGCTCCCTCTCAAGTGGGTTCCAATACTAGTTATCTAAGGCATGCCCCCTGTAGGGCATCTAGAATAACCCCACTCTTAGAAGTGGCTGCTGCTACTACACTCCATTAACATCTGGCATATTCAGATCACCCATCAGCAATATCTCCCCTTTATCTGCCATTCTAAGTATACTGTCTATCATTTCCTTGTCCATTTCCTCCCCCTGAGAGGGGGGTCTGTATACAACTCCTATGCAGATTGTGGTGCCATTGCCTGCCTCCAAATTGATCCACAGTGCTTATTCTCCTCCCTGTTTACCCTTTTGTTCTATTGCTTTGATTCCTTCTCTTATGTAGAGAGTTACTCCTCCTCCTCTTTTACTCTCCCTGTAACTCCTGTAAATAGTGTATCCTGGTATGTTTAAATCCCAGTCATGGTTCTGTGTGTACCATGTTTCTGTGACTGCCATGATATCCAGATGTTCCTCCTCTGTCAAGGCCACTAATTAAGGAAGCTTCTTACCCTGACTACAGGCCTTGGTACTCATTGCTCTCCATTTTTTGATGGCTTTACCTTCTGTAGTAGCATCCCCCACTGAGCTTTCTACCTAGGTCTTTTTCTCATTTAGTACCCTGTTTCATAGGGAGAGGCTGGGATTTTCCTGCTGCTTATCAGTGCCTCCCCCCTTGACTAGTTTAAAAGCTTGCCAATGAAGCATTTAAACCGATTGCCAAAAAGGCTTGCTCCCTTCCTGGACAGATGGAGATCATCCTGCCAGCATAGGCTGGTGTCCCTCCAGGTGGAACCCCAGTCCCCAAAGAAGCCAAACCCCTGTGCTCCACACCATTTTTTCAACCATTCATTAAACTGCATGGTGCAAAGTACCCTTGCCTCACCCATGCCACTGACAGGAAGCACCTCTGAGAAGGATACTGTGTGTGCTACTTGTCTTAAGCCCCTCCCCAACTCTACAAAGTCCTTCTGCACTGCTCTAATCTCATGATGAGCCAAGTCATTTGTCCCTAGGTGGACAATGACATCCAGCTCCGTCTTCTGTACAACTGTTCTCATGATCTTAAGGATGCGCTTCCTGTCCCTCCAAGCCATGGCACCAGGCAGGCACCTTACTTCAGTTTTCCCTGCTCCCCCAAGTTCTATCACCCTAATAATTGAGTCCCCCACCAGGAGCTGCTTCCTTTCCCTGTGGTGCCCTCTGCCTCCTTCCTGAGGGCCTCCCTTGTGACAGTTGTCTTCACCCTCCTTAGTCTCCTCTGCAGGTGCATCCATAGGGGAACTATGCTCTCCCAGAATGGTGTATGGATTGAGGAGTGGAACAACTGACTGGGTGTGCCTCTGTTCCACCACTCTTACCCTCCCTGAGCCCACTGTGGTCCAACTGGTGTGCTTTCTTCACAGCCTATGAGGTAGTAGTGGTGGCTCTGGTGCTGCTTGGATGGGGGAGGTTCCCTTATTACTGTCCAGTGTGGTCTGAAGATGGGCAACTTCCTCCCTCTGGGCAGATAGTTGTCTGCAAACAGGGCAGCATCTCAGCCTCCAGAAAGAGTCCTGGAAGACTGCTGCCCCACAGCCATTACATTGTACTACTCCCCACATAACTGTCTATCTTGTTTAGTTTTTTTTTTGTGTGTGTGATTGGTGTGTTATATAGAAATATATGTATTTATATAATGTGTATGCTTATATTGTCAGTGCAGTGTGCTAGAGAGGATATGATAGTGATATGCACCTTGCCCTCTTGAGGAAATGATGTCAGAACCCCAGGTATAAATGAACTATTTCCAGGGGTAGGTGGGGTGAGGGGTGTGAAGGGTTTGAGCCTAAACTGTGCCCTCATGAAACAATCAGCTAAAAGCTCTGACCTACCACTGCGATGAGTGCCTTCCTGTCAGCAAGATGCCTTACATGACAATTTGACAGAGAAAATACCCTGCTAATCAAACAGAGAAAATCCAAACATCCAAGTCAGACACAGGTAAAACTCCCAGCCCCAAAACAGCCTGCTGACTTGTGCTCTGAAAATATTCAGCCCCAAAACATGTCAGCTGTGCACAAGGGCAGACACAGAAAACAGTATTCAGCCTCTGTGAGTTTAAACTCCTTCTGCACTGAAAATCTTAACAATTGTAACAAAAGTAAAGCAAGCTCCGCCTCCCTCTGTTGATTGAAAGACTGCCTTTTCTGATAATTCTAAGTTCCTTATTTCACCCTTCAGTTAGAAATATCCTCCACCTGAAGAATATTAACTTTCCTAAGGAATCTGCTTCAAACCAAAGACCGTTGTAAATTGTAAGATTCACCTCCCTCTGTTGTGAGCACAACTCGCTTTCTTGCAAATCTTAAGTCCAGTGTTGCAGCTTCCAGCCAGAGGTAGCTTCACCTGAAGACTATTAGGTTATCTGATGAGCCTTCTAAAATTAGTACTTTTATCAAGGTCTGGAAGATTCTTCCAGAGCTATTGGCTGTTAAGTAGCTGTGATGTAAGAACTTCCTGACACAGTCTACCCTGGCCTTTTAAGGCACACAGAGATAAACAAAAGGAAAAAACAGTTTCCCCCCCAGGCACTGTCTGGGTTCAATACACAGCCTGTAACCTGCTCTCAATTCAGGGCTTATGACAAATTCTTAGCCCGGTGAATACTCACAGTATTACAAATATTGCAATGCAAACAGTCAATCACTAGCTCCAACCAAGTCAGCTGTGCAGAATGGCAGAAACACAGAAAACAATAAAATCGTAACAATTGTAACAAAAGTAAAGCAAGCTCCACCTCCCTATGTTGATTGAAAGACTGCCTTTTCTGATAATTCTAAGTTCCTTATTTCACCCTTCAGTTAGAAGTATCCTCCACCTGAAGAATAATAACTTTACTAAGGAATCTGCTTCAAACCAAAGACAATTGTAAATTGTAAGGTTCACCTCCCTCTGTTGTAAGCACAACTCGCTTTCTTGCAAATCTTAAGTCCAGTGTTGCAGCTTCCAGCCAGAGGTAGCTTCACCTTCGTCACATTCGTCTCACATGTGAAAGGTCCCCAGTTCGAAACCAGGTGGAAACATTTGTTATACTCTGACTAGGTTACAAACCCAGCAACTTATTTTGAATGGATTTCATTAACTGCAGGTACTGTGGAACAATTTTCAGAAGGACAGTCTTACAGGATTTAGGACACTGTCCTACATGCTGGGCCTTTGGAGATCTTAGGTCTCAGCTCCGGGCAGCATAGGCAGAGATTGCACGCCTCAAATTTCATATTGAAGAGAAAATACATTATAAGAACCACCCGCCATTTCCCCAGCATCACAGAAAAACCTCGACCGCAGAGGGTAGTTGGTCCAGGAGGTTGGCAGGTGGTTAGGAGGAGCAAATCAGGTGTCCCATCACTCTCTGCTCTCCAACACATTACCTCCAAAAACCATATAAACACTACAAACAGGTATCTGCCTCTATCTCTGAAATCAAATAAAGAGGCAGAAGACACTGCAGAGCAGGACACTGTGGCACAGGAGCTAGCACAACAATACTCACCCAAATCAGGAACCAAAACTAAACAAGCACAAAGGAAATCCAAAAAACTTCTGATCATAGGAGACTCCATGATTCGGGGAGTTGATACCCATCTCCAGCCAGGGTGATGGTCAGATGTCTCCCAGGTACATCAACATGGAGAGACACTGACCGCATTGCTAAAATTGTTCACAAAGCAGGAGAAAACATTGATGTCCTAGTACACATAGGGACTAATGATCTCGCCAGCCGGTCAGTTGTGGAGACCAAGGAACACCTGACTAGGCTGGGTGACAAACTATCATCTATTTCGATCGGCATCTCCTTCTCTGAGATCCTGCCAGTCTGGGAGAAGGGAGCAGATGGACGGAAGGTCAGAAGGGAGATAGGGGAGCTAAACACGTGGCTCAAGGACTGGTGCCAGGAAAAGGACACAGATTTGTAGGAACTGGCAACAGTTCTGGGAGCGAAAGTTCTTTAAATTTGATGGACTGTATCTGACTAAAGAGGAGTCAGTGCATTGGGGCAGAAGTTTGACATCTTTGCAGAATATTTAAACTAGCAAATGGGAGAGGGTGTAGCAGCCCATCGTCGAATGGGAAGAACACCCTCCCCTCAGCTAGTGGTCAAACAGGAATTCAGCGTGTTTGCCGTTCATTTGCATCACCAGGTAAGAAAAAGGTTTGTCTCCCATACGATGCACAGGGGTAATGCCAAACTTCACCCAACAACTAACACACCAAAATCTGGCCAATGGAAAATCATGTACACAATGCTCACAGCCTGGGAAATAAGATCCCAGACCTGCAGGCAATAATGTCAGAGGCTAAACTGGACATAGTAGCAATTAGTGAGATGTGGTTTCCAGTAACCACACTTGGGAGACTTCAGTACCTGGCTATGTATTGTTCAGAAGAGACCAAGGTGCAAAGGGAGGAGTGGCCCTGTATGTTAATGAAAATATCAAAGCTACAGAAATTAAGAATACACATAAGGAGCCAGAAGAACTGTGGGTCACCCTGGAAACAGGAAATGGGACAGCCATAAGAACTGGGGTTGTCTACAGGCCCCAGACCAGAGGGAGGACATAGACACATTACTGTTAGAAGATATACAAAACATGACAGCTAAAGAGGAGGTTCTGATAATGGAGACTTCAACATGCCAGATACAAATTGGTCAATACCAGCAGGAACATCTGCCAGAACTAGACTCATAGTGGATTCCCTGCAGGGAGGGCCTCAAACAACTGGTACAGCAACCCACAAGAGACAGGGCTATCCTAGATCTAGTACTGACTAACAAGGAAGGGATCACAGATCTCCAGGTAGAAGGTCATCTGGGGCCAGTGACCATCACATGGTATGGTTCAATTTGGCTACTACATCTAAATCATCCCATTCCAAGCCAAAAATATGGGACTTCAGAAGAGCTGACTTTGATAAGATGGCCAACAGAGTTAAGCTAGCCCTGGCAAAAAGAAACACAGGTGAGGAGGTACAGGCAAAGTGGGCAAGCATTAAGGATACAATACTTGAAGCAACATCCCATTGTGTTAGACAGAAAGGAAGTGCAAAGAAGAAGGAAACCACTTTGGTTGTCAAATACAGTAGCAGAAAAGGTCAGAGCCAAAAGGCTGGCCTTCAGAAAATATAAGGAACACAGCGGGATGAAGATAGGAGGCATACCAAACTGCCCTAAGGGAAGCAGGTAAGGCAGTAAGGCAGGCAAAGTCCCAAACTGAGGAAACACTAGCACGAACAGTAAAAGAAGGTGACAAGACTTTTATAGATACATTAGTGAAAGGAGAAAGTCCAGAGGGGTATTGCTAAGCTTAATGGAGAAAAGGGAGCATGTGAGGAGGAGGACCCTGTAAAGGCATCTATCCTAAATAGATACTTTGCTCAGTATTTACTGAAGAGAAGGTAGGGCAGGGCCCACAGCTCAGCATCATGGACACAGGGGGAGGAGGTGAGCACTACTCCCTTCACAAAAGAAAGGGTCCTACAAGAGCTTGCTAAGCTCAGGGTGGATAAGGCAATGGGACCTGATGGCATACATCCCAGGGTACTTAAGGAGCTAAAGGAGGAACTAGCAGAGCCATTAGCAGAATTGTTTAGTGAGTCTCTGAGAACAGGAGAGGTCCCAGAAGACTGGAGAAGGGCTCATGTGATCCCACTCCACAAGAGTGGTAGCAGGAGGAGGCGGGGAACTACAGACGGTCAGTCTTACCTCAGTAGTGGGCAAGATTATGGAGGCACTCCTTAAGGAAAGGATAGTGCAACACCTGGAATCCATAGGGCACAGGATCCAAGACAGCATGGGTTTACAAAGGAAGGTCCTGTCAAACTAATCTCATAGATTTCTTTGACTGGGTAACCAGAGTGGTGGACCAAGGGGGAGCAGTTGATGTCGCCTACCTTGACTTCAGCAAAGCTTTTGACACTGTTCCACATAGAAGATTGATAAATAAGCTAGGTAGGCTCGGGGTGGGTCAGAAGTTGGTCAACTGGTGGCAAACTGGTTGACTGGCAGAAAACAGAGTGGTGGTAAATGGTATACAGTCAGAAGAGATGCAAGTCACAAGTGGGGTACCTCAGGGATCAGTCCTGGGGCCAGTCCTTTCAACATCTTCATTAGTGACCTCGCAGATGGACTAGAGTGTAAGGCTTGTCTGTTTGCAGATGACACCAAGATCTGCAACAGAGTAGATGATCCAGATGGGGTGGGCAGAATGAGAAGAGATCTGGATAAACTAGCAGAATGGTCAGAAGAGTGGCAACTGGGATTTAATGCAAAGAAGTGCAAAATCATGCACATAGGGAAGAGAAACCCTGAAGCCACTTATAGGCTGGGAGGGGAGTTGCTAGCAGTCACAAAGGAAGAAAGAGACTTGGGCATCATCATCACTGATGACCTAAAATCATCCAAGCAGACCTCTAAAGCAGTAGGTAAGGCTAGGGTGTTAGGGTGTATTAGTAGGGGTATCACAAGTCGTAAGAGGGAGGTAATAATCCTCTGTACAAGACATTGGTTAGGCCCCATCTGAGTACTGCGTGCAGTATTGGAGGCCACACCTTCACAAGGACATTAACCAAATTGAGGCAGTCCAGAGAAGGGCAACCAAAATGGTGCAGGGACTGCATCAGAAGACATATGAGGACAGATTAACGGAGCTCAATATGTATCCCTTGAGCAAAGGAGGGAAAGAGGTGATATGATCGAGACATTCAAACACCTTAAGGGCATAAACAAGGTGAAAGAGTCTAACATGTTTAAATATAAGAAGAATAGCAGGACAAGAGGACACAGCATGAGATTAGAGGAGGCCGATTAAGGGGAATGTGAGGAAATTCTTTTTCACAGAAAGGTTGGTAGATGCATGGAATGGCTTACCACAAGAAGTGGTAGCTATGAATACAGTGCAGGGCTTCAAACAGGCATGGGATAGGCATAAGGGAGCAATGCAAATGACTATGAATAGATAGGTCACTGACAGAGCAAAGGCCGATGGCACATTTATAAGGTAGAAAAAGAAATGGGCAGACTGGATGGGCCTTGCGGTCCTTATCTGCCGTCAACTTCTATGTTTCTATGTTTCTATGTAAGACTATTAGGTTATCTGTGTTAATGTACACACGGTAATATTTTCAGTAATTCTTGACTTTTTTTGCTGATTGTTGTGGTGCAGTAGTGTATAATTTCAGTTTGTTAAAAACATTTGGTTATATTACTAAAGTTTTCAATTTGCTATGCATTACTTGTAGTGTGTACGTGTGAGTGTGTGTGTGTGTGTGTGTGTGTGTGTGATGCGTGCCATTAAATCAGACACCTTTTATTGTGCCACAGAGTAATTGCAGCAGTGTGAACCTGCTATACACTGCACCTGCATGAATTTTTTTATACTGCTTTGTGGTATCTTTACTGGTAGTGGACTGTTACTACCATGCACTACTCCCCCAACTGGCAAAAGGTATTCTTTTCCAGATCTGGATTTGTGACTTTTGAGCACTGGTTAGGTGTTGTGCCTTTGCGTCTGCATCTCTTGAGTGCACAGCGCAATCTTAATCTGTCTCTGCATTTGCAGTACACCATTAATTCTGGGAGACTGCATTTCTTGTTACACTCTCATTTCACTTCGTCAGCACTGGGGTATTTTCTGGACACAAGACAGTAGCTTTTTGGGATGCACATTAATTCTGGGGATTGTGTCTGACTGCACGCATGACTGAATGTGCCATAAATTCTGGGAAACTTTGCATTTCTTGTTAAGCTCTCATTTCACTTTGTCAGCACTGGGGAATTTTCTGGACACAAGAAGGTAGCATTTTGTGGATGCAGGTTAATTCTGGTGACTGTGTGTGTGACCACTGCATGCATGACAGAGTGCACCATTAATTCTGGGAGACTTTGCATTTTCTGTTACCCTTTCATTTCAATTTGTCAGCATGGGGGAATTTTCTGGACACAAGACAGAAGCATTTGGGGGATGCACATTAAGTCTGGTGACTGTGTGTGACCACTGCGCACATGACTGAGTGCACCATTAATTCTGGGAGGCTTCCCATTTCTTGTTACACTCTCATTTCACTTTGTCAGCACTGGGGAATTTTCTGGACACAAGACAGTAGCATTTTGGGGATGCACATTAATACTGGTGACTTTGTGAGACTACTGCACACATGACGTCTGAGTGTGCCATTAATTCTGAGAGACTTTGCATTTCTTGTTCTCATTTCACTTCATCAACACTGGGGAGTTTTCTGGACACAAGACATGAGCATTTGGGGATGCACATTAATTCTGGTGACTGTGTGTGTGAAGGGCTGCCAATACTGTTGTCACTCCGCCTTTGCCTTCTGCCTTTACTTTGCTTTAAGGCAGAATGACAACGCAAAGTAATAATCACAAGATGAAGTGAGCCTTTTGTATTGGCCACTCCATGTAGTGGAGTGGAGTGACAAAGTGAAGTGCCCACTTTGCAGGCACTTTGCCAGCCAAATTTAAATTTGCTGCATCTCTACTCATGCTATGATTAAGTGGAGTTCTATAGTGATGTTCGAAACTCCCACTCAGACAGAGAGAGAGAGAGAGCAGCTGTTTCACAAGTAACTGGCTGAGCAATAGGGAAAACCACTTCTCCCATTAAACAAATAGTGATTAAATGTGTTAATTGTTAGAGATACATAGCTATGTGATTATAGTGTTGCAGGTGGAGCTGTAGCACTGTTACGATCCCTCTGAGTTTAATTGGTAGTTTGTGTATTTTTTTTTTAAGAGAAGCTGGCTTGAGTTGAACTACGATCTGTCACCTCAGTAGGGACCTTCATACATCACACACACTCAAAAAGTGTTTTAGGTGATATTATTGATTCCATACCTGGACATTTGCAGTAACTATAACTGCTTTGCAATCATACTGAGTGATTACAAAGGCAAGTGGGTGTAGAAGCTGTCATGTCATAATAAATGTTATATCCATTTGCCTTTGAAATCACTCAGTACAAAAAAATATCACCTAAAACATTGTTTGAGCCAGTGTGATGTGCGAAGGGGTCCCTACTAAGGTGACAGATCATAATTCAACATTGGGAATCCTACATTCTCCACAAAAGAGACTGGCAATAGATCAATTGCCAGCATTTCAGTGGTTTCTGCATTAAGTTCATGTGTAACAGCATGACTGGGTGGGAATTTTGTATGATGCATAAACATGCTGTGCAATGTAGACTGCACCTTTTGGAGTATTGGGCTTGTGAGACCCAACAGCTGGGCTCTGCACACTGTTGGCATGGCTGTTGGGGTAGGTTTTGACTCAGAGGGGTCATAGATGCTGAACGAATGAATTACATCATTTTTGGTGTTTTAGGGACTGGGGTTGATATGCTACACTGACTCTGGCTGCTATTACTGAAACCACCACTGCTACTCTTCCCACTACTATGAAGTCTTACTGACTCTTCCTCATGTTTGCAGTAATCCTCCATTATCACTTGACTCCACCAGGACTGTGTCCATGCCACTTTGAGATAACTTGCACAATGAGGTCAATAAGGGAGAAGGCCCCCCCTTCACAAGCTTCTGTCTGGTGGTGCTGAATCCAGCATAACAGGTGCTTGGACTTGAGATGTGTGTATTGCCTACCACTGGCCAGGTGGCTACCCTTTTCCCCATGGCTCAAATGTACTTGGCATAGCTGGCAGATAACCACTGTTCAGTCAGCTGGGTCCAGAATGTATAAGTCCCAAACTAGGAATTGTGTAGCCCTTGTTTTTACATGGTGGTGGACCAGATATTGGGACATGGGAGGGTGGAAATGGGTGTTTTGGGGCATGATTTATGCACTGCTGTGACAGAAGGTGACTTATGCTTTGTTATTGTTATTGGCTCAGCTGTGCCAAGAGCTAGAGGACTGGGGGGAGCTTTGGTAATTCCCTGACCCTTACTTTCTTCCCCTCAGGTTCCCATAGAGGGTCCTGATCATCATCCCCATCCCCACCTAGGCTCACAACCTGAGATCTGTCCTTCTCCTCATCCGTTCTTTTTCCACCCTCTATTTCCTTTTCATCATCTGATTCCCTGCATGAAAAAGTCAGATCTGCCACATCAGACTGCAAGCCATGCTCAAGCTTATCAACACCAGTTTTGGGAACACCAACCACCTCATCATCCTCAACCACATTTCCAGAGCAAGACATTTTTGGGGTTCTTGCAACTGCTACTGTTGTTGCTGCCCTCACCACCAACAGTGCCAGCATCAGCACACACCAGCATTGATGCCACATACTGTATATGGCTGAGAAAAATCTGACCACAATAATGCCCCAACCACTTGCACCAACTATTCTTTTTCAAGTACTAGCAGCACTACTGGCCCCTGATGAACCTGCATCACAGGTAGTTGTTTTGCATACGGTAGCCTTCTGAACAACAGAAAGTACGCTCTTGGGGGATTGTTAAAATTTTCTCCGGCACATAAACACCATAATTCACATCTACAGGACATGCCAAGAACACCCTCCAAATTTGAAGTGAAAAGACCAAACCGTGTCCGAGATATAACAATTTAAGTTTGAGATTTTCATTCATCAGACTGGCACAGTTCCACACCTGTTGACATTTAATACACACAATGACTGCAAACTACATCTATGACACTAAGGCTAGGTATCCTATCAATTTCAAGCCACCACCACAATGCAAAATGCTGTCCACAGAATGTAAACTGTGCCATGCAATATCTCCACACAAAAAAAATTTAGACATGTATACACTGTAATTTACATCAACAGGACATGCTATAAACACCCTCCAAATTTGAAGTAAAAAGACCAAACTGTTTCCGAGATATTTAATGTTAAAGATTGGCAAATTTGCTGTATCTAGTCCATTATAAAAAATCTGGCCATCTTGTCCCTATTTTGTGATCAAAGAATCTCACGATCAACTAATTTGCAGGCTCGTGATCAAAGAATTTGCAGGCTTATGACCAAAGGACTAAAAATGCCTCTGGTCAGAGAAAATTGATTTTTAATCTGGCATTTGTTGGAGGGTGTACCTTTGTTCTGGTTTTGGCATATGTTTGCATGCTGCATCTCCATTCACTGGAGCACTTCTTCTTCTGAGAATGCTGTGTTTTTTTTACCTAATACTAACACACTGTGCAAGACACAGCGTGTACAATAATTACTGTGTGTCTAAACTGCCACTTTTGCTGTCTACCAGTTCTTCTCAGTCACTGAACATCACCAGGATTATTTATGGCTACCTTGATTCACTGAGTGATGGGCGGGTGGGTCACTAATCTTGTCAGTATGCCTCGATATTTCTGGACCCCACTTCAGTAGCACCTGTCGGCTCACTATGGGCACAGTTCACTGACTTTTGCTTGCAGGGTGATTTCTTTTCATGTCATGCACGCGAATGGTGAGGTAGGAGCTTTGCACCAACAGTAATGTGAACCTTGGGATCTTTACTGTTACTTGCCAAATGAGGTTGTGCTCGGTAGGAGGCTGGCAAATGTTCACAGCATAGGGGGACACAAGGAAAGTGAGTGGCATGAGCAATGGCTTGCTTACTTCTGTGGAACTGCTGTTCCTGCTCAGCACTGCTGTGCTGCATGGTCTCATTGGCAAGGCTTGCTCACACTTTTACACACATCGGCGGATATTACTCTGTCAATTGGATGGGTGGGTCAGAATTGCCACTGGTATGCGGTTATCCTACATGGCATGGTGGACAGAGTTTCACAGCCTGTGGGACATGGCAAAAATGAGCACTGAGAGCAATGGCTTGCTGACTTTTGCATTAGTCGCTTACTTTGTCCAACTGCTGCTGCCCCTTCATACTGCTGGTCTCCACAGAACACCTGATATTACAGTGTCAACTGGGTGGGTGCGTGGGTGGATGGCAGTTATCGGAACAGTACATACTGGCACAGATACAACATGTCATGTGCAGAATGGACTTAAACAACATACCTATGTGGGTTTCTTGCTTACCGAGACAATTTAATGGCTGCCACTGAGAAATAAAAATGCTCTGAAATAACAAGTCCGAGTCTCTGGCTTTCTAGGCTGGCCACTGTTTACCACATCCAAGAGGTGACTGATTAACAGAAATGAATCAACAGTCACATGATTAATTTCTGCCAATCACATTGCAGAAACATGATTGCCCATGTTATAAAATAATATAACCATAGACACAGAACGGCTGTAAATCAAAGATTAGAAGGAATTCCAGGAAACCACTGCCATGGTTCAACAGAATGAATCCTCCTGAGCAAAATCCACCCTCATTTGTCTTCCTAGGACATCCCTGGGCTGAGAAATTAGATTTTTTAATTCAGCCATCTCGTCCCTCACTCGTGACGCATGATCACGATCAAAGAATGTCAAGATCAAAGAATTTGCAGGCTCGTGATCAAAGAATTTGTAGGCTCACGATCAAAGAATAAAAAATGCTGTAAATCAAATATTTTAAGGAATTGCGGTAAACCACCACCATGGTTCGACAGAACAAAGCTCCCCTGAGCAAAACCCACCCTCATTTAACTTCCTAGGGCACCCCTGAGCTGAGAAAATAGATTTTTTAATTTGGCCATTTCGTCCCTCACTCGTGATGCACGATCATGGTCAAAGAAACTCACGATCAAAGAATTTGCAGGCTCGCGATCAAAGAAATTGCATGCTCATGACCAAATAATTAAAAATGGTGAAACTAATTTTTTTTAGTGATTTAAATCAAACCAAAGCCATGCCTCGATAGAACGAAGCCCCCTGAGGAAAACCCACCCTCATTTGTGTCCCTATCCCACCCCTGAGCTGAGATAATTGTGTTTTTAGCTCACAATGCAAGATCACGATCAAAGAATCTCGTGCTCAAAGAATTTGCAGGCTTGTGATCAAAGATCGTCAGCGAGCCACGATCAAAGATTTTAAAACCTTATAACTCTATTTTCTGACCAATTTGGATGAAACCAAAGGCATGGCTTGATAGATCGGAGCCCCTTGAGTAAAACCCATCCAAGTTGTACTTCAGGAGTGGCCCCTGAGCCGAGATATTTGTGTTTTTACGATTAGAAATCTAAAAACAAGATGGCGGACCTCACGATCAAAGAATTCTCAGGGACAAAGATTCTTGAATCATGAGGCTACAAATTCTTTGACCACCAGGCAGGACAAGATGGCCAGAACCCCATTCTTTGTTCGAAAAACATACTTATACATTTTCCCATTGACTCATAATGGGAACTTAAAAGTGGCATAACTTTTGAATGCCTTAATATTTTTTCACCAAACAAAAAACGGCATGTTTGGCCACCAAAGCTCTCTCATATGAGCCATCTTGCAGTGTGACACACCACATGACGGCTATGCAGGGCCACATCCAAAATCCCAAAAGCTGCCTCCAAAAATGGATAATTTTGCATTTTTCAGTGTTTTCGTGCCCAAAGACCATAAGTGCGTATGAAATAAAATTTGTCAGATCAAGAGATCCACCATGCTCCACAGCACATTCCAAATTTCAGGCAAATCCGTTGAACAGGTCCAAAGTTATTAACGTGCAAAATTTTGACTTTAACATCAAAGTGACATCTCAACCCTAAATATAGCAGCGCGATCGCACTACTGTAATATATATATATATATATATATATTTTTTTACTCCAACAATACATGATTGGGAATTCAGGGACTAAGTAGGGGAGACACACAGCAACTCAGGTAATTATATAGAGGACAATGTATGGTCCGCTATAGGTAACAAGCATGTGTAGTCATCAAGAGGTTGCCACGGTGACCATTTAAACCTTGAGAGCGAAGAGGTTTCAGTCGTCATGGCAACCTCAAAATGGCAACACACGCTTTGTTGCCAATAGTGAACCATACATTGTCTTTTATAGTGTATAGTGCACATAAAGAACAAAAAAAGAGAGGAAGAATCCTTACTTTTAAGTTTTTTTAAGCACCGCCACTGTCTTCCGGGTCCAGCTCTCATCATTGCTACTGATTCATGAAGCCCTGAGGTTCACGTAATGTGCATGCGCAAACTAGCTCTATGGTGTTGTACCATCGATATGACATACCCATGATAGTATAACAACATTGTGACATCACATCGAAGGTACAACAACCCTGTAAAATGATGGATTTATTGATAACGACATTCTACCTCACATTATAAAGACATTACTGTCACTTCTACACAAAAACTCTAACTTCAATAACTATACTAAGTCAATGAAATCAATATAGTCAAACCACACTGGAAAAAAAATATGGAGAATACTTGATGGGCAACTATGCACAACCAGTGTGTTGTGCCACAGAGGGGTTAAGATTCTGGGTGATGTCAGAGTGAAGCTCAAGAGGTCCCCTGGAATCAGAACCCCAAGGTGGCACAACACACAGGTTGTGTATTCAGTTGCCCATCCAGTATTTTTTATAGTGTATAGTTACACTATTAAAAAAAGTTTTTCTTTGAAGGGTAGAAACACATGGAATACTATTTGGGCAGCTCATTTTAATTGTGTTGTTACTAGACCCTTAGCAAGGTTGTTAGGGGAAGGAGCATCTAATGAAGGGCTGCTATTGGCTCAAATTGCCCTATGGGCGGGGTTTCCAAAAAAAATAAACATTGCAACTGGTGTTTCATGAAGCGAGAAAAGTGTTTCAGCAACTTATAGTTTTACATTAAGAAAACTTACCTTCAAAGTGTGGAAATATATTTTAGAGCACAGACCTTTACTTTTGAAAAGACCACTACTGTCATATTGTTTACTACTGTGCAATTTATTCTGACAGTTCTGCGCAGCAGTGGCAGTGCTCAGTTATTCAGTCGACTCACAGAGTGGCGCGCGGACCTCTACATCATTTCAAAATGTTGTGCCACACTGTGGTACAATCACATTCCATGAACATTTGAACTGTGGCACAACAACATTTTTGAATGCTCTGATTTCTATACACAATAGCCCCTTACTATACATTATAATTCAGTAAAACACACCAGACTGTTCTACAGATCTAAAATTACAAATCATGGAAAACAGGAAAATAATTAAGACAAAACACTGACTAAAACAGCAATAGTGCTGCTCTCATAGAAAAGGCTACCTTTTGCTTGCTCATAGCTAACTAACACAGCTTCCCTCCCTCACACCACTGCATCACTACACACAGTACACAAAATCAAGCAACAACTTTAAAGTTGGGTGGGCCAAGCGGTTCTTATCTGCCATCAAATTCTATGTTTCTATGTTTCTATGTTAATTAAATCTCCCCACCCAAAAAAAGCAAAACTGGTAATCTAGAGACACAAAGCAAAGTAGGGAGTGATTTGGTTGAAATCATTGCATGTTTACAACACTTTTCAAATGTTTCTGGACACAGAGATTCAGATCAGACTTAACACCAACTATCTCTTCGTAAGATTGCACTGGATTCAGCCTACACATGGCAATACAGCTCATTGCAGCACCATGTGATCTCCATTTCCATGGAACATTGCAAACTTCACCTTGGGGGCACAAATCACAGGTGGAGGTTTCAAATTTGCCATTTATGAAGTTTTAACTGCAGTGCAAAGTTGAACTTCACATTGCAGATTACATTTGTGAATTTCTTCATAGTGTGAAGTTTTCTAACTTTACCCAGTACTACCACTGAATACATGCTTATGCATCCTACCTGGCCCAAGGACCTTATCTACCTTCAGGCTACCAACCCTTTTCTGACCAGAGCAGATGCAGAATTGCCCACCAATGAATCTCCCTCAATTAATAAGCTAGTTTTTGAAAGGATTCTGAACTAAAAAAAAAATAACTCCAAATAAAGGTTTGTATCATCCTTATAACCTTTAAACCAGTTCAACTGTACTAAGGACAAAGGACATTACAAGCCAGAAATATATTAACTTTACTAATAAGTCCTTTTCCTACTATCATGCTTACAGCAGGTTGTTATAATTGGGAACAAAGGCTGCTCACAAAGCAGTACGTTAAAAGTGTACAATGTTTACACACTCAAATGAAAGCAATTGTGATTAGAGATGCTTGGATACTTGCTGGGTATTTTAGGATACCCCTAGATTTCATGTTTTTGACTGGACGAGATAGTATGGAAATAGGGGCTCCATACTACCTTGCCCTAAAAACATTTTTCCAGTATAATCATTCCCTGTTTTCTTTTGACAGATTTTATGTATGTTCTGAATCTTATGTAAAAAAACAAAAACATTGCACTGCGTCAGAATGTGGTCTCAAAGCACAACAAAATGGTTATATTAAATGCATGCTGAAAATAGAAAATAGAGTTAAAAATCTACGTTTAGACCTTAGGTCTTCTTCAGGAAATATCTAAAAGAGAAAAAACTACTACCTGGTCTCCATTGCTACTGGGTGAGCTGCTCCATGCCCCAGTCCTCCACACCATGGGAGCAGCTTGCCAGCCTCCTGTTCCCTGCAGTCCTTGTCCAGCAGACAGTACCACGGAGAGCGACTAAGGGAGCACTTACAGCTAGTGCTGTAAAGCCCTCCTTGCTGTCTGTGAGAGTGCTTACCAGACTAGCGATGCATAGTAGGGTGCTATTCTAGTAGTGCTCAATTGATGGGGTAACAAACTAGACTACCTACTTACTCTACTAGGCTTGCCTCACAAATAAAACCAGCACAGGCCCCCCATGGCAGCAAGCTAGACCTAGCAGCAGCAGTGACAGCAATGCGGGTGGCCTTCATAGGCCTTGTTCAATGCAGTGTAGCAGCAACCATGGCAGCAGCCAAGCAAGAAGCAAATAACACAGGTTGGGTGGGTTCAGTTGGTGAGGTGACTTAATCGCAGACCATGTTAGTGACCTGGGATGGTCAGTTCTAGCATCCAGCTTCTGGTAGAAGGATGGAGAAGGAGTGGACTGAAAATTGGGTTGGTGGCACACTGGGCCAGGCTGCAGGTTCTGGCCAGATGGCCAGGTAAGTAAAAGTAATAATTTTTTACAGTGAGATTGAGGAAGGTGGAAGGACTGAAATATTGATGTGTTTTTCATATTTCTGCACCTCTGGATGGCTTTACAACTCATATGGGATGGGTATTGAATGGAATGGAGTCAGGGAGAGAAATCAGGACAAAGTTTATTTTTTGAAGGGGGGTGTCAGAACTTCAGCCAAGAAAAAAAATGGTTTGTAACTAGGTTTTAAGCCCAAATCTGATGCACTGCCCCAGGGTATAGACTGATGAATCTTACACATTAGAATTTCTCCTGATTTGTATATCACTTTTCAGTCACAACAAATAAGTTTTACCTCTTAGAGATGTAACAGACATTCAAGAGCTTGCCACCTAGGCGCTAAGTAGCTCCTGGCCTCCACTGGTTGTTGGCTCCCCCCTGCTAAAATCTGAAATGGTGCCCCTGCCATGAAGTCTAAATTTACAAGACATCCTCTGTGTGAGCAGCATGCTTTCCATGAGGGATGGATGAGGATCAGAGCAGTTTTCAGGGATAAAATTATGGCTGTCCCTTGCATTTAGGGACAGTTGAGTGGTATTAAATGCACAGACTATTAGGGCCCCACTATATTCAGGCTTATTCCCTCCCCAGTGAAACTGACCTCCACATCCTCATGTTCAGGCACATTATGATATAGGGCAAGGGAGAATGCAGGGACGTGCACCATTGAAATACATGTGGGTATTTTTTTATTACTATTTGATACATTATTGATGGACAGTTGGAGATTAATGAAGGCGACTAACAAGGGCCTTATTAGTAGAACAGTGGCCTTCATTATTCTCCAACTCAGCATTAAAATGTATTTCATTTTAAGGTGGAATGCCCCAGCACTCTGACCCATGGACATCATCTCTTAAATACTCTTGCCTCTTGCTCCCTAATACTCAAGTGAGAGACTCTCAACTTTTATGTATACTTGGCGGATAGTCTGTAGCAGCATGGCTGCTCCTACTACAGAGTGTGTGTATGGGGGGGGCTGGCCATGTGGGTGAGTGTTGAGTTATTGCTACTTTTGTGTTTGCCCCTTAAAGACTATTTATGTGGATGCATTCAAAAGTATGGAAAGAAAATAGTAGGAGCTCAGGCAAGACAGAAGTAATTAAGCCATTTTTTGGGTAAGTGTGTGTATTGGGGGTTGGAAGAATCATATGTGTTTCCATTGGTAAGTGTGCTACAGTTCAGCTATGCAATGAGATGGTGGGGGCAAGAAAACTAAAGTATAACAATGGCTATAAGCATGCCCCATGTGTGCAGATGTAGGCAGATTTGTATTGAAGTACAAGCGAGCCATGTATGTGCAGACAGTATAGCTTAGTCGTTAAAGGCAATGAACTGCAAACCAGAAGACTTGGAGATGACCTGAAGACCTGGGTTTGAATGTCATCAACCCCCACTTGTATATGGTGTGATCCTGAGCAAGTCACTTAACTTTTATGTGTGCAGTTATGTGACCACTTACTTTTTGCATGTATGCCTCATGCATGCTGTCTATTCCAATTTCACATAAAAAGAATGCTTTCCACACTTGCTTGCTGGACGCATGCCTCATGCATGCAATCAGTTCCAATTTAACATTTAAATCATACTTGCAGCATGCATATCACATGGGTAGTTTTATGTGTGCAGCATGAAAACATTTCATAAAATTATTTCTGTAATGGAAGTAAAACCAGATTCTTCCACTAAAACCAGGTTCTACTAAGTAAAACTAGGTTATGCAAGGTATAACCAGGTTCTACAATATATGAACACATTTTACCTGGTTCTACTTAATTAAGAAATCCAAAGAAGTATTATTTTTACATGTTTGGGAAAGTACATGTAGTACTAAGAATGGTATGTATTGCAAAGCTTTGCTACATAGGATTGTGTCTCAGTGCTACAACACTTTGCAAAATGTATTGTTCCTATAGTTAGAATCTTTGTACTAAATGTACATTCCCAAGCATGCAATATAACATATGTGGATTTTTTTATACTCAAGTAGAACCAGGTAAATCCTGGTAATATATTGTAGAACCTGGTTATATCCAGTAGGTGCTGTAAAATAGTGTTGAAACAGATTTAGCAAGTGATACAGTCGGGTATGATATATGACTTGTATATCATCCCTGATAACTTTTGCTTGTTAAATCATGTGGCAGTCCAAAGTGTTAGCCCCCTGAGCTACACCCTGTTACAATAATTTTAATTCTTCCCCCGCTGTTAGACCCAGGTACTAATAGAGCCCAATGTCTGTGGCCATGGACCATAAAGAAAACCAGGTGTGGCTGGCATCCAGTATCAATTTGGGGTTTCCTGTTATTCTGAGTAAAAGTCAATATTACCCACCCTTGTTCTCTCATGTCCCTCTAGTACATTCTCCTGCCCTAATTCCCATACCTTTCATAGATAACCATGTCATGATTACTCCATTTGTCCCACCCTCAGCAACACCCCTTCCCCATCCCCACTTCTTTCTCTAACAACAAAACTTCTTGGCTTATATCATATGGTAGTAGTGACACTGACAACCAGAAAGTACTACTTCCATATATGAGATAGAAGAAGTTGTTTCATTCTGACAGACTGGTCAGGTTGAAATGCAACCAAGAAAGGCAGGTGAGCATCCAATGAAGTGAAAGAAGGAATGCAATGGATGGAGGAATAAAAAGCTAGTAGATTTTTCATTTTTTTGGTAGTGTTCATTGAATATTGAAGAAGGTTTCTAGACATTTCCTAAATGCATGGTGTTTGGGAAAAAGTTATCTATGTGATATTGCTAAGGAGAAAGGTATAAGAGGGATGTGTGTAACAGTAGGTGGAGGGGGAGATATTGGTATTGGTATTCACATATTTGGGCATCTGGTTGAAGGATAGGAGTCAGTGTAGCTAGAGTTCATACATTGGAAATGTGAAAAGGGGGATCCTTTCCTGATGAATATATTCCTCATCTTTACTTAGAATAATGGAAAAACCCATAACAGTCTACCATATGCTAATTTTCTTTAAGATGACAGGTGTGTGGTTGGGGATCTAACAATGGAGGGTGGATTGTATTTGTAAGAAGTGTGTCACAGGGGGTTTGGACTTGGAGTTGGGGTGGGGGTAGAGTAAGATCAGGGATTTTTATTTTTAATTTTTTATTCTTATGATGGTCAATCTGTTCAGTATGTGGGAAAAGCATTTTTTTTTTTAAATCTAGTCTTTTATTTTCATTTTCCTGGTTATGATGAAAACAGTTTGTATCTGGTGGATGGCTCATTCAGATCAAATCATTGGATATGTCCTTGGGTGCAACATTGAAATAGTGAATGGAAAGTTATCATTTTGCAGCAAAAAAATAAATAAATAAAAATAGTTAAAATTAAATTCCCATCTGGAGTCAGACCTGAACAAAGATCAATTATTTATTACTTATTTATTGTAGTAATGTTTTTAACAGCCTAATAAGTATTGAATGTGTATTTAAAAAAATGACAATAAAACAAACGGCTGAAGAACTGTGTTATAGTAATGTGTCATTATTTATGCTTGTTTTAGCTGAATAATAGTATGTAGTGGCCCTTCAGCTTCTGGTGCTAGGTTTGGCCTCAGTGGCACATGATAACCATCAGTAGATGTTTGTTTCAGAAATAATGAAACTCAAGGAAGAGGATGAGGAGGAAACAGGAGGACCCATCAGTGGAGGAAAGACAGGTGGAAAGGCTAGTGGTTACTAGTGGCAACAGAATTCCTCACCATCATCATCATCAGTATGGCATGCCATCTGGGTGTTGTCAACCTGCATACATTTTGGACAGAAAATGTTTTTGAATTCAGGCAGCTTCATTTTTAGAAAAGTGAGCCTCTCTACATTCTTCATGGAAAGACATGTTCTTTAGTCATTCACTACTGCCCCAGCAGCACTAAAAATTCTGTCTGAATATGTGCTGGGGGGTGGGCAACTGAGGTATTGTATTGTGATCTCAGTTAAAGAAAACCAGATCAATTTTTTCTGTTGCCAATAAAGCAATGGTTCATCACCTGCTGTGAGATGTACAGTCTCCTCCATATAATCTTTAACCATTTTTCTGCAGGGACTTCTGGTACCAGAACAGTCATCTGAGCTTTTCCAGCTGTCTTTATCAGATCAAAGTCTGACAGCATGTCCCACAGTTGTTTATCCTCTTGTGGTGTAGCAGCAGTTCTGGTTGGTGTTTGACAACCAAAAACATCAGAAGTGATGGTGCCAGCAGCAGCAACAATAGCAGACTGTGCTCCCTCTCTCTCCACCAGATTTTGTTCAGAAATGGAATGTTGCCAAAAGGGCACTAATGATGTACTACTTTTCTCAACTATTCACACTGTCACTTCCTCAGCTAACAGTTCACAATAGTATTCCAGGTCTTTAAAGTCATGTGGTTTGAAGAACGTTTCAATTGTATCCTTAAATCAAGGATCCAGAAGTGTAGCCAAAATGTAGTGTTCAGCTTTGCACATATTTAAAATGCGCTCATCAACCAGGAGGGTTTGTAATATTTTTCCAATAAGTGATGCAGCATAGATGTCGGCTGTGTCAAGGAACTGTGACTCAAGACGCTCCAGTCTCATCCTGATGAATAAAATTAAGGGTAGGATCTGGCTTAGTCCTGCACCATTAGAGCTCACCACTTGGGTAGCCTCCTCAAAGGGTTTAAGGATACAAGAAAGATTCTCCATCAGACGCCACTTATTGGGGCTGATATTCACATCTCTTTTCCCAGTGCCATATTGGACTGCATATTGATGGATGGTTTTCTGTTGTTCAAGCAGTCTCTGCATCATATAGTAAGTGGAATTCAACCAGGTTTGAACTTCCTGTATCACCTGGTGGAGAGGGAAACTGTTTTCAATCTGAATCTGCCACAACTACTTTTGGGCTTTTACAGAATGGCTAAAGTGGGTGCACACAGTGCAGGCAGCTGCAATCATGTTCTGAACATTTCTGTCCTCACTGATAAAGTCTTTTACCACCAAGTTAATAGTGTGTGCAAAGCACGGTACATGTGTAAGCTTACCAAGCCTTACTGCTTTCATAATATTTGAAGTGTTGTCTGACATTATAAACCCAGCTTGCAAGGACTTTGGAGCCAGCCACTCAGCAAACCTTTCTTCAAGGCCCTCCAGAAGATGTTCCACTTTGTGGCCTTTTCCAAAACCATAAATACATAAAGCTGCCTGCCTTTGAACAGTGAAAGTGCCTTGCTTCTTGCTGCTGCTACTGCTGATGCTGGTGCCATTGCTACTACATGAGGAGGAGGAGGAGGAGGAGGAGGAGGAGGACCCGGAGGAGGAGGAGGAGGACCTGGAGGAGGAGGAGGAGGACCCGGAGGACCCAATGTACAGCCATATAGTCAGTCGTCTGCCCACTGGCCTACTTATCTGTCATGACATGAACTTCTTTGCCCACTGAACCTTTCAGAGCATCAGACATGCTTTTCTGAAGAGTGTCATACAAGTCTGGGATGGCAACACTTGAGAAAAAGGTCCGGCTTGTGACCTGATACTTTGGCACATCAATTTCTGTTAGTGCTTTAAAACCTGGGTTAGCCACAAAGAAGAATAGGAGCAAGTCAATGGCCATCATCTCCCCAATTGCCTTTGACAATCACCTTGCCTCAGGCCTGTTGGGCTTATATTTCTGTGACTGCTGGAAGCTGTCTTTTAAAGAAATTTGATGGCTGCTACGCTTGCTGATATCACCTGATTCTCTGGGCTGCTTTCCTTGACCTATACTGCCATGAGGGGTGGATGCTGTGGTCATGAATGGTATATGACTCCTGCTAGGCTGTAGTGGTGGACTCAGAGGGGTACAGAAAAAAGAAATTGAGGATGTTGTGCTTTGACTGGAAGGAAGACTTTCATCATCCTCCACCTTCACGTCAATTATTTCATTGCCTTGGTAAGCATCCATTGCCTCATCCCCTCAACTGAGTGCAGCACTGCAACAACTTGAGTGTGTTCCTTTTGTGTTTTTTGATACTGATAAATGTGAGACTTGTTCATATGTCTTATCATTGTTGGTGTTACCAGTCGAGTACCCACTTGACCGTGACTTAATTTTGTTTTGCATAATTTGAAAACCACATGGCTGCCAGATGATTTAGCTTGTGTGAAAAAATCCCACACAACGGATTTCACAGATTTTGTTGCACTGTTGTTTATGGGGAGGATATGTTCATTATCTCCACTGCCACCACCACAGGCACTACTAATTCCAGTATCTCTTTGAGGTCTTTCCATGCATACTGTATATGCATGTCTTTTTGATGCACACCTCTCTGACTGGTTAAACTGCATCTCTTTCTTCTCCTCTTGAAGCCTGCCCATGTTCTGTCCTCTGTGTCTGACTCTCCTTATGCCCCACTATTATTGTTTTTTTACCACCAGCACCATCCTTCCTAGAAGTCTTTTTTGTTCTTTATTTGCCCCATATTCCTCCACTTCATCCCACTCCCCCAGAGCTACTGCTACTTTTTCTTTGTAGACTTTCTTTCTGCACTGTCCTCCACAGAAATCTCTCAGGCAGACACCACTCCCTGCACCCACTCTACCACCTTGCCTGATCCTTTCTCACCAGAAAATTGGGGACAGACAGTCCCCACCCTACCCTGATGTGGCAACTCCCGAACCAGACCCAAGGCAAGGCAGGAGCTCGGGAGAGCTGGTAAGATGAGTTTATATTGTGTGTGTGGTGGCAGGCAATGGAGGTTGCCATTGCCTATCTGTGGGGCCAAGGATTTTTTCTTACTGCTGTACAGTCCCCTGGAGTGCAGACATGTAATGATGCCCTGCATGCAATGGGCACATTCCCACGCATAAGGCGTCCACCACCACTCCCAACCCCAGAAAAGCATGCTGTAAGTTGCGCCAATCCCAGTCACCACCAGGAGTTGCTAGCATCACAGCAAGCATACCTACCTACCCACCCCCAGGAAAGGAGAGCAGTCCTCCGGTCGCTCAATCCTTTCCTGCCCCTGCCACCCCCAACAGCCAGAGTTCGATCCTGAACCTGGGTCACCGGTGTGGTGCAAGGTGTAGTGTCCAACACCTCAATCCTCAGTGCCACCGGGCCAGCTAGAGCTACTGCTACTTGACAGATTGACTGCCACCTTATCTAGTACAAACTCAGGATCTGTTCCACTGATTTCCCTCTCACTCTCATCTGTCTTCTCCTCCTCATAATCATCCATCACTCTGCTTACTAAGACTGGCTGTCACACTATGAAGGTCCTTGTGCTCATCTTCTGAGTACCAGGATGAGTTACTCCTGCAATGTCCTGAATTTTCTGTATCATTGTCACTGTTGCCTTTATTGCCAGAGAAGTTCTGCTGTTTTTTTTTTACTACTTATGGTTTTACTCCCTAGCAGGTCAGTACAGCACTACTGGCTGCATTGAACTGCTACAAAGACAGGGAAATTATCCCAAACTGGTCAGTAATGCACAGGCAGGTGCACTGTGTACATGGTATCACAGGGGAATTTTTTCCCTAACAGGTCAGTAGAGCACTACTGGCTGCATCACATAGCTGTGAAGATAGCTGAATTATCCCGAACAGGTCAGTAATGCACTGACAGGGGCGTTGTGTACTTGGTATCACAGGGAGATTTTTTCCCAAACAGGTCAGTACAGCACTACTAGGTGTATCACATAGCTATGAAGACAGGGAAATTATTCCAAAAAAGGTCAGTATAGCACTGCTGGCTGCATACAGTAGCTGCACCAAAACCAGGCAGATTTCTTTCCTAACACGTCAGTAAAGCACTGGCAGGTACATTGTGTACTTAGTATCACAGGGAGATTTTTCCCCTAACAGGTCAGTACAGCACTACTGGCTGTGTTGAGTAGCTATGAAGACAGGGAAATTATCCCAAACAGGTCAGTAAAGCACTGGCAGGAGCATTGTGTATAGATGTTGCAAAATAAAATTTCACCGGTGAAACCCCCACAAAATCGGCAATTTCACTGCACAAAATATTTTGCAAAATTTCTAAATTTTGCCCAGAAATGGGCAGCTCAGTGCCCTTCTGCCCTTAATCTTATAATTTCCCCATCAGCATGGTATAATAATAAAAAAATCTAGTGTTATACTAAAGCTCTGATATCACAGTCCATGCCTCTTTGTGCAGGTCCTTCTTTACTGCACATTAAATGTGTCCATTCTTTTTGCTATGTTAAAGTCATCTACAGACTTCAGCAGTCTGCCAAGTCATTAATAAATATGCTGACGAGCAACAGATCCAACACTGATCCCTGGAGAATCTACTCACTACATTCCTCCACATTAAATGTTAGAATTTAATTAGATTAAATGTTAAAAAAAATTCCAGACTCCCTGGTGTCTGGTGGACCCCACACCCCACCTCTCATCAGATAGTGCCCCCATGCCCCCAGTAACCCAAGCAGGCCACAGGCACAGCACTCCACTCACCTCCATGGCTGGCAGCCCAACTGAGCACTTCAACGAATGAGAACATGCTTTTACAAGCACGATCTCTTTCATTGAAGTGCTCAGATGGGCTACCAGCTGTCAAGGTTTGTGCCAGTGGTCCATGCCCTGTACTGGGGGGAAGCAGGGAGGCACTATCTGATGACAGGGTGGGGGGATCCGCTAGACACCAGGCAGTAGAGAATTTTCTTTTTAACATTTAATCTAATTAAATTCTAACATTTAATGTGGAGGAATATAATGAGTAGATTCTCCAGGGATCAGTGTTGGATCTGTTGCTTCAGCATATTTATTAATGACTTGACAGACTGCTGAAGTCTGTAGATGACTCTAACATGTAAAAAAGAGTCGACACATTTGATGTGCAATAAGAAGGACCTGCACAAAGAGGCATGGATTGTAATATAATGGCTTAAGTATAACACCAGTTTTTTTTATTATTATATCGTGCATATGGAGAAATTGAATGGCAAAATTTCACCCATGAGCAGCCAATTTTGCAGTTTTGCAGGCAGAACTTCATGTACAGCGGGCACAATTTCACATTTCACAGCCACTAAATATTTCATGAAATGCATGGATTTCACAAAATATTACACGTAATGAAATGTGCTAATTTCACACAACACTAGTTGTGTACTTGGTATGACAGGGAGATTTTTTTCTCTAACAGGTCCATACTGCACTGCTGACTGTGTACATCAGCTGCACCAAAAACAGGGAGATTTCTTCCCAAACAGGTCAGTAAAGCACTGGCAGGTGTGCTGAGTTCTTGGTATCACAGGGAATTTTTTTCCCTAACAGGTCGGAACTGCACTACAATCTGTGTCGTGTAGCTTAGCTATGAAGACAGGGAAAATAAATTATCCCAAACAGATCAATAAAGCACTATTTGGTGTGACATGTACTTGGGAACACTGAATTTTTTTTTCCTGAGAGAATCTGAGATTTATTCTGTCTAAGGACTGGAGGATTCAGCACTGCTGGCTGCATGGAGTGAGAGAGTGAGTCAGACAGAGAGCAGAGCACACTTCACATTTAGCGGATCCACGATGGGTGGTCAACAAATTTCCCGTCAACCACCCCGACAGTGAAACCGGCAGGTCGACCATTTTTTGCAATTGACTGCCAGTTTCATGGTGCTGGCTGTGTTTACTTTGCCTCGAGCACCCCTACCCCCCACTTAAGGATTATCATCTCTGAGTCAGAGCTGATTCAGGGGGTGCAGGACCCCCAACAGACAGTGCCAGGTTCCAGCGGGTCCTCTACAGTGGAATGGTGCTGTAATTGCTGTGGGGGACCTCACTGTCGAACTGTCGCTGTCGGGTGGGTAAACGACATTTAGCAGCACTGCAGTAGTTACTCTGTCTCTCCTTTCTTGTTTGCTGAGCCTGTACTTTCAAAAATCAAATGGAATCCTTCTAAATATTCTTATATAAAGGCCTTCCTTTGTTTGAATCACTAAGGAAGTAAGTAAATTATTTCATCAGATGAGGAGGATGTTGAAAAAAAAAAGTTTTTGCACTGACTTGTTTAACTAAAAAAAAAAAAAAGATCCAAACCACCTACTCTAACTCTAATAACTAAAGTAAGAAGAATCAAGTTAGAACAAAGTTAAGAAGAACACAGTTCAGATGGATTTCAGAACTATAGGACATGCTCCTTGAAGTCGAGGTATCATTGATGGCCTCAGTCATCGACCATCAGTATATTTAACTTACAGTCTCTCTCAAAAGTGCTTTTGTAAAGGAGAGAGATGGAGTAAGGACTAGGATATATATGCTTTTTTTATCATTTCAAGAACAAGTTTGTTATGGATTTCAGTGTGAGTGAATGAGGAAAAAAGACTGCACACTGCAGCAAGTGTCCTGCTTTCACCACCGCACTCAACACTCTGACACAGGGAAAATGTGAAGCAGATCTAAGGCATCCTTCAACCTTGTGTTTTACGACCTGCTCCACCAGTGACTACTAAAGTTGCTTCCCTACGTACAGAGTAGGTGGCAGAGAAATCCTCTTTCCACCATAGAAAGATAGAAACATAGACTTTGATGGCAGATAAGGGCCGCTTGACCCACCTAATTTGCCCATTTCCCTACCTACAGGATAGGCCGCAGATCCTAGTTCATCAACAGCCTATTTCTTCCTACTCCCCCACAAGAATTGTATTATGTCTGTCCCATGCATTCTTGAATTCTCCCACAGTTTTAGACCCCACGACCTCCTCAGGAAGGCTGTTCCATGCATCCAATACCCTCTCTGTGAAAAAATACTTCCTCACATTGCCCCCCACAAGAATTGCCTTATGTCTGTCCCATGCATTCTTGAATTCTCCCACAGTTTTAGACCACACAACCTCCTCAGGAAGGCTGTTCCATGCATCCACTACCCTCTCTGTGAAAAAATACTTCCTCACATTGCCCTGGAACCACCCATCCCCATCTTTAAATTATGTCCCCTTGTTCTTGCATGTCTCTTTTTCTGAAAGATGCTACCCTCTTGGACTTTGTTGATTCCACTGAGGTACTTAAAAGTTTCTATCATGCCCCCCCTTCTTTCCTCAAGGTATACATATTAGGCTCCTTTAGTCTCTCCTCGTATGGCTTCTCTTGCAGACCCTGCACCATTTTAGTTGCCTTCCCTCCTCTGGACTGCCTCTATCCTGTCTATGTCCTTGTCAAGATGGGGTTTCCAGAACTGGACACAGTACTCCAGATGGGGTCTCGTCAACTGTCTGTACAGAGGGATAACAACTTCCTGTTTTCTGCTGGTGATGCCTCTTCCTATGCATCCCAGTATGCATCCCAGTATACCCCCAGCCCATCCCACTGCCTTCTCACATTACTTGCTAACCTTAAGGTCATCTGATATGATTACCCCCAGGTCCCTTTCCTTTTTTGTTGTTGTTATTACCGCCCCCCCATTGAGTAATCTTCCCCTGTGTTCTTGTTTCCCAGGTGCATTATTTCGCACTCCTTTGCACTGAATCCTAGCTGCCATACCTCTGACCATTCCTCCAACCTTGCCAAGTCCCTTCTCATCCTTTCCATGCCTCCTTGTGTATCAACCCTATTGCAGATCTTCACATTTCTTTTTTTAAGTTTGAAACCCACCTACAGTTGCGAACTCGGGGAGTGCACCTATTTCAAGGGGCATGACAAACCAAACTTGCAGCCCTAGCTATGTTAGGAGCTTGCATATTCAATGAATCTGTTTCATCTATGCAGCTGGAAGAAAGGCATGCAGAAGCAACAGCAATTTAGCCAGCCAAAGTAATGCTCCTAGGTAGCTTAGTTTGGACTATGAAAGTAGTTCACACAGTTGCAAAAGTGCTGAGAAGGACTGATAATAATCAGTGAATTGAGGTCCTCTATATCAAAGCCTAGAACCCTGAGCTATACAAAACAAATCCAACACATTGTGATGTGGATGGAAGCGAGAATATTCTGGATAGACAGTTTCTTCATTAGTCTGGGTTACTTAGTATTCGCCTGTGACAGGACAGGAATAGCTCCAAAGGTTAACACGATTTAGATGTACCATGGACAAAAAGAAATGGGAAGTTTTCCTATTTTCTGTAAGTGATATATTTGTGATGGTAATCCAGTATAAGAAGTGTGAAATAGATAAAATGAAGAGAAGTGGCTGAGGAAGAAGTAACACTTGACTTCTGCAGAGTTGGTAGCTCAAATGGGTGGGTGCGTATGATTGGCAAGTAGTACAACAGTGTGATGGCTGAAGGATGGAAGGCCAACAGAGGCTGGAGCAGGTTGTGAGGAAAGGTAGCCTTCGAATGAAGCAATATCACTGATGTTCTGATACAAATGTCATGAGCCAATGGATGAATCCTCAGTTTTCAGATAAGCAGCAGGAGCTGGTTAGGAATGGCAGACTACTGTAGATGCTGGATCTCTGCAGGCTAAGGTTTAACAGTTAAGAAGTGATTGTATGGTTCCAGACTCCCATTTCTGGAAGACAAAATCCCATCCTGATGAGGTGGATGATTGTGCAAATTCAGACAGAGAAATTAATTTGATGAGTAGCTGATTGATCAAAAAGCAGACTCCCACCTCTGGCAGAAGAAGACAAACCCTTCATACACTTATAGACCTCCCAAAGGTACAACATAGGGGGACAGAGTCTGGTAGTACATTTGCAAGGATGAAACACTCCAGTGATGAGGTGAATGATTGCTTGAATTCAGACTGAGAAATTAGTTTGATGTGTAGCTGATTGATCTAAAAGTTGACTCGTAACTTTGGCAGGCAAAGTCAAGCCCTGAGGTGAGATGAGTTGATTACATGCTTGAATATGAATTGAGAAGTGAGTCTGAGAATTGATGATTGATAGAGGGTAAAGATTCTCACTGTTGGTGGCTGAAGGTGATCCCTGAGGTGAGACAAGTTGAATAATTGCTTGAAAATTGAATGAGAGTGGCTGAATAATAGAAGGTGCAAATGTTCACCTCTGAGCAGATTACTGCTTCAGAGATGAGTCAGCTGTGCTGATGAGTGGAATGATTGCTTGCAGTTGAATTGAAATAAGTCCAATATGATAGAGGTTGGTTGCAAAAATGGAGACTGAGTCTGGAAAACTACTTTACTTCAAATCAGCTAAAGGATAATGAAGAAAGTGGGATGCAGGCTGCTATTTCTGGCAGATGATACTGAACCTTGCCTATGCTCAAAGACCTCTTGGAGGCATGAGGTAGGGAGACTGATACTGCAGTGCTCTGAAGGAGGGCTGTGGAGGAGCAGGAAAGCAGTCTGATAAGAAGAAGACAAAGCAGAAGAGAAGTACGAGGCTGAGAAGTGGCAACAGATTGTAAGCAGAATATGGAGGAGCAGAAGAGAGAGAATGAGTTATAGGACATGGAGTGGACTGAGGAGGCATGGCTACATCTTTTCTGGAGTATAAAACAAAGTGAAAAACAACAGTTTACATACGTTTGGGAATTAAACAGAGATGGAGCACAGGATTAAGAGTTAGATGGTTGAAGGTGAAATGGTCTGATAGGATAGCGAGGAGCAGAACAGAAGCAATAAGAGTTAATAACTGGAATGAGGATTTAGAATGGAGATATAGAAATAAACATACAGTATAACAATTAGATGAGAGCAATGGCTATGGTTGGTATGCATAGCAGCAGATATGGTATTTAAATGAAAACTTGCTAATCTGGGAGGTGAATGAATGGGGCGTGATTATCCGTAGGACAGGCTACAGTATGAAAGGTGAACAAAATGACTGAATTGCTTGTTTGTGGCCATGATGGGATGAGGATGAATGGAGCTGTCAGACAGAGGGTACATTATGCTTGGCATTGGACAGGTTGAAAATGATTATGTTGACAATGGCAGATAAATGATTACAGAGAGCCGAGTGCATTTGGCAAAATCAATGAAACAGTGATAAAGAGTTACTGAGAGGAGAATTAGGAATAGTGCAGTTCCTTTTGAGTAGAGTGAGCACTGTGAGGCTGCCATAGGATACTGTGAAATTATGTAGGCATCACAGACCTGGAACAGAGTGGACAGCACCGAGAACAAAGCAGTGAAACCCCAAAAGAAAGTCAGGACAACAGGGGCGTTGAACATATCGATCAGAGCAACTAATTTATTGTCATGTCACTCATATCACAGGATCATGCTCCACTGTGCTTCTGTGCCAGTACAGGCAGAAAAGCACAAAAAACAAGAGTCCTATCACTCATTTCATAATTCATTGTAGAGTGATGAGGGCTTGTGATCTTCAGTCACTCTTTCTTGTAGAGAACATTTGCTTTTAAATACTCTTGCAGAAAGGACTGAGGCACAAATACAACATTCCATCATGCTTCACATTTTCATATACCTGGAATGCCCTCCCATTGCCTTCAATCTGGCTCTTCGATGCGGATGTATTAGAAAGGGGCTAAAACACTTGTTTTCAGCAGTTTTGGGGTAGCAACTTGGGATTTTAGCTCTTTAATTTCTGTTTTATTAGCTTTGACTTTATGTTTCCAAGGACCTAGCTCTTTTATTGTGCTTAATATTTAACTGTTATAATTATTTTCTAAGTGTGGTGTGTGATAGGTATTTTGAAATGCTCTGAGCCCTTTTGAGATAGGGTACTATAGAACCATACTGTCTTCCCTTGCCATGCCAGGTCCAGACAGCATACATAGTAATGTGTGCTGCAAAAGCTTATTCTACTTCTGTGACCTTATGAACAGGCCACCAATGTGCACAATTTGCAAACCCTTCCCATGGTCAGTCCTTTTGAATAACACACATGGACATCACTTATGATCTCCTACAGCAGCCAAATGAAAAATGCTACTATACTATCATGCGACAATTTTTCTTTGTATATAAATAAAAAATAAATAACACTTTTATGTAAATGAAAACCACAGATGTTGATTAGTTCTTCTACACACAAAGGCCCAGATATTCAGAGCAGTTGTGCATGGTGCAATTGAGTTGCGCCGGTGTAAGTGCGGTATTGCGCCAAGAAGCCATATTCAGCGGGAACCAGTGTGCAGCGCAAAATCCATTGCACCAATGCTCAACTATAATGAATACAGGTGCAAGAGCAGGAGGCATTCCCATGAATATCCAGCGCAGTGGCACATTCAACCGTGAAGCCATGGCGCAAGTGTGGAGCAAATTGAAGATGCTCCGAGCAGACTTGTTCCTATAAATACAGGGTGCAAACACACAGACAGCACTTGTGCCAGGGGTGAGAGGGAGAGACAAAGACAGACAGACAGAGGCACAGACAGACAGACAAAGCCACACATAGGGATAGGGACAGAGAGGTGGCTTGGGAGAGGGAGAGAGGGGCAAAGAGAGAGAGAGAGAGATAGAGACACACACACACACATATACTGTATGCCAGGGTGCCACACAGCCAGCAGCCAACTACCCAGGGGGACAGAGGACAGCAAGGGCCATGAACATTGTGCCCTTCATGATGGAGGCTGTAATGAGGGGTGTTAGGGGGCAGGAGGAACAGTGACGTGGCTGAGGAAGGGCCCGTCAGTGGTATGCCCGACACAGGTGGTACCGTGCCCACATCACCTTTGAGAATTACAGTGACATGGAGATTGTGGGCCAGTACCACCTGAACAAGGCCATTCTGAGGTACCTCTGTGAGCTGTGCAGTGAGGAGATGCAGGCACCCACCAGACAGAGCCATGCCATGTCCGTGGAGATAAAGGTGGCCTTCATCATGTGTTTGCTCACCAGGGGGCACCTTCCAAAGACCAACTGGGGTCACCACAGACATAACCCAGTCAGCCACATTCCACCTCCTCACACAGTTCCTCAATGCACCACTGCCACATGCTCCAGAATATATCCATTTCCCCAGCTCACAGATGGAGCATACAGCAACCTTGCAGGACTTCCACAGGGTGGCATGCATGCCTGGTGTGATTGGGGCCATTGACTGCACCCACATGGGTATCCACATGCCACCTGGCCCTGAGGGTGTGGCACACATCAACAGGAAGGGGAGTCCAAGTGTCAACTGCCAGACGGTGAGCGATGCCAAGGGTGCATCACCAGTGTCTGTGCCACACATAATGGGAGTGCACATGATGCATTCATCTGGCACAGCTCTGTGCTGTGCCACAGGTTTGAATGTGGGGACATTCCCACCTAGTGGGTGAGCATGGCATGGGAAAGGGGCAATGGGCAGAGCAGACCTGGGGATGGGGATGGGCAGGGAGTGCATGGTGGCATGGGCACTGGGGACAGACAAGGGGTGCAGCACAGAATAGCAGCGGGCTAACCATGTAAATCTCCATACAGGTGACAGCGCATACCCACTGAGGCCCTGGCTGCTCACTCCCTACCAGTGCCCGGCATGCCCAGCAGAGGACCAGTACAACGAGGCACACACCAGCATATGCAACATCATTGAGCAGGTCTTTGTCATGCTGAAGGCATGGTTCCATTGCCTAGACAGATCAGGTGGTGCCGTACTGTACAGCCCTTCAAAAGCCTGTGGCCTATTCCTGGTCTGCTGTATACAGCACAACTTGGCCATTGACTGTGGGATAGCTGTTGAGGCTGATGAGGGTGATAGTAAAGGGGACATTGGAGGCAGTGGGCCAGAGGGTGGTGGACAGCCACCCCCTCAGCGGAGGGACCCCCGGGCTGCTCCAGCAGGTGTGACACCACTGGGACACCATTGCACAGGAGCACTATGGTGCACATAGGTAGGTGGTGTGGTACACAGGCATGGGCCACATACCCAGGTACAGCACACACGCAGGGGCATGCATGGCACCAGGCATGCACACACAGAGGCAGGATGCAGGGGTTGGGGAGTCAGTGGCACATGACCACACACAGCAACACATGCACACACATGCACACTCACGCACCCACTCACCCAAGCATTGGTATGTGGTGTGGATCAGATGCATTACACTGGTGCACAAACACAACCAGAGCTAATTTGCCCTTATCATGCCCATACAACATGGCTAGCAGCTGGGCAAAAACACACACAGGCAGTGTGCAGCATGACACACAGGCATGACACCAGTGGTGGACACACACACACCGCCCATGTGTGCACAAGGCAGCAGCAGCTGCAGACTGTGGTCAGGGTGACCCTCAGATCAGGGGCCACTGCATGGTACCATGGCCACCATGGCTAAAGGGGGCTGTGCTGGGGCCGATCAGTAGCCACAGACTGCGCATCAGTCCGGGGGGTGTCCAACAGCCCCCAGGGGTGGAACTGTGGGACCGCCACTGTGTCCTCACAGGGGTGTGCAGGCGTCCAAACAGTCCAACCCTGAGCATGCCTACATCAGATCCTAGTTTTGACTGTGTTGGAGTCACGAGATTCTGGGTCATGGGGTGGACAGTGCACTGTGGGGGTTCACCTGTGCATGGCCACATCCTGTGGCAGCCAGCAACACAAAGCCATCCATAATTGTACTGGCAATGCAATCCAAGGATACAGTCATGGCCTCCTGCATGTGTTGCATCCCTGCTAGGATCTGCACAGTGCCCCCTTTCCTTCTGCTCAACCAACTGGCACACCTCTGCACACAATGCATGCACCCCAGTGGCAAACAGCACCTGTTGCTACACAAACACCTGCAGCAGCTCGGTGTGCTCAGCCACGCAGTTGGCATCCTGGGGATCCCATGTGGGATGCCAATCTTCTTGTGGTGACCGGCCATGCTGCACAGCCCCCCTCTCTGGTTGACGCTGCACAGTGGGGTCTGCAGGAAGAATGGGCACAGCAGGCACACTGGTGGTGGACCCCATGTCCTGCTGCCTGATGATACCTGCAGCCTGCTGCCATCACCTGTCTAGCCACTGTATGCTGCCCTGAGGCTGCACCACCACCACCGCTGGGTACAGCCATGGCAGTGCACACTGCTGCACCCACCGTGGTGGCAGGCAGCTGTTCCACTGCTGACAGTGCACTGGGCATGGTGCCTGTGTCAGCTGCCAGCAGGGGTAACACACACACAATGTCACCCATGCTGTCCAGGAGCTGAGAGTAGTCCTCATCAGAGTCAGACCCTGCCTTGATCTGTGTCTCCACACACAAGACCCAAGGCTGGCATCCTGCAGGATCACATCCAGGGCCTCACCAGACCTCAGATTCAGAACATGTACCTCCACCGTGGTGCTCAACTGCAGCCTGTTGTGACCCAATATGCCAGTGGATGTGGACGGCTGGTCCTCTGGTGCTGTACCAGTGTCCACTGTTGCTGCTGGCTCCCCATCTTCTGCACGGAGGCATGCTGGTGCTGCAAGAGACAAATGACATGTCAGTGATGCAATGCCCACATATGCCCCTGTCCACTGCTGTTGCATGTGTCCTGCAGCATGGCATACATGTGGGTGTGCACATATGCACATGGCATGTATGCAGGCCGCATGCATGCCAGCATGCCCATGTACGCACTCTCCATGCCACCAGCAGTGTGTGTCTGACATACATACCATGCAGTGATGGGCTGTCACCCATCTAGAATCCTCCTCTATGCACACCTTCCACCGTGGTGTGCTGCATGGTGGCTACCACGAACTCCTCCGGCAGCATTAGTGTTGGTGCATCCACAGGCCCTCCTCCAGTGTCGGTACAGGATGCCCAGATGGCTGCCACCTTCTTCTTAATCCACTGCTTGTCTGTTCACACCTTATTTTGGCACTCCTGCACTGACCGCTGGTGGCTGCAATGCTGGTTCATGTAAGTTGCCACTTCCTCCGATGCACCAGCCCTGGCCTGTGGTGTGCCCTTGGAATCACTCAACAGGGGCTCCCTGTCCAGGTAGGCCTCAAACAGGGCATCAGTCTTGGCCTACGTGAAGTTGGGCCTGCACTTCTGTGCAGGACCCTGCTCCTTGCCCTCCTTATGTGCTGACATGTTGCTGCCTGTGGACATGGACAGCATGGTATAACTGTACCAGCATCTCCCTGGTCTGTCCCATCATGCAGTGCTGTTGGCTCCCAGTGAGCTGCAGCAGCATGCACAACTTACCTGTCAAGGTTGTAATACTGTTCCATGGCCTGTGCTGTTCCATGGTGCTTATAAGGCACAATGCATGCAAATGAAGTTAGGCGCAACAGTAATGACATGCTAATGCACCCACTGTGCCATACATTGGCTGGTGAGCTCATTTGCATTTAGTGTCTATATATTGCGATATTGCACCGTGTGCAATGGGAGTGCACTGGAGCAAGTCTCAGCGGCACAATGCACATGCATGCATGGTGTGCAGGCCCACAGTGTGCATGCGCATCATGGCATTATGATGTCAGTCATGCACCATGCATGGACAGCATAATGCAATGGCATTGTGCATGTTGTGCATGGCCAGCTACGCACATGGCCACACTTGGGGTGCCATACCCTATCGTGCACGTGCGCACTGTTGGATGACCCCTGACCCCTGGGTCAGACCTCTGACACTGTGACCCCGTGCAGCCAAGCCCATTCCACACATCTCTGGCACTGTGTGATGGGTGGGCACTGTGCATGCTCCCATGCATCGTGCAGCAGACGCATGGTGTGAACACATGCACCTCCACCCACCATTTTCACCACCAATCTGGCTATTGCGAACATGGCACAGGGAAGGACCAGACATGCTCCCAACTGGACACAGGTCAAGCTAGCCAACCTCATGGTCTGTGTAGAGCCACATGCCCCCCAACTCTTTTGGCAGGTGCCTCTGCATCAGGCCTGGAGCACTGTGTGGCAGGAGATAGCTGCCAGCCTGGCACACAGGATGGGGTGCCCCAGATGGGCGAGCAATGCTGCCACCGATATGGGGACCTCATGTGGCAGGACCCAGAGCACTAAAGGAGGCTACAGGCATGCGCCAGGTGTCAGGCTGTGACACAACCAGGTAAGCCATCCCATGTTGCATGTCTGCCCTGGTGCTGTACTGTGGTGTTAGCTTGGCTGCCTGGCATACCCTGCAGATGGGTACACTATCATCATGTGCAGTGCGGGGTGGCATTGCCAGCTTCTACTTGCATTGTGATGCAGCCGTGCAGGTGTGCTGGATGTGTCAGGCAGGGGCACACCTCATGCACAGGGGTGGGGGTGGGGGGCAGTTGCTGTGGTTGGTTCCTGATGTGCACCCGTCTTCTTTCCATTCCCAGGACGGAAAGACTGGTGGAGGGCCCAGGCTGCAGCAGTGCAGTGGGCTGCAGTGGACCATGATGGAGCAGGACTTGCACCAGCAGGGCTGCAGAGGGCAGGTAGACACTGTCATGGTCCATCGCACTGTACATGGGGGGTGGCAGGGGGCATGAGTGCGGGCATGGCTGCATGTGCCATATGCCATGGCAACTGTGTGTGTGTGTGTGTCACACTGTGTGTGGTGCATGCCACTGTGGTGCATCCATTGGCCATGTGTGCCAGCTGTTGGTAGGGTGGGCATGCACCCGGCTGCCACTGTTGTTGCTGTGGTGCTGCCAGTGCACTGTGCCATGTGACTGTCAGTGCACGGTTAGGTAGCCATTGTGCAGCAGGTGTCATAGTGCATCGTGTTGCTGGCTGGTGTTGGCCCAACCCCTTGTGGGTAGCTGTTTTGGGCCCTCCAGGGGTGTGTGTTCCTATTGCCCAGTTCACACTGTGGGTGGCTATGGTTCCTTGGGACATTACACTGGTCACCTGTCCTGTCCCTTGTTCTAGGTGTCTGGAGGTGAAGAGTTCCAAACTGGTGTGCCAGACACTCCTAGTGGCCTTGACAACACTGGAGGTGGTGATTCAGATCTGCAGGATGCAGGTGGCCGAGCTATGGCAGCATCTGAATGCCAGGGTGACTGGACTGGGCCACCATTAGTTTGGCCCCTGTTTTCCCCTGTTTCCCCTGTTGTACCTCCCCCTACAGTCCCCCCTCCCACTGTGCAGTCACTGTTTCCTGTCCCTGTACTCGCTATACCTTCCCTTTCCCAGCCCCTAGTTCTTGTGAATAGGTTGTTATAATATATATTTTTTCTGACTTCCCTGCCTGTGTCTGTGTCTGCTTTGCAGGTGGCATGAGAAGCCATGCTGCAGTGGCCCACTGTCTGTCTGTGTGGTGTGCATGTAATGGGGCACATGTTGTGCTTCCATGGTTCACTGCTATTTGCTGTGGTATGTCCCACTGTGGTGGAGTCCATCCCCTGGGTCTATGGCTATGCCTTGGGGTGCCCATGGGCCAGCTGTCAGTGCTGTGGTGGGTGTGTGCATGTGTATGTGTGGTGGCACACAGCCATCGTCATTGGTCAGGTACTGTCCACATGCTGTGTTGGGACCCCTGCTTGACATTGTGTGTCATGTCCCATTTGGTCTGCCATGCTGCCTGCCACCCAGTACATTCAATAGCTACTGTGTGGGCTTCCTGTGTGCCTGTGTGGCATGTGTGTGCTTGGCTGCATGGTCCTGGGTGTGGCCTGCTATGGTCTGGGGGGGCACAGCCGGTAGCCTGTGAGGGGGCTCCCTTGGTGGCCCTCCATTGGCCATTGGCACCTCCTGCTGCCTGCTATCTGTGCCACTGTTGTGTTCTGGGGCCAGGTGTCTGGGTGCCTGTGTGTGCCCTGCTGGTGGAGGCCTCCTGTGGTCTGTAACTGTGCTTCCATGGCTCTGTCCCTGGGTCTGTTCTCTGTGCCATGCACCCCTCTGTTGCTCTGCTCCCACAGTTGCGCTGGAGCATGTCTTTGTGTGCCATGGTGCAACTCTGTTTGTGCCATGATGCAACTCTGCTATATTCAGCCGGGTGGTGCTGGTGCAGTTCAGCCTGCGTAACCTCTGAATATGGCTCCTGTTATACCATGGCACATTGTATTTACGCTGTGCCGGACTTGTGCCAGATGTGGTGCATTTCTGAATATCTGGGCCAAAACATAATCACACACCATGTTGTCTTGTCATATAAACAAAATATAATGCACAAAAGTCAATAAAAAACAGCTTCTTACGTTAGATTACTATCATCTTCCAATTGCACAAAATTTAACCAGCGTCAAGGGCTATAGTGGGAAGGTTTTGAATCTGAAGGATAAAGTATTGCCTGATAATTGGTATATTGCTCAAAGCTGAACGCTCAATGCAATATGGCTATTGAAAGGTGATATTCATCCCAAGGGGTCAAGATTTTCCCACTTTAGCCTGAAACTACTGTCAGTATCTGTTGTACAAAACCTTGCAATAATTACTGGTGGCCATAAATATTAACCGGATTACTGTTTTGTCAAAAATGCACATCAACCAAGGGATCATGTGATGCAGAGTGCTGAGTAGAAGCTCCTCCGTTAAGCTTCTGCCTCCTGATCATTAAATCATCTTTTTTAGATGTTTATATTTCTCCATTTCCTCTGCTTTTGAGATTTACTATCATCTGAATAACCTGGAAGTCTGGTTTGTGTGTTAGATTGGCGGATGGAGGCTTATATGAAGAAAGCCCCACAGAAACACCCCCCCCACCGCTACTCCTGAAAAGGCCTTAAAGAAATCCCGGGCCTTGGGTGGGCCAGAGAGGCCTGATCCTTCGAGTCAAGCTGGGGAACAAGTACTTTTAATGCTCAATAGGTTCTTAGAAGAGTTTAAGCCCTTTCATGAAATGATGAAAGAAATGGCGATTGACCTGAAAACTCTCTCTAGAAAACTGGATGAAGTCTCATTAACTGTCTCTGATAATACAGCTCGAATAGTCTCGATGGAGAAAAAGCTAGAGAATCTCGATCCTGAATTGGTGTCTACGCGACAGAAGATTCTCGTCTCGAGGCCAAGCTCAAAGATTTGGAGGGCCGTAGCTGAAGAAACAATGTGGTGATACTAGGGCTACCAGACGGAGAAGAGGGCCAGCATGTTGTGGCATTTACACAGAAGTTGGTGGAACAGGTGGCTGGCCCCTCTCCCTTCGGCCTAGTATATATTATAGAGTGAGCTCACAGGTCTCTGTGACCTAAGCCTTCTCCAGATGCCCCCCCCCCCGTCCTATCATCTGTTGCTTTTTGAATTTCCTAGAGAAACAGCATTTTCTGCAGAAAGTGAGAGCTTTACAAGAGGTTTGTTGGGAGAATACAAAACTGAGAATCGCACAAGATTTGCCTGGTTCGGTTCGGCTGAAGCAGAAAGCGTTTCATCCCATCGTGTCTAAGATTGTTGCCACAGGCCTGAAATTTAGGATGGGATACCCAGCCAGGTTACACGTTTTCATAAATGGATCCTGGTTTAACTACGATGATCCTGCAGTTGCCCTGTTGAGCCTTAAATCCATGCTACCAGACTTGTTTCGAGAGCCTTGAGAGGCCCTGTTCATGGGATGATGCGCTGCTTGGAGTTGCAGATTGGAACTGTTATTTTCTCCTTCTTTGAGGAGATAATGTTAATGAGTTGTATTGGAAATTCTTGTTTTCTTGCTGAACTGGAGGGATCAGTGCAAAGCATCCCTGCTAATAGTCTCTTAAGCCTTAATCTGAGAACGTCAACTACTGTTAAGGGCAAAGACACTTGGGGTCTCGGGGTTTGTTTATTTGGGAACAGAGCTCCATGTCTCAGTATATTCAGTTTTGTAAATTGAATAGAAGGGGGAGTTTGTCTTGTTGATTTTAGGATTAATGTTTACTTTACATGGATCGGAAATCAGAGTGGTCTTGGGCTTTTTCTGCATCTTACAGTTACCATGTCAGGATCGGGTTGTGGCCACTAGAGAGTGTACTGTGTATTTGCAATCTATAGCTGTGCAGCTCTTAATTCGAGGGGGATCTCCCTTAATCTTCTCAATAGTCTCGAGTTCAGGGCAACAAATTTCCCCAAGGAAATTTTTTGCAGTTTAGGGTTGCTCATCTCAGGAAAGTTTCGTCTTTTTAGTTTTCTTCCTCTGGGTCACGGTTGCAATGTTGCTCTTGATCCTTGCTCTCAATCTGAGGAAACGGTTATTCCCCTTCACTAGGCTCCCGGTCTGGTTCTGGTCTCTGCATAGCTTTTCCATGAGGCAAGGTTACTCTTAATTTTCACTCTCAGTTTTACTCTGGTTCCCAAGGTTATCTTGGCATATTCATGAGTCTGTTGGTACACTTTGTTTGTCAGTCCACTATCATGCTAACGTATAGGCATGTGCAGGCATTGGAAGCCCAAGGCCGTTCTCTAATTTTTGGGGGGTAATCAATATCATTCGCTTTCTCAAATAATTACTATGTAATTATGTTTTGTTGCCATTAGCAGAGGTACATTATCGGGAGGCGGGAGATGGAGGAAAAGACCCAGTACTGTGCTGAACGTTGCTTGTGGCAGAGTGAGGGGTAGGGTTGGAGGTGGGGAATTTGGGGTTTTGTTAGGGGAAATGGGGTAGTTGGGAGGAAGGGAATGGGTTAATTGTGGGGGGGTTGGGGAGGATGGAGCGCTTTACTGCAGTAACTGTGGGAGTAGGGTTGCATGTATTATGTATCCTGAGTGCTGGGCTGAGCATATTAAGTCTAACATCTATTATTAGATGGCCAAAGAAGTGACTTTTGTGACTTGGAATGTTAAGAGGATCAGGAAAAAACCCAAACAATATCAGGTTCTCAAACACTTAAGCTTATTACGTTCTCAGATAACTTTCCTACAGGAATCCCATTTATTAGAAACTGAAGCTTCACAGTTAAGGAGGCAACAGGTGGGCCTGGTTTATAATGCTGAGGGATCTACTAACAGTTGTGGGATCATGCTTATTATCAACAGGGGTGTTCTCTTTGTCTCTACACAGGTCATTAAAGACCCTGAGGGAAGGTTTATCCTAGTTAAAGGTACTCTCTAGTCAGTTCCACTTTTACTTGGTAGTATATATGGCCCTAACATAGATGATCCAGGGTTTTTTATGAGACTCATATCTTATTCTCCCAATGCTTCTCATCAGGATTATTTTGGGGGGTGACTTTAATCAAGCTGTAGATTCTAATCTTGATAGGTCAGGTAGTGGACTGGGGGCAGTCACTCCGGGGCAGAGGACTTTTAAAGACCTAGTAGACCAATGCGGGCTCTGTGATGTCTGGCGTGTCTTGCACCCTGATTCTAGGGAGTTTACCTTCAGATCAATGGTGCACTGCTCGCAGTCCCGCATAGATTACATATTTATTTCTCAGGTTCTCCTACTTGGGGTTAAGACTTCCTTGATTCAACCTGACCCTGTCTCCGACCATTCATTGGTGTTGTGTAAATTGGCATTCCTTAATTTACCTAACAGGGAAACCAAATGGAAACTTAATGAACAACTTCTTAAAGATGTTAAATATTGCAAGCTCATAAGGGAGCAAATTGAGTCTTTTTTTTTTATCCAACCCTTTTGATAGTGTAGAACTGAATATTTTGTGGGGGGCCTTTAAGGCTTTCATGACAGGGATCCTTATTAGTATGGCGGTAGGTAGGAAAAGAGCACAGGAGAAGGAATTATTATCATTACTGTCCCAAATTAGGACACTTGAAAATATTTTTTCTGCTAATGCCCCAGATGAAGACAAGAAGAAACTCCTAGTGTTGAAAGATAGATATTTAGAGTTACTTCAGGAAAAAGCAGAATTAGCTATTATTCGTACAAGAGCTAGTTACATGGATCAAGGAGAGAAGATGGGGCACCTACTGGCATTGCGTAGTAAGCAACAAGAATCAGTGAGATTTATCCCTCCGATCAGGGCAATGGCAGACGGGTCCCTGAAAGTATCTTCTACTGAAATAGTGCAAGAATTTGCCCTATATTATGCAAGGTTGTACAGTGACATGGAGTATCCTCCCTGTCCTGGGAGCACGGAGAGTTATCTGAGGGATTTCCATCTGCCCTCCCTCTCAGAGCAACACAAGGGTTTTCTGGTTACCCCTATATCACAGGAGGAAATTGCTGATGTTATAAGTGGATTACCTGCAGACAAAGTCCCAGGCCCCGTCAGATTCTCCTCCCTATTTTACAAAGTTTTTCGGGATCTTTTATTACCAGTACTTTACCGTTTATTTCAATATATTCTAACTGGGGCAGAGGCAGAGCCTCGCCTCTTTGAGGCTCTGATTGTTCTTCTCCCTAAACCAGACAAAGATCCTGAGCTTGTTCAAAGCTACAGACCTATTTCCCTTCTAAATCAGGAAATTAAAATTCTCTCGAAGATACTAGCTAATAGGTTAACTGTAGTTCTCCCTGAGTTAATAGGTACAAACCAGGTGGGATTTATGAAAGGCGCCATCATCTGATCACTATGCACTCTATCTCATGTTTCTCAGCTACCAGGATGCCGAGTTCCCTGCAGGACTGGTTTCCCTGGATGCCAAGAAGGCATTTGATCAAGTGAATTGGAACTTTTTATTTCGAGTTCTGGAAGCTTTTCAATCCCCTTCTGTATTCATATCCTGGATTGCTACACTATATAAAACTCCCACAGCAAGGATCTCTGGGAACGGAGCCTTATCCAAATCTTTTCCACTCCATTCAGGGACTAGACAGGGATGTTCCTTATCTCCACTGTTATTTAATCTATATCTGGAACCCCTCATCCAAAATATTCTCAATAATGTTTCCATACAAGGCATTTGGGTTGAGCGTCATGAAATTAAAGTCACTGCATATGTGGATGATTTGCTGATACATTTATCTCATCCGGTATCTTCTGTACTGGCCTTGTTGAGTGAAATAGCAAGATTTAGTGACCTGTCCAACTACAAACTGAATGTTAACAAATCCTTATTATTCTCATTAAACCGTAAGGTATTCAAAAATGATTTTAGCCCCTTAGGTTTATGCTGGACTCCCAGGTCATTTAAATACTTGGGCATTAAACTATCTCGTAACCCTCTAACATGGTTCAGTGAAAATCTGGAATCCCTCTCACAGCTGATAATTCACGACCTCGATAGGTGGTCCAAACTTTCCATTTCATTATGGGGCTGGATCAACATAATTAAGATGAATATATTTCCTAGAATTTTTTACCCTTTATCTCTTCTCAATAACTTTATCCCACTGCTCTGGTTTAAAAAGTTGCACGGCATATTCACTAGATTTATTTGGGCCGATAAGTATCCTTGATTGGCCTATTACAAATTGGCAGCTCCAAAACTTGAGGTGGGTTTACGGATTCCCCATCTGGCTATATACTACTGGGCCAGTCATTTAGCAAAATGTCTGAGATGGGTATCTCCCGGCACAGAAAAAGAGCAACCGGCTTGGCTTAGGATTGAATTGGATGTAATAAAGTCCAAGAAGCTGGACCCCCTTACCTTATTCTATCTTAAAATCTCCCAGGTGCGTATGACTGAGGAATGCCCTACAGTACTTACCTCTTTAAAGGCATATGCACAATTGTGTTCATTTTTACAATATACTCCCCACTTGGACTTGGCCCAATCTATCTGGAATTCCTCATCTTTCACTACTAGTAAGAACCAAATTCCCCGTCAATGGCTGTCCCAATTGGGGGATGGATAACTTCTCTCTCTCGTGGATGAAGATGGGCAATGGTTGTCAGTAGGAGATATTATCAGGAAATTTCATATTCTGGTTCCCTCTCACTTTAAAGTTATACAGTTAAGGCACTTACTTACAATAATTTTTGGTAATACCCCTTCCCCCAGACCATCATAGCCCTGATACCTGAGGTTTCTCCACTTATTGGATCTTCAGGTGTTATATCTAAATTATATCAGGTTTTGTTTTACAGGAGATATGGGGGTTCCTTTGGACCCACAAGATTCTGGAACTCTATCCTCCCTCAGTACCATTTGGATTGGCAATCCCTGTGGAGATCCTGTCATAAATATGTTTCTCAAGACAGACTGCGTCTCATGCAATATCATATATTGCATAACTTGTATTACACTCCGCTTAAATTACAGAAATGGGGTCTCTTGAATTCCAATATTTGTATGAAGTGTTTGCAGGAAGAAGTAACACTTCTTCACATGTTCTGGTCCTGTCCCAATGTTTCCCCCTTATGGGATTCAATTAAGACTTCCCTGGACCCTTTACTGGGCCTCCAAAAGTATTTTACTCCTGATATTTTCCTTTTAGGGGACCTGCCTTCTATAAGAGTTAAAGTAAGAAAGTTTCATATTTCCATGATTGCCTTATCGGCTAAGAAGCTTATTTTGAGCCATGGAAAGACAAATCCTCCCCATCTTTCCAAGAATGGGTAAATGAAATCCTGTCCAATCTGCGTACAGAAAAAGCGATTGCTAGTCTTCATAATATATTAGCAGCATATACTAAAATTTGAGATCCCCTTCACTCTCTAATTTCATTGGCTCAATCTTAATCATGTCTCAGTTTAAACAGCCATGTAGGCTCTTAGGTAAAGAGCTTGGCACTTAGGGGACAATAGGTATGGCTACTGCAGTAAGGGGAGATTTGGGGTGGGTTGGGCAGTTACCTCTCTACATTGGTCTGTATTTTTACCTCATTCTCATTATAACTGCCTGTTGTGGAAAATGTATTAATAAACTTTGAATTGAAAAAAAAATGCACATCAAACGGATTTTGGGTTATTATGCTCCAAATGTAATAATAACCCAAAATCCAGTTCATATGACACTGCATAATAACCTGAAATCCAGCTGATATGACATTCCACAAAGAAAAGACTTTAAACTGTTGCATTCAATTGTTTCACAAAAAGTATTTCAACTGCAATATTTTCAACTGTGCTTTATTCATGTACAATACAATTTATTCAAAAATAAAACTGCACTCTAACTAAAAAACATTTTTTTCTTTCAAGCTGCTAGAAATACAGTCTAAACCTCCACACCAGCAATTATAAAAAATAAAGGATAGGTAAGTTTGATGTTATGGATTTTTTTCAGACACCCTCCATGTGTGATGACTGCATAAATCTCTTGAGCTTCACTCTCGAGGTTTGAGGGTCATCACACACCTCGGGTGTGTGAAAAAAATCCATAACATACACTTACCTACTTATCAGTTATTCTCTATTTAATGCATTGCACTCTGCTCTCTAAAATTCAGTAAATGTAAAAGGATACTTACCTTTGTTTCTTGTAATTACTGTGGCAATCACAAAAAAACAAAGAGTGTCTGCTTAGTTAGTTACGTTAAAAAAATCCCTGGTAGAGCCTGAGTAGTTCTTCCCCCAAATAATTTTTTATTTTTAATTTATAATTTTTCACTGCCTGGAGCTAGTGGTGCCCTCTTTTGACTCACAATTTTTCCTTACAGTCCTTGACAGTCTAGTGCCCCCTTCTGATCTCAGAGTCTCCATTATCCCCATGCTGCCCAACCATCATCATACCACTGAGATGGAAGTCGGTATGACCCTCCACATATGTTCACTACCAGCCACTATTTGGAACAGGTACTGTGACTTGGAAGGTTTCTTTTCTGTTTAATCTCTTTTTTCAAATCCTTGGAAGTCTAGTGGTCCCCCACTCGCCCATTCTGTTTCAGAATCCCAACCTCCTCACTCCCACTATCCCAAACCATGAACCTGACTCAAGCTATTAAAATAAAGATGATGGCCATTATTACCCTCTGCCACCTATGCTGCTGGCTACCATCTTACACAAGTACAGTGAATTCCTTCTTTAATCATATTATGTTTAAAAGCTCTCCATAGTGAGATAAAGAGGTTTATAAAAAAGGTATGGAGAACTTTTAAACGTAATATCAATAGAGAAGGAATTTAATTACCAACTGATTCCTTAGCACTAAGTGTTGAAAAGATTGCATATATTTAAAATGAAAGAATGATAGAAAAAATGGGAGGAAGGAAACCTATTTTTGGAATTGACAGAGGAATTAACTCAAAAATGAGGATATTGGTTTGACAACAGTGATCTTAGTTAATTGGATGTATTTTGAACATTGAAGGTTTGCAACTTTACAGGAGACTGCCATTTAAAGAATCACAGATAAAAAACTGCATTTGATTATTTGTGTTAAAGGGGAATGAGCGTTTAACAAAATAAATGGTTATGATAATTTATGGGAACATTAGCCATACAAAAAGTTTATAAAAAAGATGGAATGCTGTACCATGAAAGGATAATGTTTTACCTCAAAAGGGGAATGCTTTACCACAAAAGGTGTAGTTTTTCAGAGATGTAAAATGGAGTGAGTGGTTTAGTAAAACATTTTCTTTATTCACTATATAATGAATTATGAGTCTGAGCTGCAGGATGAATATCTGAAATCTGTACAAGTAAGAGTTACTCCTGTTGTTTTAGAAGACCTTTAATAAAGAATTTTGAATGTTACAAGTAGTAAATACTGGTGGCAGAAGGCCATCTGTATGCTTAAAGAAGAAATCTTCTGCTCCCCCCCTTTCTCTCACACTCCCTTTTTTCATTATGGAAACAATTTAAGGACAATTATGAAGTAACTACTGAGCCATAAGGCATGCAATTGCTTTATTGACACAATGGGTGCTTTTGTTCATGTTGCATTAAGAAATACTGAAAACTTATTTTAATTTGTAATTAAAAATATCTCCCTCCAAGGAAGGGATACTGTGGACCCCTCAAAACATTAGTGGGTTTAGGGATGTTTCTATGGCATGCAATAAACTTCTTAAACCTAAACTTAAGAGTTGGTGAGTGGTCACTTTGTTCCTATGCATTTTGCAGATCATGGGGCAGATATTCAGAGGAGTTGCACAATGTGCAATTACAGAAATGCACCCCAGAACCATATTCAACCAGCGTTAATGCACAGCTTAATATCCATTGCACAGATGCACAATGGTAATGTATGCAGTGCAAGTACATGGGGGCGTGTCCATGAATAAGCTGCACGGTGGCATATTCAGCTGAAAAACATGGCTCAAAGGAGGAGCAAGTCACAGAATGCACCATACAGGCAAAAGCGTATAAAAGGAGACTCAAACACAGACACAGCAGATGCACAAGCCAAATCAACACACAACCATGGATGCAGGGCCATTTTTTGATGGATCAGGAAATGAGGGGTGTGAGGAAGAGTGAGGAACACCAATGTGGCCGAGGACGGGTCCACCAGCGGTATGCCCAACATAGATGGTACTGTACCTTCCTCACCTTTGATGACTATAGGGATACAGAGATCATGGGCCAGTACCATCTGACCAGGGCAATTCTGAGGCAGCTCTGTGAGCTGTGCCATGATAAGTTGCAGGCACCCACCAGAACGGTCATGTGCCTGCTCACCACAGGCACCTTCCTAAAACCAGTGGGGACAACCACAGGTATATCCCAGTCCGCCACATCCTACCTCCCCACACAGGTCCTCAATGCCCTGCTGCCACATGCTTCAGAGTATATAAGATTCCAAAGCACACAGGCAGAGCATACAGCAAACATGCAGGAATACCACAGGGTGGCACACATGCCCTGCATGACTGGGGCCATTGACTGCACCCATCTGGCCATATGCACACCACCGTGCCCAGAGGGGGCCACCTACATGAACAGAAAGGGTTACCCCTCCATAAACTGCCAGGTGGTGTGCAATGACACTGGGTGCATCAACAATGTGTGCATCACACACCCTGAGAGAACACATGACAGATTCATATGGCACAGCTCCATCCTGTGCCAGAGGCTTGAGCATGGGGAGATCCCCACATGTCACCTGACAGGTGAGCATGCCATGGGATGGGGTGAAAGAGCAGCCGTGAAGGGATGGACAGGCCCAAAGCACACATGGAGGGGGATGTGTGGTTGGCTGTGGGCAGCAGAGGGGGAGGGCAAGGGAACAAGCAATGTCAGGGAACACAGTGGGATGAAGATAGGGAGGCATACCAAACTGCCCTAAGGGAAGCCGGGAAGGCAGTAAGACAGGCAAAGTCCCAAACGGAGGAAACACTAGCACAAACAGTAAAAGAAGGTGACAAGACTTTCTATAGATACATTAGTGAAAGGAGAAAGTCCAAAGGGGGTATTGCTAAGCTCAAAGGAGAAAAGGGGGCATGAGAGGAGGAGGACCCTGTAAAAGCATCTATTCTAAATAGATACTTTTGCTCAGTATTTACTGAAGAGAAGGTAGGGCAGGGCCCACAGCTCAGCACCATGGACACAGGGGGGAGGGAGGTGAGCACTACTCCCTTCACAAAGAAAGGGTCCTACAAGAGCTCACTAAGCTCAGGGTGGACAAGACAATGGGACCTGATGGCATACATCCCAGGGTACTTAAGGAGCTAAGGATGGAACTAGCAGAGCCATTAGCAGAACTGTTTAGTAAGTCTCTGAGCACAGGAGAGGTCCCAGAAGACTGGAGAAGGGCTCATGTGATCCCGCTCCACAAGAGTGGTAGCAAGGAGTCAGGGAACTATAGACCAGTCAGTCTTACCTCAGTAGTGGGCAAGATTATGGAGGCACTCCTTAAGGAAAGGATAGCGCAACACCTGGAATCCATAGGGGCACAGGATCCAAGATAGCATGGGTTTACAAAAGGAAGGTCCTGACAAACTAATCTCATAGATTTCTTTGACTGGGTAACCAGAGTGGTGGACCAAGGGGGAGCGGTTGATGTCACCTACCTTGACTTCAGCAAAGTTTTGACACTGTTCACACACAGAAGATTGAAAAATAAGCTGGGTAGGCTTGGGGTGGGTCAGAAGTTGGTCAACTGTGGCAAACCTGTTGACGGGCAGAAACAGAGAGTGGTGGTAAATGGTATACAGTCAGAAAAGATGCAAGTCACAAATGGGGTACCCCAGGGGATCAGTCCTGGAGCCAGTCCTCTTCAATATCTTCATTATTGACATTGCAGATGGACTAGAGGGTAAGGCTTGTCTGTTTGCAGATGACACCAAGATCTGCAACAGAGTAGATGATCCAGATAGGGTGGGCAGAATGGGAAGAGATCTGGATAAACTAGCAAAATGATCATAAGAGTGGCAACTGGGATTTAATGCAAAGAAGTGCAAGATCATGCACATAGGGAAGAGAAACTCAGAAGCCACCTATAGGCTGGGAGGGGAGTTGCTGGCAGTCACAAAGGAAGAAAGAGACTTGGGCATCATCATCATCACTGATGACCTGAAATCATCCAAGCAGACATCTAAAGCAGTAGGTAAGGCTGGGGGATGTTAGGGTGTATTAGTAGGGGTATCACAAGTCGTAAGAGGGGGGTAATAATCCCTCTTTACAAGACACTGGTTAGGCCACATCTTCACAAGGACATTAACCAAATTGAGGCAGTCCAGAGAAAGGCAATCAAAATGGTACCGGGACTGCATCAGAAGACATATGAGGACAGATTAATGGAGCTCAATATGTATACCCTTGAGCAAAGGAGGGAGAGAGGTGATATGATCGAGACATTCAAACACCTTAAGGGCATTAACAAGGTGAAAGAGTCTAACATGTTTAAATATAAGAAAACTAGCAGGACAAGAGTACACAGCATGAGATTAGAGGGAGGCTGATTAAGGGGGAATGTGAGGAAATTCTTTTTCACAAAAAGGGTGGTGGATGCATGGAATGGCCTACCTCAGGAAGTGGTGGATATGAATACAGTGCAGGGCTTCAAACAGGCATGGAATAGGCATAAGGGAGCAATACAGATGAGTATGAATAGATAGGCTACTGACAGAGCAAAGGCTGATGGCACATTTATAAGGTAGAAAAGAAATGGGCAGACTGGATGGGCCTTGAGGTCCTTATCTGCCATCAGCTTCTATGTTTCTATGTGCTAACCAGCATATGTTACCCCACAGGTGGCAACACCTACCCCCTATGCCCCTGGCTGCTCACCCCCATTGGGCATCCATCCAATACTGCAGAGGAGAGATACAATGTGGCACACATCGCAGCATGCAACATCATTGAGCGAGTCTTTGGCATGCTCAAGGTGCGATTCCATAGCCTAGACAAGTCCAGTGGTGCCCTACAGTACAGCCCTGTGAAAACCTGTGGCCTATTCCTGGCATGCTGCATGCTGCACAACATGGCCATTGACCGGGGGATAGCTGTCCAGGTAGATGAGAGCAACAGCAGCGATGAGGATGGGGATCATGAGCCAGTTGGGTGTACGCAGCCACCCATGCAGAGGGATCCCAGGATGGCTGCATGTGTTCAGAGACACTGTGACACAATCTTACAGAAGCACTTTGGTAATCACAGGTAAGTACCAGACACGACAGCCATGCATGCATGGAACACCACACACACACAGATAGAGGTGCATGGCCACACAGGGATGCATACAGGCACATGGGCACACTCACAGCATGTGCAGGGAACACACAAACATACAGCCACAAGCCCACAGTGCAGTGCACAAGCATAGGCACATGCACACACACACACGGGGCCTGGCCGGACACAGAGCTGGCTGGACCCTTACCAGCACGTGCACCACCAGCACCATGATGCACCTCACAGCTGGGCACAGTGGGGCATGTGGGTGGCACAGTCAGGAGCAGTGAGTGATGTAGCAACACAAACACATCAGTGCAGCAGGACATGGCATGGATCAGAGTGAATGCACTGGCACACAAGCAATGCTGGCACAGTGCTGCTCTCATCATGCCCACACCAGAAGGCTCAGCAGCACTGCATGCACACATGGAGAATATGCCACATGCCACACATACGTGCCAGCACACATACATTGGCGTGCCCAGCCAAATGCACACCAGCCAACAGCAGTAGGCAGCAGGATGGGACAGCACACCCAGCAGACCTACCATGCGGTGCCACGGCCACTACAACCATGTGAGCAGCCACGCCCAGTCTGTGTGGCAGCCACAGGCTGCTCAACAGTCACAGGAGGTGTAACCAACACACTCACAGGGTAGAGGCCTGAGAACATGACCGGGTCTTCACAGGCATGAATAGTCCGGCGAAGAGATTACTGCCGGGTGTGTCAAGGATGGGCACATCAGAGCCCAGCATCAGCCGTGCTGGGGTCGCCAGTCACCATGACCGTGGTGTAGATGTTGCACTACAGGGAGTCTGTTACACTGTGCTGCACTCATTGGATACTGACGATGCAAATCTGGCTGCAATGGTACCAGCAGTGCGGTCCAGAGATGCAGTCATGGCCTCCCACAGCTGCTGGAGGTCACCTATCAGCTGGGCACGTCCAATGGCCCCATGGTCAGACAGTTGATCCAACTCCACCCACAGTGCATGGATCTCAGCCCTGAGCATCACCTGGTAGTCCAAGGATGTCTGCAGCAACCTGGTGTGCTCATCCAGCCTGTTAGCGCCTTGTGCATCATGGGGCTGACACTGACTTGCTGGGGGCATGATGGCATGCTGTGCAACATCCCTCACCTGGGGACACTGCACTAGGGACCACACAGGTATTGGGGATTGTGCAGGTGCCCCCTTGGTGGCCCCTGTGGTGTGCTGCATGGTGGCCACTGTATTCCACTGCCATAGCTCATCTGCCTGCTGGGCCAGCCCTGTGGCACCAGCGACCATGCCAGTGCCCCCTCCATGGCTGGTGACAATGGTGGCACCACATGCTACTGTGCAGCCATGGCCAGGTGGTGCCAGCTTGGGTGACATACTGCCAGTGATGGCAACTACTGCCTTTGTATGGTACTGTCCCCTGGGTGGTGTGTCCAGGCCTGTGCCACCCAGGCTCAGTGTAATGTCATCATCAGTATCCAATGATGCACCCTCCTGTTTCCCTGGTACAAATACCGGTAGGGCCTCGGTTGGCAGGAAGTCCACAAGGGGGTCATCATCACCCAGACCCAGGAATTCTAACAGCCCCTTACTGCCCAATCACCGATGCTCAATTTTCTGGATGCCTCTGGATGTTGATGGCATTGCTTTGCCAGGTCCAACATCATTGGTGGTGTCCTGCAACTCACCCCTGAGGTGTGATGGCGCTGGAAGACAGAAAAGCAATATCAGTGGTAACAGTGGCAATATGCATGCAGTGCTGTGGCCAGTACAAATGGCGCATGCATGCCAACACCATGCCTGCCCACAACGGGGGATGCCTGTGCAGCACCACACATCAGGGTGATCATGCCACAGGAGGTGCACAAGGCAGGCTAGCCATGGTGAGTAGATGCAGTACATGGTGTTGCACCACCCCACAGCTGACATGCATGGGCCCCCCCCACACCAAGGGCCACTATACCAGTGGTGTGCTGCGTGGCTGCTAGCACTCCTGTGGACCATGCTGTGCCACCGACACACACTGTGCAGGCAGCACTGAGGGTCAGCCATGCAGCGATGCTAGTGGTGGGTGAAGTGACCGAAATTTGCTCCATGAAGTGATTTGAGTAATGCAGAATCCGTGAAGTACTCTGCAATGCGAAGCAGGGTACTTTGCATCATAATGAGGAATGCGAAGTCCATTGGAAACAATTACTTTGTGTTATTCCGCCTTCCCCAAACCACTTCTCCACCAGTTTTAAGGCAAAGTAAATTGAAATCAAGGTACTTCGCCTCACTTCACCTTGTTTTTGATCTCCAAAGGTGAATTTTGCAGTGCTTTATGGGATTGCAGGTCACATAAGCTCTAGACTGTTCTGCACAGCCTCAGTTCTGTGTAGTGTGTGTGAAGAGGAAGATGGAGACAGTTTCCTCTCAGAGCTCTGTGATTCAAATCCTCTAAAATCTGTTAAAAAAGAATTTTTGAGCTATTTGTTTTGCCCACAATTTAGTACATCGATTATAGGAAACCCTCTTGTGCTCGTATCATTGAGTGTTTATTGTTTGTGTGTGGATTTTGAATGATAATTTAGAACAGTCAGTCTGTGTACTGTGAAGTGTGCTTTGGGGGAAGGGTGTAACAGTGGTGTAGGTAGAGTAACTGGGAGAAAAACGCAGTCTTTTTGTTTTGGTTATATTTTTCTTGTATAACTGTGTTAATGTTCACACACTAATATTTTCAGTAATTATTGACATTTTTTTGCTGATTGTTGTGGTGCAGCAGTGTATAATTTCAGCTTGTTTAGCTTGGTTATATTACTAAAGGTTTTCAATTTGCTACGCATTACTTGTAGTATGTGTGAGTGTGTGTGTGATGCGTGCTAATAAGTGACAACTTTTATTGTGCCACAGAGTAATTGCAGCAGTGTGAACCTGCTATCCATTGCACCTGCATGAATTTTTTATACTACTTTGTGGTATCTTTACTAGCAGTGGACTGTTACTGCCGTGCACTACCCCCCCAACTGGCAAAAAGTATTCTTTTCCAGATTTGGATTTGTGACTTGTGAGCACTGGTTAGGTGGTGGTGTGCCTTTGCATCTGTATCTCTTGAGTGTGCAGTGCAATCTTAATCTGTCTGTGGATTTGTAGTACACCATTAATTCTGGTAGACTTTGCATTTCTTGTTACACTCTCATTTCACTTCGTCAGCACTAGGGAAATTTTCTGGACATGAGACAGTAGCATTTTTGGGATGCACATTAATTCTGATGACTGTGTGTGCCCTAGAACACCACACAACAATGACAGCAAAGTGCAGCAGCCTGCATGCAAAGGAGACACAGACACAGATGTGGAAAAATATAAATGCTTTACTGAATAACTTGTGAACATGAACAGAGGGGTGCCACAGGGCAAGCAACAATAAACTGAGAAGGGAACAAACAGGGAGGGCAATGTGGGCAACAAGGGGAATGGATCTGGGAGCAAACACACAGATGCAAAAAGGGAAATCAAAATAAGCTGAGGAGGGTATGGGAAGTCCAAGGCACAGTAGGGAGGAAGGACAAGGCTAGTTTTGCAGATGCCACAGCAGCAATTGCAGTTGGTGAACCTCACACACTAGATCCCAGGTGGCCTCCAGATGGTGCCAGCCAGTCCTTATCTGCACATTCATGTGCGCAATGTGCCACTGTAAGAGACAGTGCAGGTGCAGCATTCCCCTTGCCAATCAACCCTCGCCATCATCTTCTGGTCCGAGGCCCAGCCTCACATAAGAGAAGGGACACAGAACAGGCAATAAGTGACGGTCGACAAGGAGCCCAAGCCCCCACATGTGTGCGCACAGGACAGCTGATGTGCCCACTGGTGGACAGAACCAGCAATAGCATGTGCACAGTGGACAGCAACAGCCAACCCAGCCATGCCCCACAACCAGATTGTATGGCCACCTGGGAGTGACATGCACCCACACCTGTGCAGTGTACCCCACAGTGCTGGTGCAAGGGCTCCTTTGGGGCAGGACCATAGACCCCAGCAGCAGTCAGACACTATGGGACATGCACACACCCCCACCCTATCAGGGACAGCGACAGAATGCCACCACACAGAGGCCACATGTACAGACCTGTCATGCACAGTACAACAAATCATAGGCACTGGAGCCAGAAAGCTCCCCAAGTAGTGGCCATGCATGGTAGCAGTGCTCTTGGCTGTACCACACCACCCATCCCAGTCTAAACCATGCCCGTACACCATGCCGCACACGCATGCCTATCCAGGCACTGGTGCAGCACTAGCAGTCCCATCACCTCACTGACTGGCCTGTCTAGTGGCCTCTCTGGCCTTCCTGTGGTCCTCTGGTCCTGTGGATGGAACAGAGAGAGAGAGTGAGAGAGAAATGGATATGAGTTGTATGCCATGCACAGCCCCCACCCAGCAGCAACACATTGCACAGTGCTGACACAGCACGGGCAGAGATGCTGGCCCACGTGTGGGGTATAGTGCCTGGTCCAACATCACCATGCACCACACAGGTATGCGGTGTATCAATGCAGGACACCCACCACCCACCAGTGCTGCTCCACCATGTAGCCACATGGGCAGTGCACATCACAGCACAGGAAGTGGACAATGGGAGCCTAAACAGTGCAAGGGGACACCTGCCTGGCTATGGCACTGACCCCAATCATGCTCTGTCCTGCAGCCTGCTGAGCTGCACTGCATCCCACCTGCAGAGGTCCCCCTTCCAGTGGTGGCACTGCTCCCCAGTCTGTAGCACCCCTGTCCTCCACTTCAGGCCCACTGCCACCCTGTCCCAGACTTTGGACCATGGCTCCTGGAGATCAGCCCCTCCAAATATCGGGTCCACCACAAGCTCCACCAGGGCCACTAGGTTGGCCATCTCAGTGTTGCTCCATTTCAGAGCATGGCACACATGGGACCCGGAGCATGCCATTACTGCTGTCTGCTGCAATGTTCCTGACTACATGTACTGTGGCCTGCAAAGCATGCACGCAGAACTGTGCAGTGCATGGTGTGCTATAGTGTACTATGGACTCTGGCTGTGCAGCACATGGATGTGCAATAGACATGCACAACAGAGGACTATCATGCAGTATTGTACATGTGCAATGCAGCACGTTAAGGTGGGAGTACGTGGTCATGACCATGGCTCACATATGCGCACTACATGACCTTGTGCAATGCCACATGCTCATCAATAACACATCGTCTGGCAATGCACGGTCAGTGGCATGGCGCATCCAGCATGGATGCACAGTGAGGACAGGCAGTGCATCAGGTCCACATGCGGGCATGTGCACATGTCTGCATGAGCAACAAGGGAACATCGCACAGTGTACACAGGTGCACAATAGGCCACTCATGATGTGTTGCCGCCTATGGAGCACATGGCAGGTGTGCAGCTATGCATTATGCACGTGCAGGAAATGTGCCAGAGATGTGCTCTGGTGCATTCGTATTGTGAAAAGAGCAACTTCACAATATTCAGCCAGCCTATGCAAATAGCCTCATGAGGCAATGCCAGGTGCAGTCGCACACATTAGCATATCATTAGAATTGCGCAGTTGCTCATTTGCATGAGTTGAGCCATGAAAGCACCACAACACAGCACAGGTCACTGACAGGTATTGTAGCCATTGAGATAAGGACTATCCCACTGTGTTGTGTAATGACATTGCTGTGCATGTTGACAGAGCTTCACTGTTTCAGGTTGGGCTTCCAAGCTACTTATCATGCCAATATCTGAGTGACCACAGGTAGCAACATGTGTGAGATGGAGAGAGTTGAGGAGCAGGGCCCTGCATGGACTAGCAGGCCCAACTTCATGAAAGACAAACAGCAGGCCCTGTTCAAGGCCTACCTTGACAGGGAGCCACTGCTGAGTGTGGCCACTGGCACTTTGCAGAGTTGTGCCACTGGGTTGGAGGAGGTGGAAAAATATGTGAACATCTACGGAAGACACAACTGGAATGCACAGGAGTGCAAGAAGGAGAAGATGGGGACAGACTGTAGGTGCATTAAAGAGAAGGTGACCTCCATTAGGGCATCACACAGTAGGACAGGCAGGGGACTGGCCACCACACCTGTATTGACAGCAGGTGAAGAGATGGTGGTGGCTACCACCAACTGTGCTGCCATTGAGGGTGTCCCAGGAGGTGGATTCCAGACAGGTGGCAGCCAATCGCAGCACTGTGAGTATGTTGTCAATAGAAGTGGGTGTGGCGGTGTGTGCAGGCCAGTAGCATGCCAGCGTGACTGCAGCAGTGATGCGTGCCCATGCCTGGTGTGGCATGCAGTTGCACATGCTGCACATGGAGCCAATGAGCATGGCATTGGCCACCTGTGTGCAGTGGGACTGCAACATGGGCACTGTACTGTGGCTGTGGGACGTGGTCCAGGGTGTGAAGTGCTTAGAGATGCAGCAAATTTAAATTCTGCTGGTGAAGTGCCCTTCATGTTGTCACTCTGCTATGAGAAGTGGCCATTGCAAAAAGCTTACTTCACCTTGTGGTTATTACTTTGCATTGTCATTCCACCTTAACGTGAAGTAAGGCCAAGTGACAATAATATTGGCAGCCCTTCATACACACAGTCACCAAAATTAATGTCAGCCCCCAAAATGCTCATGGCTTGTGTCCAGAAACTTCCCCAGTGCTGACGAATTGAAATGAGAGCGTAACAAGAATTGCAAAGTCTCTCAGAATTAATGGTGCACTCCGTCATGCGAGCAGTTGTCATACACAGTCACCAGAATTAATGTGCATTCCCAAAATGCTGCTGTCTTGTGTCCAGAAAATGACCCAGTGCTGACGAACTGAAATGAGTGGGTAACAAAAATGCAGTCTCTCAGAACTAATGGCACACTTCATCATGTGTGCAGTGGTCATACACAGTCACCAGAATTAATGTGCATCCCAAAAATGCTACTGTCTCATGTCCAGAAAATTTCCCTAGTGCTAATGAAGTGAAATTAGAGTGTAACAAGAAATGCAAAGTCTACCAGAATTAATGGTGTACTACAAATGCACAGACAGATTAAGATTGCACTGCACACTCAAGAGATACAGATGCAAAGGCACAACACCACCTAACCAGTGCTCACAAGTCACAAATCCAAATCTGGAAAAGAATACCTTTTGCCAGTTGGGGGGGGGAAGAGCACAGCAGTAACAGTCCACTACCAATAAAGATACTAAGTTGGGGAAGGAAATCAGAAAAGGAGCAGCAAAAGTCTATCTAGTGTTGGTAGCAGAGCTGTGTGAAACATAAAAGTCCACCAATGAAATGCCCACAGAATTCCCATTCCTATTCTACAGAATTCCACAGAATGTGCACAAAAATTCCACGGCATTTGGTCAAATTTCAGTTAGTTTCCTTTAATTTTAACAGTATACATCCAACAGACACCAAATGTGATATGTCGGCAGATATCAATAGGGTACATAAGTGTACCAAATTACAGAGTCCTAAGCTGAAAGAGAGAGGAGTTATGGGTGGCCAACCATTTAATTAAAATCTAATATTCAGATATTTTGATCTAATTTTAAACTATTTTATCCAAATTTCTCCACCATTTCTGGATTTTGAGAAACATACAACATGGGTATGTTCACCACATTTTAAGTCTCAGGTTTCAAAGCGCTCTGAGTTATAGGTAGCCAAACAATTTGCCAACATTTAGATTTCTGTTATTTTAATATAATTTTGACATTATTCATTGAAATGTTATAACATCTTACAGGTTTACATGTTATCACTACATTATGTGTGTGTGTGTGTGTGTGTGTGTATATATATATATATATATATATATATATATATATATATATATAATAAAAACTCATTTAATGCATCAGTAAGGGTTGTTCCACAGTGGTAAAGCAGGAAATTAATGTTGCTGAAGTTCTCTTGCACACTCCTCCACTCTCTGCCCCAGCTACATTGGTGTGTTGGGGTCATCAGCCTAACCTCACCCCATCACATGTGTAAAGAAGCTGAGGTGATGGACTTTAAGAGAATGGGGTGAGAGTTAGGACCGATGACCCCAACGCACACCCCGATGCCAGCTGGGAGGCAGTGTGGGGTGGGGCAAGGGGGTTCAACCCTAACATCGAATTTCCCCACTTTTGTCACTGTGAACAACCCAACTGATGCATTAATGTAGCTTTTGCCCCCACTCTTCTTTTTGAGAATGTGCAGTAGAAGCAGTGAATGGAATGCGGTGGTGGTTCGGGCCCTGCGCTCCCACCATGTGATGTTTTCTGACATAGTAACGATAAGTGCAAAGGAAGTGCAAGCGCTAATGGTTGTGCACATGGTGACAGAAAAGTAAATGGTAAAGCAAACGTTAATAGAAACGCAAGCACAAAGTGATGCCAAACTGAACAATTATGCAAAAGGGAGATGCAACTGCATAAGGAAATGCAAACCATGATGTGCACAGTCATGGTATGGCAATTGGAAATGTATAATGGTAATGTTAACAGCATAAAAAACACCAAAGGGAACCAAAATGGAAATGCAAACGCAAGCGCACAGGAAACGCAAACCATAATGCGCACGGTCACAGTACCGTAATTGTAAATGCAAATGGTAAAGTTAACATGAACAATAATGCCAAAGGAAACAGAAACAGAAATGAGAATGGAAGCATGTACGGAAACACAAACCGTAACGCGCACGGTCATGTTACCTCAGTTGTAAATGCAAATGGTAATGGTAACAGCAACGATAACACAAAGGAAACAGAAATGCAAAAGCAAATGGAAGTGTATACGGAAATGCAAACCGTAATGTCCATGGGCACAGTAACACAATTGGAAATGCAAATGGTAACAGTAACAGCAATGAAGATGCAAACTGAAAGAGAAACGCTAACGCAAACGAAAGGGGTGCCGAAAACACAAACTGAAATGCAAACAGAAAAGTAATGGACACACAAATGGTAACAGTAACGCAACTGCAAGCGCAAACGAGAACACAGAGGGTAACGCACACAGAGGCGTACACGGGAACGGTATTGCAAACGGATACAGAAACGCAAGTGGAAATGCTAACTGTTACAGTAAAGGAAGCACACACCCTGCTTTTGCCCAACAGCTGCAGAGAGAAACACAGTGTGTACAAAGAATGTATGCATAATAATGGGCCTCAGAGCATGCGCATTGTCGTGACGAAAATTCTGTATCTTGCACAGTTTCTGAGATACGAGCCCCGAAATGAGTGATGAACTCCACCATGTTAGTCTATGGGAAAAAAAGTCAACTTTGGAGTACTGTAACTTGGCATCTGTGCAACATTTTGTCACCAAACCACCAAAAGGCACATATGAGAGATGTTGGCTGCCTTCCCTCCAAATTTCAGCTCAAAAGACCAAACTGTTCTTTTGCAGCAGGGTGAAAAAGAACTCCTGTCATTTTGGCCATAGTCTGGAAAAGTAGTATCTCAGTTTGCGAAAGCTTTCACAAAAATTTGTGAAAGTGTCGCAGGTGAGACACTACTTTGCGACACTACTTTTTACAGAAATTTGAAAAACATACTTGTGGGGTGTTTAACCCCAAAATAAAGACATGGCTAGCATCCTGAGGGTCCAAGTAGGTGAACACAAAAATAATTGCATTCCTAGAGGGTCCCAATTTTAAATGCCAAGCATTTTTGTGATCAGTAACTGAAATAAAAATAGCAGATTTGCCACACTACTAGGACCATTTATAACACTAGGTGGGAGCTCATAAAGCTGAGGATAGTGGAGGTAACCAAAACCTGCTGCAAGGCCCAGAGCAAGAAGGCTAGGGCTAAGAAACTAAGCTGGTTGAGCAAGGAGGTCATGGAAAAGGTAAGGAGAAAAAGAGCTGCCTTTAGAAGGTACAAGAAATCTGGGAGGGGGAGGACAGGGAAGAGTACTTGACGGAATCAAAGGAGGTGACAAGGGCAGTAAGGGGAACCAAGGCTTCTATGGAGCTTTGGCTGGCATAAGGCATTATGAAGGGGGAGAAGGGTTTCTTTAGGTACATCAGGGAGAAAAGGAGCTGTAAGGACCACATAGGAAAGAGTAGGGTTGGGTGGAAGCAGGGTGTGATAAGGCAGAAGCACTAAATGATTTCTTGTGCTTGGTATTTACTATGGAGAAGAGGGGAGTGACACCCAATGGAGGAGGAATGGCAGAAACAGGGGGAGGGGTGACAGATGGGGAAATCAAATCATGGGGGGCAGAGTTTGGGAGGTTTTGAAGGCACTGAGGGTAGACAAGGCGCCAGGCCCAGATGGCATCCACCCCAGGATACTGAAGGAGCTGGCAGAGGTCCTTGCAGGACCTTTGGCAGACCTATGTAATGCCTCACTACACTTGGGATGTGTACTTCAGGACTACAGGATAGCTCATTTGGTGCACCTCCACAAGAGTGGGCCCAAGGATGAACCGGGGAACTACAGAATGGTGAGCCTCACATACATCATGGGTAAGCTAATGGAGACTATCCTGAAGGAGAGACTGGTGGCCATCCAAGATGCCAAAGGGCTACAGGACAGCAGACAGCATGGCTTCATACGTGGCAGATCCTGCCAAACCAACTTGGTGGAGTTCTATGACTGGGTAACTAGGCAACTGGGCAAGGACCATGCAGTGGATGTCCTGTATGTGGACTTCAGTATGGCATTTGACTCTATGCCACATGGAAGGCTGGCAAGTAAGTTAGAAGGCACAGGGGCAGGTGAAAAGCTAGTGAGATAGGTAGGGAACTGGCTTCAGGGAAGTCAACAGAAGGCAGAGGGTGATGGTGCGTGGGGAGTGCTCACACACAAGGGTAGTGATGAGTGGTGTTCCACAGGGCTCAGTGTTGGGACCACTGTTGTTTGGGATATTCATTGCAGACATATCATTGGACATCAAGAGCATGATCAGTCTGTTTGCTGATGACACCAAGGTAGGAGTGGTGGTGGACAACCTAGGGGGATGGCAGGGGTTACAGGATGATCTGACAAAGCTTGAAACCTGGTCAGACACCTGGCAACTGGGGTTTAATGCCAAAAAGTGCAAGGTGCTGCATTTTGGGGTGAAGAATCCAAGGAGGAGGAGTTACCAGCTGAGGGGAGTGCAGCTAGTCCAGACAGAGAAGGATAAGGATCTGGGAGTGCTCATTACTGGGTCAATGAACAACTCATCACAATGTAGGAAGGCAGCTGCAAAGGCCAACAAAATGCTGGGTTACATTGTAAGGGGTATATCCTCGAGGAGGGAGGAGGTGATTCTGCCACTGTATAGGTTATTGGTTAGACAGCTCCTGGAGAACTTTGTGCAGTACTGGCGCCCATATCTGAAGAGGGACATTAAGTTACTGGAAGGGGTGCAGTGCAGGGTGAGAAAGATGATCAAGGGGCTGGGGACTTACCATATGAGAGGAGGCTGAGAGAATTGAAGGTGTACTCGCTGGAGGAGAGGAGGGACAGGGGAACATAATTGAAACCTTTAAGTACACGGAAGAAATAAACAAGATAGGTACAGAGGAGCTGTTCAAAGTAAGGGAGGGGAGGGACACCAGGGGCCATGATATGAGACTGGAGGGAGGAAGGTTCAGGAGGGAGATGAGAAAACACTTTTTTAGACAGAGGGTAGTAGCTGGGTGGAATGCATTCCCTGCAGAAGTGGTATCCAGTAGAACAGTGGACTGCTTCAAAAGGGGATGGGGCAGAACAAGGGGAGGGTCAATGTAGGGGAAGGGTGATAGGGAGGGGCAGCTGCAGAATAAGTGGTGCTAGCTACACATTTGAGCAGACTTGATAGACCTCTAGGCCTTTATCTGCTGGCAAATTTTGTATGTTCATATTTGCAAAAGTGTTGAACTTTTTGTTTTCTTTTCTGATTGACTCATAATGGGAACTTGTTTTTTGAATAACTTTTGAACCGTTCACTATTTTTTCACGAAATCTTCAAAAGACACATCAGGGACCCCGGCCGCACGTGCCTTGAAGTTTTCGGACCAGTCTCACAAACCGTGCGACCTGTAGGCTTGAGCAAAGAATGCACAAAAAAGCATAATTGCGCATTTGGATGTTGCTTATTAACTCCACAGCTGTATATTCAACTAGTACAAAAGTTTGCATATCGCAAGATCTACCATGCCCAACAGCGCATACCAAATTTCAGGCAAATCCATTGAATGGTGGCAAAGTTATTAGGTACAAAGTTTTACCCTTTAACCAAGTGCTACTCAACCCTAGCAATGGTAGCACGGAATATATATATATATATATATATATATAGTGGCAAAATTTGTTTAAGATCGTTGAGGGTTGTTCCATGGCGACAAAAGTGAGGAAATTCAATGTTAGGGTTGCCACCCTTGCACCCTACACTACTCGCCCACCAACAGGCATTGGGTTTTGCGTGGGGTCATTGGTCTAACTCCACCCCATTCCATGTGTAAATAAGCTGCTGAGTGCAGTATGTAAGAGAATGGGGAGAGAGTATCCAGTGACCCCCACGCACACCCCTGATGCCTGTTGGTGGGGGTGGGTGTGGGGTGTGGGTGAGGTGGCAACCCCAACACCAAATTCCCTCGCTTTGTTGCTGTGGAACAACCCTAACTGATACATTAAACAGAGTTTTGTCATGAATTTCTTCTTTGGAGACTGTACACTATAAATAGTGAATGGTATGTGGTGGTGGGTGCGGGGCCCACCATGCTTCCCATTTGTGCTTAATAACCCTAACAGTAATGGTAATTCTAATATTAACAGTAACGGCAACAGTAACGGTAATCCTAATGGGAACAATAACACTAACAGTAACACCAACGCTAACAGTAATGGTAACAGTAACAAGAACAGTAAAGGTAATTGAAATGCACATGCAAATGGTAACAAAAATGCAAACAGTAATGGTAACGCAAATGCAAGTGGAAACGGTAATGCCAATGGTGACATGAAAGGAAACTGTAACACAAATGGTAACACAAACATAAGTGCAAAAGCAAATGGCAACAGAAATGCAAGCACAAACGTGAACACAAACACAGATGGTAATGCAAATGGCAACGAAAATGAAAATGGTAAAGGTAATGCAAATGGAAATGCAAATGCAAGTGCAAATGCAAACTCAAATGGTAAATGCACATGGTGATGCAAACAAAAACACTAATGAAAACAGTACCGGAAATGCAAACGGTATTGGTAATGCAAACACAAATGGTAATGCCAATGGTGACTCAAAAGACACTAATGATAACGGAAAAGTAAGCACAAATGGTAATGCACATGGTGATGCAGATGGAAATAATTACGCAAATGGTAATGGAAACGCAGGGGCAAATGTAAACACAAACACTAATGGTAATGCAAACAGTGATGGAAACGCAAACAGTAAAGCAAATGCAAACGCAAATGCAAATGGTAATATTATTGGCAACGGCGGTGCACAAGGAAACAGTAATGCAAGTGACAATGGAAATGCAAGTGCAAACGTTAATTGGAATAGAAGCACAAATGTAAATGGTAATGCAAACGGTAAACGAAACACAAATGGTAATGGTAAGGCAAATGGAAACGCAAATGCAAATGGTAATGGTAACAGCAACGGTGATGCCAAATGAAACAGTAAAGCAAATGCAGTGAAGAAGCAAATACAAATAGTAATGCACATGGTGATGCAAATGGAAATGCTAATGAAAATGGTAACGAAAATGCAGACAGTAATGGTAACACAAATGGTAATGGTAACAGTAACGAGAACAGTAACAGTAATGGAAATGCACATGCAAATGGTAACGTAAATGGTGATGAAAATGGAAACAGTAATGCAAATGCAAGCGGAAACGGTAACGCCAATGGTGATACAAAAGGAAACAGTATCGCAAACGGTAGTGCAAACTCAAGTGCAAAAGCAAATGCAAATGGTAACTAAAATGTTAATGGAAACACAAGTGCAAATGGGAAACCAAACACAGATGGTAACGCAAACGGCAACAAAAATGCAAACAGTAACGGTAATACAAACAGAAATGCAAAGACAAGCGCAAATACAAATGCAAATGGTAACACGCATGGTGACGCAAATGGAAAAGATAACGCAAATGGTAATAGAAATGTAAGTGCAAATGTAAACACAAACACAAATGTTAACGCAAATGGTAATGGAAATGCAAACGGTAACAGTAACGCAAATGGTAATGCAACGGCACCGGCGATGCACAAGGAAACAGTAATGCAAGAGCCAATGGAAATGCAAGTGCCAATGCAAATGCTAATGGTTACGGAAATGCAAATGGAAATAGTAACGCAAATGGTAACGAAAATGCAAACGGTAACGGTAATGCATTGCAAGTACAAACACAAATGGTAACGCACACGGTGACGCAAATGGAAATGCTAATGAAAATAGTAATGGAAACACAAACAGTAACGCAAATGCAAATGGTAACACCAACAGTGACACAAAAAGAAACCGTAATGCAAACGGTAAGGTAAACGCAAGTGCAAAAGCAAACACAAACAGTAACGCACACAGTGATGCAAGCAGAAATGCTAACGCAAACGGTAACAGAAACACAAGCAGAAATGTAAATGCAAATGCTAATGGTAACAGTAATGCAAATGCACATGCTTTGTGTTTGAAAGAGGTACCTCTAGAAGCACAGTGAATACAAAGAATATGGGCATAATAGTGGCCCTTGGACAGGAAAATGAGCACTTGGAATGCTAAATTGTTTATATCTCAGGAACTGTACGACGTAGAAAAAAAATTAAAATGTCATATTATTTACGACTTTCCAGGCTAGTTTTCTACTTACCACCCTGGTGGGGTCTAAGAATGTTTGTGACAAAAAGTCCTTATCTTGAACCGTTTTCAAGATACGGGACCTGAAATGCACGGCATACACCGTAGTGCTAATCTATGGGAAATACTGTCAACTTCAGAGTGCAGCCCTGTTACATTTTGGCATCAATCCACCAAAAGGCACATCTGGGCAATGCTGGCTTTCTTCCCTGCAAATTTCAGCCCAAAAGACCAACTGTTGTTTTGCAGCAGAGTGGCAAATATTTCCTATTGTTTTGGGCATAGTATCACAAATTACTTTTGCAAATCACGACACTTTAGCAAAAAAAAACTTGTTAGATTTGCAAAAGCACTTTGCAACACTACTATTTACAAAACTTTAAAAAACATTTCTGGGGCGTTTCACCCCCAAAAAAAGACATGGCTAGCATCCTTAGGGCTTGACTAGGTGAACACAACAAGAATTGTGTCCCTAGAGGGTTCCACATTTCAATGCCAAGCATTTTTATAACCACCAACTGAAAAAAAAGGCTGAATCACGAAAGTAAAAGTGTCATTTGTGACAATAAAAACTGCATCTGTGACACTTTCACATAGTTTGTTAACTTTTCCCATAGACTATAATGGGATTCAGTGTTTTTTGAAGAACTTTTGAACTGTTTAATATTTTTTACAAAATTTTCAAAAGGCACATTGGGGACCCGGGCTGCATGCTCCCAGAAGTTTTCAGACTGATCACACAAACCATGTGGGCTGTAGTCACGAGCAAATAAATGCACAAAAACCTGTAATTTATGCATTTTTTGGTGCTCTGTAGCTCCACAACCGTACATCCGACCGTAATAAAACTTGGCAGAGCCACACATCTATTGTATCAGACCATGCATTCCAAATGTCAGGCAAATCCATTATACAGTGGCAAAGTTATTAAGGTGCAAAATTTGAGATTTAACCTTAAATGGAGTACTCAACCCTAACTATAGTGGAACTACTGTGCCACTATAATACATATATATATATATATATATATATATATATATATATATATATATTTATATAATGGTAGCATGGTAGTGCTACCACAGTTAGGGTTGAGTTGCACTTTTAAGGTTAAAGGGTCAAATTTTGCACCTTAATAACTTTGCCACCGTTCAACGAATTTGCCTGACATTTGGTATGCATGATTGGGCTAGGTAGGTCTTGGGATATGCCAAGTTTCATACTGGTTGGATATACAGCTGCAGAGTTATTAAGTGACAACCAATTGCACAATTACGCTTTTTTGCGATTTCTTTGCTCTTGCCTACAGGTTGCACGGTTTGTGCGACCGGTCCAAAAACTTCAGGAAACTTGCAACTGGGGTCCCCGATGTGCCTTTTGATGATTTTGTGAAAAAATAATGAATGATTTTCTCTCTTTCTCTCTCTCTCTCCTCCTCATTTTTTTTTCAATTTCACTGCCCCAAGACTCATGGAGCAGATTCAGGAGGGGATTTCAGGAGTAGTCTGTGCACCTGGACATCAGAGTTTCTAGACCCATGGCAGGCCAGGCCTTCAGGGTTATACAGTATTCCTCAATTTGATGCAGTTTGTTGGGCAGGGCCCCCAAAACATACATGAAAGTTGCCCAGGACCCACTAAACCACAAGCAGTGGCTCCAGTGGAGTGTCAGGAGGAGGAGGAGGAGGAGCAGTGGCAGCAACAGGATCAGCAGCAGGAGGAGCAGCAGCAGCCTGAGCCCTTCCTTGGTTCTAGTATCACATTCAGCACCATCTCCCCCCCATCATGAAGAGGAAGGGCCATCTCTGCCCCACCAAGGTGGCCACTACCAATATCTCAAGGCTTTCCCTGTGTGGTCATTATTTAGAAGTGACCCTGGTGACCACTGAATGGCCACTTGCAATTTATGCGACAAGCTGGTCTGCAGGGAGGAAGCGGAGCCACATTGGCACTGGAGGGCAGAGGACACACCTCAGACTGCACCACTGTGCAGAGTGGGAAGGGATGCTTAAAGAAGCAGCAAGAGGGGGTGGTGCCTGTGACTCAGAGTCATGTTGAAGATTGCCAGCCTTGTGCAACATGATGTGTTAAAGGGCATAAACAAGAGCAAATTGTGCCCCCTATTAGTCATGGTCCTCCTCCTGTAGAAGAAGCAGCAGCACCAGCACCACCAGCAGCAGTAAAAGCAGCTGAGTTGGCCTCATTGGACGAGGAAGTGGAAGACCTATGCGGCCAGTTAAATGAGGTCCAGCAGGATATACAAATTGTCCTTGCCAAACAGGATAAGCTGCTAGCAGTCCTGGAGGAGGTCCACCGTGGTGATATGGGTGGTAGTGATGGTTGCCACAGTGCTAAGTAACTGGTTTTGTGACATCCCTTTCTGTTTAATACAGTCCTTCCTGTTTCTGTTTGCTGATGTCCTATCCCCATTCCCCCATAAAAAATACAAATACAAAAAATTATTAACAAAAAAAGGATAAAAAAACACCAAAACATCTGTTATCCTCTTTGTACCCTTTCCAGCTGTCCAAGTTTAAAAATCCTTCTTTGTTACCCCTAAAAAGTGTAAAAATACAAACAAAATGCATCTTTTCTATTTGTGTGTTATATTTGTTAAAGTCCTACTCCTACCTATATGACTTCTCTAACTTTTACGTCTGCATCTGCCTGTATCTTTTCTTAATTTTCATGAACTGCCAGAAAACATATGTCACAGTTTGGTTCATGTACCTCTACCTGATACTATGCTGTTTGTTTGCACAGTTCCTCAACACTGTTTTGTAGAGTGATTCTTTTAATGTGAAGTGTGCCAAAATTATAAACTGCCCACATTTCATTCTCTCTCAATTGTTTTTGAGTCTGGTAAAAATAGGGCAGGCTGCTACATCATGGTGCCCCCCCCCCCAAGTTCATACTGGTAGTTTAAGCAGAAAAATGCTTTCATGCTATTCTTTTGAGAAAATGCATGAAGAAAGTGGTTGAGAAGGAAAAGTTTAGTATATAGTCTTGGGAAATTCTCAGATGTTCTGAAATGAGAAGTTCTTGTACAGAACTGCCAAATGCTTTGCTTATGCCACACCGTGCAAGGTCCTTGTTAGTTGAGCAGTGCCCTTGATTTGTTCATGCTGGATATCTACAATATAAAAAAAAACTCGCCCCATTCATGTCTATAAAGTATGTCCCTGATGTCTCCATGTAGTGACATCACAAAACAGGCCGATCACAGTATCACGAAGTGGAAGAGATTGGCGACTTGGCTCCAGTGAGCCAAAATACAATCCCTTCCCTTCCAAAATAGGGGAAAATACTAATGAAAAGATTGACTCTCTGTGCATTGATGGCAGGTAAGGTTTCTTAATCATTTTGTGGTGGGGACAATTAGAAAATTAACAGGAAGGTGCTCTTTAATCATTACTTCTCTTCTACCATGATTTGTCACAGCAAGTGTCCAAATCTCAAGCATTTTAGTATACACAACTGCCATGCACAAATATATAAAATACTGCTGCTTCTGCTACTACTGCTGCTACTATGCTGTATAACTCACCCTCTTGGACAGTCTGTGTTATCATGTAGTTTAGTACGCACAACTGCAAAGCACAAGATATAAGTTTCTCACTTCTGGAAATTCTCTAAAAGATAAATAATAAAAAAGGAGCTCCTGAAAGAATTCAATTGCTTTGGTGTAACCCTCTGGAGGATATGTTTAAACCTGTTCATTGGCCCCTTCCACATGTACAGTTCCATTTATGACAAAAAATATATACAAACTGGGAAGACATTGACAGGCCATTCCAGTACTTTGCATGGACAAAGATGTAGTCTGCTGTTCTCTTTATTCAATTGCTTTGTGATCTAGAAGAAAAGATAAGTATTTTATTCCCTTTTGGGGGAGGTTGTACCCGCTTTATTTCTAACAATTGTTTCTTACAATTTTTCTGTTTTCAGGTAGTATCACTAGGGTGATGAAAGCATGTTGCTGCATAAGTCCAACCTGTATCTTTTTGTTTTGCAATTCAGCGATTTTCCAACCATAGGAAAGTAATTATTTTTTTCAGGGTGGTTATTTTGTTACTTCTGAAAAGCTTTTCAGATATCAGACTGTTTTCTGTCCCTGTTGCTCTAATTTCTGCTAATTTTCAGCAGCTGTCTACTGCAATGTTGTCTGGGTAGAGAAGATGGAGATGGCTTGATTGCTGGAGCAAGAGATAGCAGCACAAGACAGGAGACCTGTGATGACAAGAAAAGATTATTAGGTTCTACTTAAATAAGTACCCACTGTGGTTGTGGCCACACAGTATAGCCATTGTCAACTCCACATCCTGTCACCTGTGAAGAAAAACAGAGAAATTATTTTGCCTCACTTGTCCACTGTGGTGGCTGCCCAGTATAGCTGTTGTCAACTCCCCATTCTATTATACCTGTCACCCGTGAATAAACATGAGAAATTCTTTAGCCTCCTTTGGCCACTTTAGCACACTGTGTACCTGTGAAAAAGGAGAACAAAAAAAAAGAAAATCACAATGATACTTACCATTACGTTAGTGTTTCCGGCTGTGCTATGGTGAGCGCCATTGAACAGGTGTAGGAACAGCTGCTGTGAATGGTGAAACCTGCAAGGAGACAAAAGGAAAGAAGGAAAACGTTTTAATGTTTTTCTCAGTTACAAAGGCCTTTTGTCTTCTGAGAAGCCAAGGACTGGAGTCAACCACCATGTGACTGAGTGAGAGAGAGAGAGAGAGATAAGGACAAATAAAACTTGCAGCATACAAAAGTAGTGAATACTATTATGTTACTATCAAACTTGTCACATTTATTCTGATTTGAAACATTTCTCAGCTGGACTTTCTTTTTCAGGTTGACATTTTTTGTTGAAAAACAAACATACTTTACATACATATACCCAGGGGGACACTGCAACATTTGGTGACCCCTGGGAGAATGGCAAGTTAATGGGTGACCAAAACCTGTACAGAGATATCAGAGCAGCAGAAGGAACATAACTAAGGAAAACATATGCAGCTGAGGCAGTGATTATACACCAGCTTAGATTCTATGTCTGTCTATTAGTTGCCTTAGCAATGATCTTTTCAGTACTTGCAGGGGTTATACAATGTGGGTCAAGTCCTACTGCCCATGTCCTTATACTACGCAGTTGTCTGAAGCTGAGATCATGGTTCACCCTTCATCCTAGGCCTGTCAAGTATGAACTACTGCACTGTACCAACTAGGGGCCTGATTCTACAAAGGAAATTACACCATACACAAGTAACGCACTTGTGTAAGTCACGCAACTGCAATTGCGACATGCGATATACAGCCTATTCTAGAACATGCAAGAGATACTCCAAACGCAACTGCACAAGTCGTGATTCACAAGATACACCATAAAGAAGGGAGCAACATGCAGCTGTGGTCTAACATACACCAGCAGATATGCCAGAGCCATGGCAGAAGCTGCGGCAGAGAGACAGAGGGGGAAGAGAAACTTCTGTCATGAGGAGGTGAACACACTGGTAGATCAAATAAATAAGTACCATGCACTCCTCATGAGTCATGGAGGGGATGCCAAGAGGAGGGTAAAATGGAAGGCGGCATGGAACAGGGTGACACGCAGAGTCAATGCCATTGCTGCACAGCACCGGACTGTCCAGGACGTCCATAAAAAGTACAATGACCTCAAGCACCTGGTGAAGTGCAAGATGGTGCAAAGCAGGTGGACTGCACAGGGCACAGGGGGTGGACCCACCCAGCAGCAGCCACTCAACAGCATGGAGGGGAGGATAGTGGCACACCTCAGCCAGAAGAGCATTGCTGGAGTCACACAGCTGGACAGCTTCAGACAGCACACTGCCACAGGTAGGGACAAACAACAGCAATATATGTGACATGCCTGACATGGCAACAGCACTGCAACCAACAGCAAAGGTGGGGTGACAATGTGTAGGCAGATGTAGCAGTGGGGTGGCATGCCACAGGAATGCCACATGGCCACAGCTGGCCACAGAGTGGGCCTAGGGAACCATACAATGGCCAGGGGCAGGCCAGGGACAAGCATGTGTGCAGCTGACATGTGCTGCTGTGCAAAGGAATGTGCCATGCTCATCTGTGGAGGGGCTGGCACGTGCACATGAAACCAGTGGGGGGGGGGCTGTGCACAGGTGTGGGCTGTGCTGCACAGGGTGTTGCTGTGACATGCACTGTGTACTATTGGGAGGGTAGAACACAGGTATGGGCTGTGCTGCACTGGGAGTTGCTGTGACATGCACTATGTACTGGTGGGGGGTAGTGCTCAGGCATGGGCTGTGCTGCACTGGGAGTTGCCATGACATGTTCTGTGTACTGGGGATGTCATGCACAGGCATGGGCTGTGCTGTAGGGAGGGGGCATGGGTCCCTGTCTCAGTGCTCACAAAGTGAGGGCTGCAGGAGATGTGCATGGATGGCAGGGACAACGTAGTCACCCTGTGGTGCTGGCCCCTGCAGCGCAGTGGTGCCTCATGGGCATGGTCATGCACAGTGTCACTGTGCAGTGGGGAACTGAACAGGGCAGCAGTGTGATAGCTGGATAAGATATACCAGGATGAACAGCACAGCATGAGCAGCACTGGTGGGGGGACCACGCCATCAGTGCAGGACTCAAATACAGTGGTGGCACACACCAGGTGGAACTGCACAGATGTGTGGTGGGTGCAATGCCATAGTGCAACACTGAAGCAGATCTGTGAGGGCAACACTGATCAGGCAGGTGAGGGCACACAGTGATGTGGAGACACACTAACATGTTGCCCATCCAACAGGTGCCATGGTAGCTGGTGCAGGTGGTCCCAGCGGAGCTAGAAGGTGGGAGCAGCAGCAGGGCCAGGATGGTGCCAGCATGGCCCAGACCACTGGCACAGTTTCGGATGATGGCAGCAGCACTATGTCCAGTGGAGGCAGCCCAGATGCCAGTAAACCTGTGGCTGGAACACCGGAACCCATGACAGAGCCTGAGGGGAGTGGTGATGGCGACAGCCCCATGGATGAGGAGCGGGTGGACAGCGGTGAGAAGGATGCAGCAGGACCACCATGGGAGCAGCATGGGACAACAGAGGACACCACCAGCAGTAGTGCCACACCTGTGGAGGTGGTGCTGATACCTATGGCTGACCAGGAGGCAGCTGAGCAAGAACAGCCAGAAGCAGAGGACACTGCCATAGGATCGCTGAGACCACTGAGTGCCCGTGGAATGGGGGATCAATTGGACGAGGCTGTCCGTGAGCTGGAGGACCAGCTGTCCCCACCAGCCTATATTGGGAACTATTGCCAGTCAGTGCTGGCTGGCCAGGGGGATGTCAGGCAGGAGCTGGAGAATATACAGCAGGGTATGCAGGAGCACCACACCGCATGGAGCTGCACCTGTCCAGCATTGCCAGCAGTCTGCAGGCATTCACCAGGGACACATCAGCATGCTTGGCTGACCTGGGGAATGCCACACAGGGCATCTGGCACTGTGCTGAATGCCAGGCGGTCTTCATTGACCGCCTCAACACAGGCCTGGAAAACATGTTGGCACACCAGCAGTGCACGACACAGCCATGGCCATGGCCATGCAGGCCATAGCATGTGCACTGCAGCTGCTGCACCACCTGCAATACCTGGCCCAGCGGATGGCACCCCTGGCCACTACACATTCCAGCACCCAGACACAGCCACCGGAACCAGTGTCACCCCCACCCCCAGCCCAGGTGTCATTTGCACCCCCCCCACCAGTCATGCTGCCGGAGCCGCAAGCCCAGCCAGGCAGTGCTCATTCTGACTTGGGCACAAGCTGGTGCCATGGTGCAGCCACAGTGACCCACACAGCCATGCTGGCAACACAGGCACAGGCCAGGCTGAGCCCCACACACAGGCCCACTGGAACAGGGACAGGCACAGGGCACAAACGGAGGGCACACCAAGGCAGGTGGTCAACAGACTGCACAGGGATTGAGATGATCAACACGTGATGGAAGATCACATAGTGAAGTACTGGCACAGCTTCAGCCACATGTGGCACCGAGGCATGTAAACTTGCAGGGGTGGAGGCACAGCACAGCTGCTGTGGTGGCACACTCAGGCCCACAGGGTACAATGCCAGGGGTGGGCCAGCAGGGCACCACACAACCCGCCAGAATGGCAGGGTCCCCTGCAGCCCGACACCCAGCACCAGAGGGGTCTGTGTGAAGATGGCGTGGCCATGGCAGATGGGATGGGAATGGTTGGGTGGGGCTGCAGTGGGGAGATGGGGCCAATAGCATGGCAGGGGGTCACATGTATATGGGGGGCACTGTGCAGTTTACAAGAGTGTGTGTGTGTATGTGTATGTGTAACTGTTTGCATGGGTGAGTGTGGGGGCACACATGGTGGAAAGGACTGGGGAGCACTGTGATATGTGCATCTGTTGTTTAAAATGCATCTTGTACATAAATCTTTGTACCCCATCCCTACGTTGTGTTGTTCATTTGTTGTCAGTTCAAAGGTAGTGCTATACAGGATACGTATTGGTTAGGGTGTAACCCCCATTCGCAACAATGTACTGTGTGGGTACACTGTACACATGGTGTGTCGTGTAGGTATCCAGGTAACAGCAGATGTTCACCACTGCTGGACACAGCCCTGGGAGGGCTTGTGCCGGTAGGCAGATGAAAGCCATCGCAGGTCATGGATCAGGCCATTGATGGGACAAGGCATCACAGCACTGTAGAAGTGGTGCCAGGCACCTGGCACAGAGTACAGGACAGCGGAGTCTAGCCGCAGTCCATGGGAAATGGTGCATGGGGTATAGCTGAACATCGTGATGTCACAAGCCATGGCCTGCAGGTGCCAGGAGGGCGCCACAATGGCCAGTGGTGGTAGGGGTGCCACAGGGTGGAACATACCCAGACAGGTAGCCCAGGCAGGCCACACACCATGTGTACAGTCATCCCACAGCAGGAAAGCTGCCCTGTCCAGCACAGCCACAGGGCATGACTGTGGCATGGGTCCCAATGCCCATGTACCACCGGTGCCATGCCTGGGGGACAGGGTGCAGCAGTGTGATGCATTGCCAGGCATGGCCACAGCCCGTGCAGCGTTTGGCGGTGCCCTGCAGGGGGGAGATGGGAACACAGCACATTGCAGTGCACAGGTGACATAGCTGTCATGCTCAGCAGGTGCATAGTAGACACACATACCACCATGCCATACTGCCACATGAGTAGGCCTACTGGTCACACAGGCCCACTCGATGTATGTAACCCACACTGTGGGCTGTGCCTGGTGTCCCACCCACCCCCATGGGCCATACTGTCCCCTGCCTCAGATGTACCACCTGTACTTTGCCTGGTCACATGCCCCCTACACCCATCCCATTCCCTTGGCCACAGTCCACACCCCCTACCATCCCCCTGGGCCATTCGGTCCATGCATCGCCACCCATCCACTGGCTTGATGGTCCCCCCTACCACTCCCAGCTGTTAGGGGGTCTAGACCTCACTTCCAGGTAGTTGGCTAGACTGGGAATGGATGATATTACAGACACATTGCAAAGAGTGGTACACCTGTCTAACACCACCAGACAGGATATTAACAGTCACCCTAAGCAGTACTTACCAATATGAACTGGGAGCCAATCACTAGTGATCCCTATGCGATGAGGACTCTCAGTGTCACTTGGGTCACTGAGGTGGAAGATGTAATGACCCAGATCAGGTACCTATGATATGTACGATGGTTACTGTATGATAGAAACAATACTGGGTACAGGGATGAGCCCTATTGACCACATAGGAGGTGGACCCACAGTCCATGATAAAATCATACGGGTCGGTAGTAGACATCGGTTTGTGAATCTAAGGGGTACAGTTCTGCATATGATAGTGTAGTAGCACACTCCACCAAATGGTGGCAATGTTGACATATATATCATACACAATACAAGGACATAGGTGTCCTAGCATTAAGGAAAGCAGGGGTAACATCCTATGAGCAGGACGTACATATGTGTATCAGACAGTGATGTGTAAAACAATGTAATGCATATCCATCCCGACAGCTAGAGGAGAGAGACATAATGGAAGGACCAGTAGCAATGCAAGGAACAGGCAGCATACCATGGGGGGGCACACACCTGTGAGGCTTCAGACACACGGCACATCCCATAGCCACTGACACACATGAACAGGGCGGGACCGTTGCCATGCAGTGGCCCATGCAAGCAGCATTCAGCAACACACCATGGGAGGCATGACAGAGAGATCATGTGAGCAAGGCAGGCACACAGCAACAGTGTGGCATGGGGTACAATGGGTACAGAGAGCCTACAGATACAATGCTGGTACAATGGTGCCACCAGGCACAACGCCCCTGCCATGGCCATTGATATGTGTCAACAGTGCAACCACAACAGGGACACAGCACAAGGTGGCACAGACCCATGGATATACGGTGGTGAGACACACCAATGCCCATGCCAGTAGTGCCACCTGCAGGGAACATTGGTACCCTGAGGTGAATGGGTGCAGCACAGGCACCATGCTGCCACACAGCTGAGAGGTACAATGTGTGGTGGCATGGATGCCACAGCATGCATGGCGACCCACAGCACACAGGACACCATGCAGAGGTGGCCAGTGGACAGTGCCATGGGCCATAAGCAGCACATGTGGCACAGTGACCAGATGTACAGTGAGGAAACACGGGACAGCAGGCACCACCACCAGTGTGCACCCATGTGCTTGGTGACACACACACGCACACAGCCATGCACACCTGGAACAGACACACAGACACAGTGCTGATGATTAACGGTTTAATTGTAGCAACTGAAACAGGGATACAGAGTAACATAGTAAGGGGGATGGGGTTCAACAGCAGGCAACAGCGTAACATTGGAACACAACAGGGCAACCACAGACAAACAGTAACCCACAACAACCACAAACACCAACCCACACCCACAAAGGTACATAGGCACAACAACAAATACACATTCCCACCAACAACAGATATTGCTACCACATTGACATGCCCACCCGAATATATCCCACCCCACCCATATATATATGTACCCACCCAAACAATGCAACCACCCCTATATACACACCCACCCAAATATAGTGATCCACTCATGGATGGAACACGGAGTCCCATGGGAACTAGGACTGGCGCAGTTCCGTAAACAGTGCATCCACCGACCCATGGAGGCGCCTAATGTCTTCGAGGGTTGCAGACACCAGGGTCATAAGTCACTCCTGGTCCAGGCCCCTACCCTGCACAGGCACAGCCCCTGGGACCCCTCCCACAACAGGCATGGCCACTTCCAGCTGCAGCACCGGCATGGCACCATCCTGCTGTTGTCTGAGGTCCCCTGCTGCAGAAGCAGCAGTGCATGGGGCGCTGCTAGGTGGTGGGTCAGTGTTGGCTGCCTGTGCATCAACAGCCCCTGCTGTGGGCTCAGATGGTGCTGCTGCCATGTTATGGTCATTGTCTGCTTCATTGCTGCCCTCTGTGGCCAGCCTGGGCTGAGGTTGTGGGCCAGGCCCCTGGTGCCCAACATCATTGGTGTCCATTGGAATGGGCACAGGTGCCACGGGATTGTTGCCTTCTGCTGATGCTGCTGCCATGGAGAAGGTGGAGGAAGAGGAGGATGAGGAGGTTGGGGGAAGGACCCTGGCCCTTCGCTGCTGGTGCTGTGTGTGCTGGCAGTACTCCTCAGCATCACTGGCCTTCATATCTGCCATTTACCTCAGCAGGGCCCTCTGCTGCTTTGACAGCCTGCTGTAGACACCTGTAGGGATGCAAGGAATGTGGTCAGTGCTGGGCCCAGTCAGGTGGCACACACACACATAGGCAATGTGTGGGTGCAGCATGAGCCACCATGTGGTAGTTTGGCAAGGTCATGGCACAAGGGGACCACTGTATATACTCACCTGGATGCCAGTGACATGCCTCCTGCCTGAGGCTGATGATGCAGCTCTGCTGCATGCCATGGGATGTGCCAGTGAAATCTGTGGGGTAAAGGGACAGGTGAGTGTGTGTGGGGAAGCATGCACCATGGCTGCCACGCCAGCACTGCTGCAACAGCTGAACAACCATAGCTATACATACCTCCGCCCGTGACTTGCCCAGACCACATATCTGCGTCCCTCTGCTTCACCATGCTGATCAAGCAATGCAGGGTCTCAGCTTCCCTCCATGATAGGTCCTGCCAGTGGTGTTTTTTCAGTTGCCATACAGTTCTGCAGGTGCCAGTGGACTGTGCCATGTGGGCACTGACGGCATGCCATGCCCACTCACGCTCTGTGGCACTGCTTCTACGGCACCCAGGAGGCAGTAGTATCCTGCCCCACTGCTGCACATGATTCACCAACATGGTGGTTTTAAGTGGTGTGAAGTTTGGGGCACATCCACTGAGGCTCAGAGATGATCCCGATGACATGCTGGTATGCTGGTGTGAGACCTGCAATGGGGAAGGAATGACACATGCATCACTACACAAAGGCTCCGTGGAAGTGTAGACCACCCACACCCACCATGTGCAACACTGGCATCTGGCCATGGTACATGGGTCAGGTTCAGGGCACAGGACTGCAACCGCAGCCTACCACCACAGGAGGTGCACCCCACACCAATGACATGCACAGTATGAAGTGTGGAAAGGCCGAGCAGTGCCATGCAGGGGCCAGGCACACAGTGCTGCACACAGTGATCACAGTGCGCCAACATGCCACCGGTCCCCTGCAGAGGCATGTCACAGCCTGACCCTGCACAGTGTGGGCGTGGAGTGCCACATGTGGCCCTGCCACATGGCAGCACCACTTCCCCCAGGTGGAGCAGCATGTGGCCACAACCAGCAGGTGCCCATGGGGCAGTCTCAAGGCCAACCGTGGGTGACAGACTGGAGACTGAGAGATACAAACCTGGACAGAGCACTGTGGCAACTGGTGCAAGTTGCACTGATGGAACTGGTGGCACACCTGGATGGAGAATGAGCAGGGCATCATTAGCCAGTGATACAGTCAGTGACCTCCGGAGCTGCAGTGGTGTGGCAGCGTGAACCTACCTGGACCTGTGCGGTAGTGTGGGTGCCTACACAGGGGACAGTGTACAACAATGTCAGCTATACAGTGCTGAACACACAATGGAACAGTGCATGCTGAACAATGAATAACATACACCAAAGGCCTGTATGTGTCCGCTACAGTGCTAGGGAAGGGAATGAACATAGGTTAGTACACTGCCATAAGTGCAAACATGGACTGCTGCATGTGGGCGATGCAAACCCCCCCACCTGACACTAACCTATGGGTATGTCCCTGAACATGGCCCAGGAAGGTCCCCAGGCCACCCTGCCATGAGCGAACCAGCACAGGATGGATGTTGGCTGAAGCATGCCTGCAGTGACAGTGGGTGGCATAGCAGACAGGCTGCCAATACTTTCCAGACAGGCATACCATGTAGGGCGTGGTACAGGGACAGTGGTGGACATCCAGCCAGTCAGGCAGCTGTGCACCCTTGTGTCAGACACTGGCAATGGCATGTGGTGCCCCCCCGCACTGTCTGACGGGACGATGTGGCAGCACCTGACCTGTGTGGTGTGGTGTCCCCACCCCGGGTGTAGCCAGATGCTGCACAACTGTACCCTCGGACTGTGTATGTTGGCCCAAGTGGCACATGACTAACAACATATGCGATCCATGACAGAGGCATTGTGCCATGCGTGGGTCGGTATGGCAGCCATGCATTGGTCCCTAAGATGCCCACATACCAGCCCAGAGCCTGTCCAGTGTTAGTGCCCTTAGGATGCAATGACAGTATACATGGCCAGGTCCTCTAGTGTCGACCCATATGATTATGTCTACAGAATGGTCCAGTATTGCCTTTGTCTGTGGTCATGGCAGATGGATGCAGGCTGGAGCCTATATGCTACCCCCGACATACGATTGCTCATCGTGTAGTGCATGGAGTATGCCTGCCTACTCCCAAGTGTACATCAACACACCTAACACCATAATACATGTTATACATGTATACACTATGGTGACCACAGTAGTCTGAGCATGTAATCCCATGTGTTAGTTGTCACCCCCATCCTGAGGGTCTGGACCCCTCACTGGCCCCCAATGTGAGTGTCCATACCAGTTCCTGTGCCTCAGTGCAGTGTTTAATGGTGTAGAGGTATGCATGGTGGGGGGAGGGGCTGCTGTGGCCCAGTACTCACCAGTCTGCCGTCTGTCTGTCTGTCCCTGTCCTGCTCTGGTGGGCTGTAGCACAGTTTTCTTCTAGTGCTGCATCCAGCTCTCCAGCTCCTGGTTCTGTAGACTGTGTGAGGGCTCCTAGCCTGCTCACTACCAGATGTGCCTAGCACGTGCATCGCACGTCGCATGTGCTCACTTGAGGCCTGGTGTCAGCACTATGGTGAGCAACCATGGCATGCAGAGGCAGTTGCGATATGCAATATTGATGTGCATGTTAAGAGCGCATGGTGTGGGTATGGGGGAATACTTGCATGTGTAGCATCTGAGCCTGCAGGGCCCTGTGTATGTGCCCTGTGGTGGTCAGAGGCTGAATGCTGCAAGTGACATTGGTCCACACACAGGCAAACAGCTGCAGTGCAGTGCCTATTTGCTACCCCCCTTCACTACACCTGCACACCATGGAGTGCCTGGAGTATGCCAGCCTACACCCATGTGTCCACTGTCCCCCGTGAGGTGTCAGCACCGGGCACTGTGCATGCCACACAGCCATGCCATGTGCCTGCTGCACCACACAGTGGCATTCACCATGGGGTGGCGTATGATGCACCACAGTTGTCTGCATAGAGTGGTACACTCAGCACAGTGGCACCAGATAAGTGCCACCACACAGTACCGTGGTGACAGGTGTCAGCTAGCATGGTACAGTACAGTGACATCTGGCACCCTGCCAGCACTGCACACCGTGACAGGCTGCTGTCTTGCTGCCACCAAGGTGTACAGTCATGCATCCCTCCCCCACCATCGACAGGTGCAGTGCACACACTGCAACCTTGCCACTCACTTGGTGGCCCATGCTGCCAGGTATCTCATGGGACAATGACCCCTCCCACCTCTGTAGGGGATACAGGCCTGCTGATGGCAGGGTAGGCACCCACGTGCAAGGACTGTGACAGTGCCACACCATGGTTGTGGGCAGTGCCGTGCAGTCCCGCCCCTCTGTGGCCAGCTGTTGGTCAGCAGCATCCTGCCTCTGACCACCCAGGTCACACACACACACACACTGCAGGATCTGCAGACTCTGGTGCTACTTCCCATGGCTCCGATACCCATTTTGTGTCTGCATTGTATTTCAGGGAGCACACGAATTGCATGACATCACAAGCATAACCCCACATCGCAGATGCCAAGACGCATCGCTATTGCATATCGCAAATGGTGTGGGTTGCAGGCTGGCAGTTGTGCACCGCGATTTGTGATCTGTGAGGCATGTGCGGCACATGTGCCTGTGTGTTTGGTAGATAGGCCCCAGCACAGTGTAGGATTACAGGAGCTGGAGTGCTGGGTGTAGGACAGAGCAACAATACTGCATTGCCAACAAAAACAGGACAGGGACAGACAAACTGCAGACAGGTGAGTACTGGACCACAGCAGGCCCCCCCATACATACCCCTACTCCATCTGTCACTGACCTGAGGGACAGGAACAGGTATGGACCCTCCCAATGGTGGACATTCAGGGGTTCTGTTATGTGCAATGGATGTGTACATTATCCAGGAGCTGTGCTCTGGCATGGTTCCAAGGTTATGGGGGGCATGTTACATCCACACACCACAGTATGGCAGTCAGTATACTGGACTGGTCACATGTGTGGATGGTAACATGCTACCTTGACTGTTGCATCACTATTCCATCCAGGTAGGCCCAGCATTACTGCCCCCATGCCTGCATTGGTGGCAGTTATCCTATGGTTGTGTTCACACCTGGATGGCACTGACAGCTCCCCCTCCTAATTGTGGGGACAATGAGGGACACTGACCCTCAAGATGGAGATCACTGCCCCTCGCATTGGGATACAGGTTCAGCCCACAGTGGCCACCATGGTGTTGTGATGTAAACTGTGTAGTACGGTGTCGGGTTAGTTGTGTACATGGTATCTGGCCTGAGGCATGCATTCACAGCACAGTAGTTGTGTGTGCAGCACACTGCCCATGAGGGGCAGCTGTGGGTCAGGGCACTGGGCAGGGGCAGGGGGTGGGTTGGCCCCCCTGCTGAAGGACGCCTGGGGGTATGCCCCCATATCTCTGGGCCTCTCTAGAGTACTACCCATGGCACAGGCCATCATACCTGCTTGGCACAGGCCCAGGCCACATTCCTCCATGGCCCTTGCAGTACAGGGCTATCCCTGCTGCTGTTGCGGCTATCTAAGTGGTCCCCATGTTTCACATGGCTGCCATGGCAGGGTGGTGATGGGACACAGTAGTCCTCATGCAGGGTGCTGGTGAGGCCCGAGTCCCCATCAGGGTATTGCTGGGCACACCCAGAGGCCTGGTATAGGTCCTGGACAGATAACACTATTCTGGTGGCTGGGACCCTGGTGTTGGCCGCCCTGTCCCTGGGATGTGCTGTGGGTGGATGAGGGGTATGGGCCTGTCTGTGTGGCACAACCTCACTGTGCGCAGTACACTGTTCACCATGGGTGTGCCCCACATCCATCATTCCCTGGGCATGGTACATCACCTATCACATTGTGTGCCTGCCGCTCCACATAGGGTACACCTACCCACATCAATGTCTAGGGGGCATGGCCCACTGTCATTATGAATATGGGTCTGTTCCATTGCTCAGGTATGCCATGCATATGCACGCAGTGTCACTGTCTATTGTAGACATGCACATTCCAGTACTTGTACAGTGCTGCCTGTGGGCCAGGGCCACACATCATGGAACAGGGTGCCACTGTGCTGTCGGCAGTGAACTGTATCAAGTACCATGGCTTGGTCATGCAGTATGCACATGCCACTGGCTGCTCCCCCCCATGCATGGCTGTCCACAGTTGCATGCTGTGCACACCAGCCCACACACCGCTGCCCAGGTACTATATTTCCGACCTGCCCATGGGGTGTTGGGATTGTGCCGGTGACCTATGACCATGTTGCCATCCCCAGGGCAGGTCAGTATTGGGGGGGTATGTGGCACTGGTGTGTGCCTTGGCCATTGAGTGTGCACCAGCACCTGTGTGCTGCCCCACCCCAAGACTGTGGTACACCATGGTGTCCATGGGCCATGGCCATACACACCCATGCCCAGGGAGGTACCTGGCTTGGTGTGACATGAGCACCACCAGGATGATGCATGTACCCACACTGCACCTCTGACATGTGCACCCCACACAGATGGGCCATGGCCCTGTCACACTGTCACTGTGCCACTGTGACAGGGATGCATGTCTGTTTGGTGGGGGGGTTCACTGCATTGGTGGGCTGCACCACATGCTGACCTGTGTGCCATATCCATTCCTAATGCTTTGTCATTCCATGTAGCACCATCCATGCCTGTGTGCAGCATGTGGCTGCCCATGTCCCGGCTGTCCCATGTCTCACAGGATGGGTGTTGCCACACGTCCCTTCAGACTGTGCGGGGGGGGGAGCCAACACAGACCATTGCCAGTGCCTGACACAGAGGTGTACGGCTGCCAGATTGGCTGGCTGTGTACCACTATCCCTGTACCACGCTCTACATGGTATGCCTGTCTGAAACGCACTGGCGGCCTGTCTGCAATGCCACCCACTGTCATTGCAGGTATGCACCTGGCCACATCCACCCTGTGCAGTGTTGGTCATGGCAGGGTCTCCTGGGAGCCATCCTGGGCCATGTGCGAGGACATACCTGTAGGTTGGTGAAGTTGGGGGGGTTACAGCACCCACAGACAGCTGGCCACAGTGGCACTTATGGCTGTGTACTAACCCATGTCCATTCCCTCCCTAGCACCACAGCGGACACATACGGGTCTTCAGTGGGTATATGCCATTGCTCAATTTGCACTGTTCCAATGCCTGTACATCACTGTGTACCTGTCATTGTTGTTCACTGTCCCCTATGTAGGAATCAGCAACACCACACAGAACCAGGTAGGTTTATGCTGCCACACCACAGCAGCTCTGGTGGTCACTGTCTGTGCCACAGGCTTATGATGCCCTGCTCTTTCCCCATCCAGGTGTGCCACCAGAGCCATCAGCACCACCCACTCTGGTCATCACAGTGCACAGTCCAGGTAGGTATCTGTCATTCTGTCACCCACGGATGGCTTTGGGACTGCCCCATGGGCACCTGGAGATTGTGGTCTCATGATGCTCTGCATGGGGGTGGTGGTGCAGATGTGTGGCAGGGCTGCATGCAGTGCTCCATGCCCACACTGTGCAGGGATGGGCTGTGACATGCCTCTGCAGGGGACCGGTGGCATGTTGGTGCACTGTGGTGACTCTGTGCAGTACTGTGTGCCTGGTCCCTGCATGGCACTGCTTGGCCTTTCCACACCTCATGCTGTGCATGTCATTGGTGTGGGGTGCACCTCCTGTGGTGGCCTATGGTTGTAGTCCTGTGACCTGGCACTGCACCATGTCCCACAGCTGGAGGCCAGTGTTGCCCATGGTGGGTGGGGTTGTCTGCACATCCACGGTGACATTGTGTAGTGATGCGTGTGCCATTCCTTACCCTGTTACAAGTGTCATGCAATGTTACAGTATGTCCTCAGGGTCCTCCCACAGCCTAAGCAGGCATGCCCCCAATCTTCACACCCCTGTAATCAGCAATGCTGGTAAACTGTGTATAGCAGTGGGGCAGGACGCTACTGCCACCTGGGTGCCGGAGGAGCAGTGCCGTGGAGTGGGAGCGGGCTTGGAATGCCAACAGTGCCCGCATGGTAGAAGCAATTGGGACATGCCAGACTCTGCCAGTTGACACACAACTGGCAGGACCTGTCATGGAGGGAGGCTGGGATCCTGCACAGGGTGCTGAGCATGGCATGGTGTAGGGACACAGACATGCTGTCTGGGCAGGTCCCGGGTGATGGTATGTATACCTACAGTTGTTCATCTGTTGCAGCAGTGCTGGTGTGGTGACCATGTTACATGGTGCTTCTCACACACTCACCTGTCCCTTCACCCCACAGGTTCCACTGGCACATCCCACAGCATGCAGCAGAGCTGCATCAGCGACTTCAGGCAGGAGGCACTTCACTGGAGGTCAGGTAAATACATACAGTGGTCCCCTTGTGCCGTGGCCATGGCAGTCTGCCATATTGTGGCTCACAGTTCAAATAAATGTAGCACTCTTTAGAACCGCATGAAAAGACCACAAACAACAGAATTTAAACAACTGGTTGTTGTATTATTAATCCACCTTGTGAGAGCCTCTAGCACCTCGGCTTAGTGCTAGGGGCCTTCACAAGGTGGATTAATAATACAAAAACCCTTTGTACCCTGTGCCACACTGATGCTGTGTGCTGGCCTTGCTCACACATTCTGTCTGTCATATCTCCCATGGTGTGTTGCTGTGTGCTGCTTGCATGGGCCACTGCATGGCAGTGGTTCCGCCCTGTTCATGTGTGTCGGTGTCTATTGGTTGTGACATGTGACTGCAGACCTCATGGGTGTGTGCCTTCATGGTGCACTGCCTGACCCTGCCCATTGAGCCACCCTACTGTGTGCCTTGTCGTGTGGTGCCATGCATGTCATGTGCTGCCCTCTGCATGACCATATCCACCCCCCAAGTGACAGTGCTGTGCCTATCACCACCTACCTGTTATGCTGGTCTTTTTACATTGCCCCATGCCATCTCTCAGTTCCCACACTGTTCCATGTCCACAGCTGTGTGTGCACCGCCCGATGTGGTCCAGTCCACAGGACCTGTTGCGATCATCTAGTGTCACCGTGGCCTGTGCACTGCATCAGACTTCACACCCATGTGATGTTTTGTTGGGGAATGCCACTTGGCATTAGGTGGCTGTCACTGTTGTTCCATGGTGTCTCTCAGGTAAAGTGCCTCTGTATGAGGGTGCGTCACGCACGTTGGCCTGCCTGTGTCTGTGCATCTATCTGGTGATGCTCACATGTCTGTGTGCCTCGCCATTCCACTCCTGGTCCTCCTCATCCCCGTCCTTCAGCTGGTCAGAGGGTGGCACATGGTATTGCACTGTGATGTTGTGCAGTATGCAGCAGACAATGAATAACTTGCAGATTGTCTCTGGACTGTACTGTAACACCCCTGCTGATCTATTAATGCACCTGAATCATGCCTTCAGGATGCCAAAGGTGTGCTCTATAATGCACCTGGTCTGGCTGTGCACCTCATTGTAGCGTGTCTGTGCTGCTGTGCGTGTATGGTGCAGTGGTATCATCACCCATGGCAGCTGTAGATAACTGCTGTCCCCTGTTGGATAGATGCTACATCATCAGTCTGTGTGGTCTATGGACCTATGTCTGCATGGTATGCAGGCATTCAGGTATGCAGTGCTTTGTTCTGTGTTCACTTACCTACTAGTCATCCTCCCATGAGCTGGTCCCTCTGGTAGCCCTCGTGTAGCCCACTGTTTTGCAGGATGTAGGTGTCATGCATTTAACCAGGATACTGGGCAACCACATCTAGTAGGCGGCCATGACTGTCACACACCACCTGCATGTTCATGGAGTGGCAGCCCTTCCAATTCACATACACATCACCATTGACCACTGGTGCATGTAAGGCAACATGGGTGCAGTCTGTTGCACCCATGACATGTGGGAACTGGGTGATGGTGCAGAAGCCCTGCATCACTGCCTGCTGCTGCTGCCATGCTTCCCTGGAGAAGGTGATGTACTGGTCCATGCAGGTCATCATGGCATTCAGGAACTGGTGTAGGCACCTGGACATGGCCGGCTGTGTTATTCCCACAGTGCTGCCTGTTGGTTTCTGGAATGTCCCTGTTGCCAGGAAGCATAGTGCTGCTGTCACCTTCGCCTCCACAGGGACTGGCTACCCCTTGCGGGTGACACTGTGCAGGTTTGCGCAGAGGTCATCACATGTCTTGTCTATGATGGCCTGGGGCAGTCAGTAGCATATGATACACTGTTCCTCCACCAGGTCCTGGTATGTCTTCCTCACCCTGTACAGCCATGGTGCATTGCATCTGCCAGGTCTGTGCCATCCTGGTTGCTGCCTGTGCCTCTGGTTCAGGGCATTGGGTTGCCTCCTGTGCTTGTCTCAGCACTCCAGTAGTAGCATACCTAGCATTGCTACTTGTCCTTCCATGTTGTCTCTCTCCTTTCTCCTCTCTCTGTCACAGTGTTGTGCTGCTGTGTCTCCATCCTGTCTGTCTCTGCTCCTTTATATGCTGTGTAAGTTACACCTGCTCCCACCTGGTGTATGTTACACTGGCTGGTCTTGATGTAAGTTGTTGCACTGCTGCTTCTAGAATCTTGCCCTAGCATATCTCTTCCCTTTTTTTGGTGTATGTTCAGTTGTGCATTGGTGTACCTGCAGGTATGTTACAACTGCTGCATAAGTCGCAGTTGGCGTACTGCGTTGCGTCAATGCACATATCACAATGTAGAATTGCATTTTGCACAATTGTTGGACGTATTTGTGACTTGCACCATTTCCACTGGTGCATCTGTGTTGTGCTTTGGTGTATGCTTTCTAGAATCGGGCCCTAGGCACAAAACTATATGCAATCAGGCAAACTTCTGAGCAGGTTTTGCTCAGATCTATGACTTAGGAGAAGAAATCAGGGTCTTGGGGGAGGGAGATCTGGGACCCTGTGGCAGGGGTTGGTCCATCAACTGGGACAGTTCATCCTGGGTCTGTATGGGCCTTGTGACAGTAGGCTGAATTCAGGAACAGCTGCCAGCAGGCCTCATGTTTTTCCATGGTGCCATTAGCAAAACTGGATAGCCTCTCAAAGGTGGCCACCTGCGCCAGTGTGAGCAGCAGTTCTGGGAAGGTTGGGCATTCTGTGGTACACCACCTCATCAAGATTAGCCTTTTGGCTGTTGCTCCCACCACCATGGCCCACATTGCCCCTGGGCTGTGCCTAGGGAGGCTTACTGGCCCACATCCCAGTAGTAACAAGGAGGGAACTGGTGCAATCCCTGGAAATATTTCCTGACACAGTATCTTAATCCCAGTCCAGAATGAGTTGAGATTACAGCATTCCCATAGAACTTGGTATAGGTGGGCTCCAGGAAAGTCACAGCACCAACAATTATAGTTAGGGGATAGGCCCTGTTGTTGTAGTTTGGCTGGGGTATAATACCACTGTAGCAAGGTGTAATTTATGATCAGGTGGGTGTGTCCAACTCTGCAAGCTGAGTGGATTCTGGACCTTCTATGGCACCATTGCTGTTCAAAGACTGGAGCGTGGAGCTCCTGTTCCCACTTGACTCTGGCCATGTGGGTTGGGTTCCTAGAAGCCTCCTGGAAGGCTGTGTAGATTTTACTTGCTCTGCCTTGGGTCAGTGTCCTCCACCCCCATAAGGGATAAGGGGCTGGTGTCAGTCCTCTATGTGTCGGGGCATTTGGTGAGTGGGAGAGAGAGCATCCCTTATCTGTAAATACCTCCAGAAATGTGTGATGGGAAGCTGATATTGGGCCCTCAGGGCTTTGAAGGAGTCAATTGATTTAGTGCCAGGATATAGCAAGTCTTTGACCAGGGTTATAACTTGGGCTTCCCATGCATGCCGGTGGATGGGTTTTCTGTCTACTGTTAGGTAGGGGTTCCCCCACAGTGGCAGGTCTTCCCATGGCATGGGACTCTGGTTGAGCCGGGAGGGACCCTTTCTCCAGTACCTTATGAATATCTCCATTGGATGGGTTAGGGAGACTGAGGCTCACTTCCCACTGTATAACAGTGTGGCTGGAGCTGGGGGCCCTGCACGGGATACTTCCAGGAGGGTCCAGGTTGGAGAGAAGTTTTCAATTGGCATGAACCACCTCACCACTTGGGCTGTAATGAAGGCTATGTGGTACCCTTGGAACCAGGGGAGACCCTACCTCCCCACTCCAATGTTGCCACAGTTTGATCTTGCTGAACCTAGGTGGTCGACATTACCACAGGAATCCTCCTACTAGACTGTCAGTTTTCTGGAACCATTTTTGATGAATCTACATTGGTAGGTGGGCCAACAAGTATAGCAGTTGGGGGGTGGCCATCAGTTTAATGGAGTTAATTTTCTCAGCAAGTGAAAACTTAAGCGCCTTCCATCTATCAATGTCATTCCTTAGGGATTCAATAATATTTTGAAAGTTAATTGTGACCATTTTCAGCAAGTTGGGATGGATTGTAACTCCAAAGTATTTGATGCTGCCCAGAGACCACTTGAAGCCCAACACTTTAAAGGTCTAATCTAAGGAGCTGTTGTTTAGTGGTAGGGCTTTGGTCTTGGTCAGGTTTACTCATAGACCTGAGACCCATGAGAAACCAGCCAGGATATCGAGGACCACTTGGATCACTTGGGAAGCATAAGCTGTGGTAATCAGCAGGTCATCTGCATATAGGAACATTTTGAAGATGGACCCTCCCATTTGTATCCCCAGGATACTCTCAGCCTCCCATATGGATATGGTTAATGGCTCTTTAGCCAGAACAAATAGCAGAGGGGAAAAGGGGTCATCCATGTCTGGTGCCTTTTTGTAGGCCGAAGGAGGGAGATGTAAGCCTATTGGTAAGCACTGAGGCCATGGGGGAGGAATATAGGAGTTCTACTCACCCAATGAAGCCTTGACCAATCCCCATTTTTGTCAAGGTGTGCATCAGGAATGACCATTCAACCGAGTCGAAGGCTTTTTCAAAATCAATCGCCAGAGCAATCATAGGGGATTTGGAGAGCTTGGCCGGCTGCATAAGGGAGACTAGAGTCCTGTGGTGATCAGAACCCAATCTCCCCTTGACAAAGCCTGCTTGAGAAGCATGTATCAGACCTGGCAGTAGTTTTTCCAGATGCCCAGCCAACACCTTCGCCAGTATCTTGGTGTTGGCGTTAATGAAGGAGATGGGACGGTAGCTGTCTGGCATAAGCAGGTTCTTGCCTCTCTTAGGGAACACCATGATGACTGCCTCGCTCATTGATGGGGCAACACTTGTTTGGTCAAGGAGTCCTGAAATGCCCTTAGTAGGTACCCTGCTAATTTTAACCCTTGTATCTGGTATAAGTCTATGGGCAGGCCATTTTTACCCCGGGATTTGTGGGGGTTCATAGCCTTGATTGCTTTTAGTACTTTGTCTTCTGTCAGAGGTGCATCTAGAGACACCACTGCAGTGCCTGGAACCCTGGGTATAGGAGGTTTGGACAGAAATTCCTCATTTTTGTGACTGTCCGGGGGGGGGGAGGTTGGGGATGAGTATAGCTGTGCATAGTACTTTGCCATAATTGTGTTGATCCCCTTTTGTGAGAATATTTTGGTGCCATCACTGGCATTTAGGGCATGAATGGTTCTGGTGATTTGCTTGCTTTTTAGCTGGTATGCCAACACTTTACTGTCCTTCTCTCCCCCCTTCTAGTACGAGTGGCGAATCCACCTCAAGGTGAACTTGGCTTTTCTAGTTAAGTGGGAGTTAAGTGAGACCCTTGTTTTTAAGAGCTGGGCTAAAAGCTCATGGGGGTGTCTCTGGACCTCAGCTTCTTGTACTGGTCTTCTAGGTGAGCTAGCTTTTTTTCCAGCAAGGCCTACTCTGCCTCTCTGTGCCTTCTCCTAGCTGAGGCAAAGGTGATTATCCATCCCCTAAGTGTGGCCTTAAATGCCTCCCACAGTACAGAGTCAGAGTCTTCTCCATTATCACTGTTACACCAGTATTCTTCTATTTTGGATCCCAACCATGCCTGGAATTGGGTATCTTCCACTAGCAGTGGGTCTAACCACCAGGATGAAGCCTTGGGCTGATCTGGGCCCCATCTAATAACCAGTTCCAGGGGTGCATGGTCGAATATTATTGGGTGAGATTGGACCTTGACAACTCCTTCATATAAGGAGTTGGACAAAAGCCACAAGTTGATCCTACTAGAGGATCTGTCTGTTGTGGAGAAACATGTGTAGTCATGCATGCCAGGGTTTTTAATCCTCCATTCTTCTAGTATGTTGTGTTTGGATATTATTCTGAGCACGGCCTTAGCTGCCTGTCTATGCGGTTCAGCGCTCCTGTTACTCCTGTCTTTACTCGAGTACAGGGTGAGATTCAAGTCTCCTCCCATCAGCACCAGAGCCTCCTTAGTATTGAATTCAGTGAGCTCCTGGTTCAGATTATGGAAGAACTCCGGGCAGTCTTGATTGGGGCATATAAGATGACAAGGATGACTGGTCCTATGGGGTCTCCATCTCAACTGCAATCCACCTGCCCTTTTACTTTATGTGCACTGGCCACTTTCCATCCCAGGTCCTTGTGGAAGAGACTGGAGACACCCCTTTTGTGTGATGGGGTCGAACTGTGATTCTCCTCACCCAGCCAGCCCTGTCAGAGTTTCTTAGCCTCACCCGTCAGTTGAACTTTCAGTGTTATTGAATTTTATGATACCACTTAATTTTGGGGTAAAAACATTAAACATATCAACACCAAATTATGTATCCATATAAGCTGTTAGTCAAATATTTTTATACTATAAATCAATCTTTCTAATACAAATAAAAAGAAACAAAATCATAATAATACTTACAGTTACAGTACAGCTGCTCACTATGGTGTATGCCACTGAGATACGAACATATGAAAAATGCCAGCAGATACAGCCCCAAAGGTCTATCAAGTCTGCTTGAGTGTACATTAATCAGAATCTACTCTAAATCTTCCCCCCTCGATTTCCAGTAGTAATCCTCCCCTTGAACCAGTCCCACCCCCTCTTAAAACTGCCCACCAACTTAGACTATACCACTTCTTCTGGCAGTACATTCCACCCAGCCACCACCCTCTCCATGAAGTAGTGTCTTCTCATCTCCTTCTTGAACCTACCCCTCCAGTTTCAAACTGTGCCCCCTGGTGTCCCTGCCTCCTTTTAATCTACAAATCCTCTCTGTGCTGACCTGGTTTAGGCCCATCATATATTTGAAGGTTTTGATCATATACCCCCTGTCCCTTCTTTCCTCCAGGGAATACATGTTGAGCCATCAGTCTGTCCTCATAGGGTTTTACTCCATTCCTGTGATCAGCCTGGTTGCTCTACATTGGACCTGCTCCAGCAGCTTGACATGTTTCTTTAGGTTGGGGCACCAGCACTGCATGCAGTACTCCAGGTTCAGTCTGACCAGCGACCTTTACAGTGGTAAGATAACCTCCCTTTTCCTTGAGGTGATACCCCTGGCAATACACCCTAGCATCTTCGTAGCCTTAGCTGCTGTTTTCCTGCTCTGTACTGAATGGTTCATGAGATGGTATAGGAACAGCTGTTATGAGTGGTGAATCCTGCAGGGAGACAAAAGGACAGAAAGAAAAGCAATTTAATGTCTCTCTATGTGACAAGGAAGGCCTTTAGGCCTCAACGAGGCCGAGGACTGGAGTCACCCACCAGCAGTGAAGTTAAAGACTGTGAACAACAATGAAAGTGACTTACCATTACAGCAGACAAAGATAGGCCTTGCTGGGGATGAGATCTTGCTGCTGCCTTGATGAGCTGGCTGGCTGGATGGTCAGCTTGAGTATCCTCAAGTCGAACAATTCCGCATTGGACACTGCTGCAGTAGACTTGTGATGGTACAATCCCAAGTATCAATTCTGACTGCCTGCAAAGTGTTTTTAGCTGCTTTACATCATGGGGGTTGCTCAATTCCAAATCCAGTAGATATTATCTCAGGGCGAACATTGCATTCAGTTATATGAGTTTTTAACTGATGGACTAACTGTAACTCGTACCATAGGTTCAAGTCAAGCAGTTGTCAGGACCATTTTTGCATCAGTGCAGAGATGGTGAACCTTTCTGTTTGTGGCTGTGTAGGACTGAAGCAGGTCAGAGGAAGAGGAGGAGGCAGAGGAGGAGGCAGTGCTGTGACTCGCTGGCTGGAGCAGGCATGCTTTGCCAAGATGGTAAAATGGTATTTTTATGTTGCATCAGGCCCATGGTGTTTGTGGCTTTGTAGGACCAAAATAGGTCAGATGAGGAGGAGGCGGAGCTGTGTCTTGCTGGCTGGAGCAGGCATTGTCTCTAGACATCATATTCAGGTGGTGGAGGCAGGCACTCAATTATATGCAAGGAAACAGCAGCACAACATATGGGGATGGGGAACAGCAAAGTGAATGAAAATAACAGAACTATTTGTGAATCATACAGTAAAGGATTATACTGAGGAGCAAGCAGGGAAACAACACATCTTTTTTCAGTCTTTAACCTCATCGAGGAAGCAGCCCTCACAGTCATCCAGACTGGAGTTGTCACCAGATGGGAATTCTCTCTTTGTTACTGCTTCATCCACCTCGTTGGTATAAGACAATTTGCTAGTGCCAACATCTTGGTCTTCATCTTCACTGTCATGTGGTAGTAACATGGACATGTTTGTCTTGTGCAGAATGTGACCCTCATTCATTTTAATAAATGTTAGCTTGACAACATTTTTTGGTGAGAAATTGGTGCACCTGTCCCGCACAATGGCACCAGCCAAACTGAATACACATTCTACACTGACACTTGAGGGTGGGCAGCTGAGGTATTTCATTGCAACCAAGGTCAATGCTGGCCACTCAATGACCTTGGTGCTCCAGTATAGCAAAGGACGTGTTGGCAATGATAAGGTACAGTACCTTGAGTCTGCCAAATAAACATCTACCATGCGTTGCGTTGCTGGCAGTCCTGCTGCCTCATCAGCTCCTCCTCCATTTCTTCCATGTCTGCGACCCCCACCTGACTTAAAACATATTAAATAGGATTTGTCATTTCCTCTTTTAAGTTGCATGTTTTCTCAGCTTGTTTCCCAAGTGAGGAGGTGGTAGCAACACCCAGTCTCTGTGTAGTTTCATGTTGTGCCTTAGATACATGTGTCTTTAACATCTGTGCCCTACCTACCCCTCTTATCAGAAGTTTGGTCAACTGTTGGACCTGCTGATGCCTGCTTTCAATTATTGATGTCAGCTGACATTTGTAACATGGGTCAAGCATTGTGACAATCCCAAAATCTTCAGACTGCAGAATGCCGGAAATACGTGTATTGGAGTCTAAGACATGAAGCATGTCTTCCATTAAGGCATAATTTCCACTATCACCTCCTGCCTCCAGCTGTTGCTGCACATTCACCAGTGTCTGACTCAGCACACATAGTAGTGGAATGGCCCGATTGATATAGGCAGTGTCCTCACTCACTGCCTGCGTTGCATGTTTAAATGGCCTGAGAATCATGATCTGGCTGTCTATTTGCACCATTCCACTGTTGTTAGACACATGGATACTCTAGCACTGTCACAGCTTGTATGTAGCAGCAGATATTGAGATATTGCTTTATACTGCTTGTACAACTGCTCAATCATGTACAAGCTTGAATTCCATCTGTTGATAACATCCAGCTTCATAAGGTGCTGAAACAGTTTGTTCTGTATCTGCAGCTGATGGAGCTAGTCACGGGCTTTTCTGGAATGAGTAAAGTGGACACAGATGCAACACGCCACAAACAAAATGTCCTTGATATCCTGATGGGTGAGAAACTGCTGCACAACAAGATTAATACAGTGTGCCAGGCATGACACCCTGACAAACCCCCAATTAGTGATGCATTTCATGACATTTAAGCCATTATCACTCACAATGAAACCTGCTTTCAGTGAATGTGGGTGAAGCTAGTCATCAGTCTTGGTAAGGAGCACTTCCAGCATTTTGTCACCCTTGTGTGATCCAGGTATACTCTTTGTGTCAGTGTGGCATTCTGGCGAAGACCTGGAATGTTGCTACCACCACAATTGGACTTAGTGCAATTTTCCCATGCCCAGAGTCAAATAGTACCCCAGGTACCTGTGTCTGGTGTGTTGTAATGAACAAGTAGGAACTGTTAGCTGTTTGGCCACCGGTCCACATATCCATGCTGAGGTGTTTGTATGGTGATGCTGAACGCTTCAAGGCATGGTTTATCATCTCTGGCATTGTCCCAGAGTTCAGGAATGGCACATTTTGAAAAGTATGTTTTTGATGGAATCTGACATTTGGGGCAGGCACAGGCCATCAACCTCCAAAATCCAACTTTCTCAACAAAAAAGAATGTCAACAATCAATAGCCAGCATTTCAGTATCTGCTGCATTTAACTCATGTGCAGTAGCACGTTTAGGAGGGAATTTTGAGTGATGCTCAAACATGCTATGCAGTGTAGGCTAGACCTTTCTTGGAGTTGAGCTACCAAACAGTTGGACTCATTGTGGCAGCATTGTTGGGGTGCTATTTGACTCCTGGGGATTCATATGTGCTGCTGCTTGAGTGACACCAGTGACTTTTGGGGTTTTCTGCAATGGCATAACAGTGCTTTTTTGACTCTGGGTGGTACTACTCAATCCACCACCACTACTGCTATGCCCACTACTAGGCAGACCCACACAATCCTCCTCCTCCTCTCTGTAGTTCTCTTCACATGCCCCTCTATCTGCCTGGTCTATTGCCCTGTCACTTCTGTTTGCCTTGCCTAATGATGATGATGATGAGGGACAGGCACCCCGCTGCACTGGCTTCCTTCTGGTGTTGACAACAGTGTAAGAGGTGCCTGTTCTTCAGATGTGTGTGCTTCCCACCAGTGCCTAGGTGGCTGCCCTTTTCACCCTTACTGACTCGTGCTTGACACAGGTGACAGATAGCGACTGTCTCCTTAGCTGAACCAAGTCTATAGAAATCCCAAACAAGGGATTTCATTAATCTTGTTTTACCATGGTGCCAGAGTGGGACAGGTGAGGTGAAGAGGTGGCAATTTGTATTTTTTGGGAAGATTTGAGTATAATGCCCCAAAGCAGGTACCCAGCCTGGCCAGCTCAGACTAGCAAAGAGGAAATGGAAATCCCAGCTCAGGAGTGTTCTCCCCTTCAGCATTGTGGAGTGTCTCAATGGGGAAGTTCCAAATGGAACTGACAGCCTGTTTTGTTTTGTTTTTTTTTAAAAGAAAAAGCTGGAGTTGAGCTCAGGACAGCCAGGAGAAAAGAGGTTGTCCTGTGTGTGAGATCATCCTGGCCAGTGTGGAAAAGCAAAAGGAAAAGAAGAGTTCATGGGCCATAGCATTTATTTCTTTTTGCTTAGTAAAAAGAGAAGTTTCATGGCATGAAAGAGAGAAAGAGGATGCAGAGAGGTAACAGTTAAATGGTATTGGTACTGGCTGTCTTCCTCTTGTCTCTGAGATGTTGCAGCTGTTCCCTCCATAGTGGTGTCGGCAGGCCTTCCGAAGTAGCAGTTATCCAATAGTGGCGTGGGTTCTGTACAGCCCTGTTTTTTATTTTATTTAAAACTAAAAGTTGAAGTTCAGTCCCTTGGTGGCGGCTCCCACAAACAGGGCCACATCCTCAAGCAGCCAGCGTCGGGGTGAAGTATCAGCCAAGCGCTGGGTGCAGTAAAGTTCAGTCCCTTGGTGGCGGCTCCCACAAGCAGGGCCACATCCTCAAGCAGCCAGCGTCGGGGTGAAGTATCAGCCAAGCGCTGGGTGCAGCAAGGCCCCCAGAGTCGGCTCCACAAGCACCAGCCTGCTAGCATCCAAAACCCTGCCTCCTCTTCCCAACCTCTCCACAGGCCGGAGTATTGAGTCAGCGGCAGCACCATGGGGCAGATACTGACTGCCAGAACTGTTTAAAATACATGAAAGGGGGGTATAAAGAATGAATAAAAAGGAATTGTCTGTACAGGAGGGTGCATCTAAGGGTGGCCACAGCTGTAGTTGAGGTCTGGCCAGGCTCTGGGGACAAAGGACCACCTGATGGTGGGTTTGATTTAAATTTACTGAAACAGTGCTCCAGCTTGAAGCATTAGCAGAGGCAGACCAAGTGACTTAAGTCACACCTGTAGGTGGGCATGTGTTAATTTATGTGAATAGCTAGCCTGGCTACCGAATTTAAAGGGACAGCACAGAGTTACAGAATAACTTCAACTGTCGAAGGGATTTTTAGGATTTATAACTTTCCGAGCTGCATATTTATGACTGACTACAGAATTTAAAGCAACATTTCAGTGAATTGCCTGCTGTGAACCTTTAAACACTTTCTAGAGCAAGGAACCAAGTTAATCTGCTTTCCCAGGTCATGCCCGAAAATAGTCATTTTATGGCTAGCGCACCTACCTGGTTAACAAAAAATAAATAAATAAATAAGTGTTTTTTTCCAGTGCAGGTGTTTAATTGACTATGGAATGTTTACAGCCTGCTTAGTGAACTGCATTTAAAGGGACTGTGGATTCTAAAATGTTGCACATGTTCAGCCATGCAATGAACTGACTTCAAGTGACAAACTAGCCAGAGGGACCTAGAGGCCCTGATCCAGTGTGTTCATCAATCCAGTATATGTCTTTAGACCAGAGGGAGTGCTTTCCTGGAGTTCCAGAGTGATCCAGAGGTCCTAATCCAGTGTGTTCATCAGTTCAGTGTTTCTTCAGTACAGAGGGAGTACTTTCTTGGAGTTCCAAAGAGACCTGGTGGTCCCAGTCTAGTGTGTTTGTCAGTTCATTGTATGCCTTCAAGGCAGAGGGAGTGTTTTCCTGGAGTTCCAGAGTGATCCGGATGTCCCAAGTTCCTTGTACTTCTGATTTATGAATTTGATGTACATCTCTTGTTTCGTCTTGTGGATCCTGATGCCCATTCACCATTTGTCATTTGCAGTGCCCAACTACCCACTGACAGACTTTAAATGCCACCTATGCAATTGACTCAGTTTCTGATGCTGATAGATAGCTTGCAGTAACCTCAATTAACTAACACTAAAGTCACTAAAGTCATGTAAGTCATAAAGCATAAGTTAAGTTTGTCGTTTAAGCAATAGAGTCATAGTCCTAGTATAATTATAGAGCATAGGATTATAGAGTGATAGCGTTATTAAATTATAGAAGTACAGAGAATAGAATAATTGAGTACAAGGTTATCATACAGTATAGAGAACAGAGTTGTAGAGTATAAGGCTATCGTAGCGTATAGAGGATAGAGTATTCAGCTGTATAATTGCCTTTGCACTTTGGTGCTTTGCACTAAGTAAACCTTTTCTGTTCTGAGTTTGTCTCCTGCCTCTCCTTATCCAAGCACCAATACACCATCAGTGAATAGGAACCAGTGCTTTACATGAGAACCTCAAGAATATTGGGGGGGACTTTGGTAGTTGGGTCACTAGTGCATACAGCATCCCCTGCACCATCTGCATCACCACACTTGTGCTTTTTCTTTTCAGGCTCCCATAGGTGATCCAACACATCAGCAGCAGCACAGCCACTGCTGTCCTCCTCTTCCTCCTCCACAGGTCAGTCCTCCTCAACTTCACCATCTCAAGGCTCTCTGAGCTTCTCATCATCAGGAGTCTGATCCACATTTTCTAGAGCTCCCGCCTCAACCCCTGGCTCCACACTATCTGGCTCAGCACCATCACTGCCGCCACCACCACCAGCCATGGGGTCACAAACTACCTCCTCCTCGACCATTATTTCTTCTTTGCAGGTACAATACTTCCCTTGTCATCTACCGCATCCCCCTCTAGCATGGCTGCCACAGATGTAGCAGAGAATAATTTAGCCACACTAATGCCACTTCTGCAAACTACTCCTTCGCTACTATCAGCCCTGGAATCCATAGAACATGCTACTGCCATGCCTGCAGACATTGTTTTTTAACTGCAGCACTATTTTGCCCCACAGATTTGGAACTCTTCTTTGTTGCCTCCCTGGCACCTCTTCCTTTACTTGAGCATTCTTCTGTGCTATGTAACTTAATTTTTTTTTCAAAACAGAACAGGGATTACAATGAGAGGAATAACAGTGGCAGGTACTGTAACAAACAGTGACAGAACATTTAAAAAAACAGCACAAGTATTACAAGGGTTAATGGGCTAGTTAGTATAACACACAGTGACAGAACAATTGATTTTTTTTCATAGCACAGGGATTACAATGACGGGGTAACCGGAATAATTAGTATGACACACAGTGACAGAACACTGTCACTTTAAGGAAAATGTAACTAGAAAATCACTAAAACTGCTACAGAATCACAATGACAAAATGGCTTACTTAAACACAACAAATTTAAATACGTTCAAAGGTTCATAGATAATAGTATGAATATAGGAGGTCTAGACCTATGTACAACTCGCCACTTTTCAGTGGTAAAATCTACATTTTTTTTCACCCATATATCTGTCCAAAGATATTTTGAACTGTTTCAGGGTAGTACTACTGACAACATTTTTTGGCAAACAGTTACAACTCCTGACCAACCCTCTGAGTAAACCATTTCTGTCTTTTCATTGTTTACTGATATCCCCTCTTAATGTTAGGTGATGGGACCTAGTATTTTTATTATTTGATTGTCTAATAAGACCAATGGTTTACCATTTATATTGATTTTTTGAAGCACCATGCACTAAACATACGTCCCCTCTCTTTCATCCATATTCCAGAGAATATAATCCTAGTTGCTGTACTTTATCACTGTACTCAACATTTTCCATATGTTTTATTTTCATTGTTACCTTCCCCTGTACCCTTTCTATTAATGTATTACTGCTTATAGTTTGAGGATCGCAGAATGGTGAGCAATACTTCAAATAGGGGCTAACCAATGATGAGTACAGCTGTATTATTACATCTTGTTCCCTACTCTTTATATGTTTAAATATGCTCCCCAAGATTTTATGACATCTCTTAACCATTACTTTGGTGTGTACATCAAAGGATAGGTTATTAATAATGGTTATCCCTAGATCACATTCACTTAATGTTTCATGTACTGTAGAATGATATTATTTAAACTGTATATGAAATGCAAATTTTTATGTCCGAGGTGCATGACTTTGCATTTATCCTTATTAAAATTTAATTTGTTGTTTCTTGCCTAGTTATCCAGCTTAGTCAATTCTTCTTGCAACAATACTGCTGCAGATTCATTGTTGACTACTGCCCTCATTTCACTATCGTCTGCATAGTTGCTAAGCCATAAACTTCTGGACATGTACATTGAAGATACTACTACATTAAATAGTGTTGGACCAAGACTGAGCCCTGCAGCACACCACTAGTCACCTCTCCCCAGTCAAAGTAGAACCTTTTCAAAACAACCCTTTGGTGTCTCTTGTCCGACCATGAATTTACCCATTTGATCACTTTAGGGTGCAATTGTATAGATTCTAACTGCTCTATGAGAACCTTATGCGAGACAGAATCAAATGCTTTGGAATAAGCCAAGTACATAGTATCTACCAGTATTCTCCTATCCAATGCTACTGACACAGGCTCAAAAAAATCCAACAAATTCGTCAGGCATGACCTGCCCAATGTAAACCCGTGTTATGTTATAGCAATCATTCCCTTGGTTCTGGCTTGTTCCACAATAAACTCAATGAGCAGCTCCATCACTTTTCCAAGGATTGAAGTAAGGCTTATTGGCCTATAGTTAGAAGTACTTTTCCTACCACCCTTTTTATATATAGGCATGATGTTTGCCTCTCTCCAGTTCCTCAATGTTTTTCCTTCTTTTATTGATGCATTAAATTGTTTTGTTCCTGGTCCAGCTAATTCCTCTGACAGCTCTACCAGGAATCTTGGATTCAGACGTTCCGGTCCAGCCAGTTTTCCTGGAATTATACTTTGAGCTTATTCAGAATGTCTTGTTCTGTGAATTCAATATCAGTATAATCATGATTTGCAGCTGTATTATTAACAGACTTCGCTACTTTGGGTTGGAATGTTGTTAAAAACTACTTATATAGCTCGTTAGTCGTATCTTGCTCATTATGAATTATGTTAGATCTTGTCTCCAGTGATCCTATACCATTGTGATACCCCCTCAGTGATTCTACATAGCTATAGAAACCTTTTTTATTATCTTTTACTTCTGTAGTCATTTTCATTTTGGCTCTTTGTTTAGATTTACTAATCATTTTCTTGCATTTGTTTGATTGTTTTTATAATGCACCCAATTTTTTTCTGTTTGCTCATGTTTATATTTATTATACAATGGCTCTTTCTTTTTAATACTCTTTGTAATTTGTTTATTCCACATGCTGGGATTATTCCCTTGTGATTATATTTAGGAATCTCAGGTACCCATGTTTTGACACAGAAGTCAATTTTTTTTTTAATTTAGTCCATATTGCTTCCAGCCCTAGACCCTCCAGTTCAGTTTGCCAGTTCCACATAACTGAGATACTGTTTGATTTTTTGATATTCTGCTTCATTATAGCATTTCAAGATTGTTGTACCCTGCAATAGCTTGATGTGACATATTAACATCCAAGTTAATTACATTATGGTCACTGTCTCCTAGGGGGTTCTCTACAATGACAACTTCAATGTTTTCTGCAAAATTACATAACACTATGGGCCAAATATTCAAAACTTTGCCCCGTGGCTAAATTAACACTGCCCAGTGGGCAAACTTAGCCCAGAGCACAAAGCAAGCTATTTTCAAAAGGAATAGCCTGGGGCAAACAGCTTCTGAATATAGCATGTGAATGAGGTCAGGCAAACTGGGCTGGGAGTGCAGGGCAAACTTAGCCCTGGAATAAGACAGCTCTGAATATAGCAACCAGGAAGTGCAAACCACAACAGCAAGACAGTGCACAGTGACATGAAGGTAGGTAGAGGTGAACTATGTGGCCAATGTGTGTGTGCCAGCAAATGTGTGAACCCAGTACAGCTGCAGGCAGCAGTGCATCTGAAAGTACAGTGTTCAAAACTGCATAATATTCCCCAAACTGTTCACACAGCGCTAACACGTTTGCACAGGTTTAGTGCAGGGCTAAACTGTTAACCTGGTGCGAACATATTTGCCTGGCACTAAACTTTGCCATATTCCAAATGTGACATGCAAATGAGCCTACTTAAGTAGTCTCTGGGCAAACATCCAGATTAGCATCAATATGCCCTGATTTGCATGCAGTTTGCCCAGTATTACTGCAGGGTCCCACAGCTCCATCTGTAGGTCAGTCTGGAAGTACAGAGGCTGGTCAGTCCCAACCGCAGCTCCACCTGTAGGTCAGACTGGCAGTGCATGATGATAGCTGTAGGCTACATGTAAACAGTACAGCATAGCATAGAATATTGTATCCTGGAGACAACACAACATAGGCACATATGGTGGTGGTGCTGCATGCAACTGTCACACTGTTGGTCATGTTACAGTACACAGCTGACCCTACAGTAGTAAGGGGGCCAGTAGTGTGTGGACACAGCACTGCCTATGGTGTGTCGGGCAGTGCTGATCACTGCATTATACACAGTGACAGGCCAAACATGCAGGTGTTTACTGACAGTGGACATTACTGTTATGCTGTTGTGTGACCCACAGATGCTACACATCTGGTATGGTATGCTCACAGTGATATATACATGTCTGGCTTTGTGTGCTGTGGCAGTTGTACAGCTGTGCGGTATGTGACAGGGGGAAGGGGCATATATTATCAGAAAGACACACTGGTGTTGGGTTATTCCCAATACTGGCCCATGTGCACTGCGTGATGTGTCCCAGCCTTGTGGCCACACCTGGTTTGTGGCACAGCCTGGCCATTCGTACACTCTCCCCTCAACATCCTCCATGCCCACAGTGCTGCATGCGTGTGATGGCATCTGTTGGTGTCCACAGAAGAGTGGTCTGCGGGTGTGTGCTGTATGGCCACACTGCCATAATTTCCACTGGTGGCACTGCCTGGCATGGATGGGACTGGTGGCAGATGATGGCATCATTATGATGCCATCAGTGAGCAGCATGTTTCCTCTATGTCTGGCTTAGTACGTGTGTCATATTTATTTGTTAGAGTCATGCAAAGTCACTCAAAAGCTGCGCAAACACCGTGCAAAGCCAAACTGTCATGCGAAGCTGATTGCCCAGGGTTAAGATGACCTTTCCTGGACAGTAATGTGCAACGACTAAGAGTCTCGCTAAGTTGTGCAAACCACTTTGTGCGGCGCTAGTCACTGAATATAGCATTGCGCCTGTATTCATGTACACACGCCCTCAGTTTGCCCCTTGCATACATTCTGATTTTGCCCAGCGCTAATGCAGTTTGCGTGCACTATTTGGCCTTTTGAATATAGCAAAGCCACACTAATCCCATGCTAAACCTGCGCAAACGGTTTGCGCTCAGTGCAAAGTTTTGAATATCTGGCCCTAAGTCTCTTATGTTGTTCACTTGGGTATTTTCTTTTACTACTTGTTCAAGATTGTTATGCAGTGTCAGCTCAAGAAATTTATTTTCCACTGTAGTTGACCCTTCCAGTTTAGTCCAATTAATATTAGGAAGATTAAAATCACCTAGCAGCACATAGTCTCCATCTACATCCATACGCTCTAGGGTTTCAATAAAGTGCATATTTTCTTCCATATTCAAATTTGGTGCTCTATAGCCCAGGCCTAGTGGTAGTAGTTGTTTTGGTATCTGTATTTTAATTCATAATATTTCCATATTTCCTGTTATAGTCCCCTCAGGTTTTACCTCATATGCTTTTAGTGTATCCTTCATATACACCGCTCTTCTGCACCCACATTTTTCTGGGTGATCCTTTCTAAAAACAGCATACCCCAGAATTCCCATGCACCAATCTTCTTTCTTAAACCATGTTTCAATTATGACGCATACACCTATCATTCCCTCCATTAGCCTATATTACAACTCATCTGTTTTGTTTTGTAAACTTCTGGCGTTGGTCAACAGTATCGTTACCTTATTTTCTCCTATCTTATTATGCTCTTTTCCGCTCTTTCTAATATTTTTTATTGGTTTTCCTGCTTTTTTTTCAGTAAAGTTAAATGGCTCCCTTATCCCCACTTCACTTAGTATAAACAGTCCCTAATATGTTTAGTAAATTCTATAGCCAACCTATCACTTCCCTTTCTACTCAATTGCAGCTTGTCATGACTTAATAAGATACTGTTCCCCTCAAACATTTCCCAAGTCTTGACGCATCTAATATTCTGTGCCAGGCTCCACTGCCTCATCTAGTAGTTATTTTTTGTATTTTTTTATTGACATTCTGGCTCATCCTGGGTATGGGTTATATCTCTGAGATTATCATCTCACATTTTGCCTTTAACACTACCTCTTTTATCTCCTTTATTGCCCCAAATATATATTCAGTGGAGTTGTACCTTCTATCATTGGTACCTATATGTAACAGTATCACTGAGTTTTCCATTATAGTCGCTGTCAGATCTTTTACAATTGTCAGCATGCCCCTAGCCCAAGCACCTGGAAAACAACTACTGATAATCTGTTCTTTATTAGATTTGGTGGTAATATGATCCGTGTACCTAATGACTGAATCCCCTAGGATATAGATTCTCCTGTTGTTCTTATCTAGATACAGTGTATCCTTGTCAATACTTTTTGGTTTCTACTGAGTTCACATTCCCTCTTTGTTGTCCAGTTTCTGCAGTCTCTGGGCCTACTCTGATTATTTTCATCATCAGTGCTATCACTAAGTTGCTCTAATATTGCAAATTGATTTTATGTTGGGACTGCAAACTCCATTGCTCACCTCCCTTTCTTTGTCTGTCTAAACAATTGTGTTTGTTGAGTAAGATCCTCCCCATCCTGGTCTCTTGGTCTTTTCCCCAAAGGTTCTCTACTGTACTCCCCAACACTAGTACCATTATTTTGCAACCCTGTATCTCATTTGCTGGAGTTATTTGATTTTAGACATTTAATTTCCAGTTCTAAACTGATTAATATGAAGTTCCCTCATTTCAATACATTGTGTACACATGTAGTGGTCATTGCCCTCCAGTTCCTCAAAACTGAATGTATTTCATATAATACATTTAACTCCTATATTTCCATTCTGTAATACCACATATGGGTGATCCATTTCTTATTTTTTTTTCCTTTCTTTGTTTAATTCAGATCAGGAGTCGAATATACTTTTTGGAACTTATTACTTACAGTTGTACTGAAATATTTCTGTTTCTTATTCCAAAGTTTCTGGCCCCTTCCCCTTCTTCCCTGTCTGATGCCTGGAGACACCACTGGCCTCTGCCCATGTGGCCCCACTAGGTGCATGACTCCACTTGCTGGAGCCAAGTGCTATATAGGGTGCTTTGCAGTGATGTCACTTGCTGCCATGGTGACACTCACCCTTACTGCCTCTTTGTACAGGTGAACAGTGTATATAGTCTGCCTTTAAAAAGGCAGACTAGCCAGCACTAGACAGCTGTAACACCAGCCTCTCCTTTATGGCCCAGAAATGGGTATCTGCCCAGTTCCTGGCCCCTCGATATAACAGGAGGCACAGGAATGCCTTGCACAGGTGCTACCATTGTTTCCAAAACAATTCAGCTGCCAGTACCCGCAGCTTCCCTTTCACACAGTAAAACATTAAAATTATGCTGCCTGCACCTGCAGCCTTTCAGGAATGTTTCCACATGCTTGCTGGAGCCGAGCACTGTCTAGGGCGCTTTGCTGTGACATCCCTGTTGCCATGGTGACACTCGCCCATACTACTTCCCTGTACAGGTGGACAGTGTATACAGTCTGCCTTTAAAAAAGGCAGACTAGCTAACACTAGGCAGCTGTAACACCAGCTTCTCCTTAATGACTCAGCAATGGATGTCTGTTCAGTTCCTGGCCCTCGATACAACAGGAAGCACAAGAACGCCTTGCACAGGTACTACCATTGTTTCCTAAATAATTCAGCTGCCAGTACCTGCAGCTTCCCTTTCACACAGTAACACACACTAAAATTGTGCTGCCTGCACCTGCATCCTTTCAGGAATGACAGAAATAAAATGAGAAATTACTCTACAGATAAAAGAAAGTAACAAGAAAGGCTGAGAAAACAAAATATAACACAAATCTCCTGCTTACAAAAAAGCTCCGGAGTTCTGAGCCATCTATCAGAAGCTACCTTGTTGCTTGCATAGTGCTACCTCCCCACATCACAGCTTCACAGACTGCCAAAACAGAAACCACTACGTTACAGAGCACTGATGCATCAAGAAGAGTTTGGAAAACATATTTGGGCACAAAGCAGCATAAATTTCTCATTAGCTATGTGTTTCTTGTCTCCATTATGTATTACATGTCACATGCATAAAAAAGAAGAGTTGTTCTTAGGTTCATCAGCACCTATTGCTTCTTCCCAACCTGATGTCATAACACTATGCTTGAGACATCACAGTTATTCCCACAGCAACAGACTGTGATGTCACAACAGAGCATTATGATATCAAGTGGGAAGTAAGTTATAGAGGCAGATGAGATCTAAGGGATAAAGATCCTGTTTTTGTAGGAATTAACGAACCTCATGGACAAAATTGTTCCCAGAGTCGGAGATAACAAACTCATAATCCTGGGGTATGTAAACCTTAACTGGGATAGTGGGCATGTTAAGCAGTTTGAGCCTCTGCTTGCTAACCTTGCCCTGACCCAGCTCATCCAGGAATCAACTAGGCGGACAGCAAATGGATCCTCCAGCAACTTACTGGACTAGATCATGTCTAACCATCCTGACAGGATCTCATCAGCGGGTACATTATCTGACTCCATCTCTGACCACTCACGGTTTTCTGTGTATGGAAAATTCCCACCCCAAAATTCCACACAAAATTATGCATGTCAGAAACTACTCTAGATTCGATACTGAGGAGTTCCTGGAAGACCTAAGAGTTACTGACTGGTCTGGGGTGGTGGTGCCACTGACCCCTGGGCAGCAACTTTACTCCCTCCACCTTTGGGGTCTTGTAAGACAAGACATGCTTCCAAGGTCACCCGAGGGTGAGGGGTCCTACCCTCTGATTAAATGGGAATCTCCTAGCCCAGATGCGGGAGACAAATAAGTGTTGGGCTCGTTCCAAAGGTACCAGTGATCCCATGATTATTCAAAGGTACAGACACCTCAGGAACAAGTGCAAAAAGGCATCAGGGCAGCAAAGAGTGACTTCTGCAAGTCCTCCCTACTAAGCTCTCCCAGTAATCCCAGGAGGTTCTGGAGAGATATTAAATCCCTAGTCAGTGGATCCTCCCATCCGGGAGTTACGGACATGGTCATAAATGGAGTCTCCTGCAATAATCCCCATACTATTGCTAACTCCCTAAATAATCACTTCTCTGACCTCTCTGCCTTCACAACCCTCTTCTCACCTGATAAGGCTCTGTCCCACCACCTTCCCTCCACGCTGCTGGAGGGTCACCCTCCTTGTCAAATGTTCCACCTCAGGGCTGTATCAGTTCAGGACTTGCAGAAATGCCTAGCTGGCCTCTCCCAGTACTCCAGTCCTGGTCTAGACAACCTGGAGCTTAAACTCCTTAAGCTTGGTGCTGCACACATTGCCTCACCGGTAACCTTTATCTTCAACCTATCCTTTGGTCTGGGGACCATCCCAGATATCTGGAAAGAGGCGAGGATTATCCCCGTACTGAAGCAAGGAAATCCCAAAATACCTGACAATTATCGACCGATTGCCATTCTCCCAACCCTTAGCAAGCTCCTTGAAAAGGTAGTGGCTGAGCAGCTTTCAGAATATATCCACTCTCATGAACTTCTGTCTCCAGCCCAGCATGGCTTTCATAAGGGACACAGCACCACCACAGCCTTAATCTCAGTTACATCAAGTATGCGGACAGCCATGGACCAGGGCAAACTCTCTGGTGCAATATTTATTGACCTGTCCAAAGCCTTTGACCTCGTTAACCACAAACTGCTTGGTGCACAGTTGTGGTCACTTGGCCTCTCCCCCCATGCCATGAAATGGCTAATGGGTTATCTACATGGCAGAAAGCAGCATACCTGTTTCAATAAAGTCCTCTCCGAGCCCCTACCGGTGACCTCCGGAGTGCCTCAAGGCTTGGTACTGGGTCCCCTCCTCTTTTCCCTCTTCATCAATCAACTACCCATGGTTGCTACCAGCTGTAGCGCCACCTTGTATGTAGATGATCTGGTAATCCTGGCTCACTCCCAGAATGCCACTACCCTAAACCAGAACCTGACCGATGACTTTAACAGGGTATTGTCATGGGTTACTAGTCACAAGCTGGTCCTGAACCTGAAAAAGACACAGGCTATGCGCTTTGGCTCAATGGCTAAAATCAAAGCCTCATCGGCCTGCTTACACGTCACCAACGCAGATGGATCCCCACTACCCATAGTGAGCTCCATCAAATATCTGGGAGTAACACTTGACCCCCAACTTGACATGGGTAAACATACCCTTAACATCTGCAGGGTGGCAAACTGCAAACTGGGTCTGGCCTATAGGGCCAAATATAACCTTACACCGGCAGCCAGGCTTGCCCTAGCAAAGGGTGTGCTCCTTCCCTCCCTCAGCTATGGACTGCACCTATTTGCTCGCTCTCCAAAGACACATCTCACCCGGTGGTACACTGCTTACAATAACATTTGTCATTTTGCCTTGGCTGCCCCCCAACTCACCCACCGTTGTGAGCTATATGAGAAACTCTGCTGGCTCTTACCAGCTAGATACCTTGATTTTGGTTTGGGATGCCTCTCTGGGAAAGTGATCAGAACTAGCACCCCCCAGGGGCTGGCCTGGCTTCTGCGTAAGCTGAATCTCACCCCCTACCAACTTAGGTCTCTCACATCAGGGATGCTCAAAGTCCCTCCTACCCGGACCCTCATGGGGGATCGGGACTTTCCCATAAGTGTGCCCAGACTCTGGAATTCGCTGCCTGTGGATATCTGAGCTGCCCCCTCTTATCTGAGTTTTTGAAATTCCCTGTGGAGTTTCCTAAAACTAGCATCAGAGTGTGACTGCCCCAACCCTCCCTAGAGTAAAGTGTCAAATTGTTTTGTCTGAACCTCTCAGGTGTCTCCATTGAATTCCTGGAGATATTTTCCCCACTATATCAATGACTTCTGACTACTCCTGCCTAAAAAGCCTTGGGCATTTTTACACCCATTATTGCTCCATGGTCATAGGCTAACCATGACATATTGCACCTTGGTCACTTGGTAGAAACTTGTACTACCAAGTGTTTCTGTTTTTGTCTAACATGTGCATATTTAGAAAAATGTGATGAGCTGTATATGCCTGTCCACAATCCAACTAGCCTAGGGGGTGTATACAACAATGTTATAAGTTATATTATGAACAATCCAGTCCTTGAGCTGTGCTTCACTCCTATGTATGATGACCTGTATATATCTGTCAGTTGAACTAGCTAGTCTAGAGTGTATAATCTGAAATGTGCTTACTACTGTATGTTTCCCCTAGCATCAAATGATGCATTTCCCTCATGTTTGTTTACTGTGACAAAAACTGTACTCTTGCCATGTCTCTCTGACAGTTGTTCCTCATGTTGTACTCTCCTGGGTCGTTCCTGAAAATAGGCATAATACTTGTCTAGTATACTTACCCGGTAAACAAAAGCTAAATAAATAAATTTATTGAACAACAAATAATGAAGTGGATAAATCTATACAGCATATGTGAAATACTGGCTGAATTGTGTCCAACTATTATGTTTCCCAAGGTGTTTTCAAAGGCATCAGCTGCTCTTTAAAGTAAGTACTGTAATCACAGATAAAATTACCAAACAAAAAACACAAATCTAGGAGCACATGGCCCTCCAAAGCAACTTGGGAGCAATTTGGATTACAAAAAGCTTGGTTTTTAAATAAATTTAAAGCATTTTTCTTGTTCTGACAAGCACACAGATTTCTCTCTTCTCTCTCCTCTCTCTCTTTACAACACTGCACTGAGACAGCCTACTCCACATGGTATACAGGATGTTTCAGCAACAGGTGATCTCCAGTCCCATTGTACATTGCAAACTTTGCCTCTGTACCAAACTTCACCAGTGAAGTTGCAACTTTGCGGGCTTGTGAGATTTTGTCTCTGTGCCTAACTACGCCAGTAAAGTTGCGACTTAGCATTTCATGGAGTCATCATTTATCCATGAAGTTGTGACTTACAGAGCAGATTAATTAGCAAAATGAGGTAAATTCATTAATTTATTTATGAAGGAAAGTTTTACAACTTTCATATTACTACTGAAGAATTCCACCTTTTAAAAATGTGCCCTTTAATTAACACATACTAATTGCAGGACCTGGTACAGTATATTCACTCTTCTCAGCCACTTTGGCCTAGTGAAAATGCTGCACAGCTTCTACTGGCAGTCTATTAGAAAACAAAGCAAAAATAAACACCAGTTAATAGTAGCATGGCTTATTACATTCAGTGAGACACTATAAAAGACTATTACTCACTTGTACATGCTCTAGATTTAAAATAACTAGTTACACTTGATCTCATAAATCAAATACTTAATACACTAGAGAATACTTATTTAAAGTGCATAATTATGTTGGTCCAGATTCTTTGATCTGGTCCAGTCTATTAGGTATTTTCTTCCTCACAGTCTCATGGTCTCAGCAGCTCCAGACACCCATGCTCAGTTCTCCTTTCTTCTACGCGCCACACTCCATGACAACTCATAATAATTTGCATCTGCACCTTATTTCTTTCTCAATGGACCACGAAAGCTGATACAAAAGTATATTAATTCAAGGTAGCATTTTTGGAACAGAGAATCTTCAAATGAAAAAAATCTGCTAATCTTTAAAGGAGGCAAAATGGATACCTTTTACATCATAAAGGAAGAAGACAGTGAGTCAAACCATCTAGTCAGTTATGAAGCTGGTTTAATATTTTATCTTGAACATATCTTATTCCTAAATTATTTCTGATGTGAACAAATTTGAATTGATGAAGATTTGTATTACTATTTAGTTTCCCCCTATGTGTTACATGAACTTTCTATGGACTTTAGAGTACTTTAAAATGCCTCAGTACTATTTATAGATAATGGTTTATTTTGGACCTTTTTAATCAATAAAACTTTATTGAAGTCAGTAGGATAACAGAAACACAACACATATCAACATTTTTTGGCAAATGGACTTTTAAAAATCCTGATTCCTGATTGGCCCGAAGCTGTCTCTAGGGCATACATTTATTTCTTAACAATGCCAACTAAACAAGTGCCAGTGCCACGCTACTTCACCAGCCCATATCACTGTGCCACATTAATCCTGAAATTTGAAATACCTCCACAAAGCATTTCTCACTTTGGCTTTCCATTCTCCAAGAAACAACCCCCGATGCTTTGTAAACAGTTTAAGAAATTCAGTGTTTAAGATCTTGTGCCTATTGCCACACAAATCAAAGACTTACTGTTTCTGTACTTGCTTTTAACTGTTTTCTGTACCTTGTTTGCTGTGGAATGTATAGCCATCCTTGACCTCCGTTTTCTTACTTCTGGTCATATTCCTGACTTTTGTGCAACACTTCACAATAGACAGCTGCTGAACAGTTAGTTAGGAAACAAAACAATTGCTTTCTTTTTTTTTTACTTATTTTGTGCACCACATGTACAGTCATCCTTGACCTCCCTTTGGCTATTTCTTGTCCTGATCCCAACACAACAAGTGACAACAGACAGAATGGAATGGTCCTCCCCACTAACATTTTTACAGCTAGTTCTCCCTGCTAACATATTTACTGGTAGGTGGGATGAAGGGTGTTGCGGACACTTCAGCAACTAAACAGCAGCTGGGTCGGGGAAACAGTGAGGGTGGGATCCGGGTAGCCTTAACCAAATAATGAGATAACCATGAAAAACAGCAGTGCCCTCTACTGGCAAGTGTGTCAACAGAGGGACTACTTTACTATAAATTTTTTTTCTATTTTTTTGTCATGTTGTCCCTCATATTAATTTTTTTTACACGTTATCAGAATAGCAAGAAACACCCATTTTCTAAGCATAATAATACCCTCCAGGGTGGGCAGTACTGGGATATATCACACCATCCAGGAGCTATAAGACCCCCCGCCTGTGGTGTTGAGCCTCATTACACCCCTGGGCAGTCCAGTATATCCCAATACTACCTACCCTGTTAAGTATTATTGCTTACACAGCAAACCAATACAGTAACCCCTCACTATAATGAATGACTTGGGATCCGGATCGAACATTCATTATACCAAGTCATTCTTTACATCAAGGGATGCCATTCTGGCTGCAAGTGCAGTGATTATCATGGAGTGCAGTATGAATAGTGGCAGCCGAGGCCCTTTCCATTTTTGTTGTTGTTAGTATCTCATCCCCCATTGTGTACTCTTCACCTGGGTTTTTGTTTCCCAGGAGCATTACTTTGCACTTCTTCACATTGAATCTAAGCTGCCATACATTTGACCATTCCTCCAACCTAGCCAAGTCCCTTTTTATCTTTTCTACCCCACCTTGTATATCAGCCCTGTTACAGATCTTTGTGTTGTCTGAAAAGAGTCATACTTTTCCTTCCAGTCCCTCTGCAATGTCACTTATAAAGACATTAAAGAGGACTAATCCCAGTACTGAAACCTGCGGTACCCCACTAGTAACCCTCCTTTCTTCAGAGTGGATTCTGTTTACTATTACCTTCTGCATCCTGTTGTCCAGCCAATTTTTTACCCAGGCTACCACCTTGGGACCCACTCCAAGGCTGGCTAACTTGTTTATTAATCGCTTGTGTGGGACTATGTCAAATGCCTTTGCTAAAGTTTAGGTAGGCCATGTCCACAGCTCTTCTCTGGTCTACTATTTTGGTCACCCAGTCAAAGAAATCTATCAGATTTGTCTGATATGATCTTTCCACTGTGAATCCATGCTGTCTTGGGTCCTGTGCCCCTCTAGCCTCTAGGTACTCAACAATTCTTTCCTTCAGAAGTGATTCCATTATTCCCTACCACTGAGGTCAAACTAACAGGTCTGTAGTTTCTGCCTCTGCCTTGCTCCCACGTTTGTGAAGTGGAATCACATCTGCCCTCCTCCACTCTCATGTATCACCCACCCTCCCATGATTTGTTAAAGAAGGTAGTCAGTGCTGTCACTAGTTCTCCCCTTAGTTCTTTTAGAATTCTGGGGTGAATCCCATCAGGCCCCATTGCCTTGTCCACCTTGAGTTTTAAAAGTTCTTTCAGAACCCTTTCTTCTGCGAATGGATTGGTGCTAACCCCCCTATCCAGAGGTGTTTCTATTGTTTAGTTTAGGTACCTCCCCCCTCTTCTTTGTGAATACTGAGCAGTGTTCATTCAGTATCCCTGCTTTTTCACTGTCACCCTCTGTCCACATTCTCTCCCCTTTATTATGCCTCACTATCCCTACTTTGGTCTTTCTTTGCTCCCTAAAGTACCTATGAAAGATTTTATCCCCCTTCTTAGCACAGTTGGCTATCTTTTCCTCAGTTTGGGCCTTTGCAATTTTTAACTGATTTAAGTCTCTGTCCTGCTCCTTCTGTGTTTCCTTATATTTCCCAATTGCTATCCTTTTCTCCTTAACCTTCCATGCCACCTCTTTTGAGAATCAAAGTGGCTTTTTCCTTCTTTTTGTTTTGTTGATTTACTTTACACAAAGGCTTGTTGCCTCTGTGATGGCAGTTTTGATTTTTCCCCATTGTCCTTCCAACCCTCCTTCTTACCTGTTTGCTAGTGCTTTTCTGTGGCACTCTCCCATTTTGCCAAACTCAGCCATCTTAAAGTCCAACACCCTTGCTTTTGTATGACTTGACTCTACAGCTGTGTTTATTGTGAACCACACTGCTTGGTGGTTGCTTGTTCCCAGATGGCTACCCACTTCTAAATCTTAGATCCTCTCTCCATCCAGAGTACCAGGTCTAAGATTGCTCCCTCCTGAGTGGGTTCCACCACTAGCTGTCTGAGGCATGCCCCCTGTAGGGCATTGAGAATGACCCTGCTCTTGGACGTGGCTGCAGTAAAAGTGCTCCAGTTAACATCTGACATATTCAGGTCCCCTAGCAACAGTATCACTCTTTTTTCTGACATTCTAAGGATGCCTTCTATCATTTCCTTGCCCATTGCCTCCTCCTGAGATGGGGGTCTTTAAAAAAACCTGTGTGGATTGTGGTGCCATTTCCTGTCTCCTGGGTGACCCGCAGTGCCTCCTCCCCTCCCTGTTTACCCTTTAGTTCTGTTGCTTTGATTCCTTACCTTGTGTAGAGAGCTTCTCCTCCTCCTCTTGTGCCCTCCCTGTCCCTCCTGTAGATTGTGTAGCCTGGTATGTTGACATCCCAGTCATGGTTCTTTGTGTACCAAGTTTCTGTGACTGCAACAATATCCAGGCATCCCTCTTCCATCAATGCCACTAGTTCAGGGAGCTTGTTACCCAGATTATGGGTATTGGTATTCATTGCCCTCCATTTTTTGATGGCCTTACCCTTTTTGGGTCCATCCCTGTCCTCACTGCCTTTTCTGGATTTAAGCCTGTCCTACTCCCTATCAACTTCTACCTTTGTGTCTATTTTACTGACTACCCTGTTTTGTTGGGGAGGGATAGGATTTCCTGCTTCTTTTCAGTGCCTTCCTCCTTGGCTAGTTTAAATGCTTGCCAAAGAAGCATTTTAAACTCTATCACCTAGGATCCTGGTTCCCTCCCGGAGAGATGCAGATCACCATGCCAGTATAGGTCTGTATCCCTCCAGGTGGACACCAGTCACCAATGAAGCCAAATCCCTGAGCTCTGCACCAGCTTTTCAACCAGTCATTGAATCCCATGCTGCAGAGTACCCTTGCCTCACCCGTGCCATAGACAGGCAACACTTCTGAGAAAGTTACTCTGCATGCTACTTGTATAAGGCTCTGCCCCAACTCCACAAACTCCTGCTGCAATGCTCTGATCCCATTCCCAGCCAGGTCATTTGTCCCTAGGTGGACAACGACATCCAGCTCCCTCCCCTGTGCAGCTGCTCCCATGATCCCTCCAAGCCATGGTACCAGGCAGGCACCTTACCTCCCTCTCTCCTTCCTTCCCCAGTTCTACCCACCTAATGATCGAATCCCTCACCAGGAGTTGTTTCCATCTCCCATGGGGTCCTGTGCCATCCTCCTGTGGGTCTCCTTTGTGGAGGTTCCCAGCATTCTCCTTGGTCTCCACTGCAGAGGAACTAAGCTCAGTCACAACAGCAAATGAATTGTGGAGAAGCACAACTGGAGGGATGCACCTCTGTTCCACCACCCTCACCCTAACCCTCACCCTCCCTTTGCCCACTGTGGTCCAACCGCTCCTCTTTCTTGGCAACCTCTGAGGCAGTGGTGCCAACTTTAATACAAATCTTTTGCATAGTGTATATAATAGAGTTATAAACACTGTGCAAAAGTGTTTATAATAGAGTTATACAGTGTGGAAGTATAATTCACTTCATGCAATCTAATTGATATGTTTTATTTTTAAACATATCTTGTGTTAGTTCCTCCCCCCCACCCACGCCCTATCTATAATAATCAATCATATCTATACTGGTCTATACATTCACATTGATTCAGTTAATTGATTTTTCTTCTGTGGGTGTATTAGAGTTGCAGTAATGGTGGTAACATCCTTACTATTTCATTCCAGGAGGTATTACCAAGGCCACTTTCCCCATTTATATCATCCATCAATTTTTCATGGTACAATATGTTTTTGAAATGATTACTCCATTTATTTATTTCAAAATCAAGACGCCTGGTGGAGTTTAAATTTTCTAATATTAATCTTTTGGTAGCCATGGTGGCTAATGCAATTATTTGTTTTGCTTTTTTCCTACTTCCAATACTTCAAAATAATTAAGGATAACATTTCAAGGTTAAGGGGTATATGTATTTTTATAATTTTCTCAATTTCTATTTTTGTTTGTTGCCAGCATAGTAAGATTTCCTTACAGTCCCAAAGTAAATGGAAGTGTTCTTTTTTTCATTGCAATCATGCCAATTTGATTGTGAATAACTGTTATCAATATGCCTTTGCTTGTACAGAGTAATGATTGCTCTATCCATAATCTTAAACTGGATGGATTTGTTTTTTGCATTGGTATATAGTTTATTATTTTGCATTTGAATGAATTTCCATTTAATATTATCCCATTTACTCTTTATGTCTTCTTCCCATTTAGATTTAGATTTCTGAATTATTTTTCTGCTTTTTGGTGTTCCTGATAATGAACAAATCGTAGAAAAATTCCATTATTCTGATCTTATTTTTGTGTCCAGATTATTCATTTCTTTTGTTATGTCCAAATATGAATTTGAGGTTTTTGCTTTACTGGCAAAATATATTTATCAAATGTGTTCTTTATTATTATGTATTTTCGCCAAGCATTTTGAATTTGCTGTTCTTGACATTTAATTAAAAATGTGGAACCTGAAATGAAAATGCAATCTTTTAAGTAATCAATCCAGTTTACCAGACCAAGGATTTGTAGTTCTGTTTTTTAATAGTTGTGGCATTATGTTCGTTACATATTTTATTATTTCCAGCAATACTGGCAGTAAGCTTAAAGTTATTTACAGGGAAAATGTATTAACTTTAATACAAATCTTTTGCACAGTGTTTATAATAGAGGTATAAACACTGTACAAAAGTGTTTATAATAGTTATTAATATTAATAAAACTTCTAGGGCATGGCAGTATATCTTGAATGTTTAAGTTAGATTTTTCTTGTCTTAATACCTTTTGACTTAAGGACTGATAGGAACCATCATCTTCCAACAAATGTTTTCCAGGGTTTATCCATTGTATTGATTGTTTCATTTTGCAGCCCAGTAGTAGTAAATTGGGTCTGGACAACTAATACCACCTACTTTGCATAGCATAATCAATTTATCCCATGCAATTCTAGGAACTCCACCTCACCATAAACATATTTTTAATATTTTCATATTTGTTCGATCCATGTTACAGATATTTCACCAGTGTACCTTGATATAAAAACATCAAATGAGGCATGATCATCATTTTCAATGTTTCAGTTTTACCCCATAAGGTTACAGCCTTGTCTTGCCAAGAGGTCAATATATTTGTAATTCTGCCCAATGTATAATTTAAGGTTCTGTTCCATTGTTTTTGCAAATTTTTGTTAACTGGATTCCTAAGTATTTTATTGAGTTATGAATTTTCATTTCTGCTATTGTTTCATTTTTATTTTAGCTTATTAATGCACAAAATCATAGATTTAGACTTATTAATGTGTACTTAGAGAGTTCAGAATATTTATTAATTTCTGTATTAATTTTGGGTGTGTTTCTTTGGATGTGTGATCATTATTGAAATATCATCTGCATATATGTTTTGTTTGAAGTGATTTATTTCTCCTTCAGACCCAGTTATTGATTCATTTATCCTAATGTGATTCCTTAAAGGATTATTTTTTTAATTTATTCCATGTGATGTGATGGAATGCCCTGCTCACTGAGCCAAAGCTTATACCCTACAGAGCACAGGGAGGAAGATGACAGCTGACTGACTTGTTGGGGGAGCACACAGACAATATGCAAGAAGGGTCACTGGTGGCTGGTTGGTAGATTTCATTTCACACACACACACACACACACACACACACACACACACACACACACACACACAGTATTTATACACCACCTAGGCCAAGGGCCAATGCTGCAGATGTAGCTGCTACCCACAGAGATATAGGGACCCTGGCCTAACCCTTTCTGACACAGTACTTTCCCTTCAATGATTTTTCTTTTATTCCACATGATGTGATGGAATGCTCTGTCCACTGAGCCAAAATTTATACCCACGGAGTGAGACTAGGGAGGAAGATGACAGATGACTGTCTTCTTGGGAGGGGTCACACAAACAGTATGCAAGAAGTGGCACTGGTGACTGGTTGGCAGATTTTATTATATACACACACACACACACACACACACACACACAGTATTTCATACACTACCTAGGCTAAGGGTAAGGGCTGATGCTGCAGGTGCTGCTTAAACCCACAGAGATTCAGTGACCTGGCCTAACTCTCTGTAATACAGTACTTTGCCTTCAAGGATTTTATTGGATTTTTTATTTATTCCACATGATGTGATGGAATGCCCTACTCACTGAGCCAATGATTATATCCCACTGAGCGGGGACAGGGAGGAAGATGACAGATGACTTATTTCTGGGAGGGGGGTCACACAGACAGTAATCAAGAAGTGGCACTGGTGACTGGCTGGCAGATTTTATTACACACACACACACAGTATTTCACACAGTACCTAGGCTAAGGGTAAGGGCTGATGCTGCAGGTGCTGCTTAAACCCACAGAGATTCAGTGACCTGGCCTAGCTCTCTGTAATATAATACTTTGCCTTGGAGGATTTTATTGAATTTTTTTATTTATCCCACATGATGTGATGGAATGCCCTACTCACTGAGCCAAAGCTTATACCCCACCTAGTGGGCTAAGGGAGGAAGATGACAGATGACTTATTTCTGGCGGGGGGGTCACACAGACAGTATGCAAGAAGTGGGTGGCACTGGTGACTGGCTAGCAGATTTTATTTCACACACAAAATTTATTTCACACACCACCTAGACTACAGGCTGATGCTGCAAGCACGGCTGCTACCAACAGAGAATCAGGGACCCTGCCTGGCCTAACCCTCTCTAACACAGTACTTTCCCTTCAAGGATTTTATTTTATTTTTTTAATTATTCCCTTTAATGTGATAGAATGCCCTGCTCACTGAGCCAAAGCTTATATCCCATTGAGTGAGCACAGGGAGGCAGATGACAGATGGCTGACTTCTTGGGGGGGGATCACACAGACAGTATGCAAGAAGTGGCAGTGGTGCACTGATGTCAATCTGTCAGATTTTATTTCACACTCACACACACACACACACACACACAGAATTATTTCATACACCACCTATGCTAAGGGTGATGCTGCATGCACTGCTGCTGCTCACACAGATTCAGGAACCCTACCTGGCCTAACCCTCTCTGACACAGTACTTTTTTCCTTCAAGGATTTTTCCTTAATTTATTCCACATGATGGGAAGGAATGCCTGCCCACTGAGCCAAAGCTTATATTCCACTGAGCAAGCACAGGAGGCAGATGACAGATGACTGATTTCTTGGGGGTCACACAGTATGCAAGAAGTGGAACTGGTGCACCGATGACTATCTGATAGATTTATTACACACACACACACACACACACACACACGTCACCTACGCTAATGATGATGCTGACATGCTGCTGCTACTCACACAAATTCAGGGACCCTGCCTAGCCTAACCCTCTCTGACACAGTACTTTCCCTTCAAGGATTTTATTATTTTATATTTTTATTTATTCCACATGATGTGATGGAATGCCCTGCCCACTGAGCCAAAGCTTATAACCCACTAAGTGATCACAGGGAGCAAGATGACAGATCACTGGCTTCTTGGGGTAGGTTCACACAGACAGTATACAAGAAGTGGCACTGGTGACTGGCCAGCAGATTTTATTTCACACACAGAATTTATCCACCTAGGCTATGGCTGATGCTGCAGGCACTGATGCTGCCATCAGAGAATTAGGGACCCTGCCTGGCCTAACCTCTCTGACAAGTACATTCCTTCAAGGATTTTATTTTGTTATTTATTCCATGTGATGTGATGGAATGCCCTGCCCACTGAGCCAGTGCTTATACCCCACCGAGCAAGCACAGAAATGAAGATGACAGATCAATTACTTTCCAGGGAGGTCACACAGACAGTACGCAAGAAGTGGCAGTGGCACTGGTGACTGGCTGGCAGATTTTATTTCACACACACAGAATTTATTTCACACATCGCCTAGACTACAGGCTGATGCTGCAAGCACGGCTGCTAACAACAGAGAATCAGGGACCCTGCCTGGCCTAACCCTCTCTGACACAGTACTTTCCCTTCAAGGATTTTATTTTATTTTTTTAATTATTCCCTTTAATGTGATAGAATGCCCTGCCCACTGAGCCAAAGCTTATATCCCATTGAGTGAGCACAGGAGGCAGATGACAGATGGCTGACTTCTTTGGGGATCACAGACAGTATGCAAGAAGTGGCAGTGGTGCACTGATGTCAATCTGTCAGATTTTATTTCACACACACACACACACACACACACACACAGAATTATTTCATACACCACCTATGCTAAGGGTGATGCTGCATGCACTGCTGCTGCTCACACAGATTCAGGAACCCTACCTGGCCTAACCCTCTCTGACACAGTACTTTTTTCCTTCAAGGATTTTTCCTTAATTTATTCCACATGATGGGAAGGAATGCCTGCCCACTAAGCCAAAGCTTATATTCCACTGAGCAAGCACAGGGAGGCAGATGACAGATGACTGATTTCTTGGGGGGGATCACACAGTATGCAAGAAGTGGAACTGGTGCACCGATGACTATCTGATAGATTTTATTACACACACACACACACACACACACACACACACACACACACACCACCTACGCTAATGATGATGCTGCATGTGCTGCTGCTACTCACACAAATTCAGGGACCCTGCCTAGCCTAACCCTCTCTGACACAGTACTTTCCCTTCAAGGATTTTATTATTTTATATTTTTATTTATTCCACATGATGTGATGGAATGCCCTGCCCACTGAGCCAAAGCTTATAACCCACTAAGTGATCACAGGGAGCAAGATGACAGATCACTGGCTTCTTGGGGGTAGGGTCACACAGACAGTATACAAGAAGTGGCACTGGTGACTGGCCAGCAGATTTTATTTCACACACAGAATTTATCCACCTAGGCTATGGGCTGATGCTGCAGGCACTGATGCTGCCATCAGAGAATTAGGGACCCTGCCTGGCCTAACCCTCTCTGACAAAGTACTTTCCCTTCAAGGATTTTATTTTGTTATTTATTCCATGTGATGTGATGGAATGCCCTGCCCACTGAGCCAGTGCTTATACCCCACAGAGCAAGCACAGAAATGAAGATGACAGATCAATTACTTTCCAGGGGAGGTCACACAGACAGTACGCAAGAAGTGGCAGTGGCACTGGTGACTGGCTGGCAGATTTTATTTCACACACACAGAATTTATTTCACACATCGCCTAGGCTACAGGCTGATGCTGCAGGCACTGCTGCTACCAACAGAGAATCAGGGACCCTGCCTGGTCTCACCCTCTCTGACACAGTACTTTCCCTTCAAGGATTTTATTTTATTTTTTTATTTATTCCACATGATGTGATGGAATGCCCTGCCCACTGAGCCAAAGCTTATACAAGATGACAGATCACTGGCCTCTTGGGGGGTCACACAGGTAATATGTAGTCAGGAACCCTGCCTGACCTAACCCTCTCTGACACAGCACATTCCCTTCAAGGATTTTTATTTTTATTTATTCCACATGATGTGATGGAATGCCTATTGAGCCAAAGAGTGTATAATAAAAAATAAAATAATAATAATAAATCCTCACTGAAGTGACTTAGCAGTGAGTACAGGCAGGAGAATTGAGAACTAACTTGTTGTTTGGGGGCAATTGGACAAACAGCAAGAAGGCTAACTGGGAATGGTATGGTATGGGTGGCATAGTTCACCCCTTCTGCTGCTCCAAAAAAGGAAAACTGGCAGTCTGGCTCTGGCACTTCAGTCTTTTCTCTTCATGTCTTTCTTGACTCACTCACTCACTTACCCCAGTCTCAAAGTTTCTACTCTCCTCCATGAGTCATCTCTCCCAACTTCCCAATCCCGGACTCCCACACCCGCACGTGACTCAGTCCTCAGCTCTAATCTTCTCCCAATCCCGAGTCCCTGATTACCTACCCCAAGTTTTCTTTTAATTCTTTTTTTAAATAAATATATAAAATAATGTAATTCTTTAATTTTTTTTCTGAGACTGCAAGTCAACTTCTTTCTTGCCCAACGGGCAAATGCAAGCAGCATGCACAAGCACAGGATCACAGAGCAGCCTGAAGAAGCTGCTGCTTCTTCTCCATACTGTATTCCTCTGTGTAGCTCCTAAAGTGGAATACATGGGTTGCTAGGGTAATCCCAATCAGGTGCCACCTTAGGAAGATGGACAGCTTGGCCATTCAGTGAGGAACCAGAGTCTTGTCTCTAGCCTGTCATGTTGGTTCCTCCTGCTCTGGTGCTTCTTGTGCTGCATTTCCCATGATACTATGGCCATCTGAACCGATCTGAACAACCGCAAGTGTTCAAAAGCCATTAGTTTACGAACACTTCGGCATGTTCGGGTCAGTTCGTATTTTTGACGAGACGGTTCGCAAACCCTAATCTAGTCCCTATTAGAATGTCTCAAAGAATCATGGTTGAAGAGAGGCACCTCCTTCTTGGTTGGGAGATCTGCTTATATCATAATATTTTTATCTGCTCCATCAAGTATTTTACCCTTACCTGCTTGCCTCTCTTTGCTGCTTGTTCCAGAAATTATTGCGTGATATATGAGTGTTATTTTTCCCATAAGGAATCAGTGACATAAAAAAATCATAGTACCATCACTCTGACATCAGAAAGTCATAATATTATAATTCTGACATCAAATAAATAGTACCGTATTATAAGATGGAATATTTGGAGTGTTCCATATGTTCAGTAGCTAGGCTTGTCATTCCATTTCAGGATTTTACGACATCATAAACTACTGAAACTTTGCTCTCATTGTTTAAGATATCACCAGAACCTCTTTGATGGAATTACAGCCTTGTTATTGATGAGTCACTATCTTTATTCTGTTTATAGGTAAGAACCATATGTGGCAATTAGTAAATTCACACAGAGTTTGAAGAAGGTATATCTTTCAAATATTATTTAGATATTATTGTATTGTTATCATTTCTTTAAGTTTTGTAACCAGCCTCTCTCTTCTACCACCTTGATGCAGGCTACTACAGCACAATCAGTGGATTAAGCCAAACCCTGAGAGCTGTTCTCTAGGAACTTTTGCCTGAGTCTGAGTATTTTGTATTGTGGTGGCCTGACTCAGCAAAGAGCAGGAAACTAGAGCATGAATATTCATGATTCTGCCCTTTTGCCAAAGACCTATAACAGGGGAAGGCATATGGGCAGTGGGAGCTGGGTCCAGATAGAGAGAGAAGACAGAGAGGCATATTATCTGCTTGTTTGCAGATGACACCAAGATCTGCAACAGAGTGACTAATCCAGACGGAGTGGAGAGAATGAGGAGGGATCTGTGGAAGCTTGAACAATGGTCTGAGGTGTGGCAACTGAGGTTCAGTTTAAATAAGTGCACAATAATGCACCTGGGATGAGGGAACCCTGTGGAGAGCTACAGGTCAGGAGACAAAAGACAAATGGAAGGAGGAGATAGGGACTTATAAGGGGAGGCAAAAAAGTGGCAAAAGTCATGGAGTGGAAAGGAGAGAACAGGTTACTATGAAGAGAGAGGGAGTGGGCATTTGTGAAGGGCCTTCAGAAAATAGTTTTGCACTGCTAGAGAGGAAGAAGGTGGAGGAGAGAAATGATGAAATTAGAGGAGTAATTGATAAATGCCTGGACCAAACTGGAGCAGGGGGAAATTCTGCTCAGATAATTGCAACAGGGGTAAAAGGGGGAAATAATGTGCAAGAGGAAGAAGAGGAGCTGGAAATGAGAGAGGGAGATGAATGGAAGCAAGCAGGGAGTAAGAGGGGTGGAATCTTAGTGCTGGGGGACCCAGTACTAAGAGGAGTCAGGTGGGGTAGCAAGGGGAGAGCATAGTCACATTTGGGTGGAGGCCATGTCAGGAATGACAGCGGAAAGGGTGGGACAATCTGTTCTGAAATATGCTAGAAGGGGTAGGGACAGGCCTCATTTAATTATACATCTTGGGACAAATGACCTGGCTGATAAGACAGTAGATATAGTCCAGAGGAGGTTTGAGGAACTAGCACAATTATGTGAGGGGGCAGGAAGATCAGTAACTTTTACAGAGATACTTCCAGTGCCAAAGGCAAGCACAACAAGAAAGCTGGGAATAGAGGAATTTAACAGATGGCTAAGAACCTGGTGTTGTGCTAAAGGGTATGGGCTGTTGGGGGTGGGAGGGAGCTGGGAGGACAGTAGTCTCTATGTCAAGGACAGACTACACTTGGAGTGAGGAGGGAAGAAAGTGTTGAAACAGAGGATGGAGGAGTACAGAGAAAGTTGGGAATTTAAACTAGGAGTGAGGGGTGTCAATTGGGGAAGAGATATGCAGAGACCACAGCTTGGGAAACCATATGAGCTACCCCCATAACAGTGACAAAGGACGAATGGCAAGTACTATTGGTGATGCTAGGAAAGGGGGGCAGGATGGGAAGGGGGAAGGGTGGATGGTGGGTACCCTTAATGCTAGGAGCCTTGGGAGGAAAACTGCAGAGTTACAGGTTCTCATGGCAGAGGGAGAGGTGGACATTGCAGCCATCACAGAAACATGGGCCAACCAATACAATGACTGGGACCTGTCTGTACCAGGGTACAGGTTATTTTGTAGGGACAAGGTGATTGGGAAAGGAGGGTGGGTGGCACTATATGTGAAGGAAGGACTGAAGTGTGTAAGGGAGGAAGGGGAGGAGGGTAGTACGGAGTCACTTTGGATGCAAATCTAGGATTCCAAGAATAGGATTCTTAGAATGGGATTGATGTACAGGCCACCGTCTCAGATGGAGGAGTTAGACAGGGAACTAGCGGGACAGATCAGCAGAACCTGTGAGAAAGGTAGTGTGGTGATTGTGGGGGACTTCAACATGCCAGGAGTGGACTGGAGTACCCTAACAACCAGGAACAGAAGGGAGCAGGTACTGCTGGATGACTTCCAGGACAGCTTCCTGCTGCAAATGGTCAGGGAACCAACCAGGTTAGAGAATACCCTTGACCTTGTGCTGGCAAATGGGGACTTTGTGAGAGAACTTACAGTGGAGGATCCACTGTCAGGAAGTGACCACAACTCAGTATGGCTCACATTGGATATGGGCAAGGAAGGAGTGGAATCTGGCACAAGAGTGCTGGACTTCAGAAGGGCTGACTTTGGGAGGATGGGGGAAGTGGTAAAAGGGTACCTGGCCAGAATTCAATCTAGTATGGACACTAACCAGAGGTGGAGCTCATAAAGCTGGGGATAGTGGAGACAACCAAAACCTGCTGCAAAGCCCAGAGCAAGAAGGCTAGGGCTAAGAAACAGAGCTGGTTGAGCAAGGAGGTTGAGGAAAAGGTAAGGAAGAAAAGAGCTGCCTTTAGGAAGTACAAGAAAACAGGGAGGGAGGAGAATAGGGAGGAGTACTTGACAGAATTGAAGGAGGTGACAAGGGCAGTAAGGGGAGCCAAAGCATCTACGGAACTCAGGCTGGCACAAGGCATTAAGAAGGGGAAGAAGGACTTCTTTAAGTACATCAGGGAGAAAAGGAGCTGTAAGGACCACATAGTAAGGATTAGGAAGGAGGGGGGTTGGGTGGAAGCAGGGTGCAATAAGGCAGAAGCACTAAATGAGTACTTCTGCTCAGTATTTACTAAAGAGAAGAGGGGTGACACCCAAGGTGGGAGAAATGGCAGAGACAGGGGGGAAGGGGTGACAGATGGGGAAATCATGGAGGGCAGAGTTCGAGAGGGTTTGAAGGCACTGAGGGTGGACAAGGTGCCAGGCCCAGATGGCATCCACCTCAGGGTACTGAAGAAGCTGGCAGAGGTCCTTGCAGGACCTTTGGCAGACCTATTTAATGCCTCACTACATTTGGGGTGTGTACCTCAGGACTGGAGGATGGCTCATGTGGTGCCCCTCCACAAGAGTGACCCCAAGGATGAACCGGGAAACTACAGACCAGTGAGCCTCACATCCATCGTGGGTAAGCTAATGGAGACTATCCTGAAGGAGAGGCTGGTGGCCTCCCAGAGGCCAAAGGACTACAGAACAGCAGACAGCATGGCTTCTACAGTGGCAGATCCTGCCAAACCAACTTGGTGGAGTTCTATGACTAGGTAACTAAGCAACTGGACAGGGGCCATGCAGTGGATGTCCTGTATCTAGACTTCAGTAAGGCATTTGACTCTGTGCTGCATGGAAGGCTGGGAAGGAAGTTAGTAGGCTCAGGGGTGGGTGCAAAGCTGGGTGAGATGGGTAGGAAACTGGCTTCAGGGAAGGCAACAGAGGGTGGTGGTGGTGGAGCCTCACACCCAAGGGCAGTGATGAGCGGTGTGTTCCACAGGGCTCGGTGTTTGGACCAGTGTTGTTTGGGATATTCATTGCAGACATATCAAGGGACATCAAGAGCAAGATCAGTCTGTTTGCTGATGATACCAAGGTAGGCACGGTGGTGGATGACCTAGGGGGATGCTGGGGTTGCAGGATGATCTGGCAAAGCTTGAAACCTGGTCATACACCTGGCAACTGGGGTTTAATGCCAAAAAGTGCAAGGTACTGCATTTTGGGATGAAGACCCCAAGGAGGAGTTACCAGCTGGGGGGAGTACAGCTAGCCCAGACAGAGGAGGAGAATGATCTGGGTGTGCTCATTACAGGGTCAATGAATAACTTGGCACAATGTAGGAAGGCAGCTGCAAAGGCCAACAAAATGCTGTTGTATTGGAAGGGTATATCCTCGAGGAGGGAGGAGGTGATTCTGCCACTGTATAGGTCATTAGTTAGACCACACCTGAGTACTGCGTGCAGTACTGGTGCCCATATCTGAAGAGGGACATTAAGTTACTGGAGGGGGTGCAGCGCAGGGCAACAAAGATGATCAAGGGGCTGGGGGACTTATCATACAAGAGGAGGTTGAAGGAGTTGAACATGTACTCACTGGAGGAGAGAAGGGACAGGGGTGACATGATTGAAACCTTTAAATACATGAAAGGAATAAATAATATGGGTACAGAGGGGCTGTTCAAAGTAAGGGAGGGGAGGACCACCAGGGTCCATGATATGAGACTGGAGGGAGGAAGGTTCAGGAGGGAGATGAGGAGACACTTTTTTACAGAGAGGGTAGTGGCTGGGTGGAATGCATTACCTGCGGAAGTGGTATCCAGTAGAACAGTGGACTGCTTCAAAAGGGGATGGGACAGGACAAGGGGAGGGTTAATGAAGGGAAGGTGGAAGGAGGGGCAGCTGCAGAATAGGGGTGCTAGCTGCACATTGAGAGACTTGATAGACCGCTAGGCCTTTATCTGCTGGCAAATTTCATATGTTTGTATGTTCATAGGATGGAGGGGGATTGCTGATGATCACCAAGGAAGAAAGGAACCTGGGGATATCATTTCAGATTACCTAAATTTGTCTAAGCAGAATACAAAGGCTTCAGGAGGGCCAGTGGCATTCTGGGATGCATATGCAGAGGTATCACTAGCAGAAGGCAGGCAGTAGAGATGCTATTGTATAAAACTCTTGTTAGGGGCCTCACCTAGAGTACTGTGTGCAATCTGGAGGTCGACCTTTGTAAGGACATTGACAGGGTGGAGGTGGTTCAGATAAGAGCAACTAAGATGGTACAGGGCTTGCATAAGAAAACATAGTAGGAGAGATTAAAGAACTCAGTATGTACTCACTGGAGGACAGGAGGGATCGAGGGACATGATAGAAACATTCTAGTACTTAAGGGCATAAACAAGGTGCGGGCGAGACATCTTCCAATATAAGAGGAGTACAAGAATGAGGGGCATGATATGAAATTGGAAGGTGGAGTTAAGGGAAATGTGAAGACATTTTTCTTCATAGAGAGGGTGGTGTACACATGGAATAGTCTGCCACAGAAGGTGGTGGGAGGAGGCACAGTGGAGGGATTTAAACTAAAAAGGCCAAGAAACTTGAAGGTGAAATAATAGAACACAAAATAACAAAACTGTTATGAGATGAGAGAGACTACTCTAATGGCCAAATATACAAATGGGTTATGAGCCACGCCACAAATCTAAAGGCAGGCAAAGATTAAGGGGCTAATTTAAAAACACTAACAGACAGTCACATTCTAATGCATCATCACCCTCCTCCACTAAAAGTGCACAATCCTCTGACTCTGAGTCGATAAATACGGGAAGGAACATCATCTCTGCTTCAAAAAAAAAAAGAGAAAAAGGACCAGAAGGGGATGACAAAGAAGAATGTGACTGGGTGACCCCTGTCACAGTGGGACACCCCTGGGATAAATTGAAACCCTTCCCCAAGCAGTTTATATGCTTTGTATAATGTCCAGCATGCTGGTTGGCTGGTTATAAAGTAAGTGCTGAAGTCCTTATAAAGCTTCTGTGCATATTAACCGAAAAACAAAACTAAGAGTACAGTTACAAAATGAGAGGGCATTTTAAATAGAAGAATAACAAAAACATGTGTCTGATTTTGCTAGATGTTAGCAGCCCCCTTCTAAGATATATTTTTCAGCAGACAGCATCAGGTAATTTGACCCTGCAGGAGAGTTTAGGAGAGCACAAAATGTTCTGACCCCAGCTCTGACCTTTAACATTGTTGTAAACAAGTTATGCAATGTACTCCATGTGCCAAATAACTGTTCTCTGTTGTGCAACAGTGGCCCCTAGTGGCTAGTTTTATTTTATGCCTGCTATTAATCAAAGGGCAGGGGAAATTGTTTTTCCAACTGCTAGTGAGCCTATAAAAAGCTCTACCTCAGTGCTAAGAGGATAGATAGGGAGGTCAGCTGAATACTGACTGAGGAAGGTGGAAGACCTCCTGGTAGTATATGTTTTCACAGTTAGGCTGAAGAAAGAGCTTTGGAAACTGCTGAAGCAAAGCAGTTGTCTGATTTATTTTGACTAAGCAATTTTTCTTATTTTCTGTCATTTTATTTGATAAAATAAAATGACAAATGCAGTTGTGTGTTTTTAGCACCTGACTTGTGGTCTGCCTGAAAATGTGTATCCTAAACCCATGCCTGGTGACAGAGAAGAGGAAGCAAATTAATTTGCAGTCGGTCTGCCTTGCAAAATGTTGGAACTGTTAATGAACTACAACTAGTTTAACTGTCATCAATTTGTCTAATAATGCCTTGTCTAATGATCAATTGAGTTTATTGTCACAAGGTCTTTCTTTTGTACTAGTATATCCCCTAATTAGTTTCAAGTTTATTGTGACCTTTTGATTGTTTAGAAAATGTAAAATTAATTTTTTTTTGGTGAATCCATTACCCAGGGAGAGGGGTTATATGGAGCAAGAATCGGAAGTTTGTCAGACTCTGGGGAAAATATGTCCCACTTTTGGATTGCTTTACTGAAGGGAAATAAATCAGGAGCTACACTTGCAGCTCTTAGCTCACAAGAATCTGTTGGTCCTGATTTTGCACAGGTCATGAATATATGCCAGCACGAATCAAGTCCTCAGATTCTTGCCCCTTAGCAGCCAAACCTGTATTTAAGAATCCATCAACTTTCTCGCTTTCATCCCCAGCAGTGAGGCTATATGTGTATTTTAAGAACTTGTCCTTCATGATACTGAAATAAGTATTAAAAAAAAATAAAAAGCAAATTCAGTTGGGACAACCTTGCTGCAGGGGAACATAAGGTGATCTCAGAAATTCAGAAAATGGATAATATAATTGTTAAACTGTCCGATAAGAGAGGGAACATAGTTATATTAGACAAAAAATATTATATGAGGGAGGCTTTTAGGCAGCTCATGCATACTTCAAGCATATCTAAAACTAAAGCAAAACCCTTTGAGGGATTATAAAGCACAACTGGTGGAATTTCTGACATTCTCACTGGACCAAGGGTGGATCACAGATAGAAATGCAGTGAATTTAAATTCAGCCAGTGAAGTGCCCTCGAAGTAGGCACTTCGCATTGTCGGTCCGCAATGTGAAGTGATCACTGTGAAAGGCTCACTTCACCTTGTAATTATTACTTTGCTTTGTCATTCCACCTTAACTCGAAGTAAGGCAGAGAGACAAGTCTATTAGCAGTCCCCCACACATCACATGGCTTACTGTACTGTAAGTCACATACTTAAGCCAGGCAGGAAGGAAGTGGACTCATGCTGTAGGAGACACTTTCACTTTCTCCTGTGCAGAGGAGAGAGAGAGGAGGCAGTCAGAGCAGTTGAAGAAAAAGGGAGGGAGAGAGAGAGCTATCTGGGAGGCGAAGCAGTTTCAAAAGCTTTTTTAAAAGCTACACCCATTCATGTTTTATTGTAGACTGTTTTGTTACTTAATTTGTTCAGTGAATTTCTTTTTTTCTTAGTTTTATTAGTTGTTGTTTGTGAGTGTCAGACTGTGTGTGCCTGTGTTGTGTGTGTCTCATGTGTGACTGTGTGTGTCACTCGGACTGAGGGAGGGCAGTCAAGATGGAGCAGGTAATGTCTGGGGTGGGAGAAGTTCTGTGGCATGACCAGGGAGGAGTTTGCAGGCAGGGGATGGCATGGCCAGTTCATGATGGACTGGAGCAAAATCTTGCTACCCCCCCAGAAGCAGGAGGAGTTGGTGCGGCTGCTGCAGCACTAAGTGAACCACCACCACCACCTCCTCAGGCAGTGGCACCACCACCACCAACACCAGCTGCTGAGTAGGATGTGTCTGAGCAGGATGTGTCTGAATCCCCAGCCCCAAGTGTGGAACCTCAGCACCAGGCTGCCAGTGCATCTGGCTCCCCTCTGCCTGTGCCTGGTCCTCCTGCACCTCCCTGGTTTGGGAGTTCTTTGATTGTGTGGTGGGACAGAAGCCTGGTGAAGTGCTGTGTTTGTGGGGTGGAGGTGCACCATGGCCCTGGAGGAGTCATGTGAGGATTAGGACAAGCGCACCCACATGATCAATCACCACTGGGTGCAGTGGCAGGCTGCTACAGAATGGGCCAGGCCTGCACCTACTGGCCCTTCTGTGGCAGAGGGGCAGCTGTGCATGGCCCTAAGAGGAGGAGGAGGGCACAGCAGCACCTGCTGCCTCCACCAGTGCCACTCCAACCACCACCAGCCACAGCACATCCAGATCCCAGAGAACTGCCTGTAACTTAGCTGACATTGCAGTTTTCTGGAGTGCTGTGGATGCCTCAAATGAGAGGGTGAGCAGTCACAGCAGTTGGAGTGGATAAAGGCCATCAATTGCAGATGATGTCCATGCTCCAGCTATTGCTGGACCATCACGGGATTCCACACTAGTTTTTTTCTTCCACCTTGTGCCCCCACCACCCTCCCTGTGTCATAAAAATGTATTACCCTACCACCCCTTGTATCTTACAATTTTGCACTTTTTTCTTGTCTTCTGTTCTGTATGCATTACAGTTTATATCCTACCCATTTCCTTCCTTCTGTTAAGTGTGCATGCACTGTTTTGATTTTCCTTGTTTTAAGTTAAAATGGGTTGTCCCTGCCATCATTATTTAAACTTAAAGGAGTAGTCCACCCAAAATTTGAAACAGCATATGTTATGCAGAGTATTTTAATTTACATGTAAAGTCCCTTCCCTAGTGTGTCCCTTCCCTCTGTCTGCTATTGGGTTTTACTAAATTGGCCTTCAAGCTTTATGGTAGTTTTGCCACCCATGTGGATCTTCATGTTAAATAGGTTTATTGCCTTTATTGCTCCAACAATGCACCCTGTGTCATGTGACAGTGATTTAGCTAGCCCATTGATTTAGCAAATGCACAGTTCACAACAGCAGATTTATGTAACTGACTAGCAGTTTTGTACAGAAACCCAACTCGCTTAGCTCTGAGATATATGCTAAACTGTAACAGTTGCCACTTGGTCTCACTGCATAATAACAGTTACACAGCTCTGCTGTTGTGCACATAGTAAATCTATGGCTATGCTATATCACTGTCACATGACACAGGGTGCATTGTTGGAGTGATAAAGGCTATAAACATATTTGACATGAAGAAGATCCACAGGGGTCATAAAACTACCATAAAGGTAGCAGGCTAATTTAGTAAAAACTCCTAATAGAAGACAGAGGGAATGACACACAAGGACTTTGAATACAAATCAAAAGTGTCTGCATAACATATGTTTTTATCAAATTCTGTGTTGACTACTCCTTTAACAAAACCAGAAAGGCATAATTTCACATGAATAGATGCCACTAAAATATTTTCACTGCTACTGCAACTGTATTTATGACAAAACAAGGCACACAGTAATGAGACTTGCGTTTTGGCAGTTAGGCTTTCAGTGGTGTGCCTCCTAATGAAGACTTCAGTGGCAAAGTGCAGTGGTCATTGTGTGTGCATTGTTTTGCCATCAATAAAGTTGCAGTAACATTGAACATTTTTTTGTGGCATCTTTTCCTATGGAGTGGTGGCTTTGTGTGTTTTCCTTGCACTTTTGGAGCCAGGTACTGTGTGTCAGCAGCTGTCCACATAGTGCAGTGTGCTTCTTATTTCCCTGATATTTTCCAAGTTAAGAATGTTTACCCTGACATATTTTGGTGCCTCAGTAATATTTACTTTCTGTCATGGAGTGTTTGTTAAAAGCAGGACTGAGCAGTGCAATTATACTGTGTTAAACTGCATGTGTGCAGTGTAGTTTCCTGTGTATGCAGACACTGTCCGCTTCTTGCAAACATGTATATGCCGACTTGTTCCAGTGTTTATGGTATAAAGAATAAAGATAAGAATATATATTGTATATTTTATTTGTACCATCATCAGCAGTGGAGAAAGTCACATAATATGTTTTCAGGTGTCTTGGGCAGTGTGCACCTCAGTCACAGTGCACACATAACTTTTAGAGATCATAGCACAAAAACTCCTGCTTTTCAACAAACCATACCCAACAAATATGAAATATTGCTGAGCCACCCAAAATATTTCACAGTGTACAGATATTATAATGTCAGAAACTATGTAACAGGTCCAGTCCACTGCCACCACACCTGCTTTCTGCATTTTCACAGTAGGGCAGCAGAGAGAAACTCTTCAGAAATTTTGCAAAATATCTGGAAATAGCTGGCAATGTCTGTGGCTACCACTTTGTACACTGTTAGCTGTTTAAAATAAGAAATAGTCAAACTTAAGTCTTATTTAAGAAGCACATGTTCAGTTTTGAGTGAAGTTGACCTTCTTATATTGAAGGAGTAATTTGGTGGGTGACCATAGCTGTATCATCTTTAAACACAAGTATTTCACATGATCAGAGCTTATTTGCAGTCAAAGCTATGCTTGAAAAATCCACACATCATTACCCAATAGAATTTATTTTGATAGCTTTGGAATTCATTTTGAATAGCAATTTTTTATGTTTGATGGTTGTTTTTCTAAGCAGGAAAGGGGAGTTGCAATGGAATCCTCATTAGTTCCCTCCTACGCCAACCTGTTTTTGGGGTGGTGAGAGGGGGTCCTCGAGGACCCCATGGTGGACCTGTTCCATATGCACATCATCATGTTCAAACATTACATAGATGATTTAATAATTCTATGGAATGATCCAGAGTGCATTATTGCAAAATCTGTGGACTATTTAAACAATAATGAAGTAGGTTTAGAATTTGCAGCCAATTATCACAATAAGGAAATAAACTTCCTGGATTTGGAACTACATGGCTTACCTGACAGAAAAGTTAAAACAAAAGTATATAGAAAGCCAACAGCAGGCAACAGTGTACTGCATGGGCACAGCTCTCACCCCAGAACCACTATAGAAGTTCTACCATATGGACAATTACTTCACTTAAAGCAAAATTGTTCTGAACCAGAGGACTACCTAACAGCAAAAATATATTTATTTGAAAGATTGAAAACAAGAGGATAGTCCACAGAAATCCTGGACAGAGCTGCCAAAAGATATGATTTAGTGCAGAAACAAGAATTATTAAAATGTAAGTAGACTCTAAAGGACAATGAAAACATTGCATTTATAATGGAGTATGGACCACGTTCTATGTATTTAAGGGCAACAGTCAGAAAGCATTGGCATATATTTAGGGTGGATAAAAACCTAACAGGCAAATCTGAGAGAGGCCCTTTGTAGCTTTTAAGATGGCAGAAGTCTGAGGGACCTTTTGGTCCAAAGTGAATTTATGACCACCCCAATACATGGCTAGGTAATAAACCACAAGGTTTCTATGTCTGTAAACATTGCTAGACATGCAAATCCTCTGTACAGGAGAGGTGTTTTCTAATCCAGGCAGATTTCATCACTTGCACCACAAAATATGTTGTGTATGCCCTATGGTGCTCCTGCAGGAAATTATATATAGGTGAAACTACCTGAACACTTTAAAGAAAGAATACAGGAGCACTACAGGGCAATACAAAAGCACGACTTAGACCATCCCATAGGAAAACACCTGGTGGAGCAAGAACACCTGGACCAACATAGAATCTCTTATTGTGGTATAGATCATGTCCCCTTTAAACTTAAGTGAGGGGAAAGAGATTTGGAGCTAGAAAAGAAGGAATCCATGTGGATTTTCAGGCTCAAAACATTGAGCCGACATGGTTTTAATGATCACATAAACTGGCAACCTCATATACATTAAAACAGGAAAAAAGTAGATTTTGCTAAAGGAAAATCAGAATATTAGAATTTTGGGACTCTTGCCCTTGTCTCCAAAATACTCATGTTATAAATATGATGTAGAGGTTTATTTTCATGTTAAAGTTTATTTTTGGTAACATCCCTCTAAGAATCAATATATTTAAATTACTATCAGATATTTTTGTCTGAATTTATAAACTGAGCTTTTTCCTTCATTCTAACATTTATGGGATATAATAAGATAGTAGTGAAACAAAGATTTATGTTATTTCTGTCTGGTGCACCATTTTTCTTGTTTTTGTTTTGATCAAATGATTATAGTGTGTGTGATTATACACATTCAAAAGGATAGCAATTGGTAGGTGTTTAATAACTATAGCATCATAGTTTTTTTAAAATATAGTATTAACCTTAATTGTGTTTTTATCATATCTCTTGTGACTGCAGCCCACCTGGCTCAGCAGTGATGATAGCATACAAAAAGGAACTTTCCATTTAGAAATGTGCTTCATCACTAAGGAGAGCTGACCTGAATGGACTTACAATCGGACGTGCGGATCTGGTTACACTGAATGCACTGAATGTCACTTTAAAATCTTATTGCATACAATTAATGGCACCTGTTTCATTATGTATTTAAATCACAAGATTTGCAGCTTGCTCTTGCCTCCTGGTGAAAGGGAGTAAGTGCCCCAAAGTTCCGAGGCTGGAAGTTTGGTGGAGGTAGAAGCTTCTTATTTTTGCACATTAAAGTGGTTAACTTTTCATGCTTACCATTGTAAGTACTATTTTATTTATTTAAAAAAAATACCCTCACTGATTTTTGATTGAGTCTGGAGTGCCGGATATATTTGTTTATATTATGTTTTTATTAAGGGATTTAAACATGCCTGGGACAGGCATAATGGAACCTTAGAGCGGGAAGGAGAGGTGAAAAGTCATTGACCACGTAGGGTTAGAGGCTACAAACTATTGTAGGGCTTATGGGCAGACTGGATGGGCCTAGCGGTCCTTATCTGCTGACAATTTCGATGTTTCTATGTTTCTAGAGAATAGCAGTCTAGACTCTTTGGCTGTGACTAGGCTGCAGTCCCAGGGCAGTGGAAGGGTGGCAGTAGTTCCCTTATGCCTGGTCTCTAGAGAAGATAAATAGGAAAAGCTGGGAGGTGTGGAGACCCAGAAAGCTTACCTCATTAGGAGGAAAGACCATCAGCACCTGACAGGCATAAGTGGAAGAAGTGGTGGGCTACCCCTCAATGGAGGTAGTCGGAACCCTTGCAGGTTCACTCCCAGTGGGAGGAGAGATAAGATTTCCAGTAAAAAGTGACAACATGTAACATAACCTTGCTAGAGAAAATGCTCCTGTGTGTGTGAAAAGTCCTAAGTAGATCAAATAGTAAACCCCGACTGTGTAGCCGAAGTTTTGGCATCAGCTAGGAGGGGATCTGGCAAGAGTTGGGGTCAGTAAGACATTGTATTAGTAGCCAGACATGGGAGCCTGTTCTTTGGGCCACTAGGACTATCAGTGTGATGTCAGAAAGGAGGCACACATGGCGGACCACCTATAGCCCTTGAACACTTTGTAGTAATGTCATAAGCTGGACTTTCTTTCAAATTTATTGTCTTCTTGGGCATTTAGAGGCCTGTGCCAGCACAAGTTGCCCCATGGTAGTGCCTCACCCTGCCTGGGAGAGTGCCCTGCACAACCAGTCTTGGGAGTGCCAGGGCTTCTGAGGACTCAAAACAGGAGGTTAGGATTTGTAGGATTGATACCCAGTGCCGATAACCACCATGTCTGTCTGCACCTTTAGTTTCAGGGGAGAATCTAGTAATGATTATGGTAGTGGAGTGTCGCATTTCCCACAGAGACACTGGAGACCACCATACTATTGATGGAAGACAGACATAGGGATGTCACACTAGAGGTGGGGACTTAGATAGAAGCCAGGGAACAATCTGAAGGAGTAATGTAGGGCAGGGCCCATAGAGAAATGGAATGTAGTGTGAGTAACGGAAAATCAGGAAAGAATGAGACCAGAGAAATTCCAGGAGAACTGTTTACAGCCTAACTGCTAATACAAATACATGATGTTTGATCCCATATCCTGTATGGACAATGCAGTCTGTGTGTGTGGTCTCATTTTAATGGTGTCTAGAGTATGGTTAAGGTGCCCTGGTCCCCATTGCTCCTAACCTGAGATGGCATGGTAACTGATAGTTGTGCAGAACTGGTATTCATGGCATAAGGCTGGTGCTTTCCTGGATGGCATGCCAACATATGCTCGTAGACACAAGAAGGTGACCAGGTCTTTAAATTTTTATACTGGACATCTTCAAAACTTATAAATAAAAAATTTAAAAGAGAATGGTGGTTTCATGTCCAGAAATATTTTACACATGTAAGACCAGTAGGGTGCTGGGTAAGGAATGATGTTCCATGGCCATGGGGGTATTCAGCGAGGAAGAAGAGGGATACTGGATAAAGAAAAGGGGTTCTTTATCCAGGAGCACTGTTTCTTGGGTTGGTAGTGTGGGGGTTGATTAGACTATAGGATTTCAGGTACAGAGGTTTTCTTCCATGAGTACAGAAGGTGGTGGGGGGGGGTGCAGTTTGGGGCCCATGGGTGCAGTTCAAGTGGGTGGGGAAAGGTATTGGGGATGAACACAAATTAGATAATGGTACATTTCCCAACATAGGGAAATCCTTGTTGTAAAAGCTATGTGATAGGTGGGGGAAGGGCATGCAGACAGAATGATGGTAGTGAGAGTGTCATCAACTGGGGTAAACATCCAGTCAGATGGCTGCAGTCATGATCCAATGAAGTTAAAGGTATACAGAGTATTATAGCACAGTGAATACAAAAATCACTGGTGTATTGGGCACTCCTACTTAAACAAATGGTGAAATCCAGAACACTGTTCCATGTAGAATGACAGAATGAAAGCAATTTGCATGTTTCATGTAGAACAGTGTTCTGGGGTTCATCTGGTTCCATTTCATTCTGTTTCCAGCTTTCTCCCAACCCTAAGTTAGGGTCCCTCTTGTCCACCACTTCTGCCACATGGTAATTGCTGCTGTACTCCAGTTTGTATACTGACACATATCCAAGCTTGACTGCTGAAATGTTACCCTTGCTCGTGTTGTGGATCCTCAGTGCTATTATCTCTCAGGAATCTGTCTCATCCTGCTTTTCTGTATTCAGAATACCATGATCATCTTTCCCTCAGAATTCTTTTTTCAGGCTAACTAATTTGAGTTTGTCTAATCTTTCCTCATAGCTCTTTTCCTTAAAGCCACTTAATGGTCTGTGGCTGTGTGCTTAACCATCCTGATGCCTTCAATGTCCTTTCTGTACTGTACTGACCTGAGGTGTACACAGTACTCCAGGCACGGTCTGAGCAAAGCTCTTCTACAGAGAGTGATTCCTTCTCTGCCCTACTCCTTACCACCTACTAATACATCCCAGTACCGCTTTGTTTGACTGGGGTAGCACATTACATGCCTGGTTACTGCTTATTGTCCATAATTATCCCATATCATTTTCTTCACTATTAGGTCCACTTTTACACCATGCAATGTGAATGTGTCCTAGATTCCCTGACCCTAGGTGAAGTATCTTACCACATTAAACCTAACACCTCATTTCTTAGCCCATCACCCTAATATGTGCATCCCCCACCCCGCAGTCCTCTACTTCTAATCATGCACTCTTTGGTCAGTATAATACCAACATTAGTGATGTGTAGATCTTTCAGAACAAAAGGAAAGCAAAACAGTGTCCTTTCCTTTAAGGCCCTTTATGAAAATGTTTTGAATGTGTCTGTTACTTAGCTGACACAATGACAGTTTGTGTTATCATTTTCTTATCATTCCTAGTTCAAATTCCAGTTCCAGCACTGCTAGCATAACTGATGTGTAACTTCCCATGTGGGCAGGTTTCACATTAAACATGTGGATCCAAGTTTTTCCACAACTGACTGGCATTTTCCACTCATATATCTTCCATATCAGTGCTATAACAACACCATGTTGATTTCCACAGTTTCTGCAAAACAGTAAATGACAGACTGTCATTTATGTGGATATAGCTATATTCTAATTTTGATGACAGCACAAACCAAGTGTTAAATTGCACCTACAGTATCATCCACATTTTTTAAAGTACTGATTTTCATATATTTCAGCAATGTTTTTTTCCCACAAGGATCTGTACAGTACACTTATTTAATGCACTATGTAATTTTGAAATTTATAGAGGGTCAACTATGTTTAGTTTATTATTAGTTTATTATTATTCCAGAAGACACCTTTGAGCCAAGGCTCTTTTACAAAGGTTCCACATCAGGGAAACAATACAGGGGTGCAGCACCCAATACATCGAATGGGAAGAACACCACTCCCCCCTCAGCTAGTGGTCAAACAGGAGCTCAGCATGTCTGCAGCTCATTTGCATCACCAGGTAAGGAAAACGGTCTGGTTCCCCATATGACGCTCAGGGGAAACGCCAGACCTCACCCAAAAACTAACACACCCAAATCTGGCCAATGGAAAATCATGTACACTAATGCTTGCAGTCTGGGAAACAGATCCCAGACCTGCAGGCAATAATGACACAGGCTAAACTGGACATAGTAGCCATTAGCGAGACATGGTTTACCAGTAACCACACTTGGGAGATTTCAGTACCTGGCTATGTACTGTTCAGAAGAGACCGAGGTGCAAAAGGGGAGGGTGGAGTGGCCCTTTTGTCAATGAAAATATCAAAGCTACAGAAATTCAGAATACACATAAGGAGCAAGAAGAACTGTGGGTCACCCTGGAAACAGGAAATGGGACAGCCATGCGAACTGGGGTTGTCTACAGGCTTCCAGACCAGGGGGAGGTCATAGACACATTACTGTTAGAAGATATACAAAACATGACAGCTAAAGGGGAGGTTCTGATAATGGGAGACTTCAACATGCCAGATATAGACTGGTCAATACCAGCAGGAACATCTGCCAGAACCAGATACATAGTGGATTCAATGCAGTGGGAGGGCCTCAAACAACTGGTACAATAACCCACAAGAGACAGGGCTATCCCAGATTTAGTACTGACTAACAGGGAAAGGATCATGGGATCTCCAGGTAGAAGGTCACCTAGGGACCAATGACCATCACATGATATGGTTCACTTTGGCCACTAGAACTAAATCATCCTATTCTAAGACAAAAATATGGGATTTTAGAGGAGCTGACTTTGATAAGATGGCCAAAAGAGTTAAGCTAGCCCTGGCAAAAAGAAACACAGGTGAGGGGTACAGCAAAGTGGGCAAGCATTAAGGATGCAACACTTGAAGCAACATCCCACTGTGTTAGACAGAAAAGAAAGTGCAAAAGAAGAAGGAAACCACTTTGGTTCTCAAAACAGTAGCAGAAAAGGTCAGAGCCAAAAGGTTGGCCTTCAGGAAATATAAGGGAATGCAGTGGGATGAAGATAGGGAGGCATACCAAACTTCCCTAAGGGAAGCAGCGAAGGCAGTAAGGCAGGCAAAGGCCCAAACCAAGGAAACACTAGCACAAACAGTAAAAGAAGGTGACAATACTTTCTATAGATACATTAGTGAAAGGAGAAAGTCCAGAGGGTATTGTTAAGATCAAAGGGGATAAGGGTGTATGAGGAGGAGGACCATGTAACAACATCTATCTTAAACAGATACTTCTGCTCAGTATTTACTGAAGAGAATGTAGGGCAGGGTCCACAGCTCAGCATCATGGACACAGGGGAGAGGAGGTGTGCACTAGTCCCTTCACAAAAGAAAGGGTCCTACAAGAGCCGAATACACTCAGGGTGGACAAGGCAATGAAACCTGATGGCATACATCCCAGGGTGCTAATGGAGCTAAGGGTGGAACTAGCAGAGCCATTATCAGAACAGTTTAGTGAGTCTCTGAGCACAGAGAGGTCCCAGAAGACTGAAGAAGGCTCATGTGATCCCACTCCACAAGAGTGGTAGCAGGAAGGAGGCAGGAAACTACAGACCAGTCAGTCTTACCTCAGTAGTGGGCAGATTATGGAGGCACCTTCAGGAAAGGATAGTGCAACACCTGGAACCTATAGGAGCACAGGATCCAAGACAGCATGGGTTTACAACAGGAAGATCCTGTCAAACTAATCTCATAGATTTCTTTGACTGGTAACCAAAGTGGTGGACCAAGGGGGACCAGTTGATGTTGCCTACCTTGACTTCAGCAAAGCTTTCTATACTGTCCCACACAGAAGATTGATTAATAAGCTGGGTAGTTTTGGGGTGGGTCAGAAGTTGGTCAACTGGGTGGCAAACTGGTTGGCAAGCAGAAAACAGAGAGTGGTGATAAACGGTATACAGTCAGAAGAGATGCAAGTCACAAGTGGGGTACCTCAGGGATCTGTTCTGGGGCCAGACCTCTTCAATATCTTCATCAGTGACATTGCAGACGGACTGGAGGGTAAGGTTTGTCTGTTTGCAGATGACACCAAGATCTGCAACAGAGTAGATGATCCAGATAGGGTGAGCAGAATGAGAAGAGATCTGGATAAACTGGCAAAATGGTCGAAAGAGTGGCAATTGGGGTTTAACACAAAGAAGTGCAAGATCATGCACACAGGGAAGAGAAACTCTGAAGCCACCTATAGGCTGGGAGAGGAGTTGCTGGCAGTCACAAAGATGAAAGAGACTTGGGCATCATCATCACAGATGACCTGAAATAATCCAAGCAGACCACTAAAGCAGTAGGTAAAGCTAGGGGGATGTTGGGGTGTATTAGTAGGGATATCACAAGTCGGAAGAGGGAGGTAATAATGCCTCTTTACAAGACAGTGGTTAGGCCCCATCTGGAGTACACCATGCAGTACTGGAGGCCACACTTTCACAAGGACATTAACCAAATTGAGGCAGTCCAGAGAAGGGTGACTAAAATGGTGCAGGGACTGCACCAGAAAACATATGAGGACAGATTAACGGAGCGCAATATGTATACCCTAGAGCAAAGGAGGGAGAGAGGTGATAATAGAAACATTCAAACACCTTAAGGACACTAACAAGGTGAAAGAGTCTAACATGTTTCAATATAAGAAAATAGCAGGACAAGAGGACACAGCATGAGATTAGAGGGAAGACGATTAAGGGGTAATGTGAGGAAGATCTTTTCACAGAAAGGGTGGTGGATGCATGGAACGGCCTACCCTCAGGAGGTGTGGATATGAATACAATGCAGGCTTAAAACAGGCATGTGATAGACATAAGGCAGCAATACAGATGAGTATGAATAGATAGGCCATTGACAGAGCAAAGGCCAATGGCACATTCATAAGGTAGAAACAAAATAGCAGACTGGATGGGCCTTATGTCCTTATCTGTTCTATGTTTCTAGAACATAGTGAGGACAATAACAAGAACAGTAGTTTCAAGCAGCCATTTGGCTTGGGTACATTAAAAGCTTTCATATAGAATTGCTGTAATATGTGCAATGATTCACAGTATGCATGTTAAGTTACAGTAATTTGTGTATATTATTCAAGAACATATGTACAATAAAAAACAGTTGTAATATTGTTCACTAGAATAAATTAGAAGCTGCTAGGAGCGATGGTAGATACATGTAGAGAAAGCTATGGGGAGAAAATGTAGGTAAGAGTGGGGAACTAAAAAGAGAGGAAATTGGAGATAGTGGGCGGGTAAAGATGGGAGAAACTTAGAGGAGAAAATTAGAGGGAAGGAGAGTAAGTTTAGTTAGGAGAAACATTCACAGGAGGCCATTGTGGAAAGGTGCTGACGCAGGTAGCACTTGAAAGTGCCCAGGGTAGTGTCATTGGTAACAGGAGGTGGAAACGAGTTGTACCAAGATGAGGCTCTGTGTGTAAAGGAACATTGTCCTTGGGTAGTGCAGCAGTGTGGAACAGAAAAAGTCAGATATTCTGAGCTCCTGGTTAGGTGGGGGGGCCGCAGGTGGAGGCCAGTGAGGACTGAACCCTTGAGGGTAGGAGATTTAAGGTAATCTTTTTTGCCAGCATACTGTGCAGGTCTGGTACTTGAGTCTTCTGGGGAGTTGGAGCCACTTTGTTATGTAAGGTGACCAACTGGACCTTCAGGGGAACATGTCCCTTTATACTGAGAAGGCCAGCCTTTGTTTGTTTATATGAAAATACATGTAGGAATTTGGACATATCTCTTTAGCACTCTGCCTCCACCTGTGGTAAACCCTTTCAGTACAAATATTGCAGGAAGCAATGCCACCCTCAGGCAACTGTAGCTAAGGGGATTTATTTATTAGCTTTTATTGACCAGAGGAGTACACTGGACATGAGTGTGCCTATTTTCAGGAACAATCCAGGAGGTTACATGAGAAGTAACTCAATGCCGTTTTATGTTTTTACTCTACGTGACATCTAGATGGCCTGGGTCATGCCTGAAAATGGTCCCTGGGACCACTGTACTTGCCAGATTATCAAATGCATAAATAAATAAAGTAATACAATACAGTAAATACAATGTAAGGCAATGCAGTCCTGTCCAGTACAATGCAATGCAATACAGTACAATACAATGTAATACACGGAACAAAATAAATTATAAGCAATATGAATACAGGGACACAGGGAAAAACATATTACAACCATGTGAAGCACAAAACTGAAGTCAAAGAATTTAAGAAGAAGAAAAAGAATCATCATTCATGTAGTGCTTTTCATACACAATGTATTCCAAAGCACTTTACAAGCAATGAAAGAGTGGTAGTGAAGTGACTGAATGTGTAGTGGCAGCCAAATCGCACATCAGCACCCACACACAGCCTGGACACTTGCATGAACCAGTTTTATGGGAAGGGGAATATTGATTGGCCAAGACACCAGGAATGTCCCTTACTGTTTATGAAGAATGCCATGGGTTTTTACTTTCAGCTGGATACCCACCAGGACAGCACCAGGATGAGTAGAATGGACCTCGGTTTAACATCTCATCTGAAGGACGGACACTCTAACAGTATAGCACTCTAATACTGCACTTGGGTGCCAGCATTTTAGGTATAATTAAATCCCGGTGTGGGATAAGAACCCACAACCTTCTGGTCCAGAGGCGGATGTGCTACCAACTGAGCCACACTGACAGGTAACACAGGTCAAGAACCATGACAGTGTAAATAACAGTTCAAAAATAAAGTGCAACAACAAATACACAGTAAGAATTAAAGAAGAACTTGTACCAAAATGGATACTTCCCCCCCAAACAGAAGAAAAAAGTATATGCGTACTCAATTCTCTGCTCCTGTGACTTCTCAAAATTTACTCTAAGGTGCAACATACTGTTGTGCAAAAGTTAAAGTGCTATATTTTCAGTCACAACTTAGATAACTTTTTAAGCATGATACAGTCTTTTGTGCAGCACAGATATAAGTGTTTTGTTACTTTCAGTATTCGTAGTTCAACATTTTCTTTAAACTGAGGCTAGCCTCATCTGTTTTAATTAATCTGTTTGATGGCAAAAGTCCTCCTGTGGCTGGGGAGAGCCATTGCTTGCTAGTGGGCTGCTTGTTCTGGGGAACTTTCTTTTTTTTATGTTTTCCCTCCTCAGCTGGGGGGGGGGGGTGTTACCTGTGGCCCCCCATACCTTGGCATTGTAGGGTTCTAAGATTCGGCTTGACAATTGTTGTCGACCGCTATCACAGTGATGATTTCATGTCACCTCACAACTTGTGGCTCTATATAAATCCAAATGGAGACCCTGGCTGTTTTTCATAGGGGCTTCAAGTCCTGCACCCCATGTGGGGCTCTGCCCACCCCGATCTCTAGGATTATAACTCCGAGTTGGAGTTGGATCAGGAAAGGGTGCAGGACTGGGAGACTGACTGCTGGGGTCTCAGGTAGATATTACAGCAAAACATTTTTGTTGACATCAATGTTTTGCTGTAATAGTGTCACTGTACAGGGGCATATCGCATTGTAGGTGTCAAAAAGGGTACTTACATCTTCTGATATGGGCTAGTGAAGAGCATGGTCTTAGTTTTCATATAGTTGAGGACCAAGCTATTGTCAGTGAACTATTTTTCAACAGATTTGAAACTGCATTGTACCCTGTGACAACCTACCTGTATCAGAGTGCCTTGTACAGATTACTGAGTCATTTGCATACAAGAAACATTGTCAGACTGTCAGACATCCAACAAGCAGTTTATAAACTGGTCAAATAGTAATGGACCCAGAATAGAACCATGGAGCACTCCAATAGATAGAAACATAGAAGTTGATGGCAGATAAGGACCGCAAGGCCCATCCAGTCTGCCCAACATATATTTCTGTCAACAGAGGATGAACCCTCAATTTTCACTCTTCATTTTTGTTTGGTAAGATAGCTTTCAAACCATGTTATTGTGTCTGGAAACAGAGCCAGATTAAGTGGTTTGTTAAGCAGAAGTTTATAGCTGACAAGATCCAAGGCCTCTGTCAAGTCAATGTAGATAGTACCAATCATTTCACCACTGTCCAGGGCCTCATGTAAATAGTTGGTGTACTCAATTAAAGCAATATTGGTGCTATGTAGCTTTCTAAACCCATGCTGTTGAGTGCATTGGGCATTTTATTTTTCAAGGTAAGAGATGAGTTGCTCAGAAACTGTTTACTGAAGGGCCTTGGACAGTGGGGACAGGCTAGAGATTGGCCTGTAATTTGTTAAAGGGGCACTGTCAGCTTTGCCCATCGGTTTACTTTAACTTTGAAAATGATAATCTGTGGGCACAAACGAGCACTAAATATGCTTGGGAACTGTCTTGCATCAATGTAAATTGCTAGTTTACCTGTTTTATATTTTCACTTGCCTTTCAGTCCCGACTGAAACTCGCGTTCCCGGAAGCAGATACGCACGAGAATGCACCTGAACGCGATCTGCTGTGCACGCTGAGCGGAGGTGCCAATTTTACCAAACATATCGCAGCAGACATATAATCCAGCAGAACTAGCAAAATTAAAATACTGCTGGTATGTTTCACATTAAAACGAGTGCTGAATTAACAGCAAATCACTACCAGAGTCTGACGCGGAAATCTCGCACATGCGCACCAGTGGCACATTCTCACGCATGCATGAGATCTTTCCTTTGACCGCAAGTGCACATGCGCGGGATTACGGCTCCATACTCTGGTACTGGTTTGTAGTAAATCCAGCGCTCGTTTTATTGTGAAACATAGCAGCAGCGTTTTAATTTTGCTAGTTCTGCTCGATTATATGTCTGCTGCAGATATGTTTGGTAAAATTGGCACCTCAGTTCAGCGTGCACAGCAGACGCACGTTCCAGGTGCATTCTCGGTGCGGTATCTGCTTCCGGGGGAACGCGAGTTGCAGTCGGGACGACTGAAAAGAAACAAGTGGAAAATATAAAAACAGGTAAACTAAGCAATTTTACTTTGATGCAAGACAGTTCCCGAGCATATTTAGTGCTTGTTTGTGCCCACAGATTATCATTTTCAAAGTTAAAGTAAACCGATGGGCAAAGCTGACAGTGCCCTTAAGTTTGACACCACTCTTGCATACCAGTGTGACATGTAAGTGACTTCCATTTCACTGAGAACTGAGAGTTCCTCAGAGACAAACTGAACATTTCTGTAATAGGATATGCTAGCTTGTTCAGTGTCATGACTGTTAGCTTTCTGTATCTAGGTGTCTCTCCACATCTTGGTCTTGTACAGTACCTTTTAATGTATTTGAAGGTATCACTTCTGAAACTGACCTGAAGAAAAATGTTGGTAGTAGGATTCTTGGAGACTGAGCAGTTTCAGATCTATTTTACCAAGACCCCGGGTCAACCCTGAAAAAGGGACTGTATTGTCTCAGTGGACTTACCTGGTCACCAAAACTCAAATAAATAAAATCAGAACCACACAGTATGGAAATGGAGGTCGTGGGAATCAAACTCACATCTGAATGCTAGATGTACAAATTTCATTTATAACTCATTACTCCAACCTCTAGGCTATACTATCAGTCCCATAAATGGTGAACAATTTAGACCAGGCTGTGAATATCTCAAAGGAGAACTGCTTTGAATCATCATACATGCATTTCTGTAGAAGTATGTGTTATTTTTTAAAATACCAGTTCTCATTTTGTTACTGCTTAGTCTTAACTGGCCTTTTGGTAAATTCAGTGAGTGCTTCTGATTCACACAATGCTGGCATTGACCATTTTAGAACAGTATGATCTTGTCAAGAACTTACATTGTTGGTACAATGCATCTGTGTTCTAATTTAGAATTGTTAGGTTCATGGAGACATAAACAACATCATACAGTTCTCAGATGGCACTTTGCAGCAGTGTGTAACCCATAAATATCCAATGGGTTAACTAAAAGGCCAGCAAAAATGGGTCAGAAACAGAAGGGGCCCCACTATATGAAAAATGATTCTACAGGAAACATTACTCACAGGTTCAGTGCAGTTCTCCTTTAACTAAGCTTATAGGGAATGCCAGGCATACTATCTAAATGGTAAGGAACTCCACCCAGGACATTTTCTGTAACACCATAGACCATTTTTAACTGATGGATATTGCAATACATGATTACAGTAAAAAACTAAGTAAAACTATCTTGCTTATCATATCATATACAATTTGTAAACCATTGTTTGCATATTTTACAGGTAACATTGTCAATATGGTACAGTTTTATCTCTTTTTCTAAATTGCACTGCTGTTTTCTGTACAATTGGATGGTGTTTTATTGCTGTCTAATAGGGTAACATATCTTTGTGGCTCACTTTTTTAACTTTGAAAAACAAGTTGGAACTGTTATACATGAGCTGAACTCTTAATATTACATTTTTAATATTCTGATCTGGTATAAAGGTATTTTTAAAATGACTGTCGTCATAAATGTGCATTTACTGTATATAAAAACCTGGTTTGGAAAAAGTGCTCTTTGTAATGCAATAAGTGCCCTTTTTATCATTGGCACCTCCACTTTTTACAATCTTACAGCACCCCTGTGGGATACACACATGCGCGTACGCACACACACACCAGCAGTATGTACTCTAAATAAATTTAGGAGGACTGCATTAGCAGCATGCCAGTTTTTGATGATTGTGGCTAAACAGCACTATATAGAACCAACAAGAAAACAACATTGGTCATTTGGTAACTCTTCACAACCCTATCAACTCTGGCTAGATTTTGTTTGACATGGGAAGGAATACAGTCTGATGTTGGAGATTCACATTATTCCTGATGGTTGAGATTGGAAAGAGAGTTTCCCACTCTTTCCTACAGAACAGAGTGAGAGAAATGTACAGAAACATAGAAACATAGAATTTGACGGTAGATAAGGACTGCTTGGCCCACCTAGTCTGCCCATTTCCCTACCTAATGGATAAGCTGCAGATCCTAGTTAACCAACAACCTACTTCTTCCTACCCCCAACCCAGAATTGCCTCATGTCTGTCCCATACATTCTTGAATTCCCCCACTGTGTTTGACTCAATGACCTCCTCAGGAAGGCCAATCCATGCATCTGCAACTCTCTCTGTGAAAAAAAATACTTCCTCACATTACCTCTGAGATGTCCCCATTTATCTTCAAGTTGTGCCTCCTTGTTCTTGCACATCTCTTTTTCTGAAAGATGCTACCCTCTTGGACTTTGTTGATTCCTTTGAGGTATTTGAAAGTTTCTATCATGTTTTCCCTCTCCCTCCTTTCCTCGAGGCTATACATCTTAAGCTCCTTTAATCTTTCTTCATGTCTTCTGGTGAAGACCCTGCACCATTTTGGTTGCCCTCCTCTGAACAGCCTCTACCCTGTCTATGTCTTTGTGGAGATGGGGTCTCCAGAACTGTACACAGTACTCGAGATGTGGTCTTACCAACTGTCTGTACAGAGGGCCAACAACTTCCAGTTTTCTACTGGTGATACCTTTCCCTATGCATCTCAGTATCCCCCAGCCCTCCTTACTGCCTTCTCACATTGCTGGCCCACCAGAAGGTGGGTATGGTGTGGTTCTTGAGCCATTGAACTCCCAGGACTAGAGGGAGTGTGTGTGCAGCTGGCCCATGGACATCTTGGTTAAAGCAGTGTGAGGATCAGCCACAGGAATTTGTATGGTTGTGCAGTGGACATGTACACTGTGTTGTGTGGTGTCTCTATGGCTATCAGAGAGAATTGATGCTTCCTGATAATACTAGGGTGGCCTCATGGTTGGATCCTATCTTTATGGACTGTGGGACACTGAGTAAAAAAAGAGCCAGTAACCAGGAACTGTACACCTACTGTCAGAGAGGGACTCGATCAAAACTTCTTATATATTTACTTCACAGCATATATTCAGTGTAAAGACAGCAGTGGGAGAGCTGTCTTCATGCTACTGCATCAGTCTAACTATTCATTACCTTTCCTGGTATGAGCAGAAATTTGGAGTTCCTAGTGTTCTGCGATAAAACTATTTTAACTTGAATGATTTTATATACTGCACTTTTCAATACTGGGTTCTCTGAAGTTTGCATTTCTGGACATTTTGACACCATGGATGGTGTTTTTCTTCATTGATTATTGTGTACCATTTGATTATTTTATTGCTAATCTGTTATTTGGAGTGAGTGGGGTATGCGTGTGTGTGTGTAGGCTAGAAGTATATGTAAAAAGTGATAGATTTTTTAATGGTATAGTGTGGGGTTAGTAATTGTTTTGTAACGTAGTGCTAGTTGAACTAATACATTGTTTACAGGACTGTAGAAAGTGTATGTTTGGAAATATTGGGTAGTGGGGAATTTTGTTTGTTTAAGCTGGTGAGTTTCTTAATTTGCTGAAGCTTTTAAGATTTATTTATTTTTTTGAATCTAGGATTACATAATACCTTTGAACTGAGGCTCTTTTATAAAGGTTCCATGTCACAAGAACAGACAATACAGTTTACGAAATTACAGAGTAAGACAGTCATGACGCCAAGTGGTTATAACAACTTGGTTTCAAGTACAAATTACACAACATATTACAATAACAATAGGAGGTGCATCATTTGCAAGGCCACTGTTTTTCAGTTTTTACCAGAAAAAACAGTAAAATTCAAGAATTTGGACTGCCTTCACATAAGTAAAAACAAAGAATTTCATGGAATCCGACATTTTGCACCAGATCAGTAAATATGCAGAATTTGTGTTTTTCTTATAATTGCTTCCAGTGCTGTTTTCAGTTTGCTTCATTTAATGGTCTGCATGTTAAGCCTTCTTTCATTCTGATTATTTATCCACATATTAAAAGAATGACAGTAGAATCGCAGTAAAATCCAGAAATTAGACCAACAATCACCACTGCAATTTTCAGAATTTCAAGTCTTGAAAACAGAATTCCATTATTTTAATCACCGTACATCAGTGGCCTTGATCATTTGCTTGGTTATTGGGGCTCGCAGGCTTGGTTACTCCCTGTTCCAGTTGCTGGACCAATGCCCCTTTGATGACCACCCCCCTTTCAGTGGTGGCATATAGGCACTGCAGGGCACTGGGCATTTGTATGGAAGTGTGATGGTAGGTGGTGAAGTGTGGGGCATGCTAACGGAGGGCACCACTGGGTTGATGAGAACCAGGAGATGTCCTGGGGCAAAATAGGACCAATAGTAAGGCTGCAATCCCATAACAGATAAACAAATCATTCTGGAAAAAATAAACTCCCACTTTGTGTTAGCTGGACTAGCATTTGATAGGTCAATGGCAGCAACATACCACACCCCTACACTAGATTCTGAAAGATCCAGAAGCCGCACTACCAGTTCATTTGTCTTCCAGCCCATTACTTACAGACAAGTGGAACAACTCCTGCTAGGGTTAGACACCAAGAAAAGCACTGGTGCTGATGGCTTAGACTCCTTTTTTCTCAGAACTGGTATCATCCATCTCACAGCTCCCATAACCCATCTCTGTAATTTATCATCTTCAGTCATGAGACACCACTAATCTGGAAAACAGCGCACATCATCCCCCTTCTAAAATCCGGTGATGCCAGTATACTCATCGATTACAGGCCCATATTCATCCTTCCTGTATTGGCAAATACGGGAAGAAACTTAAAGATTTCAACTAAAAGATTTCTTGGAATAATCTAATTATAACTCCCTTCCAGTCAGGTTTTAGACCTAAACATAGTACTGTCTCTTCCCTGGCTAAAGTTACTAATGATTTATTACAGTCTGTTGACTATAAACAAACCAGTGGAGCTATCTTTTCCATCTCAGTAAGGCCTTCAACACTGTGGACCACAATGTACCAATCCAAAAGCTGTCTAAAGGCCAGCCTGCTGGTGCAGGGGCAGGGTGCCCAACTGTGACACCAATGACTTGGGATTGGGAACGGACCTGGGAACATTGGAGGGCCATCTGGGGGGAGAAGGATTGAGCATCCTAGGGGCTGTTTTCCTTCTCCAGGAGATAGGGAGGTAGAGCGTCCAGCTTGATGGGAACCCCTAGCACAGGCTGGGGGCACTCCTGTATCTGCATCAGTACGTGTGAGGGCAAGGTGGACACAGGACATCATTGCACATCCCTGCCCCCAAAGGGTCAAACTATCAAAAATTACACCTGCCGCTCATCACACTCACTCACTCCGGCTCCATTAGGTCTCCACGGCACTTCCGGGATCCGACTTATCCTGACATCTGCTATGGCTGGTATGGGTTCCATGCCCAGCCTTGGGGAGCAAGCCAAGGAGGTAATATCGGTGGGTTCTCCTGCCGACACCTTATCCCGTCATCGTGAAAGTCCTGTCGGTGTGGTGGCCCCACCCTAGGGGGCAATCCAGGGGCTATCGGGGACCCAGGATTAAGGTAAGTCCTCAGGGGTTAGTGAGCTAGCCAAGGATGGGCAGGGCTGAGAAGACTAGGCATGCTGCACTAAAAACTCCAAAAACAAAACAAAAGCTGGCTATAACAGGAATAGGCCCTGCCTCACTGTGGACTATATAACTGGCCAGGTATAACAGATAAAAGCAGAAGGTCTCTACTCCATCTGTACTCCCCACCGCCAAGTGTGTCCCTCAAGGCTCTGTACTAGGCCTACCATTCTTCATGCTATACATTAATGATTTATGTGAGACCATCACTGATGCCAAACTACACTTTTACATGGAGGATACTGCCTTTTACTTCTGCACTGTCTGCTCCAACCTCCAACTGGCATTTAATAAATTGCAACACAACCTTTTCCACTCTAAGCTGCTATTAAATGCCTCCAAAACACAGGTCATGGTCTTCATCTCACAGAATGCAACTTCACAAAGTGCATCACCTCCAGCCATCACCACTTGATTAAGAGACACCATAGAAGTAGTAGAAAAACACAAATACAGTACCTAGGAGTATGGACTGACAGCAAGCTATATTTCACTACCTACACTATACAAATAACTACAGGTCAGACTTGGTTTTACTTTAGAAATGAGTGCTGTTTCCCCATGACACCTGCAAATTTCTGATCCAAGCCACCCCTTCTGATTGTAGAAAATGCCACTCTAACTTACCATCACTGTTCAGCCACCTGTCTTGCCAGGTTAGACATACTCTCCCACAGAGCAATAAGGTACATCACATAGTCAGGGCCCAGGGCTCACCAATGCATTTTGTATGCCACAGTGCTGGCCCTCACTGACTACTAGGAGACCACTGAAACTGTGCACCTGGGCATACAAGATACTCATAAAAGATATTCCAGGCTATATCATTGAACTATTCCACATACCACTCAGCAGCTACTCCCTTAAAAATAGCAATTACATAATCTAGGACATTTTATACTACGAGGTTACACAAATCTGTAATCAGTTGCTTTAAACCCACAGTATGGAACTCAGTGTAAGCTTCAGTAAAGCTCACCTCACTGGTCAGACCCAGCTCCTTTAAGACACTCATCAAAAAATTATACACTGAGGCCTGTTTTTGTAGCTAATCAACACTTCACTTACTCCTGTTGCCCTGCTGTTGTATGATTGGTTATTAATTGTATGGGATAGTCCCCCCATTGTGATTTCTGACAACTGTTGAACCAAATGAACCTATTTCTACTTTGTATGCTTTGCTATATACACCTTATTATAGTAGTGTGATAGCATCACTATATTCAGGGTTGAGTAGGCACTTTAATGTTAAACCCCAATTTGTACGCTCTAATATCCTCACACTCCATTAGGGAGTATGTTTCCAGAGTGTGGGATGGGGTGAGCTTTAGAGTACAACCCCAAGGAAGACTGCACCTTGACTCACCTCAGAGGTGGGTGGGATTTTAGGTTGGAGACCCTAAACCACATTTTCCTACTTTTGTTGATTTAACCTGAACCCTAAATGTTGCATTGACACAGTTTTTTACAAAGAATATTCTATATATAATGGTTGAAGATTGAATTCCCTGTGAACCTACTCCTTTGTGAATGATACTCATGCCTTGTGTACCACAGTATCCTGTACAATTGCCTCTAGACATTGTATGGTGTCCTACCCAGGACCTCCTTGTAAATGAGGTTGCTCAATAGAGCCTTTTCCTGGGGAAATAAATAAATTTATACAAAAATAAAAATACAGACATGGTTAGTTACCACACCTAGGGCCCCACTGTACCAAATGGGCAGTTAATCATGGTCATCTGCCTCCATCCACTGTGGCCAGTGTTGTGCAATGCCAGATCTATGAGGAACAAGACTGTCATAATGGCAGGTTTAATGCCTGGTCCCTCTTTGATCTGTCTAGTATCACAGAGACATGGCTGAGTGATGACACTGATTCAGTCTTGAGGGCAGTCTCGATGGATCCTTCATGGTACACTGCCTGTGATGGGAATCACAGGTGTGGTGGCCACCTGTTTTAAAAACAAGTTGAACTTTACTGTACACCCAGTGGGATAAACTTTGCCATTTGAATGTGTGGTCATGGGTGTGGTTCTAGATGCAGGTTGCAGGATCCTTCTCATGTACCAGCCACCAGGATATGAGAGGGATTTCCTGGAGGAAATCACAGACTTCATTACTGAAAAGTTGTTGCAGTCACCCAGATGTTTGGTTCTAGGTAACTTCAATGCCTGGGTGACAATAATCTCTACAGTTGGGTCAGGGTCTCTCCCTTCATCAACTCAATGGGCCTAGAGCAAGTGGCTACTTCTGCAAGTCATCAGCATGGACATACCTTCATACCTTGGTCTTGTTTTTGTCCCTGAAGCTTGAGATTTAGCAACCTCATGATTGATCCAGTCAGTTGGTCACTTTATTGCACAGAGACGTTCTTATTTGGGGTTCTCTATAGTCCACCTCCTGTGGAGATGATCCACTATTTTCCTTTAAGGGGCTATCCTCTGAAGGACTCTGGCAGTAATGAATATCTTGGTGTGATGAGGCATGTGAGACTAGATCAGAGGAGGCAGTAGTAGCCTATAATATGGTCATGCTTTGACCTTCAACTTGGTAGCACTGGTACATATACAACACAACCCCATGCTTCACACCAGAGATCCCATGGTATGACAAGAAGTTAAGGGATTTCAAGTCTAAGTATTGAAGGTTAAAACATTTTTGGAGGTGATCCAGCACTGATGAGGACATTCTGGCTTTGAGAACTCACTATTGTGAGTATCAAAGGGCAATCTCATGTAAGAAGGCAGCATTTCTGTCCAGGAAGATTGCAGCTGGGAAGAACCAACCAACTCAGGTGTTCAGGACTGTGGACAGTCATGTAAATCCTGCCTGTCTGAGAGAAAATTCATCCACTAAGTGCAAAGAGTTTGCTCAGATCTTCTTGGACATGGTGTCCTCTGTTAGAACTGTAATAATCCCAACCCAGCTGTCACAGCCTGGATGAATCGAGCACATATCAAATGAATGCACTCCTCTTATCTGGGGAGAGCTTAGGCTTAGTTACAGTAAAAGAGATTTGCAGGGTAACTGTGGAGCTGTATTTCACTTTCTGCATACTGCACCCAGACCTGGCACATCTTTTAGTAGGTTGTGGGGGGCTTCCAAGTCCAATGTTCAGTGGGATTGTCCAGTGTTCTCTTTCAGAAGGGACCTATCCAAAATCATTGAAATATATGCTGTTGAGGCCCCATCTGAAGAAACCTACTCTGGACCTGGACTGCTTGGCGGATTATAGAACTGTCTCAACCTTATTTTATTGGTAAGGTTATTGAGAAGATTGTGGCGCTGCAACTGGAGGCTCACCTCACAGCCTTTAATACCTATGAGCCTATCCAGTCCAGATTTAGATCTAGACACAGTACTGAGACCGCATTGGTGAGCATGCATAATAACATTCTCAGGGCAAGAGATAAAGGAGAAGAGTCTTTTCTAAGGGTGAGGTTACAGTTAACTATCCACACTCTTGCTATTCCACTGGGATGGTCTGATTTGTCAGACATCTTCAAGCTAAGCTTCTCCCACCACTGAGGTGGTATATCCTCCAGCTCAAACTACTGATATCAAATCTTACTTTCCTCTGGAAGGACAAGGTCACCTTATTCTCTGCTTTGCAGCATATAAGGATTTGCCTAGAGAAATAGTGCTTTGGTGAAAACATCTGTTCTTCGGTTACAAAACGATTTTGTTCTTCCACCATTAAGGATCAATCTCAGTCATGGAAGAGGGGAAGCTGTCATACAGTTTCAGATTCTGCATGACTTGTTGACAGAAAATGTTGATGACAGACCCCATGTGTCCTACCTCTACTGCCTTGGTGTGCAGTGCAATGTGGAGGACTGTGGTAGGTGATACTTTCAGCATCGATGGAAGATCGCACAGCCAGATTTATTCTCGGTTGACCAGCAGATCATGATCCCAAAGGTTGACTGAAAAGGCACAAGAAGGTCTCATTGTCTGCCGTGTTCACTGCTCAACTTGTGGTTTTTGAGGAGGAGGAGCAGGAGGAGGAGGCAGAGACTGCTGCAGTGAGACCTCATCGGTCTTGGCTCTGCTCCCAGTTGGGGCCACTTTTGAAAGGTCCTTCATGGAAGGCTTCTGTGAAATGTATCATGCGCCTTCCAGACCTTTGTGGAGAGCCTATCTTACAATGACAAGGAATACAAGCGCCACTGGTGCAGGTCATGAGATCAGAAGAGATCCTCCCACTCCCTTGACTCCCTCGATCAATTAATTCAGGTTGAGTGCTCAACTGTGATCAAGCTGTTTACTGTTGGGGGGGTTGGTTGAGAGCTCCTTGGTATCCCCGTTGGGCTTGTCAACTTTGACACCGATCCAGCAGACTAACAAGATTTTTGTCAAGTCTGTCAACCGGTTGTTGAAGGCAATCAACAAGGAGTTGATCTCTCATATCCTGGTGATCCTAGTCCTCAGCCAGGAGGATGTGGCCTAATCGGTGTCCCTGACCTGTTCCACCCATGACCAGCTTCCACTGGGCAAAAACAACTTGTGGGTGCTGGGGGGAAGAGGGTAAAAATGTTCTTTTAATAGAGGGTGGGGAGATGGGGGTAACATGATTTTACCTGGTATTGGGGTGGTAGAGGATGAAGGGACCTGTTATGTTTTTTTTTTGTTTTGCAACTTATAGTGTTTATTGTTTGAAAATGTTTTTACTTTACAAGTACATATCTGCAATCTGGTATGGCACATATCGCTTTACAATAATTGAACTACACATGCCCCGGCCTGATAGATACCTATGGATGAATAGACTAATAACACAGTCATGACTCATGCATATATTTACAGACTACAGGTTTTAAACCTGCAAGTTAGGACAGTACAAACATTACATGCTTTATGCATGGGTGGATTTCAGGGCCGAATACCAAATATCGAATACCAGAATATTTGGCCGGCTAATACTGAATATTCAGAAAAAGGTATTCACACAGTCCTACTGTCTATTGTATAAATGGGCAGGCCATAATCTATCAAAGAAAGTACTAGACTTTGGGCCACTAACTTTTGAGCTTCCGAGGTTAAGTTCTTTTAGTTTCTATATAACAGTCCCAATCTAATATTAATTTTCTTTATGGTCTGATCAACATGCTTTGCAAAAGATCAGTCAGCAAGCAAACCATACTAAAAATAGAAAATCTGGCAAAATTATAGAAAAATGCAATATTTATTAGGGAACCATAACCCAAAAATATGGTACAACTACCCCAGTGTTTCACACCTACCAGTTCTTCTTTGGGAGGCTTAGCAAAACACATTTCAATATCAAGGTAAATACCTAGATACTTTCAAAAGAGCATTTGCTCCAATTCCTCACCAATGATAGTTGTTATTTTCAGAGGATTACAATTTTGCACATTTTTGTCACTGCAATACTCCATTGTTTCAGTCTTTTTACATTCACAACCAATTTACTTTCATAAACCATTCCGAACATTTCAAAAATCATCCTGGAGTGGTTTAGTTAGATCAGAAATAGATTTACCTCTGGTGGCTAGTACTGCATTGTCAGCATAAATGATTGTGCAGTCCTGGCAAACAGCAAACAAATCTTTGAAAAAATATAAAAGACTACAGTAAGAAGAGGACCCAGAATGATCCCTGTGAGACTCTGATATATAGACTTCGAATCCATCCAGTCAGCCCTGAACCCTACCTGGAGTAACTCTCTGATAGCTCATTCCTCTACCCTCACCTTCCCCTTCCTTCTCACCCTCCTGTTTCATATTCCCTGTCTGGCCATTCAAGCCATTTTTAAACACAGCAATGTATTTTGTGATAACTACTGTGCTTGGTAAGCTATTCCACTTTCCTACTTGGAAAAAAGCAATTTTTAACATTGTTTGTGAACTCCCTGCACATGCTAGGTAAGCTATAACATACGACAGAGTTTGCAGTTTTGGGGTAATTACTGCCCCCCCGATTCGAGACACAAGGTGTTAGTCGAGTGCTCTTCAACAAGGGGAGTGTGGTAATTACCCAGTTACCACACACTCTGATGTCTGTTACTGCATTGATAAAATGTCCTAACAAAACAAATGGCAGGTGCACTTCAAGACCCTGGCCATTAGGGCAAATTTTGGTGGGCAGGCAAAATATGCATACACAGAAGGGAAACTTGCACTCAAAGGAGTCACAGCCACAGATGAGGATACTGCTTGAAATTATTTATTGGAGAGTCAGAACATGAAGACACCGACTGGCAGCCCCAACACTTCGACTGTTAGCTCTTCCTCAGGGGGCATGTCAAGACGGTGTTTGAGACCCATTTTAAATCACCTAGATGAAGTGAACATCATTATAACTATTATATACACTGTGAATTATTATATACACCGTGAAAAAATATTTTCATATCCAAATCATATTTATTTTTCTGTGCTCAAAATGGAAGTGTTTTTTGTAACTATGTATAATAATCAGACTAGAACCTCTATTTATTGTGTTTAACTTATTTTGTCACAAAAATAATAAATCACACTAGTATGTTTCCCAAAACCTGAAGTAAATTTTAGACTCAGTGGTACATTATAATGGGACACATACATATTACTCATCCAAAGTGCCCTCAGTAAAAAGAGTGGGGAGGGCAAGTTGGTGAAATGAAGAGCACAAAAAGAAACTATATTGTATACACTGTTCAATATATTAAGTTCATTCAGCAGATAGAGACAACACATTTCAGAGTGCTCTGGAGTGTAGAAAAATGAATTTGTTTTGGATACGAAAATAAAGTGGTGTTCATGCTACTCTTTTAAAATTTATAAATCAATAGACATGAGATGTTCTCATTATGATTTATGGAGTATTTTTATGATACCTTCTCCCACAGACCTGTGACCAATATTGTTTATGTATATATATAAAAATCTTTTTTTTACAGAGTATATAATAGTTATAATGACTTTCACTTTAACTGTGTGATTTAAAATGAGTCTGAAACATTGTCTTGACATGCTCCCTGAGGAATATCTCACTGTCGAAGCTCTGGAGCTGGCAGTTGGTGTCTTTATGCTTCTGAGTCTCCAGTAAATAATTTTAAGCAGTATCCTTGTCTGTGGCTGTGACTCCTTTGAGTGCAAATTTCCTTTCTGTATTAATAAAATGGCCCCTGAAACACAAGAAATGGCACAATTAAAATCAGGCATTTATTTGAACTATCCCATTGCTTTACATGCAGTGAGCATAAAATAGCCCCCATTCAACATAAACAGAGAAATTATAGACACCAGAGACATGATTAAATACTAGCAATAAACAGGCTTAACTTTCTTTTTTTTTTTATTAAGTATACTTTATTAATTTCCAATAATCCAAAAAAACAAAAACATTATAACAAACCAAACCAAGCAGGTCATATTACAACCATATATAAGATCAAGTACAATCATCCAAAACCCAAACCCCCCAATAACACACAATAAAAGGCCTCCCCACCTCCCTCCCCCCCCCACATTCCATATATCAAACACTGCCAAGCAAGTTTAGAACATAACATCAAAGTGTATACAAGACCATCAAGATTTCCATAAAGCAAGGAGGGTCTCTAAGGCTCCCCAGGTTGTCAGAAAGGCATTCAGCCTGTCTTGCATGGAGGCAATGTGCCTTTCCAACTGCAATGCTAATAAGACCTCCCTATTCCATTCTGCTGCCGGAGGAAGTAAGTCTTCTGCCCAATGCCTCATAATAATCAGTTTAGCCACTGCAGCAATAAGTGCCATGTGCGCTCTTCTGACTCTTGGGATACCAGGAGGATAGTAATTTAACAGACAGACTTCAGGGGTAAACAAAACCTCCAAGCCCAGGAGAGGATCCAAGGTTTTACAGATAGATCGCCAGAAGCCCTGCACCTGGGGCAAGTCCATAACATATGGTAGAGAGAACCAATATCACTCTTACATCGACCACAAACCGGTGAAGTCAATTTGCCCATTTTAAAAAGCTTCACTGGTGCAAGATAAAGATTGTGCATAATAATAAAATGGTCTAACCAAGTCTATCCTGCTTTATGTATTTATACGATGTTCTGCCAAAGTTTCTCCATAAATCAGCATCCTCAGGGATTCCCAATTCCTTCACCCAGTAATAACAAATCCCAGTTGGTAATTTAGGTTCAAACCTGGAGAGCCTTGTAAACGCTTAGAAACGGGTGAGTTGGAAGCCACCTGGAGGACTGTAGACACATCCACAGCCGAATCCATCACAGGAATACCACAGAAGAAGAAGGTAAGGGCCTTACTAATTTGTGCATACTTGAATGCGGAGGTGTCAGGTGCACCAATGCACCTTTGAAGGTGATCAAAAAGGAGCAGTCTCCCATTCAAAAATTGGTCAGAGACCCTATAACTGTTAATCTGAGGCCAAAAGGTGGAGGATATTGGGTAATATCCAATCTTGAAATGTGGGTTACCTATAATAGGTTGCTCATTTGACTGATACCATCTCACTTCAAAATGTTTCTGAAGTTGATGATAGGCTTTAAGTGACCAACCCATAGGCATATCCCTAAAGGGCCTGGGTATATAAGAGGAATGACGTACAAAAGTACAGAATAACGTACAGTGGGATTTAGCTGCCAGATGTTTCTCCATGCTCAACCACAAAGGGGAGTACTCCAATGGCTCATAATTCTTGGTCCAAGATGCCAATTTACTCAGATGGTAAGCAGCATAATATAAGAAGAAGGAGGAGCTGCAAGGCCTCCCTGATGCTTCTGGGCAATTAACTTAAAATAAGCCCTGTAGACACCCTTCCTCCATAAAAAGCCACTGACCATTCTTTTGAAGCCTGGCAAAACCATATTTGGGCAAAACCAACCCAACATTCCAATTGGATATAGAATCCTCGGCAGTACATTCATTTTAATAATATTTAATCTTCCCCATAAGGAAAGAGGAAGCAGCCATCACCTCTCCATGTCCCCAGCTAAGGTTTTAGACAGGTTGGAAAGGTTATCTTTAATCACTGAACTTATATCCCTAGAGACTCTAATACCCAGATATGTTAGGGACTTTGCATCCCAAGAGAGACCATAGGGTGCTAATTCCGCCTTCATCACTCTGCCATTCAAAGGAAAGACTTTAGTTTTAGAGCAATTCAATTTATAGAATGATACCTTGGAAAAACCCTAAATTTCAGAGAATAAAGCCAGAATAGTCAGTTGTGGGTTCTCAACATGCAGTAATATATCATCTGCATATGCTGAGAGTGCATACCTTGCACTACCTACCTGAATACCTATAACACTTGGGTTAACTAGTAACCTTCAAGCAGGGCTCTAGATAAAAATTAAAAAGCAAAGGGACAAAGGGCATCCCTGTCTTGTGCCCCGAGAGAGCCGAAAGGGGACGAAGAGTACAACATTACATCTAATTTTAGTCGATGGGAAAGTATACAAGAGCTGTACCCACTTAAGAAAGGCTTCGGATAAACCAAAGTGGGTTAGGGTGGCAAAAAGGAAATCCCAGGAGACCCTGTCAAATGCTTTTTCCACATCCAAAGATACCAGCACCATCAGTATGTCAGAGACCCTGGCTGTGGAAATAAGGTGTAAAAGTTTCCACATGTGATCCCCAGATGATCTCCCCGCCATAAACCCAACCTGCTCATGACCTATAAGGTTGCCCATTACCTTCAAAAGTCTATTAGCCAGGATTTTAGCAAGTATTTTAATATTGGAATTGAGCAAAGAGATGGGACTGTAACTTCCCAGACTTAAAGGGTCCTTCCCAGGTTTTAAAATTAAAGTTATCAAAGCCTCCTGAAAACTAGGGTCCAATATACCATTGTCATACCAATAATTAAATACATCACTCAATACTGGAACTAGAACAGATTGACAAGCCTTATATAAATTGTTTGATAACCCATCGGGGCCAGGAGATTTATCAGCAGGCAACTGTTCTATGGCCAGTTGAATTGCTGAGGTGGAGATACAGGCACTCAGGGAGGTTGCCTCCTCATTAGTAATTTTAGGCAGGATTATTGAGTTAAGATAGTGACTTATATCAGCCTTGGAGGGACATGAAGAGGGATCAACCGCATAAAGTTCTTGGAAGTACCGTCTAAAACCCTCCACTATCTCATTAGGATCAGTGCATACTTGTCCATCTTGTGCAAATCTAATTTCTGGAATAAATTGTGAGGCTTCCAACTGCCGAATACATAGATCGAGTAATTTCCCAGCTCTTTCTCCTGTCTCTAGATACTTTAGTTTAGTTTGATGGAGAGACAGCTCCACCTTCATGAGATCAGGCCTACATACTGAGCCTGCAATTGATACAATCTAGCCCAGACATCGGTCGAGGAATGAGTGTGGCTGAGGGCTACAGGTCTCAAAATGATGATGGTCAACATTTTAAGCCTGTCTAAAAACTTGTAAGCTGCAAGCCTGGGCTGCACACGTTAACCCAGACTTTATCATAATTACTGAGTCGTGGTTAAAAAAGACGAACACTGATCAACAAATATCACTGCAGGGCTACAATTTATTTAGAGCAGTTAGAGAGTCTAGAGGCGGGGGTGTGATTATCTACGCCAAATCTAAGTACTTGGTCACCAATATTAGTTGCAAATCTCTAGCCAAGGAATTTTTAGTTAGTTTCGCTGAGCCTTCATCTCCCCTCCTCGGAATGTATCACTATCCTAGGTGGCTATAGACCCCCGTCTGGTGGTGATGAAGTTCTTAATCTTTTGAAATCCATGTTCAGATGCAAAACTGAAACAATATTTCTAGGAGAGCTAAATATGGACTGGCTGTCACCTAAATCACATGGCCTCAAATCCTTTGTGACGAGCTAGGTCTTGGGCAATTAGTCAGTGAACCTACTAGGAACAGCACTCTAAATACTGCCAACAGTTCCATTCTAGATGTGGTACTAACCACCCATCCACACAAAATATCTCATTTGGCAGTGTTTCACAATGACATGAGCGATCATGGAATTGTTGCTTGCATAAGATCTCAAATTAAGGTCTGTCCAAAACCATCTTTATAACAAAAGATCCTTTGAAAATTCAGTGCAGTAAACTTCCTATCTGACCTGAGCATGATCAGATGGCAAGATCTTTACCTAGCCAAAGATGTCAACAAGGCAGCTTGCATCCTTAATGACAAACTCACTACAATAATAAATAAGCATGCCCCTTTCATCAAAGTAAGGGTACGGAACAATTCCAACCCCTGGTTCACCTCGGATCTCAAGGCAGCCCTTATAGCTCGAGATAAGCTCTGGGCTAAAGCTAGACATTCCAAAGAATCTTTGGACTGGCAGGCCTTTAGAACAGCCAGGAATAACTGTGTGAAAAAACTTCGCCTGCTAAAGCTAACTATTATATTTCTACTCCGAACAAGCTAAAGGTAACCCTCATAAAATATGGAAGACTATCAAAGTTATAGAAGGACGGCCCATGGCCCTCTGTCCCAACAAGATAGTTGCAAGTGGCAAGATTGTGGAAAACAAGTCCCTAATCCTGGAGGAACTTAACTCCCACTTTGCCACAGCTGGATTAGCTTTTGACTCATCACCTTATGCTGGTGCTGTGGTGAGCCAGCATACCCCTCCCACCACATCTAGTCCTGCACCCAGCCCCTTCCAACTGCGCGAGATAACTTATAAAGAAGTAGAAGATTCTCTTCTTAACTTAGACACCAAAAAAAGCACAGGGGACGATGGCTTGGAACCCTTTTTCCTAAGGTCAGGCTATGCCCAACCCATGCCCCATTCCCTCACATCTTCAATCTTTCCATTACATCTGCACATGTGTCGTCCCTGCTGGAAATCAGCACATATCCTCCTCTATTTAAATCTGGTGACCCATGCGATGTAAACAACTATAGGCCTATCTCCATATTGCCTATCCTTTCTAATGTTCTCGAAAACTGATCCATATTCAGTTAAATCTCACTTGAAACCTTCTCCTCATTAACCCTGCTCAATCCGGCTTCCAGGCTAATCATAGCACAATCACTGCACTAGCAAAAGTAACCAATGATTGGATCTCTGCCTAGATGCTAAGAAGGTAACTGGTGCAGTCATTTTGGACCTCAGCAAAGCTTTTGATACTGTTGATCACAAACTATTAGTCAATTGCCTTGCAAAGTTGGGTGCACATACCATACCACCCAGTGGTTCTCTAGCTACCTAACTGGAAGATTCCAAAAAGTAAAGGCGGAAGGCTTTTTTCTGCTGCCTTGCCAGTTGCAAGAGGAGTCCCCCAAGGATCCATCTTAGGCCCTATCTTGTTTTCTCTGTACATTAATGACTTAGATGCTAACATATCTACATCCAATCTGCACTTTTTAGCAGATGATACTGTGTTGTATACTTCTGGCTCATCGTTATCTGAAGTCAAGGGAGTGCTTCAAGCGGATTTCGCACAACTTGAGCATAATCTAATAAAGGCAAAGCTTCTGCTCAATGCTAAGAAGACTAAAGCGATGATATTCTCCCACAGTGCTGTCTCAGGCCCCCAATACCCTTGCCCAAGACTTCATTGTCACCACGCTAAACGAGCCTCTGGAAGTTGTAACCAAATTTAAATATCTAGGTATCTGATCGACAATAAATTATCTTTCAGTGACCACATCAAAGATGTCTCTAGAAGGTTAAAAGCAAGGTTAGGTTTCTTCTACAGAAATAGGCCCTTTTCCCTTGAAACTCGAAACAAGCTTGTACAGGCCACTTTTCTCCCCTACTCAACTATGGCGATGTAATCTATTCCTCCACCACTCTTGCAAATCTAAGTAAACTGACATCCTTTATCACCGTATGCTACGTTCATTACCAACTCCTCACTGCTATAACCACTGTGACTTATATGCAGCTGTTGGTTGACATCCTCACTACTAGACGCCTGCTCCATGCTGGGCTATGGACTCTTAAACTGCTCCTGCAGAAATTGCCAAGCTATCTCTCTTCCCTTATTAGTATCTCACATAGTGCATACTCGTTAAGAAAATCTGATTTTATTATGCTTGACATACCAAGAACGTGGACTTCCTTTGGTAAACGTGCTATCTCATACCCTTCCCTCCATTTGGAACCAATTACAAACCATACTGAAACTAACTAGCACAGTTTCAATAAACTTCTACAAATCGCTAAGTTCAGCCAAAATAAAAGACACCTGTAACTGTCATTAAGTCTCTTCCTTCCCCATGTGTGCCATATTTATCCACTGGTAAGGTATAATTGATTTGTCATATTAACTGTTTTCCTTCCCTTCTACTCCTGGCTTTTATCTTTGCTTACGCCCACTGCTACTCTATCAAATCACTCCCTCCACATCAGTTGTAGACTGTTGTTTGTTCTAGCTGCCAAAATATTGTATATGTGTTGCACACACCAGTCATCATGTTTCATTTATCAGTATGCAACCTGTAAGTCGCTTCCCTGTCTCATATCAATGTTTACCACCTGCGGTCACCCTATGTGGTACCCTTGTATGTATATCCAGCCTGTATCATGTAACGTGCATTTCATGTACATACTGTTATTACCTATCTGTGTTTGTACTTTAAGTGTTTATGGCACAGGACCTCCTTGTGAATGAGCTTGCTCAATGGAGTTTTCCTGCAATAAACTTGAACTTGAACTTGAAACTTGAATGCCGAGAGAGGATATGCTCCAGGCTTTTGATCGATGCAAGGAGAGCATCCATCTGAGCCCTCTGTTGACGGGCTCTTCTTGTCGCCATTCTAATGAATTCTCCCGTAGCACATTTTAGGCTGCCCACATCAAATCATAATTTTAAACTGATCCCTGATTACAATTGAGAAAAACTGTAATAAACTCCATGATGTGCATCAGAGAAGCCTTATTACGAAGCAGCTGAGTGTTCAGCCGCCACTGGGAAGATCGTTTACAACCTGCTCCTAACCAATAGCTTATGCTAACGGGCACATGGTCTGACAGAACTCTAGCATAAATCCCCACATCTAGTACACCAGACAGGGCAAAAGAACTGACAAGAAAATAATCAGTTCAGGAGTGGGTCCCATGGGGAGAGGAAAAAAGGTATATTGCCTCTCTGTGGGATTTAGGACTCTCCAAGCATCAATCAAGATAGCTCTAATCAAGTCTTTCAGGGCTCGTTGAGCTGGGATAGGCCACACTTCCTACAGTTAGACCTATCCAATTCTGTTTCAGGAACAAGATTCCAGTCCCCACCTAGTATCATTAGCTTCGGTGGTTGGTCACAACAAGATTTAGTAATTGAACAAAAATAAAGGGAATCAGTATTCGGCCATAAATTGAACCAAGCAACAGCTGCTGAGATTCCAACATACCATGTACTAAAATGTAGTGACCCTCTGGGTCCCAAGTCTCTTGGACTAATCTGAAAGGGACATTTTTGCTACTAAAATCACTATCCCACCTTTACTAGTTGATTTCCTGACCCAAAAGCTTGTCCCACCCACTGCTTTTTGAAAAGGAGCTATCCTCCCGCCTCAAATGAGTTTCTTGCAGGAAAGCTAACCCTACTGAAGATGCAACAGGTGTTTCAGTATCATTTGCCTTTAACCCTGTCTTTGGCCCCTTTAACATTCCAACTTACAAAGCAGTATTGACTGTTCATGTTCAAATCACCATGTTATGTTATAAAACCTTGCTGATCATTGAAATTGTCATTAGAAACATAGCATGGCAGTGTTTGGCCATTCCCCATTACTAATGCAACCCCCAGAAAACAGCACTACCCTCCCAAAAATAAAGCTCTTAAAACACCAACCCCATCATTAAAAAAACACCCCAGTTCAAACTAACTGCACTCCCACTATCTAGCTGCCACCTGATGTTAAAGCACAAGCCTGAACAAAAAATTCCAGCCCCCCATGCCCCATCCACATTCTCGATACCAATCATTATGAATCTAAAGAAAAGTAAAGGCTTAATGTAGTCTCTGCCCTATATTTGTTCCCATAAACAATAACACAATATCCTACTATCAAACACGTAGCATTGTACCTTGAAAACTAAGTTAGACTGGTATATATAAAAAATTATTCAGTATTTCCGCTGAAATTCCAATTCAATAGCCTCAACCACTAACAAATTAGTACTTGATTGAGATCCAGTGTTAAAATACATTAGACCACTATGTTAATCTCCTGTTTGCTAACACTGGTGATAGATAAAAGTAGCCCCCCTTATCCCTAATTACTTTACTCTAACAGCAAAAGAAAAAGCCAGCATTCCCATATTCAAGGCATAGTTATGCCTTATTAATCTTGAATGTAAAAAACCTTCAGAATCAACTGCCATCTAAGGCAAGTGTCCCTTCGATGAAGCAAAAACATTATCACTCCATAAATGAGAGGGAGGGGATAAACCCCAATGCACAAGCCGTGCAGTGTCTTCAAACTAGATTGCCAAATAATAGTTTCGCAATAAACTGATCGAAGGTCCATTTGTAGCTCCAAATGTAGCAACTACGCTGACTCAAAAGAACAAAAAAGCATGTCACCAATGCTCCTGATAGAGTGAGAAGATCTTGCTTCGAGGCAACTCCTTTTAACATTCAGGAGATACAAACCTCTCATTGCTCATACAGTCTATGCATGTCACTGACGCAAACGACATTACATTAACGAAATGGAACATAATTAACCGTTGAATCTCCCGAATAAACAAAACGTCCAGAGCGCTAAAAGGAACGTTCGGAACACCTCCTCCATAAACCATGAAGCTCCTGGGGGATAAATAAGGACCTCTATAGTTGCTTCATCCTTCTTTATGAAATTCTGGTCTGCAGTATGAGGGATCAAATCCAACCCGTTCAATCCTCCTATCTGAAGCAATGACAGGAGAACAGAGCAGCTCAGTCCGTATACAGTCATATCTCCCAACTAAACATAGCCACCTTATCACTCTGCTCCCTGTTCACTTATACAGGTCAGGGAAAAGCTCTTTTAACCATTGCAGTGCCTGAACAGGAGAATGAAAAGAGAGCCACTTGTCATCGTGTTTCATGAAAAGAAGCGCGGGTATTTAACTCGGAAAGGCTTGCCAGCTGCCACTAGCTTTGACACAAGCGGGTGTAACTCCTGTCGCCTCAGCCGAACTAGTGTGGGAGGTCTTGCATGATGCAGATTTTCCGACCTCCCAGGTCACCTCTCAGGTCTCTTTGACTTTCGCAAGGATATGCTGTTTATCTTGAAAAGTTAGAAGTTTAAAATAATCAGTCTGCGAGGCTGACTTATCGGTGGCATGGGGCACAGGGCGTGATGAGCCCTTTCGATAACATAACCCCCACCATTAGGGACGGATCTGCTATTTTTACATAGCTTTTGCAGGAATTGAATTGGGCATTGCCTTCCTCCTGCTCCAGCATTCCAATAATGAGCAGGTTATTGTGCCTATTGCACCCTCCAAATCTTCTAATTTGTCTTCCAACTTTAATCCTCATTGATAAGCTCAAACTTTCAACTTTCCTGGCCGGACTTCTCCTGTTTTTTTGAGGTAAACAATCCTTGCTTCAGAGTCCCCAACTCGCATTGTTAAAGTTGCCACTGAGTTTTTAATCGCCTGAGATCTTCTCTGAGATGTAGCTACAGCCGCTTGCAACGGCTGCATTATTTCCAGAAATCTCTCTTTCAAGAGAGCTGTTGAAGCCGCGGACATGTTTGGAAGGCTAGAGGCCTGTTGCTTGGCCCATTTAGCGGCCTTGTCCTTCTCCGGCATGAGGGGTGGTGAGTGTCTAGGAGGAGCCTTTTTCATATAAACCTCCATGCCAAAATCAGGATCCCGATTCTTAAACACACTGTAGCACCAGTCGTCATCAAAAGGGAACAGATTTGAAGCTCTATCAAAGATTATTTACTAGAAATTAGTAGGTGGGAGACGGAGCAACAGGGAGAAGCTGCTTCAGCTCAGGCTGCCATCACATGACCAGGTTTAACTTTTCTTAACTTTTAACAGCTACTTATAATAATTGTTTTGTTGAACATTGCCATTAATAGGAAAAGTGTGCCAATTAATTGGCAAAGGTCCATTCCATTTTGAATCTAGAACTGGTCGTGTTGTGAAGGATCACAGATGAAGCACACTTTCCTTATCAACATGCTTGTGGCCTAACATTGGACCTATCAACATATGATAATTGGGGACATGAATTATTCATGAAGTCTCTTCTTCCTGCCTCTGAAGGCTGCTGAGTCATGGAAACTGACCAATGTGTCAATTTTTAAAGGTTGGAGTTTAAAGAATGTAGAGTTACTAACTTGTTCATCAAAGTCATGGTACTGGGGTCCCAAACATGCTCTGCAGTCTTTGTAATTCTATCAGTCGTGGCAGAGGCTAAGTCAGGGCTGTGGCTGAATTGCTACCTGGGGATAGTATAGAGATTACAATGTAGAGGCAGATCAGTCAGTTTTGGTCCTGGCACAAAACAAGGTTCAGAAGTTAATTTAAAGTTAACTCTGTCAGACATGGGTGCAGCCAAATATGTGTGGTCTTTGGCATAAAAGTTAACATGTTCTGCCACTGTTGAGTGCATTACAATCTCAAATGGCAGATGAGTGCTATCAGTCACACAGTATAATATGGGGGAATTTTCAACCACTGAGTATAAGTTTAAAATGATCTGTGTCATCCAGTTCAGTTTCAGGTTGTAACATTAGCTCTGTCAAGACAGAAGTTTGATTTTAAAGCTCTGCTTGGAGGGAACAGAGCTGTGTGTGCTAACTTCAAGGAGCTGTTGTTGAACTCCTTCTGTGCCTGTCCTTTGGAATCTGTAATTATGATTTTGTACCAGTATTTAGGGCTGCAGTGGGTGTATCCCTGCAAACCTCTTGCTATGAGAAAAGGACTCCCACATTCTTTCTGACTGAACAGGTTGGACATGGAGTGCAGTCGCCTCCACATCCTTGGCATCACTGGAGCACTCTGCTCTTTGTCTCAAGGGCACTGCATCATTTTTTTTTCTGTAAACCTCAGCGGTGTCCTGTTCATGACACTGAGGGATTTGGCACCCCAGTGTCTCTCTTATGTTTCTGGTTGGGGTGCAGGGTGTTGGGTGCTGAGAAGGAGGGTCAGGTGGGGGGGAATCTATAATTTTTTTTTTAACTTGCTGTTTTTCTGCCTTCCCTGCCCCCTACGCTCCACTTCTTTGGAAGCGCCTGGCATCTGCCTCGGTTCCTTCCAAGCCTGGAGCCCCACAGTGGTCCCCCCATGTAGCCTTGGATCTACCCCCCAGACGGGGACGAGATGGGGGCCAAGCACCCCGAACTAACATTACTTTGTCAGGGCCGCCATGTGTGACAGGCAGGGGACCATTGAGGTCTGTGGAGGTGCTCTATCTACCCAGAGTGATGGAGGTGTTTTCCCCTGTTTTCTGAGTGTGCCATGTGCCCTGACGCCAAGGCAGAGCTCCGCTGACATCTGGCACACCCAACCCTCCTGGATTGGTCAGGCCCTTGCTGTAACCCAGGCCTCCGCCTGGGGTCAGTCAAGCTCTGAACCTTGTCCCCCCTTCCTCCCTCCCTGGAGAAGGTGAGCAGTCCCACGGATGCTTAGCCTTCTCCCCCTGGCCGGCCCTTCAGCTCCCGGGCTCATTCCCAAACCCAGGTCGCTAACGTCGTGAGTGGTACTGCTACCACGCACCAACGGGCCAGCTAGAAATCTATAATTTAAAAGAAAACTATCAGCAGTCATAGCACACCGTATGTCAAAGATGGCCACCATATTTCACTGTGCATGTGCTAGTAGTTGCACATGACAATGGTGTGGGCAGTCATCTTTTAAATTATAGATATCCCCCCACCCAATCTTCCCTCTCAGCACCCACAACCCTGCACCCCCCAGAAACATAAGAGTGACACTGAGGGTACCCAATCCCCCAGAGTCATGATAAGGATTTTAATCCCACCACCCAACTCTCACTTTCAGCACCCCCCTCCCAAAGAAACATAATAGTGGCACTGGGGGTGCCCAATCCCCCAGTACAGAAATCCTCAGTCATTTTTCATTTTTTTGTACCTGTAAAAAGAAAACCATCCATTGATGTCTTTTGCAGCCAAGACTCCCACCATTCAACCCTCCCACTCAGCTCCCACCATCCCAAGCCCTTACTTACCGATCAAAGAGCCAATGCCGTAATCCTATCTGGACCACAGACATTTCTTCACTCTTCAGTGCCGGACCACTAACTGAGGAAATCAGGTTTGTGCTTCAATGTATTTTAATAGGATTTTGAACTTAGTAGCATAACGTGGCATTTTTCATTATTTTGCCTCAAATTTTCAACATACCTTTTTGGGATGCCAACTTATGAACAATGCAAGTGACTTTAGATAAATCTGTCCCAAAAGGCTATTTCACAGTTAATAACAAAATCACCTTTCAGGCAGGAGTTAAACATTTTCTTCACCATTATTCATGAAGTGGGATCATAAGATGGCTATGTTAAAATTTGAAGTAAAATATTAAAAACAACACAGTTATGAGCCTATGTTGAATTTTGCCAATGCAGGCTTGTATTTTGGTAATTTTCAATACTTTTACCCCAAATTTACAACATAGCCATATTTTTATAGTACCAATAAATGTGATAGTTGTCAGATTTTAAATCCTGGCCAAAATGTTTTTTATTTACATCCCGAAAGTTGATTTTACCAGAAAGGTCATTTCATAGTCCCTGCATAAAATCATCTTTCAGGCAGGCGTTTACATTTTTTCTGCCACTGTTCATGAGGTGGGGTCATAAGAAGGTTTTGTTCTAAATGTGGTGTAAACATATTAAAAACAACAAAGTTATGAGCCTACTGTACATTGAATTTTAGAATGCAGGCTTGTAACTTTGGTAATTTTCAATATTTTTCCACCAAGTTTACAACATAGCATATCTTTACAGCACTTCATGAATGTGACATCTGTCATTTTCAAATCCTGGCCAAAATGCTTTTTACATCCCAGAAGTTGTTTTGTGGTCTCTGTGCTAAATCACTCTTTGGGTAGAAGTTGAACATTTTCTCTGCCACTGTGCATGAGGTGGGGCCATAAGAAGGCTGTGTTCTAAATCTGGTGTAAAAATATTAAAACAAAACAACAAAGTTATGATCCTATGTTGAATTTTGTGAACCCAGGCTTATAACTTTGGTAATTTTCAATATGTTTACCCACATTTCCAACATAGCCATCCCTTACAGAAATATAAGGTGCTGTATAGCTGCAGAATTCATGCCACATGCTTAGTTGTGCAATGTTTCCATATGGTTTGCATACACAAAGTGAACCTATGCAAACCAGGTATAAAATCACATCGGGTTTGCATGCTGCAAGCTTGACATACAGTATGTGCAGCAGGTAAGCTGGTGCAAACATCTTTTAAATGTCACATCAGATTCACATGTGCTCACATGCCATGTGTGTAGCCACTAAGCTGGTGCAAATCTCATCTAAAAAACACATCAGTTTCTGTTTCTCATACTACCGCAGGGTTTTAAATAATTGATTTGCAGTTTTTTTCTTGGGATAATACTAACTGTACAGAATGTATTTATATAGGTTTTCTAGAAATGTTATGTTTGTTAAACACAGTGAGGCAAGTGCTATGCATTTTCATAATGTTTTAGGACTTTTATGGGCAAAATGCTAATCAATTTTTAGAGTTAAATAAAACCCTGCTACCGATAGCAATTAAGGCAATTAAAACATCTATTCATAGATTTCCCATTAAAATTAAGTAAACTCATTAATTCAGATCATTTTGCAAGTTGTTTAATGGCTTTTGATTTTTGTCATTAAATTGACATTAATTTGTATTGTTTGCTTACTATGTTAAATGCCTAGGATATAGTCAGCCAACATCCCCCCATTCCAGATGTGCTTAGAGGGGCCTCTGTGTTGTGAAGCCTGACCTTTTTTGTTTTGGGAAATGCAAATCCCCTTGTGCATATTTAGTGCTACAAATGTGTTTCTCCATGACTGTTATAAATCACTTACTTTCCATTCGTCATGCTGTATGGAGCATATGTACAGTGGCATGCCCAAGGATGAACCCCACTTTTAACGCACTCTGCAGTATACTGCAGCCGACCTACTGAATAAAGCAATGTAATTTCAGTGGCAATTAGTCCCCTTTGTCATGCAGGAACTGTGACATTCACTTCATCCTGGCAGTGTCACATTTTCCTAAATGACAAAAGGGACTAAATACCATTGAAATTACATTGCTTTATTCAGTAGGTCTTCTGCAGCATTCTGCAGAGTGCTGCAAAATACTGCAGAATTGAGTTTCTTCCTGGGGGGATGCCACTGTACTATAGCCATGCTCAGCACTCTTTGAGCTATGTAGAGTCTTGAACGCATGCACCATACCTCACATTTTGTCACTTAAATGAGGGACACGGACACTCAAAATGTGGGACAATGAAGGACACTAACCTTCATGATGATCAGGACACATCATGAAACATGGAGATACAGTATCTTAGAACACAGTTGAAACCATTATATTTATTTGTTCTGATGTTAGCCCCTGAGAATTAATTTGTACTATAAAGCAGGGGTGCCATTTAGGTAGGGCAGAGGGGGGCAGTCCTCCCCCTGCATTTGTGCCTAGGTTGTTCTTATGGTGTGGCAGTGATGGCATTAAATTTGGATTTAATATTTTTACATAATAAGTGCTCCCCTGGCCTGTGTTGAGCTCATGCTGCAGGTGCACTCCTGACTTGACTCTATTTGTATTGTGTTGTCCATTCTCCCCACCTGTTAGTGGTGGTGACATCACACATGACATGGAGGAGCTGTAGCCACGCAAGAGCATGAGCCATTTGAGTGGGACACTGTCTTTCCCATCACAGAGTAGACAGGCTACACACTGTAGCTTGGAAGAGTCGGTGAGCACTAAACTCTCAATAACAGTGTTGTGGTTGCATATTTTTGTTGGTCTACTCTTAGTGAGTCTCTGTCTCCCTTGGTGGCTGAAGTGGCTGGGGGTGAGCTAGAAGCTAACTCAAGACTAGGCTACCTACTCACTCTACTAGGCTCATCTCACCAAAAAGCAGCGCAGGTCACATGTGGCAGCAAGCTAGGCCTCACAGCAGCAGTGACAGTGGTGTGGGGAGCCTTCATAGGTCTTGATCAGTGCAGTGCAGCAGCAATCACAGTAGCAGCCAAGCAAGAAGCAAGCAACACAGGTTAGGTGGGTTCAGTTGGTGAGATGACTTGGTCATAGACCATGCTGGGGACCTGGGATGGTCGGTTCTAGCATCCAATTTCTGGCAGAAGGACGGAGGAGAAGCAGACAGAAAACTGGGCTGATGGTACAATGGGCTAGGTCAAAGGTGCTGGCCAGATGGCAAGTAAGTAAAAGCAAATAATTATTTTACAGGAGAATTGGGGAAGGATGAAGGACTAAAATATTGATGTGTTTTTCACATTTCTGCACCTTTGGATGGCTTCATGACCAATATAGGATGGGTATTGAATGGAATGGAGTTGAGAAGAGAAACGAGACAAAGTTTTCTTTTGGGAAGGGGGCAGAACTTCAGTCAGGAAAAAAAATGGTTAATAACTGGGTGGGTTTAAGCCCAAATCTGATGCACTGCTCCAGGGTATAGACAGATGAATCTTATACATTTGAATTTTTCCTGATTTGCATATTACTTTTTAGTCACAACAAAGAAGCTTTACCTTTTACAGATGTTCCAGACCTTCCAGAGCTTGCCGCCTAGGGACTATAACACCTGGCCTCCACTGATGTTGGCTCTCCCCTGCTGAAATCTGAAATGGCACCCCTGCCATAATGTCTAAATTTACAGGACATCCTCTGTGTGCAAAGCATGTTTTCCATGAGGGATGGATATGAAGCAGAGCAGTTTTCAGGGGTTAAATGTGGGCTGTCCCTTGCATTCAGGGACAGTTGAGTGGTATGGAATGCACAGACTATTGGAGCCCCACTATAGTCAGGCTTATGCCCCCTTCCCCACCCAGTGAAGCTGACCTCCTCATCCCCATGCTCAGGTACATTATGAAATAGGGTAAAGGAGAGTGCAGGGACCTGCCTCATTGAAATGAATGAGGGTATTTTTTATTACTATTTTATACATAATTGATTGCGCGTTGCAGACTACTGAAGGCCACCGCTCAACTAACAATGACCTTGTTTGTAGAACAGTGGCCTTCATTATTCTCCAACTTCCATTTATAATGTATAAAATAGTAATAAAAATTAACTCCATTCATTTCAAGAGGGTATGCTGCAGCACTCTGACCCATGGACATCATCTCTTAAAGACTCCTACCTGGTGTTGCACTGTACATTAGGCAATCTATCTCTTGTTCCACGATCTTCGTGGAGGCCTGGTATTCCTCCCATGAGGTAATCATAGCACATCTATCCACTACCTCATCAGCCCCGCTTTATACTGGTGCCTTCTATGCCCCTCCTAAAACTTCTCCTGATGCTCTAACATCCACTATCTCCTCTATTTCTTCACTCACATCCGGCAGCAGGCTGCTGCTACTTGGAGACTTCAACCTCGTTTGGCTCTTGTCCTCCTCCAAGTCCACTATCCTTAAACTAGAAGCCCTAAACCTTATTCAATTAATCCAAGAACCTACTCACCTAAACCCATGCTCCCAGAACCACACCCTTCTTGACTGGGTTCTAGCCTCTCACCCCCATTGCATCACAGCTGCTGGAGTACTCCCAGATGCTATCAGAAATCATTGCATCACTTGTTGCATAAGAAAGATTCACAACCCCCATGTGGTCCCCAAATACATTTGGTCCTTTCCCTTCATAAGCTAGATGTCACTGCCCTTCATCACGACCTCTGCAATACAGACTGGGCACCCATCTACTCTGCAGGGGATGTTGACTCTGCCTTATTTCTCTTCTTCAACCTCCTCCTACACATTTGGAACCTCCATGTCCACTTAAGAAAACCAGGATAAAGAAACAACATCACCCTTGGATCACTGCTGACCTACTGGCCAAGTGTAGAGTCAGGGATAAAGCTTGGCACCGCTACAAAGTCTCCCATCTCCAATCAGATCTACAAGCTTACAGGGCCCTTAAATATAACTGCACCAAGGCCATTCATCTCTCTAAGGTGAATTACTTCAGGTGTCACCTTCAACAAAATCCACAGACACCTGCATCCTTCTGAAAAGTTCTCCACACACTCTTAGACCCCATGATCAAATATACATCCCCTGTTCTTAATGTTAATAGGTCTCCTGTCTCTGACCCTGCTTTGGTTGCAGAGATTTTTAACAAATTCTTTGCTACTTGTACTCTCTAAGACACTAGCTCCCACTCATCCCCTTTACACCCCTTGGCCTTGCAACTGACCAGCCATTTGATTATTATTTCCCCCTGTTTACTCCTTCTGAAGTCTGCTCTGCCCTTCTTGCTCTTAATCCCTCTAAAATCAAGCTCTGATGGCCTCCACCCCAGGCTTCTCCACTTCTCTGCTTTTGCCATTACAGCCCTGCTTACCCATATCCTAAACCTTTCTCTTTCCTCCTCCACTGTTCTCAAGGCCTTGAAATCAGCTAGAATTCTCACCCACCACAAAGGTGGGGACCCCTCCTCCCCTGGGATTTACAGGCCCATCTCCCTCTTCCTCTCCCCTCCCGAGCTAAACTACAAGAATCACTCATTCACCTAAGGCTGTCTGACTTCCTTGCTAGATCCAACACTCTCTCCTCCTCATTCAGTCTGGCTTTAGGAAGCATCACTCAACTATATCTTCTCTTCTGCGTATCACTGACTCTATACTCACTGCTATGGTCAGGAGCCATATTACAGCCGCCATTTTCATCGACCTTGTGAAAGCCTTTGATTCTGTCTCCTGCCAACTCCTAATACAAACTTTTGCCTCTGTTGGTCTCACAGAGCCTGCCATATACTGGTTCCACTCCTATCTTCATGACACGGAACAATCAGTCCTAGCTGGTGATGTTTTATCCTACCCACACCCTGTCCTCTCTGGTGTCCCTCAAGGTTCCATCCATGGCCCTATCCTCTTCTCCTCATTTATAAGTAACCTTCCTCTGCTTGCAGGTGAGCTGAAATTCACATACATGTAGAAGACACTATTCTTTCCTCTCTGGACCCTCTGTCACTAGTGTACAGTCCCCCCTTCAAGATGACTTTAGCAGAGTCCAGTCCTGGTTCAATGATGATAAACATAAACTCAATGTCAGAAAAACAGTATCCATGACCTTCAGTGCCAGTTAAAAGCTGGCCACACTATGGAAACACCCCACTTTTACTGCCTTGGATGGATCTATCCTTGAAATTGTCTTGGCTTTTAAATACATAGGGGTGTGGTTGGGTGAAAGCCTGGATTTCTCCACCCATGTTGACTCCATATGCGCCAAGCTTTTTCCCAAACAAGGTGCCCTTTTTCAACACAAAACCAGCCTCCCTCTCCCTACCTGCTGTGAGTTGGTCTCTAAAATGATACTACCAACTTTTGGCTGCACCAACGTGGTGTATGGCAGTGCCTTCCAGACTTCCCTAGGCAAACCTGACACTCTTCTAAACTCCTTCTGCCATTTTGCCACTACCTCTCCCCCCTCACCCACCACTGCCTCCTCTATCCTCCTTTATCCCTTACTCCTCTTCCCCACACTAGGATGGTACACTGTGCTACTTTCGTTGCCAATTCTGGTTTGGCTCCCTCCCCCCCCACCTCTCCTCTAGGCTCTCTCAAGTTGCTTCTTCTAATTACTCTCTTCATCACAGAGATTCTCACACCTTCTCCATCCCTACCCCTAACTTTGTCTCTGGCAAATCTGCTTTTTCCTACTGCTTCCCTTCTCTCTGGAACAAACTGCCTTCTGACCTCTGCTCATCTTCCTCCCTCATCTCACTCAAAAGGCTCCTAAGACATCTTCCCTATCAGCCATGCTCCCAATGTCCTCAACCTTTCCCACCTTAATTATTGTATCACTCTGTTTTAGCTGCTATTCTAGATTTTGCTATTGTACCTGGTTTTTGGGGTATTGTATAACCTAACCCCCACTTTAGAGTTAGTCCAGAGCCACTCGGCTCTTGACTGTGTCACTTATTGTTGGATTTGTTGTCTTTTTCTGTTACATTTGTAACTGAGTCTTGTAACTCTGACCCATGACCTGTTTTATTGTTTTCTGAACTACGTGTTTGTATGCTGCCTTTTGTGCTTTTCTCTCTGTGTTCCCTTCCTTGGGTTGCACCTGGAAATGAGCATCAGCTCATGGTGCTTTCCTGGTTATCAAATTTTGAATAAATAAATAAACAGAAAAGTCACTAAACTTTTATGTGTGCAGTTATCAGTGACCACTTGTTTTTTTGCATGCATGCCACTTGCATGCAGTCTGTTCCAATTTGACATAAAAAAAACATGCTTTACACACGTGCTTGCTGTACACATGCCACATTCATGCACCTGGTTCCAATTAAACATTTAAATTATGCTTGCAGCATGTATATCACATGGATAGTTTTATGTGCGAAGCATGAAAACATTTCATATAATTATTTCTTTAAGGGATATTTTTACAACACATCATGAATGTGACAGCTATCATTTTCAAATCCTGGCCAAAATGTATTTTTTTTTTACATCCTAAAAGGTGATTTCACAGTGCCTGCATGAAATCACATTTCGGACAGGAGTTAAAATGTTAGCTGCTCATTGTTCATGAGGTGGAGTCATAAAAGGCTATGTTCTAGATTTGGTGTAAACATATTTAAAAAAAAAAAGTTATGAAGTTATGTTGAATTTTCAAATACAGGCTCATAAGTTTGGTAATAGTCATTATTTTTACCACACATTTTCAACATAGCCATTTCTTTACAGCACCTCATTAATGTGACAGCTGTCATTTTTTCACTCCTGCACAAAATGTGTTTTTGCATCCTGAAAGTTGATTTCGCAGTCCCTGCCTGAAATCACCTTTCAGGCATGAGCTTAACATTTGCTTAGCCCTTCTTCATGAGGCAGGGTCATAACAAAGCTATGTTGAAAATTTGGTATACAAATATTACAAAACAACATATTTATGAGCCTACATTACGTTTTGCTAACACAGGCTCATAACTTTGATAATTTCCAATATTTTTACCCCAAATTCCTAAACTGCAGCCATATTGGATCTGGCCAGAGTTTGTTTCAGTCTGCTGGTGATGCTGACCAGTAGTTTTTTAGGCTTCCTTTTGCTCCTATGTCTTGTTACAGACATACTTTTCCTCAATGATGTCCTTCCTGTGCCTATAGATGTACTACTGTGCTGTAAATGCAGTGGCTGGTGTACCTGAAGAATTCAATGAAAGAAAAAAAATGGTTAGATTAAATTTTTAAATTAAAAAAAGGTCTTGTATGAGATTTAAAATATTGAGTTATCTCTGACATTGCAGCTTCCTTTGTAGTCTTGGTAGCATTTGGGATAGGTAATTAATGCTCATCGGCTCCTTTTCAAACTAGACTTTACTTTGCAGTATTTTCTCTGACAGATGTCTCAGGAGCAAATAGAAAGCTGGTGGATCTTTTGGCAATTTTGAGAGATATTTTTGAAGCTTGTGACTGGGAATATAGGATTTTCTGTCCTGGGTGAGTGAACATGAAACCTCATAGACTTTCTTTGTTGCTCTCATTATTGTTTTTATGGTTCTTAGTCTTCTGATTACAATTTTCAGATATGGTATCCCATCATAATGGCAACTGCAGTTGAGTGACTCGCATATGAGTGACTCAGTTATAGTGCTTGTGATGCGGGTTATTGTTCATGATCAGCAATCAGGGTGACAGGTAGAAGGGGAGGTCGACAGGAAGGATGGGAGGGAGGGAAGAAGATGAGGAAGAGTATGTAGGGGTTGTGCAGTGGGAGGCTGCTGAGCTGGCATTGTGGGGGTAATGAGGGTGGCAGGCTGCAGTGGGAAGGGTGCAGGGTTCAGGGCTGGGGAGGGATGCTATTTTTTATTGCCATGTGTGCTCCATAAAGCAAATTTGTTTCACCAAGGTTTTTCCCCTTCCCCAACATGTACCCCCTGGAGTTAGCAATCTTTAAGTAGTAGGGGTGAGGGCACAGCCTGCAAGGGTGCTCAGGGCTGAACCCCACAGAAAAAGCCTGTTTACTTTTACGATGTTTCATCACTAGAGTGCATAATTTATTTTTCCGGGAGGTGCATGTCAGAACGGGCGAACACTATTCTGCATCACTATTATTACCTAGAACCTTAAGATACATACTCTAGGTCGCCAACCAATTTTACAATAAAAGACTCTGGTTTACATGCACAACACTTTCATGCCCTTGTCTGGCTAAATACAGCTGCACATCCAGTCACAACTTTTGTACTAATCCAGCAGGTGTATTTGATGAAACTTACTTGATGTACTCTCTCAGATCTGCATCTTCTATTCAAGGTTGATGACTTTGCACATTCTTAACTTCTGTGTGTCTTCACAAGAGATACAAATACATTGTTTGGGAAGTAAATTCTGTGTCTAAGGAGGGCTGGGAGATTCTGGGATGTATAGGAGAGGCATCACCAGTAGAAAGCAGGAAGTTGTTATCCTTCTATACAGACAGTTAGTGAGACCCCATATGAAGTACTGTGTACAGTTCTGGAACCCCATTTCCACAAGTACATAGACAGGTTTGAGGCAGTCCAGAGAAGGGCAACAAAATGGTGTGGGATCTGCACCAGAAGCCATATGAAGAGAGATTAAAAGAGCTTAATATGTATACCCTTGAGGAAAGGAGGGAGATGATAGAAATCTTCAAGTACCTCAAGGGAATCAACAAAGTTCAAGAGGGTAGCATATTTCAGAAAAGGTGATGCACAAGAACAAGGGGGCACAATCTGAAGAGATAGGGGTGGGATGGCTCAGGGGCAACGTGAGAAATATTTTTCATGGAGATAGTGGTGGGTGCATGGAGCAGCCTTCCTGATGTGGTTGTGGGTGGAAAATCAGTGGGGAATTCAAAATCGTGGGACCAATATAAGGAACTTATAGTAGGGGTAGGAGGGGTAGAAGAAGGTGAGGAGGAAGTATGCTCCATGTTGACTAGGAACAGCAGCTTATCCAATAGGTAGGGAAATGGGCAGACAACGTGGGCCAAGCAGTCCTTATCTGCCGTCAAAATGTATGTTTCCATGTTTCTATGTATTATGTTTATTTGACATCCAATTTCTTTACTATTCATATGTTTATTCAGTGCTGCTCTGATACTGACAAAACTTGAAATACTATATACCTCGTCTTTGCTGTTCCTCACTGTGGCAGAAAACTCTCTAAGTAATTAGTTTTAATTTTGAATAGTTATTGGTTTTTTTTGGTCAACATCGCATTTTTTTTCTATTTCACCCAGTCATTAAACACAGTCAATCCCTAAATGGTAACCTCCTTGGTGTTTTTCTCATAGTTGTTTTCTTCCATCTCATTCAGTTAGGTTGTACTGGCAGAGGCATGTCTGCTTACTTTGTTGTTGTTGTTTTTTTTATACTGTAGGGACATTGCCATCTAGATACCTGGTAAAATTATTTTCCACAAACATCTGGATTTGCCCCATCATACAGATCAGATTAGCTAGCAGGTAAATTAGTCTTGTTGTTAGATTAACCTTTGTCTGTTGATTGAAACTGTCAAAGTTACTGAGAATTGTGAAACAGTGTAGTGATATTTGCATGTACTTAGGTCAGGCTGGAAAAAGTTCCTACACCTGCAAGCCATTTTCCAGACCCATGAAATTACTGGTCAATTATTAACCTGCTCTGGACAGCTATTGACCAATCAGATCAGTGGATTTTCTTGTCCGTTTTATAACTGTAAATTATTCTCCCTGATGGATAAACTTTCATTCAGTTAGAACAGTTTTGCATGGTCCACATTTTTGCACCCTTACAGGTATTTGTAAATCTCTATTATGTTTTTCCTTCCTATTGTCCAGCAGTAACTACATATTGAGCCTTTTAAACTGCCATCATATGACTAGTCCTGCTGTCCATGTATCATCTTTGCTGCACTATTTGGTATCAGCTCAATCTATCTCTGTCCTTTTGTTGGGTGTAGACTCTAAACTGTACACATTGTTCAAGATGTGCCTCAACCACTATCCTGTACAAGGTATAATTACCTAATTTTGTAGCTGGTAAACCCTTGTCTAATACAACTCAGCATCGCATTTGTCTTCCCATATGCCTTACTTCTTTGGGACGTGGACTTCATGTATTTATTAATTATGAACGGATAGGAGACATCCATAAAGGCACATGAAGAAATACTCCTGCCAACTGGTCTTTTACTTAATTGTGTAGTACTCCACCTAAGTAACTTTACTAGCACCTATAACAGCACCACCTACTGGCAACAACATGACATTACAGAACTTTTTAAGTTGTATCCCTGAACCTTAACAAAAAAAAAGATTGATATATTTTAAACAACTTTTTTATTTTTTTTATTAATACACAAATGGATCCAGTTCATAATTGCAATAATAAATGACAGGGCATCTTTTATTATAGGATATCAATCACTTTTGGGTGTATAAGGCACTCAGCTTTGCCTTGTGTCTCTCAGCACCTGAGGCATGCCAATATCCTATGATAAAACATGTCCTGTTAATATAGTAATAAACAATAAGCATTATGATGAGTATACTTCTGCCTAACAAAAGTGCACATCAGTCTGTGGCCAAATTAATTCTACCAATCATAGATTAGGAGCCAAATAAGAATCAGCTATATAGGATAGATATAAGCTATAATGGACTGGCTACATTTGTTCTCCAGTGTGATTACAACACTCACCACTGTGATATGTATCAAAAGTTGGTATGGATGCCTTTGGAAAGGAGGAGAGAAGGGATTTGGGAAACTCTAGTACACAGAACTTTAAAAATTATAAACCCCTCTGCCTATTGGATTAATTAGTCAAACCAACCAAACCAAACCATAGCTTTCACTTGAGAAACAAGGGTGCTAGGGAACTGGTTGTTCCCAAAATAAGAAATTATTATGGAAAAATGACTTTCCAATACAAGGCTGCGAGAGCATGGAATGCGATTCCTCAAAAATTATGAATGGTAGAGCTCTCCTCCAAGGTTTTTATTATTGCAATGCAGCACAAATTGCATTATAGATGTGATTGCAATAAGTGAGATGCTTTGATTAGGAGTATGTAAAGTATTGCAGTTGCTTGTGTTTGTAAAATTGTCATTGGTTATTTTTATTGTATTATGGGCTAGATATTCAAAAGTGAGCCCAGAACATGCACAAGAGGATGCACTGTGCAATCCAGATGCGCATCAGCACAAACATTCAATATTCAGCAGATGTGCCACAGAAATGCACCAGTGCAACGTAAGCTGAATATTGCAAAGATGCACCATAGCACAAACAGACTTATACAGGAGCAACTTGAAATACACTGGAACAACTGTGCAGGCTGAATATAGCATATGGAGCATGTTGCACCAGGTGACAGGGAAAACAGTCAGGGCTGCACAAAGGCACAGAACCATGGTAGAGGAGACAGGGCAGAGCTACAATGTCAAAGGTCAGGCAGATGGCACAGAAACAGTGCAGAGTAAACATAGACCCAAAGCCCATGGACATGGTGCAGAACACCACACAGACCCAGGCATCCAATGGTACAGGGCACGCAACTGGCATAGCATAGAGGGCTGCAGAGAATGAGCACCCCAGGACCAGAGGCCCGACAGCCAACGAGGACTAGCCAAGCAACATTGCCACCATGTGAAAGCACCATGCAGGGGTGCACTGGGTGCCATAGCACAGGCACAGTGGTTCACAGGCATACTAGCAGACAGGCACATGGTGGTATGCATCACACGCCGAACAGGCACACAGAGAGATAGGGTAGGGTAAACTGCAGCACAGCAGCATGGGGAAGAGGAACACAGCAGGGATGTGCATCATACTGGACATGTGGACATGGGCAAAAGACACTGTGGCAAGCACAGAGCCAGACCCCCAGACAACCCATAGGAAACCCGACACACAGGGATGTGATAGGCAGGTTGTGAGTACCCACTGGTGTCACACTGCAGATACACCATGGGCCAGGACATGCCACGTCCAGAGTCCAACCATGGTCAACAACAGCACTCTGAATCAACAGACATGTGGGAGACACACAAGCACACATGCAAATGAGAACAATGCTTCGTATACAACTATTGAAACACAGTTGGACAAAACAGTGTGGAACAGGCAATGAGAGGTATGCATCATGGAATAAACCAGAAAAAAACAAAAAGGAGCACAAGCCAACTGTGAACCATAAAAGGAAGCATAAACAAGTATCTACAACAACAAGCAATGGGGATGAGTGTCAGAAAGGACAGTGATGGGAAGGAAACAACAAAGTCCATGGGAAATGGGTATGTGGGGAAGCAAAACCTGAGGCTATATACAGAATTGTCCATGCCCTAACACTTCTGCTGATGTAGGTCTTCCCTCAGGTTAGGCACCTCTGCAACAAGCATCCCCATGGCTGACAGCAGTCTTCGCGACAGGTGGATGTGGACTGCCTGCCGATGGTAAACACCAAAGGCCATCCACTGCAGGTAAATTATGCCTCCACCCAGTATGCCCACACTGCACCATCCTCTCCCTGGCCCTGGATGACCTATGCAAGGGAAACACAGAACAGAAACTGAGTGACAGGGCCCACACAATGACAAACCCCCACCCCCCAATGGGCTGCATGTGTGTAGAGGACTGACGCTGGGTGGACCCATGGACAAGGCCACCAACAGCCCATGCACAGTGGACACCAACAGCAGGCCATGAAACTGTGCCACAAAAGGAAGGGGATGTCGGTGAGGGAGTACCTAGAAATGCGATATGTGCACATGCCCCCCCCCCCACAGTGAGGGACAGATGCTCACATGTGCAACACTCAAGCAGGCCCAGTAGTATCCCCATGTGTGCACTGTGGGTTATGCACAGCTACCACCAGTGACAGCAACAGGGTAACAGCACACATGAGCCAGATGCACGATGGGACAACCACATGTTGCTGGCCAACACTGGCAACAGTATCTGAGAAGCAACACATGCACAAGCACAGCATGCAGGCAATGGCCTGCTGTGTGGATGGGCCCCCCACCAACACTCAACCCCAGGTACAGAGTACTGCTGCAAATATCATGCAGTTACAGTACCTGCCACTTGACCATCAGGCCCAGATGCTGCCCCATCGTCCAGCTGGTGGCCACGCCTATCTGCATCTTCCCTGGCCTGCTTATGTGCCTTCCACCCTGGAAAGGAAACACAATGAAAGGGGACAATGAGTAGTATGCAAACATCAAACACACACCCCCAGCCCAAGCAAGCCCAACACAACACAACACAACATGGCACAGAACACAATGCTGGAAACTGAGTCCACTGCCTGCAAGCTGGACACAATGTGTTGGGCCAATGTAGCTAGTGTAACACAGGGCCACAGTGTGCTGCAAGGCCTGTCAACAGCACTGCCACATCCAAACAGATATTTCCACCCTGTGAGCAGGTGCACACGCACCTGCCACACACCCCCCTGCAAGCATGTTGCAGAATAGGCATGCACAAAGCACAGACAGATGTACCTGGTTGTGGGACCACACCCAGCGAAATGGTCCTGCAGTCTCCTAAGACATGCCAGATCACAACAGTGCAGGTCCCCATACCAGTGATGGCACTGTTCCCCTGTCCTGGGGATCCCTGTGTACCCCTCCAGATGCTCTGCCACATGGGCCCACACCTGGGACTGTGCCTCTTGCAGTGCCACAGCCCCAAACAACTGATCCTCCAGTGGGGCAACCAGTACCACGAGGTACTCCACCTCACTCCAGTTAAGGGCCCGAGGGCAGACTCTCTCTTACAACCAGCTAGTTATAACAACAAATTACATCTGGGTTTCCCTTATGGAAAAAAATGTTCCCTGGTTATTATAATGCAATAAGACAAAATGGACAGAATAATAAGTATAGCTTGCCTAGACTGGGAGCTAAATGAACCTTATTCCTGTCCTTACATAGCTCATGGCTAATGTAGCGACTTTTGGCAAGTTATTTATCCTCTTCCAATAGCTATAACTTTAGATACAAGGAGGACTTCACTTTAAATAAGATGTTACTGGAGATTGAAGATATTTTTATTATAATCTCCACACCCACAGGGAAACAGTCCAATAGAGCCTGAAACATAATCTGGAGCTCAAGATGCTCAGGGTGCTATTGGACATCTTAGGCATATTGTCAGTGTGCAAAGGATGTTTGTCTGCCACTGTAAATTGTTTTTTACTGTAGCTGCTTCAACAACAGTGGACCCCATCCATCCAACCTGTGTCTACTTATTGCCCTCCTGCCATAGCTCACCATGGTATAGTGATGAGATGGAGCATTCCTGGAGGAGGTCTGGGTCAGTGGAGGACAGGCTGACTTTGAGGTCCCATTATAAGGACTATAGAGGGCAATATGCCTGAAAAAGTCAAAATACCTGTCATGGGCTATTGCCTTGGGTAAGAACAGACCAGCTCAGTTCTTCTACAGTTTAGATAGGGTAATCCATCCTGCCTGTCTGCAGTCTGGAGAGGTTTTGTCTCATTAACAGTATGAGGAGTTTGATAAGTTCTTCCTGGACAGGGTGTCCTCCATCAGAGCTAGGATCTTCCTGTAAGTGTCCTTTCATGGGCCAACAGTGGTCAAGCTGAGAGGGACTGGCACACTCCATTGGCTTGGACTGAGTCGGGTCCTACATAGCTGTTGGTAGACTATCATAAGGCACTGTATCTGTTTTTTGCCAACATTGTACCATGCTCATTTGCAGCTCTTAAGAAAGTTATGATCAAGCACCTTTCAAAGAAACCGTCTTTAAACCAAGAATTGTTGGCAATTTATAGGCCTATCTTGAACCTTCCGTTTCTGGAGGACAATTTGAGAAAGCTGTGGTGGTGCGGCTTGAGGCCCACCTTGAGAAATGTAATATCTATGAATCTTCCCATCAGGTTTTAAGCCTTGCCAAAGAACCAAGACAGAGCTTGTCAAGATGATTAATGACCTGTTCCTTGCAAGAGATAGAGGGGAGCACTCTATTTTTGTTCCCCTTCATCTCTCATCAGCTTTAAACATCATGAACTGTGGTTTGTTAATGTTTCAGTTTTTCTTTCTCCAGACTATACCATGTCAAGTTAAAACGGGTGAGATAGTAAGCAAAAGGAGATGATCTACTTGACTGATTCTTTTACTAAAAACTGATAAAATATATTATTTACCATAAACCAGGAACATAGTAACGAAGGTAACAACCAGCAAAATGATTGTTCTGAGATACTGTACCTTTACTACTAAGAATGTATTTATAATATTGCTGCATGCTAGTGGAGTTCACACAAAATAAAAAGTATTATAATATTTTATAGGGGTTAAGTCACAAGTAAACTTTGTTTATGTAGTTAATATGGTTTTCCACTCCCTTACAGTGGTGAATCCTTCTAATAATCCGAGAGGACATATTTTGCATCATAATCTATATTATATATATAGGGGATATACGATGGTGGACCATGGAATAAAGTAGTTATTTTCACAAGTCCCGGTGACCTCGGGTAACCTCACAGTGGCGTGGCGTGGCAGTGAACCTGAGTCCGGTCACATGTAATAACTACTGTCCACATAGTCCTCCTCACCTCTCTTGATTATACAATGGGTTTTGTGGTGATGTTTATGATGTTTATCATTAAACTGTGTGTGGTATGTAATTTTTTTGATGGAGGACTATTTGGTTTTTATGGTGGAAGGGTTTTTTATTGCTGTGTGAATGGGTGTGTGGTTGTAGGATTTGATTGGTTGTGGTGGCTGGAGAGTGCTTGGTGTGATGTGATTGGCTGACGTAACGTGGGAAAGTAGTTTTGATTGGCTGGAGGGGCGTGTCTTACAGTGGGAGGGTTGGAGTGATTGATGTGTATGTGAATTGCTGTGATTGGGTGTGCGTGTGGTGGCGTGCTTTGTGATTGGTTGGTGGGAGTGGCTGAGATTTGTGGGCGCAGTTTCGGAGAAAGGAGTTGAGGAGGATGTGCTGTTGGATTGCTTTCGAGGTGGCGGCCTTTTTGGAGGCGGGACTTGATGTTTGGTGTTGCGGAGGCGTTGCGTTGTTGTGGGCGTCGATGTACTGATCGTCGGTCGGTGGATGTATGGAAGAGGTTTGGGGAGGGACGCACTCATGGATTTTTAGTCATTAGCGTGCTGTTTTCTTAGTCGATCGACCGTGGAGGAAGATTTCGTGAAGATCTGAAGAATTTAGAGTGGTATTCTGTTTGGGTGTTTTATTTTGTTCGAGATTGATGTATTGGGGCTTTTTATTATTTTTTTTGGTATATGGGGTTTGGCTTGGTGGATTGGAAGGAACAAGACTGAGAAGGTAAGTTTTGCAAATTTATTGAACAGAAAAAAACAGTAGCATTTATTTTTGTTACAGAGCAGAATTTTCATAGTTTAGAACACTGTATGGGTTTCTATGATTTTTGCAAGTTGCAGTAAAGTTCATTTTCAAAAAGAAGAGTTTTTAGAAGATTTAGGTATGGGGGTTGAGGTAGGGGTAAGGGTAGTGGGGTGAGGTTAAGTTTATTTTTTTGTTTGTAGTCCATAGGGTTTGATAGAATATTTTTACTGTGTAGAATTTGTATTTATTTCCTTTTCGGTTAATTCAGATTGTCTTTCCATAGTAGTTGGTTGTATTATTCCAAAGATGGTGGAATATCAGGATGTGTTTTGAAGAAGGAAAGTCCAGTTTTGTTAGAAATTTGTTCTAGTTTGCGACCTTCATTTGACTTTTTGCTTGTAGGTTCAGCTTATTAAGAGTTTTTTCTTATTGTCACATATTTCAGGAACAGATATGTTTAGTCTGCACAGATCTTCTTTCTGGCTTGAGTATTTTTGTAGGAAGGTGAATTATTGTTGATGTCTTTTTCTTTGCTGTATTCAGATGTTGTCTTCATTTCTACGGTTTTGATATTTTTCATCGAGAATATATGGTGGTTTACAACTTTATTCAGAGTCGCTGTCACTATCTAAAACCATCGGTCTTTTCTTAGGCGTAGGTGTCATACTTGTTACCTGCATGGGGTGGGAGAGAAAAAAAGAGCATTATGTGTTTGGTTTTGTAATGTGGGCCCGGTGTTTGGAAGGGTGGAAGTGGTGGTGATGGGTGGGTATTGGGTGGGAGGAGGGGTTTATGTAGTAGTTTGTGAATTTGTTGGTAGTGTAATTATGCTTACCTTGAATTATATTGAAGGTGACTTGCTTTGCATGTATGGTGGGTTTGCTGATGCAGGTTCAAAGAGGTCTTTGTAGTTGGTAGGAATAGTGGTGAGTTGTTGTTGTTGACAGGAAGGTTTGGATTGGAGTCTGATCGCCACTTAGTAAAGTGCTTATTTCTTGTTGTTTGGAGTCATTGAGCTTTGAATATTCGTTGAGGCTTTGGAGCTGTTTGTGGCCTGAAATTTGTATGATTTCCGGTTGGTGGTATTCCACTGTCCACTAATTTTGTACCAGATGCTTTCGTACAGAATGGTTAGATTAAGCGTTTATCAGTTTGTATACCTGCATTTGTAACCATATGTTTTGACAATAGTGGAGAGCTTATTAATACCCACAGGCTGATTTTTAAACCATTTGTACTTTTGAGGTTTTATGTTGTTGTTGATAGCTAAGAAAAACGGTGCTTCAGGGTGGTTACTTTGGCTGGGTCTGTGGGTACTGTGGAGATTGTAATTGGTGACTGGGCATCTAGTAGGATTTTGTTGTACTTCAGTATGCTCGTGGCTTTAGTTTTCTGCATTCTTTTGGGTTGAGCCTTGTCTAGTTTTGTTTGGCGTTCACTGGTATACTGGAGGTAGCACAGTCCGTTTTCATCTTTTGCATGATGATGTCTCCCCATTTGATGCTCTCATTTCCGTTATGCCTCTGACACTAAAGTATAGGCTAACTATTAACCACATGGTGTTAAGCAAGGCATCAGGGCTGTGGGGCCTAGTTGTTGAGTCTCGTATAGTTTGTTGATAAGGGAATCTGTGAGCTCATCTGCTGCTTTTGGTCTATTACCCTTGCCATAACTTTTGAGGCGTTTTTGTTTGCACTGCAGAATTTCTCTGGTTGTGAGGAAAGCAGTTGATGTTGATAGAGATTCTGGATAGCGTTTTTGTTTTAAATATCTTTCAACACTCTGGAATGTGTACGTAGTGTTAAGGGCTCGATAGGGAGTTCCGTCTTTTCTGGTGGAGTGCATGAAAAGGTAGCAAGTAATTTATCCAGGTTTACTGGTGTAATGGTTTCAAGCGGAGTTTCTATATTGTGCTTTTCTTTGAGGTATTTTTGAACGGTCAAGACATCACTGTGAGTCTTTTTCATCGTGTTGGTGTTTTTGCCTGCTTGGATATATTTTTGTATGGCATCTTCGTCTATGTTCACTGCGGTGCTAGTGCTGGGTTTTGGTTCTTCTGGTATGTCTGCATTTTGTGAGTTATTTTGTTGCTGGGGTTCCAGTAGAGGTTCAGTGTCTTCTTCAAATTGTGTTGTATTTGGGTTAGTTCCATTTGAAAGTTTACAGCAGTTTCCTGTGTTGCCATTTGTATGCAGTAACAGTCGTTTTTTTCTGTAATACTTAGCGGTGGGAAAAGGTATCGGAAATCCAGAGTCACGAAGTTGTTGGTGCTATTATATTTTTTTATGGAAACAGCGCCTTTTTCTGTATCGAAATGGTTGTGCTGTTTAATATAGTAATGTAGTATGGTGAAGTGTTGTTTGCCTGCAGTTTTCTTGTTGAGTGCACGAGGGGTTCTGCAGGTGGATGATTTACTAGTTGTGCCAGTGTTGATTGCGTTTATGTGTGCCAGCTGTGTGGGTGGCAGAATGTAGGATCCGACACAGTGTTTGTGATTGACAGTTTTCATTTATTCTACATATGTGGGATAAATCTAGGTTAGTTAGATTTATTCCACATATGTAGAAATAAATAGTTTATTCAATGGCTTTTGGTCTCACACCCATTGTATAAATACATATATATGTAGACAAAGAACCTCTGTGTGCAAGAAGTGAGGCAAGGGTTAGCCCAAAGGGCATTTGGCTGGGAAGCCAAGTTTCAAAGAAATACAAAATCACACATGCCTCCCCAATGCAAAGCATCACAAAAGATTAATAGTCAAATTAACTAGCCTGGGAGTGGGTCCCAGGGTGGTAGCCTGGGTAAAACATTGGCTGCACAACAGAACACAGAAAGGTAATTGTAAATGGAGTCCACTCTGAAGAAAGAGGGTTACTAGTGGAGTACCGCAGGAGTTCAAGTATTGGGTCCAGTCCTTTTAATGTCTTCATCAGTGACATTGCAGAGGGACTGGAAGGAAAAGTATCCCTTTTGCAGATGACACAAAGATCAGCAACAGGGTTGATACACAAGGAGGCATGGAAAGGATGAAAAGGGACTTGGCAAGGTTGGAGGAATGGTCAGAGTATGGCAGCTAGGATTCAATGCAAAGAAGTGCAAAATAATGCACCTGGAAACAAGAACCAGAGGAAGAATACACAATGGGTGGGAAGGTAGTAACAACAACAAAAAGGAAAGGGACCTGGGGTAATCATATCAGATGACCTTAAGGTTAGCAAGCAATGTGAGAAGGCAGTAGGGAGGGCTGGGGGTATACTGGGATGTATAGGGAGAGGCATCAGCAGCAGAAAACAGGAAGTTGTTATCCCTCTGTACAAACAGTTGGTGAGACCCCATCTGGAGTACTGCTTCCAGTTCTGGAGACCCCATCTCTGCAAGGACATAGACAGGATAGAGGCAGTTCAGAGGAGGGCAACTAAAATGGTGCAGGGTCTGCAAGAGAAGCCATGTGAGGAGAGACTAAAGGAGCTTAATATGTATACCCTTGAGGAAAGAAGGAGAGGGGTGACATGATAGAAACTTTCAAGTACCTCAGTGGAATCAACAAAGTCCAAGAGGGTAGCATCTTTCAGAAAAAGAGACGTGCAAGAACAAGGGGACACAATCTAAAGCTAGAAGGGGGTGGTCAAGGGGCAATGTGAGGAAGTATTATTTCACAGAGAGTGTAGTGGATGCATGGAACAGCCTTCCTGAGGAGGTTGTGGGGTCTAAAACCATGGGAGAATTCAAGAATGCATGGGACAAACACAAGGCAATTCTTGTGGGGGGTAGGAAGAAATAGGCTGTTGGTTAAGTAGGATCTGCGGCCTATCCTGTAGGTAGGGAAATGGGCAGACTAGATGGGCCAAGCAGTCCTTATCTGCCGTCAAAGTCTATGTTTCTATGTTTCTATCATGGGCTGCATATGCAAATCACCACAGAATATTATGCTGGTTCAACTTTAAACAGAAATGCATGGTACTGAAAGGCCTCTCACACAGTTTGCAAAGGGTGCCAACAGAAGACATAGACACGTGTTTCGTCCTACCAGGACTCATCAGTATGCCTCACCTGTTTGACACCCCAGTGGAATGAACCAGCTACCCTAAGATGGTCGATCTGGGTTATGTTGTGGTGAACCCAATTAAAACAAAAAACAGTTTAAAAGACAAAGAATATATGTATTCATGTTCAGTTCCTCTCAACTTGTGGTCCGTACCATGTACCATCATGTTTAGATATGCAAGTTATATTTTTTCCCCATTTTGAAATGCACCACACGAACATGCGGCTGCTGCCTGACTGGAGCTTCCTAATCAGCACCAGCACTGCAATTGTGATGACAGGTCAGGATCCCTTCAACATGACCACTACTGGGCTGTCCCATCATTGCCATACAGCCATCTTCAAATGTAACAGAGACCTCGCTACAATGCTAGATTTTTGGTACTGTTTGAAAAACCTGCATTTAGTAGAATATCAAAGAAACAACAGTAGCACTCAGGTTGAAACCAATGCTCAAGTTAGCAAAATGTGAATTTATTTGGACAACAAAGACACTGCTCTTACCCCAGTGCTCAACCACATGGGTCCTCCTCATAGGGTGTGTCTGACCCCCCCCTCCCGAGTACAGATGTTGCAAAATTCAATTTTGTGGGCAAAATTGCTGCAAAATTGGCAATTTTGCTGTGTGAAACATTTCACGAAATTCCGCCATTCCATGACATTTTTCTCCGGGTGTGAAGTTATGAAATTTTACCTGCAGAATGCGGAATTTTGCTGCACAATGCACAGTTTCATCTGAAATGGCAAAATCTTGCTAGCTCAGGGACATAATTTTGCCATTCCCTGGGCGACATTTTGTGGGCAAACTTTTGTGTTCCACAGGCAGAATTTCACATTTCGCACCCCTGAGGAAGACCCACATGGTCTGAATAAACTCACATTTTGCTAACTTAGAAACACAGAAACATAGAAGGTGTTGGCAGATGGGGACCAGTGATCCATCTAGTCTGCCCCCGATGTGATCTGCCCCCCCAAGATCTCCCTTTATTAGTGGTCACAATTCATCTGTATCAATCCCATGCATTTTTGAATTCCCTTACTGTCCTGGCACCCACCATCTCTGTAGGCAACCCATTCCATGGTGCCACCACCCTTTCCGTGTAGAAGAACTTTCGCATGTTGCCCTTAAATCTCCCCTTCCCCAGCCTCATGTCATGGTCTCACGTTTTTGCAGATGCATTAAGCTTAAAGAGCTCATTTTTCTGGACTCTGTTTAAACTTTTGAGATACTTAGAGGTCTCTAACATGTCACCCCTCTCCCTATGCTGTTCCAGAGAGTACATGCTGAGCTCCCTCAGTCTGTCCTTGTAGCTCTTTCTTTGGACTCTGCTAATCATTTTAGTTGCACTCCTCTGCACTGTCTCTAAACTGTCAATATCCTTCTTTTGGTATGGTCTCCAGAACTGGACACAGTACTCGAGGTGCGGCCTCACCAATGACCTGTACAGTGGGAGGACCACCTCCCTCCTCCTACTTGTGATGCCCCTACCTATGCACCTCCTAAATCACACTCTTGTCCAGAGGTGGTTTTTGCCTCCCAAGTAATATTCAGCTCAGGTGTTGCCCTTTCCTAGGTGCATGACCTTACACTTTTTGGTGTTAAATTTCAGCTGCCATGTAGATGGCCATTCTTCTAGCTTATGGAAGTCATCTCTCATTTGATTTACCCTCTCTTCTATGTTGACCCTACTGCAGAGCTTTGTGTCTCCTGCAAAGAGACACCCCCCAGCTCCTCTGTGATATCACTAATGAAGATGTTGAAGAGTGGAGGTCCCAGGACCAACCCTTGGGGTACTCTGCTTATCTGCCCTTTTCTCTGGATACAACACCATTTACCAAAACCCCTCTGAGTTCTGCCTTTCAACCAGCTTCTTACCTATGAGGCTATTTTCTCTCCCACTCCCACCCACCTCAGCTTCTTTAGCAGCCTTCTATAGGGTACAGAGTTGAAGGTCTTACTGAAGTCCAGGCCATGTCTACTGCTCCACCTGGTCCACTATTCTTGTTACCAAGTCAAAAAACTGTGTCAGGTTGGTTTGGCATGATCTACCTGTCATGAATCCATGTTGCTTGGGATCCTGCTGCCCGCTGGACTCAAGGAATGTCACTAACCTCTCCTTGAGTAGGGATTCCATCACTTTAAACACCACAGAGGTCAGACTGACTGGTCTGTAGATTCCTGCCTCTTCCTTGTTTCCTCCCCTATGAATAGGAAGGGACCACCGTAGCCCTCCTCCAATCCTCCAGAATTAGCCCTTCCTGTAGAGACCTATTAAAGAGATCTGTCAGAGGTTCTGCCAGCACTTTCCTTAGCTCCTTTAGTATCTTCAGATGAATCCCATCTGGACCCATGGCTTTGTCTGCATTTAGCTTTGATAATTCTTCCATAACTCTTTCTGCTGTAAATGGGCTTGTGTTGACTCCTTAAGCCTGTGTGGGTCTGGCTATCAAGGTGGTCAATCTCCATCTGCTTCTTTTGTAAATACTGAGCAGAACAATTTGTTTAGTACTTCCGCTTTTTCAATGTCCCCTTCTACCATCTCCCCTCTCCCTGGTTTAAGTCTGACTATTCCGCCTTTGCTTTTCTTACTGTCACTAATATATCTGAAGAAAAGTTTTGTTTCCTCCTGAGATGTCCCGTGCAATATTTTCCACTGCTTGCACCTTGGCCTCCTTGATTTTTCTACTTACTTCCCTCAGTTTGATCTCATAAAGATCCATGTCCTCATCCCTTTTAGAGGCTTTATAGCTTTTCAATGTCTTTTTCTTTTCACTTACTGCATTTTGCACCTCCTTTGTAAACCATATTGGATTTCTTCTCCATTTGGTTTGCCAGCTAGTTTTATGCAGTCCCCTGCTGCCCTGTTTAATGCTTCTTTAAGGTAGTTCCAACTCTCCTCTACTCCACCTGTTGGCATTTCTTCCATTGACTTTCTGAGATGAACTTTGATATCTGTAAAATTTGCTTTCTTGAAATCATAGACCTTGGTCTTTGAGTGGCCAAGTTCCTCCCTTGCACTAATTTCAAGTCAAACAGTTCAGTGGTTGCCTCACCCAGATGACTCCCGACTTCGACCCCTATGACATTCCTACTATTTGTCAGAATTAAATACAGGGTACAGTCCCCTCTTGCAGGGGACTCTTGAGCATTGGTGTCAACCTGAATGCCACTGTTGTTTCTTTGTTGTTAATATTGGACTTGGCTGTCTAGGTGGGCACCAACACAGCTTCATGGAGGCTTCTCCATTTTTTGCACATTTAGTAGAAAGTGGTTTTTGCAATATTGTGAATCTGCCATTAGCCATGATGGCACAACATCATTTTTGGTAGTAGTCTACCACTGTTCTTTATTCTGACTTTGTTTACTGACACACTGCCCTTAGCTGTTATTATGAGCTCTCTCAGGGTCCTGATCAAAACCATCTACCCTCCTACCTCTTGCACCCCTTTCAAAATGATAAGGCTGCCAGAGAAGTCATGTGTGCTATAAATGTGGAGCATGAGATTACATTTCACACAGTGGTTACTATTTGTAATGAGGGTTAGGTTCACAGAGATGGTATTCACTGTGGCTGAACCGTTTGTGGGCTAAACCTAATATAACTAAGGGATATAAGGCCAAGGACACAAGAAATGCAATATTTGGATTAGATGTGGTCAGTGACTAACATTAATTGCATACCACCAAGCCTTTTTTTATTTTTACATTGTGTTCCATGTATGACTTTGTCCAGTACACTTCCCAAGTGACCATAGTTCTCCCCTCACTCTAGCCCCTCTAATGTTACACTGCAGAGTTGCCACTTCCTCACTACTTTTGAATCCTCATGTTTGCCCAAGCCCAAAGGTGGGTCCCAGAAGGCGACCAATATTAAGTGACAAAGTATGTAAGCCAAAGAAAAACAACAAGCAACTGACAGTACAGCAGAACCTAATGTGGCTCATGTCAGAGCTAAGTCCAACTTCAAATTACAAGCTTCTCCTATACTGTACTTCAGTTGTGTGGCTGTCGACAAATGTACCTCAAGCACTAAAGACATTACATTCACCATAGCTGATCACTGTCAAGTTGATACCGTGCCTGCATCCAATCATCGTGGTCATCATGATCAAGTCGGTGTCATTGACCACCAAGCTGGGGAAATGCAGGAAGCTGTCATGGGTGCTGCCTACAAACCAATCTGCAGATGCTTCCCCATGGATTCCAAGATAAAGCTTACCCCCGGGGAGACAGCTTCAATTTTCTCAACCATCAGTACCCTGACAATATGATAAACACTTTGCTGGTAGACACAAAGCATGTCTTGGTGTCAAACATACATTTTATGGCAGTGCTGCAGCCTTCCTTCTGAAAAGCCTGTTCTGGTGACTGGAACAAGAACATCTTCCATTTATTCCCTTTCACACAGTGATCTGCAAAACCCAAGGCAGCAGTATGGTCAAGAACAAAACTGCTTCTCCTCTGTGCTAGGATTCAACTTACCATACATATGGGAATGAGCGATCGTGTGTTTTGGGGTGTGAATTAATATATGCAGTCTCTGTGTGTGTGTTTCGGGTTGAATTAATGCATGTATGCATACTGTGTGCGCGAAAGCATAATGTATGTGTGTGTGTGTGTGTGTGTGTGTGTGTGTTTGCGTGCATGCCATTGTGCCAGCCAGCTCCCAGATGCATACCAGGATGCCCACTTCATTTATTTTGGCAAAATTGACACTGCATGCATTAATTCATAGCCAAAACACACACACACACACACACACACACACACACACACACACACACACGCACACACACACACACACACACACACACAGAACATTAATTCACAGTGGAGCATCCTCATGGGATATGAAGTAGCGACCAGCTCCTCCTCTTGAGAATATTTCAGACTATCAAAAATGTTACAGCCTTAAAATTACAACCAATTGGTTGTCATGGTGAGCAATGTAAAACACATGCCCCACCAACTACTGTACAACAAAGAAACAAACTTCCCATGGGGAAGGACAGGTTCCATTTTTACTACTTTAAATTGAACATAAAGTGACAATACAAATACAAAAATAGTTGAATCTAACGCTATACATAAAATCTAACTAATAGTTACTGTCTGGCAAATCAGAATCAAAGCTAATGGGATAAATAGACTATAGGGAGACTATATTTGAAGGTACAGCATGCACACAAATGGATGTAGACAAACAGGGAATTGAGATTCCTCTGCTACATAAATTCCAGACTGTAATGACAAGAGTTTGTGGGAGTTCAAAAATAGGAAAATTCTATCTCCCGTTAGGAATCCCATGCAAACAAGATGCATGAAGTAAAATTTCAGAGTATAAAAAGCCATTTGTTCTGGATATTCCATTGAAAAGTTATTGTGGTTTTATGTTGAAGTTCTTGTATCCTTGATAACTAGCATGGTCCAGTTTCTGTGCCCATTCTTACAACATACAGTGGTGACCCCAGGATGAAATGCAAATCTGCAGCATTTTGTAGCACTCTACAGAATGCTGTGGAAGACCTACTGAATAAAGCAATGTAATTTCAATGGTAATTAGTCCCCTTTGTCATTCAGGAAAATGTGACACTGCCAGGATGAAGTGAATGCCACAGTTTCCTGCATGACAAAGTGGACTAATTACCATTTAAATTACATTGCTTTATTCAGTAGGTCAGCTCCAGCATACTGCAGAGTGCGTTATAAGTGGGGTTCATCCTTGGGGATGCCACTGTAAGTAGCTTCTGTGTGCTGTCTTTCTTCTCCAATGGAAGTTAAAGAAAATTCATATGACAAAAAAAAGGAAAGGAGAATATGAGTACTGATATGAGTGGCATTGGAATGCACAACCTGAGTGGTAGGTATCAAGGAAATCAGTGGGAGGTTTTAAGAAGGGATGGGATAGATACATGGACAGGGAACAGGTATGGAGGGTAGAGTCCATGGGAACTCTGAATGGAAATCAGGGGAGGGATGGAAGGGAAAGGGGAGTGGGCAGTAGCATTTATCACACTGTGAGCTGCACCTCAAGCAGACGCGATAGACCTCAAGGCCTATTCTGCTGGCTTTTTCATATGTTCATATTTTCATATGTTAAGACACAGAACATGTAATACACTTCTTAGACCCAAACTGTTTTCAGTCAGGAACACAAACAGTAATGAATGGATTCAAAATACAGCAAACCAGCATGCTATAGAAATGGCTTGAAATCAATATTGTAATTGAGACCCATTGGTTTCATACTTTTGAATCTGAAAATCACATATGTCTTTTGTTGCAATAACGTTTTGAGATGGTCTCCTCCACTAGGATGCTGATTTACATTCTCAATACCTAAAAAAGTATTCAGTGATAATGGTGAGCTAAGATGGGCTATACAATATGGAAAAAGTTAGACACATGGCTGCACAAAGGGTGACCATCACAGCACAGCGATGTATGGGATGGCAAACTGTGGAGCACAACAGAAGAGCGACTGGACCATAAGAACAACACGGCAGAAATGGTGATTTCAGATGGTCGCATGGGGCTCTATGATGCTGGTTCAACAACACTTTTGTTGACTGACATCACAGAGAAGGGATTTATGTTGACCGCAAGTTGCGGTAGACATAAATCCCACAGGCTTCCAGGTCCTGCTTTTCTATCGAAGGGCTTTGCCCCATGAACCCCCCCCCATGAGGGGGGCTCTGTCCCCACACCCCCCATACTATAGATTGTCAACTCCAGTCAGAGTTGACTCGGGGAGGAGGTGCAGGACGCGGAGACGGTGTGTCCCTATCTCAGGCTCACCAACACAGCGAGCTGTTGGCAAAGTGTAAATTTTGCTAACAGTGAGGTATTTCGCTGTGTTGGTGTTGCCATCTGATTGGCATACTGTTGCATAGCAGAAGGGCAACTTGCCAACAGAGCAAATGTGCAAATGAGCGCCTGTACATATGAGTGTATAGCCACATGGGTGGCTGGGCAAAAGGGCAATTGGGCAGATGTCATAACGGTAAATGTCATAACGGTGACTGGCTTAAAGGTGACTGGCTTAAAGTCAAAGACTTAATGGTGAAGCATGTGCATGAGCACAATAACTGTGACTGCAAACCTCATTAGGTCGAGCTGTGTGTGTATGTGGGGGGGTCAAGGGTTTGCAGCACACGGCTACCACTGTGCCACCATATGGTGCAGAGGTCTACAGCATTAGGCAGCAATGTGGTAAATGCGATTGATGGGAGGTTGGTGGTTTGAGCATGGTGGCAGCAGTGTGTGTGTGTGTGTGTGTGTGTGTGTGAGTTTACTCGCTGTAACTGTCAATCCTCCCAGTGTAGTATGCACCCCTGGATGTGCTTCTGTGCTGTACAGTATGCTGCCAGTACCCACCCGGTTGTTCACTGAGGGTACTGCGGTCATTGTAGGTGTACCAGTGGGCCTTCCTATGCATCTACCACCTCTGACCCCAGGCTGTCATCACAGTAGCTCCCCTTTGCTCACATGCCATGTCATGCTCACATAGTTTTACTGCCTCGCACTGCACTCACAGTCTATGTGCGGTACCCCAATATTTTACAGTGTGTAGACCACATGGTGTCTGGACAGTGGTAGTTACACATATGTTGCATTGCTGTGCCTGCCACTGCCAATACATGGAATCAGAACATAGCGCTACATATCCCAGATCTTACTGGGTGGCCATTGGCCCAGGCTGTGGGTGGGTCTGCTAACACCATCAGCACTGTACTGTGGATGTCTTCCACTGTGATGTGTATCCTGCACTTACACAAATGCCATGTCACCCATCAGCACTTTAGTGGATGTTACTATGTGTCCGGGTGCATGTTCATTGTCAGCCCTTGGCCATAACCCTTTCATGTTTGTTTTTGTTCCCTTCCCTGCACCATCAGGTGTGCATGGTCAGGTGGGCCAGGTGAAGTCTGTCAGGATCATGCGGTGTCATAAGGGGGCACCGGCTGCCTACAATGGCTGACAGATGCACATTCAGCGTTAGCATTTTCAGTGTTGGAGTGAACAGCGTGCACAACATTACCTTGCGAGCAGCGCTATCATCTTTGTCTGCTTACCTCTGGATGCTACTGGGGCCAGGCTATGGAATACTGGAGCAGCATTGCTGACAACATGCAGGATGTCTGCCTGAACTTGAGGGCTTGTCCTGCAGGGCCCTGCTGTGGCCATCGGTGTAATTGTTACAGGGTGCATGGCGTGTCCATGCCATGATGGGGTACCATCTGTGTACCATAGTGTGTCTACCTCTGGTGTTGCTGGTGTGTGCTGCAGACTGTAGGGGTACCTGCCATGCTGTTGCTGTATCCCACAGGCCCAGTCTTTGCCAAAGGACTGGTGTGGGCAAAGGCTGTCAGTATACTGCAGGACTGTAACAAGCAATGGCTGTTGAGTTTATATGGAGCCAAAAGTGCCACCCGCTTCTGCTATATTGTGAATTCCTGTAAAGGTGGGCCAAGGAGCTGTCAACAAAGACATACTGGCTTTGCATGGATTACCACTGGTACCAGTATCTGGCATGGGTGCACACTGTCGCGGACCAGGTGGTGTGTGCCCTGAAGATCCACAACCACATTGCAGATGCTGGTGAGGTAGTGGCCTGCCATGTGGTGTGCAACATCAGGAAGCGGGCACGGCAGAGTATGGAGAGCACCGCACAAGTGGTGGTGGAGTGTACCACAGGGATGCCCGATGTGGTTGCCAGATGTTTGCCAGGTTTCTCACTCCTGAGGTGGACTGTGTAGATGGTGCACCAGATGCAGCATGGCTTCTCAATTGTACCTCTCATAGACCAGGAGATAGAGCTTCCCAACAGTTACTGTGTCATGACCTCTGTGGACCACTTTCTGTTCTATGACAGTGGCCAGGAGGTGGACAGGATACTGGTGTTTGCAACAACATGGAACATGCGCCTGCTTGAGGAGTCCATGGACTGGTTCATGGATGGGACTTTGAAGTGTGCACCCCCCCCATTCCAGCAGTGTACACTGTGCATGGGGCAAAGGGTGATGATGTGATCCATACTGCATATGTCCTCATGTGCTTCCACAAGATCCCCACCAATATACAGGTCTTCAATGTTCTCAGGGATGCAGGTCCCTGTCTCTGGCTGTGCACTGCAATAATGGACTTTGAGTGTGCGGCATGGCATGAACTGCAGAGTGTATATCCAGAGGCACAGGGGAGGGGCTGCATTTTCCATTTCATGCAGGCCCTGTGGTGCAGGATCCAGCAGTGCCCAGACATCCTAGAGCGATATGTAACTGATGCTGACTTCACACTGCACATTCACATGTTGCTGGCCCTTGCCATTGTCCCTGTGGATGCCATGGTTGACATCTATGAGGAGCTGCATGGCTGGGACTTCTTTACGCATAGGGAGGTCCTGTTACAGCCCTTGTTGGACTACTTTGAAGATACATGGCTTGGGCAGCCCCTGGGGCATGGTGGCTGGTGCCATCCACTCTTCCCACATGGATTCTGGAACTTCTGTAAGTCCACACTCACTGTCTTGGCCAGGACCAACTCCATTGAGGGGTGGCACAAGGGCTTCAACATCTGTATGGGTGCATTCCACCCCACGATCTGGCACTTCATAGAATGCCTCCAGAATGAACAGCACCTCACAAAGCTATGGATGGAGCAGGTCATGTCTGATGCTGGGATGTCCACCCGCAAGAAGCATAGCAAGGATCTGAACAGACAGCATATCAGGGTGGTCTCAGAGTATGCTACTCACACCCATTACGAATATCTCTGAGGCATTGCCTACAACTTCCAGCTCCAACTGTGATGTTGGCATTACAGGCAATGGTGGGGTGCTGTCTGTGCCACCTGTCCCAATGCACCTCTCTGGACTTTGCTCATGTCTGCTGCCATTAGTTTGCTCAAGTGGGTGGTGGCAGGGCTCTGAAGCATGTAGTGTAGGGGCTTTGCCCTGTGCCTGTTGAGGGGGGGTTGGCCGAGCTAAGTTATTTTCCTTGATGCCACCTCAGGGTTGCAGCTCTTAGCTTGCTTGGGTGGGTGGTGACTGAACTCCATAGCATGTTGTGTAGGGGCTCTGCCCATGTGTGCTGCCATGTGTCTTTTTTTTGGGGGGGGGGGTTGTACAAGATAGTTAATTTTCCTTGATTGATGCCACCTCAAGGTTGTGGCCCTTAGCTTGCTTGCTCAGGTGGGTGGTGGCTGGGCTCCATAGCATGTTGTGTAGGGTCTTTGCTCATGGGTGTTGCCATGTGAATTTTGGGTGGGTGCCTGAGCTACTTTATTTTCCTTGATGCTGCCTCAGAGTTGCTGTCCTTAGCTTGCTCAGGTGGGTGATGGCTGGGCTCCATAACATGTAGTGTAGGGGCTCTGCACATGGGTGCTGTCCTGTGCCTGGTGGGGGTTGGCTGAGCTACTTTATCTTCCTTGATGCCCCCTTAGGATTGCGGTCTTTACCTTGCTCGGGTGGGTGGTGGTGGGGTTCCATAGCATGTTGTGTAGGGGCTCTGCCAATGGGTGCTGCCGTGTGCCTTTTGGGGGGTGCCTGAACTACTTTATTTTCCTTGATGCCACCTCAGGGTTGAGGCCTTTAGCTTGCTCAGGTGAGTGGTGGCTGGGCTCTGTAGCAAGTTGTATAGGGTATCTGCCCATGGGTGCTGCCCTGTGCCTGTTGGGAGGTGGGTTGCCCGTTCTACTTTATTTTCCTTGATACCACAACAGGGTTGCCACCCTTAGCTTGCTCAGTTGTGTGGTGGCTGGGCTCCCTAGCATGAAGTGTAGGAGCTCTGTCCTTGGGTGTTGCCCTATGCCTGTTGGGGGGGGGGGTTGCCCGTGCACCTGTTTTTCTTGCTGCCTCATATCATTCCCTCCTTAGTTTATGTTTATGCCCATGTCATATTGTACTACTGTTACTACCACACTTTATATTAGCCCAGTGCATAGTCTACAATTATGCCCACATCATACCGTAGTATTGTGCTTATCGTCGTTCATATCATTCCTCAAATAGTCTCAGATTATGTCCATGTCATACTGTATGTACTGTAATTTCCCTGCTTCATGTCATTCATCCCCCCTACTGTATGACTATGCTCACATCACACTGCACATAATGTCCTTATCTTGCGTCATATCATTCCCCTCGTAGTCAACTGTTATGTCTTTATACTTGTACAAATGTCGTTGTTGTGCTTCATAGCATTCCCCAATAAGTTTATGGCCATGTCATATTGCATTTACTCTGCTTTACCTATGCCATCTCATTTATCCAATTAGTCTAGAATTATGCTGGTGTCATTCTTATGTGGTTTCCATACCATGTATCACTTTGTACCTCATTTTAATTTAACATTATGACCATATCATACTGTACTACTGTCCTTATTGTGCTTCATATGATTCCTTCTTTTAGTCTACAACTGTGCTGATATCATAGTGTACATTATTTCCTTACCCTTCTTCACGTCATTCCCCTCTTATTCTTTGATTTTGCCCACGTCATATTTTATGCAATGTCCTTACTTCATATGATTCCTCACATTATTCAGATTGTTACGACAACATACTCTGTGTTATGTCTTTTCCCTGCTTCAGTTCATTCCCCAAGTCTGAGATTATGCTCCTGTCATTCTATATATGATGTTGTTTTCATGCTTCATATCATTCTTCCCTTTAGTCTACTATTGTGTCAACATCATACTGTATATGCTGTCTTCACCATGCCTCAAGTCATTTCACCCTTTGTCTCCATGGCCTGTGGTGTAGGGGCTCTGCCCATGGGTGTTGCTTTGTGCCTGTTGAGGGGGGAAGGGTTGCACAGGTTACATGTTTCCCTTGCTGGCCCATCAGGTTTGTGGCCCTTAGCTTGCTCTGGTGGGTGGTGGCTGGGCTCTGTGGTACAATTGGCTCCCGGGGTCTGCTGCTGTTGCGGATGTCATGCTGTTGGTCAGGTGGGTGTTGGAATTATCCTGTACCCACAACCTTGCCATTTTGACTCCACTGTGCTGTAAGGGCACTGTGTGGGGTCTCGCTCGCCTGTGCTCACTGTTGCTATAGTCATGATTCTGCACTCACTCTTCTCACATGGAAAACCTAAAAAATATAGGGCCCTCAGGCGGCAATTGTGACATAGCCTTGAAATGTGACCCGAGGGGTATCTTCTTTTGAGTGGATGATATGTACCACCAGTATACAGTAGGTTGCAGGGACAGAAAATGCAGTAGATAACAAAGGGGGTCACATAACTCACATTTTCTCTGATCTGCCACTTTTCTGGTAGGTTAGGTTGTACAAATTGATTGCATTGTTTGCCATAGTATTAAATATTGCAACTATGGAAGACATAGACACCAGCAGGTTTTACAGGTATCCAGTTGGCATTCTCCATATCAGATTTAATGTATGCACTGCTATGAATTAATACATGTAGACTGTGTGTATGTGTGTGTGTGTATGTGTTTCGGGTATGAATTAATGAATGCATTGCATCATGTGTGCAAACTGTTGCAAAAAAAGAGGAGCTTCACGTGCGTGGTGGCGGCGACGCTGCTGCATGTTACTGCACCAGCTAGCTTTCCAGATGCACGCCAGGATGCCCACTTCATTTATTTTGGCAAAATCAACACACTACATGCATTAATTCACACCTGAAATAGACACTCAGTCATTCCTGTACGTGTGGTAAGAGGAGTCCCAATACCAAGGAAAAGCAGTTTTGTTCTTGACAGTAATGCCGCCTATGGGCCTTTGGTTTTGCAGATTACTGTGTGAAAGGCATGAAATGGAAGTGTCCATGTCCCAGTCTCCAGAAGAGGCTCTTCAGAAGGAAGGCAGCAGCATCACTATAAAATGCATATTTGGCACTGAGAAATGCCCTGTGTCTGCCAGCGAAGTGTTTATTTAGTGGTCCTGGGCACTGATGGTTGAGAGAATTGGAGGTGTCTCCCGAGGGGTAGGTTTTACCTTGGAATCCATGAGGAAGTGCCTGCAGGATGGATGGGAGGACAGCACCCATGCCAGCTTCCTGCTTTTCCCCAGCTTGGTGGTCAATGTCAGCAACATGTACCACTGTGAGGTGACCATTATGAAAGGGAATCAACCGATGATTGGATGCAGGCATGGCACCAACTTGACAGTGATCAGCTATGGTGAGTGTAATGTCTGCAGTGCTTGAGGAACCTATGTTGACAGACACACAACTGAAGTATAGGAGAAGCCTGTAATTTGAAGTGGGACTTCGCTCTGACATGAGTCACGTTAGGTTCTGCTGTTCTGTCAATTACTGTTTTATTTTTGCTTACATACATTATTCTGCTCCTTGCCACAGGCTTTGTCCTGCTTTCATTATCACCAAGGTATGCTATTCACCCTACCAAGGCTCTGTTACAGCTACTCCAGTTCCCTCACCTGCCCACCCCTGAATCACCTCTTTTCTACCCCCCATCTTCTGGGGCTGGGTATGCTTTGAGCTACTTTGGCATATCTTCCCTTTAGTCTATCTAGCCTCCCTAGGCAGAAGTGAAGGTAAGGAGAGTCTCTGGAGTGCCACAGGTAGATCCTAGTGTGGGACTTTTGCCATTTTTTCTTAGTTTCTTTCTCCAGCTGCACTGTCGAAAGGCATTCGCATTTCATCAATTCTGACAAGTGTCAGACTAATAAGTTAAAATTAACAGGTGATTAATATTTTTTATGACCCTGAGAGAGAAAAACATTCATGGTGAAACCTTCAAGTATTAGTTCTTCAAAATTACTAAATTACCTGTAATTGACAGTTGTGGTATGAATGTTTTTCACTCTCAGAGTCATAAGAAAATATTAATTGCCTCTTAATTATAGCTTATTAGTCTGACACTTGTCAGATTTGATGACAGCCAGCAGACCTGAGTTATAATTACCTACAGTATGCATAAATGCTGTCAATGGGCTCTATGGATCAAAGTGCACAAAGCACGTGAAAATATGTCGTAAATGCAGTGCACCACTACGCATCATGCAAAGCAGACACGGTATGTGCTATGCATGACCAGGCATGTAGGATCTGTGGACACTGGAGGTGAAACCACAGGGGCCACATAGTGGCCTGCATAGCCCACACAGGGTGGCCTAAGGATGCACTGACCCTCCCCTTGACCACACCATATAAGGGCATGAGTACCACTCTGCGTGTTGTTGCACAAGTGAATAGTGTGAAGATACACAATGCACAGACAATGGCAGAGAGTGGCAGTACTGTGGAGGACACCACACACCACAGTCCATGACACCTGTGGGGACAGAACAGAGAGGAGGGCAGCGCCATGAAACTGCCCACATCTTAGGCTGCGCATGGCCCCATGCACCAAACTTCACCGGGGGTCATGCAGTGCCAATGGTCTCTAATATAAGGGCCACTATGCCACACTGGATAGAGCATGATTCATGGCAATGGCCCTGGAGGTCAAGGCACACTTGTGGCTCAATATGCAGGCCAGCATGAACACCCAAGGCACTCAACACAGTTCCACTGCTCAAGAAGGGTGCGAGAGGGAGCCGGCCCACTGGCGCAGTGGTGGGATTTCCTCTTGCGACACCGGCGACCCGGGTTCTGGAACAGACCCGGATTGTCAGAGGGCCGGCTGGGGGAAGAAGGCTGGAGCGTCCTATGGACTGCTCTCCTTCTCTGGGGCGAGGGTGGGGGAAGCAATCGGCACACTGTGGACCCCTGGCGGAGGCCGGGGGATCTCAGGCGTCCACCGCGTACAGTTCTGGAAGGCGGGCAGACGCTGGCGTCATTGCATGTCCCTGCCTCCTTAACAAAATGGTGGAAAATCGAAGTGGGCAAGGATCACCGTGCACATGAAGCCCTCCCAGGAGGACCTCACCACACCACTGTCGCTGCTGGTCCCCGACCAGACATTGGTTCCATGGTCACTGTAGAAGGTGGCCATGGCCCCACCCTCTGGGGGGTAAGCCAGGGGTGACTGAGGGACCTCGACAGCCATAGACAGTAGTGGAGGTTTCCGGGGGCCGTGACCAGGGCTGATGGAAAAAGACAGGGTCCTGCCAGGGGGAAAAAGACAAAATAAATAAAAAAAAAAAAAAAAAAAGAAGGGTGCGAGAGGTAAAAGTGTACATGTAGGTTGGCAAATAACTGCACTCCTCAGATGTCAAAAAAGGCTTCATTCACAAAAAAGCATGAACACCACGGGGCCAGAGGCATGGACACTGGCGGCCATAAAACATAAGTGGCATGACCTGCATGTAGCAGTGGAGAAGAAACTCACTGTGGGTTTACGGGCATGCCAGGGCACAGGTGGGGGCCACCCAACATAGACACCACACTGACCTCAGTGGAGATCATGGTCGCAGACACCCTAACAGTGATCAACTTCCATGGGGAGGTGGAAGAAATAGACACCCTGGAAGGTACGACAGTAAATTCAGGGGCTGGTGACCGAGGGAATGTACCCAATGCATGTACAAACTGCCATCTCTCCCACCCCACAAACCCTGACATAGAGGTATGCACAACCACTGGTGCAACATCACCCATCTGGGATGACATAGAACAACAGGTCATAGGTGACTACATGGAGGAAGAGGATGGCACAGGTATGACACTGGTGCACACACCTTCAGACACCAGAACCCAGGATGGCATTATGACAGCTGTACTAACATCCCGGTGTCACCCACAGGTGCCAAACTGGAGACCGAGCCACAGCTGGAGACTGATACCAACATAGACAGCACACCAGTGTGGATGCCTGAGGGGACAGAGGAGCTGGACGAGGCAGTGGAAGGCAGGGACTGCACTCATTAGGGGCAGCAAGCCCTGCAGAGTACAGGCTGCAGGGCACGAGTGACAGAGGTGGGCCAGAACCCACATGGCAGGTCCTCACAAGCATTGGCAGGACACCAGCAAGAAGCCATGTAGACAGTGGGGACAAGGGCCCATCAGCATAGGCTAGGACCTGGCCAGCATGCACCAGAGGTTGCATGGGGACATACTTTGTAGAGTTGTGGCTGCTGGAGTTGAACAGACTGGAGGCACATAACAACAACACAGAGGCACTGGGACTGACCAAGGAGGTGCATGGCATGTGAAGTGGTATTGAGATGCTAGGTGACCTCCTGTGCTGTCTAGTTGACCAACATGCTGCAGGCATGGAGCCTCGCTTCCAGCCTGCTACCCTGCCGTGCCACATGTCTGTGCCCGTCACCCCTCAAGATCCCTCTGACCCAACCCCTCAAGACATGGGCAGCACAGTGCCCATTGACCACAACCATAACGGAATGCCTTGTGACACGGACAGCACCCCAGAGGCAGGGTCCCAGGGTGCATTCACAGACCAGCATCCAACACCTGGAACACTAGGCATAGACACAGAGGAGCCTGATAGGCCTCCCTGGATGCACCCCATGAACACATGGCCAGTTGCAGCACTGCACCTGTGGATGTGACAGAGGCACAGCAGATGGAGCTATCACCTTCAGCCATGCATCGCGGGGCGATGCGCCCGCAAGGGGGCCAGCGCGGAGACTAGGCACATGATCATCTGCATGGCTACTGAAAAAGCCCTATGACAGAAATGGGCCATAACAATGCACACACATGACAGACATGTACAACACAAGCACTGTGTGCCACCACCCAGCACAGTACACACCCTACAACAGCATGTACAATGCACCACTGCACTGACATGCACCTGCACAGTGTTATGGACTCCCCAACACACACACAGCTGTATCCCACCCTGCACAGGTTCACCCCACTATGCCTTGCCACATGCCATCCTATGGTACACACACCCCCATGAGGCCCACCAACACCACTGCACTACCACCCTCCATGCAACCTTAACCCCAGGATGGTCCACTTGAACAGGGCCATATATCCTCCCCACCATACTGGCCCCCCCCCACAAGGGTGGATACACTCAGTGTGAGATGTCATCATGTACCCGCTGCCTCCATTGGCCACTGCACACCCATGCCCCACCACCATGCTGTCTGGCCCCCACATGCATACCACTACCACCATGATGCTGACAGGCACCTGACTGAGGCTGTAGTACCCATCCCACATCCATACTGTCTGTCAGCCTGTTGATGGCCATCCCTAATGGTGAAATGAACCCTGTACAAGGGCATCACATACTGCATGGCCACTCAGTGTCTCCCATTCTGCACCAGGATGCCCATCGTCCACCTCATGTGCTGCACACAGCTGAGAGTCAGCTGGCATGGGTACATTCCATTACATGGTGATATTATGGAGCATGGCACATGCAGTGAATACCTTGCATGCCTTTCCCAGTGACAGCATCATTGTTTCACCTGTATAGTCCAGACAATGGAACCTCATCTTCAGCAGGCCGATGGTCCTCTCAATGACGGGTCAAGTCCTCTTGTGGGCATTGTTGGACACCATCTCCACTGTCCTGTGTGGATCCAGGAATGGTGTCATCAGGTATGGCTTTAGTGAGTAACTGCTGTCACCTATACAAGGGACGAGAAGAAAACATAATCAATTGCTGCTGGCATGGGTACACATGGTCCCGCACAGGGTGCTGCTGTGTACTTACCAAACAACCATCCCTCAATGCATCCATCACCTAGGAGGTCACTGAGCCATGAGCCATTCAGTATATATACAGGATCCAGGGTACTTGGCACACATGTTGGTGAATGTGCCCTCAGTATCACACATGATCTGACAGTCAGCACTATGGAACCACTTTTGGTTCCTGTATGCCTCCTCATGTTTGGATGGTGAAACGATCCCTATATGTGTACAGTCTATACCACCGTTAATGTTTAGCATGCCATGCATGGTGTAGAATGCCTGTTTCATGGCATGGATGGTGGCTTTGGAAGTGGGGAACCAAATGTGCTCATGCGCATGGCACAGCAGGGCATCTGTAACCTGTGCCAGGGCCCTGAACATGGAGAACCGGCTGATGCTGATGACATCCCTGAACACCCTCTGGAATGACCTTGTGGCATAATATGACAGTTTGCCTTGTCCATGGTGCAACAGTGTCACAGACCATGTTGCACAACTGTTGTATTGTGTACCAGTCTTGACTGAGTCACTCTATGCAATGCATGTTCCTCAGGGTCTGTGCATCCAGTTGTGGTTGGAATACACTGTGACATGGCATCTGCATCCCCTGCTGATCTCACTCCACATCCCACAGGAGAACATTCGTCAGTATCAGAGGGGATGCCAGACAAGGAATCAGGCAGATCTTGGGTATGGATACTGGATCACTAGAGCGCGGGATAATTTTGGGGGGGGGTGGTAGGGTGCAATGGGTGTGGGACAGCCATGGTGTTGGATATAGCATAGAGACTGGGGGGCTGCATGGTGTGTTGGCAGTTTACACAGCTTAGGGAGGAGGTGGAGTGATTGAGGTGGACACTAGCCAGGGTGGGGGAGAGGGTAATGGATGATAGAAGATGGAGGGACAAAGGGTGCACCAGCTGGACAAGGGGAGTAAGAGAGAACATAGATGGGGCCACAGGGGTCTTAGTAACAGGTGTAGAAAAGGAAAGAGGAAGAGGGAGACAGGATTGGAGGAGGTCCAAAGAGGGCACCAGTAGAGCGAGAGGAGAAAATGGGAACATAGGAGAGGCTGCAGTGGAATTAGAAACAGGCACAGAAAAAGGGTGAAGAAGCCTGGCTGAGTGGCAGGTTGTCAGATCTAAAAGAGCAAATCAAGCACAGGCAGGAAATGGGAAGGTAACAGGAGGGGGAGCAGTGGGCAATAGGCTGCAAAACAGGGATACAGTACAGGAAAAGAGATTCACACCCTTGATGACACATGAAGAAGATGAAGGAAAGGAGAGTGGCTGGGAGGTGGCTACAGGGGATGAAGGTGGGGCTAAGGTAATAGAAGATTCTGGAGGAAGGGTATGGGGGATGCACCTTTAGGGGGAACCTTGAGGGAAGTCTCTAAATGGTGCAAGAGATGGGGGAGAACACAATCTTAAAGGAGACAAGGCCCACAGAAGTAATAGAGAGGGGGATCTATAATAATTTCAGGAATGGGGAAGATCAACAGAGGTGAGAAGGAGGGGGGTAGCCATTCACAGAGGGAATCAGACAGCAAGGGTGCAGGACAAGCAAAAAAGGAGGGGACAGTACTCACAAAAAATGAGGAAAGGATGAAAAGGGAGCACTGGGCAGTGGGGCTAAAGGAGTTGCCCTCCTGGATGCCCCAGTATGAGTAGTGGTGACTCTCCACCATCTTTATTCACTGTTTAGTGCCCATTGTGGAGTCCATGATTGACTGAATGTCTCCCCCTGGCCCCCAAACCTGGCTCCGCCACTGGCACTGGGGATACCAAAGGGGGGTAAGGGGGCTACAGAATGGGGGAATCAGAACCAGGGGGGAAGGAGCTGGACAATGGGGAAAAGGAGAACAGGGAGGTCGACAGGAAGCTGGGAAAGGAGATTAAGCTGGAAAACAAAGAATACAAGCAGAAGGAAGGGTGTAGCAGAGTATTGCTTGTAGGAGACTCAATAATAAAAGGAATAAGATGGGGTGGAAAGGGTACTGGAGAAGCGTAATTTTGATTGCGTGCATGCCAGAGATGATGGCACTCAAGATAAGGCGCAATATACCCTCATGGGGCAAACAACAAGATGGGATAATGCACTTGGTGATACACCTGAGCATCGGTGACCTGGAGGAGAATAGTCTAAAGGAGGTGCAGGCAAGATTCAGGGAGCTTGCCAGGTTTTGTCATCATACAGAGTTCCAGTCTATCTCTTTCTCAGAGGTGCTGCTGGTGCCAAGAGCAAGCACACCAAGGAAACAAAGGACTGAGGTCTTCAACACATGGCTGGCTGGTTGGTGTCAGCAGATGGGGTTTGGGATAGTGGGGGACTGGGGATCAACATGGGAGGACAAAAGCCTATTTGCTCCAGACAGAATGCACCTGAACAAGAAAGGTTTGGCAGTACTAAAGATCAAGTTAGTGGAGTTTATTGAAAGAACATGTAGTTTAAACTGAAATTGGGTGGGATTAAGACAAAATTAACTCAACGAGGCAGGAGAGATGGAAGGTATCCAACCTCCCCCTCAGCAAAAAGAAAGAGGGCATGAATAAAGCAAGATCAAGGGAAGGGAACAGCGGGAGGGCAGGGTTGGGGGGGTAAGTGGTGGAAAGGATTGGCAGCAAATGCCAGGAGTCTGGGCAACAAATTGTAGACTTCTAGGCCATAATGGTGGACGAAGGTCTGGAGATAGTGGCGGCAAGTGAGACCTGGTGGACAGAGCATCATACATGGGAGACTTTGATCCCAGACTGCAGACTGTTTAGGAGGGACAGGAGTGGAAAAAAAGGGAGGGGTTGGCATTGTATATCAAGGACAACATTAGGGCAACAAAAGGGCAAGCGGAGAAGAGGGGACAAAGGTCCGGTGGGTCACACTGAATGAACAGACTGGAGAATCATTGAGGCAAGGGGTGCTATACAGTCCTCCAATGCATGGAGAGGAAGAGGATAGACAGCTGATGCAGGTGGTTACACAGATGGCTCTCAAGGGGGAGATTCTACTACTGGGGGATCTAAACCTCCCCGATGTGGACTAGGAAATCCAGGCGGCAGTATCAGCTAGGAGCAGGGGGATCCTAGAGGCACTACAAGGTGCATTCATGTTACAGCTGTTAAGGAGTCCACTAGGGTCAATAACTTACTGGATGTGATCCTGACGAATGGGGATAGAGTGGAAGAGGTGGTGGTGGTGGGAGAAGGTCTAGGCACCATTGATCACAGAACTATAAATTTCAGGGTGAAAATAGGGAGGAAGTCAAATCAGACCAGCACGAGGGTTATGGACTTCAGGAAGACTGACTTTACCAGAATGAGGAGGCTATTTAGTGAAGAAATGGAGGGGAAAAGGAATATAGGATGAGTGGAGGAGCTATGGAAAACTATCAAAGTGGGGGTACTGAAAGACACAAAAATGTGCATGAAGAAGGTAAGAAAGAACAAAAAATGAAGGAGACCACTCTGGTTTACAAGGGTGGTGGCAGGGGTGATCAGGGAAAGAAAAAAGGTCTTCAGGAACTACAAGAAGACACAGAGGAAGGAGGATAGGGAGTCTTACAAGGAGAAGCTGAAGGTAGCAGGGCAGAAGATAAGGAGGGCCAAAGTTGACACTAAGGAAAAAATTGCTAGGCAGACCAAAAGGGGGGAATAAAACTGTTTTTAGGTATGTAGAGGAAAGAAGGAAGGCAAGGCAGGAGATAGTTCAGTTGAGAGGGGAGGGGAAGGGAGAATACAACTGGAAGGGGATTTTGAGAAAGCAGAGATGCTAAATTGCTACTTCTGCTCAGTATTCATGGAGGAGGGAGGGGGTAGAGACTCGAGCTGAGATGGAGAGATAGGGAAGACAAAAAGGTGGATCCTAGCCTATTCAGCGAAGAAAGGGTAAGGAAGGAACTAGGCAGGTTGAAAGTGGACAAAGCAATATGGCCAGATGGCTTGCACCCGAGGGTTCTCCGGGAACTGAGGGAGGAGCTGACAGTCCCACTGGTGAGGCTGTTTAACTTGTCCCTGGATACAGGATGTGTGCTAAGAAACTGGAGGAGGGCGGATGTGGTGCCACTGCACAAGGGAGGCAGTAAGGAGGTGGTGGAGAATTATCACCCGGTCAGCCTCACTTCAGTGGTGGGAAAGGTGATGGAGGGACTTATAAAAGAAAGGATGATTGAGTACCTGGTGAACAGTGGACTACAGGACCATAGGCAGCATGGCTTCACAAATGGGAGGTCATGTCAGATGAACCTGACAGAGTACTTCAATTGGGTGACGCAGGTGGTTGATTAGGGAGGAGCAGTGGATGTAGCCTATCTGGACTTCAGGAAGGCCTTCGACACTGTCCTTCACAGAAGGCAAATAAATAAGCTGGAAAGCTTGGGGGTGGGACAGAAAATAACTAGGTGGGTGGAAAACTGGTTGACGGGCAGAGACCAGATGGTGATGGTGAATGGGGTGCACCCGGGGGTGAGGGGGGGTGATGAGTGGGGTACCCCAGGGGTCGGTACTGGGATCCCTCCTTTTTAATATCTATATCAGTGATATAGCAGATGGGCTGGAGGGGAGGGTGTGTCTATTTGTTGATGATATGAAGATCTGCAACAGGGAGAACACCTCAGAGGAGGTAGAAGCCATGAGACAGGACCTGAAGAGACTGAAAGGATGGTCAGAAACTTGGCAGCTGAATTTCAATACCAAAAAGTGTGTGGTGATGCACAAAGGGTGTAAAAACCCGCAAGCCACTTACACTCTAGGGGGAGCTGAAATTAAGAAAACCGAGCAGGAGAGGGATCTAGGGATTATAATATCCAGCAATAACCAATGCAGCAAAGCAGTAGGGAATGTAAATGGAATGTTGGCCTGCATCAGGAGGGGCATAACCAGAAGAAGGAGGGAGATAATCATACCTCTTTATAAAGCTATACTGAGGCCATACCTGGAATATGGGGTCCAGTTCTGGAGACCATACCTACGTAAGGACATAGAGGGGGTAGAGAGGGTACAGAGAAGGGCAACCAAGATGGTGCACAGCATGCAGGGAAAGTCATATGAGCAGAGGGTGAGGGAATTGGATCTGTACCTATTGCAGATTAGAAGGGAGAAGAGGGACATAACTGAAATGGTTAATTACATAAAAAGGTGATGGGGAGCTTACTCAAAAGGAAGGAGGAGGCTAAAACTAGATGGCATAATCTAAGATTAGAAGGATGAAGATATAGGGTAATGTAAGGGGGCATTTCTTCACAGAGAGGGTAGTGGAGGCCTGGAATAAACTACCCGAGGAAGTGGTAGGGGCTGAAACAGTGGAGGGATTCAAGAGGGCATGGAACCGGTGCATGGGGTTGGTAGGTGAGGGAAGGGGAGAGCCCGTGGAAGGGGCTATGAGTAAAGGTGGGGGGAAGGCAGATTAGAAGGGCCAGTGGGTCCTTTTCTGACATCAGATTTCTGTGGTTCTGTGAGTATGCCTGGGCACATCCTGTCATGCCAATGTGGAAGCAAACCATGACACCACAGGGCAATGTGCAAAAGGCTTTATTAAAGTGCAAATACCAATCAGGATAACGCCCAACAGCTCAGGGAACGGAGCTGTTGGGTGTTATTCTGCTTGATATTTGCACTTTAATAAAGCCTTTTGCACATTGCCCTGTGTTGCCTTGGTTTGCTTCCACATTGACATTTTCTTCTACTTCTGGCACACAAAGTAGTCTGGAGCTTGAATTGACATTTGGATATCCTGTCGTGCCCCTATGGATAACTGTCCACCTGTGAATGCCCTGACTGTGGCCCTTTATGTGTGCCTGAACAGACGTATGTTCCTTTAAGTGTGTGAGTAGCTGCCCCCTGTACACTCTAACAGTACACCATCCCGGCGTCACATGCACATACTGACTGGAAGGTGTTACGAGTGCACATTGGTGGCTTCAGTGGCTTCCATATACCTCAGCACTCCACAGGTTGGGCGGAGGGGTCAGTACAGACAAACATACATACTAACATACTAAGAAGCCAGCAGATTAGGCCTCATGGTCTATCGTGTCTGCTTGAGATACAGTACCCCTGCAGGCCACTGATGCTGCCTGCATCACTCCTCCCCCCCGGACACCCCATCCCCTAACAGGATCTCCCCCATCCATGGTTGCCAATGCTCAGCTTCGCCCTCCCCTGATACCTGTCCCAGCCTCTCTTGAACCCTTCCTCAGAAACAGCTGCCACCAGCTCATCAGGTAGTGCATTCCAGGGTTCCACCACCCTCTCAGTGAAATAATGACTCCTTCTCTCTCCCCTGAGTCTCCCCTAGTGGCCCCTCCCACCACAAGAAGCTATGGCTAGTGTCCCAAGATTGCTACCTGGACAGACCCAATGTGGGTAACCTGTGGAGGCTGACTGTACCTGTGCAGATGAGCGCCATACCTACAGTGTGGGGGTGGGCCACTGCTAAGGCTGTGGTCCCCGTGTAGCTGACAGCTGTGCTTTCTTTCTTTCTATGTCAGGATAGACTAGGGCTGCTGGACAGGATGGTGCTCACATGGCTGGTGCAGCAGAATGGGGCATCCTGTGAGGTGGTCACACCCCCAGGAAGGAGGCGTTGGAGGAGGGAGGACCCTTACTTCTTTGCAATGCATTTTGGCACAGGGCACATCTGGTACAAGATGGACAATGGGGAGAAGTGGCTTGTGGAGTCGCCCTCAACGGTTGGTGGCCCTTCCTGTATCACACCTGTGCATGTTCATATTGTCTATTACCGACACCACATGGCTGCTGCTCATACCAGCCCTCTGTTTTCTTTCTTATCTTTTCAGCACTACAGAGGGCCACTCCAACGTCTTGTGCTGGTTCCACACCTCTGGACAGTGTCGACCCCACCTGGGGACTGCGGGGACTCAGAGGAGAGGGAGGGGGAAGATTAAAGCATTGCCTCTGTATGGTACAGCCAGTCAGGGATTCATGCATGAACGTCAGAGGCATCCCAGTGCTTGAACATGGACCAGCTACTGTTTATGATGTATGCATCTATATGTAGTTGATTCCACCTGCTTATGGCTGCCTGTTGACCGGGCCACTGTTATTTCCTGGGACTTTCAGCAAGTTACTATGAGGCTTAAATAAATATATTGGTGTTGTATTCCTGTGTGCTTTATTGTCTTCTACATGATGGTGACCTGCTGCTGTGGGTATGTGGGCCAGATGGGGTGGGGGGCTGGGGGCATGTGTGTGCAGGCTGACATGTGGGCATGGCAGTGTGTGCTTTGTCCACTAGGGGAGACCTGTGTGGTAGTGTCCTGTCTGTGTGGTCTGGAGGGCTTCCTGTGGCAGTGCCTATCCCACACATACACCTGCCTCACGCCTCATTGCCATGTCATCCACCTGTGGAGGGGTGGGCTGTGGTCAGTGTCATGGCATTGCCACAGGTGACTTACACACAGGTGACCATTTGCCTATGGGCCCTACTGACCACCACCTTGTGCACGGCTGTCCACAGTCCATGGCTATCCTGCCTAGCATGCCTCTGTGCAGCATTACATACCACTGTGTCCCAGACATGCCCTATATGGGTGGCAAGGTGGACCCATGTCGTAAGTAAGTGAGTAAGTAGGGCTTTATTTATATTTGGGCACAAAATCCCGGAGGCTCTGTGCGCCATTACAGATAACAGCAACATTAAGGCAGCATCAACAATACAATTTCATCAGTAAAACAAAAACATATATAAAATCAGATTTAAAAACTATCAGCGAATGTTTTGTTAAAGAGGAAGATCATGAGGACCCCTTTAAATGCCTCCACTGTTGGGCCCTCCTTCAAAGATTTTGGCAGTAAGTTCCAGAGGCTTTTCAGCCTGGCCCTCAGAACCGCTAGGAGGCCCTTGATGGAAGAGCAGAGGGAATATACTAGGGTGGCTGGCGTAAGGAGGTTTGACAGGTAACCAGTGCCCAGGCTGTATAGGGCCTTACAGGTGAGCAAGCCCACCTTGAAGATGATCCTTCACCTGACAGACAGCCAGTGCAGATCATGCAGGACTGAGGTCACGTACAGGACCTTGGCAGGCCTGCCAGCAGCCTGGCTACCACATTCTGCACTAGCTGCAGTCAATGGAGGATCCCTTCATTGATCCTGAAGCACCAAGCACTACAATAGTCCAGCCTTGAAGTCACAAAGGCATGTACCAGTGATGGCAAGTCTTCTAGAGAAATCCAGGGTTTAATTCAGGCGACATTCCTTAAATGGTAGAACCCACTTTTGACAACAAACCACACCTGGGCTTCCAGGATCAGCCTGTTGTCAAGGATGATGCCCAAATTTCTGACCCGGGGGAAGCTATCAACAGAGTGGACCCCAGGACCAACCCAGTTGCCACCCTGGAGGCATCCCCATCATGCCATCAACCAGACTCAACCACTATCACCTCCATCTTGTCAGGGTTCAGTCTCAGCCAGTTTGAGGACATCCAGTCCTGAATCTCGGCCAGACATTTATTAAGCACTTCAATGGCACCTTCAGCTCCATGGGCAAATGAAATATATAGCTGGGTATCATCTGCATAGCAGTGAAAACCCAGACTGTATTGTCTAATGAGCTCTCCCAGGGGCAGCATGTTCACCATGAGCAGCATCAGTGAGAGGATCGAGCCTTGAGGCACTCTGCATGGCAGAGGCTTCAAGGAGGAGGAGGAGGAGAAATTCAGCATCATCACTCACTGCCTCCTGTCAGAGAGATAGGACTCAAATCATTTGATGAATGTTCCAGTGAGTCCACCATACTCTCTAAGGCAATCCAATAGCACAATATGGTCCATGGTGTCAAACGCTGATGAGAGATCAAGGCGGACAAGAATTGGCTGGTCTCCTCTATCTCTCGCCCATAGGAGGTCATTTTGCACCTGAACTGGTGCCATCTCTGTGTTATGCCTAGCTCTGAAACCAGACTGGAAAGGCTCATAGATGTCAAAGGTCGAGAGGTGTGCCTCAAGCTGCAGAGCCACTACTTTCTTGACAACCTTCCCTAAAAATGGGAGGTTGGACACAGGTCTATAATTCCCTTGGACGACAGAATCGGGTGATGGTTTCTTCAGAAGAGGCTTCACCAATGCCTCCTTCAAGGCATTGGAGAAGCACCCCTCTGAGAGTGAACACTGGACTATACTGGAAAACACTGGACCAATGGCCTTGGCTCCTCCCACTAGGAGACAAGTCGTGCCAGGACCCAGTTCACAGCACGTGGGCCACAGCTTCGAAATCACCCCAATGACCTCCGCCACCTCAACCAGTTGAAACTCCCCCCAGGAAATGGGAGTGCCTCTGCTCAGGCCAGGCCAACCAATGCGGGACAAATGTTGTCCTGTTGGGGAGATCCCTGCCTGAATGGAGGACACCCTGTCAGAGAAGAACAGAGCAAACTCTTTGAGCAACATGATTGAAAATGCTCTTTTTGGCTTTAGACAGATTGGGCATAATAATCTATCTACAGTCCGAAATAGCTGAGCCAGTCTGTTCTTCCCAGCAGAAAGCTCCCTGGACAGGATTGCCCCCTGATAATCATTATAATGATTTCTCAGGACCAGTCCATCCTCCATGGACCGGGCCCTTTGCCAACAATGTTCCAACTTCTGACCCTTAGTCTTCATCTCCTTGAGAGCTCCATCAAACCATGGGGGTCTCCAGTGAGAAGACATGGGTTGTATATGGGCTGATGTGATGGCATTGAATGCCTTGGTAATGGCCCCATTATAGGCCATCACCGCCTCACCCATGCCAATCACACATGCATCATTCACACCAGAAAAGTCTACTACTGCCAAAAGTCCCTCTGGGGACAGTCCCCTTAAAGGGCGGTAATGGGCCATCTCAATGTGGGGGGGGCACTATTGAGGGGGGCCCAAACCAGAACCCCATCATGCAGTGATTGTACCAAATGACTCAATCAATCTTGATGTTAGTCACATCAAGCCCCAGTGAAAATACCAAGTCCAGGTTGTGGCCATGTTGGTGGGTTGCAGAGGTAATTACCTGTGTCAGACCCAGAGATGTCATTGAATGGAGAAGGTTGTAACTGAAAAGCAAGGATTCACTGTCCGTCCAGGCATTGGAATCCCCCAAAATTCACCATCTTGGGGACTCCAATACCCTGTCAGAGACTAAGTCTGCTACCTCCTGCAGGAAATCTATCCCACCCATCCTGGAGGGTGATAAATGAGGAGAATCCTACAACCTGCACCTTGACCTTCATGCACTGCCATGCATTCAAATAACAAGGTAGAACCCACTGGGTGCATGGAGAAGTTCAGGTTGGATCTAAATCACTCTCCTGCCCCTGCGTTCCCTCCTCGGGCAGTGCACCATCGAATACCCAGCAGGGAGCAACGCCTCCAATACAGGGCCAGCATCATCCCCCAGCCTGGTCTTGGTGATGCAAGCCAGGTCAACGGAGGAAATCAAGTCTGCCATAATGGCAGTATTGTTCCTCATCGACCTGGCATTGCATAATACTGCCCAAAGGTGACTAGAGGAGACTGCAGGCCCTCTAGCTACCTGGCCATGTGGTCCGATGGGAACACTGGGATAGGAACCAAGCATGCAGGGCCTCTGTTAAGGCTCCATCTAACTCCATGGCACCTCCTATTCCAAACCGCCTTGATACTGTTCACTGCCACTACCCCACCGCATGCCCTTCCACCCCCTATCAGTACCCACCTCCCAGCACCGTCTCACCGCCACAGCTGACAGGGGGAAATCCACAAAGGGGCAGAGGTCATGCAGCAGGAATGCAGCATAGGTTTTAAGAGGGGGACCGAGACCTACACACATTTCTGCTCTTTACTACTCTAAAATCACAACTTAAGCACTCACAAAATTGACAAAAGAAAAGAAAACCTAATCTAATCACACACTAACCTTCCACATACTAAATATAGAACCAAAACCCTAACCACAATCACACCACACCCACACAATAACTAAATCCTCTAAGACCCACCCAACCCTCTCCACTAATAATTTAATAAAACAGCATAAAAATCATATAAAATGGGAGAATCAAATAAAAATTAGTGTAAAACAGGTGTACTGTGGAATCGAAATTTGTGCTTCTGTTGGAGCTAATGACTGTCCAACAATTTATTGCACAGTATTTAAATATTATCAGAAACTGCCAGTTTTATAGTCCCAGCAGGACAACAGTTTCTTTGGTACAATTGTCGAGATATAGAAAAGGACACAGTGCTCACACCACTGCACCTTTGTTAGTTAGTTAGTTTTTGTTGACCGGGTAAGTGCACTAGACAAATCCTGCCTATTTTCAGGCACGACCCGGGGGAGGGGGATACAGATGTTTGCCAACTGACCTTGAACCAGATTAAGCTGTTGGTGGTATTTTTAGTGAATTTGTAGGTGGCCAATGTTATTTACTGATGGAACAAAGTTTTTGTGCAGCAAGGAGATTCTCAGAAAGTCCGAACAAAAGTTATTAAAGTACCTTTAGCTTAGTGTTCCTCTCCAAGGGTGAAGACAGGTATACTTACTGTACACATTTGTGTACAGTTTTGTTGAGTGCCTGTCACAAACCATAAGCCACTGTTAATATGATCATTCTAATCTGTAGTATTTGGGTTAGTGTAGGCCACTGAGGAGTACCCGATACATGTATAGCCTCTTTAGAGAGTAGAGGAATCATCTGACAACAATCTGACTTGTTTGGAAGGGGGTGCCACTTGGAAAGAATGTGTACATTTTTTTAATGGGGGGCTGTAACTGTTGGAGATTGTATACAAAATGGAAATTTCTGGCTACACCCCTGTTCCTCTCACCAGTACCAAGTTGAGATGTAACCAAAGGAGAAAAGTCAGAAAGCTCTTTCCCTCAAACTTTCACCAAAAAGACTGAAGCATGTTGGAAACACCATTCTAACTGGTGTTAACAGATGATTCCGCCATGAAGAATACAGGTCCACACTGCAGGTCTCAGGGTTCACAACGAGCTAACGCAGCAACTGGGTGGATTCAACCAGGAACAGCAATACGTCTGACACAAAGGAGGGTTCTGGGCTTTCCCATGTGGTGCCAGGTTGTCTGTGGTGCATAATGGTGGCCGTGTGGCATGGCAGTCCAGTGTGCGATCATCCAGAAAGTCCATGGCATCACATTCTGTTGTGGGTGCTGATGGCATCTCTGCACACAGACACTTACTGCAGCCCTCCAGCAGCTGTAGCTGTCTGTGCCTCTCCCTGCATGCCTAGGCATTGTACCAGACATCATGCATACATGTTAGTGGCTGTTGCACTCGGCAGGCAGTGACTACACCCCCATGTACACATGGTGTGCAGTGGACATGCAACTAAGCATGGGCTGCTTGCATGTGGCCAGATGTGCACTTTGTGTATGCCTCTCTGGCATGCCATGTACACCGCAGAAGCATATGTCCTTATGCCCAGGTGTTGAGGGCCCGTGCACACATGTGCCGCTGATGCATATAGACCAATAAGCTTTCAAACATGGATGGGAATACACAAAGAATCAATGAAAACCTAAATGAAAACATCCTTTCAGAATCAGTATTATTAATTAAAACAGTGTCAAAAGTTGCCCACAATTTCTGTACGGAGTATAAAATGCAAATTCCTCTTGACAGTGCAGCATTGAAATTTCCGGCTTAAAGTATGCAGCGCCACTTTCACTTTACAAACAGTTCTCCCCTACGAAATGTCACTGCAGCTTCAAAGCGGGAGTGGCAAGGCTGTTTCACCAGAATCTGTCGCAAAAAAATTTAAGACAATGCTTAACATAACATTATGTCTCACTCTCAAAATTCTCTTTTTTCAGCCTAATGCCCTCTGCCATTTTGTCAGTGCTTATTCACATCTGGCTGTATTTGCAATGATGTATTTCTACCTTTGTGCTTTAAAAGCCTTCCAGTTTCCCCTCAACAGTTTTATGATGGTCCCATCAAATAAGACAGGACAGTCCTTATTTTTATCTTTTTTTTTCTCTTCCCACCCTACAAACAGACAAGCACCTGCACAGCAATACCAGCCACTAGTTATAAGATGTAAACCAAGACAGTCAGATAAAGATACTGCCTGTGGGCATGCAAATGTTTTCAATCTGTGTGCTTAATGGCACAGGATGTCTAGTGTCTGAAAGCCTGAATGTTTGTCAGCACATTTACATGATAACCACAATGAAACTCAAGTGACTGAGTATAACACGCTTCAGTGCATTTCTGACATGCACTGTTGCACATCAATGCATGATCTTCAAAAATGTTTTAACATCTTTCCAATCACTTGACATCACCCCTACATTAGAAAAGATCAATTAACCTCCCTACTGCAAACACACACACACACACACCACAAACAACTGTAAAAAATTCCAAACTCAGCTGTAAACAGTCATCTCCAGAGTAACAGTAGGAGTCTAGGAAAAGCTTGATGAAAAATGACTGATGGTCCATTGTGTTCTATTCCTGCAGTCAGTACAGCTGCAGAATTCAGTATTATGTGAAAATCACTGGAGTCATTATTAATGGGCAGTGTCAACAGTACTGTACGTTGTATAAACTTTGTCACTATGCAGAGGAACATCAGCAGCGATCAAAGCTCTGGAATCCAAGGCTGAGTCAGTTTAATCTGCTCCTACCAGGCATACAAATTCTTCAATAAAGTATTCTCCTTGTGACCATCTGCTCCTGCTAACACTACTTATACTAATACCAACACTATTAAAGCTATTTCCAAGCCTAATTCTAATGACTAATTCTGAAATGATGCATTCTCTGTGTGACCATCTGCCCCTGCCAATACTACTAATACTCATTCTAAGAATAATTCTAGTTACTAATACTAATTCTTTAATGACATATACTTTTTGTGACCAGCTGCTTCTGCCAATATTGTAATATTAATTCTAAGACTATTTCTAATGCTAATTCTAAATTACTTATACTAGTTCTACAACTAAATATCCTTCATGTGACCACCTGTTCCAACTAATACTAATTTGAATACTAATAGTAATAATTCTAATGCTACTAATGTGAATTCTAAGACAACTTCTAATTATTAATTCTGCAATGACATAATCGTATTGCAGCTGCAACCCTCCTTCCCCAATACATTGAATTCTGCACCCAGCAATGGTATTCTCAGTAAGGAACTGGTCCAGCTTTGGTTAAAATAAATCACTCTCCACTTTCATTGCTTCCTTGTGGAGCTTGCTCCATGTGTTTATCACTCTCTGTGTGAAATAATGATTCCTCAAATTACCCCTAATTCTATCCCTCCTTAAATGTAGAGTACTCCCTCTAGTTCTACATCCCTTAAAAAACTTCAGTAAGAATACATACATCTAAATCTGACCTGTTTGTTTCTCCTTATGGTTGATCTCATTTATCTTCTTCTCTTGTCATTTACTCTGGTACTGATATACTTGAGACTGTTTCTTCTTTTAAATACCATGGGTTTAATTTTTATGTTGGCTTGCGCCTGTGCACCAGCCAACATCTTGCAGTAGTAGCAGATTTTGGAGGTGCATCCGTGTGGGCGAATGCAGGGCATGATTTAGTAGGTGCGTCCCTCATTCCCCAATAAGCCAGCATGCATGAACTGACACACGAAATATAAATGGCCATGACATGTAAGGAAAGTGCCGCTGCAATGAGAGACAAGCTTGTCATGCAGCAGCACAACACGCCTCCCAACGTGCTTTTCTTGGTGAAGTATTTCAATAAACATGGCAGCAACTGCTGCCACCTGCTGCACAATGCTGACTTCAGGGGTGACCAATTCCCCTGTTGGCATGCTAAATAACACCCCTCCCCAGACTGTGTGGCACACTGGGAGCCCACTCCAATGTGCATCCCTGTAATCAAAGCCGAATGTTGTCGGCATGTTCTGCCCCACCCCCATTCTGTGCCACACTGGGAGACCACCCCAGTGTGGCCAACATTGCCCCCCCCAAAGTCATGGGGCACACTCGGAACCCACCCCAGTGTGCAGAACAGTTTTACACACCTGTAAAAAAAGAAAACTGTCAGCTGTGTTCTTTTTCTTTTTTTTTTAAGTACCTGAAAGAAAAAAATGGTCCTGCGCTGTCCGTGGTGCCCCCACCCAACCTGTGCCTACCCTCTGCACACCCACCTCCCCACACCCCCCCAATCCCATACTTACCTCCAGAGCTCAGTGCAACAATCTTCAGTGGACCCGGAACACGTCTGCACTCTTCAAAGCCGACCGAGTACTGAAGAAATGCCGGTAAGCTGTATAATGGCATAAATAGGGTTTTTTCAACTTAGGTGCATATCTCAGCCATTTTTTAGAATGTTTCCTCCAAATTTTCAACATGGAATGCTTGGGACCCCACCTAATAAACACATGCACTGTCATCTCGTTACTCGGCCCCGAATGGTCATTTTGCAGTCACTGCGTGAAATCACCTTTCGGGACTGATTAATGGAATGACAATGCCACTGTTCATGAGGTGGGGTCCCAAAAACCCTATCTTGCAAATTTGGTGGAAAAATTAAAAAAAAATGACCATGTTACGAATGTGTGTTGCGCAGTTTCAATGCATACTCATACCTTTGATAATTTTTAATATTTTCACTCCAGATTTTCAGCACTGCCCTTTTTTCACATCTCCTTATGAACAGTAGAGCTGTCATTTTTCACATCCTGTCTAAAATGTGTTTTCACACATGTGGCATGCAATGGTGCAGTCACTGTGTGAAATCAATGTTCAGGACACATTAGAAAAATCACAGTGACACTGTTCATGAGTGGAGGTCCTCAAATGCCTATGTTGAAAATTTGGTAAAAAATGTACCCAAAATAATTGCGTCACGGGCATGCATTGCGCAGTTTCTATACACTCTCATGACATCACCAATTTCCCATATTTTCACTCCAGATTTTCACCGTTGTCATTTTTGTATTTTTGTACATTTACTTATGATTAGTACAGCTGCCATTTTTCACATCCTGCCCAAAATGTGTTTTTGCACGTGTCACACAATGGTGCGGTCACTGTGGGAAATCAATCCTCAGGTCAGATTATCAAAATCACAGTGACACTGTTCATGACCAGAATTCCCAAAATGTCTATATTGAAAATTTGGTTAAACAAATCCTCAAAATAATTGCGTTATGGGCGTGCATTGCAAAGTTTCTATGCATACTCGTGATGTCACCAATTTGTCATATTTTCATTCCAGATTTTCAACAATGCCATTTTTTTACACCTTCTCATGCACAGTGCAGCTGCCATTTTTCACATCCTGCCCAAAATGTGTTTTTGCACCTGTGGTGCCAAAATGTATACTCGCGGTACAAAATCACCTTTCTGCAAACAAACTCATAATGCCACTGCTCATTTGGTGGGGTCACAAATGTCCCATGTTGAAAATTTGGAGTGAAAATACCAACAAATGCCTTGGGCATTAGGGTTTCCACCCATAATGCCCCAACCTGTACTGACTGACAGGCATCAGGGGTGTGACTTGGCATTGTCGGCTGTAATGCTCACGCCATTCCACTCCCACCCTGCAGCCACAGAGGCACTGAGGTGTGCTTTGGAATCTTTGACCCCAGCATTCACCCAATTCTCCTAGGCTGCACCCATGTCAATATATTTCATTATGGGATGGGGTGTGCTTAAGGCCTGAGGAACCAAAGGCACATTGTGGCACTTGTCGGTCTCTGAGGGGTGGGGTGGGGTGAAATGACATGCGCATAATGACCAATAACCCAAAGGCACACCCCAATGCCTATAACTCTCTGCAAGGTGGGGCTGGGGTCGGCATCACTTCACTACTTCACTGCCAGTCCTATTATGTATCTCTCTAACACCTGAAAATACAAAATCACACATGCCCCCACAATGCAAAGCATCATGGGCTGCATATGCAAATCACCACAGAATGTTATGCTGGTCCAACTTTAAGCAGAATTGCATGGTGCTGAAAGGCCTCTCACACAGTTTGCAAAGGGTGCTAACAGAAGACATAGACACGTGTTTCATCCTACCAGGACTCATCAGTATGCCTCATCTGTTTGACACCCCAGTGGAATGGACCAGCTACCCCTAAGGCAGTGTGCCTGGGATATATTGTGGTGAACCCATTAAAATAAAAACTATTTAAAGACAAAGAACCTCTGTGCATAAACACTGAGGCAAGGGTTACCCAAGGGCATTTGGCTGGGAAGCCAAGTTTCAAGAAAATACAAAATCACACATGCCCCCACAATACAAAGCATCATGGGCTGCATATGCAAATCACCACAGAATGTTATGCTGGGCCAACTTTAAGCAGAATTGCATGGTTGCCAAAAGGCCTCTCACACAGTTTGCAAAGGTGCTAACAGAGAAGACATAGACACGTGTTTCATCCTCACCAGGACTCATCAGCATGCCTCGCCTGTTTGACACCCCGTGGAATGGACCAGCTACCCCTAAGGCAGTGTGCCTGGGATATATTGTGGTGAACCCATTAAAAATAAAAAAACTATTTAAAGACAAAGAACCTCTGTGCGTAAACACTGAGGCAAGTGAGTTACCCTAAAGGCATTTGGCTGGGAAGCCAAGTTTCAAGAAAATACAAAATCACACATGCCCCCACAATGCAAAGCATCATGGGCTGCATATGCAAATCACCACAGAATGTTATGCTGGTCCAACTTTAAGCAGAATTGCATGGTGCCGAAAGGCCTCTCACACAGTTTGCAAAGGGTCCTAACAGGACTCATCAGTATGCCTCGTCTGTTTGACACCCTAGTGGAATGGACCAGCTACCCCTAAGGCAGTGTGCCTGGGATATATTGTGGTGAACCCATTAAAATAAAAAACTATTTAAAAGACAAAGAACCTCTGTGCGTGAACACTGAGGCAAGGGTTACCCAAAGGGCATTTGGCTGGGAAGCCAAGTTTCAAGAAAATAAAATCACATAGCCCCACAATGCAAAGCATCATGGGCTACATATGCAAATCACCACAGAATGTTATGCTGGTCCAACTTTAAAGAATTGCATGGTGCCGAAGGCCTCTCACACAGTTTGCAAAGGGTGCTAACAGAAGACATAGACACGTGTTTCGTCCTACCAGGACTCATCAGTATGCCTAGTCTGTTTGACACCCCAGTGGAATGGACCAGCTACCCCTAAGGCAGTGTGCCTGGGATATATTGTGGTGAACCCATTAAAATAAAAAATAACACCTGCACTACCAATGCCAGTGGCAGCAAGCCAACATTTGACATTGACAAATGCTTCTTATTCTTCTCGCTCTCACTCTCAAGCCTCACATAATGTAGAAGCCACCACTGAAAAGCTGTCAGTATGTTTAGCTTGACTCTAAAATGTGTCTTTCTTTGTCAGATAAGAAACACTGTTACCCCAGATGAGCTCCAAATTGTAAAGTATGGTGATTCTGTTTCTAGGCATGCATCTCCAACTATGTCATCATAACTCCCTAAGCTTTATAAATAAATCCAATTGTGGAAATGAAAGGTGTGACTTTCCTTGAGACTTGAACTCAGGACTTCAACAATCCATGCTTTAGCTCTTAACCATCTGAGCTGTGAGAGTCTCAGACAATTAAGCCTCCTGAATTTTTCCAAAGAATCACACACATTCCTTGCAAGGGTGTTGCATAAAGAGCAACTAGACAGTCTTTTAGAGACCCAAGTAACTACTTCTCTCTCTCAATGCAGTAAGCCACTGCAAGGAATTATTTAGAAATCCAATTGGCATGGATTGCTGAGGTCCTGGGTTCGAGTCCCAGTGAGAGACACACTTTTCCTTTCATTTTCACAATTGGATTTCTAAATAATGCCTCAAAGTGACTTACTGCATTGAGAGCGATAAGTAATTATTTGAGTCTCTAAAAGACTGGCTAGTAGCTCATTATGCAACACCCTTGGAAATAATGTGTGTGATTCATTGGGAAAATTCAGGAGGCTTAGTTGACTGAGACTCTCATAGCTCAGATGGTTAAGAGCTAAGGCACAGATTGCTGAGGTCCTGGGTTCGAGTCCCAGTGAGAGTAACACTTTTCCTTTCATTTCCACAATTGGGTTTCTAAATAATGCCTCACAGTGACTTGCTGCACTGAGAGAGAGAGGGAGAAGTGGTTATTTGGGTCATTAAAAAAATAAGCTTTATAAACAAATTTTGAGGTTCACTCTGAATTGGCAAGAACAAAATGAGGGGATTTCTCAAGGAAGTCAATCAGTGCCACTGTCCAACACTGTAATACTGTACTGAGAAAAGCAAGGGGGCCAGCGCCCCACATCAGACACACATAAAATAACAAACCAGAAAAATTTTGCAGCTTTGTGTACTTGCTTGTACTATTTGTTTTTTCTTTGCACAAATAAAGGGATCTCCATTGTTAACTTGGCGATGTGTCAGTGAATAAATTTCCATTATCTCTGTGAGTGTAACGGTGGATTGTTATTTCATGTGTGGCTGCTGTCAGGTGGGGTGCTGGCCTTTTGCTTTTCTCAGCATCCTGAATTGCAATTATAGTATCATGCCCAGCACTGAGACATGCTGGCCCAAATTTACCAGTTAGCCTTTGAAACTAGGAGAGACTGTAACTGGCTCAAATGTATTTATAAAGCAGTAAATAATCTCAGCACCCCTTATATGTATGGCAAATTTCCAACTGCCTCCCATAAATACACAATAAGAGATACAGCAATTCTTGATGTATGCAAATGCTTGGGACATCCCATTTTTGTGCATAAATTCAAAATAGCATACAACCAAAAGTGCACTGAAATCAATTAAACCACTTCATAAAACACAATTTCTCACATACTGTATTACCCACTTCTACCTTTATTGAATATATCAAACACATTGAAAACATCAGTTCATCAAATGTTGCACACTGTAAGCTTTTATATGCTATTTGTTTTTCTATTGCTGTCAAACTGACTAAAACTTATATGTATTTAACCACTGGCAGCACAGTTAGCACCTGTTTAACATATGTGATTGACAGTATTAATGTCTGTGGAGCCCCTGTCTGGAGGAAAAACTGTGCATACAACTGAAATTTGGTATGCATACAAGCAAATTGTTTATCATTAGTACACAGGATTGGGAATAGGACATGTCATTGTTGTGCATATAACCGCAATGTACAAACATCCGATGTGCATACCAGTGGAATGCACTCTATAACCAATAGGGATGGAAAAAACCTGGAGCACCAAGATTAGTCACCTTAAACTTCAGCAGCTTGGTTTTGGTGGTACTCAAGCTGAACACTGCCTGTTCAGCTCAGATTTAAAAAAATCATTGTGTTTCTTTCTTTTTTTTCACCCCCTGCCAGCTGTTCCATGACTCAGACCAGTCATGTGACAGGGCTGTGAGTGGAGTCAATCAAGTATACCTGCGAGCAGCAGCCATTCCAGTTTACAAGTTGTGCATGTGTAAACCTCAGTATAACTTGCTCTCATGTGAGTGATTGGTGCCATTCTTAGCGAGGGGATGCACAGGGATGCAGCTGGGAGCAGTAGTGAAGGTAGTGGCATGCTGTGGCAAAGAAACTGGTGGCCAGGCAGTGGGTTAAGAATAGCAGGAGTCAGGAACAGCACAGTAAAAATCAATAGAGATTAAAATGAAAAATAAACAGATAATAAAAAGAAAAAAGGACAAAGAGAAAAAAAGACTGTCTGAGGAAACAGCAGGTGGGTAGGGATGTGGGGGGGGGGAGTTGGGTCTCTGTGGCACTATTCAAAGGCCAGGTTCAAATGGTGCTATACAAAGAAGACTAAAACAAATAGAAAAAAACAATAAAAAAATTAATTGAAAAGAAAAAAACAACTAGATAGAAACTGAAGGCAGAGACAAATTGTGTGTGTGGTGTTTGGGGGTGGTTGGTTATGCAATGGGATTGGTGCTGTACTGTTTGTTTATCTACCACAGTGCACTGACTCAGATTCAACATCTATCGTATCCCACAGTTTCTTTTAATTTACTTTTTATTGACTAAATAAGAATACTAGACAAATACAGACCTTTTTCCAGGTACAACTTGGAAGACTGCAAATTTAGCAGATTGTGCAGATTAACATAGCATATAGTATGAGTCAGGTCAGAAGGAAAAATACTTAAAATTGGGTAAACAACAAACAAAGGAAAAATAAGTACTATGAAATCAAGTCAAAATCAAGTAAAGTTACATGTCCATAAATAGTCCAGAGAAATACAACATCATAAGGACTGGGAGAGCACTCAGAATTTCTGTACAAACAGTAGTCATATCAGCAGGATAAAATTAGCAATAAAGGCATGTCTATAACTGAGAATGAGAAAAACTAGGCAGTTAGGTCAAGTGCGGTCACAGTCAGAGTTGGCATTCTTGTACTTCCAAAGAGATCTCAATTTTCTTTTCTTGCCATCCTGCAAAGCAGCAGATCTTGGTCACTGGCATGCTATAAGCCAATTGGGATAAGGAGACCCTTTTGACAAAAAAAAACCCCCAAAACTAAATTTGAACCCACATAGTCTTATATGTTTTCAAACTCAGTTGCATTTAGTGTATACTGCAGTAAAAGCATAGAAACATTTATAATGATAGCAGAAAAGACTATTGTTCCATCTAGTCTGCCTATAAACCCTAACCTACTCCAAGACCTAGTGTCGATACATGTCTTTGCTCATGCTAATTCCCCCATGTCTCCTGCCTTACTGCCACCCCTACGGATCACTATTATGTCTATAACTCTGTCCCAACAGTGTCTGAAGCTATTTAAGGATTTGGTATCCGCCACCACTATTGGCAGGCTGTTCCATCGCTAGAACTTCCTCACATCCTTTCTGACTCCCTCCCACCAGCTTCCATTCTTGTCCCTGTCTTCTAGATTCACTATTGCTTTTAATTAGTTCCTTGCAGTTTACCTTGCTCTTTTCTTTCAGGAATTTAAAGGTCTCTGTCATATCACCACTCTCCCTTCCGGTCTATAGTGAGTTCAGTGTCCTCAGCCAATCCTAAAAGGATCAGTCTTACAGGGCATGAATCATTCTGATTGCTCAACACTGCATCATTTCCAGCCAGTCCTTGTCTTTTCTTAAGTGAGTAATCCAGAACTGGGAATAGTACTCCAAGTGTGATGTCACTAGTGACCAACAGAGCGGTAGTAATACCACTTTTCTGCTGCCATCAAAACCCCTCCCAGTACACCACAACATCCTGATTCTTTTGCTGAAAGCCTTGTTATATTGAATATATATTGTCTAAGAGAGCCATTTATGGTGACTCCCAGTTCCCTTTTTCTCAGTAACAGTACCCATCTTTACCCCTCCCATCTAATACTCCATCCCGGGGTTCTTGTTCTTTTCCCCTGTGTGCTTCATTTTGCACTGTTTGGTGCTACATTTTAACATCCAAAACCTTGGACTACTATTTCAATCTTAGCATGCCCCTCTGCAACTCCTTTACTTCCTCGTCTCTATGTACCATAATACAGAGCTTCATGTCATCTGCAGAGACAACTCTTGTCCTGAATTCATTTTCCTGTGTTGCTGCTGAACATATTGAAAAGGACTGGTCCCAACACTTAACCCTGTGGCAATCCACTAGTGTCCTCTCTCTCTACCCAGGTTTGATTTCATTTACTACTACTGTCTGGTGTCACTTCTGTAACCAACAACCCACCCATCTAACTGTGTTCTTCAGTGCACCTAGATCATCTAGCTTCTTCAGTAACTTTCTGTGTGGCACAGGGTTGAATGCCTTGCTGAAAACAAAGTAGTGTAACTCTACTGCTTGTCCCATTTCTACTGCCCTAGTTACCCTGTCAAAGAATACTATTAGGTTAGTCTGACAAGACTACCTGCCACAAACCTGTGCTGCTTACTATCCTGGAGCGCATTCATCTCCAGGTAGTCTGCTTGGTCCTGTTTGACAAGATGTTGAAGACATTTGTATGTCTCTGTCACCTAGCAAAGGAGCAGCTCGTCACCTCTTTTTTCCTGCTGAAAAAGACCCTGTGCCTTTGCCCAAACATTCTGCTGGCTTTCCAGTAATCCTTATTACATTGTGGAATGGATTTTAGGGTTTCATTAATGACAGCTCCTAGATCTCTTTATTCTGCAGTTTTTCTTACCCTCACTCCATCAATTCCATACACTGTCTGAGGATTCATTTTCCCTCTGTGCATTACTTTGCATTTCTTGGCATTGAATTTCAACTGGAAAATATATGAGCAGTTTTCCAACCTTTCCACATCCTTTTCTATTTTGCCAAGCTCTATATTTCCTCCTCCTTCTCCGGGAAAGAAGGACTGTTCTGGGAGAAGCATTGTGGCTCCTGGTCTCTAGGGTCGTGCTGTGCCAAATTACAGTAGTTAAGTGGCTAATGGTTTTCAGTTTGTGAGTGCTGAAATACTTTTGCATTTATGAAGTTGTTTTCTTTTGGGTACCCATTTTTTGTGTTTTTTGTATGCTAGACAGTTGGGGCCATGGGAAGCCCCAAAGGCAATAATATGACTCATATTTGCTGTAAATATTGATTTCTGAACTGTTGCTAAGTCCCTGTGGTTTAATGTTTATTTATTTACACATTTATTGATATAGAATTGTACAGTATATGCCATTAAATTAGGAGTTCTGATAGTTACCTACAAACCACACAAATCATCATATGTCTAATTGGAGAAAAGATCCACAGTCTGTGACATACAGTACAGTATGGTACCAAGTGTGTGTGTTGTTGGTTAATCCTGTCTCAGTAAAGTACTGTATATATATGTATAGGTTTGACCAAAAGAAGTGTTTCTGAAATGGTAAGGCCAGACAACCAGGAAAGACCCCTATCTTCTCCAGGGGAGGCTCAATCAAGCCTGGCATTTTAAGTTTTTGATTTTTTTTTTGCAGAGCTGGAACAAACTGAATAATGCTAAGTGAGCGTGGCACATTAACATTAGTGGAGCACTTATACTCCCATGTGAGTGACCTGGCCTCTCATCACAAAATTGCCCCCTCGGATCTGGGCTAGGGAAGGTAGAGAAATTCTGTGGAGGGAACATTAGCAGGCAATGTGGACAGGGTTGGAACCTCTGTGCTATTGTGAGCACTGCCAGTGGAAGGCTTAGCATACACTGGATGTTGCAAGTTATCATGTGATCCCCTGATCCCCCACACAGGTTGGTGAAGCATTGGAGTATAAGCAGAGACTGGGAAGTAGGCAGAATCGGACCAGGAGTCCCGGCAGACCTGGGTTTGAAACCCACAACTTACACTTACAGTACATGCTGTGTGACCATGAATAAGTCACTTATCTTCCCTGGGACACACCTGGAAGTGAGCTTTGACTCACTGTACCTTTCCAAGCCAAAAGTCTAAAGGTAAATGAAAAACACTGACTGGCATAAGCCACCTATAACTCTTCTTGTGTCAACAATTACAGTTTTCAGCCCTGCTCCTTTTTGGACCATGAACTTCAGTACTACCCAGGCCCTCCTGACAGAGCTGTAACCAAAAAAACAGAGGTGAGAAAGAAGTAAGTGCCTCAGCTTGGACTTGAACACAGGTCACCCGTAATACTATTCCAATTGAGTTAACCAGCTGTGCCACTGAGACAACTGGAACCTGGGCTGTCCCCGAGCACATTACTCTTTCTCAAATGCACAACCCAATGGCAACACAAATATTTACTTGTAACAATTACAGAGGAGTGCAGTGTGCATATTTATGAAACACATACAAACAGAGGTGAGAAAGAAGTAAGTGCCTCAGCTGGAACTTGAACTCAGGCCACCTGGAATACCATTCTGATTGCACTAACCAGCTGCACCACTGAGACAACTGGAACCTGGGCTGTCCCTGAGCATATTACTCTTTCTCAAATGCACAACTCAATGGCAACACAAATATTTACTTGTAAAAATTACACAGGAGTGCAGTGTGCATATTTATGAAACACATACAAACAGAGGTGAGAAAGAAGTAAGTGCCTCTGCTAGGACCTGAACCCAGGCTGCCCTGAATACCATTCCGATTGCACTAACCAGCAGTGAACTGAGACAACTGAAACGTGGGCTGTCCCTGAGCACATTACTCTTTCTCAAATGTGCAACCCAATGACAACACCAATATTTACTTGTAACAATTACACAGGAGTGTGGTGTGCATATTTATGGAACACATATAAACAGAGGTGAGAAAGAAGTAAGTGCTTCATCTCTGCAGCAGCTCCTGGCCTGCAGTGAATGGCTATAATCCATTCTGTGTGATTACATGAAAAGTTCTGTGTGTCAGAAAGTCTGGGGCTGTGTGGCTGACAGCAGGAAAAACCATGTAAGACCAATAGAGTGCAATCAGGATATCAAAAAAATTAAAAAATAAATAGTGTCAAATGAATAAAAACCTCAATTTACTGTACTCAAAACACTTTATTCCTGGCTTATGGTGTGGCAACCCCCACTCTGTTGTCCTGACCTATCCATAAGCCTTGGGGGGGGGGGGGTGTAGGCCCCAAACTCAGATGAAACTCCAATGACTAGGGGTATACTCTCTACAGCCATGTGACCACTGGGGCACCAACAATAAAAATATGTGTGCCACGGGAAGCCAGGTGTTTGCATTTAAAAACTGACCTAGATAGCTTGTGGCAGAGAACAGCAAGAGGAAAGAGTTCCTGTTAGAACTTTACTACTCTACTGGACTAAAGAACTAGAAGTCTACTACTGGGAACTTGTCAGTGTCAGTGGCTCAGTAGGTAGCACAGTCGCCTCTGAGGCTGGGAGATCAGAGGGCTGTGGGTTCAGTTCCAACATCTGCCACTTGGGTTAATATCCCAATACAGACACTGTAGTGCAGCATGAGAGGGGTGCTGCACTTCTGAGTTACTGTCTTTCGGATGAGACGTTAAACTGAGGTCCCATCTGCCTGGACTGGTGGTGGTTCAGGTGGATGTTTAAGATCCCATGGCACTTATCGAAAAGAGTAATGGAATTTCCCCGATGTCCTGGCCAAATTTCCCTCATTCACTAAAAATGCCACCAACAGCTTAATCTGGTTCAAAGTCAGTTGGCATTCATCTGTATCCCCCTCCCCCGGGTCATGCCTGAAAATAGGCAGGACTTGTCTAGTGCACTTACCCGGTCAACAATAAGTAAATAAAAATAAACTTCAATTTAGGGTAAAAACAAACAAAAAAAGAGTGTGTCTGTCTGAGTATGGTGAAGAAATTGTTATCTGTGCAGTTAGCTAGGTGAAAAAGAAACTGTGAATGAGGGGAGTGGCTTAGAGAGAGAAGGAAGCTGGTGTTTGCATTTAAAAACTGACCTAGATAGCTTGTGGCAGAGAACAGCAAGAGGGTGGAGCTGCTCTTAGAACTTTACTGGGACTATATTGCCCTCCATCCCTTCCCTTCACCCCCGCCCCCTTGGCCAGTTCTACTTTTATAGGCACAGGATTTGACTGACAACAGGAACTTTCTGTTTGGGAGCAGGAAGGGAGTGATCACAGAGGCACAAAAGACTCACCATCCTAAAGGGAAAAGAGTAGATCACCATTCCCCCCAGCTGCTGGAGGTCTGACTCTGAGCAAGTAAAAAGGAGACTACTGAGGAATATAGGAACTTATTGTTTATTTATTTATTTATTAGATCATCGGTTTACAGACCTTTGAGTCATAGAATCATTTACAAAGGCATCTCGTCAAGAGAGAAATACATCACAGCAAACAAAACAGTACAGTACATAACACTTAGATTAAAAAAGCAACCAGCATTACAGGCATTCACTGGTGGTACACGCTTGGTAATAAGTAGATCACAGTAGTCATAATATAGGTACATGAGTACCACGTCAGGTAGCAACCAGAGATATTTTATTACATTAGTCAGCAGATGTTGCATGAGACCCCAGGTATATACAGCAAAAGTAGACAGGGCAGACCCAGCCTAGGGGTGAAGGTAAAGGGCATTGTCTGGGTATTGTCCCAGAACAAGAAGATCAGGAGCTTTAAGGGCACGGAGGCAGTAGGAAAGTAGGGAGAAAAAAAAATTATATAAATAAAATAAAGAGAGCAAGGAAAGAGTAAGTATACAAAACAACAGTTAAGGAGCCACAAATAAGACATGATGGGAGTGGTGCAGTGCAGTGGCTGTGGAGCAGCAGTCTTCTGGGAGACATTCTGGAGGATGCGGTGTTGACCCATCTGCAGGAACCTCTCTGGGCTGAGGGAGGAGGTTGCTCATCTCCAGGCTGAGTTGGCCAGGATTTGGGGGACCTCCTTTCCCACCCAGGGACCATGAGTGCCACCACCACTGCCTCAAAGATTGCCAAGAAAAAGGAGTGGTTGAACCACATTGGGCTCATGGAGGGTGAGTGTGGTGGAACAGAGGTGCAATCCTCCAGTTGTACCTCTCCACAATTCATATGCCATTCTGGCAGAGTGTGGTTCCTCTATGGAGCAGTAGCATTGCAAATTCCCAGAGAGCCTGGGTGCAAGGCAATGTTACAGGGCCCTGTCCCAGTTTTAAATAAATATCACAATTATGATTTTGGCCCCTCAAACCTCATGGGCCCAGGTGCCACTGCATCCCCTGCACCCTTGTAGTTATGCCCCTGCTATGGAGGAACCTGCAGTGGAGACTAATGAGGATTCTGGAAATCTCCACAAAGGAGACCCACAGGAAGGTGGCATGGGACCCCACAGGGGAACAAAACAGCTCTTGGTGGTGGACTCCATTGTTAGGAGGGTAGAACTGGGGGAAGGATGAAGGGAATAGGGAGGTAAGGTACCTGCCTGGCTCCATGGCTTGGAGGGACAGTTAGTGAATCCTCAGGATCGCGGGAGCAGCTGCATGGGGGAGGGAGCTGGATGTCATTGTCTACCTAGGGACAAATGACCTGGCTTTGAAAGGGATCAAAGCACTGCAGGTGGAGTTTGTGGAGTTGGAGAAGGGCCTTAGACAAGTAGCATGCACTGTAACCTTCTCAGAGGTGCTGCCTGTCTATGGTATGGGTGATGCTAGGGTGCTTTGCACCATGGGATTCAATCAGTGGTTGAAAAACTGGTGCAAAGCTCAGGGTTTTGGCTTCACTGGGGACTGGGGGTCCACCTGGAGGGATGCAGGCCTATACTGGTGCTATGGTCTGCATCTATCCAGGAGGGGAACCAGGATCCTAGGTGATAGGTTTAAATGCTTCATTGGCAAGCATTTAATCTAGCCAATGGGGGAAGCACTGAAAAGGAGAAAGGAAATCCTTGCCCCCCCAAAAATCAGGGTAGTTAGTGAGGTAAACACCAAGATAGAGAAGTTGATAGGGAGAAGGGCAGGTGTAAATGGAGAAAAAGACAAAGGCAGTAAGAACAGGGATGGGGCAAAAAGGGGTTAGGCCATCACAAAATGGAGGGTAATGAGTACCAATGCCCACAATCTGGGTAACAAGCATCTTGAACTGGTGGCCTTGATGGAAGATGGATGCCTGGACGTTGTGGCAGTCACAGAAACATTGTACACAGAGAACCATGACTGGGATGTCAACATATCAGCGTAGACAATCTACAGGAAGGACAGGCAGGGTAGAAGAGGAGGAGGAGGACCTCTCTATGTAAGGGAAGGGATCAAAGCAACGGAACTAAAGGGTAAACAGAGAGAAGAGGAGGCACTGTGTGTCACCTTGGAGACTGGAAATGGCACCACAATCTGCACAGGGGTTATATACAGACCCCCATCTCAGGGGGAGGAAATGAACAAGAAAATGATAGAAGGCATCCTTAGGATGGCAGAGAAATGGGAAATATTGCTGATGGGGGACCTAAATATGCCAGATGTTAACTGGAGCTTCTTTGCTGCAGCCACATCCAAAAGCAGGGCCATTCTCGATACCCTACAGGGGCCATGCCTCAGACAGCTAGAGTTGGAACCCACTCAGGAGGGAACAATCTTAGACCTGGTACTCTCAAATGGGGATGGAGAGAGGATCTCAGATCTAGAAGTTGGTAGCCATCTGGGAACAAGAGACCCCCAAACAGTGTGGTTCACGATAAACTCAGCTGTAGAGTCAAGCCATACAAAAGTGAAGGTACTGGACTTCAGGAGGGCTGATTTTGTCAAAATGGGAGACTGCCTCAGAAAAGCACTAGCAAACAGGCAAGAAGGAGGGATGGAGCAAAATGGGGAAAAATCAAAACTGCCATCACAGAGGCAACAAGCCATTGTGTGAAGCAAATAAACAAATCAAAACTAAAGAAAAAAACACTATGGTTCTCAAAAGAGGTGGTGTGGAAGGTTAGGGAGAAAAAGATAGCATTCAGGAACTATAAGGAAACACAGAAGGAGCAGGACAGAGAACTGTACCGGTTAAAGCAGAAGGAAGTGGGGAAGGCAGTCAGAATAACAAAGACCCAAACTGTGGAAAAGATAGCCAACTTGGTTAAGCAGGGGGATAAACTGTTTTATAGGTACATCAGGGAGCAAAGAAAGACAAAGGGAGGGATACTGAGGCTGACTAAAGAGGAGGGTGGGTGGGCAGAGAGGGACAGTGAAAAAGCAGGAATACTGAATGAATACTTCTGCTCAGTATTCACAAAGGAAGAGGAGGGGGAGGTACCTAATCCAGTCAATAGAAGCACTCTAGATTGGGGGGTTGATATCAGTCCTTTCACAGAAGAAAGGTTTCTGAAAGAATTCCTAAAACTGAAGGTGGACAAAGCAATGGGGCCTGATGGGATTCACCCCAGAATTCTTAGGGGAGAATTAGTAACACCATTGACTACCCTTTTTAACAAATCATGGGACGATGGTGTGGTACCTGAAGACTGGAGGAGGGTGGATGTGATTGCCCTTCATAAAAGTGAGAGCAAGACAGAGGCAGGAAATTACAGACCTGTCAATTTGACCTCGGTGGTAGGGAGAATGATGGAATCACTTCCAAAGGAAAGAATTGTTAAGTACCTAGAGGCCAGTAGGGCACAGGACCCAAGGCAGCATGGATTTACAGTGGGAAGGTCATGTCAGATGAATCTAATTGATTTCTTTGACTGGGTGACCAAAGTAGTAGACCAGGGAGGGGCTGTGGACATGGCCTACTTAGACTTTAACAAGGCATTTGACAAACTCCCACACAAAAGATTAATAAATAAATTAGTCAGCCTGGGAGTGGGTCTGAGGGTGGTAGCCTGGGTAAAACATTGGCTGGACAACAGGACGCAGAGGATAATAGTAAACGGAGTCCACAGTTAAGAAAGGGGGTTTACTAGTGGGGTACCGCAGGGTTCAGTACTGGGTCCGGTCCTTTTTAATGTCTTTATAAGTGACATTGCAGAGGGACTGGAAGGAAAAGTATGTCTCTTTGCAGACAACACAAAAATCTACATCAGGTTTGATACACAAGGTGGGGTGGAAAAGAAAAGAAGGGATTTGGCAAGGCTAGAGGAATGGTCAAATGTATGGCAGCCTAGATTAAATGCAAAGAAGTGCAATGTACCTGGTAAACAAAAACCCAGGGGAAGAGTACACAGTGGGGAGGGGGGAGGTGAGATACTGACAACAGCAAAAATGGAAAGAAACCTGGAGGTAGTTATATCAGATGACCTAAAGGTGGGCAAGCAATGTGAGCAGGCAGTAAGGAGGGCTGGGGGTATACTGGGATGCATAGGGAGAGGCATCACCAGTAGAAAACAGGAAGTTGTTATCCCTCTGTACAGACAGTTGGTGAGACCCCATCTGGAGTACTGCTTCCAGTTCTGGAGATCCCATCTCCGCAAAGACATAGACAGGATAGAGACAGTCCAGAGGAGGGCAACTAAAATGGTGCAAGGTCTGCAACAGAAGCCGTACTAGGAGAGACTAAAGGAGCTTAATATGTGCACCCTTGAGGAAAGAAGGCAGAAGGGGGATATGATATAAACTTTCAAGTACCTCAAGGGAATAAACAAAGTCCAAGAGGGTAGCATCTTTCAGAAAAAGAGATGTGCAAGAACAAGGGAGCACATTTGGAAGAGAGAGGAGGGATGGCTCAAAGGTAATGTGAGGAAGTATTTTTTCATGGAGAGGGTTGTGGATGCATGGAACAGCCTTCCTGAGGAGGTTGTAGAGTCAAAAACAGTGGGGGAATTCAAGAATGCATGGGACAGACATAAAGCAATTCTAGTGGGGGGTAGGAGGAAGTAGGCTGTTGGTTAACTAGGATCTGCAGCTTATCCATTAGGTAGGGAAATTAGCAGACTAGGTGGGCCAAGCGGTCCTTATCTGCCATCAAATTCTATGTTTCTACATTTCACGTCAGAGGAGCTTTTCTGTGGAGCTAAGCCATGGGCTTGAAAGTATTTTAAGTTTGTAGCTCTCCAAAGTCATGCGTTTCCTAGTTTAAAAACAGAATTGTTTTAAATTTACACTTGCACTGAGAACTTTGCTCTCTGGGGGATCAAATGGGTTACTAGCGCCATAGTTTATCATCTCAGCATTGATTCAGAAATGCTTTTAAACAATCTCTGGTCTCCTTTACCTACAGTATATGCATTAAATGACACCAGAACTCAGGGTATCACACTTGAAATAGGAAAGGTTATTTGCAAAATCAACAATTTCATGTATGTATGTATGCATATATTTATTTATTTATTTATTGTTAATATTAGGAAGCACTTGTGAGCAAAGTTGCCCATTTTCAAATGTCCAACGTCTTGTGACACACAAGTAACACAGAGCATAAGCACAAGTCAAAAACGTGCATATACTGTAGTGAACTGGGACAATATGTTTACATGCATTTCACTCAGTTTTTGTGTAGCAGGTCTCTGACATTAGACTTAAACTGACCTAGGTGACTCATCTGAATATGATCCAAGGGTAGTTCATTCAGGTATTCACAGGCCGTAAACTGATATGGGCATTATTCCATTGAGGATTTGCAGAAAGGTTTCAACAGGCTACATTTGTCCATGCTCCTGGTATTGTACTGATTGTCTACAAGCTGTAAGTAATTATATCTTAAGGATACCCTTATGGGGCACATCATCCCATCCCCTAGCCTGAGCAACTCCTCTCAGGTCCTCACAATCAAAATCCTCCTTGGTGCACATAACAAGGAACTCACTGTCATCTCAGTTTACCTACCCCCAAGAGACCAGGCCGCTGGCTTCCATAGCATCATGGAATATCTAAGGGTCCAGCAACATAATTCTGAAACCATAATCATGGGTGATTTTAACATTAACTGGCTCTCTGCTGAGGCCGCTTCCTATAAGGATGCAGCCACGGCACATCACCTCACTCAACTGGTCAATGCCCCCACTAGGTGTAACTATAGGACAGGCTTCCTTACGCTTCTAGACTGGATTCTATCTAACCACCCTGAACGCATCTCCAATGTTTCTGTACTCTTGGATACAATAAGTGACCACTCGCCTGTCATCTGTTGCTGGTCAAACAAATACCACAAGCCCCCTTCCAAGCTTATCTATGCCAGGGTTATCAAACAAAGGCACCTCCAGCTGTTAAAATCCCATCTAACCAGGCTGAACTGGGCAGTGCTTGACTCCCTCAGTGACACCAACAAAGCTCTGGACCTATTTATCAAACGTTTCAACGAAGCCAGTGACATCTATGCACCAGTGAAAAAGATGAAGGTCAAAGGACAGACCAACCCCTGGGTTACTACTGAACTTTTAACTCTACTCAAGCACAGAGACCTCCTCTGGCATTGTGCTCGTGCAACTCCAATGCAAGTAAACATACAACTATACAAAGCAGCCAGAAATGATTGCACTCGAAAAATACGGAATGCTAAATGCAGCTATTACAAAGAGGTTCTGACCAGCTCTTGAGGCCAGGGAAAAAAATTCCGGAACAACATGAAAGAACTCACAGGCAAGGATCCTAAAGCACCACCCACTATGCTCAACCTTCATGGCACTCCTACACTCGACCTAGGTACCATCACCAGCACTTTTAATAATGCATTTACAAACCTGGACAGTGTCCTTCCACCAAATTTTTTCGACGACCTCCCCTCCAGCTCCTCCCAAGTTACCCCCCAACTAGAACGTACAACCCCAAAGTTTTTTTTTAAGGAGGTCCCACCACAAATAGCTAGAAAATACATTCAAAAGGCCATCAGCCAACAAGGGTACAGTGGTGACTCCCTTGACCTGAAACTGCTGGCACATGTTCTCGATGAAATCTTAGAACCACTAACAAAGATCTTCAATCTCTCGCTTAGATTGGGCCATTTCCCCTCTCTCTGGAAGAAAGCCACTGTCACACCAGTTCACAAAAATGGATATAGGAGGCTCCACACCAATTACAGACCTATCTCACTCCTCCCCCCACTATCTAAAGCGCTGGAGCAAATAGTGTAAGACCAACTAGTTGAATTCCTGGATAAGTACAATGTACAGTGCCCAGAGGAGCATGGCTTCAGAAAAGGGCACTGCACCACCACTGCACTACTGGAATTTACAACCTTCATCCATGCCACGCTTGACAAAGGGAATTGTGGAGGGGCAGTATTTATAGACCTTACCAAGGCATTTGACACAGTTAACCACCCCCTACTGCTCAAGCAACTGTCCTCCATCGGGATCTCCAGCAATGCCCTTCCATGGTTCACCAGCTACCTTGATAATCGGATTCAACGTGTAAGGATTGCAGGGATCTCTTCGGATGAGAAACCGGTCCACTCTGGAGTCCCAGGGTCTATTCTGGGCCCCTCTCTTCTCCCTCTTCATCAACAATTTCCCCAGTGCCTGCCACCAAAAAATATTACTATACACAGACGATGCAGTCCTGTTTTCCAGCCACCATGACATTACAGTCCTTGAATCCCAGCTGCAGCTCGACTTCAAGCGCATCGAAGACTGGTTCAGTTCTCATAAACTTGTCCTGAACCACAGCAAGACTAAAGCCATGTCCTTCTGTAACCAATGGAGCAGGCACAACTCTCTGTCCCTCACCATCAAGAACCACGCTGGGAACCCACTCGAACATGTCAAGGAGTTCAAGTACCTTGGTATTACCCTGGATAGTACCCTCTCCTACACTCAGCATATTGACACTGTTGCCAAGACTGCCAATATACGGTTTGGACTACTACACAAACACAAGCACTGTATGCCTGCAGGTGCCCTTAAGCTAGCCAACTACAGCTCTGTCACCTCTATCATTGACTATGGCCTTGCCATCTATGGCTGTACCTCAACAAGTGCCCTCTGTAGGAACTCAGTTTCTCTCAACAAAGCCTGTGTGGCCCGACAAACTCACACCTGTGACCTCTATGCACAGGCCAGCTGGCTACCCCTACTCAGCAGAATACAATACCAGACCTGCTTACTTACCAAAAAGATTCTCCTCGGTCTCATGCCACCTGGTGTTAGCTCACTCCTTACTACCTATAGTGGCACTCAACAAACACATGGTGCCAAATCTCTAACCTTTCAGGTTCCTAGATGTCATACCTCCATGGGTCAGCGGTCCTTTATCTATAGAGCCGCTCAATGGTTCAATTCCCTCAATAAAGAAGCACTTTCCTCTTCTACACTTGGACCCTTCAAAAAGAATCTCAAACTTTACCTCATCTCTACCACTCAATGTGACTGCTTCTCTGAACAGAGATCTCTCTAAACACCTTCCAGCTCACTCATGTCTCACAGCCCACCCTTTCCCAGTCTCATTCCCTCTGGCACCAGGCCTTCCTTGTGACTCCTTTCCTGCTTCACATTTCCACTGGTACAAGACATTTTCCACCACCATTGGACAGTGGCCCATTTGCCTGCCAACTTCCTCTCCCAGTCGCACGCCTGCAATACTAATTGCCTATGGTGCCCTCTATCTCTTATCGTTACCGGAGCCAGCTGCCTACTCAAGCTGCTCGTTATATGAATATTATCTCGAAGTATGTTATAACTGAGTACCTTTATTTTTTCTTTTAGTTGTTTTGGTTGTTTATTGTGGATTCTTTTACTACCTCTGTACGTATGTTGACCCTCATCCTTTGACATGGAACCTTTGTAAACTAGCAGTTTCTGCTCAAAGGTATTTGTAATCTGAGAATTTAATAAATAAATAAATAAATATAAATGTGGGTGTTGCCTACTAGAAGATTTTTGCCAAGTAAACAGGTCTGGTGCCTAACTCTCTGGTGCATTGGAAGCCAATTGGTAAGTTGATATGGAGGGCAGCTGTGTGACTCTACTTACTCCCAGAACAAGTCTGCAGTGTTTATTAACCATAGTATTTAGCTGGTACAAAAAAGAATAATAAGAAGATGAATAAATTACTAATGCATAGTCTATAAGGGACAGCATAGACCTGACCACTATCAGGTGTTTAGCCTCATGGGTAAAGCTATGACAATTCTGATACAGGACCCTGATCCTCTGATTAATCTTTTTTATTAGGAAGTCCAAATTAGGTGAAAATGTTAGGGTGCTGTCCAGGTGAATGCCTAGGTAATTAATTTTGGGCAATCTACAGTAGTCCTCTAGACTCCTAAAGTCCTGTTGCAGTGTAGAGGCAAGATTGTCAGTGTTACAGTGCATAGTGTAGACAACAGTGTCATTAGGTCATAGGTCATAGGTCAATACGAGCTTGAGGGACTAACCCATAATGAACTTGCCACCCATTAACCAGGTGTAAATTATATTTGAGATCACCCATATATAAATCTAGATTCTTTTTGAAGAGCTGGAGAGTAGCACTTTGCACCACATCTAGTGGTAAGGAGTTCCAAATTGGTACTATTCTCTGTGTGAAAAAACAATTTCTTCTAACTGTCTTATTTATACTTGATCTTAGCTTTAACTTATGAGACTGATTGTTATTTACAGAATGGTGCCATTCCATGCATATAGACTCAAATAAGGCCATATCTCTTGTTGCTTTATAAATCAAACATAAGTCACCTCTTAAAGAACGATATTTAATGGAAAAAAGGCTCAATTCTTTTAATCTATTATCATATGATAATGTTTCCAAATTGGAGGTATAGAAGTATGTTTGTATGGTGATACACACTTGGCAAGCTATCTGTAAATAGGCTAAGTAATATAGGGACCAAGACTGAGTCTTATTGGCACTCTAACAGAGGCAGACTTGAGTTAGAGTAGGGGCCTTCGATTTTCACTTTTTGCTGATGTTCTGTTAAGCAGTCCTTAAACCAGAACACAGTATCCTGCGATAAACCCAGGTTAATTAACTTCTCCAATAGGTGACCATGATTTATGAGGTCAAAGGCCTTTGTTAAGTCTATAAAGCTAACGCCAACCATACCCCCACTACCCAAGGCCTCATACATGTGTTCAGTGATCTCAACCAGCAAGTCACGGTGCTATCTGACTTTTAAAATCCATGCTGCTGAGCACACTAGATGCTATACTTTTCTAGGTACTTGACAAGCTAATCACTAATGATTCATTCCATGGCCTTTGAGGTTGAACAGGATGGAGACTGGCCTGTAGTTTGAGACACTATTTTGGTCCCCACTCTCATATCTCTCAACTGCTATGAATTCTGCATAGCGCTATGATTTTCACACTAAAATTTGCCCTTGCTCCTCACAGGTTTACTGATGTTGCTTATAATGTCAGATGAATTTCTGGACACACAAACTATTAAATCACTGAATTAAGTTGATATAAATATTCCTTATCACTAACTATATGGGGCCCACTATCTGTAGATATAATATTGTTTAAAATAAGAAAGTGCTACACATTCTGGCCCTTTGCTATGATTTTTGAAGGCCAGTGCTATGATTTTTAATGCTGAGAGGTTGAGAGGTATGCCCACTCTTAAAGCCTGGGGTAACATGCAGTCACCCAGGCCTTGAGGAACTGTGAAGATTGTAGTGAGAAGTTGAACAGCCTAGTAATGGGAAATGTCAGTTCATCAACAACGATTTTCAGGAGCTTCATGTCCAGGGTATCTGCTCTCATTCTGGGTTTACTTAACACCTTTTTAACATATTTTAGAACTTCATTCTTAGTAACTTGTTTGAAGTAGAATTTAGGATTGTCTGCCTCAGTATTTGGTAAATCCCCCCAACACTAGGTAAGGTTAGTCTGAGCCTTGCACCATAGAAGAGCTCAAGTTTGCAAATGCTTCATTGAATCTGTTGGGCACGGTTGTATGATCCACCACTGACTTATACCTATTTGTAGCATCAGTGGAACTCCCTGTTGTACCTTTTCTATTATACCTTTTAAATTATTACAGATAGTTTGGGGATTGGCCCAGCTTTGTTTCTGTTGTAGTTTACATTTCTCAGATTTTTCACACCTTACTTTTGTTTTACATACAGTACATTCCTACGTTCCTTAAATACTTGGCTATGGGCTTGTTTTTCTTCTTTCTCTGGCCAATGGCAACCATTTGTCCCTTTCTTTCATTAGGTCTCTTCACTTGGAGGATAGCTGACCAATTGGGTCGCCCCTCACTTTTGTTTTCTAACAGGGTCAAACAGATTGCAGCCCTTGTTAATATCTACGACAAAAAAGTTTAATGCTGTATCTACAGTGGTAATCATGCAAAAGTTGACTGGTAGTGTGGTAAGAGTAGTGTGCAAGCACGGTACCCACTGAATAACATGTATAGCAGTACCGTGCAATGATGTGCACTGCACAGTACTGGTCAACTTTTGCATGACTACCACTGTATGTCTGGAATGACATCCAAGTAGCTCCAGTCAATTTGCTTCACATATTCTTTGAATTCTGCTGTATTATTTTTGTTTCATACTCAGTTATAGACTGTTTGAGGAGACAACTTTAAATACTTGACTGCCTATTATTATTATACAGGGGAGTGGCAACTCAGGCTGATAGGGAGTACCTCAAGCTCTTTTATCCTGTCAGTGTCTGTGGCCAGAATCCAGTCTACTGGAGCCTTTGGCCCTGTTCTATAGTTTGTTCTTGTGAATTCTGAGACCATTTGAGTCAGGAAGAGACTTGAGATCCTATCCTTTAAACTATTTCAATTCAATTCAATTCAATTCAATTTTATATATATATATAGCGCCTTTCAAAGCCAAGGCGCTGTACAAAACATTAAAATTAATAAAATCCAAACAGTCAAAAGTCAGCCACAACTAACACAAATATGCCAAATCAAAAAGATATGTTTTTAAAGCAACTTTAAAGTTATCGACTGTTGGACATTCTCTCAACCAACGAGGTAGAGAATTCCACAGGGTTGGTGCTGAAAAAGCAAAGGCATGGGATCCTGATGACTTTAATCAAACCCTGGGAATCTCCAGCAATCCCTCGTTGGTGGAACAGGCAGTAGGGAATCAGGAGATCTTTGAGGTAGCCGGGTACCTGATCATGTAGAGCTTTAAAGGTTAGTAAACCAACCTTAAAGGTGATCCGCCACCAAACAGGCAGCCAGTGCAGTTCACGGCGCACAGGCGTAATATGACTGGATCTAGAAGTCCCAGTCAAAAGCCTGGCTGCCACGTTCTGCACCAGCTGGAGGTGGTGGATATCAATGCCTGGTAGTCCTAGGTAGAGGGAATTGCAGTAATCCAGACGAGTAGTGACAAAGGCGTGGACCAGTGTTGGAAGGTCCTCCGGGGGAATCAGATGTTTCACCCGGGTGATATTCCTCAGATGGTAAAAAGAGGATTTGACAACAGCTGACACCTGAGATTTCAGGGTCAGACCGTCATCAAAAATAACTCCCAGATTTCGCACCTGTTCAGAGGTAGAGAGCAGTACACCACCAAGTAATAAACCTGATGGTTGTCCAGCTCCCACACCCGCCTCCGGACGACCTGGATCCACGACCAATACCTCAGTCTTATCTGGATTGAGTCTCAACCAGCTCGAACTCATCTAAAGTCTGATCTCATCAAGGCAGTTATTAAGTACAGAGAGTGCATCACCCTGACCGTGGAGAAAGGACAAATACAGCTGGGTATCATCTGCATAGCAGTGAAAACCCAGACTGTATCGCCTGATGATTTCTCTCAATGGCAGCATATACACTGCAAACACATGGGAGCTAAAATGGAGCCCTGTGGTACCCCACAAGGCAGGGAGTGAGCGCCAGAGGAATAAATTCCGGTGACAACTCTCTGAGACCTGTCTGTGAGGTAAGAACGAAACCATTTGAGGACTGTATCAGACAGCCCACAAAAGACCCACAGGCGCTCCAATAGCACTCCATGGTCTACAGTGTCAAATGCAGCAGACAGATCAAGAAGGATCAGAATGGTACTAGCCTTTCAATCTCTGGCCATAAGGAGGTCACTCAATACCCGGACAAGGGCAGTCTCTGTACTATGCCTTTTCCTGAAACCAGACTGGAGAGTATCATAGACATTGTGAGATATAAGGTGATCATCCAATTGCAACACAACTGCCTTTTCAATAACCTTACCAACAAATGGCAGGTTAGAGATAGGCCGGTAGTTAGCTAGGCAATCTGGGTCCAAAGAGGATTTTTTAAGGAGTGGTCGAACTTCCACCTCCTTAAGGGGATAAGGAAAAAAACCCTCTCCAAAGACTTCCAGACAATGTCTGCAAGGATTGGGTAGATAACTTCTACACAACCTACTAAATGCGGTGTAGGACCCGGATCCAAACTACAACTAGTTGGTTGCATTGTTTGGATGATCTTCACAATGTCCCCAAATTCCGGCCGGTGAAAATCTAACCAGACAGACTGAGGACAGGCCACCACTAGTCGACCACCGCAATCCCCCATAGGAAAGGTTGGACTGATGCCAGACCTGATGCTGGCAACCTTATCAGCAAAAAACCGAGTGAACTCCTTGCATCTTAGCTGAGAAAAAGCTTCTCTAGGCTGAAGACAGGCTGGATTGCACAGTCTGTCCATGGTCTGGAAAAGCTGAGCCAGTCGATTTTGTGCAGCAGAAATCTCTCCGGACAGGAATTATGCCTTCTTACGAGTGATTTCTGATTGATAGCTATCATAATGTGCCATCAATCTAAGCCTGTCGGCATCAAGTCCCGACTTTCGCCAGAGTCTCTCCAGCCTTCGGCCTACTCGCCTTAATTCTTTCAAGGAGCCATCAAACCATGGGCCCCTTGGATGGAGGGTGAGAGGTCAAACACAAACAGGAGCAATTTTGTCCAGAGCATCTCCCACAGCCTTATTATAGGCTAACACAAGATCATCTGGACTCATGCATTCACCCAACAAGCTCGATAGATCCAGCATCGCCATTAGGTCATTGGGGTTAACACCCCTTAAAGGGCGGTACTGAACCATCTCCATAGGGGCAGACCTATTAGAGGGGGCCCTGAAACTGAACCTTATGGTGTAATGGTCAGACCAACTGAATGGTTCCACCCCCAAATCAGTGATCTCCATACCCAAGAGAAAGACCAGATCCAATGAATGACCCCCTATATGGGTAGAGGAGGTAACAACCTGTGTCAGGCCCAGCATATTCATCAGCTGGAGGAGATTTTGACCAAAATGAGAGAGCTCATCATCAACTCAGGCATTGAAGTCACCCAGAAGTATCATTCTGGGAAACCTCAGCACCAGGTTGATGATGAAGTCTGCAATCTCCTGCAGGAATTCTCCACCATCACCTGGTGGACAGTAGATGAGGAGAATCCCACAGCCTACACCCTCACCCAGGATGTATTCAAAGGAACTGGTGTTTCCCAATGGCACATCCACAAGGCCCAGCTCAGATTTAAACAAAATGGCCACACCCCCGCCCTACGATCCAGCCTTGGACGGTGTATCACCGAGAACCCGGCCGGGATTACCGAGGCCAATATAGGGCCTGGATTTTCATCCAGCGAGGTCTCGGTGATGCAAGTCAGATCAGATGAACCAACAAGATCAGCAATAACAGCTGTCTTGTTCTTAATTGATCTGGCATTGCATAACACCGCCAAGGCAGGATGAGCTGTCGGGGAAGACCTCGGCACCTGTCTGATTACTTTGGAACCCTTGGGTATGGGGACAAGACAAGAGTAACCTCTATCCTGACACCATTTTGCCCCAGGGCATCTCCTGGACCCTAAAACCCCAATCCGCCCTTCCCCTTCCTGTCCCCCACCAGGCCCAGCTCTCCACAATCGTCCATACCTCCTCAGGATGCCCAACACACGACACCTAAAATAGGTGTCGAATGACAGTGGTGGGCACTCAAAAGGACGTAATTCCCTGAGCCTAGTGGGGGAATAATGCCCAACTGTCATTAATCAAATCAAATATAAAGAAAACAGAAATAAAACAAAAACCTATAAATATCAAACTATAAATAAAAACACTCTCCACTCTCTCTCTCACAGAGGGGGAGCAGAATAAAACAAACAATTTAACAAAACATAAAATAAAACCCCACCCAATCACAAATTAAACCCAACCCAAAAGTAACCCAAATAACAAAAATATAATAATAAAATAACATCAAATAATCCAAAAAACACAATGTCAATGTTATCATATGCTACTGGATACTAAAAAGAAAGTTCAATGAAGCATCTCTCACGTGCAACAATCCTGCAAATCGTCCGTATATTAAAAATGTTATATACTCCCCAATACCACCTCTCACATGGTGGGGGGCCGTTCATAAAATGAATCCAATGAATAATCCATGACTATATAAAAAAATTAAAATGTGCAGCTGCACTCTCACCACCCCTAAGTCCAGGAACAGGGTAGGGACAAGGAGGTCAATTCTCCAAGAGATCAAATACAAGCAGAAATCAAGGTCGAATCCAAGCAAGGAAAAGGCAAGATAATTTCTCCAGCAGATCAGTCACATAACAGGAATCCAAATCAGATTAAGGCAGGAAAGGCCAAAATAATTCTCAGCACAGTCCACCGGCAGCTGATCCTCACAGCATAATCGAAAACCAAAACTCCAAGCAGGCAGTCATTCAGGGGAGCAGTCACAACAGGCTTATAAGCCCATTCACTTAAAGAAGCAAAGACACCCCCAGCCGGTTGATGACCAGTGGCTACAGACGCCTCAATAGTCAGCCCAACAACTGAACCCTAAGGTGGCCTAGGAGTAGCCCCAGTCTCCCCCAGCTCCCTAGGGAGCACATGAGGCGACTTCTGCCCAGTCAAAGACCGAAACGGGGGCCTTCGCTACTGTAGGACTCAAACAGATCTCCGCTCGATCCGTCTCTGCAAAAACAAACCCTGATTGAGCCTGCTAATTAACATTCCTTTCCTTGCTGCAAGTATTTTGAACGAATCCACAACTTGAACAATGAACTCCTTCCCTTATTACAAGTTCTTTAAATGAGTTCCTTAAATGAAACAGTAAACTCCATGTATCCTGGCGAAATAACTTGATGATGAGAGTCAAAACAAGTCGAACAACAGATCAAAGATTAGGACCGAAGGTTAGTCCACACAGTTTGTTCTTAGTTCCGACAGACACAATAATAAACGAGTATCCAGATAGCATATAGATACAAACAACAATGCGATTAACGATAACGATAACAATACGATTAGCGATTAACGATAAATCAAATAAGACTGATAAACTTAACGAAAATCCAAAACTTAAAACTAGTTACACTTAGTAACTCTCAGTGGCTGACCCAGCATGGCCGCCATTTTAGCGTTATGAGCCAGAGCACCAGTTTATATTAAAGTCCGTTAACACAGTTTTTTCCATGTTTAGACCTATTTGTTTAAAGTAGTGACTAAACATAGAGACATAAAATGTGATGACAGATAACAACCACTTGGCCCAACTAGTCTGCCCATTTTTTCCTGTTTATAGTATTACCACAGATCCTGCTTGATCTCTGGCCCATTCTCTGTCTCCTCCCTTCCCCTATGATTTCCCTATGCCTGTCCCATGAATTCTTGAACCCCACCACTGTTTTCACCCCCACCACCTCCACTGGAAGACTGTTCCAGAAATCCACAACTCTTTCTGTGAAGAAGTACTTCCTCACATATCTCCTGAATCTACCCCCTCCAGCTTATCATGCCCTTGTCACTGAGCACATTTTTCTGAAACATACTTCCCTCTTGTGCCTTGTTTTTCCCCAAGAGGAATTTAAAGGTCTCTATCACATCCCCCTCTCTCTCCTGTCTTCCAGGATGTACATATTTAGGTCTTTTAATCTCTCCTCATAGGGCTTCTGATGCAGACCCTTCACCATTTTAGTTGCTTTCCTCTGGACCACTTCCACTTTGTCTGTGTCCTTTCTGAGATGTGGTCTCCAGAACTGGAAACAGTACTCTATGTGTGGTCTCACCAGCAATCTATGCTAAGGAAACACCACCACCCTCTATGCTGGTGATACCCATCCTTATCCACAGTATCCTACTTGCCCTATCAACTGCCTTGTCACACTGCCAGGCCACGTTTAGGTCATCCAATATGATGACCCCCACATCTTTTTCCTGCTTAGTGGTTGTCAGTACCCCCTCCCCATTTTGTACTCTGCCCCTGGGTTTCTGTGCCCCATGTGCATTTTTTTTGTACTTTTTTTTTACATTGAAACCCAGCTGCCATACCCTTGACCACTCATCGAGTTTTCTTAGGTCACTACTCATCCTTTCCACCCCCTTGAGTGTCCACTGTATTGCAGAGTTTGGTGTCATCCACAAAGAGGCAGACCTTCCCTTCCAGCTTCTCTGCAATGTCACTTATAAAGACATTAAAGAAGGCTGGTCCCAGCACGTATCCCTGAGACACTCCACTGGTTACCCTCCCTTCCTCTGAGTGAACTCTGTTTACCACCACCCTTTGCTGCCTATCCCTTAACCAGTTTCTTACTCAGTTTACCACCTTTGGACCCACTCCTGAGCTACCCAGCTTGCTTATTAGTCTCCTACATGGAACGGTGTTGAACACCTTTCTGAAATCTAGGTAGGGTATGTCCACTGCTCCAACCTGATCTAGCTCCTTAATTGGTCACCCAGTCAAAGAGCTCTATCAGATTCATTTAACATGACCTTTCCCCATAAATCCATGCTACCTCAGCTCTTATGACCCACTAGATTCAAGATATTCCACAATGTACAGCAGTGATTCCATTATGTTTCCCACCACCGAAGTCAGGTTGACTGGCCTTTATTTGCCAGCCTCTTGCCTGCTACCACTTTTATGAAGTGGCACTACTTTCTAGACTAGATTGTCGCCCAGTTTCTTGATTTCCTGGAGTCATGTACAGTAAGTAGTCATGACCGTTTTGATTCCTTTGCACAGAATTAACTTAATAGCCAGGCATTCACAGTTTTTTTCCTATTCTGTAACTCAGTCTGTGATGCAGTTAAATCTGATCTCACATATACTAAGCAACCACACCCTTTTTACTTCCCTTCATCTTCTCTAAATGACATACAGCTCAGCAAGGCAATTTCAACATCCGAGATTTTCGGTGATAGCCAAGATTTGGTTAATTAAATTATATCAGGTTGTCCGGTTTGTACCCATGCTGTGAACTGGATACATTTGGCCATCACACTCCCCAGATTTAAGGACATCATTTCAAGTCCCCCTAATTGGCTTTCCTTCTGGGATATCCATGTATGGGCAGCGGACTGGAATGTATATTTTCTGTTGTCAATAAGAGATAAATTATCAGGCCTCTACATAGTTTAAACAGTTTTTTAGGCTTTGTTTCTTATTTCTAGTTGTGTGAGCCTTAGTGACTGTATTTCCTACACATATACTGTTTGCAGGGATTCAGTTATCTCTAATTTGGGAGTATCTGACTTCCACAAATGAGGCAAAAACTTCCAAAATAAAGGGGGTGGAAGTCAGTGACTTCCAGATTGAAAACCAGAAACTAGATGACTTCCAAAATTGCAGGCATGGAAGTCAAAAATGATGGATTTTTCTGAAAGAAATTGTATTTTACCATTACTTGATTATATTAACTTCCATAAATTCGGTTCTTCCTTGAATATTGGCTTCCAGAAATGGGATCCTGGAAGTATTTTGACTTCCAAAAAATTAAAATGACTTCCAGATTTTGACTCATGGAAGTTTTTGACTTCTACTAAAAATAAATTAACTGAACCTCTGACTGTTTGCCTAAATGCAACATTCTCTGTGTGTCACCAGCAATTTCATCCCTTCCCCAGGAGGTACTACTGTACATTTATGGTAGGCTCCTGTACAACTAGGTAATCCAGGTAATGGGAATACTGACTGTGGACTCCATCAGAGAGTACCTCATTGCCTGTTTCCTTGTGAACTTTTCCAGCATTCCTAATATGCATGGGGTTTGAAACACAAAAGAATAAAAATACCTACAGGATTAGAAACATTTTGATGGTTGTAGGATGTTAAATTCATTTGTAGGGGTCACTCAGATAGGCTGAGGTAAGGGCTGTGGAGAAACACTGGCTAGCTAGCAATCACAATTTTAAGGAATACCAGAAGAGTTAAAGGTTGTTATAAGTATGAGTTACATTAACATATTATAGGATAAGCAAATGCAGTTTAAAAGCGCTCACTAGCTACTAGACATCTGGTATTGCCTAGATAGGTAGGCAGGGGGATGATTAGTAACTTCTACTGATTGTCCATCTTGAGCTTCTAGTTCTGCCTAGGTTACTTTTGAATATCTGGAGTACCTGCAGTGGTTAAGCTCCCTATGTGAGAGATGATTGTCAGAGAGGGCTGGTGACTGGCCCTCAGAAGACAGGCAGTATGGCTGGCCACTGGCTGCCCCTGTGACTGATACTCATGGTAGATGTCCTTTGTGTTGTTGTCCCTTGTGCTCCAACCTACAGTGCTTTAGACCACTAGGAATAGTAGTCTTTGTGCAGAGGAGGAATCACAACATGTTGCAGCAGATGCCACTTGGCTGGCAGATTGATGGAGGTTGGTGGATGGAGTGGCTGAGGCAGGTCGGTTTGTGAATTTGAGGCAGCCATGGAAGAGGAGGATTGGATCAGCAGCTAAAGTCCTCTTAACTTCTAGATGAGCTTCTGTAGCCAGTGATGGTGGTTTGAGTCTATATGGGGAGGGCTCAAGAGTTTGAATCTTGGAAGGCTTTCTTAGCCCCACCCACATTGCAGCAGGTGCCACCTGATTGGATATCGATGGTAGGAGGGAGGTCCATGGATGGAGTGGCTGAGGCAGGTTGGACCGTGGATTTGAGATGGCTGTTGGTGGGATGGGAGGACTAGATCTGCAGCTGAAGTCCTCTTCACCCCTTGATGTGCTCCTGTAGCCAGCATCAGTGGTTTGAGCCAGCAAGGGGAACGTTCAAGAGTTTGCATCTTAGTGAGATTCCTTAGCCTTGCTCAAGTTGCAGCTGGTGCTGCCTGATAGGCATACTGATGGGAAGAGTAAGGTCTGTGGATGGAGCAGCTGAGGCAGGTCAGGCCATGGATTTGAGATGGATGTAGAGGGAGAACTGGATCAGCAGCTGACGTATACTTGACCCCCTTGACCTTCTCCTGTGACCTGCGGTGGGGGTTTGAGGCAGAATAGGGGTAGGCTTGAGAGTTTAAATCTTAGCAGGCTTCCTTACTCCACCTGCATTGCAGCAGGTGCCACCCAACTGCTGGACTAATGGGAGGAGGGTGGTCTATTGATGAAGTGGCTGAAGCAGGTAGGGTTGTGGATTTGAGGTGTCCTTTGGAAGGGAGTACTGGATCAGCAGCTGAAGTTCTCTCGACCCCCTTGATGAGCTCCTGTAGCCAGTGGTAATGGTTTACTTGTTAAGAGGAGGAATTACACATCTAGATCCCTGACTGATAATTTTTTTAAGGGTCTGAATGAATAAATATTTGCATGCCCTTATCCTGTAAGCAGCGGGAGCCAGATTTATCAGAAATGTATAATACTATATAATCTCTCATTTCCAAATACCCTTTTTTCTGCAGGAGCCACCTCACCCGAGTTATTAGCATAAATATATGTTAGCACTTTGCTATTCTGGCTTTACATATTACTTCTGATCTAAAAATACAAACTCTATTAATGTTAGACTAAAAAAAATATTCAGTACTAGTGTTGAACTTCTGTTGGGCAATTGTCCAATCAAGGTGAGGTTATATCATGCATAATTGTAGTGAACGATGTAATGTTTTATGTATCATTATACAATGGCAAAGAAAAATGTTAGCCTCTGATTGGTCAAGCTGGCACTGGACTCGTGATGTTATCCTGGCATAACATCACGGCTCAAGTGCCAGCACAGTAATGACCGCAGTGAAATGAGAAAAATGCGTCGCTCTGCTGCGTATGAGCACATTCAGCACTCCCCACTTAGCAACTCTTTTAACTCGAAAATATCGTTGCTCCCCGCCCAGCTCGAAATCAGTATAAATAAAAAAAAAAATGTCCAAACCTCTCAGGTCACACTACCACCTTCTCTCTACAGACTACTAACTGCCAAACTGCCAAATTTAAAACAAAAACAACAATAAGACAGACGACTTCATGATCATCCTTTACTTCCCGTTGCCACACTCAGCCAGCACGTGCTTCACTACAAACCCTTATTTTTCGTTATTGCAGAAACAGCAGCTTATACATCCATTTTGCCGAAGTCTCCCGACCCCGGTACAAGACTAACTAAATACAAGAAACCATCAGACCTGTTAAAATTTAAAAATACTATGGAAACATCCACTTTCTACTCACTAATCAGCTCATAAATGGTCCGTGGGCATATAACCACTCTAAAACTTTACAGTCTCCAGAAAACCACGATTAAAAGAGACACGGGGTCATGATGACAATATCTCACAGGCAGGGATAGCACAGAGGGGCTTACTGTGCAGATTGCAGAGTCACAGTTACAGCAGCTCCACCTACTGGCAGTCAATCAGCACTACTTTTCTTTAAAGTGTACTTCCCCATTCAAAAAACAGGCAAAAATATACTTTAAAATTAACTTTTTTATCTTTTTATTTATTTTTTGCTCTGGAGCCATTGTATAATAGGAATAATGCACTCCAGGGTGTGTGTCGTGCTGGGATAACGTCACTTCTGGGGTGATTAGTCGCACTCGGCCTGCGGTCTCATGCCTAATCACCCCAGGCATGACGTTATCCCAGCAGGACACACACCCTGTCGTGCATTATTCCTTTATTGTAGTGAAAGGAAATAGTATTTAGCTCTTGTGTGATAATCTTAATACAAGATGTTTAATGTTGTATTGCTGGAAGGATTATTGTTAGTAATATATAGTTAGGAGGCTTTCCTTTGAATATACTAAATGAATACAGTGTGCTGGATAGCAATGTCACATGAAAGATGTTGTACTAGACATTATGGATTTGACAGTAAAAAATGTTTAACTCAATTTTATGTCTGTTTGCGCATGCAGCGCACAAGAAACATATTGAGACAGTAGAGCATTGCAGAGGTGTGGCAGTGCTGTGGCCAATGCAGCAGACGCTTTAATGGGTGTGTCCCTCGGCCACCAATTAATGCTGAAGCTGCTGATGATGGCAGTTTCAGAGCAAGCACCACACTTGAAAGAAATCTGCCACTGCAATCAGGGGCAGTTTTGTCATTGCAGCGTCAGCTCCCTCCCTCCCTCCCAACCAGGCACTCAGCAGGACAACAAATTTAAATGTTAACTCCCTTCCACCACTGCTGCCTGCCCCACACCCTCCCTTCTCCATCACACTGGCATATAATGAAACCCTCCCACTGCTGCTGTCCACCCCGCAGCCTTTGTTCTCCATCGCACCAGCATAAAACCCTCCTACTCCCTCCCACTGCTGCTGCCCACCCCGCAGCCTTTGTTCTCCATTACACTAGCATAAAACCCTGCCACTGCTGCTGCCTGCCCTGCACCCTCTATTCTCCATCGCACTGGCATAAAACCCTCCCACTCCCTCCCACTGTTGCTGCCTGCCATCCACCCTCCGTTCTCCATTGCACCAGCATAAAACCTTCCCACTCCCTCCCACTGCTGCTGCCCGCCCTGCACCCTCCATTCTCTGTCCTCTGCCGACATTGGGGTGCTCAATCCCTGTGTCAGCATGTATCCCCCCCTCCTCCCATTAATGTGGCACACTGGGAACCCACCCCAGTGTGCCAAAAAATGCTTCTTTGATGTTTCTGACTCTGGGATGCCCACTCCTGATGTTGAATGCACCGCCCCCAAGCCCCTATGTTCTCAACCGACCTCAGGGTGCCCGAACCCCAGGTCAGCATTGATTCCCCCCAGTACTCTAGCACACTGAGATCCCACCCCAGTGTGCCAAAATCCATTTTGTTAATATTTCACTTGTAAAAAAGAAAACAGTCCCACAACATTTTTTTTTAAACCTGAAAAAAAAGAAAACGGTTCCTCGTCGTTACCGCCAGCCCCCCTCCCCAACCCGCACCTTCCATCTGTGCACTCCACCTCTCCGCACCCCCCCCTCACCTATACTTACCTCCAGAGGTCAGGAGCAATGATCTTCTGTGGACCAGGAACACATCTGCACTCTTCAAAGACCAACCAGGAACTGAAGAAATGATGGGAAGCCCTATAATGGCAGTCATTGGGGGTTTCAACTTAGGTTGATATCTCAGCCAATTTTTGGAGTTTTGGTCCCAAATTTTCAACATCAGGTTCTTGGGACCCCACCTTGTGAACACTTGCACTGTCATTTTGTTTCTCAGTCCCAAAAGGTGATTTCACGATCATTGAGTGGAATCACCTTTCGGGACCAATTAACAAAATGACAGTGCCACTTTTCATGAGGTGGAGTCCCAAAAAGCCCTTGTTGCAAATTTGGTGAAAAAAATGACTGCATTACAAGCATCCATTGCGCAGTTTCTATGCACGATCGTAACTTCATCAGTTTTTAATATTTTCACTCCAAATCTCCAACATTGCCATTTTTTTACACCCCCTTATGAACAGTACAGCTGTCATCTTTTGCATCCTTCCTGAAATGTGTTTTTGTGCCTGTGGTGCAGAATGGTGTGGTCACTGCGTGATATCAACTTCCAGGACAAATGAAAAAAATCACAGTGATGCTGTTCATGAGGGGAGGTCCCAAAAAGGCCATGTTGAAAATTTGGTGAAAACATTCCAAACAATGACTGCGTTAGGAGCATGCATTGCATAGTTTCTATGCACACTCGTAGTTTTGCCAATTGTTCATATTTTCACTCCAAATTTTCAACATTGCCATTTTTTAATCGCTCCTCATGAGCAGTACAGCTGTCATTTTTCACATCCTGCCCCAAATGTGTTTTCGCACCTGTGGCACTGAATGGCACACTCACTGTGTGAAATCACCTTTTGAGATAGAGTAGCAAAATGATACTGCCACTGTTCATGAGGTGGGATCCCAAAATGTCTATGTTGAAAATCGGGAGCGAAAATACCAACAAATGCCCAGGGCATTAGGGTCTCCAATTGTAATGCCCACCCTGTACAGACTGACAGGCATTGGAATGTGTGACTTGGGGTCATCGACTGTAATGCTAACGGCATTCCACTCCCACCCTGCAGCCACTGGCAGGCATTGAGGTGTGCCTTGGGGTCTTTGGCCCTAACGTTCACCCCATTCTCCTATACTGCACCCATCTCAGCTAATTTCATTATGGAATGGGGTGAGTGTAAGGGCAGAAGACCTCAAGGTGCACTGCGACACCTGTCAGTGTCTGCAGGGTGGGGTGAGGTGGAATGGCATGCGTAATATGGCTGATGACCCAAAGGCACCCCCCAATGCCTGTCAGTCTCTGCAAGGTGAGGGTGGGGGTTGGTGTTACGGCAATACTTCACTGCCATTCCTATTATTCATCTCTCTAACTCCTGCACTACCAATGCCAATACCAGCAAGCAAACATTTAGCATTAACAAATGCTTGTTATTTCTTAAAACAAAAATGTCTTCAGGCAACCTAGAGGAGCTCAGCAAAGTATGACCCAGTGTGTCATGTCTACAGTGGGGGTACTGTAGGGAGACCAAGTTTCTAAACTGAGATATTGAATATGCTGTTGAAAGAGAGACATCAAGATATTGCACACACACTGGCTGCCTAACTGTTAGAGTTGAAGTGCTTTCTCAGTCAGTCTAGTCTGCTCGCTCACTCAGTCTTCTGCTCCTTCAGTGAGCATCCACAATTTCAGACTTGGTTTCAAACTTAGTTTTAATCAAAATAATAATAATAATAATCATGATAATACCATAAAGTAGATGTGGTAATAAACTTGTGCTGAACTAAAGGTACCGATTACTGTGGTCAGTGCATAACACTAGCTGCTTTTTGGCATTCTTGGTCATTTCAATCAGATATAAATTTATTTCTGTGATACTGAGTCCTCCCACAGATATAGCAGAAATACATTTACAGCAGAAATAAGGGGTTATACAGTATATGATACATGGTCCCCAATTCAGCAGCAAGGAAAAAGCTGGGAGTTACTGTTAGATTCACCCACACCTCAGTATGCATATTTACAATCAAACGGACTCTCAAACAACAGGTTGAGGGATGTATCCTCCTACTGAGCACAGTAGTACCCAGACATGGATACCAAGTGATATGAAGAAGAACAGCAAACCATATCTTACTCTAGCCTTGGGCTGTGATGTCTTAGTGGCACCCAACTGGTTCAAGCAGATGGGTCCAGTTGTTCTCAGTCCCCGCAAGGGAGCTCAGGTGTCATACTGGAAGCTTCGGTTTACACTTCTGAAGTTCAGAGACCATAGCTGCAATTGCCATCAGGCACAGTGAACCACTAACAGGCCCTTGTAGTCCAATATGTGGACCCTTGCCAGGATGTGACCCTAGCCAGTGCTATCCAGACCTAGGACCCTGCCACCATCCCAAGCCCACAGGTCCCCTTGGGCATGTCCCAGTCATAGCATACACCCCACCTCAGTCCAGAAGGGACTCAAGAAATCACTCTCAAACACACACCCAACTGGAGCTAGGACCTCGTACTCATACCCAAATGATCTAATATCATACAATACCAGTTCTGGACAAGTAAATCCTCAAGGTGTTGTTCCCTGGACCATCAGCACAGATATCATTGGGTACCTTCCCTTCTGGAATGCTGAACATTAGCTCCCAATCTGGGATGCTGAAAATGAGATGGTGCTCTCTATTAGGAATGTGGGACAGTAGGTCCCCTCTAGAATGCTGAAAATGAGTTAATGCTGCTGATGGTAACTTCTGGGTAGAGGGGGAGTAGGCACAGGAAAGCCACTAGATTCTGTCACGCTCCACCCTTTGGAGGAACGGGGTCCCTAATTTTCCTCAGTGATCACTTAATTTTCAGCTGCTGGCACATTAATGATGACCTGGGGATCATTATATTACAAAGTTGCAAATTGTTCTACTGTTCTACTGTTAAGTCCAGCAACATCTGATGAGCTGAAGGGGCCTGTGTCAAGCTCTCAACCGAATTCTCCAGAAACCTTCACAGGCCCTGCTTTGAAACATTGCCCCATGTGCCTGATTATAAATTTGAAAGCAGTTGGGCCATCTCAATACAATGGGCCCACCCATGACAGGAGGGCAAAAGCAACCCAAACACACAGGTATCAGTGGAATGATAGGCACAGGCTTAGTAGTAGTCATGGACTGGCCCCGAGGCCTGAATGACTGAAGCAATACAGTAGGATGACAGACAGAACCCCCATGGGATTTGAAGGTTGCTGATCCCTTGAATTCATATTAGATTTCTTCAGTTTAGAAAGTGAGTGCAAAATATTGGCAAGTTCAATGACCCCACACACACTGTCCATGCTCAGAGATCCTGTGTGATCAGCAATGTCCCCTCGAAACAGCAGGTCATTTGGACTGAAAGCAGATTGTATCAAAAAATGTTCAGTTTCCTCAGTTGCAGTTCTGGATCAAGGATCCAGGGGCCCCATCTCAGAGGTATCTAAGCCTCATGGGCTGATTAAATGCCCTAAATGTCCCCAAAGTCACTGCTCAAGGTCACTGAATTGGCACCAGCTGTCAGGAAAGCAGCACTCCCTCGCACTTGCAGTTCTAGTGCTACTAAATATTAGCTGGTCTCTGATGTTCTTCAGCAACCAGTCAAAGCACACATCCTACATGAGCCCCCACATGTGGCAACCCCCCTTCAGCTCCATCATACTCATCTATTATTTAGCCTTACATATGTGGCAGACCATAGCCAAGGGGCAACTTCTGCATCAAGGGGTATTCAGCCATTGTCACTCACTGGGATCCACCCCCTTACAAACATACCAGTTCTGCATTGCACTGCCATTCTCTCCAGCCATATGACCAGTGGGGCATCACCTATAAAAGTCCACGCACCACTCTGGTAGAACTGCTTTGCAAAGGTAAGCCACCAGCTTGGAAGTATCTTAGTTTGTAGCTCTCCAAAGACTCAGCTTAATTGTTCAAAAACAGACGTATTTTATATTAACACTTGCATTATGAATAGTGCTCCCCGGGGCATCAAACAGTGTATTGCCATAACAGCAAAGGAGCAGAAATGCTTTTAAAGAGCAGCTGATGCCTTTAGGGAAATTTCAGAAAACATAAGGTTCAAACACAGTTCAGCTGTTATTTCATCTATTTTCTATATATTTCTACAGATGTCTCCTCTTCATTATTTGTTAGTGAAGAAAGTCCCACTAAAACAAGATTGGTGCCCCTTAAAGTTCATCTGCCCCTATAGCTCATTCCCTACTTGAAATCATCAAGCTCTGTTGTGGCATTACTATCTGTTGTCATGGAAACAACTGTGATGTCACACGCAGAGTATTATGACATCAGGTTGGCAAGAAGCAAAAGAAGCTGATGAACTCTCAAGGAACAACAATCCTGTTTTCATGCATAGGACCTCAGCAATAAATAATGGGAATTAGAAATGCAAAGTTAATGGAAATTTAAAGCTGTTTTGTTTCCAAATATTATGTTTTGCAAAGTTCTTCTTAAGGCATCAGTGACTCTTTAATCATTCTCTGGTCCCCTTTACCTATATAGAGAGCCCCAGATAAGGTGCATACAGAGTCTAATTATGCTTCCGAAACTGGCATTTAGAATAGTTTTTTGAGGCACAGTAGTGTATGAAATGCACCTGTATTGTTGTGTTCCATGCCTGTATATTTGTGCTCTCCTATTTTTGGGGTTCCGCCCATGCCATGTCCTCTGAAATAGAGATCTGCCCAGGAAAAAAAAATTCCAGTCTTCTTCCCCCACCTCGTCATTCTGGCTATACAGTAATGCAGTTCCCCTTTTGCATGTTGGAAAGAAACATGAGTTTCCTGTGCATTTTCAATCACCCCAACCAGTCCCACTGTCCCATGATTGGCTGTTGAGTGAGATAACTGTTTTCCACTAGGTAATTGGACAGCCAGGAGCATCTCTCATAGAGTGGCAGGCAGCTATAGGTAGGTAGCACTGAATGTGTAGCAGCAGTGTGTCCTATGGTGCAGTATGAAGAGCAGGGGGCCTAAATTTCAATGAATAACGTGGTTAGGATCTCGGTGTGAGTGTGAAGCAGATTTCTGCAAATGGTTAGTGTGACTGTTGTATTCAGGGAATTTGCGAGGATTAAATTTATTGTCTTGAACTGACTGCAGACTAACTTAGTTTATGTCACTCAGTGGTTTTGGATTAAATCTATGCAAACAATGTTGCTCGATTTAACTAGCTGTGGTAATGTAAACGTAACCCCTAGGTGGAGCTATCCCAAGGGCTACTACCCCTGCCTGCTTGGCTAGTAGCAGGTTAAGGGGCCTGGTTACTGAAACGGGTGCCTCCACCTGGAGATCAGGGTTGTTAGTGGTCAAGCTAACCTGGGCACAACCCTCCGGGACACTGTAATCCCCCCTCCCTTCTTGTGGCCTGAACACTATACAATAATCACTTTCACAATGACCCTTATTCACCATGCAATTACCCACACTGTTTGCACTTACCACCAGGGCTGGTTCCTCTAGCTCGACCCTGGGGACCCCCTGTAAAACAAGGTTGTGCACAGCAAATAGCAACAGTACTGTACTCGTGGCACAAACTGGAACCACAGTCAGGTTAAATGCAAAAAGAGTTAGATCTGATTTATTCAGGGGACTTAAACAAGGGAGGGGCGTAATCAGGCTGATTTGCTTAAAGGATCTATCAATCAAACAGTTATGCATGCACTTCAGAGTCCCTACACAATCACACACTCTGGGTACCCAGGTAGAAAGACGGTGGGCTAGCCAGGAACATTGCCCAGGGTAGGTCGGCTCACAGCTGGTTGGGGCCCTGTAATGGAAGAAAGAAACAGGCACAACACACACTATTTCTAATCCCGAGCTGCAGGGCTCAGTTTGTGAAGAAAAGACCACAAAGCAATCATATGACAATGCTTTAGATCTAGCTGTTGTTGCAGGGAGCTACCCTGATGTTTACTCACAATACCCAATACAGGACACAGGCAGGATGAAATTGAGACAGCAGGTTGTTGAACTGGAGTGCCAGGAGAAGCAGGGCCAGCACAAATCACCGATGTGTCATTCCTGTTCAAAGAGTGAGCAGGGGCTGTTCCCCAGGCAGGTCTCTCGTCGATGGCTTTCTCTGTTTAGTTGGTAGTCTTTCTGGGTCAGTGTGGCAAAGCCCAGGCCCAATGGAGTTGAATATGGATTCAGTCTGTGGGAGCTGGATGCAGCCTCCAGCAAGCAGAACACAGTTCAGCACACAGTGGGGAACCAAATCACAACCCACTAACAGCACACAGCACATTTACATGTAAGAAATTCTATCGTACCAGGCAGACTGCTATCCGATCGCAATTACAGAGTCTCTGTACAAACCAGGAGTTCAAGGGTGGATGGAAATCCTGACAGGCCAATTGCATTCAGCAAATCTTTGGTCTTCTTCAGGTTAAAGCCTGGTCACAGTTCTGTGGCTTAAATCATCCTCACAATTCGGATTCAGTCCGAATAAACTCTCTTCTCCCTTTCAGGGGCAGCAGGCAGACAGGCAGGCCAAAACTCAGCCCTTTCACAGTTCTCCCATGCGAATCCACACAGGATTGCTGCTCGACTATCTCGAGCTGTTACCTCTTTCACTTCCCAACTCAAACTGAAACTAGCTGCAAGCAGCCTGGGAATTTCCCCAGGATATAAAAGGTTCAGTTGGCTGATTTTTCTGTCAGTCACAACAAGGGCTCCCCCTCCAGGTCTGTCTTGGCACCAAAATGCAAAAACTACAATTCCTACAGAATTTTGCTCCCACAAAGCCCCTGGGGACAGGCTCCATTTCAGAGTCCCCATTTCAGCAGTCCAGGACCAAGGCGATAGAAACAAACAGTACTGTCCATGCTACAAAGAAGGCATGTTAGAACAAACTGCAATTTTATTACTGCTCTAACAAATGATCTGCAAACAAGTACATCTTCTAACAGAGCTCCCTCTCAGATTAATTATGACTGCAATCCAGGCAGCTCTTAAAGAGGCAGTACTCAGAGGCTATACAGGCACTCTCTGGCAATACATTTAAACTGCTGAAACGCAGGACGCCGGCCTGGCAGTGAGCATTTAAGCAAGCTCAAGGAAGACGTTTTGGGAACCCCCGTTTGTAGGGGGGTTACATAAATAATAATGCTCCATGCCTCCATCGGTGATGCTGGTATTTAAAATTTTTTTGGGATGTTGCCTTTTATAACATTATGAGAAATGAGTCATCATTGGCAGGCCTGGTATAATATCTCTGTTGCAATGCAAAGTTCTATTTTTTCAGTAATGGTGTGATTCCAGTCAGTCTTTGATGAGAAAAGCACTTATTAAACATGCAAGTAGTCTGACTTAAGCCTGTACATTCAGATCTCTGTTTTTGATGGTTCAACTCAGGTAGCAGTAGCAAATTATTTGTTTAGAAGTGGTCTGGTTGTGGAGTTCAGTGTAAGAAATGGAAAACACAGCAAAGTCAGTGCAGGCAGGATGCAAGAGTTGGGACTACATGAGTGAGCCATAAGACAAATATAGTGACTTTTCCATCATCGATGGCATGCAGTGGGTGATGTGTTCTAAATCCAAGGAACCCAGCTATCACCCATTGCATGGCATTGAGCCGTCAATGACATCAAGTAACTTGTATGCTGATGTGGACTGTGGTTTCAGAATGCAGTGGGTTTTAAATGTGGTGCAAGTTGTGCATTATCAAACGACAGTGTACATGATACTGTATATAGGTTTCTTGCAAGCATCTTCTTCTGGCTGCTGTGGTGGGAGTCAGACAAGCAGTCACAGGTTGGTTGAAGTTAACTTGTGGTGGGGGGGGGGGGCGCTGAGCAGGCCAAGTGGCTGAAAAAGGAGTTGGACGACTTGATAATGCATGATATCTGCCATGATATCACTTTTTTTAAGGAGGGAATGTGAAGTGAATGTGAAGTAAACTTGTCTTCAACACTGATGCAATTGGGATGGCTAGGACATAATGGCGTGTCATACTGAATGTTATGCCGTGGGGCACCTGGGCCTCAGGTGTACCTCGAATAGTCTCTCGCATTGTGGCAGTTTAAATAAATGAATGACACTGAAGTTTTCAAAAGCAACATACTGATTTGATGCACACCCCAACCCCACTCACAAATACTTTTGACCCCCCCCTTCACACTCTGTCATCAAAGGGCAGACGTTAAACCCCACCCTGGAAGCTGAAAGACATACAACAAGGCAATGTTTTTTCTGTGCACTGTCTGTGATTCAGATACCCAGAGCCAAAGTTTACCAACCTATGTGATCCAATGCGTATGGTGGGCTGCAAGTTTAGAAGTACAGTACTGTCTGTACAGGAATCTAGTGGGGCATGTGGTGTATCACACTTCAGTGCATAGTAGTAGCACATGGCAGGCAGTGCAGTCACAGACTGGACCATGATGATGATGATGATGATGAACTTTTTCTTATTTAAAACTTAAAATCACTGCCTGGCCCTTGCCCTTACTGTACGTCTTTATGAAAGTAATAGCAGGAAATGCAGTTGCTGTGCATCCTGCAGTTTGCAATCTGCTAGTATTGTCTCTCTTTTATATTATTAGCTAATGTTTTCTCTTTTATAGTGCTAAGTTTTCTCAGTCACAGACTGTGACTGAGAAAACTTAGCCATTTAAGTGAGATAATACCAGCAGACTACACACTGCAGGATGCACAGCTATTGTGTTTCCTGCTATTACTTTCATGAAGACAGGCAGTAAGGCAGTGATTTTAAGTTTAAAGTACGAAAACTTCTAAGTTCATCAAGTTGCTCAAATAAAATGCAGCTGTTCTGTATGCAGGCCCGCCACCCCATGTGTGGCACTGCTGGTGGTGTGGTGGTCCAGTGAACCTGATACTAAGTGGCTGCCACCACCCAGGTGAAAATGAGTTAGTGGGCCTCAATAGCTAATATGGGAAGGATGAGACCATGACCATCATCCATCCATTCCAATCCCACCATACACGATGCTGGTCACAGTATACATGCTTGCTCAGCTGCAGCCTGCATAAATAACATTTTTTATGGAAATGACATCACTTTACTGTGGTGACTGTCACAGTGCTTTTGGCCAATAGCTTCCAAAATCCGCTAATTCCAAAGTATTTTTATTTCAGTCTTACGTCAATTTATTGCTTACTGAGTTACTGACTAAATTAGTACTATTATTGTTCTTTTTATTTCAGTACATCAAGTTGTTCAACTTTGCAGTCACAGTCAGAACAGTGACAGGCTGGCAGCAGTAAGTAATCCCTCTGCACTGTACACACGAGAAGCAGCAATGGAGAAGAGAAGCACAGAGACCGGCAGCAGCAGCATGTCCGGTAGCGTAGTGGATAGCCCACCTGGTGACCATTCAACAGCCATAGTAGCAGCAGCAGCAGGCCTTACTGTTTCTGTGTGATTCATCATTCATCTCCAAATAGACATTTCAACAGGCAGTGCAGCAGCACAAGAGAGTACAGTCAGCAGCCAGCACTAAATAGATGAAAATAGTTGTTTAGCCAGTGAAGCCAACTTAAGTAACAGTAGCCGTTTGCTTGGTACAGTCCAGTTATTATCCCTTAGAATTTATAACTCTGTAAATAAGTCTCACTGATGACATGGGACAATATTGAAGCAAGGACAACAGCAATATGTCATGGCCTCGCCACATCAAGTGGCATGGCATGGCATGGGTCATGACATGTTGTTGTTGCTTCAGTATTGTTTGCACCTGCAATTTACAGAAATGCTACCTGGCTGGGCATTTGCTGTTGGTACTTTGTATTACAGATTGAGGCAATGCAGAGTGCCTCATGGCACCCTGGCATTGAGGATAGTTACATTCATCTTACTATAACACCTGTCCTCTCTCACATTGTGATGGACCCAGTAGTACCTTTTAAAACAAAGAAAACTGTAAAACAAATAAAGATCACAGAAAGACCATTCTAAAATAATGCATTTATTACAAATCAAAGAACTGCTGTATGAATTATATTATATGAACAAGCAAGTCAAGTTGTTAGTAAACACTAAAGAGGCGCCATCTTGATTTTTGTACTGGTGAATGACTGGTGAGGTCAGACTGAGTAGCAGAAAATTTGAAGCTGTCTGTAGCTAGGCAAGGCAGGAAAGATGAGACAGTCATTGAGGCATCTTACTGTAGCAGTATTCCACATAATCACAAAGCCTTCATTGTTTGTGTCCAGTCCAGAGGATTTCAGAGCGAAACATAGCCAGAGTCTGGTCTTGTCAGATAAGTACAAAGGGACAGTGTAACCAGTATCACTCACTTCACACGGACAATCTTCAACAAAATAAAACAACAGACAGATTTACAACTAAGACACCATTAACTTTTGTGACATTGTTCACAAGAAAATGTACCCATGAACAGTCCATAGCAGATACTGATATAGTCATTGATTTCTCTGCAATAAACTGTATTGAACTTTTACGTCATTCAGAACTGAACAGTCATTATTACACAACAGTCAGTCAGTCACTCTGTAACCTTGTTACTGAAACTACATTAATGTATGTTGTGTAGTTAGAGATTTCTGTGACAAGTTGTCCTCAGTAACAAAATAATGATTTCACATTCAGTACGTGAATGACTAACAACTTGTAAAACAGCTTTACCTTCTTAACTTGCACAATAGTATAAACAAATGTACATGAAGTACCTCCATGAGAGCACTGTAGCTTACAGTTACCATGTCAGGAGTTAAACAACATTACTAAATTTCTTTAGCATTCAAAGAGCAGAAAATCCAGTTGTAGTGTGCAGAAACATTCTCACTTGCATCATCAATACTGCCGTTGATAAAAGTGAAAGTGGAAAGAAAAGATATACAGCGTATAAAGTGAAAGAAAAAAAATTCTCACTGAATGGCAATCTAAATTCCCTTGGATGAAGATAGTATCAGACAACAATGGTCAAAAATGACTTTAATGAAAGGCTTGTGTTAAAGCAACAGTACAGAATGTATGGGAACAGGGAGCATCACCAAACATACACATCTCAACAGTCAGTCATCACAACTGTTGCACTGAGCACATAAATGCTGTAAAACTATTGCTGTCACAGCAACTGTACCTCCACAAGCTGATCTTCGTGATTTTGCTATCCATGTAAATAGTAGTAGCAGTAATGATGATGTTCTTGACAATTCATCTGCATCAGCACCACCATCAGTATTAGACTGTGACAAAGTTCTGTTTCACACTGTTTTTTATGCAGCCAAAGAAAGGTTATCATCAGATAAGATTAACAGCTGATTAGAACTACAGATCTTAAGTGGTGCTAAAATTGAGTACAGAAACCTCAGCTGTGATACAGTAACAGGTTCAACAGTGTATTACCACAGTAATCGAATGTAACATTTTTTCTGATGTAAAGAAATCCCCAGTGTTTGGCACAATGCTGGATGAGAGTAGAGACCTTGGTGTGGAAAAGAAGCTGGTTGTTTGTATTAGCTGCATGACAGATAAATCAGTACCTACTACTTGCTTCTTATGCAATTTGCACATAGATGATGGGAAAGCACACACTATAGTCCAACACACTTCAGATGAATTGAAAAGCATGGGCCTTGATATGGGGAAAATGGTGTTTCTTGGGACAGATGGTGCTGCTGTCATGATGGGAGAAAATACTTAGGTGGACGTACAGTTCAAGGCCAAATTCTTACCTTTCTTAGTGTAGACACACTGTCTTGCACATCGACTTAGTCTACCATATACTGATGCCATGAATGAGTTGAGCACACTTACAACTTCTTGATCACGATTTAACTCACTATATGTATTAATGCACAATTCTACAATCAGAACCACCAAGCTAGAAAGAGGTCAGGAGGTACTGAATGACCCCATCCTAGAAATGAGAGAAACACATAGTGTGCAATGGCTATGTCTGTGGAACGTAGTAGAAGCAATGTGTAGAAGTTACTGTCAGTATTGATAGCACTATTAGAGCTTGGTGCAGAAGGAAATGCTACTGCCTTATCCCTACATAAATACTTCAGTAACCACAAAATTGCAATTATTACTGTGATTATGCTAGATGTCCACAACATCATATAACATCATAGCAGTACTGTGTTGTGAGTTACGTAAACAGAATTTGCTATTCAGTGAAATCCAATAACTATTAGATGCAACTTCTGCTAGTCTTCAGTTGCAACTGCAGGAGGATGGGGTCCAGTTAAAACAAGCATTTGTCAATGCTGAACATTCACTTGCAGGTATTTATAGAGGTGTTTGGCATATATGGCACTAAGTTCAAATCCCACTGAAATACATTGTGCTGCATACCTGTTTTTTTCAGTTAGCGATTCAGCTTTGAAGGGTGAAGATGTGTCTACAGTCAGAGAGGATGACGGTGCTGGACCTTTGGGTGGGTAAGTAAGGGCTTGCGGGGGTGGGGCGCTGAGTCGATGGACTTGGGGTGATAATGGCACAACATACAATGATGGATGGTTTTCTTATTTTTAGGTGAAAAAAAAGAAAAAGAGGATTCCCGGTCGTGAAACTGGGGGATTGGGCACTCCCAGTGTCACTGTAAAAAAAGGCACACCGCAGCTAATGTAGAAGGTGTGGGGGGGGGTTCTGAGGAGCCAGGAGCTTCCTGTCTGTTCTTCTACCAAAGTTCTTAATACTCTGCAAAAATCATGTAGAAATTCCACACATAATGGCTGCAAGGCGATGAGGAAAAAACAGCAAAACTGGGTGTTTTTTTTACTTTTTGTCACTATCTGCGTCTCAGAATCCGCACATCTGACTGGAACAAAATGGTCCACGTCAAGAGATCTACCCCATAGGACAGTGCATACAAAATTTTGTGCACATCCGTTGACCTATTACAGAGTTATTAAAGTGGAAAGTTTCAGGTTTAACATAGAAACTGCCACTCAACCCTAACTATAGAGGCACTATTGCACCTCTATAATATATGCCACTGGTGAGGCCACATCTGGAATACTGTACTCAGTTTCACGCTACTCATCTAAGGAAGGACAGGGACAGGCAGGAGACAGTGCAACACAGGGTGACCAAGATGATTCAGGATCAACATGGCAGATCTTACAAAGATCGTCTCAAGGCACTGAAATTGTATTCACTGTAGACCAGGCAAGCATGGGGAGATATGATAAAGAACTTCAAGTTCCTTAAGGGAATAAACAAAATGAATTGCAAGGAACTATTGTGCAGGAGTACGGAGTCAAGAACCTGAGGTCACAAGTGGAAACTGGCAGGGGGAAGGTTTAAGAGGGATGTGAAGAACTTCTATGTTATGTAAAGGGTGACAGTCTGCTAGCAGAGGTGGTCGATGTCAAGACATTACATGGTTTCAAGCATGGCTGGGAATGTGTGAGGGGTTTGATTGACTGCTCAGGTTTGTAGCAGTAGGGAGGGGAGTAGGTGGCCCAGGAGAGATAAAACCCTGTATGGCCACTAGGTCCTGCAGCAGAAAAGAAACCTCAGGCAGACTAGATGGATCTTTGGTCTTTTTCTGCCGTCATTGTCTATGTTATTATTCAAAGGCCAGAAACACAACTAAATGCTTGACCTGCACAAGCCAGGAATGCAACTGAATATGCAACCTGAACAGATTAGGAGACAAACTGAATGTTTGACATGTACTGGCCAGGACTGAAAATTAATGCTCCACCAGGCCAGGACTGCAATTCAATGCAAGAATGTAACTAAATGCTCAACCTGTAGTCTGTGAACACAAGTCAGCACTCAGACTGCATTAGATAGGAACACAACTCAATGCTCAACCTGTACAGGCCAGGAACACATTGGAATGCTTGACATGCACAGGACTGAAATGCAACTGACTGCTTAACCTGTATAGGTCAGGAATGCAATTAAATGCTCAACATGCACAGGCCAAGAAATGTAACTGAATGCTCAATGTGCATGGGTCAGGAATGCAACTGAATGCTCAACGTACACGGGCCAAGAATTACAATTTAACACTCGACCTGCACAGGCCAAGAACGCATTTGAATGCTCGACCTGCATAGGCCAAGAAAGCAACTGAATGCTTGATCTCCACTGGCCAGGAACACAATTGTATGATTAACCTGTATAGGTCAGGGATGCAATTAAATACTCAACCTGCACAAGCCAAGAATGCAACTGTGCTCCAGAACCTAGATTCCCCTCTAACACCACCAGGGGCTTTCCCTCTGCAGCACAACAGACAAATCTGAAAATAGGCCTTTTATTGGATGGAAGACCAATTGTGAATTGTGCTGTGAGTTACGCAAACAACACTTTTTGTATTATGGCTCACAACTTCACATAAATGCAAGGCACTTGTTAGTTGACTTCTGGCTTCAGTTTGTACTAAAAACTTGAAATAGTGCTGAGAAACAAGCATTAAAAAAGATTCTCCATGGAACTGAATGGAGCACAACCCCACCTCCTATACTGATGTCACAAAACATCTGAGAGTGAGGGGGCGAGCCAGAAATAAGGAAGTGGAAGGGATAGAGCGACCATCCCCACATGGGCAAATTATGATCCTTTCACTTCCAAAAGGGGCATCACTAATAAATGTATGACTATGATAGAGGAGCTCCTATTCAAGTAAGGGAGTTTCCTATTTTCTTCTTTTGAGCACAGAAAAAGGTGCTCCTTACAACTGAGAATACTAGTTCATTTTTTAAATGCATTTATATTTGTCAGGCGAGGATCATGAGAGGAAAGTAAGTTTATTTATTTACTTATTTTTTTAATTAAAACAGGTCTTATTTTTAAGGCCTTGTTGAAGGTTGTCAGTGCGTAATGGTATCAGTCATATTCTTGATGGCAATCAAGGATCACTGAAGTGGGCCATAAATTCAGTATGTGATTTGCCCAAATTCCAAATCCAGCTGCCTAAACTTGTTCCAACTTGTACATTTCTATGGGTGTTGGAAATTTTTTAGGCAATCAGGAAGAAGAAAATGTTCAATCCATTTTATATTTATCAGTTCATCTAGCCCTAAGGGGTCATGAGTCACAAGGCACATCAACATTAACAGAGGTCACCAAACTCCTGGAATGCATTTACGCTATTATTAAACAAAAAAGTTTTCAGTATTTTAAACGAATGTTTGTATAGTTAAAATTTTAACTGCTCTAGTGTACATGGGGGTTTACAACCATTAATGTAAGCCTTTTAGAATGTGGCCATCTATGCAGAATGCTTTATTTCCAACCAATGCTTTGTAGTAGTCCATCAAGTATATCCCACAGAGCTAGCACACAAATAGAAAACAAGAAACATTCAGCATCAAATTACTTAAAAAAAACAAACCCTAGTACTATTCGGCAGTTATCACAGGAACTGCTCTGTTCCACCATGAAGCAAGAGTGGATGCACAAAACAAATGGAAAAGAAGTTTTGTTAAATACCATAACTCAGCTAATAAGAAAAAGCATTGGCACCTAAACCCAGGACAGAGCTATAAACTGATCAGTTATACTAGAAAGAATGATGGCTTAGGAGTTTACGTGGTGTCTATTGATTGAAATTGTTACAAAGTGAAGCCACTGCCCTCATTCAACCTCAACAGAGGATATACCTCTGCAAAAAAATGCTAATTACTCTGGAAATATATTCCAACTTTTTATTACACTAACAGTGACAAAAGTTAAAAATTTCACACACTCACAGTTCAGCAGCAGAGTAATAGATCAATACCATCTCATATCAGTTGGCTGTCACACACTTTTTCTAAACTGACTAGAGACTTATCAATGTTCTGGGCATTGTCCTGCGACAGTACATAAAATGTTAATTGCCCCCCGCCCATGCCTGCTGGCACATGTAAAAGGTATTATAGTTTTGGGCAGATATATCAGTCCATTGTATAGAAAGGGTTTTGTCAGTGAAAACAATAAAACAACTTAATAATACCTAACACCTGGGGGGAATGGCAAGCGGCTTTCTGTAACATAAATTTTAGTATACCACACTCAAAGTAAAACATATATATTATGCTATATTAATATGCTGGCCTCAAAATAAAACATATATAATATGCTGGTGTTTTTATTTTATAAAACTGAGAAGCTGTGAATCACAAGGCTTAAGATATTCTTTATGTCCCAATACATTAACTGCAACTTATTTTTTTTTTTGTTTACAATTAACATACCTAGTACAGCCAAGCTGAGATGCAAAATCTTATTTTCTGTAGGGTCCTGCTTTGCACATTTTTACAGCTGGGTGGACTGAAACACTGAGATGTTATCTGAAATGCATAGGGTCACACAGCATAAGAGGTTGTGGTGTGGTTCAAACCCAGGTCTGTGTTCAATGCCTCTCTCTGTCTCTTTGTCTCTCTCTTTTAATTTAGCATTTATTTTGTTTTACAGGTTATTGTACACAGGATGATCCAGCTGAGATACAACACCTTGTAATTTTACCACAGGGTGACGGATTTAAGGATTGAAATTTGGGGGTCAGGTGGCCTACTCAAGGTCACACAGTGAGTGCTCTGTGGGAAGTTGAACTTACTCCTGGTTTTGAGACTTGGGCTATAAAAAAATTAATAATTTGCAAAATTAATGAAGAAAAGTCACTACCTCTCAAATCTTCCCCGGAGTTTATTGAGTAAAATAAAACTACAATGATATAGCTGGGCAGCTACAAACATTTTCTTTTTGCTATTGCTGAATTTTACCTGCTGTAATACAAAGCCACTGCCTCTGATCACTCGACACCTGCCTCAACGAAAATCTTTATAGTCTGGTGATCCAGAAACACGTCAAAAGGGCTGATTATGTGTTCATGACATCAGACTATCTTTGTTACCAGAGGGTTCCAACATCTGAACAAGCATCAACTTTTTATATTAAAAACATGCCACCTTTAATGAGCCTGACGAGTTCAGTAGCCTGCACTTATAGTACATCAATAAAGCCAGCTGTCTGCAGTTCGATGCAATCACCATAGTTCTGTGATCCCTAATGTGTTTGCAGCCATTTCATGTGCTGTATGCAGTCAGACAGCCCAGGAAAAACAAATTGGGAGCATGTAAAACTTTTGGATAGCTAAGAAAGGGAAATGGATGTTTTTTCTTTACCTTAAGTCCCCCGAGAGCTATCTCTGTGCTCTTTGCTTTACTTCTCTGATTATTTTATCAGATTTTGCTGCCAGGTGCATTTTGAAATTGTATCGTGCTTCCTTCCAGAATCCGTATTGTATTTCAGAAACATGGTGCCCACTGAAATACATTGTGCTGCATATATGTTTCTTCAGTTCGTGATTTGGTTTTGAAGATTAAAGATCTGTCTGTGGTCAGTGACGATTATGGTGCTGGACCTTCTGGTGGGTAAGTAAGGGCTTGCGAGGGGGTGGGATACTGAGTGGATGGGTTGGGGGGATAATGGCACAACAGACAATGATAGATGGTTTTCTTATTTTTAGGTGAAAAAAAAGAGGATTCCTGTTCATGACACTGGGGGATTGGGCACCCCCAGTGTCATTGTAAAAAGAAACTGCACCATGGGTAATGTAGAAGGTGGGGGGGTATCTGAGGAGCCAGAAGCTTGAGACAGAGAGCAGTCTGCAGAGCTGCAGGAGCCAGAGGAGGATCCAATTAAATGCCAGCAACGCCAGCACCACTGTCACTGTTTGTGGGGTGATCGCAGGCCCCCTTGAGTGCCGGGGATCCAGTTGCGGTGGTCAGCATGAGGCCGAGCCACCGATAAGGAGATCTGCACCTGTGGCTATCATGGAAGGCTGTGCGGGGGGGTCGGAGGAGCAAGGACTGGGGATCCAGTTGTAGTGGCCAGCAGGAGAAAGCTGTATCCATAACTCTGGCCACGTGCATTAGTGTGAACTGTAAAGCGTATGACAGGTGTTATGTCTACAGAAAGAAATGAAGCGCTCTCATTGGAGCGGTTCATTTCTTTTAATAAAACAATGTACCACATCAGCAAAGCTAAACTTGCATCATGACCAGACTGACTGGTCATTGGTGTACACTGCCAAGCTCACTGCAGTTTCAGCAGTAATTTGCTCTGGCAGTGACACACCTCCCAAATGACGTATTGTCCTAATACATTCCTTGCACAAGCGCAAGTGAATGCAAAAATGAGAGAAAAATTAACATACCCAGAAGATGACAATGGTGAACATGTTCTATTAAAAGGTATGCCTTTGACATACCACTCAGATGATTAGTTCAGTAATTTAAGACAATAGTACATTACTAGACTTAAACATTGCAAGTAGTGTCAAAGGGAGACAGCAATGTATTTGCCAACTGTGGGCAATTATTTGAGCCTTCAACTGTAATCAAAAGCACAGCAGATGAGATTTAAGGAGCACTACATGAAATTTGCAATGTATCTGTAAAACAAAAAGACAGAAAATTATTCTTGACAGCGAGGGGGACAATGTTGATGAAACAGTATGCAATGCACTATTAGATGGTGATTCTTTAAGGGAGGAATGGTCTCTGCTACAAGCCATGTTACAAGGAAGCTATAGGAACTTCATAATGACAAAACTGTGCAAGCGTGTGCTTTCCCTGAATTCTGATCTGATGCCCAATGTTGCTAAGCTCTGCAGTATTACAATGTAATAATCAGAGATGATTTTTTCCCATAGGGAAACCCAGTTATATTTTGCTGTTATAACCAGCTGGTTATAATGTCCAACATGCTGGATTTCCTTCGCTCCATGCATGCACTAGCCACTGCTCTTCCCTTCCTCAGCGCTGGACACTTCTTTACCTCTAGGCACTTGGACTCCATCATAAGTAAATGGGAAAAAGGGAAAAAAATCTGACAGTTTTGCCTCTTTGTCACACGTTGTCTTGTCGGAGACCCTACCTCTGGTTTTGCAGAACCTCTGGTAACTGCAGAGAGAGAGACCTTTGGGATGAACAGTTAAAAAAAAGTAAACCTTTCAACAGTCACTTGAAAAACCCAACCACAGACCATGCTTCAACTCAACCACAGCTACACAGCGATATGTTTCTATTTGATATAATTGCAGTGGCAAAAAAAACACTCCCAGCAATTATATAAAATAAAACATGGGGTGGTGTGTAAAACTTGAATTATACACACACCCTCAGTATCAGATGCTTAAATATCTTTTGAAGGTTTCCACAACATCTACCTGGCTGAATGTTGCTGCTCTGAACTCAGCACTGAAAGACCAGCCTGCCCTACAGTTCACTCTTCATACTCTCCCCCCATGCTTTTGCTACTGGCTGGTGGCAGAAGCCAGTGGCTGGGGACATAGGGTTGTGATCAGAGCCAGGGGTGGGGTGCATACCATGCACAACCCACATTCTCCCTCACCCCAAATATCCCACACTCCTCCCATCTCCTCCCCTCCTTACCCTAGCCTCTTACTCTCCCTTCTCTTAATCTGGAGCTCATCCATAGGCTCCACCTCTCCCATACAACACCATACAAACCCTTACATGCAAGCTGTTCCAAACTATGCAAATCTGATGACAAACTATTATTTCTCTATCTACTCCTCCTTCTAGCTGGGGACATCCAACCAAACTCTGGTCCCACCACACAACCCTCCCAACTCTTAAAAGGACCTACCTTGTACCAACTCAATGCCAGGAGTCTACTCCATAAGACTGACCTCCTCGGAGTTTGGGTAACCCAGCAGTCCTCTGACATCCTCTGCATTACAGAATCATGGATCTCACCCTGTATATCTGACTCCCTACTGTCCTTACCTGGATATCACCTGTATCGGCAAGACCGCTTTCAGCACAGTGTAGGCGTCACCATCTATTCCTGATAAAACCTACCATGCACACTCATAACTTGTGAGTCAGTTAGGTACATGAGCTCCTGCTTATCAAGCTACTACTCCTCTCCTCTCCTTTCTCCCTATTTTTGCTGGTGTGCTGTACACCTCCCCCCAAACCTCCCCTTCCTCTATCATCAACATTATCTCCTCCATATCTTCCCCCGCCTCCTCTGGTAAACTTCTCCTACTTGATGATTTCAACTTGAACTGGAACTCCTCTGTGCTCAGGCCTATCACACAGCAAATTGAAACTCTAAACCTCCACCAGCTCATAAGTGAACCCAGCAGACCCAATCCGCACTCCCATAACTATACCTTCCTTGACTGGATTCTTGACTCCCACCCCCATCGAATCACCTCAGCTGGAACACTCCCTGACATTTTCAGTGACCACCTGATTACATATTGCATATGCAAATTAAAAGTACCCTGTTTTCCCTCTACCTACTGCTGGGTTAGATCCCTACACTCCATAAACACCTCTGCACTCCTACATTATCTAGTTTCTTCTGATTGGTCCCTCTTCTTCTCCTCTAACAATGTCAGCTCAGCTCTTTCTATCTTCTACCACATCCTGAATACTGTATGGAATACTCATGCCCCATCATGATGACACAGAGTCAGACACTTCCAACACCCATGAATATCAACTGATATCATCAAGCTCTGCACCTCTCGCGACTGTGCATGGACACACTGTAAATCTTCCCCTTTCCCACACCAATCTCTCTAGCTACCACACTTCAAGAAACTCATGCACCAAGGTTATTAGAGCAGCCAAAGCCCAGTATTTCAGAACTATATTACAGGAAAACATAAACTCACCTCACAACTTCTGGCAAATCATCTCTTCCCTTTTGAACCCCCCCCCCACAAAACCTTCCCCTCCCTCATTGACAACAAGTTAGTATCAGATCCCATCAGCATTGCTTCTACTCTAAACACTTTCTTCACTATCTGTGCCTCCCCTCCACCTCTGCCATCCCCAAACAACTTTCAGTTCTCCCCCATCACAAGCCAGGAAGTCCTCCATGCCCTTAATTCGATAAATCCTCGTAAGTCCAGCCCCAATGTGCTTGATTCTCTCTTCCCTACAACTCTCCTCCCAAGCCATTGCCCACTCCCTGTCACATCTACTGAACCTCTCTTCCTCTCTAAGCAATGTCCCCTAGGCCTGGAAGTCCGCAAAAGTTATCCCCCTTCACAAAGGTGGTGACCACTCCTCACCTGGTAACTACCTTCCCATCTCCCTCCTCCTTACGTTAGCCAAGCTCCAGGAATCTTTAGTCCTAACCAGGCTTACCCACTTCCTCTCTTCCACTAACTCCCCCCCCCCCCACCAGTATGGTTTTCGGAAAAATGACTCAACTATCTTCTCCCTTCTCTGGGTAACAGATGTATTCTTACAAGCATGGACCAAGGGCACATAACCTCTGCCATTTTCATTGACCTTGCCAAGACCTTTGATTCTGTCTCCCACCCTCTCCTCTTCACAAAACTCAGACTTGCTGGCCTACCCACTCCCACTGTTGAATGGTTCAGATCCTGTCTGACTGATCGCACCCAAAGTGTACTGGCAGGGAACACTCTCCCCCTCCCTGAGTTCTAGTTGGCATACTTCAAGGCTCTATCCTTGGTCCAATTCTATTCTCTGTCTTTCTAAATGATCTCCCATTTGTCTGCTCCTCCTTCCAAAATTCTTCTTTATGCAGATGACACTATTCTCTAGTGCTCAGCCCTTCTGCTTCTGTGGTAACCACACAGCTACGAGACGACTTCTACCACATTCTAAATGGTTTGAATCAAACCAACTTAAAGTCAATGCCAAAAAAACAGTGTACATGACCTTTGCCCAAACTCTTTCCAAAATCTTCACACCCACCTCCTTCTCTACTCTCAATGGCTCCACCCTAGACACGGTCTCTGCCTATAAATACCTAGGGGTCTGTTTGGACTGTCACTTAGACTACACTACCCACATAAACTACATCCACTCAAACCTCTGCCCAAAGCTTAGTGCTGTTTACAGAAATAAAGATGCTCTCTTCCCCTCATTTCACCATATACTACTCACTACTTACCCATCTTCAACTATGTGGATGTTGTATATGGGTCAGCCTCCGCCACCACCCTTTCCAGGCCAGCCTCACTATTCAATGCCTTTTGCCATTTTGCCCTAAACACTCCCCCTAAAACTCACCATTGCACCCTTTACAGCTCCTTCTATCTCCCTGTCCCCCCATCCTACTGCTGCCAGCACCATGCTTCCATTATCACAGACAAATTCTGGTTTGGTTCTCCCACCCCTTACTTCACCTCCTAAATTTTCCCTACCACCCACACATCCTACCACCTCCATTCCAGGGACACTTGCACCTTTGTCCTTCCTCAACCCCACTCAAATTCTGGACAGGCCACTTTCTCATACTGTTGCCCTCGAATCTGGAACTCCCTTTCTTAATTATTCCAACTGCTTCCCTCACTAAACCTCTTTAAAAGTGCCCTCTACTACACTTAGCCCCCCTCCTTTTCATGCTACCAGCCAGGCTAGTCCCCACCTACCGTACATGCTGCTGCTGACAAACCCCTTATTGTCTCAGGCCTAATCAGATCGTATGCTATTTGTAACTGCATTATTTTTATCTCTTAGTCCTACCATGCTAAGCCCATGTTTCTGGCATACTCCTATATCTATGTATTTTGTACATACCTGTATGTAAATTGTGTATTGAACTTGTATATATAGTTTTACCCTGGTTATTGTAACCTGCCTGAATATCTGTACTATTGCCTTCCGTATTCCCACTCCCCGGGTCTCATCCAGAAACGAGCCTCAGCTCAGTGGGCCTCTCCCGGTTACCAAACTTTAAATAAAATAAATACCAGATAGCAGTGGAGCAGTTCAAGCGGCTCCCCAGGGAGTGGCTCTCTGCATGAGTGGCTCCTGCTGAAGTGGTGGGAGTCACCAGCAGGAGTCTACAGTGGGAGGCTGCAGGGAGACTCCTTTAGAAGTGTTTTGTTTTGTATTTTCTCTTCACAATTTCCTGCATAGTTTGTAAAGCAACATCAATTGTGTAAGTTTTAGTTTTGTTTAACTATACTGTGTTTGCTCTTTGAAAGTGTCAGTTGTCTTTCACCACAGTGTCTCTGTTGTTTGTATGTTACCAACCTGGCCCTATGTGGTGTATGTTTGGATCTGTTTTACATAGTTTCTCTTTTATTTACTGATGTTTTAATTGCTCATAGTCACTCAGTGCCATTTCCAATTGAGAGAAGTGAGGGTGTTTATCCTCATTTTCTCACAGCTGGCAATTGTTTTCTATCTCAGGTTCCCTTCTAATACTTGGTTTTAATTATGAAGCTCAAGGTCACAACACAGGTTTTCTCTTTAGAAAATCCATTTTTTTCTGGTGTCTTTGCTAAACATCATTTCATTTCAATAATTCTGGTTAGATTGTTGCTATTGTCTGATGATGTAGAACCAAATCCAGGACCTTTACTTAATTACAATGAATCACATTCAGGTTGCTTTCAAATCGTCAAAGGGGGTTTAAAGATTGTACATTTCAATATTCATAATTTGACTTCTAAAATGCATGAGGTTGAGGTGTGGGTTGCATACTATAAACCAGATCCTTATATTAGCCAATAGTGAATCTAGGCTTTGACCTTCTACACCAAACAATGAGCTAAGAATTGTAAACTATGTTATATTTAGAAAGGACAGGGCAAAGGGTAAAGGGGTAGGGGTATTAATTTATGTTAGAAATACTTTGGCTGTGGAACCCTTGCATACAATTGCTCTTGCACACTGTCATTGGGGCCATTTCTACTATGGGCACAATTTATGTGCAGATCATGCGTAAATTGCCTGTGCATCTACGCGGCTGTGGACAGGCACAGGGTGTGGGGATTCTCGACCCCAGGCATGCACAAGGCACCTGCCACAGCCCCAGCTCACCAGCACACAGGACTGCAGGGGCGGAAGATGGATGTGGAGCTAAGCACCCAGACAGCAACCAATCAGATGCCCATCCTGGGTCCAGGAGTGGATCCCTTGCATGGGGGGTGGGGTAGTGTGGGATGGCGCCAGTCTGGGATCATGGACCATATCGGCAATCACCCAAATGGAAGCTCCCAGCCCACCCAGACAGCCCAGTGTGCTGGGGCTGATGTTTGCAGGGGGACCTTGTGGATGCCCTGCCTCACCGGTGACTGGGGGGGGCATGTAGGCACTTACAGTTGGGCCATGAAGGCTTAGTGGTTCCTGTGCTGGCCCAGCACCCTGCACCTTTGAGAAATGCATGGAGTGTGGGCATGCCCCCTGGTACACCCCTGGCCACCCATGGCATGTAGCTGCTCAGGTACCCAGGTGATCTTATGTGCAGCCGGCCATCGCAACAGTCCTGAATGCCACTGGGGGTCCACAGGACCCCTGCTGCATGTCTGTCCAACTTAGGACTGCTTATGTGCCTCACATACTTAGCACATAGGCATCGAGAACAGGCCCCATTGTGAATATCTCGGTATACAGGTCAAAATTGGTGTATCTAAAAAACTGACAATTTATTGCATTTACAACCCCCTGAAATTTAATTCCCAAGGTTTTTATGAATTTGTTGATTTGGTGTCTAACCATGGTAGACAGGAATTAATTGTTGTAGGGGATTTCGATATTAATTGGGAGGGGATTAACTCTACTAAATATAAAAATGCTTTGTCTGGCTCAGGATTACAACTGATCGCTAAAAAACAGAATTTGACAACAGACAAGGACTGCTTGACCCACTTAGTCTGCCCATTTTCCCTACCTGTTTCATATACCACAGATCCTAAATGGTCTGTGGTTTACCATGTCTTTCCTATCGCTAGAATTCCTTTATGTCTGTCCCATGCGTTTTTGAATTCCTCCCACTGTTTTTGCCCCTACAACCTCTGCTGAGAGTCTGTTCCATGGTTCTACCACCTTTTCCATGAAAATATGCTTTTGTATGTTACCCTGAAGTCTACTCCCTCTATTTACATATCATGACCCCTTGTTCATGAATATCTTTTTTTTTTGAAAGATGTTACCCTTCTGTACCTTATTTACACCCTTGAGGTATTTGAACAATTCTGTCATATCCTCCATCCTCTTCTCTCCTCCAGGGAATACATATTGATATCCTCTAGTCTCCCCTCATATGACTTTTGGTGCATCATTTTAATCATCTAAAAGTATGGAGCTGGGTAATTCTGCTGTGGCATGGTTCAGTGATTACCTTTCTGACAGATCCCAATGTGTAAAATTTGGGGGAACAGCATCATCTTACAGGAGAGTTCAGTATGGAGTCCTTCAGGACTCCATACTGGGACCTCTGCTTTTTCCTCTTTTTATTGATCCTATTTCTCATGTTGTTCGAAATTGCGAGCTATTTTTATATATGGATGACACAGTGTTGTTACCTCATAATTCTTCTGTAAATGTTATTCGTTACACATTGACTCATGAATTTTCAAAAGTCCAGGACTGGCTCTGTTATAATAACATGGTTCTTAATATGTCTAAAATGAAGTCTGTGCTACTGGGTTCTGCCCCTCAATTGCAACAATTTTCTCGAGATTTTAAGGTACAAATTATTGATGGAGCTGTACTTGACAATGTCAGCTCTTTTAAATATTTAGGAGTCACATTGGATTCATTTGGACAAAGTAACTGCTAAGTTACACTCAAAAATCAGTACACTTTACCATATTTGGAATTATCTAACCAAAGAAACTCATTTGTCAATAGTGCAACAAAACCGTTTATTTATTTTTAATTATGCCTCCATTGTGATTGACACAGCACCTGCCTATATATTGTCCAAGAAAGAAATAGTGTTACAAAAGTTTTGGCAAAATTGCATTTCAAAATTTTGGAGAATCTCGATTGACTTTCTGTTCAAAATAACTATAAACTGACACTGTCTCACTTTATCTTCTAAATGATTCAATCAGGTGTCCCTGAATCTTTGAGAGAATTCATAAATAAACAAATTTCTGCCTTTGACTCTCGGTCTTCTTCTGAACTTTGATTGCTCATGCCTTTTGTCTGCACAACAGCTGGTATACGTACTTTTGCATATTGTGCTGCTTCTTTGTGGAATTTGCTTCCTGTGCAATTAAAACAATTTTCATCCTGTAACCTTTTTTCCTCATCTACTCTTCAGTATTTCAAAATTTTAAATGCTTGTTCCTGCAATTTATGTTAATGTAAATGTGTATTGTAAGTGCTTTTAGTACTTTATTTGTATGTCTGTAATGTTACTAACTTTGATCTCAGGTTGTACCCAAAAAAGGAATGTATATTCCAGTGTACCTACCTGATAATTAAAGAAATAAAATGAAATTAAATTTTGCTCTCAGAGTTTATCTAGCATCCAGCACCTCGAGTGTGTGTAAAATTCTTGTTAAACACACCACCCCATGTAATATTCTATATGTGTCCCTATGCGACCAGATTTGAATATGAACAAGCTTTTAGTGCACAAAATAGACTAAAAACTAAATTTAGGTTTTTCCTCAGAAGTGAAAGCACTGATACACTAATGAATACTGTTATGCTGGGTCCTAATGCTCGGTCCTTAAGTCTTAGAGTGTGACCCAACTAGGGAACACAGAAAACTACTTGTGTTGCCATTTTGGTCCTTGTGACAAAAACTCCAGAAAAAAAAGATGATTTGATACCTTTTATTGGACCAACATAGATGTTACAAAAAAAACAGGTGCTGCTTTAGCTTTCAGACCAGAATGAGTCCTTCATTAGAGAAGTCAGACTAGCATGTGGAAAAAAAAGTATTCTGCTTGGCTGCTGCAGGTATACAATCCAAGAGATAACAAAAGTGTCAGAATTAACTGATCACAGTAAGAAGAGTAACATGACAAACATGCAAGCAATGCCACACACACAGGACACACCCCAGACATACTCTGCAGAATGCTGCCTTGTTGTGCATGATTAATTTAAGGAGGCAAAACTAGTCTTGCACAATGAAATGCCACAGCATCATCTGCAGAGTTTTTCGTGTGCGTGTGTATGTGCATTGTTGCTTGCCTTCTTGTTGACATTAGGGACAGAGAGAGTCACACAGACACACCTGTGATGATGGTCATCTGTTCTTCAAGTTCATTCCATCTGTATTGAGATTGGTAATTTGGGGATCATGTCCACAGTGGCTTCTGTTGTTAAGAATGCCTTCATAGCCACGGAAATCACATTGCTGTATGATGACATCCAGCCTGTCTATGCCTGATTAAGTTGAGGCAAACTTCATCCTACAAACAGTGCCGTGTATCAAGCTGCATTGTGTTTCTTTCTTTTTTTTATATATATAGCTGTTTGGCCCTCGTCGCTACCTCCCTCTTACTGGCGACTGGAACGTATAGGATTTTACCCCTGGTTTTCTCCCCAACCAAGGCTCCATGCATGTTTGTGGAGGCACAAATACACACTGTGGTGCCAGCCCAGCCCCTTCCACCAACCCAGAGCACTACCACCCCCCTCCCGCTTATGCTACCCACCAGACCTCTACCCAGTAGGAGTGGAACTACGGGGGGTGACAACTCACCCACACCACCCCTGGTAGAAGAGAGCTGCCTAGTGGCTTGCTTGTTCCTGCTCCCCCCCAGGCCAGCACCCAGATGACACAAGGTCATTCCTGAAACCTTGTCGCCGCGGCGTAGTGTGAGCTAAAGCAACCAGCACCTCAGCCCTCTGTGACACTGGGCTGGCTCCATTGTGTTTTTTTCTTGTGATAATTTGGTTGGCTTTTCCTTCCTGTTATTTCTGGACCACCTAGATCATGACCCTTGGACTGCAGTGCCTGTACTGTCTGAAAAAACTTGAAAGAACACTATCCAGATATCCAGGACGTCTTTAATGCTGCAAAGGCCAGAGAAACAACCACTCAAAGTGACACACACACACACACACAGGTCAAACACACACACACCACACATGCCCCACAGCATGCTTCCCTGTTGTGCATGATCACTGTAAGGGGGCAACATTGATCCTTCACAATGGGGATTAGTCATGCTGCAGTGCTTGTTGTAGTCTGTCATCATGTGTGAGGCTGTGTGTGTATGTGTGTCATTACATAAGGTCACCAAAATCAGATAAAAATGTCATACAAGGAACTGGTGGCCAGGTTACCTTGTATCATGTTTTTATCAGGCTTTTCGGTACCAGATTCATCAAATCATCATCCTCATTTGCTGGGGCATCATGCCATATTGATGGCATGTGAACATCTGTCTCTCATCCTACCTCTCTCATTTCTGCAAGTCGGTGCAACAAGTCAGTGTGTGCTTTGCAATCAGTCAAGTGAATCACTAATATGACAAATAGGGATACATCAAAATTTAATTTTGCCAGCGAAATCACCAATTTTGCCACATGAAATGTTTCACGTAACTGCGGTGAAATTTTGCAATTTCACCCACAATTTCAGCAGTCCACCAGTCCAGTACAGATGGTGAAATTTCACCCTTGGGAGGTGAAATTTGGCCCACAAGTGGCGTAATTCCACCAGCAGTGGCGAAATTACACCCACAGTGGCAAAATTTTGCCCGCAAGTGAAATTTTGCTGGCTTGTGGGGCAAAATTTCGCTCACAACTGCAGGCGAAATTCCACATTTCACCAAGCGAAATATTTAGTGTAATGTTTTAATTATGCAAAATATTTTGCTTGGTGAAATATTCCAATTTCGTGCAACACTAATGAAAAATTTATTTCTGCCATGTTTGTTTCTGACTTCAAAATATGCAATGTGAACTGAAGTTAAACCACTTGGAAGCCACATAAAAGTGTCAATGCAAGAAACTGGGGGCCTGCTTAGCTTTTATCATATTTTCGTGAGACTTCTCCCCAGTCATCATCCAGTGTGGCACTGTGGCACACATGTATTGATGGTGGAATAGCCTAGTAGATAGGTCCCTGGCTAAGGTACAGGCAGGAAGCTGAGGACCAGGGTTTAAATCCCACACCTCCAAGTGTAACTTCATGCCAGGATCAGAAGGGAGGGACCTAGGGGAGTTGGTAATATATAAATCAGTATTGGCATAGGGATGGATGCAGGTGAGGAAGAGGGAGGGGGGGAACTTAGGAACAGACCACCTATATTTCGGCCTACCTCAGGAAATGGTGGATATGAATACAGTCCAGGGCTTCAAACAGGCATGGGATAAGCATAAGGAAGCAATACAGATGAGTATGAACAGATAGGCCATTGACAGAGCAAAGGCTGATGGAACATTCCGAAGGTAGAAAAAGAAATGGGCAGACTGGATGGGCCTTGCGGTCCTTATCTGCCATCAACTTCTATGAATAGTACTCCTACCTCTATTGTCTGTCTGTAAATGACTAACGGAAACTTTGCAAATGCAGCTAGAATATGTGTAATTCTAGCAGACAGCTGAGGAGAGGAGTCCACACTACTACTTTGACAAAGTTCTCTATATACAGTGACACACATCGTTCCTTGGTGTTAGAGAGTGTTCAAAAAAGGTCAGCAAAACCACACAGGCTAGCCCCTCCACACACACACACACACACACACGCACACACATGCACACACACGCACACACACATGCACACACACACACACCATATAATGCAGCCCTGTTGTGCGTGATTAATTTAAGGAGGCAAAATTAATCCTGCACATTAATTGGATTGTGCTGCAATGAGTGTGTGTGTGCGTGTTTGTTTGTGTGTGTGTGTGTGTGTGTATGGCACTGAAGCAACATTTCTTTTTGGACATTTTCAGAGTAAGATTAAAGAAACAAATGTAGTGACATCTTCTCTGATCTCCAACCTCAACTGTTTGCCAGTACCAACATATTACATTTAATACCCAATGTATTGATAAAGGCAAATCTCTCTGTGAGACTGTGTTGCAAATTATCTGTTTGGACCAAATAGCCCCCCCTCAGTTGACGTGCCTTTACTGGTCTTTCTGACATGTACACGGCCAGCCTATCCAAGTGCAGACACTAACACTGACAGACTTAATCATGTCTGTGGAGTAGTGGATGAAACTCTGCATGTATTTTATTGAGCACGATGTCTGTAAAATATCAGTTAAATGTCTTCCAGATTGAAATAACTGGTGTATAGTTGTCGTATTGGGAGGACTACTTAGAGATGACAGAAAATGCACATTAAAAATGCCAATGCAATATCTGTTTTCTATTTGTGCTTTTTTAATAACGCATAACAATACGCTCATTTCCATTAAATGTACTCATCAGGCAAAGACGTCTAGTCAGTTGTACTCCTCTGAAATTGATTTTACTTGCCTGTTTTTAAAAAATAAGGAGTATAATACTCACACCCAAAAATCTTACCTGGACCCTGCCTACACACATTTAACAATACCTTTACTCAGGGCACAAAGGTAAAATAGGAAATGCTACTTGCAGCAACAATAATTTTATTTGCAGTGCAACAGTGCACCATTATTTGTAAGGCTGAGTAATTGCAAAGCAGATCCCCAACTGCTACCTTTGCTAATGGCCCAAATGAATAAGTATTGACATGTTATGAGCCTGTAAGCATTCAGAGCCAATTATAGTATATCAGAAATATGTAATACATGATACATGCTTCCCAATGCAGCTGCAAGAGACCTGGGGATTAATGTAGTGTAACCAACTCTTTGGTTGGGTTTACTAAATTCTCTCCTTTTGGCCCTGTTTGGCCCAATTTCTATTTTTAATATGTGGGGCCTCTGCAGGTTGGAGGTCACTGCCAGGGTGCTGGCTATATATATATATATATATATATATATATATATATATATATGTATATATATATACATTTAGGGGTCTTCTGGTACCTATTTGGAAAAGTTCCTGCACTGTGGTTCAATCAATCAATCAATCAATCAATCAATCAATCAAACTTTATTTAACCAGGCATCAACATCATTGAGTATGCTCATTTTCAAAGTGGTCCTGGACAAAAAAACAATGCAATACATAGACACAATTGCAGAGACTCTGAAGCAATAACATAATACCAGTAAATACGGTTAAGCAGCGGTGGTGTTGCAGGAGCAGAGGTGATTGCCTACTCCTGCCCAGTTTTCGATGGTCAGTGATGACAGTGGAGAGAGGTGGAGGTAGTATGTGGTGGCGGCCATTTGGGGAAGGCGCACCCAGTGGGAGGGTACAAACTTTCAGCCCTACAGTCAACATGGAGGAAATGGATGGAGCCAGTATGCCTGGTTACAGGCTGGAACATCAGGGAGCACAAGGGACTAATGTGTTCGCCCCAGCTGTGGATTGTGGACTTCCTGATCCTGTTTCCTCATCTGTTATGTTGTGTTGTGCCAAGATGACAGCTCCCTTGGAGAAAAGTTGTGCCAGGCTGGATTATGACCTGCATCATGGGGAAATGTCTGCCCCGAGATGTCATTGGGGAGAGTTTCTCTTTGGAGAATGCATGAGTGAGCCAGAGAAATGAACTGTTACCACTAGTTGAAGATGGTCACCCAGCCCCGTAGTACTGCTGCTGCTGCTGCCCAAAACCCTTTGAGTACACCCAGCCCAGGAACTGATTTTGAAGGGGTGGAGGGTCTTCACGGTGAAGTAGGAACCACCATTATTAACCGTTGAATTCTGTGTGGGCTTGTGGGCCTGGAGTAAATCAATTTTGTAAAAATGTTTTGGAGGCGGGCCACGCGTTTGATTAAATGGGATCCCCGGTTTCAAAAGATTTATTAGTGTGGACATTGTGTTATTTAAAAGTGATGCTGCCTAACCTCTTTTAAGTCCCGTACAGCCCAGCACCCGAAGAGGCACACCACATGGTGCAGATGAACCCAGTAATGCAGCAAGTTGGTAAAATCAGCTTTATATCTTAGCACTGTGGCATATTGCTGTTATAACCCCCCTTTCCCCCAGTTGCCATCAGATATACCACTAGACATGAGGCAGGGGGCCTGCATGCCCCAGTACACATATTTACATAGTCTCTCTAACAGCAAGGTGAGGAATCTACCCTCCTATCTTGCACAGCATTATCTGAGCATGGATAAAAGATGATATGAGGTAGATATGAGATAGATTTCAGTAAGGCTTTTGACACCATTCCACATGGGAGACTAGTAAGCAAGCTGGGTAAGTTAGGAGTGGGTACAATGGTGGTAAACAGGATAAGAAATTGGTTGGGGACAGGTAACAGAGGCTGGTAGTAAATGGAGTTCACTCTGAGGAAGGGAGGGTGACAAGTGGTATACCCCAGTGATCAGTGTTGGGATCAGTCCTCTTTAATGTCTTTATAAGCGACATTGCAAAAGAGCTAGAAGGGAAGGTCTGCTTCTTTGTGGATGACACCAAAATCTTCAATAGGATGGACACTTGGGGGGGGGGTGGAAAGGATGAGCAGAGACCTGAGAAAACTAGAGGAGTGATCAAGGGTGTGGCAACTGGGTTTCAATGTGAAAAAGTGCAAAATAATGCACTTAGGGCACAGAAAACCAGGGCCACTACAGTACAAAATAGGTAGTGTGGTACTGATGAATACCAAGCAGGAAACAGACCTGGGGATAATCATATGGGATGGCCTAAAGGTGGCCAGGCAATGTGACAAGGCAGTAGGGAGGGCTAGTGGAATGCTGGGGTGCATAGACAGTAGCATCACCATCAGAAAGAGGGAGGTGGTATTGCCTCTGATAGACTGTTGGTAAGGCAAGGCAATTTTTATTTGTATGGCACCCATTCTCAGAGGCTCTGGGCACCACACAGAGAAATAAGAATACACATACAATCCCATAAAATCCCACTTAGAGTACTGTGTCCAGTTCTGGAGACCAAATCTCCAGAAAGACATAGACTGAGTGAAGGCAGTCCAGAGGAAGGCAAATAAAATTATTCAGGATCTCCATCAAAAGCCCTATGAGGAGAGAATGAAGGACCTCAATATGTACATGATGGAACAGAGGAGAAAGAGAGGGGATATGATAGAGACCTTTAAATACCTCACAGGGCTAAATAAGGTACAAGAGGGAAGTATTGTTCAGAGGAAATGGCACACAAGAACAAGGGGACATGCTATGAAGCTGGAGGGGTGTAGATTCAGAAGAGATGTGAGGAAGTTCTTCTTCACAGAAAGAGTTGTGGATTCCTGGAACAGCCTTCCAGCAGAGGTGGTAGCGATGGAAACAGTGGTGGGGTTCAAGAATGCATGGGATGCGCACAAGTGCATCATAGTAGTAAGCAAGTGGGGAGGGAGAAAGAGCTGTAGATCAGGCACAGTCCATGGTAATAGTGTAGGTAGAAGGAAATGGGCAGACTGGATGGGCCAAGCAGTCCTTCTCTGCCATCAAATTGTTTTTATGTTTTTCAATGGTGCCCTGAATCTTAGCCTAGCCTTGGGCCTTGATGTCTGAGAAGCACTTTTCTGGTTCAAGCAACTGGATACAGTTCTCACTCCCCACAGGAGAGCCTGGATGTCATACGGGATACTTCAGGTTACTCTTCCAAACCCCCATGACAATAGCTCTGATAACCATCAGGCAGCCATCCTTGAGTGTGCACAACCAACAGACCCTTGCTGTCCCAAAGCACAGACCATTACCATGATCCAAATATCCAGAGCCCCCCTCATGGAGGCAGCTAGTGCCATCCAGACCTGGGACTTTGCCACCTTCCCAATCCCACAGGCCCCCTCTAGCAGGTTGCAGCCAGAGCATACAACCCCTCAGTGATGAGGGGACTCAAGAAACCACTGTTGTTCACATACACACACATCTGGGACTGGTATCCCTGTACTTAGGATGGTGGGCAACCAGAAAGCCTGGGAAAGTACAGCAGCCAACATATACAGGATAAACCTAAGCAATTGACAGCTCCCTCTTGCTGGGGCTTAAACAATAAACAAGACAAAGACACTTCAGCTCCATTTTCTCAGCAAGAACATTAGCGTTTAAAGCAATCAGGTAGAGCAATAATTGGACTGCCAGAGTCCTGGAACATGGAATAAACCCCCGTGTTTGCCACAAGCAGTTACACTATGCAATGTATTAGGTGGCATTTTTTCATCAGAGACCACAAACATTTACCCATAGATTAATGGAAGCTGAGATTTCTGCCTTAACTTAAGGGAGGCTCAGTATAATGAAGTGCAAGAATCAGTGACATAGAAAGCAAAAGACTTGTGTTATACACCTGCTTGTGTGATTTGTGTTGCTATTTAGAACTCTGTATTCTGTAAATGATCCCCATCATGCCTAAGTGATTAAAACTCACAAATCAGAATGTCTGTACCTTAAAATACGTTTGGAGTCCCTGTTACACTACAGGCAAGCAAAGAGGAAAATGGTAAAGCACTCAGTCTGAGTGTTTCTCAAGCTGCATTAGACTTACACTATATAGAATAGTGCATGGTCACCCATAATCAGTAAGGCCGTTGTTCTGCACTGCTGCTCTCTCCAGCCATGTGACCACTGGAGCACCACCCATAATAGTCCATGCACCACTCTGGCAGAGATGTTCTGTGGAGGTAAGCCACAGGCTTGGAAGTATCTTAGTTTGTAGTTGTCCAGAAATGCAACAGCGTAGTTGTTCAAAAACAGGCATATTTTATATGAACACTTGCATTATGAACACTGCACCCAGGGCATCAAGCAGAGTACCTGCTCCATAGTTTACTATAACAGCAAATGTGCCGAAATGCTTTTTAAGTACTCTCTGATCCCTTCTGTCTATATATGTTTAACAATACCGTTACTCAGGGCAACAAGGTAAAACAGGAAATGTTACTTGCAACAACAATATTATTTGCAGTGCAACAATGCACCATTATTTGAAAGGCAGAGTAATTACAAAGCAGATCCCCAATTGCTACCTTTGCTAAGGGCCCAAATAAATAAGTATTGACATGTCCTTAGCCCATATGCAGTGGGAGCCAATTGTATCAGAATCATATAACACATGATACATGCTTCCTGCTGCAGCTACAAAGGAACTGGAGGTCAATGTAAGTTTTACCCATGCCACAGTGCACATATTTACATAGTCTCTATAACAACAAGGTGAGGGATGTGTCATCTGATCTAGCACAGCAGTATCTGAGCAGGGGTACAGTAAGATATGAGGTAAAAATGGCATACTGCATCTTAGCCTAGTCTTGGGCCTTGATGTCTCAGAAGTACTTTTCTGGTTCAAGCAGTTGGGTCCAGCTCTCATTCCACACAGGAGAGCCTGGATGTCATATGGGAAGCTTCAGGTTACACTTCCAAACCCCCAGGACCATAGCTACAATCATCATCATCAGGCACCCCTCCTTGAGTGTGGATCTTCAAACAGGTCCTTGCTGTCCCAAAACACAGACTGTTGCCATGATCCAAACATCCAGAGACTCACCATGGAAGAAGCCAGTGCCACCCAACCCGGGACTCTGCCAGAATCCCAATCCTGAAGGCCTCCTTCAGCAGGTTGCAGCCAGAGCACACAATCCCTCTGTGCTGAGAGGACTCAAGAAACCACACACACACACACATATATACACACACACCTGAGACTGTACTTAGGAGTTTGGGCAACCAGAAAGCCTGGGAAAGTACAGCAGCCAATATGTACAGGATAAACCCAAGCAATTGACAGCTCCCTGTCGCTGGGGCTTAAACAGTAAACAAGATGAAGACACTTCAGCTACAGTATATTTTCTCAGGCTAGAACATACTGTAAACCCTTAATGCAGTCAGGAGGGGCAATAAACTGGACTGCCAGAGTTATACAGTGCAAAGTATTACATAGCATTTTTTTCTACAGGGATTCACAAACATTTCTCCATAGATTACTGGAAGCCAAAGATGTTTACCTTAAGAGAGACTCACTATGACAGACAAAGTATGAGAATCAATGACCTAGAGAGAAAAAGGCTTGTACTATGTATTTGCTTGTGTGCTTTGTGTTGCTGTTTAGAACTCTGTATTCTGTAATAAATTATCCTTTTCCTGCCTAAGCACTTAAAAGACAGAAATCAGAGTGTCTGTACCTTAGAACACTTTTGAACTCTGTTCAACCACAGGTAAGCACAGGATGAAGCGTAGTGTCATAGCTTTACTGCATGACAAAAGGGAATAACTCCCATTTAAATTGCATTGTCTGCTGCAGTAACTCTACTGCAGAATTCTGCAGTGCTGCACTTTATCCTGGTGGGCTTTACTGTATAATAGTGGGTGGTCACCCATACACAACAAGGCTGTGTTTTCACTGAGGGTGTGAGATGACATCAGAGACCCTAAGAGCTAAGCTGGAGAGATCTCAGGTAACTTCTCACTGCAAGATAGAAACACAGCCTTGTGGTATATGGGAGACTACACTCTATTTTTATAATGTATAGTTTTTAAGAAAAATAGGGACATTTTGATAAACTATTATATACAATGTTACCCTACAGTGTAATGTATGAGAAAACATGCAAAAAAAGTGTTTTGATTTGACAGTTTCCATTTCAGTCATTTATTAGCCAGCACTCCACACTCCCGAAAACTGCTTCCGTATCTCTCACCTGCTAGCTTGCAACCTTCTTCCCTCACTTTCCACCTACCGCAGTCTGAGATGCCGAATCTGAATTTGTAATTTTCGCATTGTCAAACACTCCCTGGTCTATAACTCTGTTGTAACTGCTCCCCAGGAGTACTATCCATGGCTCGGTCACACTGAGCATCACACTTCAAGATCTTGAACTCCCTCACTAACAGTTGCTTAGAACCTCTGTCACTCGCTTTCATTGATTTCCTTCAAAATGCTGCAGTCATCATTATGAGATAATATTAGTTAGAGGTTTGAGGAGGGTGCATGAGGAAACAGCTATCAGCATGTAGGATGGCTGATTTAATGTGGCATGAGGATGTTTTGATTTACAGAAGCTACAGTACAGTATATGATTGTAATATCACAGCCATACACAACAGCTCATAAACAGCAAGATTTATGACCTTTGCCCCATGCACAAGGACTTTTGGTCAGACACAAGAGGGATTTTGAGTGAGCTGGTATCCATGCAAAATCGTGTCGAGCTACAGTATACACTACAGAAGTCTAACAGAATTCTTGTTTACGGGATGCAAAATAATACAGTAGCTGTATATATACCCCAGCCTGCTCAATTGTTAGCCTACATCACTGAGTTCAGTGCTGGCATTGACCTGTTTCATCACACTAGGAAAGGGAAAGGGGAAATTGTTTAACCAGGAAAGGCACAGAGCTTGTTTTCAGGTGCAACCTGAGAGCACAAGGAAGTTAAGTGACTTGCTCAGGGTCACACAGTATGCAAGTGAGGACTGATGGGATTCAAACCTAGGTCTCCAGGTTTGCAGCTCAATGCCCTTAACCACTATGCGATACCACCTCCTTAATCCACTATGATGTTGAAACCTTGTGCCTCACAGGAACTTACCTCCACTGCTTCCAGTGAGAACCTGTCTTTGCTACAGGAAGTAAACTTATGTCGTTCTACAGAAGAGAATCATATGTATTTGCAGCTTCACCTAATGCCTCTTCTGCTGTCTGAGAATTTACTTTTGGTATCACGCAATGCAGTGAGTCACTGAACTTGCTTGCTCTTTAGATTGCCTTATGGCCCAAGACATTTTCACATTTCAGTTTTTAAAGTGATACTGGCACGCAGCTGTCATGTATTGGAACACAACGTGCCTGTGGATGTGTTCTTTTTTGGATTTTCAAAAGGCTTTCAAAAAGGAGCTCCATAGCATCTTAATCAGGAATTTGGCTGATAATGGTATCAACATTACACTGTCTAAGTGGATTTCAGCATGGCTGACTGGTAGATCCCAGAGGGTCAGGATACAGGGAAAAGTATCAGAGCTGGGAGAGGTGACAAGTGGAGTGCCACAGGGATCTGTTCTTGGGCCTGCCCTATTCTCGCTATTTGTCTCCAACATGAATATTAATATTAGCAATTGGTTAATAACATTTGTGGATGATGCAAAGTTGTGAGCTGTGGTGAGTACTATGGATCAGGTGGATGAGCTTCGGAGGGACTTGAAGTCATTGAAAGATCAGGCAAATGATAATGGTATGCTCTTTAACACTGACAAGTGCGTTGTTATTAACATTGGTTCTAAGAATAATATTAATGAATATACATTAAATGGTACAGTATTAAAAGCCACTGAGAGAGAAAAAGATCATATGTTGTATTAGAAGGGCTTTTCTAACTAGACATAGAAATTGTGTATTGCCCCCTATAAAGCCTTTATAAAACCATATTTGGACTACAGCTCACCTTTGTGGAATCCTTATCTCTAATGAGATAATAACAACTTGGACAGGGTTCAGCATAGGACAACAAAGATGATCTCTGGTCTAAGGGATATACCATATGAGTCCAGGATTCAACAACTAGATCTCTACTCATTAGAAATGAGGCATATAAGAGGTGACATTTTAGAAATGTTTAAAATAACGAGGTATACTCAGCTAATGTCTAGCCTGGGTCTACAAGTAAACATTAGGAACATTAACCTAAGAAGCCATACCTGTCAACTTAAACTGACATTCCCTAAGAGGAATGACAGGAGAAACTTGTTTACACAGAGGGTGATAACATTATGGAATAGCCTCCCCAAGGAAGTGGTGGATACAGACTCCTTTTTAACATTCAAAAACAGGTTAGATAATCTCTTACTATACACAACCACTACCAAATGACCCCGCTAACATGGGAGACAGATTAAATGGGCATCTGCCTTCTTCTGTCTCCAATACCAAGCATAGTATCAAGTATAGCAACTAAAAGCAGACATGCAGTACAAAAAATCTCCAGCATGACCGATGTCATGCTTTTCTGGTCACAATGAGACTGTTCTCCAAAGCTTTAGCAGAATATATGCATCACAATTCCCAAGGAGAGGTTGGAAGGCATGCAAAGGGAAATACAGTGGTAGTTGTGCAAATGCTGACCGGTAGCACAGCATAGCACAGTGTCTGTGGTTGCACAATACACATTATTCAGTTGCTGATGCTGCAGCACACCACGTCATACTGTGCTACTGGTCTTCTTTGGCACAACTACCACTGTATAAGCCCAGATGTTTTTGTCACTTACAACTTGTAACAGCTGGCATATCCAGTTCCAATATCATATAGAACAACACATGGGGAGGTGTGTATAATGGGTGTTAGTTTATCAGTCAAAAGTGTGGAATACCTAATAAACCATGGATGCAAAGTTCAAATGACTTATGAAGGTATTCCACATCTAGGATTTGTAAAATCTCTGAGTTACCCACATCCATATGGGTTATTTTATAAAATAACTGTTGTGAAAGTTTTGGCACAGTAATGGCTGTGATGAACTGTGTTCTTTGAGACTTGAAGAGTGGGAAGGAAGCAGCATTCAAGACAGCAGAAGGCTGTTAAAAAAACATGTCAGAAAATGTAGTAGATAACTACCTTATGGGCAGTTCAGCAGTTTTCAATTGACAGCTTTGAGTGGCATTATCTGTGTCGTACATCTCCTTATATATGGGTGTGTATAATGGAGTTTGACAGCTGCATATTTTGTACACAATTAAGGGTCATCAGTTCTCCATACATAACAACGTTCACTGTGCTAAAAAACTCCAGTATGCAGAAGAAGAGAGAAGACAGTGTCCAATCATCTTATGCTATAAATAATCTCACCAAATAGTAGATACATACAAGGGGTGCAGCCAGACTTGGCACCAGTGCCTGTCCAATGGTTTTAAATCTGAAAGAGCTGGCAGGCAGCTCTATTGAGCACCTTTAAAGTTTCAAACCATCAACCTCCATTAAGAAAGTCTTATGGTAAATTAATCCAAAGAAATAAGGCACTCACCGATCAATCCAACTCCAGATGGGAAAGCACCAGGGGCCAGTTGTATGGTACTTATGTTCTTTTATTTAAGATCATTTACACAGGCTGGCCCAGTGGCACTGAGGGTTGAGGTGCTGGGTGCCACACCTTGTGCCATGCCAGTGACCCAGGTTTGGGAATGGACCCGGTTCGCTTGGGGTCGGCAGGGGAGGGAAGGGATCGAGCATCCGGAGGACTGCTCTCCCTTCCCGGGGAAGGATTCGGGATCAGCACCACTCTCGTGCGGCTCCTGGTGGTGGCTGGGGGCAGTGCCAGAACATGCGGCACTTGTGGATACAGGAGACAGAGCAGCGGTGGCATGTTGATATATAGATGCCATTGCACATCTGTGCTCTGAGGGGAGAAACAATACAGAAAAGCCCCAGAGGACTGGGGAGGCAATGAGGACCCCAGGGGTCTAAGCCCCACATCCCCAACGCCGGACCCTCTCTCTGATGTCCCCAGGTACCACCCACAGGACAAACCCTTTAATTGCAGAAAGCACTGCCAGGTATGTGATGTGGGCCCTCCCCCAAGGAAGGTGATCTGGGGGGCTGGGAAATCCTGTTGGGGGGGTACTTAGGAGGAGAGTCTCGGTGGGGAGTAGAGGGCAGATTGATAGGGTATCTCCAAGAGATGCCTCAGTCCAAAGGTGAAGAAATCAAATAAAAAAAAATCATTTGCACAAAAAATGCAGAAGTGCTACAAAAATGGTGATACCCCCACCATGCCTCTTAATATTTCATGCCAAAATGCATGCTTTTTCAAAGGCAACATCCCACTAAACAACTACTCTTTTAAAGATGAATCATTTGCACAAAGCCTATAGCACATTGTACACTAGTACATTCATTTTAAAAATATGCCAACTGTTTTTTATCCTTATATATATTTAATGTTGTGAGCACTGTCACTTTTAAGTTTTGTACTGTCTACACTTTGGGTTCCACGTATGGCATGACCAGGACCCATCCTTTATGTAAATGATTCAGCTTAAAAGAGTAGCTGTGCAGTGTGGTGAAACCCTTGAAAAAGTTCCCATTTTGATGTACAACACTGGAAGGCATGGTGGGAGCATCATCATTTTCAAGTACACCAGCACTTTATGCAAGAATGACCTTGAAATAAAAAGAACTTCAGCACCTTACAACTGAGTCCAGGCTGTAGCTGAATCGGTAGGTGACTGCCTCATTTCTTTGCACTTGTTTGCAACAATACTGCACCTGAGCTCCTCCACACTCAGAGTGGCCTTTCTCATTCTGTAGGCTAAATTTTGTATCCTTACTCTATTGCAGTGTCTAATAGTATAGCAACAAATTAAACCATCACTCTTGTAATGTCACAGGGCACTGCCAATCTATTGCACAAAAATTAGTAATGACTTCAAAGAAAATTAACACACGTTTGCTACATATACCTTGCACTAAATGCAACATTAAAACCATTTTGCATATACAGTATATTTTGCCCACCCTAGTTATTCTGTCACTTGCTTATTATATTAGTTATCATTTATGTATCATGGTACCAATGTTACGTGTTCACATCCCAGGTCAATACTGTTTTTAATTTGTTCTAGGTTGTATTCATTTGCACTGTATTTATTGTGTTATTTTGTTTTGTCTGTGTGATGTTTTCATCCACCCTAGTTATTCTTGCCCTTTGCTTATCATTTGAGTTATCTTTATGTACCATGGTACCACTGTCACTGCTCTCTTTTTAGATACATAGGGCCAGATATTCAAAAGGGTTGCGCCATGCGCAATAGGGTTGTGCCTGCGCAAGTCCAAACTTGCTCCATTCTGTGATATTCAGCAGGAGGCAGTTGCGCCACAGAAAACATGCTGAGCAACAGCGCAATGCAAATGAATGCATGTTCAACTGGAGGGGGAGGAACCATGCATAAACTGCACAGCCCGATATTCAGCCGGGCTGTGCAGAGTCTACAGGCGCAACCCCAACCTGTGCCTGCAGGACTGAGCAAAAAAAAAACCGTCGAGGGCCACCCGGTGAGCTGCTGTATTGCAGGGTGCAACACAGCAACTGCCACCTGTGGCTGGCCCCAACCCAGTCCCTGTGCCCCCCCAGCCCGATCGTGGGCATAGTGTCCCCCTCACCAGCCCGATCGTGGGCATCAATGTGGCACCCCCTCATACATATTCCCTGGTGGTCCAGTGGACCAAATTGCCTGATCGTGGGTGCTATCTTTAATCCCCTCCTGTTCATATTCCTAGTGGTCCAGTGGACCGGGTACTTGATCGCGGGCGTATCTTTAAACACCCCGAACATAGCCCTGGGTGGCTATTGACCCCCACCACCCACGAGCCCCACCACCCGCTCCCCAGCAGCCAGCGGGTGGCAGCATCCCCGCCTGCCGCCGCCAACTGACAGCCGGTATGGCTGCCGCCCATTGGTGCAGAGCAAGAGCCAATGGGCGTGCAGCCCTACTACACATGACAGTCAGATTTGTGAATGATTCATTCACAGAACTGGACATCATACTCTGTTATGGGCTGCCGCCCGTGGCTCTTGCTCTGCATAAAAGACGTGCAACACGCACCAGCTTCGACTGGAGCGATGAAGCGGCAGAGTGGAGTGGGATACTGCCACCACCAGCTGCCGAGGAAGCGAGTGGTAAGAGCTTTAATGAAATGGGATGAGATCAACAACCACCAGAAACCAGAAAATAAAACCGCCAGCGATCGCAGCCCACTAGATCTCAAACGAAAGGAAACCACGATGATGCCCGTGTCAGGCTGGTGGAAAATGGACACTATGCCCGCGATCGGGCTGCAGGGGGCGTCGGTCCCCGATGGCTGCTGCCTGGCAGGGGGCCAGGCGCAAGTCCTCGGGGATCGGCACCTACATGCTAATGGCATGCAAATGGGGCTATAATGACATGCAAATGGCCCCTGTGCCTTGCATGTATTATAGCCCCATTTGCATGTCACCTTTTGAATATCATGGATTTGCGCATGGCGCACTGGTACTTGCGCCACTGCAAGTTGACTGCTCCACTCTGTCAACTTGCGCTTGCGTAAGTTCCACTGCGCCATGCACAGTGGCTGTGGCTGGGGAGTGATATTCAAAGGAGTTGCTCAATAGCGCAACTCCTTTGAATATCGCCCGAGACACACCCCTGCGCATCTATTTTGCGCAGCACAAGGACTTGCGCCTTTGAATGGCGCAGTTTGAATATCCAGCCCATACTGTTTTTTTTTTCTCTGACTGATATTTAATTTGTGTACTTCTATTGCTATTTTGCTTTACTTATCTGATGTATTCTCCCTTATACCCATCCCCGGGTCACACTTGTCCCAATGTAGGGCTATAAGGTCACAGCCAAATTGTTTGACCAGTAGCCTTTGTTAGTGGGTCAAGAGAAGAACTGTCAAGGCTGGGAATTGGACAGCTGAGGCATGTGCTAATATAAGCCAAGCACAAAGCATTTAAAAAAATTGTCTTAATTGTATATTATTAGTATATCAATAAAGTATAAGTACATTTCCACTATATCATGCTATAGTATAAATACTTACTTCTGTCAATATAGTACAAATAGGTATACCGTTGCTACAGCAACACCGGTACACCAAACCCCCCACAGCAAAACCCCCAGCATGCCTATATCGGCAGCAACAGGGGGTTCGCGTTGAGACACTTTAGGGCAATGGGGGTAAATATCTAACTTCACTGTTTGTGCAACATGGCAGTCGATATCTATAGTAGGGGTGGGGGGCATAGCCTCCCGCATGAGGGGCATGGGGGTGCAGCCCTCCAGCATTATATGTTGTGGTGGTGCCAGTCGGTTTGGGGCCGCATTGCAGTCAGAGGTGTCGACAGATTCCTGGCATGGTCAAGGACGTTAATGTTTTTGCTGTTGCACCAGTGTTGTAGATCCATAGAAATACACAATTAGTATATGTATATAGTACAGCGCATTTCCAGTACAACAATACACCAAGCGTGTATTCATAGGATATAATCATGTTGATCTGACTCCCAACTTTCATTTAAAAAAGAAAGCTTCCTAGCACTAATGGTTCAAGCATTAGGCTTTTTTTTTCATTGTTTCTCTGCCTCCAATCAATGGCCATGTAGGACTCCTCAGTTCCATCACTGTCCATTGCACTGATCTGCCACTTTATGCATCACTTACCCAGGACTACACATGGAGGTGGGTGATTGCCATGTCAGTCATGCGTAGATCTATAGAGGTGCAGAACTGGAATGGGGAATATTCCTCTGGTTTTCTCCCTAGGATGTTGTCATGCAGTGATGCACACACATGCTTGTGGTAGCATGCACGTGTGCATGGAATCCAGTGGCACTCCCTTGCCTGCATTTGTGCTCACTTGCAATACCATCTGTCCTCTGCCAGGTGGCAGTCAAACAGTGAGACACAGTGTCCCGTCCTCCCAATCCCCAAGGGAGGAGAGCTGTCCCTGATTGTTCAATCCTCCCTTCCCCTACTGGCCCCCAGTAACCAAAGCTCATTTCTTAACCCGAGCCACAGGTGTCACAAGTGGTAGAGCTACAACTGTGTCAATGGGCCGACTCCATGTTCGGCCTTTAAAGAAATAAATAACAAGGTCTAACTTTGGAACTGTTAGGCCTAGACACTTTAAGATTTTTAAATGCAATCTTGGAGTTAGATTAACACTGCCACATCATATCAATTCAATACATTTTCAGTGTCTCTATTTACTGGAAGGGCACTTTTCAGAAAGACATTTTCTTTGAAAACTCAATTTTCAAAAACTCTTTTTAACATTTTCAGAATTTGGGTTTATGTAGAACCAAAACAAAAAATAATAGCATGATTTTTATTTTAATAATGTGTTGTAAAGTAGTCTAATTGTGTTACATAAAATCCTTATTACCACTTTGGCAACTCCCAAATATTCCCATACTTTTGCAAGCTGTGCCTGTGAAAGCACTGGAAGACAATAATTTGACTTAATATAATTAAAAAATAATTTGACTTGTGAGCTACAGTTTTTGGTTTTTCATGGTTTCATGTCTTATAGTCATCTCTTTATAATTCTTAGCCTGGGCTGTACCCAAGTTCAGAAAGACTGTTTCATGCTACATCCCTCTCACAAACAGTCACACCCAGCAGTCATCACAGCACTGGGTGTTCTGCTGTTTGCTGTTGGCTTGTCCCATTATGTAATGTACGGTGCATAATTCTTGACACAGGCTGTGCCCAATTCTGTGTGTGTATGGGTAAGTATTGTGCAAGCTGCATCAGCAAGGGAAAATCAGTGAAGATTCTATAAGCCTAATGCTACCTTATCATGAGCCTTTGATAATGTTCCCAATTTGATTCCAATACGCCTAGCCTTAGTCATACTACACCTCATCCTTCTTCATCTTGATATTATACAAACAAAGGGATGGTATCCAGCACTCCAGGTCCCAGGTTGGTGCAAACGTTTCCCAGATTATTACCAAATTTACCCACTGGAAAGAACTCGACCGTCAAGCACAATCTTTTCGACTGAATCCTAATCACTCATCAAGACCAAGTGACTGCAGCAGGTATCCAGCTGGTCTTCTGCAGTGAATTCTCCCCCACCTACTGCAACAGGAAATCCAGGAATACAAACCATCCCCAAAAATGATCACAGCTTGGGTCATGCTTCATCCCAGAAGTAGACTCTGCCCAGCATTCTTCAGAGATACAGTTACCAAAAGTTGTGACTTCCATGTCCCTCACACCTATAAGGGTTAAGGATCAGTAATGTTCCTGGATCTCTGTGGAACTCTTTGACCTCTGTGGATGCATAGATGCAGTCTGAACCAAGTCACTCAGCCTGCTTTAGCAAATTATTGCTTATGAGTTCTGGAACAACCCTGTCTCTAACTCCAGGCATTTCTGGGGCTGTGTCAAGAAGATCTTCAGCAGCTCTCATAGTGACACCATTATCCATATCCTGTTCCCCCAAGGTCAACCCCTGGATGAATCATCCACTGTATGTGTAACTGACCTCCATTGTCAACGTACTATGAATTATCCTGTGCTGTGTAAGTAACTTGCATTTTTGTATCAGTCTGAAGCTAGCACTTGTCAATCAATCAATCAAAAACTTTATTTAACCAGGCATAACACCATTGAGCAAGCTCATTTTCAAAGTGGCTCTGGAAAGAACAGGTACATACAATAAAAAGAGTCATACATAACAGAAGAAACATACAAGTAATTTCATCTAACAAGATTCACAGTGGGTATAAACAACAATATGATATAAATGGAATGAGTGTAATGACAGCTAGTGGAATAAAATCCTGCATGTTTGCTGGTGAGCACCATATATAAAGGGATACACAACAGCCCCATTCCAGAGGTCCGACAGCCCCCAGAAGGTACTCAAAGAAGGTAAAATGGAAAATAGAATGACCCTAAAGAGGAGGGATGAAAGAGAGATGTTGGAAAGGGAAAGGAGAAGGAAAAAAGGGTTGAAAAGGGGTAATAGAGTGTAATACTTGTGTATACTGTTGCACTGCACAATTGACTAAGCATGTGTTGTACCCTGTTGTACCAAGGGATACCAAGAAAAATGAGATAATGTGTCTCATGGTTCCATTCTGCTTTCTGTTTGAAGCATGCTCCAGATAAAAGAATAATTCAGACCTCCCAACTGAAAAATTAGGTTAAGGTAGGACTCCACTGAAAACTTGGAAGATGGTGCAAATAAATTGGGGTCACCCTAGTAAAGTAATTATATAACTAGTGCAGTATTTCACTACTGTGTATGCTGTAGATGCAGTATGAGAAAACACTTTCTTCCTTATAGGATAAAGTATAGTTCTACCACCTGGGCCTTACTGCCAGCAGAGATACAACCTTCAATGAGTTTCTTCGACAGATAGAAAATATCACAACTGTTTTGAATTGTAAATTATCATTCTCCTCCTGCATAATATGACAAGAATGACTAAAGAGCGGACTTCCGGTGATGTCACGGAGCTGGTAGCAGCCCAGAGGTTTTGCTCCCAAGCCCAAGGACTTTAAATCCACCATTTCAATTATTTCAATAACGAAAATTTATTCACAATGCCGGGGGGAGGAAGAAAAGATGACAGAGGCCCCAAAAATAAACCCAGAGGGCATCCAAGGTTGAGAGATGGCCATGGATTTGCTCAAGACCCGATGGATCCAAGTGGGTCTCCCTCTCCAGACAGCTCACACCAGGCTGAATGCAATACAGACATATAGAAGACCTGGTGGCTAGCCTGGAAGATGGCGCTCATCAGCTATCCCAAATGAGACTTTACTTGTCCATTCGGTCGACCTGCAGACTAAATCCACCATTTCAATTATTCCAATAGTGAAAATTTATGTCACAATGCTGGGGGAGGAAGAAAAGATGATAGAGGCCCCAAAAATAAACCCAGAGGACTTCCGAGGTTGAGAGATGGCCACGGATTTACTCAAGACCCGATGGATCCAAGTAGGTCTCCCTCTCCAGTCAGCTCACACCAAGCTGAATGCAATACAAACAGAAGTTGAACATCTTTCCCAAAACTGATTTGAAATGCTCTTAAGGGAGATCAAAGAATCCAGGCAGGAGAATAGAAAAGAATTTTGAGCAATTCAAAATAAACTTACTAAACTAGAATCCAGACTTGACCATATGGAAGACCTGGTGGCTAGTGTGGAAGATGGCACCCATCAGCTATCCCAAGTGAGACTTTACTTGTCCATTTAGCTGACCTACAGACTAAATGCCTGGATTTTGAATGCCATTCATGGAGGGACAGTTTACGTTTGTGTGGCCTCCCTGAAGGGCTCGAAATGACTCTGATGGCTGCCTTTATTGAAAACTTGCTGAGGGACATTTTTGAGTTACCAGCTACTTACACCCTGTAGATAGAACGTGCTCACAGATCCTTACAGGCCAAAACAACAGACCAGAAAGCATGCCCCAAGTCGATAGTACTTAAGTTTGGCTCCTACAAAATCAAAGAAGAACTGCTCCATAGAGCCTGGATGAAAAAAGAGTTAACATACTTAAATAATCACCTGTTTATAGACCAGGACTACCTCCCAGAGATTCAGCAAAAATGCTTTGAATATACCCCACTACTGAAGCTTTCAAAAGAGAAAAATATCCATTTCCATACTCCATATCCAGCATGACTGCATTTTCTGGAAGGATGGAATCAAAATGTATCATACCTTCGAGGGAGCCTGCTCTGCACTGAAGGAGAAGGGACTTGCTACATTTGATTTGTTACAGGAATGGAACCAAAAATGCTGACCAATTGACCAAGGATGGCAGCAAATGAGCACCAGGAAGAGACTTGGCAGAGGATTGCTTATGCCCCTCGAGGCAATGACGCGGATCCAAAGTTTGATGCAGAAACAATCTAAATCCATGGCAGATCATACCTGAACATTTATTTTCTGCTGATACTGTAACTTCTTTTCATTTAAAGTATGTGTTTCTATTGGCCATTGGAGCACTCCCAATCTTCCCCACTGGAACAGACATTGTTAAATAAACAAGGCTGGCTTTAGAGGACAGGAAGGGGGGAACTTATATTTCCCTCACTTAAGTTACCATCTCCTAACACTATAGATGCACCTGAACTTTTGGCAGCGATCGATACTTGGCCAGCAGACAAACATTTTCCAGGAACTGGATGTTATCAGTTTATTACTCTTTCTGTCTAGGATATGATTAAAGTTTTTATTTTCTCACACCTTTTGTCCAGGAGGCAATTATTTGTTTTTCTGGGATGCTGAAATAAACTGAAACACTTTTTATAGTTTGTATACCCTGCATGCTAGGCTATGGGTTTTATGGGACTTTATTCTTCATGCAGTCTTTGATTTATAAAGAGAGTGGCTGCTGCAGATGGATGTACTCTGCATTATGTTTAACTGACTTTTAAAGTGTTTATATTTTCAGTCATACTTATACCTTTTATTAGAGGGGTTTCTCTGTTCTGGATTAGGTTATTTTGAGCAATAGTCCATGGGCAGGGGATAGAGTATGATAGGCATGTACTACTTATGTTCTGTGACTTCTACCCAGTGGGTCTTAACACAGTAAGAGCCCCAGAATCACTGGGCTCCAGAAGAGGGTGCCCTCTGTGGGAGACATGCTGTTTCCTCTTCTACTCATTCCTTTGTCTTTTTGGGTGGGCACAGAGGTCATCCTCTTTACATGACCTTCTACCTTGGAAGCGTTTTTCAAAGTGTATATAGTTCAGCCCGGCTGGCTGTGTTGTTCCTTTTTTGTAATGTACAGGGCCACAAGTTACCTCAACCTTTATTAGTTATTATGAAGTCACAAGGTGGACTACTACTTCTAACTACAGAGTTGTTAAGTCTCTCATGTATCCAGAATATATATATGCAATGGGTGTGTCTCCTGTGGCTTAACAATAGCAGATAATGACTATATCATTTGCACAAACAATTTAATATGCATGGCTTGACCAACCCAGTTAAATGGAGCAAAATTCTATCTTGTCTAAAGCACTCCAAAGCTGATATATCATTGCTATGGGAGACACACCTTTCTGCAACTGAACATCAAAAGTTTGGGTATTCACAGGTGGTTACTGCTTCTGACAAGGATGTCAGACAGGCTCCAATTTGATTCATTGGACCAGTTGGTGGACAAGGAGAGCAGGTACGCAGTGCTAAAAGGTAGATTACATGGTACCCTGGTCACTATAGTGTCAGCTTACTTTCCCCCTGATTCCAACTTTAATGTGTACCGTGTCAGAAACTCGCTCAGCTGGTCAGCCCTCTACCCCCAAAGTGCCAACCTCTGAACGTATGATTTGTGTACAGTGAACAGAACAAGGTAACCCTCTTATCTGTTTTGTGGGTTCAAGTCACCTTAGTCTCAAGCTCTGGAGGAATTCAAACTGATAACCTCTTGTTAGTGTACCCAATTATCAGGCTCAGATAATTCTGTCTTCCGGGGGGCCAGATATCTTTGCCTACAGGCACCCAACCAGGTCTTTCAAATGAACCCTTAGAACTCTATGCAAGACTTTAGAGAACTCTATCCATTTCCCAGTTTGATATATCAATAAGCCCATACACAGTGTTAACTGTAACCTTTAAAAGCTCCACTTAAATAAAAAGAAATGTCAAGGCACTCCAAGCAGTTTCCGTGGTAAAATATAGCTTCACTTTAAAATATCAAAACAGAACAATAAATACAGAACAAATATCCCAAACACATACAATCTTAAAAACAAAGCAGGTTTTTAAAGGTACAAACTAAACAGGTTTTTAAAGGTACAAACTAAGCTCTCTTATCCACATAATACTTCTCTCCTACAGTGCTGATGTTGTCCTTATTCTCTCAGTCAGAAATATTGTCTTGTGTGTCTCTGCCAAGGTTCTTTCAGCAATTAAACACAGTTCTGAGCCAGCCTTCGCTGAGGTAACCAAACTCCGCCTTGGTATAACAAAAATCTATATTTTATCTCACAGGATGTCCAAATAAAATATTTAAAAAAACATAATAGGTGACCTCACTGCCTTTCCTCCCTCAGGTTAGCCAGACCAAACCGGTTTGTGCTGTGCTACACATACATCTCAAACGTTTCTTTGATCTAAGTCACTGTATTCGAGCAAAAGTGTATTTGCCTCTTTAATCCTGTCTGGACCTTGGAATCTACACCTCAAAGGTCTCTCTGATGTAATTCAAGGGTTCCCCGGGAAAGTATATTGGACCTTCCAAATTTGTCTGGGTCCTCCCTGGCTCAGACATCAACATCTCTTCAATGTCCATTCTGGCTTCTCTCTGACACCCCTCCCTCTCAAGTTCTTCCTGACAACTATTGTAAATTAAAGGATTTTCCCTGAGGGAATTATGAATGGCTAATCTTATTTCCTGGGATTAAAGCAAATTGACAAGGTAATTGCACCCCAGATATCTGCAGTTTATTTTTGTCCTGTCCTTTTAACTTATCCCTGGTGGGTCTTGATGTGTCAGTTCCAGTAAGACAGTAGTTTCCTCAAACTGACCTTCCCATCACATATTTTATATATAATAAAAAAACTGATACAGCAATCAGAGCTGGCCATCTACGTCACACTCCTCCCCACCTAGACTGAATTTGGGGGCTCTATCCCCTACATGGGATGAGCTTCCCAAATCAGTTCACTCCTCACAGACCCTAGACAGTCCATCTGAGTTCTAATTCTGGGCTCCAGCCCTATGTATGATTTTCAAATCATACCCTTGTAAAGCAAGACTCCATCTAAAGCAGTTTGCCATTGTTTTTCTCCATCTGCAGCATCCAAACCAGGGGGTTGTGGTCAGTCTGTACCACAGAAGGCTACCCATACAAGTATGGCTCCAATTTCTTTAGGGCCCACACTAGGGCATGACACTCCTTTTCCACCGTGGAGTATGTTTGTTCCCTGGGGAGCAGCTTTAGGCTCAGGTAGGCTATGGGGTGGTCTCTCCCTTCGCTGGATGTCTGGCTCAGTACTGCCCCAATACCCACTTCTGAGGCATCCATCTGAACTATAAAGGTTTTACTATAGTTTGGACTTGTCAAAACAGGAACACTGCACAGTGCCTCCTTTAGTTTGGTAAAAGCTTCCTCACAGGCTGGACCCCAGGTAATTTTCTTGGGCATCTGTTTCTTTGTCAGGTCAGATAGGGGAGCAGCCAGGGCACTGTAATTTGGTACAAATTTTCGATAGTACCCTGCTGTCCTGAGAAAACTCCTGACCTGCTTCTGAGTTTCTGGTCTGGGCCATGCCTGTATTACCTCTATCTTGATTTGGTTAGGCTGGAGCTGTCCCCGGCCTACCACATGCCCGAGGTATGCCACTTCTCCCATGGCCACCTGGCACTTCTCAGCTTTGACAGTGAGCCCGGCCCTCTGTATTCTGCCCAGCACTTCCCTAAGGTGTGACAGGTATTCCTCCCAGCTGGTACTGAAGATGGCAATGTCATCCAGGTATGCCACGGCGTACTCTTCAGCACCATTTAATACCGGGTTCACCAACCTTTGGAAAGTGGCCAGGGCGTTCTTCATTCCAAAAGGCATTACTTTGAACTCAAATAAGTCTATCAGAGTGATGAAGGCCGACCTCTCCCTAGCTCTGTCCATCAACTCTACCTGCCAATACTTCTTTGTCAGGTCAATGGTCGTAGGGTAGGTCGCCCCCCCAACTTGTCCAGGAGTTCATCCATCCAGGGCATCGGGTGGGTGTCTGACTTTGTGACTGCATTCAGTCCATGATAGTCTACACAGAAATGAGTTGAGCCATCTGGCTTGAGTACAAGGACTGGGGGGGAGGCCCAGAGACTGTGGGATCTCTGGATTACCCCTAAATCCAGCATCTCCTCCACTTCCCTCCTAATGTCCTTTTGGACAGCCTCTGACACCCAATATGCTGTCCACTGTATGGGCTTCTGTGTCCCTGTCTCCACATCATGTGTTGCTAAGGGGGTTAGTCCAGGCTTGGCGCTAAACAAGAGGGCAAAGTCTGCTAAAACCTCCCTCACTTTCTGGATCTGGCCTGGGGTCAGCTGGGGAGACAATTTTACTGCCTCCACAGAGGACTCCCACTTACTTTCCTCCAGCAAGTCCAGAAGGGGGTCTCCTCGTCCATCCCCTCCCCATGACTACACACTGTGAACACCATGTCAGCCATATTTGCATATGGCTTCCTCATGTTGACAGGGTTCATCCTTTCTGTCTGTCTATGGTCAGGTAACTCCACAATGTAGTTTACATCATTTACCTTCCTAACCACTCTGTACGGTCCTGCCCACTCAGCTTGCAGCTTGTCTTTCCGGACCGGAATAAGGACCATGACTTCCTGATCCACCATGTATGAGCAAGATCTGGCACTGCGGTCATACCATACCTTTTGTTTCTGTTGGGCAGCTGCCAGGTTGCTCTGGGCTGTCCCCATAAGCTCCTTCAACCTTTCCCTAAACCGTAAGATGTAATCCACAATGGGAGTTCCCTGGGTGGCATGCTTGCCTTCCCAGTCCTCCCGGATCAAGTCTAGGGGGCCCCCGTACCTGGCGTCCATACAAGAGTTTGAAGGGGGAAAATCCTGTCGACTCTTGGGGCACCTCCCTGTATGCGCACAACAGGTGGGGAAGGTATTTCTCCCAGTCCCTCCCATGTTGTTCAGAAAACGCCCGAAGCATTGACTTTAGGGTACCATTGAAGTGTTCCACAAGCCCATTGGCTTGGGGGTGATATGGTGTTATGCATCTCTGCACCACCCCACACTTCTTCCATAAACATTTCATTAGGTCCGACGTGAAGGAACCCCCTCAATCGGTGATTACCTCCTGCGGGAACCCAACACAGGAGAAAATCCCAAACAAGGCATCTGCCACTTTGTCTGTCCTCAGTGAGGAAAGGGTGACTGCCTCTGTGTACCGGGTGGCATAATCCACCACAGTCAGGATGAATCTCTTCCCTGAGGAGCTGGGGGTATTTAAAGGCCCCACAATATCCATTCCCACCCTCTGGAATGGCTTCTTCACTATGGGCAAGTGGATCAGGGTGGCTTGGGTTTTCTTGCCCACCTTCCCTATTTCTTGGCACCAGTGACAAGACCTGCAATACTCCTTCATCAGCTGGGTGAAGTTAGGCCAGTGGAAATTCTGGGCTAACTGCTGCATTGTGCGTGTGATTCCCAGATGACCAGACAAGGGAATATCATTGGAAACCTTGAGCAACTGCTGACAATATCCCTGGGGAATGAGAAGCTGCCTGCCTAGCATCCTTCCCTCTGTCTGTACTGCCTGTGTATAAGTCCATTTTCCCAATAAACCTTATGTCTGCTGTCACCTCCCTGTGCACCATCTGAGTCTGCCCAAGCCCTCAGCTTCTCTAAACTAGGGTCACTCCTCTGAGCAACTGCGAACCCCTCACACCTTTCCAAGGCATGGGACAGGTCCCCTTCAGTCACTAAACTAGGGTCCTTAGCACTAGCGTCAGGGATCTCAGGATCACTGTCAATCCCAACCCTCTGACAAGAGGTCACCCCTCCCTCTTCGAAATAACCCACTGTAGCTATGTGGTTACTTGCTACTGGGTAAATTTCTACCCTTTTTTTATTAGTCTCCCCCTCTGGAGATACAGGCTGGGGAACCAGCCTCTCAGTATCTTCTCCAATGGCTTCAGGGGGGCTCAGGGAACTACAATTTTCCCTGGCTGCTTGACTATGGGTAACTGCACATACCAACCCCTGCTGGAGATTATTACCCAGGATCACATCCACTGCTAATGTGTTAGCTACAGCCACCTGTTGCACAGTTCCCCCATTTCACCCCAGTCCAGGAGAACACTGGCCAGTGGCAATGTTTTATCTTCACCCGCAAAGTCCTGTACAGTCACGTATTTATTGGGTATAAGCTGACCGGGCTGTACCAGATCCCCTTTTACCAATGTCAGGGATGCCCCTGTGTCCCTTAACCCCTGTGTCTGTATGCCGTTTACCATGACTGGTGTATATGTTCCCTCATGTTCACTGGCATGCTTCCAGGGACACACAAACAACCCACTTCCTTTCTGGTACTACTTTGCGTATTATTGCTTGCCCTTCTTGGACACTGTCTGGCAATGTGCCCAGTTTCTTTACATAACCAACAAACATTTCTTACTTCAGAGAAATCTTTTCTTTGAAACCTGGGGCTAACTGCTTTCGGTGGAGGCAGTAAGGGTTTTAGCTGCCCAGAAGGTGCACTTTTCCCTTTCTGTGCTGCCACACTCTCCCCATTCACTCTCAGAGCAGGTCTGCTCTTGGCATAGGAGTCCGAAAGTTCAGTAGCCTCTTGCACTGTTTTTGAATCTCGGTCCTCTAGCCAGGTTTCTAACTCTGCTGGGCATGCCCAGTAAAATTGTTCTAATAAAATCACATTTTCAATTTTATCAACAGTATTTGCCTCAATTCCTTCCCACCAACATTTTAAAAACTGACATTGTGTCATGACTATTTCCTCATAGCTCATATCAGGGCTTCTACTGAGCTTATGGAATTTAGCTCTTTATGTTTCAATAGTTAATTCAAATGTTTTTAACAGTGCAGCTTTTAGCTTTCTGTAATCACTGCTGTCTTCATTGTCCATTTGACCCAATGCATCCCAAGCTTTTCTGGTAAGTAGCGGGGATAGCTGAAAGCTCCAGAACTCTCTAGGAATTTTAGCCTGAATACAAACTTTTTCAAAAGAATTTAAAAAAGCATCCATATCTTCCCCTTCCTTAAATTCAGCTATTAATTTGGAGTTCAATTTGTAACCCAGTCCTGCAGTCCCAGTTAAACCCAAGCCACTTACCTGCCCTGGTGCTGCTGATTGGAGTTGTAGTTTCTCCAGTTGGCGTTGCCACTGGTGTTCCTTTCTCCTCTCCTCTCCTCTGCCTCTCTGCATTCTCACTCTCTCTTCTCCTCTGCCTCTCGCTGGTGCTCACGTTCCTCACGGTCCACCTCCCTCTGTTGTTGCTCTGCCTCCAGTTCCATCCTGTGCAACCCAATTTGCAGTTTGAGTACCTCTGGATTCAGGATACTGGTGACCATCCCCTGCTGCTGTGGCCCTTCACTGACAGTGGCCCTACTGTCCGCCTCATCAGCCCGGAACCCCTCACTGGGCGCTAGCCCTTTCAGACTTGAGGTTTGGTCCCTTTCAATCATGGTCTGTGACTCGCTGCTCTGGGTCTCGGCTACCATCAGGGCCTCTATAAGGTTTTGTTTACTGGCTTTCACCCCAAACAGGACTCCAATCTCCCCGTACAATTGCTTTAAGAAATATACAGTGTGCCTGCTGTAGTCAGAAGCCATTTTCTTCTTCCCTCACTATTAATACTATTCTGACTGGCACGTCAGAAAAAAAAATAAAATGGGTGGGAACTTAACTGTAAGTCAAGGATACAGTTCTGTTTCCTTTTGAAATAAAACATTGCCTTTCTTTTTTTTTTTCAAGTGAGCTAAATGGTCTCAAGCTGACACACTGTACAATGAAGCTTACACCACCAAACTTTTATGCCACCACTGCTAACCAATCTGTTACAAACTCACTCAGCCGGTCAGCCCTCTACTCCCAAAGTGCCAACCTCTGAGTGTATGATGTGTGTACAGTGAACAGAACAAGGTAACCCTCTTGTCTGCTTTGTGGGTCCAAGTCACCTTAGTCTCAAGCTCTGGAGGGATTCAAACTGATAACCTCTTGTTAGCGTACCCAAATATCAGGCTCAGATAATTCTGTCTTCGAGGGGCCAGATATCTTTGCCTACGGGCATCCAACCAGGTCTTTCAAATGAACCCTTAGAACTCTATGTAAGACTTTAGAGAACTCTATCCATTTCCCAGTTTGATATATCAATGAGCTTAAAATACAGGGTCACTTATAACCACTCTAAGATCTACTTAAATAAAAACAAATGTCAAGGCACGCCAAGCAGTTTCTGTGGTAAAATATAGCTTTACTTTAAAATATCAAAACAGAACAATGAATACAGATCAAATATCCCAAACACATACAATCTTAAAAACCAAACAGGTTTTTAAAGGTACAGACTAAGCTCTCTTATCCACATAATACTTCTCTCCTACAGTGCTGATGCTGTCCTTCTTCTCTCAGTCAGAAATATTGTCTTGTGTGTCTCTGTCAAGGTTCTTTCAGCAATTAAACACAGTTCTGAGCCGGCTTTCACTGAGGTCACCAAACTCCGCCTTGGTGTAACAAAAATCTATATTTTATCTCACAGGATGTCCAAATAAAATATTTAAAAAAACATAGTAGGTGACCTCACTGCCTTTCCTCCCTCAGGTTAACCAGACCAAACTGGTTTGTGCTCTGCTACACATACATCTCAAAAGTTTCTTTGATCTAAGTCACTGTATTCAAGCAACAGTATATTTGCCTCTTTAATCCTGTCTGGACCTTGGAATCTACATCTCAAAGGTCTCTCTGATGTAATTCAAGGGTTCCCCCGGAAAGTATATTGGACCTTCCAAATTTGTCTGGGTCCTCCCTGGCTCAGACATCAACCTCTCTTCAATGTCCATTCTGGCTTCTCTCTGACACCCCTCCCTCTCAAGTTCTTCCTGACAACTATTGTAAATCATAGGATTTTCCCTGAGGGAATTATGAATGGCTAATCTTATTTCCTGGGATGAAAGCAAATTGACTAGGTAATTGCACCCCAGATATCTGCAGTTTAGCTATGTCCTGTCCTTTTAACTTATCCCTGGTGGGTCTTGATGTGTCAGTTCCAGTAAGACAGTAGTTTCCTCAAACTGACCTTCCCATCACATATTTTATATGTAGTAAAAAAATTGATACAGCAATCAGAGCTGGCGGTCTTCATCACCTACCGTACCTTTTTTCTGACGTTAGTTCAGTGGGGAGAAGGTCAGGTAATCTGTGGAGGGGATTTTAATTTAGTTTTGGATCCCAGACTTGATAGTACTTCCTAGATCATGAAAAGAGGTTATGAAATTACTGAAGGACTTGGGCTATGTTGACACTTGACATATTTTAAATGGACAGATCAAATACTCAGAATATTCCAGGCTTGATTACCTGTTTATGTCCCAAGAAATCATAAATAATGCTATAAAGACATGGATGGGGAATTTTCTACTTTCTAATCATGCTCCAGTATTTTTGAAGGTTAAAATTGGAGCCTTCAGAAAAAAAATACTTTCTGGAGATGGAATCTATCCCTTTTAAGGGACCAGAAAATTTTATAACAAATCAGAGAAGTAATCCAGCAGGCTATAACAGATAATGATATGGAAGACACCAACCCAGCCATGTTATGAGATACAATTAAAGCTATACTTCTGGGAAAGCTAATTGAAATTTCATCTAGGAAAAAGAAACAGAGGGAAGCCAAATGGGTGGAATTACTGAATCATATAGAAATCTTAGAAAATCAACAAAAACTGAAAATATGTAAAATCAGGGCTAGGGAGTTGGCGACCTTAAAGAAAGAATAAAATAGCCTGCTGGATTACTATGTAGAACAGAAGTTGCTGTTCCTCAGGCAACGATTTTATGATGGGGAGCCTTAAGATTGTTAGCTGGGTGACTGAGAGCACAAAGAGCGAAAGCTTGCATAGTAGGCATCAAAGACTCCATAACCACTTCATTCTCTCACACCAGCCAGCTATTTCTAAAACTTTTAAGGACTTCTATTCCAGATTATACTCGGCTCCCCCATTGGTAACACAAGAAGAAATATTTTCATTTGTACAATCTGTATCTCTACCTACACTGACTAAGTAGCATGCAGAATCCTTAATGTCCTCCATTACCGCTCGAGCGGTAGAGTTGGAAATTGGCGAATTAAAGGTGGGAAAGTGTCTGGGTTCTGATGGTATACCTGGGGAATTTTATTTTTTTTTCAATTTAAAGTTTATTTAGTATTATTCAAATACAGAGAGAGGATCCCCTGTTACATTCATATAACAAGTATACAAAATTTCAGTATAAACTTGGGAAAAGATCCACTCTACCCCTTTTCCTCCCATCCCACCCTCCGTTCACCCAGGGAAAATCTTTCTAGTAACAAAGTCCCTATTACAAGATACAGAACTTCTATGCACTCTGAAGTGAATACAGAGTAACCAGAGGACCCCAGTGTCTGAGAAATTTCTGTGATTGGTATATAAACTAGCAATAGTCTTCTCTAGGTGAAGATTGGCCAACAATTCCTGTAACCATTCACTGTAAGAAATTTCCATCTCATCTTTCCAATGCCACAAAAACAGTCTCTTAACCAACAACGCAATAAGGGTTATGTGATACTTTCTATTGGTAATAGTAACTGAAGAGAGATCTCCCAAAATACAAATTTCCACTGTAAAAAGATCCGATAAACCCAAACGGGGTCAACCTTTTGTTTAATGGTGGCCCAAAGGGGGGCTATCTTGGGGCATTCCCAAAAGATGTGCAGAAGGTTACCCTCACTCTACCGGCACCTGGTACATACAGGCGAGGAGAGCAAGCCTAATTTAGCCATCTTCTGAGGTGAATAATAAAGATTGTGCAGTAGTTTAAATTGTACCAAACAAAGTCTGTCTTGTGTTACAAACTTGTGACAGGTCTTCCATAGAGAGGGCCAATGCAAATCATGTTCAGGAAAAAATGTGGACCAATAAGAGGATGCTCCCAGGCAATCTGGCCATTTCCAATTATACAGTACCTCGTACAATTTGGAAACAGTGTGCGGGAGACCCACTTGGGGGATTAAATCCAACAAGGGTGAACTCGGGGGTGTTAGTGGCGTGTTACAAAAGGATTTTATTATTAGGTGTCATAATTGAAATATTCTAAAGATCACAGAATTCGGAATATGAAATTTGTCAAGGATTTCAGATGAAGTTAACCACTGGCCATACGGTTTCCGGAGGCTAGAGAGGGAACAATCCTCTATCAGGGGGATCCATCTCAATTGTAGTGGCCTACCATCAGTTATAAGATTGGGGTTACCTCACCAAGACTGAGATGGGTCCAAGATATGCTTATACTTTAGGAACGAGCAGAGCTGCGAATGGATACGAGTGGATAATACAACGGCAGTATTTTTAAGAGATGAAGATAGAGACCTTGGGTTAACAAGTAATAACGCAGCAGGGGAGAGCCCATGAGTTTGTATTAAACTCCTCTCTATTTTGAGCCAAATGGGAGTGTAGGACTGCTGCAATTGGAGATGGTCCCCCCTAAGCCATTGCAGGTACTTATTTACATGACTGGCCCAGTAGTAGAGCCCTATATGAGGAAGACGCAATCCCCCTTTCAATTTCAACGTTGAAAGCTTGTCATAAGTTATCCAGGGTTTCTTTTCAGACCAAATGAAGGCTGAGAACATCAGATGTATTTTTTTAAACCGTCTCAATGGTAACCAAGTGTTTGAAAGATTTAATGGGTAGAAAACCCTTGGGAAAACATTCATCTTGATGACATTAATTTTACCCCAAAGAGATAAGGGGAGTAATGCCCATCTCTTGAGATCTTGTCTAATAGTGGATATTAAAGGATCCAAATTTAATTTTGAAAATCTACTCGGCTCCCTGGACAAATACAAGCCCAGATATTTCAATGCATTGGGTTGCCAAGAGAAACCCACTGATGTTGCCGCAGTCTTTAATGCCTTATGATTCAAGGGGGAAACAACCATCTTGTCCTCATTTAATTTACAATTAGACATGGAGCTAAATTCTCTCAGTGCGATAAATAGGGCCGGTTTGGATATGTCGGGTTGAGATAATTGAAGGAGTAGGTCGTCCGCATAGGCCAACACTTTGACAGTTTGTTGCTGGATACTTATGCCCTGGATTTCTGTATTAGCCATGATCCTCTGGATAAACGGTTCCAAATAAATATTAAATAACAGCGGGGATAAAGGACAGCCTTGCCTGGTGCCAGCATGCAACTTAAAGGAATCGGACAAAACTCCATTGCAGACTACCCGTGCAGTGGAAGATTTGTATAGGACCCTTATCCATTTTATAAAAAGAGGAGGGAACCCGAATGCTGTGAGTGACTGAAACAAAAAATTCCAGTCAACCTTATCAAATGCCTTCTTGGCATCCAGGGAGATAAGAACAGCAGGAAAATCAGCATCCCTGGAGGCCGAGAAGACATGCGAAAGGGTTCTAAAGTGATCGACCGCCGATCTACCTTTCATGAAACCTACCTGTTCTGGACCTATAATATCATGCAAGACAAAACTCAAATGGTCCACCAGGAGCTTTGTTAAAATCTTAATGTCCTGGTTGAGGAGGGAGATCGGTCTATAACTCTGGACCCGCTCAGGAGGTTTACCATCCTTCAGTATTAAAGTTATTAAGGCTTCAACAGGGACTCATCTAGAACCTGGCCAGAGAGAACATGCTGGAATAGCGAGAGCAAGCCAGGTGCTAATTAAGATGTGAAGGTTTTATAGAAATTAGCGGAGAATCCATCCGGCCCGGGTGTCTTATCCGAGCGCAGGTCCTGAATAACCCTGAGTATCTCCTCTAAAGTAATGGGGGCAACTAAGGAGGACTTCTGTAGGTCCGAGAGTAGAGATAACATGATTCGTGAGAAATAGGAAAGTAATTGTGAAGCAGAAGGAGGATCCTCCATGGGGCTATACAATTTTGCATAACAAGACCTAAATTCCGAAGTTATATCTGAAGGGGAGGTTATGAGAATATCACTCTGTTGTGAGTGGACTGCAGCTATCAATCTATGGGATTCCAGCTGTTTGAGCTTGAGGGCCAGAAGACGCCCTGCTTTATCACCCTGATCTACCTGATAAGACTGAGTTTTCAAAATAGCAAACTCAGCTTTTTCTCTTAAGATATTCAGGTATGAATCCTTGAGTTTCACTAGGGTTTCTCTGACATGATCAGGGGATTGGGGGTATAGCTCCTGCTCGATGGCCCTAATCTGGGACAGTAAGTTTTTAAGCCGTTCGTCCTGAATTTTTTCCTTTTGGATGCTAAACCGATCAATAAACCTCATAGACAGGCTTTCAGGGAGCACCATTCAATGTCTGGTTTCCCGGTAGAGCCAAAATTAATATCCACAAAAGTGGAAATGTGCTCGGAAATATAAGCTTTATACTCCGGAATCTTTAACAATTGATTGTTAACCTTCCATCTCCTGCCTGAAATGGGAAATATGGATAAAGAAATTGAACAGGCAACTGGTGAATGGTCAGAGAGTAGTCCTGCTAGTATCTCTGAGTTGACTGAGCAGGGATTAAGGACTGGGAGATCAATATGTAATCAATGCGGGAAGAGGAGTGGTATACAGAGGAGGTAAATGTGAACCCTCTATCTGATGGGTGAAGAATGCACCAAATGTCCACTAATCCCGCTCTATCTAACCAATCCCAGAGAGCCAATTGTGCTGGGGAGAGCCCTTTACGGGGCTTACCAGAGCAATCCATTTGAGGATCAATCACCAGATTGAAATCGCCCCCAATTAATTAAGGGATTTGCAAAAATGGGGAGAGGATATTGAGAATGTGTATGAAAAAACTGGGAGTGTCAGTATTAGGACCAAAGACACTGCCCAAGATAACCTCCTTGGTATAGAGTTTACCTTTCACAAACACATAACATCCATCAGGGTCCGCTATGGTTTGAGTGGGAACAAACGGTATAGCCCTGCGCAACAGGATCATAACGCCCCAACTTTGGGTGTTACCTCTGCCACAAAACACTGGCCTATCTGCTGCCTACGGAGCTGCGTAGTCTCAGAGTTCAGTAAATGAGTTTCCTGCAAAAATGCAATGTCTGCGGCGACCAGATTTAGATGCTTAAGAATCTGATATTGTTTAATTTTGCTCCTGGACCCCGGCACATCCCAAGAAATTACCCTCATTGTCCCCGCCATATCGGGAAATAAACAGGTTGAAATATGAGGCAAATAATAGGGAGAGAACCCTGTTCTAAATCCCTGTGTGAACTTACCCACCCACCTCCCCCCCCGAATTCCCACAACATAGCCACATAAACTCTCAACAATCTAAACTTCAAAATCTTCCCCCAGCCCACCCTACCACCCCCCACTTTGCATTTCACCTTTTGCATCATGCCCTATAATTTTTCCCTTCCTGCTCCAGCCACCCTACCAACCGTTAAGTATATAAGGCAATAACCATAACAAGAATCATTAACTGGACTCCAGAAGTAAAATGGTGCAACTGAAGGGATTTGTTGCATTGGAGTAGCTGAGGCAATGAGATCGTTAATCAATAATCAGCCTTGTAAACTGAGACATTCTGTGCCAATCGGCTGGCATATTCTGTGCCAGACCAGCACAATATTATAGACATTAACCTAAAGTAACATCTTAATATTAGATAAATACATAAATTAGTCTGTGCCATATAGATCACAAATGTGACATGCAAGCGTTCTTGATCTCAACAGGAAAGCTGCACCAAGCATCGAAACTTAAAGGCCAGATTATTGGGCCCTTCAAATCTCCACCATACTACCTGTAGAGTGAACAAACTGAAAAGAAAGGATAAGGAAATATGGAAGGACCATATATCAGACTTCCTGACATAATGAAAGCACCTATTCTCTCTGGGCTGCCATTAACTCATGCCTCTTTCGGAAAGAAAAGGCATTTCGCAGTGTCTCTTCACCCCTTTTTTCCCCTCCTGTTATTACAAATAATCAACGCGCATGGCTGGGAAAATTAGGGGATCATTATAATAAACAGAACATGCAAGTCCCAAATCAGATGTCATGATGGGGAGATCGCAAAGCTCTGCAGCGTCGAAGCGAGTAGATGCTTGGGCCGCTCTGTTCCCAGGTCAAAAAATTCCTCTGTGGAAAGAGTCCCCTCTAGTGGTAGTGCTGTTGAAAAGACCTCGAGGAGAAACACCACGCTAAGACATCTATGCAAACAACAAACATCTCACTGGCCGAATGCCATGCTGCTTTACTTGAATCATCTTCCCAGCTCCTTGTAAAGGATGTAAACGTGGTGACCAGATCCCAGAAAGGGGTAGGCACCCACACCAGTAATGCCAGCATGGCATAGAGCCAGACACAGAGCACAAGAGTCCAGGCCCTTCGATTCCACACAAATAAAATTCCGGGCAAAGAAGCATTGCAGGGGAGCATAGATCTGTCCATCAGCATGGCAGCACAAAAGAAATTGTCTTTCTGCTCACAGTGATCACTTCCCTTCAGGAACTCTTGAACAGATCTGGAAAGGAGGTTTTCAGTTGTCCCAAAGCAGATTCTGGATCATCAAAAGTCACCCAGGCATCGGAGATGAGAACCTTTAGCTTGGCCGGATATAACATCCGAAACTTGATGTCAGCCACTATTAATTTTAACCACCGTAGGGTGGAAGGATGTTCTCCTCTGGTGGACTGAGGCAGGTAGATCCTGGGCAATTCTCAAGCGCTTTCCCTCCCACACAATGTCTTGAAGCTCTTTGGTCTTATTGATAAAGTGTTGCTTTTCCCTAAAGTTGAGGAAGCGACAAATGACAGTTCACGGAGGAGCCTCAGGGGGTGGCTTGGGACACAGCACTCTGTGGGCCCTTTCGATAAAGTAATTGGCCCCAAAGGGAGAGGGGCCAGCTAACTTCTCCACAAACTTTTGTATAAATTTAATTGGGTCATGCCCCTCTTCTCCTTCCGGGAGACCCACGATCACTACATTGTTCCTCCTGCTGCACCCCTTGAGATCTTCCACTTTTTGCTCCAATTTAGTGAGGCACTGTCTACAGGAAGTTAGCTCAGCATCTAGCCTGTCTTGCCATTTTTCCCACAAGAAGATTCGCGTTGAGTTATCTGAGACCCCTAGTGCCACCTCGTCCAACTTCTGGGTGAGAGAGGTAAAGCCTGCTGTCAAAGTGTGAAGATCCTCTTTAAAAGGCTTAAATTCCTCTAGGAACCACTGCAGAGTCAGCGGCTCATTATCTGCAGTAGAAAGAGCAGGGCTGGCACTGGTATCCGCTCCCAGGCTGGAACTAGAGGCCTGAGGCTTCTTTGGGGCCTTTTCAGTCGACACCGGTGGAGTGCGCTTCGGTAGGTTTTTCTTAATATTGACCTCCATTCTGCACTCTAAAACACTTTCCCCATGTGCCCTCGCTATTCCAATGCCAAAATGTCACAATTTATACTAACAAAATACCGTAATTCAGAACAATTAAGTAATTTTATGAAGCGGGTGGCTGGAGCTCTACAGGAAAGCTACTACAAGGCACGATGCATCGCCGGAAGTCTACCTGGGGAATTTTATAAAGCACTGAAACCACAACTGATTTCTATACTACAACATGCTTTCTCTTTTGCCCTGAATCCCAAGGGTAGCATACCCCCTTCCTGGAACTACGCTATTATTTCTGTGATCCCGAAGACGAGTAGGGATCCTACCCTCTGTGCATCATACAGGCCTATTTCTGCATTAAATACAGACTATAAAATATTAACATCTCTCTTGGCAACCCATATGAAATACCTTCTTCCAGCATTGATTCATCAGGACCAATGTGGATTTATTCCTGTTTGGCTAGCTCGGGATAACATACAGCGCACAGTCTCTCTTATTGATCATATACGAAAGCAGAAACACCAGGCTGTTTTATTAAGTTTGGATGCTGAAAAAGCATTTGATATGGTGCCATGGTCTTTTTTAAGAGGGGGTTCTTATCAGCTTTGGGTTCCCTACCCAATTTATTGATTTTTTATTTAAACTTTATGATACCCCCCCGAGCCTATCTTAGATCTAATGGTCATATATCACATTGTTTTGCTTTACAGAGGTGCACTAGACAGGACTGTCCCCTCTCCCCATTCATTTTCATGTTATATATTGAGCTCCTTACTCAGAGTATACGTCAGAATGTAGATATTCATGGGATTCAGTTAGTGAGAACCGAACATAAACTGGCTCTATACGTGGATGATGTATTGGTTTATTTGCTGGACCCAGATATTTCCCTTCCAGTCTTATTTCAACATCTACAGGATTTTTCTAAGCTTTCTGGATATACACTAAACACTCAGAAGAATGAGGTTCTAGTCTTTAATTATAATGCTTCAGATCAAATTCGACATGCTTACTTAATGAGGTGGGACCTACAGTGAAGCCCACCAGGATGAAGTGCAGCACTGCAGAATTCTGCAGTAGAGTTACTGCAGCAAATAATGCAGTTTCGAAGGGAGTAAATCCCTTTTGTCACAGAGTAAACCTGTAACACTGCACTTCATCCTGGCAGGTTTCACTGTACCTTCTCTTAAATATTTAGGAATTAAACTTTCCACAGACCCTGCCCAACTTTTCACTTTAAATTATCCCCCCTTGTTAGCTCAACTGAAGCAGGACTTTTGTAGATGGCATCTGATGCCATTAACCATCTTCAATAGGGTACAGGCCTTAAAAATGAATGCATTGCCTAGACTTTTATACTCCTTTCAGTGTGTACCTTGTAGAATTCCAATACAGTTATTAAATAGTTGGCAGAAAACTTTCTTAACCTTTTTTTGGCAGTATAAGGGACCTCAGATTAAGCACCAGTTACTGATTTTACATAAAGGTTGGGGGGTTATTGCTTTTCCACATTTGCCCACCTACTGGTGTTCTATTCAAATGAAGTTGGCACTACTATAGGGCAACCCAAATTATTCCGCCCATTGGAAAATGATGGACCTTACCAGACCACTTCCACTCCCACTGCTGACTGTTCTTTCTTTGCCCACTCAATTAAAGCAGATAATAAAATTGGTTCCAAAGAAATAATGGCAGACATTTTGTAGGGGTGGGGCAGAGGATTGTCTAGTAAAGAGACTGGGATGTATTTTTGGAAATATTGTTGGTTTTCTTAAAATCTTTTGCTTCCCCCCCTCCTAACAGGATGCAGGTAACTCCCCTACAAATGGGGGTTCCCGAAAAGTCTTCCTTGAGCTTGCTTAAATGCTCACTGCCAGGTTAGTGTCCTGCGTTTTAGCAGTTTAAATGTGATTGCCAGAGAGTGCCTGCATAGCCACTGTGTACTGTCTCTTTAAGACCTGCCTGGATCACAATCATAAGTAATCTGAGAGGGAGCTGTGTTGAAAGATGTAACTATTTGCTGAAAATCATTTAGAGTGATAATGATAATGTAGTTTGTCTAACCTGTCTTCTTTGCAGCAAGGAATTTTTTGTTTATGTCCACTATCTTGGTCCTGGACTGCCGAATTGGACCAATCAGTACTGATGGGACCTAAAATGGAGCCGAACCACAGGAGCTGTCTGAAGTCAAAATCTGTAGGAATTGTAGTTTTGGGCTTTTGGCACCTTTTTGCACCTGAAGAGGGAGCCTTTGTTGTGACTGACAGACAGATCAGCCAACTGAACCTTTTGGATTCTAGGGAAAGTCCTAGGCTTGCTGGCAGTTGAGTCAGATCTAAGTTGGGAGCTGAAGAAGCAACAGCTTAAGACAGTCAAGCAGCCATCTGAGTAGTTTTGCACGAGAGAACTGTGGAAAGGCCTGAGTTGTGGCCTGCATATCTGCCTGCTGACCCTGAGAGGGAGAGAAGAAAACTATTTCGGACTAAATCAAAGTTTGTGAGAACAAAGTAAGCCACTGATTTTTTACCAGGCTCATACCTGAAGAAGACCAAAGATTTTGCTGAATGCGATTGGCCTGTCAGGACTTCCAGCTGATTTTGAATCCCCAGTTTGTGCAGAGACTTTGTGATCATGACCGGAGAGCAGTTTGCCTGGTACAGTAGAATTTCCTTGCATGTAAATATGCTGTGAGTTGTTAGTGGGTCGTGATTTGGTTCCCCACTGTGTGAACTGTGTTCTGCTTGCTGGAAGCTGTATCCAGCCCAAAAACGGACTGTATCTGAATTTGTTTCCATTTGCCCGGGGCCTTGCCACACTGGCCCAGCCAGACTACCCACTGCACAGAGAAAGCCATAGATGAGAGATCTGACTGGGGATCAGCCCCCTGCTCCACGCTTGAACAGGAATGGCGTCCTCGGTGATTCGTGTGGGCCCTGCTTCTCCTGGCACTCCAGATTAACCACCTGCTGTCTAGGTTTTTCGTCCAGCCTGTGTCCAGTTTTGGGTATCGTGAGTAATCATTAGGGTAGCTCCCTGCAACAACAACCTAATCTAAAAGTGTGTCATCTGATTGTCTTGTTGTTTTCTTTTCATGAACTGAGCCCTCCGGCTTCGGATTACAAATAGTGTGTGTTGTGCATGTTGTTTTCTTCCATCACAGGGCCCCAACCAGCTGCAACGTTCCTGGCTAGCCCACCATTCTCCATCTGGGTACCCAGAGTGTGTGACTGTTTATGGACCCTGAAGTGCATGTATAACTGTCTGATTGATACAGTCTTTCAGCAAATTAACCTGATTACGCCCCTCCCTTGTTCAAGTCCCTTAAATAAATCAGATCTAACTCTTTTTTGCATTTACCCTGACTGTGGTTCCAGTTTTTGCAAGAGTACTGTACTGCTGTTATTTGCTGTGTATAACCTTGTTTTACAGGGGTTCGCCAGGGCTGGGCCAGAGGAAAGCCCTGTTGGTAAGTGCAAACAGTGTGGGTACTTGTGTGGTGTATCAAGGGTATTGTGAAAGTGATTATTGTGCATTGTTCTGGCCACTAGTAAAGAAAGAGGGGGGGTTACAGTGTCACAGAGGGTTGTGCCCAGGTTAGCTTGACCACTACCAACCCTGACCTCCGGTTGGAGGCACCCATTTCAGAACCCAGGCCCCTTAACCTGCTACTAGCCAAGCAGGCAGGGGTAGTAGCCCTTGGGATAGCGCCACCTAGGGGTTACATTTTGGAGGCTCACTGCTGGGATTTTGTGCCTCCTAGTGGCCAAAAATTATGAATTATTGTTAAAGATTAATGGCTACCCCAGTAGAAATGGCTGCACACCAGTAATGGGGTGGTGTACTGGGCAGGAGATCGACCCCCAAAATGCTCTACTTATACTGGATATTCCCCAGGGTACCAGTAAAGACACTGTAGAGGGAGCACTCTCCAAAGTTGAATGTTTAAAAAACCCTGTGGTGGTGGGTCGACAGGCTGATTTGATCGCCCAAACTTTCATAGCCTTGGTAGATTGTAGTGACCTCGTGGACAGCTCTAAATTGCCACAGACTATTGCCCCAGAAGGGGTCCCAGCTGCCTGGAGAGTGATAACAAAAGACAGTAAAGACCCTAGGGAGGATGAGCTCCCACCATTATCTGAGTCTTTTGAGGAGAAATTTGATAAGTTGTTGCTGGAGGAAGGGAAAACCATAGAGGATTTTAAGAAACTATTCCTGCCAACTGGGGGTGTTCCTTCCCCAACACCCCCTCCCACTCCAGCACCTGTTACTGCCCCGCTTTCTGTGCCCATGCGAATGCTGACCCTATATCTGTATCTGCCATTAGTCATGACTCCTACCAAAGGCTGAGAATCTTCTCGGGCACCCTCCCCTCCCTCCCAGGGGGAGGATGACTGGAAGACCTGGATAGACTATGTTGCCCCGCTAGTACTTGAATGGCAATGCTCAGAAGCAGAGAAACAAAAGAGGTTGAGTGACAGCCTCTGAGGTCCTGCCCTGGCTACCATCCATGCCAAGCAGGCGAGTAACCCCGGAGCAACTGCACAGGACTATCTTGATACCTTGGAGAATGTGTATGGGAGCCCGGATTCAGATGATGATCTATGGTGGAGAGTAAGAAATGCTCAGCAGTACCCAGGGAAGCCATTGTCTGTGTACGTACCTTGGCTTGAAAAGATACAAGAGTGCCTCAGAAAGGGTAGTTTGCCATCAAATGAATTAGATTGAACTAGGCTGGACCAGATCCTTAAGTCTGCTCCATTTTGAGAATTGTTACTACTTCAGTTGCGCCTTGCCACCTGACTGGAATCGCCCCCCTTCTATGACGAGTTAATGAAAGAAATACGGCGGGGGGTTGAGCAAAGGCGACCCCATGGGGGAATTGCACCCATATCTGCTGCTGCTGCTGCGCATGTGACCGTGAGTGATCAGCCAAGTGAGGCTCAGGGGCAAAAGTTGGCATTTAATGAATACTCTGAGAATGCAAAGGACTTCCTGCCCTGGGCCCAGCATTGGAAAGACGAGCTACTAAAGGAAGTCCGAGAGTTGAAGATGGGTGTCTCTGCAAGGGTTTCCCCCATGGAACAAGTTTCTGGTCCCTTTCAGGATGTGACTGCCATGGGGGTTGGGGTGCACCCTCAGGCATCTGCTACTGAAGATGGCTCCAAGGCTGAGATCACCGGATTGACTGCCACTCTAAAGGAACTGTTAAGACACGTTGCACCACTCTCACCGCTGCAAGCAAATACTAGACCCCAATCTCTTACTACTGCTTCAGTTCCTCATATGATGTTCTCTCCCAGGATGACCCAGGAGTCTATCATTTGTCACAACTGTGGAAAGGATGGCCATATGAAAAGAGGATGCCGGTCTCAGTAGGACTTAGAAACAGTAGTAAACAGACTCCAAGAGGAGCTCCAAAAAGCAAATCAATGGCCAAGGGGTGCCAGAAATGACTGTAGTGAGGGTTCAAGAAACCCTAACTCAAATTTATTTGTGGCTAAATTGTTTGTCCAGGCCTCTGCTACTGCCTCTCCAGACTGGTCCAAAATAGTGGGCCCTTCAATGGAGACTACGGTGACTGTGAATTGTATTCATACTTGGGCTGTGCTTGTCAGTGGGTCGCAAGTGACCATTGTATTCCAGGACTGGTATGACAAACACTTATCTGATGTGCCTTTGCAATCCCTGGAAGACCTACATGTGTGAGGCCTGAGCGACAAGTCTTATCCCTACCTAGGGTATGTCTTTTCCTGCAACTGTGACAGGTGTAGAGGAGCGAGTAGAGACATTGGCCCTAGTGTGTCCCCCCACCAGACTGTATGATGGGGTCCCCTTGTTAATTGGGACAAACGCCCATATGTTTGGGAGACTGGCGCAACTCTGTCATGAGAAATAAGGGCGACGGACTTGGAGGGCCCTGAGAATTCCTGCTCTGATCAAGAGGGCCTATGATTTGCAACAGAAACCCGAGGAAGTAGACCAGGATGAACCAGTGAGGATCATGTGGAATAAGGATCCCGATTCAATGGTACTGGCCCCTAACGCACAGTATACCATTCAAGGGGAGGTCCACCTCCAGAAAGATGTCAAGAACAAAATACTGATGCTGGAAGCTCCAGGCAATGGGAAATTGCCAGAAGGATGATTGGTCAAGCCCAGCATCTTGCCTGCTCATGCCCATGCCTATGCATGATGAGTGATGGTCCAGATTCACAATGTGTCCGATTGGGAGAACCGGATGAACAGAGGGTGCACTCTAGCTATGGTACACTGTGCAGACACTGCAGTATTGCCCAGCAACTAGCACCCTTGTGAGAAGGAGAGAGTGACCCCAGACTTGTTTGACTTTGGTGACTCCCCATTGCCATCTGAATGGAAGGCTAGAATTAGCAAGAGACTTGCCCAGAGAGACCAAGTGTTTTTGTTGAAGGAATGGGATGTGGGATGTGTCCAGGGTGTGGAGCATCACATATACTCCTGCACGATGAATGGCCATTTTGAGAGAGGTCCCGATGCCTAGCCCCAGCAGACATAGATGATGTGAGAAGACACCTGCAGGAAATGCTTGCTGCTGGCATGATACAAGAATCCAGGAGCCCATACGCCTCTCCCATTGTGGTTGTGCATAAGAAGAATGGGTCTGTGAGGATGTGTGTTGATTATCGAATCCTGAACCAGTGGGCCATCCCAGACCATTACACTATGCCTCGTATACAAGATGCCCTAGACTGCTTGAATGGGAGCAAATGGTTCTTGGTGTTGGATCTTCACAGTGGATACTACCAGATGCCAATGGCCCCAGAAGACCATGAGAAAACAGCCTTCATCTGTCCATTGGGGTTCTGTGAGTTTCTGAGGATACCACAAGGGATAACGGGGACCCAGGCCAGCTTTCAGCAACTGATGGAATGTGCAGTGGGAGATATGAATTTGCTGGAATGTCTGGTGTACTTGGATGATGTCATTGTGTTTGGGAGAACCTTAGAGGAGCCTGAGAACTGATTGTTTAAAGTCCTAGACTGACTGGGAGACTTCGGCCTCAAGCTGTCTATTGACAAGTGCCAGTTTTTCCAGACCTTCGTGAAGTATGTGTGGCACATAGCATCTACAAAAGGGATAGAGACTGATTCTAGTAAGGTTGAAGCACTGACTACTTGGCCCCAGCCCCATAATCTGAAAGAACTACAACTTTTCCTTGAGTTCTGTGGCTACTACTGCAGGTTCATAAAAGACTATTCAAGGTGATTCACCCACTCTTGAACCTTACCCAGGGTTACCCTTCTACCAATTGTAAATACAAAAAAGGGGCTGTTAAAGAACAGAAAAAGTGTACTTTCACCCAGGTGAACTCTTCGGGCCCCACTGGACACCCGACTGTGAAGCAGCCTTCCATGAGATCATATACCAGCTCACCCACAACCCCATCATTGCCTATGCTGGCCCCAACAAACCCTATGTGCTGCATATGGATGCTAGTCTGCAGGGTCTAGGAGTGGTGCTGTATCAAGACCATAAGGATGGCCTGAGAGCAGTAGCTTTTGCCAGTAGGAGCTTGAACCCATCTGAACGAAACTACCCTGTGCGTAAGTTGGAGTTCCTTGTGGTAAAATATGCCATTGTTGACCAATTTCATGAATACCTCTATGGGGCAAAGATATTGGTGAAGACTGACAATAACCGATTAACCTATGTACAGACTTCAGCTAAGTTAGACACCACTGGGCACTGGTGGCTTTCTGCATTATCAACCTATGATTATGCTGTTGAATACAGACTGGGCCTGAACCATATTGATGCTGACACCCTATCACGAAGGCCCACTTCCAAGAGTGATTGGGTCAGGCTGTCTGAATCTGACATTCGAGCATTGTACCAAAAGTTTGATAGAGATGAACAGATGTCTGCGGACACAGTGGACTGTTTGGTAGATTGCTTGGGCCCTTCTGACACCTGCATACCAGCTGCTTATTGCCACTTCTCTGCTCTAGATATTAGTGCACTACCTCAATTTGACAATGACAGCATTCAGTGGGCTCAATCCCAAGATCATATGAATCAGCCAGCACTTGATGCCCTGCGTGCGGGGAAAGATGTGTCTAAGTTACGTTCCACTGACTTGCAAACTGCTTTATTGTTTAAAGAAGGTCCCAGACTGAAGTTACTCAATCAGTTGTTGTATAGAGAGGCAGTAGATCATAGTGGCAAAGTAGACAAGCAACAATTGGTCCTGCCCACGGCCTTTAAAGATTTGGTACTGAGGTCCCTCCGCAATCACATGGTGCACCTCGATATTGACAGAACCCATGACCTGGTATGGTCTAGCTTCTACTGACCCAAAATGGGGGCCGATGTTGAGCACCATGTAAAGACTTGTAGTCGCTGCCTGGAAAGAAAAGCCCTGCCTCAGAGGGCTGCCCCCTTGTTAATATTACTACCAGCACCCCCATGGAACTAGTCTGCATAGACTTCTTGTGTTCAGAACCTGATCAGTGGAACATTGCCAATGTGTTAGTGGTTACAGATCATTTCACACAGTATGCACAAGCTTTTCCCACCAAAGATCAAAAGGCATCTACCGTGGCCCAGGTGCTAGTGGAAAATTTCTTCATCCGCTATGGTGCCCCCCCAGCGGATCCACTCTGACCAGGGCAGAGAGTTTGAGAGTCAACTAATCAAAGAAATGCTCTCTCTATGGGGGGTGCGAAAGTCAAGAACCACCCCCTATTACCTGTAGGGAGACCCTCAACCAGAATGTTTTAACTGCACCCTTCTAAACATGCTGGGCACCCTCCACCCAAAAGACAAGCATAAATGGAGCCAGCAGATTAGCACCTTGGTGCACGCATACAATTGCATGAAAAATGATGCTACTGGGTTCTCCCCCTACTGCCTCTTGTTCAGGAGAGAGACCCAGTTGCCAGTTGATGTCTGTTTTGAGGTCTCTCCAGATGGGCTCTGAGATGAAAACTGCTTGCAATATGTACAAAAACTGAAAGCTCAATTGAACCATGCTTATCAACTGGCCCAGACAATGGCCACCAAGAGAAATCTAGCCAACAAAGAGAGGCATGATAAAAAAGTAAAGGCTCAAGAGCTTCAACCTGGAGACCGTGTGTTGTTACGCAATTTGGGACTGCGTGGTAAACACAAAATTGCTGATCGGTAGCACCATCTTCCCCACGTAGTAGTTGGAAAGTTGAATGATTTACCTGTGTATGAGGTGCGCCCAGAGAACAACTCCAAAGCTGTCAAGACCATGCACCGTAACCACTTGCTACCTATTGGCCAAGTCATAATTGAGGCTGAACAATCAGAGACTGATTCCCCTGGGCCAGTGACTCGTGCTGCTGCAAGAAAGAGACAGAGTCGACCTACCCCAGTGGTTATAAGTTCAAGGTTTCCCCCGCAGCAGGTTCAGAATGATAGTGACTGTCAGTCCACCTCGGATGAAAGTGAATATGACAATGCCTATTACCCCTCTTATGAATTGAGTTAGCTGTTTCGAGGTAACCCTCTGACTAATTGTGGAGATAAAGCTGGGCCTTCTGGATTGCCTTACCCCCCAGTTTCATCCTTGGAGCCAGTGCTCCCAGAAAGTGAAGTGCAAAGTATCAAGTCTGAAGATGCTGAGTCTCTGTGTATTGTGGAACTGTATGATTTGCCTGAAGGAGGGGCTGATGGTTTGAGTCTTTCTGGTGACATACCAGAATTTGAAGAATACTATGAGAGTGCTGACAACCCCTCTTCAATGCCTCAAAGTTTGATTGTGCCTGAGCCTTTGTAAAATGAGTCAAGTGTTGTAGAAACAGAGCCTGCAGAGCAAGAAGCCTACAGTGCCCCAAGTTTGGATGTTCCCATGCAGGCAGAGGCACCCCTCACAAGTTACAGAGTCCCCAGACCAGTGCTGAGAGTACAGAGACTGTAGTTGTCCCCCTCAGAAAGACTGGCTGAGCTGTCAAGCCAGTAGTATGCTTCAGTTATGATTCTCCTGGGGTGCATGTGGATTTGTCTCTCAATGTGGTCCACAAAGGGGTTTATGTTTCTCAGAGCTCACTGCCTAAACTGAGCCTAAGTGCCAGTTCCAGGTTGATTGTTCTGCCTTCTAGGTATGGTGCCCCTGCCCCATCTAGCCCCAAGTTAGATGATAGGGAAGGGCCCCCTCTTACATTGTTCAATTTACAAGAAGTTATTACATGATTCTGCATAGTAATGTGTACATTACCTGGTGTGAAATATGCATGATGTATTGTCATAATGGATATAATATTGTGAAGTGTAGAGAATATGTATAGTAAAGGTATAAGTTTACATTGACTGATGCATCAGATGTCACTTGCATAGCATACTAATGGTATAAATGTCTCGTATAGTTTGCATTTGCAATATTGTGATGGTACAGACTCAACACAGACACCAAGTTTTCTCCAGGTAGGGAAGGGTGTAACCCCCCTACAAATGGGGGTTCCCAAAAAGTCTTCCTTGAGCTTGCCTAAATGCTCACTGCCAGGTTGGTGTTCTGCATTTTAGCACTTTAAATGTGATTGCCAGAGAGTGCCTGTATAGCCTCTGTTTACTGTCTCTTTAAGAGCTGCCTGGATTGCAGTCATAAGTAATCTGAGAGGGAGCTCTGTTGAAAGATGCAACTATTTGCTGAAGATCATTTAGAGTGATAATGATAATGTAGTTTGTCTAACCTGCCTTCTTTGCAGCAAGGACTGTTTTGTTTATGTCCACTATCTTGGTCCTGGACTGCTGAATTGGACCAATCAGTACTGGTGGGACCTAAAATGGAGCTGGACTACAGGAGCTGTCTGGAGTCAAAATCTGTAGGAATTGTAGTTTGGGGCTTTTGGCACCTTTTTGCACCTGAAGGGGGAGCCTTTGTTGTGACTGACAGATCAGCCAACCGAACCTTTTGGATTCTGGGGAAAGTCCTAGGCTTGCTGGCAGTTGAGTCAGATCTAAGCTGGGAGCTGAAGAAGCAGCAGCTTGAGACAGTCAAGCAGCCGTCTGAGTAGTTTCGCATGGGAGAACAGTGGAAAGGCCTGAGTTGTGGCCTGCATGTCTGCCTGCTTCCCCTGAGAGAGAGAGAAGAGAATTATTTTGGACTAAATCCCAAGTTTGTGAGAACGAAGTAAGCCACTGATTTTTTACCAGGCTCATACCTGAAGAAGACCAAAGATTTTGCTGAATGCAATCGGACTGTCAGGATTTCTGGTTGCTTTTGAATCCCCGGTTTGTGCAGAGACTTTGTGATTGTGACTGGAGAAAGGTTTGCCTGGTACAGTAGAATTTCCTTACATGTAAATGTGCTGTGAGTTGCTGTGGTTTGTGATTTGGTTCCCTACTGTGTGAACTGTGTTCTGCTTGCTGGAAGCTGTATCCAGCCCAAAACGGACTGTATCTGAATTTGTCTCCATTTGGCTGGGGCCTTGCCACACTGGCCCAGCCAGACTACCCACTGCACAGAGAAAGCCATTGACGAGAGACCTGCCTGAAGATCAGCCCCCTGCTCCATGCTTGAACAGGAACGATGCCTTGGTGATTCATGTGGGCCCTGCTTCTCCTGGCACTCCAGATTAACCACCTGTTGTCTCGATTTTCGTCCAGCCTGTGTCCAGTCTTGGGTATAGTGAGTAATCATTAGGGTAGCTCCCTGCAACAACAGCCTAATCTAAAAGTGTGTTATTTGATTGTCTTGTTGTTTTCTTTTCACGAACTGAGCCATCCGGCTCCAGATTACAAATAGTGTGTGTTGTGCATGTTGTTTTCTTCTATCACAGGGCCCCAACCAGCTGCAACATTCCTGGCTAGCCCACTATTCTCCATCTGGGTACCCAGAGTGTGTGACTGTTTATGGACCCTGAAGTGCATGCATAACTGTATGATTGATACAGCCTTTAAGCAAATTAACCTGATTACACCCCTCCCTTGTTCAAGTCCCTTAAATAAATCAGATCTAACTCTTTTTTTGCATTTACCCTGACTGTGGTTCCAGTTTGTGCAAGAGTACTGTACTGCTGTTATTTGCTGTGTATAACCTTGTTTTACAGGAGGTCCCCAGGGCTGGGCCAGAGGAAAGCCCTGGTGGTAAGTGCAAACAGTGTGGGTACTTGTGTGGGTGTATCAGGGGTATTGCGAAAGTGATTATTGTGTATTGTTCCAGCCACTAGTAAGGAAAGAGGTGGGTTACAGTGTCCTGGAGGGCTGTGCCCAGGTTAGCTTGACCACTACCAACCCTGACCTCCGGGTGGAGGCACCCATTTCAGAACTCAGGCCCCTTAACCTGCTACTAGCCAAGCAGGCAGGGGTAGTAGCGCTCGGGATAGCACCACCTAGGGGTTACACATGGTTTGGGGTTCAGTCGATAAAGGGAATTTATGTGCCTTGGCAGATTATGAGAAAGAACTCAGTGATACCCTTTGGTCAAGTTATAGACTGGTTTAGCTGGGAAGAGCTAGACCACTTACGGTATTTCCTAATGAGAGATTATATAAATAAGCAACTCCGATTAGAAGACTCTCAAACATTAATCTTGGAGGAGACGGGGGTCACGTGGTGAGCAGGCAATGGAGTAGATGTCTCTGACAGCGCTCCCGAGCCCCGCTACAAAATTAGCTTAAATTGTGCTCTCCTAGATTCCTCACACAGCCAGAAACTTTTGGAGGGGCACCCGAATTGAAGCTGCTGCATTCGGAGGATCGGTTTGGTTGCCACGTGGTGGAGGGAGCTAAAACCGCGCCGCCTGAGCAGTGGGTAGCAGGTGAGGCCGAGATGGAGCAGGGAAGCCTCGAGCCTCTGGCAGCCAGAACCCCAGCGACCAAGCGGCCTAAGCCCCATTCACCGGACTCGGAGGCTTCGGAGGACTGGAAGGGGGAGGGCCAGAAAGAACACTCAACAGCCGAGGACATCACAGAAATTAAGCAGCTGCTCAAAGGTCTGGTCGCTGACTTTACAGTCCTGAAACCAGCCTTGCAGGTACTTACGCAGTGAGTTGGAGATGTGGAAGCCAGGATGGCATCACAAGAAAGAAAGGCTGGCATTATGGACCAGGAAGTGGTCAGTTTGAAAAGGCAGGTGAAAAAATTGGAAAGCCGGCTGGAAGACCAGAAAGCCGGAGGAACAACCTGAATTGGCAGGGCTTCCTGAGAGATCAGAGGCACAGATTACGTGGTGTTCATGCAGGAACTTCTGATGAAGCTATTTGGGCATACTCCGTTTGGCGATGCATATAATCTTGAGAGGGCTCACCGTGCGTTGAGGAGATCCCCACGGGAGCTAGCCTCGAGTTATAATAATGCGATTTCTGAACTATAAGGAGAAAATCCATATTTTGAATAAGGCTAAAGCTAATAGAAATTTGTATTGGCAAGGGCCTCCCTCTGGTTGTTTCAGGATTTGGTCCCCTCGGTGAGAGAGAAGCAGAAAGTGTACAGTGACATTAAAAAAAAGTTGTATATGGCAGGACTGAAATTCAGGCTTCAATACCCAGCTACCTTGGTGGTAAAACTAGCAAATGGGGATAAAAGGTACCTCACTGCTGAGGAAGCCCTCGAGAGCCTCAGAGTGGAACTGCCAGACTTGTTTAAATCGGGGACTTGAAGGAGAAGAATGGACTGGGAAACTATCAACAAGGCGACGTGAAACGGAACTTAAATAACATTGTGGACATGTGATATTGCTGAGAAGAATTTTATGTTGTTGGGGGTCCCCCTTTTTCTTTCTTTTTCCTTTCTGGACCTTCCCTCTTTCCTTCCCCTCCTTTCCCTCCTCCCCCCTTTTTTTTTTTCTTTTCTCTCTTTGTCGTTCTTTCCCCCTGTATGGAGTTGTAATATTGGCTAACCTGTTGCAGCAGATAACTTTAATGGGAGAGTTGTAGCTATCGGGCACTGGATTTTCCCCTTAAAATGTTAATGAAAGGGATCGACTAGAGATTGGGGGAGGAAAAGATCTTGTAGGGTAATATGGGGACTGGGAGGCGAATGGAGGCATCTCAGAGCTGACTCACACACGTCTCGGGCAGATTATGGAGGCGATGGGAGGATCGGGGTAGTTTTAAGGGCGTTTTCTCGGGAGGAAAAGAGAGAATCCATGACTGGGAACTCAAGAAAAGCAGAGAATATGGGTGAGAGGGTTAAGGGTGAAGATGTAGTAGATGGGATTACTTAAAATTTTATCTTGGAATCTGAAAGGTCTTGAGGTAGGAAGAAAAGGCTGGTTGTACTTAGATATATTGGTCAGATGGGGATACATGTTGCTGTGCTTCAGGAAACCATTTATTGATTGAGGAATTGCATTTGCTTAGGAAAGGTTGGTAGGTACAGTAGTAGGAATCGAAATGAAAGCCTCGGGTGGGGTAGCGATATTAGTCAGGAAAGGATGTCCTTACACAATTGAGTCCACTCAAATCAGAGAGGATGGTAGAGGGTTATATCGATAGGCTCATTTTGGGGCACCCATTGGTTTGTGCTTCTATTTACAGGCCTACACCAGCTAAGACAAATTTTCACCTCATTAGGCGGATATGGCTGCACTTCCACATGGTTCACTTGTCTTGGCAGGAGATTGGAACATATGTGCGGACAACAGGGTCGACAGAAAACCTCCTTCTAATAAAGGGCCTAACCCATCGCAGCTTGCATTATATAGATTTTTGGAAGCTACAGCATTAGTGGACCCATATAGGATTTATAAAGTGGGAGGGAATGAGATGACTTTTTATTCAGGAGTGCACAAGACTTACTCTAGGATTGACTTCTTTTTGGTCAATAGGGAAGTTTTAAAGGGGGTCGTAGGGATTTACACTTATGAGAGAACATTTTCTGATCATTCCCCGATACAAATGGTATGGAGGATGGATCATATACCCCCCAAGCCATATCGGTGGCGTCTAGATGATAGGTTATTAATGATGGACAATTTGGTAACTAGCATGGAGGGTAAACTTAAAGAAATTATTCAAGATCAAATCCCAACCCTTAGGAACAAGAACTTGGCTTGGCCTGCATGCAAAGTGTTGTATGCGGGATGGGCGCAGGAATATTCCGCTAGGTGGAATAAGCTCACCAGGGCTCGGGAGGAATTCATAATGGGGGCCATTAAGTCCCTATCACCTTTAGAAGGGTCCTCTATGGAGACTGACAGGGAGCTTAGAGAGCTGAAAGAGGAATTTAAAGGGATGTGGTATCACAGGGTAGACCGTTGGCTGGAGAGGCTAAATGCTAAATATTTGTTGCAGGGAGATATACCAGGTCAGTTATTGGCTCATCGGATCAAGGAGTGGGAGGCTGAAAGAACGATTGTGGCAGTGCAGTTTGGAGATCAGATGATATCGGAGCCTCAGCAGTTGGCGGACGCCTTTGCGGGCTACTATGCTGCAATATACCAGGCAGGGGCCCCTAAGTCAGCGACAGAGATTAGTGGGTTCTTAGATCAGATACCGCTACCTAGACTTAGTCTAGAACAGGCCAGTGCCCTGGCTGCCCCAATATCAGATCTGGAAATACTAGAGGTCATCAAAGATCTGCCAAATGGGAAAGCACCAGGGCCTGATGGCCTTCCGGCTAAATTCTATAAAGTTCATGCAGAGACAATTATACCCTTATTGAAAGAACTTTTTGTAGCTATTATGAGTGATGGGGTTCCCCATCCCCCACTCTACCAAGCTTATATTGTGTTGATTCCAAAACCACATAAACCCAGGCATTTACCAGGTAGTTATAGGCCCATAGCCTTAATGAACCAAGATATGAAGATACTCACAAAAATTTTGGCCAATAGGGTCTTGAAGGTTGCTCCTTTATTGATTAGCCAAGACCAAGTCGGGTTTATGCCGGGGAGGGGGGCCCAGGATGCTTTGAGGAAACTCCATCATATCCTAGAGAGAGCGGCTGATTCTGAATCTGCTATGGCCTTAATAGCGTTGGATGCTGAGAAGGCTTTCGATCGGGTCTCCCATCAATTTCTATTTCTCACAATGGAGAGAATGGGATTCCCAAAAGAGCTTTTGGTAGGTCTTAGAAATTTGTACAAAGCCCCTACAGCCCGAATATTGTGTAATGGCTATCTCTCTAAGGAGGTTTCTCTCCAGAATGGGACTAGACAGGGCTGTCCCTTGTCACCTATTTTATTTAACATCTACCTCGAGCCTTTGTTGAAATTTTTAGTGATGGATCCAGGAGTACAGGGGATTGAAGTTCTGGGGTTAGAGCTTAAACTATCGATATTTGCCGATGATTTTTGCTGCATTTATCCAATCCAGAAAGCTTTCAGAGGCGTTGGAAATTATTGAGAACTTTTCAAGGGTGTCTAATTATAAACTGAATTTGTCTAAAACTCAGGTCCTCCCACTCGAGTTCATACTCATAGGTGGTTCGATCATTTTCAGCTCAATTGGGCTCCGGACAAAATTAAATATCTGGGGATATGGATTCTGGCCAGATCCGCAGTTGGGGTGGAGGAAAATGTGGACGGTATCGTAGTCAAAATTAAGCAAGATATTGAAAGGTGGAGGAAGCTCCCTCTAGATTTCACTGCCAGAATGGGTCTAATCAAAATGAACCTTCTGCCTCGACTGCTTTACCCGATCTGTCTTTCTCCCTATTGTATCCCCAAGGGCAAGTTTGCTAATATCCAAAGGATTATCCTGGAATTTCTTTGGAGCTCCAAACCTGCTAGGAAAAAACATGTTGTTTTACGCCTCCCTCATCAGGAGGGAGGCATGAAGGTTCCAGATCTGATGTTATATTATCTTGCAGGGCAACTTGGGTATATCGGACGTTGGGCTAGACAGGGGGAAAATGAGGCATACATTCCCAACATGGTTGCAATTGAAAGGCTCGTCCTGGAGGACTTAAAGCTCCCTAAATGCCCTTTTATGTAGACCGGAGACATTGTCGGGTATTAGCATGCAATCTCCGATATATAAATCAGTTAAAGCGTGGTGGGAGTGGTTATCCCCATGGCAAAGGAGAGCACAAAGAGGGGCTAGGGAGCAGCCGATAGTAGGAAACCCTAATTTTCGAGTGGGGAATCGGGTGTTGAGTGGGCAATGGAGGTCATTGCTATTGGATTCTAAAGTGGCGGACTGTATGGATGTAGATGGGGTGCACCTGCCTACGTCATCTCGGGAATGGGATTTTTTTAAAAAGATTCAGTTTACTAAGCTGATGCAAAAGTTTATACGAGAGCGTACAGGGGGGAAAGTAAAGTGTTTACTTGGGAGTACTTAAAGGATTTTTGTCTTTCACATCACCCCTTGTCTAAAGTGTACAAGGTCTTGTTAGATTATGGTAGTAAAGGCCCGAAAATAGGATTATAAATTGGGATAGGGTTTATCCCCTGAAAATTGATTGGATAGAAGTGTGGAAATATATGAAATACCAGCCTATACGCAAGTATACTACTATGCAATTTTTATTTGTTCAAATATCTACTACCCCTGCTAAATTGTGTTCTAGAAACTCAGACAGACAGATCAGTGTTCCGATGTGACATGGATCCTGGAGATCTACTACATGTTTTGTGGTCTTGCCCTCGGATTCAGCCACTATGGCCCAAATTAAAGCAGAAATGGACCCGCATTAAATTATCGGAGTATATCTGCCCTGAAATATGTATACTTGGGGACATGGGTAGAATACCAGCCAACCTTGCTAAGTGCCATGTATCCCTCATATCAGCAGTGGTCAAAGCTTTTGTTCTTAAGCATTGGAAAGATGATAATGCTTATAGTTATGACCATTGGCTGGGGGTCTTTCTGCAGATCTTGGAGAGACTTAAGCAGCATATGTGGGTGGTAGGAAAAAAGGAGATATTTGACAAGAAATGGGGAGCCTTGGTGGCAGTGTACTCATTGCAGTGGAAAGGTCCTCGGGTCCGGATCTGTCTGTCTGAAGAGTAGTATTTGTTGTAGTTAACATAAGACTAACCCTTAAGGGTGTATCGCTGTGCATGACTTGGTGTTTAATTGCTGAGAAGTTCTGTATTTGCTTCTATAAAACTCTCACATTAGGTTGGAGGTTAACTAAATTGGGTAGGCCTTTTCTTGGTCAGGAAGTCGGGATTCTCTCTCTTTCCTAGGGACACAGTTACTCAGGGTCAGAAGTAAATAGCATCCGAACTTGCATGATGGATGTAAGGAAATTTGAGTTAATGAATGGTTTATTTTGTTCAGGGACATTTAAATGTAACTGTGTATGTATATAGTTAGAGGGTTGTACATAGTTTCCACTTCCAGTTTGGGGAGGTGGGCCCGGGGAGATGCCTCGGGATATAAGTGTGTAAGTCTCTGTCTTGGAAATAATGGTATAACTTTAATAAAGAAGGTTGTAAAAAAAAAAAAAAAAATCTTGGAGGAGACTACCTTTAATTCAAATCTGGTCCTCCAGCAGTGGAGAGAAAACTATTTTCCTTTGATACTAGGAGGTAATACTAGGGCAGTCGCATGTTTCAGACATGTTAAAGTCTAAATGGGAGCAAGATTTATACATCAGAATAATAGAAAAGAACTGGCAGAAGACATGGTGGAACACATGGGCCTCAACCACCTCCCCAGTATGGAGGGAATTTGTATGGAAGGTTAGGGTCAGGTTTTTTCTGGTACCAGCCTTTCTTGCTAGGTGGGCTCCTGGTAACCTGCCCACCTGCTGGAGGCAATGTGCTCAAATGGAGGCCACTCATGCACATATTCTTTCCTGGGTACAAAGTTCCGAATATATTGGCATACCATTTCCAACCATATATCCAATATATTTGGTATACCAGAAACCCTATCATCAGAGAATTTATTATTGGGAGTCCCCCTTGGGGATCTGAAGGGACGGGAAACATTCTGTTTATGGGCTATACTCTTAGTGGCAGTGTAAAAGACAGTCACTAAAAAATGGTTACAAGAAGACCCACCTACTATAGAAGGATGGCTTAAGGTGGTATCCTATATTTAAAATTGTGAACGCCTTTCTTTCGACCTGCAACAAAAATCAGCTCTTTATGTGAACCAGTGGACACGTTGGGACTTATATCAAGTGAATATGTAATCTACAAGGATAGCTTTTGAATGAGATTTTCTCTTTAAAGTTGTCAATAGAACTAGGGGGATTATGGACTAACTTAAAGGCCCTGTTTTCTTTTCTTAATTACTTTAAATTTATTTCTTTTTAGCACATACTAAGTACTAGAGGCGAGTCCAGTTGTCTGAACAGGACAAAAACCTATGGCTTTTATATGGTTTTTCTTTTGTCATATGTACTGTATGTTTCTGTACTAATGTTTTAATGTGCTTTTTGATAAAATGATATTTTGTTTTATGTTGTATTCTAAATTTGAATTTGAACTTTTTTGATCTCAATAAAGAAGTATAAAAGAAGAATGACAAAAGAGCATACAGATCAAGTAAAGAAGCAGGAAGAAGAAAGGAATTTGGTTTTATATAGTGACTTTAAACCACACTGTATCCCAAAGCATTTACAAGCTATTAGCAGTTACGGTGGCTGTTAAATGTACATAGAGACATAAAGAGAATGTAAAAAATGGGGGGAGGGAGAGAGGTTTTTATGCAAAGAGAGGAAAAGTGACTTTACAACATAGAAAAGTGATGGAGAGAAAAAGATCTGAGCAGTCCCTTCAGTCTGCCGCAAGATTTCATTCATGGAGGCTCTCTAGTCTCCATCCTGACTCCCAGTCACTCCTTCCCATTCCTCTACATCAACTATGATAACTCCTTTATATGATGGAAACTACACAGTACTTACAATATATGGTGGTGGGGTAGAGTACAGCAGGAGTCCTCGGATCTAACCACAAGGCTACGCTGTCTCAAAATAACTTGCCAGCTATCTCTCAGTTGCTTACACAGTATGTGAACCAGGCCCTCCTCACAGCCTATACTCTTACCTGATACACTTGCTCAAATATTCCTTTTACTACAACATGTGTAATCATGATGTATCTTCATAGTATTTCTGAAGGTTAATAGTTGTCTTTAAATGTTGTAGTCTAACCCATGGACACATAGTAGATACATTGTGTATGTACAGTATGAGGCTCCAAAGCCAGGAGTGACCTGATGTTGCAGGAGGCCTAGACTTAGCAACATGTACATATGTATATGGTAGTTGCTCATAAACTTGTCAACAAAACTTTAAAGAAAGGGAAAACTGGTTTCTCTGGTTTGGGTTGCCAACTGAAAAGTGTAATGCAGGTAGGCAAGCAAGCTGTGGAAAGTGCACCTTTTCCATTGTTTTTGAATAGTTACTAAAAATAGATTTGCTTATCTGTAGTTTGTCTTTCTGTACTGTCCTCCCATTGTAAGTTACTTGAAATTAAAAGCGACAGAGCCTTTAAATATGATAGCTGACCTAATTACAAAGTGCAGCCTATGTGTTCATCTGCTCATTTTATGGTTTTCTTTTATGATTTTGTGCAGAATGACTGATCATAGACTTTTAAAGCAATTTTATTACCCTTTCAAAATGACATAAATGCTGAATAATTCAATAATGCTGGCTATTCAAATACAAGGGATTTTTTTTTCCATTTAGAGTGTGGTTTGTACAAACATGCAAATAAATGGAAAGTGAAGTTTAGATGCATTGTTTTTTTCCAAGCAGGTGATATGGAACAATTTAGCCTTGACTTCAGTTACAGGTAAACTTTGAGGCCATTTATTACCATGTCTGAGTCTGGATAAGATCACACTGGCTTAAACAGCCATCACACTAGCCCAGTTACCTTTGAGATTTAAAGATACCGCCATAAACAAACTTGAACTGCCTGACTGCATTAAACATCATATTGCAATGTAAGAGTAAACAGTCCCTTAGACCCCTGTTCAGGACTTAGAAGGAGGGAAGTACTGTACATGTGACATGCTGTTCATGAAAGCTTTCCCCCTGACACAATGGATTTGGGAAGCCTTATTCAAAATGTTTTGTCTCTCAAAGAATCCATTATAATTCTGAATGTGGGCTTTTGCTTTTTTGTATGAAGACAGGATTGTAATTTTCCACAAATAAAATAGCAGTAGTACCAGTATTAGTAGTTGGTGGTTTTTATTGTTGCTGCCAAAAAGACTGAATTATTATCAAATATTATAGGTAACATTAACCATAATGTACTTGTTACATATTACACAAATGCACAATTGTACAGATTGCACTTTACTCGACATAGTGCACATATTACACCAGTTGCTAACTTATTGTGATTTTGTTCTGTTATACATTTTTTCTAATGCTTGTGATTATTATAGTAATAAATGTTATCACCCTTAAATAGGATATCAATTCACAAATCCATTGATTTCTCTGAAAAAGGAAAGAGGATTATGTTCATTTGAACAAGCTAAAAGACTTCTTTGATATTCAGCAACAAGTTTTTATTTTTTACAATATACAACAGTAAATATTGTTCTCCCTTGCCCCACAGCTCTGTGGTTATTGTTATATAGCATGTGTTCTACAATAAAGACAGGGGGCTCAAATTTTAAATGGTGACAAAGGGCTTAAGTTAAGCCTATGTCCAACCTTTGAATTGATGCAGCTGTGCTAATCCGCTTTGCTGCAACTGCTTCCAGTTTTGGTTGGTTGGTTGCAGTTCCAACAGTTTACCCGATTTATGGCAGCTTACACCAAATTTTTGGCGCAAACACCATAAAACGGATCCTCTGGATTGCTGCAAGCTAGACCTAAAAATGTTGTTCTAACTTACAGCAATTGCTGCGCAGGATCGAAAATCCCAATTGCCGGCCAGAAGAGTACTGGAAGTCCATTGCATCATATCTTTACCACACCTGGAACTTACGATAGTCTCGCAGTTTTGATAATCAAGCCCAGGGAAACCTTTAAAAATACCAATCTGCAGCAAAATGAAACTGTGGCAAACTTTTGCTGCATTTTTATTGTGTGGAGGATCTGGGATTTCAAATGATTTGAAGCCACATTTAGATGGAGTTTTGGTAGTTCCTTCTGTAGTCTGTGCCTGTAATTATCTATTTTTTTTATTATCTCAAATTGGCCATACGCTGGTGAATACTCTAACAAATCTGATACTTAGAAACATAGACTTTGATGGCAGATAAGGACCGCTTGGCCCACTCAGTCTGCCAATTTTCCTACCTATTGGTTAAGCTGCAGATCCTAGTGAACCAACATCCTACTTCTTCCTAACCCCCACTCTAATTGACTTAAATCTGTCCTATGCATTCTTGATTTCCTCCACTGTTTCTGTCCAACACCCTATCTGTGAAAAAATACTTCCTCACATTGCCCCTGAGCCATCCCCCCTCTATCTTTAAATTGTGCCCCCTTGTTCTTGCACATCTCTTTTTCTGAAGGATGTACCCCTCTTGGACTTTGTTGATTTACTTGAGGTACTTGAAAGTTTCTATCATGTCCCCCTCTCCCTCCTTTCCTTGTGGGTATACATATTAAGCTCCTTTAGTCTCTCTTCTTATGGCTTCTGGTGCAGACCCTGCACCATTTTAGTTGCCCTCCTCTGGACTGCCTCTATCCTGTCTATGTCCTGGCAGAGATGAGGTCTCCAGAACTGCATGCAGTATTCCAGATGGGGTCTCACTAACTGTCTGTACAGAGGGATAATAACTTCCTGTTTTCTACTGGTGATGCCTCTCCCTATACATCCTAGTATCCCTCCAGCCCTCCTTACTGCACTCGCACATTGCGTTGCTTCCATTTAGGCCACCTGATATGACTACCCCCAGGTCCCTTGCCATTGTTGTTGTTAGTACCCCCCCCCCATTGTGTATTCTTCCCCTGGATTTTTGTTTTCCAGATGTATTACTTTGCACTTCATTGCATTAAATATAATTTGCCATACTTTTGACCATTCCTTCAACCTTGCCAAGTCCTTTCTCATCCTTTCCACCCCCACTTGTGTATCAACTCTGTGGCAGATCTTTGTGTTGTCTGTAAAGAGGTATACTTTTTCTTCCAGTCCCTCTGCAATGTCACTTATAAAGACATTAAATAGGACTGGTTCCAGTACTGAACCCTGCGCTACCCCACTAGCAACTCCCCTTTCTTTGGAGTGGACTCTATTTACTATTACCCTCTGTGTCCTGTTGTCCAGCCAATATTTTACCAAGGCTACCCCCACAAGACCCACTCCCAGGCTGGCTAACTTGTTATTAATCTTTTGTGTGGAACTGTGGCAGATGTCTTGCTAAAGTCTATGTAGGCTATGTCAACATCCCCACCCTGGTCTACTACTTTGGTCAACCAAAGAAATATATTAGATTCATCTGATATGACCTTCCCACTGTGAATCCATGCTGCCTTGGGTCCTGTGCCTCGCTGGCCTCTAGGTACTCAACAGTTCTTTCTTTCAGAAGTGACTCCATCATTTTCCCTACCACTGAGGTCAAACTAACATGTCTGTAAGTTTCTGTCTCTGCTTTTCTCCCACTTTTGTGAAGTGATTTTTCACAGCCCGCTTTTGGGGAGTTATTTTGCTGAGACACTTCAGGAAGTGTTTGATAACAGATTCCAGGTAACTTCTGTGTTTTGTAACTGGCTTATGTAACTGAGTTTATATAGCTGTGTGCTCTTTCCACTACCTTCAGTTCTAAAGTGACTTTCCACAGTCAGCTTTTGGGGAATTTTTTTGCTGTGTCACTTCAGGAAGTGTTTGTGTTTGGTAACAGATTCCAGGTAATTTCTGTGTTTGGTAACAGGTTTTATGTAATTCTTCTGTAGTTTTCAGAAGAAAGTCTTTTTTTTTACCTGATTTTTTTATGTAGACACAGAGTACCAAAGGAACAACCCCCCACCCTCATTCCCCAACCACCTCCAGGTGATCTAACTTTATAGTGGTAGGTCAATCCACACCTACGTAAAGACACAGGAACAGTTAGGCAGCACAGCAAAAGCAATAGCCTAGCTGGTATATAGGCAGAAGTACAAAGGGGCAACTAGCAACTAGGTCCACAGGGGCACATACAAGAGGAGGAGTGAGAAGCTGTAAGTCACTACAGAAGAAAAGAGACAGGGAGAGAGGGAGAAGGAATAAAAAGGGTTAGCATGCAGAACAGAGAAGAGGGTTAGTAAATAGCAGATAGCAATTAGGAGGCATAAGCAGGCAGAAGAAAGGGTGAGGAGGGTAACAGTCATGATGGGAGTGGTGCAGAGCAGTGGTTGTGGAGGAGCAGTCTTCAGGGAGACATTCTGGAGGCTATGATGCTGCCCTATATGCAGACACCTCTCTGGGCTGAGGGAGGAGGTTGCCTGTCTCTGCACAGAGTTGGCCAGGTTTCAGGTAGCATCCACCCCCACCCAGAGACTATCGGGTCCACAACATGAACCTCATAGGATGCCCAGAAAACATATGACTGGACCACAGTGGGCTCAGGGAGGGTGGGGGGTCAAAAGTACATTCCTAACCAGTCCAGCTGAATAACTTCTACACTATATTGGAAGAACAGGAATACCCCACACTGGTACCTGCAGCTTGGACCAGGGAAGATGGTCAGTACCTCCAAGCTGGAGCCCCAGGGAAGAGGGACAGGGGACCATGGAGGAGGGGGAAGCTTCTCCTAGTGGGACACTCTGTTGTCCAGGGTGTGAAGTTAGGGACATCTTGCAAGGGGGAGAGGGAGGTCAAGTGCATGCCAGGAAATGCTGCATGGAGGGATGGGAAGTGAATCCATAGGATCGCTAGGGTGATAGCCAGGAGGGAGGAGTTGGATATCATTGTCAACCTGGGGACCAATGACCTGGTGGGGAGAAGGGTGGAGTTAGCCTGAGTCCAGGAGGATATCAGGAAGCTGGGGGGGACCTGAAACAGGTAGCATGTTCCGTTTCATTCTCAGAGGTGCAACCTGTCCAAGGCACAGGGGAGGATAGGGCACTCCACATCCAAGCCTTCAACACCTGGTTGAAGGATTGATGTGGAAGGGAAGGATTTGGCTTCATAGGGGACTGGGGCCCCACCTTGGCAGATGTGAGCTTATATAAGGAGGATGGCCTGCATCTGTCCGGAAAGGGGACCTCACTCCTTGGTGAGAAGTTTTAATGCTTCAGCAGAGAGCATTTAAACTGGCCAAGGGGGGAGAGTCAGGAGGGACAGGTGGCTCAGGATCACTTCCCCATAGTAGCATGCAGAAACACAAGTTGACAACAGGAACAACTGAAGTGAGCAGGGAAGAGCAGGCAGGTGAAATGTGTAAAAGGGGGGGATGGGAGGCAGGAGCACATGAACTAGAAAACCGGGGTGGGAGAAACAGGCAACGGAGAGAGAACAAGAACAGAGGGAGGGCATGGTATAAAACATGGAAGGTCCTGCTCACAAATTCCCGCAGCCTGGGAAATAAGGTTCCAGACCTGGAAGCCATGATGATGGATGCATTTCTTGACATAGCAGCAATAACAGAGACATGGTACTCAGGAGAAGAGTACACAATGGGGGGTGAGATACTAACAACAACAAAAATGGAAAGGGACCTGGGGGTAGTCATATCAGATGACCTAAAGGTGGGAAAGCAATGTGAGAGGGCAACAAGGAGGGCTGGGGGGATACTGGGATGCATAGGGAGAGGCATCACCAGTAGAAAACAGGAAGCTATTATCCCTCTGTACAGACAGCTGGTGAGACCCCATCTGGAGTACTGTGTGCAGTTCTGGAGACCCAATCTCTGCAAAGACATAGACAGGATGGAAGCTGTCCAGAGGAGGGCAACTAAAATGGTGCAGGGTCTGCACTGGAAGACATATGAAGAGAGACGAAAGGAGCTTAATATGTATAGCCTCGAGGAAAGTAGGGAGAGGGGGGGACATGATAGAAACTTTCAAGTACCTCAAGGGAATCAACAAAGTCCAAAGAGGTAGCATCTTTCCAAAAAGGGTGTGCAAGAACAAGAGGGCACAATTTGAAGATGGGGGCGGCTCAAGAGGTAATTTAAGGAAATATTTTTCACACAAGGGTTGTGGATGCATAGACGGCCTTCGGAGGAAGGTTGTGGAGTCAAAATCAGTGGTGGAATTCAAGCATGCATGGGACAGTCATAAGGCCATTCTAGGGTGTGGGGGTAGGAAGAAGTAGGCTGCTGGTTAACTAGGATCTGCAGCTTATCCAGTAGGTAGGGAAATGGGCAGACTGAGTGGGCCAGGCGGTCCTTATCTGCCGTCAAATTCTATGTTTCTATGTTTACTCTGCTAATCATGGCTGGGACATCAGTGTACCAGGCTATACACTATTCAGAAGGGACAGGGAAGATAAAATTGGAGGGGGGGGGTAGCCCTGTACATCAGAGAAGGCATAAAGGCTACAGAAGTACAGGGAAGACGAGGGAGGCTGAAGCAATGTGGGTCACTCTTGAACTAGGGAATGGCACAGCAATATGTACTGGGGTGATCTACAGACCTCTGGCACAGAGGCAGGAAGTGGACATGGTACTAATAGAGGAAATTCACGACATGGCGGCTAAAGGTGAAATCCTGCTAATAGGGGATTTCAATATGCTGGATGTAGATTGGAGCACCCAGGCAGCTGCTTCAGCCAGAAGCACAGCTATCCTGGAATCCCTACAGGGGGTTGGACTCAGACAGCTGGTGCAGGAGCCAACCAGAGACAAATCTATTCTGGACCTGGTATGGACCAATGGAAACAAGAGTCGAAGGAGCCCAGGTGGAAGGGCAGCTGGGATCCAGCGACCACCACATGGTGTGGTTTGGCATGGAGACAGGGACTCAATTAAGCCACTCAAGGGAAAAAGTATTAGATTTCAAGAGGGAAGATTTCAGTGAAATGGGTAAATGTTTAAGAGCAGCCCTGTAAAAGGGAGAGATAATGGAGGGAGTGGAAGAACAGTGGGGAAACTAAAAGGAGCCATAGTGGAGATAACTAACCAATGCCTTAGGATAGTGACCACAGGGAAAAGAAGAAATTGACCACTATGGTTCTCTAAAGAGGTAGCAGACAAAGTAAGGGCTAAAAGAGCAAGTTTCAGGAAGTATAAGGGAATCCAAAGGCAGGAGGACAGAGAGGTGCACATTGAATGTCTAAGGGAAGGCTATTAGGAGAACCAAGGCACAGACAGAGGAGGGTTTAGCACGGACTGTGAAAAAAGGGGACTAGACATTCTATAGTAAGTGATAGAAGAAACCGGGGATAGAGGCTCAAAGAGGAGGAGGAAGAGTGTAAGGAGGGGGATCTAGACAAAGGAAAAATACTGAACAAATACTTCTGTTTAGTAGTCACTAAGGAGGAAGAGGGTCAAGGACCACAGTTGGGGAGAAGAAGCAATGGTGGGGGAGAAGTGGATACTAGTCCATTCACAGTAGAGAAAGTTCTGGAGGAACTCACAAAGCTGAAGGTGGATAAAGCCATGGGGCCAGACCACATACACCCGAGGATATTAGGGAGCTGAAAAGGGAACTAGCAGCGCCTCTGGCCACCCAGTACATACAGTCACTCAACACAGGCATGGTTCCAGAGGACTGTAGGAGGGTGCATGTAGTCGCACTGCACAAAAGTGGCAGTAGGGAGGAAGGGGGGAACTACAGGCCAGTCAGCCTCACCTCAGTGGTGGGGAAGATCATGGAGAAACTGCTAAAAGAAAGGATAGTGGCACACCTGGAATCTAATGGTGCCCATAATCTGAGGCAACACAGATTCACAGCAGTAAGGTCTTGTTAAGCAAATCTGATAGATTTTTTTGATTGGGTGACTAAGGAAGTGAATCAGAGAGGGGCAGTAGGCATTGTCTACCTAGATTTCAGCAAAGCCTTTGATACTGTCCCACACAGAAAGCTGGTTAACAAGATGAGTAATCTGGGCATGGGACATAAGGTGACACATTGGGTTAGAAACTGTCTGACGGACAGAAGACAGAGGTTGGTGGTAAATCTGATCCAATCTTGGGAGAGATAGGTGACCAGCGAAGTACCACAGGGATTAGTACTGGGACCAGTCCTGTTCAATGCCTTCATTATTGACATTGCAGAGGGTCTAGAAGGAAAGGTCTGCCTATTATCAGATGACCCCAAGATCTGTAACAGAGTGGATACTCCAGAAGGGGTGCAGAAAATGAAGAGGAACCTGGAGAAGCTTGAAAGATGGTCAGAGGTGTGGCAACTGAGATTCAATCCAAAAAAGTGTAAGATAATCCACCTGGGTAGGGGGAACCCTGGGGAGAGCTACAGAATGGGGGTGCTGACTGTGCTGACTGTCACCAAAGAGGAAAGGGACCTAAGGGTTATTATATCTGATGATCTTAAGGTATCAAAGCACTCTGCAAAGGCTACAGGGAGGACCAGTGGCATGCTGGGGTGCATAGGCAGAGGCATTACTAGCAGGGGACAGGAGGTGTTGATGCCATTGTATAAAACACTGGTAAGGCCTCACCTGAAGTACTGCATGCAGCACTGGAGACCACACATGCGTACGTAAATAGACAGGGTAGAGGCTATCCAAAGAAGGGGGACAAAGATGGTGCATGGCTTGCATCACAAAACATATAAGGAGAGACTAAGTCCTCAATATATAACCACTGGAGGAGAGGAGATAAAGGGGGGACATGATAGAAACTTTCAAGTTCCTCAAGGGCATAAACAATGTGCAGGTAGGGGATCTTTGCCAATGTAGAAAAGATATCAGAATGAGGGGACACAATATGAAATTGGAGTGGGGTAGATTAAGAGGTTACGAGAGGAAGATGTTATACACAGAGAGGGTGGTGGATGCTTGGAATAGTCTGCCACAAGAGGTGGTGGGGGCAAGCACAATGGAGGGGTTTAAACATGCCTGGGACAGGTGCAAGGGAACATTGGGTGGGGAGGGAGTGATGAAAAGTCATTGATCACTTAGGGTCAGTGACTGCATACAAGTTTAGGGCTTCTGGCAGACTAGATGGGCCTAGCGGTCCTTATCTGCCAACAGTTTCTATGTATCTATGTATCGACCCTCCTCCAGTCCTCAGGTACCACACTATCCTCCCATGATTTGTTAAAAAAGGTAGTCAGTGGTGTCACTAGTTTTCTCCTTAGTTCTTTTAGAATTCTGGGGTGAATCCCACCAGGTCCCATCGCTTTGTCCACCTTCAGTTTCAGGAGTTCTTTTAGAAAACGTTCTTCTGTGAAAGGACTGGCATTGAACCCCCTATCCAGAGTGCTTCTATTGATTGGATTAGGTACCTCCCCCTCCTCCTATTTTGTGAATACTGAACAGAAGTATTCATTCAGTATCCCTGCTTTTTCACTGTCACCCTCTGCCCACCCCCTTCCCTTTATTAAGCCTAATTATCCCTCCCTTGGTCTTTCTTCACTCCCTAATGTACCTGTAAAATGTTTTATCTCCCTTCTTAACTGAGTTGGCTATCCTGCTTCCTTCTGCTTTAATTGGCAGAGATCTCGGTCCTTCTCTTTCTGTGTTTCCTTATACTTCCTGAATGCTACGTTTTTCTCCCTAACCTTCCCCGCACCTCTTTTGAGAACCATAGTGTTTTTTTTTCCCTTTGTTTTGATTTGTTTATTTGCTTCACACAAAGGCTTGTTGTCTCTGTGATGTCAGTTTTGATATTTCCCTATTGTTCCTCCTACCCTCCTTCTTGTCCGTTTGCTATTGTTTTTCTGAGGCACTCTCCCATTTTGACAAATTCAGACCTTCTGAAGTCCAGTACTCTCACATTTGTATGGATTAGCTCTATGGCTGTCTTTATTGTGAATCACACTGTTTGATGGTCACTAATTCATAGATGGCTACCCACTTCGAAATCTGAGATCCTCTCTCCATCCCCGTTTGAGAGTACCAGGTCTAGGATTGCTCTCTCCCGAGTGGGTTCCAACTCTAACTGTCTGAGGCATGCCCCCTGTAGGGCATCAAGAATGACCCTACTCTTGGATGTGGCTGCAGCAAAGGTGCTCCAGTAAACACCTGGCATATTCAGGTCCCCCATCAACAATATCGCCCCTTTTTCTTCCATCCTAAGGATACCTTCTGTCATTTCCTTGTCCATTTCCTCCCCCTAAGATGTGGTCTGTATACAACCCCGTGCGGATTGTGGTGCCATTTCCTGTCTCTAGGGTGACCCACAGTGCCTCCTCTCCTCCCTATTTACCCTTTAGTTCTGTTGCTTTGATCCCTTCCCTTCAGTAGAGAGCTGCTCCTCTGTGACAGGGAGATCCTGCCACTCTTGAGGACTGACCTTTTCTTAAATCTGTTGCAACAGTTCTTCTGTTTCTTAACCTAATCTATCCTTTACAATTTCTAGTCCATGAGGTTGGTCACCTATGGGCACCCCCTCCCCTTTCTTGACTATGCTATAGTGTCCTCTTTAATTTTCCTTTTCCCTCTTAGGTCCTTGTACAGGAAGGGTTATGATGGTGACCTCTGAGCTGATGTAAAACAACAGGCTTCTCATTGTTGGATTTAGTATGCAATAGCACTATGTCATAAAACTCCTTGATGTATATACCTTATGCCTATGAAACCTGTAAATGTTGAAAATACCATGGCACTAGATGCTTTTAATAAAGGTAAAAAAGTACTAGGTGACTATTATAGAAATTAAGTTACGGGGTAGAGATATCAGAAACCCCTCTGTTATGTTGTTAAATACATGTAGATAGTTTGAGATGCCCTTTTTGGTACCATGCATTCCTACTGTAAACTGAGCCAGTCTGAAATTTCATTGTGATTTGCATATGCATCCCAAGGTGCTTTGCATCATAGATGTATGTGTGATGTTGTGTTTCCTTGAAACTTGGCTTTTTTGTCAGTGCCCTTTGGGTAACCCTTGCTTCAGTGCTTCTGTACTCAGGTTCTTTGTCTTTAGCTTGTTATGTTGTTTTTTTTTTTTTATTTGAGCCCTCCACCACTACCCAAACAAACAAGGCCCACATAGGGGAAGCTGAATCTCAACTGAAAAGTTATATCATTAGATCAGTGGGTAAGTAAGTGCTGACTAAATACAGAGGAAGGATATGTATAGTCTGTTGCTGCAACTGATGTATTGAAGAAGGGATATGCCACTGCTGAAGGTTATCTCCTATATTTTGAATAAACATCACACAGAAATTGTGTGTTGAACCTGAAGTTCGGTGTTTGGTCCATATGTTATGCCACAGCCCCTCCACAGACTTGGTGTCAGTAGTGGGATAACTTGCTGTAAATGTCTGGATTGGCTGAAGAGAGATGTTTTTCTGGTGGATGTCACCCAGATATCCCAGGTGGACTGATGCACCAGGGAGTTGCCAGAGGAGAACCCAGAGAAGAAAGTCCATGGAGTTCTGACCAGAACCATGGCTGACTGACTGAGAGAGAAACTGCTGCCTGGACTTAACCTGGGAGCTCGGAGGAAGGCAAAGCCTGAAGACAGTGAAGAGATTCAAGGGGATGAGGAAGAAGTGAGAGAATTACCTCCTCTTGAAGACATTTCACCTGAGGACATAGGTTAGTTGTTGAAATGGCTCTGCTTAAAACAGGTGCAGATGGAAAGAGATGGAGACATTGAGGGGAGAGATAGACATTGAGCAGAGAGAAAGTGACATTGAGCAGAGAAGGCAAGATGCCAAATGGGTGGATACTATGAGGGTCTTGCATGCCATTGATGCAGGGCAAACAGAAAGAGCCAGTAGCCCAAAATACATTAAACTGTCTTAACTTTCGGACAGTAATAACATTGAAGCCTAACTCACAACATTTGAGAGGATTACTTGAACATGTGCATGACCAAGGGAACAGTGTGTTGTTTGACTGGCACGGCACCTGACAGGTAGTGCCCAGTTGGTTTATAGCCACACGGACTCCAGAGAGGCAGAAGAGTATGACCGTGTGAAACAGGAGATCCTCAGACACTATGACATAAACATTGAAACCTATCAGCAGAGGTTTAGGTTTCTTAAAATGCAGTCATTGGATACCCCCAAGAGACTTACGCTCATCTCAAGGAGCTCTGCTACAAATGGTTGCAGCCAGATAACAAGAGCAAGGACCAGCTTCTGGAGGCAGTGATTATTGAACAGTTTTTTAAAGTTTTACCCAGGACGTACAACTTTGGGTTCAGGTGCATAAGCCTGATAAAACCATCACGTTGGCGGAAGACTTCCTGGCAGCCCGACCATCCAGAGGGTTCCAAGGGACATCAGCAGCTGTGACCACCAGCAATCCAGTAAGGAACCCTTTTACTTATAAACTGTCAAATCCAGCCTCAGTGAAACAAGACTGGCGAGCAGAGAGAGGAGGGTGAATTCTTGTATCAGAGATTGTATGTCATGGATGCCAAAAGAAGGGACTTTAGGTAAAGGAAAGGTAAAATGTATTTATATAAGGTGCCCTTCCTAAACTCAGGGCGCCTTTACAATACAATAAAATAACAGATTAAAATCAATAAAATTGATAAAAATCAACAGCAATCACTCAATAAAATCCTGAAAATGCTTGGTTAAATAGATAGGTTTTTAAGAATTTTTTTAACTCCTTCCACGGCCAGGCTATCTCGTATCTGGCGAGGTGGAGAATTCCACAGGGTAGGTGCCATAAAGGCAAAAGATCTTCCTCCAGATATTTTCAGGGATACCCTGGCAATCTCTAGCAATCCCTCGCCAGAGGATCGGAGTGAGCGGGAGGAGCAGTAGTAAGACAGGAGTTCTTTCAGGTAATGAAGTCCCAACTCGTGTAGGGCCTTGTAGGTCAGCAATGCGACCTTGAAGATGATCCACCACTGTATAGGCAGCCAGTGCAGTTCACGCAGCACAGGTGTTATATGACTGGACCTAGAAGTTCCAGTCAACAACCTGGCCATCGCGTTCTGCGCTAGAAAACCTGGCTGTCACATTCTGCACTACATTATGTAAGGAACTGTCCTAATATAAAGAAAGAGACAGCTCACATAGCCTTAGTGAACTAGGGTCACTTTATGGCTACTGTGCAGATTGGATTGCAGCAGATGGTGGGACTAATTGATTCAGGGAGCTGCCAGACTCTTATGCGAGCAGATCCGGTGACTGGGAATAATAAAGAGACGGATACAGCAGTCATCTGTGTGCACAGTGATACCCATTGCTACCCTACAGCCACCATACAAATGACTGTTCAAGAAAAGACACATGAGGTAGAAGTGTCTCACTTGACTGTCTCACTTATGATGCCTTATTTTATGCAGATGACCTTGTCCTCTTCACTAGTGACAAGGCTCTTGAGAATATATCCAAGAGTTTATTAGATAACTACTCTGCTGTGCACACCTGGTTCCACTCACATTGCCTAATTGTTAATGCTAAAAAACTAAATCCTTGCTATTTGGATCTAAACCCTTCCTATCTAAGGTCACCAAGGTTGGGTCCACCCTCTCAGTAGTCTCACTGGACAACACTGTACTTGAAAATGTACTACCTTTCAAATATCTGGGAGTTATCCTGGACTCATCCCTCTCCTTTTCCGATCATATCTCCTCTGTTATTCGACGTATTAACCAGAAACTTGGTGCGGCTTATTGAATAAAGTCACTCCTGACCAGGGAAGCCCATTTAGCCGTTGCCCAAGGGAACTTGCTACTCTTGATTGACTACTGCTCACCTATTTATTCACACACATCCTCAGCCTTGCGTGAGTGCCTCTGCTCCACATACAACAACATATGTCATTTCACTCTCCTGGCACCATATTCCACTCACCACTGCCACCTCTAACAGACTCTTGGCTGGCTCCCACTAGACTGCAGATCTGATTATGGACTTGGCTGCCTTCTGGATAGTGCCATCAGTCATGGTGAAGCCTCCCTTATATGTCTCTCCTCAAGACCAGAACCCCCTCAAGGTGTCTGAGTGCATCCTCTGTCCCCCCCCCCCCCAGATATCCCAAAAGTCTCCTCAGCTATGGGTAGCAGAGCATTATCTGTAGCAGCTTCGCTATGTGGAACAGAATCCCCGCACCCATCCGACCTCTGGATTTCCATGCCATTTTCAAGACACATCTCAAATCCTGGCTGCTTGATGAGGCCACATGCCATTGCTAGCTGGGATAACTCCCCCCCCCACCACCACACACACACACACACACACACACACACACACACACTGTTCTGACTTTTCCCTCTTGGGCTTCTTTGGCCTCCCCTGCCCTCTCTCATTTCTTTGGACTCCTGTCTTATATCCCTCATGACCAGCTTCTTGGGCTCTCCCACTTGGCTTGCTTTTTGTTTTATTTTTAATTTTTACATCATGTATTAATTTGCACTGGCCACTTATCCTTAGTAAATAGTTGTATAATAATTGTTGCTTATCATGATGTACTGATTGTTTTTTTCAGCCTCTCGTTAATTTTACTTTCCTATGTCACTTTCTCTGTTCACCAATGATGTCTGTATATTCACATGGCTCGTACTCATTGTATAACTTATCACTACCTCTGCAACTACTGCCCATGTTGTCTGGGTCATACCTGAAAATGGTCCCCTGGATCAGTGCACTTACCCAGTTTCCAAAGACTTGAATAAATAAATTAATTAATAAATAAGTGGGGTTGGTACCTCATCTATCCGAGCCAGTTGTTATTATCAGGCATGACCACCCAGACTTTGCTTCAGTTATACATTGTCATGCCGCCCAGGACTCTGCTATAGTTGGTGTAACCACCAGAGCTCAAGTGAAGAAAGGACATTTACCATCTGTGTTCCCATTTGATGATGATGTTTTTGAGGATCCTGGCAAGGACTGTAAAACTGAGGCAGAGAAGAGGAAGCTAAAGAAGGACTGGATTGATACTCATGCTGCTGTACAGGTAAGCATTAAACCATGACGAAGGAGGCTTCTACTGGGGAATTAATGCATGGTTTGGGGGGGGGGTTGTGGCACAAAGCCGAAGGCCGAGTGCCTACAACCACGCATTAATTCCCCAGTAGAAGCCTCCTTCAGAGTGGCTTAATGCACTTATAACATGGCAAGTGCTATTTCTGAGGTACTATTAGAAATAGGTTGAATTTATCAAAAACAATAAGAAATGCACACAACTAACCATTTACCAAGTTCACTGTTTTCAGCATAGCACGTTACAACTATGATATTTATTTATATTGTGATGAAGCAAAACAAAGGTATTACTGTGTAACTGTCACTGGTATAATGCATTGCTGTAGTTTTTTAAGATTTTGATGTGGTACTTTTTTCTGTGCAAGACTTGCAATTATATTGTGGAAGTTTTTGTTGCGCTACTCATTCATGCCACCTTGAATGCTGGGATTGATTTATATAGATTCTGGCATATTCATTACTCCTCAGCTAACTGCTCAGCTACAAGCTCTACACTGTACTTCTCATGATTTCTTTATATATTTAAAAAACTTCTGGGGGACTCCTGCGTGCAACCACTGTTACTGTACCTACGCATCTGGAGTTGGCAACAGTTCCTTGCTCTTCACATGCAGCGCTGGGACTATGTCTAAATAGGAGCTTGCCAACACTCAGTCACAGGAGCATGAATGGGGACACAAGGTATAATTTAATAATGTGCACAATCTTCAGAAACGGTGAGGAATTTTACTGCCTCATTAGAAAGTCAGATTTTGACTGGGTGGATGGGTGTGTGGTACAAAACGGGCATGACATTATTGGTTTTATTTCACGATGTGCATGGCGCTTTACTTGTGGTCATACCTTTCTTGTACCCTATGCCTATCTAGTGCTTTTAGTGTGGTTAGAGGTGGTACTACTATTTGGAGAGGGGATTATATTACTGTTTGGAGCGGGCATTACCAGTGATTAATGCCATGTCCAGCTTTGGTCAGCTGTTGTATTTTGTCCAGTCGTTTTACTGTATTTCAGTACAATAGAAATTGCCATGTTACAACTAGACTTGGGACATACTTTTAAATGTGATATGCAGCATGAGCAAGAAGACCCTTCACTTAATCTTTTTTTTTACAGGTGGGGAAGGGAGTATAAAACAGGGACTACTGTATAGAGAATACACTAACCCCAGAACTGGAGAGGTAGTAGACCAACTAATGGTTCCAGAAAAATTCCACTTCCAAATCATGTATCTGGCATACGACATCCCTTTCGGAAGCCATGCAGGCAGAGATAGCACCCTGAACAGGATATTACCCAGGTTTTATTGGTCCTCTCTCCACGAAAACATAGCTGAGTATTGTAAAGCATGTGCTGAGTGTCAGAAGGTAGCTCAGGCAGGAAAAAGGGATAGAGTACCAGTACAACCCATCCCCATTGTGACTAACCCCTCTGACAGGATAGCCGTGGATGTAGTGGGCCCCCTGGAAAAGAGCTCCAAGGGTAACAGATTTGTACTGGTCATATGTGATTATGCTACCTGCTACCCAGAAGCTATCCCCATGAGAACTGTCACCACCCTGAGGATAGAAGAGGAGCTAACAAAGGTATTTAGCTGCATGGGAATCCCCCAGGAAACACTTACTGATCAAGGGAGTAATTTTAATGCACACCTGCTAAAAGAATTATACCATCTGCTGGGCATGGTAGCAGTGTATACTTCCCCATACCACCCACAGACTGACACCCTCATAGAGAGGATTAATCAGATATTAAAGAGAATGTTGAGAAAGTATGTAAAAGAAGAAGGTAAATATTGGAATAGGTACCTCCCCGATTTACTTTTCACTTACAGATAAATCCCTCATGCATCTACTGGTTTCTTTCCTTTTTATGTTTGCTTGCACGCATGTGCAAGAAACATAGTGCCATTATCGGAGATTTCGGAGGTGTGTCACCTCCTCCTCCAATTCAGTCAGTGTGTTGGCAGGCGCGGCCCCTGGAAGCCAATGCATTCTGGACTTGTCTATGACAGCTCCAAATGGTGTGCGCTACAGTTCAAAGGGGAGCTACGCTGAGTGAGCAGCGATAAGATATCGCTTGCCTCGCGCGCAGCTCCCCTCCCACATGCACGCACACACTGAATAGATGACGGGGTGTCAATCCTCGCCGGCTGTGCTGAGTCCCACCCCAAAGCTCGAAATGCCATGCTGGTGCCCACCCCAGCGTGGTGCAAGTAATGATAGCCGATAGGTGCCTAACTCTGTCGGCTGAATGACCCCCTAACCATCCTTGTGCCATGCTGGAGCCCACCCCAGAGTGGCAAACGTCCCGCCTCGTTTTTTTACCTGTAAAGAAAAACGGTCCCATGTAGTCTCCTGGCCCCTTCCCACACCCGCACCAACCCACTGCGCACCCTGCCTCTCCCATACACCCCCATCACCCCATACTACATCCGACCTCAGCGCGATGATCTTCGGTGGACTAGAACAGGTCTGCACTCTTCAAAGCCGACTGCAAACTGAAGAAATGCGGTAAACTGTATAATGGGCTAGATGGGGGTTCAATTTGTTGCATATCTCAGGCATTTGGGAATTTTTGCCAAATTTTCAGCATGGGATTTTGGGACCCTTCCATGAATGATGTCACTACCATGGCGTTATTCAGGCTCGAAGGGTGATTTCGCAGTCACTGCGCAGTCACTGCACAAAATCACCCTTTGGGGCTGAATAACACCATGACAGTGACATCATTCATGAGAAGGAGTCCCAAAAAACCCATGTTGAAAATTTGGTGCCAAAATTCCAAACAATGACAGTTTTATGAGCGTGCGTTGCGCAGTTCCTACGCAGGCTCGTAAGTTCGCGAATTTTCAATATTTTCACTCCAGATTTTCAACATTGCCATTTTACCATACCTTCTTATGAGCAGTATAGCTGTCATTTTTCACATCTCACCCAAAATGTGTTTCCACCCATGTAGTGCACAATGGCGCAGTCGGTGTGTGAAATCAATGTACAGGACAAATTAAGAAAATCACAGTGACACTGTTCATGAGCAGAGGTCTTAAAATGGCTATGTTGAAAATTTGGTGAAAAAATTCCTAAAAATGACTGTTTTACGGGCGTGCGTTGCGCAGTTCCTACACACGCTTGTAAGGTCGCGAATTTTCAATATTTTCACTCCAGATTTTCAACATTGCCATTTTATCACACCTTCTTATGAGTAGTACAGCTGCCATTTTTCACATCTCACCTAAAACTTGTTTCCGCCCATGTAGCGCACAATGGTGCAGTCGGTGTGCAAAATCAATGTACGGGACAAATTAAGAAAATCACAGTGACACTGTTCATGAGTAGAGGTCTTAAAATGGCTATGTTGAAAATTTGGTGAAAAAATTCCTAAAAATGGCTGTGTTACGATTGTGCGTTGCACAGTTCCTATGCATGCTCGTAAGTTTGCAAATTTAATATTTTCACTCCAGATTTTCAACATTGCCATTTTATTACACTTCCTTATGAACAGTACAGCTGCAATTTTTCATATGTCGCCCAAAATGTGTTTTCACACATGTAGCGGACAATGGTGCTGTTGGTGTGCGAAAGCAATGTTTAGGACAGATTAAGAAAATCACAGTTACACTGTTCATGAGCAGAGGTCTTAAAATGGCTATGTTTGAAATTTGGTGATAAAAGTCCATAAAATGACTGTGTTACGAGTGAGCATTGCGCAGTTTCCACTCACCCTCGTTAGTTCATGACTTTGTCATATTTTCAGTCCAGATTTTCACCAGTGGCATTTTTCACACTTCCTTATGAACAGTACAGCTGTCATTTTCACAACATGGCTGAAGTGTGTTTTCACACTTTCAGCGCGAGATGTGGTCGCTGTGGAAATCATTGTTCGGCACAGATAAAGAAAATCATAGTGACACTGTTCATGATCGGAGGCACCAAAATGCCTGAGTTGACAATCTGCTGTAAAAAATTCCCAACCTAATTATATTACGGGTGTGTGTTGCACAGTTTCTATGTACGCTCGAGACTTCACCATTTTTTTTAATATTTTTACTACAGATTTGCAACATTGCCATTTTTTACACCTCCCCATCAACAGTACAGCTGTCATTTTTTACATCCTGTTCGGAATGTTTTTGCACCTGTGGTGCTAAATGCCGTAGTCACTGTGCATAAGCAGATTTTGGCTAACAAACTGATATTCCCCCTGTTCATGAGGTGGGGTCACAAAAAAAAATGTTGAAAATTTGGAGTGAAAATACCAACGAATGCCTGAGGTATTTGGGTTTCCAACCATTAAGCCCAACCCTGTAGAGAATGACAGGCATCAGGGGTGTGACTTGGGATTCTTGCCTGTGATGCTCATACCATTCCACACCCTACAGTCAGTGACCGGCATCGAGGTATGCCTTGGACTCTTCGGCCCCAAGCTTCACCCCATTCTCCTATATCACACCCATCTCACTTTATTTCCTAATGAAATGGGGTGCGCATAAGGGCCAAAGACCCCAAGGAACACCGTGACACTTGTCAATGTCTGCAGGGTGGGGTGTGGTGAAATGGCGTGGCCGTTATGCCTGACAACCCAAACGCACACCCCAATGCCTGTCACTCTCTGCAGGGTGGTGGTGGGGTTGGCTTCAGTTCAATACTTCACTGCCATTCCTATTACGCAGCTCTGTAACTTCTACACTACCACTGCCAATGCCAGCAAGCAAACATTCGGCATTGACAAATGCTTGTTCATTATTGTATGGGAGGAACCCGAGGGGGCCACTGGATGTGGTTAAAGAACACTGGGAAGAAAGGAAGGTGGTGGGACATTTTAATGTCATAGAGTACATGGCTCAGTTACGCAAACGCCTGGTGAGGTATATTAACTTGGCAAACCAGAGCTTAGAACAGAAGCAAGACTTGCAGAAAGAAAGATACGACCTGGGTTTGAAGATAAAAACATTTCAGTCAGGGAACAAAAGTGTTGTTACTCCTTCCCTCCACAGAGAGCAAACTACTCATGAAATGTCAGTGCACCTTCCCCATTTTGAGGCAGACAGAAGCAGTGAAGTATGAGCTTAGCATGCCAGGAAAGACAGAGACCCACCCAGAACATTTACCATGTGAACCTCCATAGGAAATAGAGGGAGAAGCCTAACCCCTCCCTTTATATCCATTATGAAGTTTGGGAGTCAGAGCTGGAAGTTGCCTATAAAAGGCTAGAGCAGTCAGGACTGTTGGTGGAGGTTCAGAGAAACTCTGAATTGGAGTTTCAGCAACAAAAGATGTGCACAGGGTATTGCAAAAATTTGAGCCACTATTCATAAACATCCTGGGGAGGGGCAAAGGAATTGTGCACACCATAACTGCCACACAAGACAAGCCCATTCACAAAAAAAGCCCTACAGATTGCCCATGAAGGTGAGGGATGAACTGATTCCTCTTGTCCTGGCTGCCACCCCCCCCCCGCCATACCAATTTCCATTTGTTTAGTTGTTAATCTATCTCCGGCACTCCCCGCCCTACGATTTGGGCCCCACATCACTGTCCTTTGTCTCCTGCTGCTTAATTAATCCCTGCCTGTTTCCATTTCCCCCTCTAGATTCTTCATGCCCTGTACGGGTCAGCCATGTCCCCCAAGGCGCGGCTGTGGCTCCTCAAGTTTCCACCCCTGACACCACCGCATGCCGCCTCAGCGCTCCAGCAAGCCGGGTAAGGAAACAGCCTGGGCCGGGGAAGTGGTGATCGGCTGCCATTAGCCGACAGCTCTCCGCTTCTTCACCCGATTGGTCTCCAGCTATGGCCACTGCCTCCTGATTGGACAACTCCCTGTTGCTGCTATCTGGGCTCTGCTCCCATTCAATAGTACTGCAGGCTGCTGAAATTTTACTCCTGCATTCTGACCTCTGCATTTCTGTTTCTGTTTTTATCTCTGCTTCTAAATTTCCTAGTGCCTGCAGTATTAGCCTTAACAGTATTGTTGCTGTCTTGCCTAAATTGTAATGCCAATCCAATTCTCATACAGTCCTAATTAGTAAATTGCTTATTTTTGGGTGCTCTTAAACCAAAACTTAAAGTGTTTAGTGTTTTGTGAAACTGTTTTAAAGTTCTGTCTTCCCTCCTGCTCACTTCTCTCTCCCTGCCTACTTGTATTATTTAATTCCCCTGCCTCCTGTTTCTCACCCCTCTGTTACTCCCACAGCCTACCACCACAACCTGTTGGAGCCAGGATCAGTTAACTGATTCCTCTTGTCCTGGCCGCTGCCCCCCGCCATACCGATTTCCATTTGTTTAGCTGTAAATCTATCTCCGGCACTCCCCGCCCTACAATTTAGGCCCCGCATCACTGTCCTTTGTCTCCCGCTGCTTAATTAATCCCTGCCTGTTTCTGTTTCCCCCTCTAGATTCTTTGTGCCCTGTATGGGCCAGCCGTGTCCCCCGAGGTGTGGCTGTGGCTCCTCAAGCCTCCACCCCTGACACCACCGCATGCCACCTTAGTGCTTCAGCAAGCCGAGTAAGGAAACAGCCTGAGCCGGGGAAGTGGTGATTGGCTGCCATTGACTGACTGCTCTCCGCTCCTTCACCCGATTGGTCTCCAGCTATGGCCACTGCCTCCTGATTGGACAACTCCCTGTTGCTGCTATCTGGGCTCTGCGCCCATTCAATAGCACTGCAGGCTGCCGAAATGTTATGCCTGCCCCCCTTCCCCACCCCCAGCCTTAATTAAATAGACCCCTGCTCCACCCACCTGCCTTCTTGTCCCTCTGTGCCTATTTTCACCTCCTATCCTCTACTTTCACCCACTTGCTGCACCCATCTTCTTGGATTCCATTAGGCAATATGTCTTTGCCTAGTGTACACTTGTTTGCAATGCCCTCCTGTCCCACCCACACTAGCCTCTTTGCACTCACACCCCCCATTATCTCTCGCCTACACCCTGCCTCCCTCCCTAATTATTCCCCCTGACCATGCCTTTCCACAATCTCCTGCTCCTGCCTCCCTTCTCTCTCTTTTTTCTTCCTCCCCTCAGCTATCTTCCTGGTGCCTGCCACCCCAATCTTCCCTACACCTACCACCAACTTGGCTCCCCGGCCCACTTACCTTGCCCTCCCTCGGGGCTTCCCCCCCCCACCAAGGGCTGGCCTTTTGCTGACAAACATAAATCTGGAACCTGGGCAAACCGGCCCTTGCTGTTATTGATTGCACTACACTGGGATCTACGGCATTTGCTCTGGATCTGGCCCTGAAAAATAAGGAGACAAAACCTCACATACTACAATCAACAGCAGATTGCTCTTAAACTCCTGCTCCTCCTCCTATTGATGTCTGGGAGTGTTCACCCGAACCCTGGCCCTGTAACCTCCAACCCAGCCAGCACCTGGAAATCAGTAGGGGGTCTCATCATCTCCATCCTCAACATCTGCAGCCTACTTCCTAAGCTTGCTGTTCTTCAAACTTTTGCCGACCTGCATAACCCTGACCTCATATCTGTCGTTGAAACCTGGCTGACACTCAATACTCCTGACCATGTTATTTCTCTACAAGGCTATAATATCCACAGGCTTGATAGGATGACCAAAAGGGGGGGATGTTCACTTTATATCAAAGACAACATCACTGCGCACCCTGTCACCACTACCCCCTCAGACTCTCCTGTGCAATTCCTGCCCATCAAATTACTCCTTGGTGCCCAAAATAAAGTACTCACTGTGGTCCTTGTCTACATCCCACCTAAAAACCAAGGGTCAGGTCTCCGAGCTGTCATAAACTTTGTTAGTTCCCAACCTACTGGCTCTGAGATCCTCCTTCTTGGTGATTTCAACATCAACTGGCTTGCGCAAGACTTAGGAACCTATAAGGATGCTATCTCTTCAGCTAACCTTACGTAGATGGTTGACTCCCCAACTAGGAAGAATTACAAGTCAGGTACCAGCACTCTCCTGGACTGGGTCCTTACCAGCCACCGGACCCACATCAACAACATCACTGTCCTCCCTGACTCCCTCAGTGACCACTCTCCTGCCATCTGCAACTGGTCAAATAAGTTTTGTAAGCCTCCTCCTTTAACTGTTTCCAACAGAGTCCTACCCCGTGGCAAACTGACCCACTTAAAATCCTGTCTTAGGCAACAAGATTGGTCTCCCATATACAGTGAGCAGGATGTAGACTCAGCCCTTGATCATTTCATCACCACGTTCAATGCTGCCTGTGACGCCCACGCCACAGTAAAAAAGCGCAAAGTCAACACACTATCCAGTCCCTGGCTCACTACTGGGTTACTTGCCCAACTAAAAGCAAGGGACCACCTCTGGGCAGTTGCCAGGGCTACAGGCGCCCAACCGGACATTCAAGCTTACAAACAATCTCGCAACAACTGCACTAAGCAAATACGAATGGCAAAGAGCACCTACTACAAAGAAGCCCTCACCAACACCTGGGGAAATGGGAGAGCCTTTTGGGACAATATAAGGGAGATTACAGGGAAACAGACCAAATCCTCCCCTACCTTACAGACTATTGAAGGTACTACCACCCTTGACCGCTGGTCATAGCAAACGCCTTCAATGCAGCCTTCACTGACCTTAGTGGTGTCTTCCCACCAGATTTGTTTGTTTGTTTCTTTGTTTGTTTACTAATGTTTCAAAAGTTTCATCAGGAAAGACATACTGAGCTGCTAACAACTCATTTTCAGATGCATCCCTGGGGGTAAGGGGATATATGTTGGGTTCTGCTTGCCTGGAATAAGATTTCCATCCCTTAGAACAAGTAACCACCTATATTGTCACAAATCTTACCACCCCTCTAAACCTCAAGGAACCATGTACCCTACCTTTAATATACCAAGTCTTTAATTTATCATTACTCATATGGACAACTGTATTCTCATTATGTTTGCTGTATATTGTTCATTGTCGAAATGTTACCATACCAGTTTGTGCATTGTATTGAATGCTAAGAAACAAACAAAAAAATTAAAAATGAACAGTGCAAACTAGCAGATACGTGGTGAAATATCCATTTATTAGCAACAATGTTGAACAAAAATGTTGGCACTGGGAGGAAACGCTAGTGCTCCACTTTTCAAGAATTTCATCAAGGGGCACCTTACCCAAGCCCTGAGTAACAAAGCACTGAGTGTCCTTCCAGTATACTCTTATTATTTTTCAAGCTACAGTATGTTGCTAAAAATAGGAATTTTACCACACAGCTTCGTGTGTATTCTTTTTTATTTGTTTGTTTCTTTGACTTGCTTGGGTTTGGTCCTTGCTTGCACTGGCAGCTGTCCTGAGTTTGAGAGTGTCCTTTTGTTAAGTTGGTCGGTTCACCCATGTTGGTGCACAAGGAAACTTGGTGGCGTCACTAAGGGTACAGGCAAAAGATCGGCTGGCAGGTGAGTGCCAAGGAACTGGTCACTCGCCAGCAGACTGCACTTGGTGTGTGCATGATTTAACCTCCACACCCCACCTACTATTTTAGAATCACCCCCTGCCTTGTATTAGGGAGGTGGCAGTGATAATTTTGTGAGCCCCCAAAATTGCAATCACCCACACTGTGGGCACCCTCTTTGCTGCGCCCACATTATGGCACCCCACTAACAGTATACGGTCAGAGTTTACACTAGGACCACCAAAAAAACAAGGTGTAATGTCTAACAGAGGGCTATCCCTCACAGCAGATGAACTTTCTGATAACCATTCTAAATAAATAAATAAAAGACTTCAAACTGTCACCTTTTCCTTATACCTCACAGCTTAGCTTTCCTTGTGCAGGAAATGTTTTTCTGCCAAACAACATCTCTTTCACAACCAGCTCGGGTTAGATTTTCATAAACTTAGTTCTACTATAAAACAAAACTGGGCCAACATTTTGGTGCAGTTTCAGTTCATGCCAGAACTGAATTCTGCAACCATTTTGTAACACATTTGGTTGGTAGTTTTTTTTTAAGAAGTCTACTGTCATCACTACTATTTGGCCAAAGCCATTGCAAATGCAGCAGTTCATTGACAAAGGACCCCTTTCTGCAGCAGAAAGTCATAGAAACATAGAATTTGCTGGCAGAGTGGGACCACTTGGCCCACCTAGTCTGCCCATCTTTCCCTTCTTATAGTATCACTGCAGATCATTCTTGATTTCTGGCCCATTCACCAACCCCATCCCTTTCCCTAAGATTCCCTCATGCCAATCACATGCATTCTTGAATCCCACCACTGTCTTCACCCCCATATCAGCTGGAAGACTATTCCAGGAATTCACCACTCTTTCTGTGAAGAAGTACTTCCTCACATTTCTCCTGAATCTACCCCCTTCAGCTTCCTATCATGCTCCTTGTCCTTGAGCACCTTTTTCTGAAAAATAATTCCCTCTTTGTCCCTGTGAGTTATTTAAAGGTCTCTATCATACCCCCCCTTCCAGGGTGTACACATTCAGGTCCTTTAAACTCTCCTTGAAGGGCTTCTGATGCAGACCCTCCACCATTTTAGTTGCCCTCCTGTGGATCGCTTCCACTCTTTCTATGTCCTTTCTGAGATGTGGTCTCCAGAACTAGACACAGTACTCTAAGAAGGGTCTTACCAGCAATCTATATAGAGGCAGCACCACCTTCTTTCTGCTGGTGATACCCCCCATGCATCCCAGCATCCCACTTGCCCTGCCAACTGCCTTGTTGCACTGCTTGGCCACCTTTAGGTCATCCAATGTGATCCCCCCCCCAAGTATCTTTCCTGCATTGTAGTCGTCAGTACCAACCCCGCATTTCGTTACTCCGTTCTTTGGTGTCTATGCCCCCAAGTGCATTATTCTGTACTTTTTTGCATTGACACCCAGATGACAGACCCTTAACCACTTCTCAAGTTCCCTCAGGTCGCTGCTCATCCTTTCTACCACCCCTTGAGTGTCCACCCTATTGCAGAGTTTAGTGTCATCCACAAAGAGGCAGACCTTCCCTTCCAGCTCCTCTGTAATGTCACTTATAAAGACATTAAAGAGGACTGGTCTCAGCACTGATACTTGAGGCACCCCACTGATCACCCTCTCTTCTTCTAATTGAACTCTGTTTACCACCACCCTCTGCCGCCTATCCCTTAACCAATTTCTTACCCAGTTTACTACCTTTGGACCCATTCCTAAGCTACCCAACTTGCTTACTAGTCTCTTATGTGCAAGGCCCCGATTTTTCTACTGCAATTTGGTTCTAAATTCTGCATCAAGTCCCCCTGTTGCCGCAGAACTTCTGCAGCATTACTTTCCTATTTCTGTGGAAATTCTGTGGTGGCAGTTGGGGGCTTCAGTAGTAGTCAACAACCCCCCCCCAAAGCACCCAGGTAGGGGGAACAATTAGTATTTGGGCTGGGACCTACAAATCAGAGAAGGTTGTCAATTAACTCCTGAGTTCTTAGTATCAGAAAGTAAAAAATCCACCCCATTCATCCTAGCCCCATCACCCTCCCCACCCCAGGCTGAGAGTCCCCAGGGCCACCAAAGTTGAATGAGTAATATTTTTAGTGGCTAACACACTGCACAGCTATCCTCATCCTCCTAGTTTTACCACTAGGCCAGAATGCCAAGTTTCTCGTTCCAGTAGTGCTTTGTGTGGCTGTGCTCAAAGCACTTCTGGAACAGGAAACTGGAATATGGGTGCGGTGGTGAAATTATAATGATGAGAATTGCAGCACAGTATGGGACCTGATAAAAAATATTTCTACTTCAAATAAAGGGACTCAAGGAAGTTCTCAGGGTGGAGTAGGGAGAGTGGTGGGAGATTTACCTGTTTTGATTTTTAAGGTAAAGCTCTAGCAGAGAAACTAATTTGCAGGGGCTATATTAAAATGCTTTTCAGATTTTTATTTTTAATTTCACACAATTCCAAAAAGCATTCTGCAGAATTTAATATAAACCACAGAAAAGTTTTCCAGGGTTTATACGATCCATGGAATAATTTTCCTTGGTCAGAATCAATGTAAACTGCAGATTTGTTTTACTCCCAGTTTATACTGACTCTTCATTTTTTTTTTTATTTATTATACTTTGTCTCATCATCCACTAGCCCCCATCAGTCTGAGATACACATGCTCAGCCCCACCACACAGCCCTGAACTTATCTCACTCCCCAAAAAACCTGACTTACCCCCAGGGGTGGGGCTGCTAGGGGACCCCTAACTCTGATGGAGACTGAATGGTAGAATGGTAGAAAAGCCCAGTCAGTGGCACAGGGTCTGCAACGTGGGAGCAGATGTTATTGTGCAGCGACAGAACCTCCACTTTCCCATTTTCTCCCTGGGAAGCATGTAGTGCAGTGACATTGGGGTGGTACACTGAACATCTAACATGCCTCCCAAACACAGTTAGTCCCAGCTGTCGTACCCCAGACTACCATAAGGGGTTACCCAAACACCAGTAACTTTCCAACCCTCCCTCCCTCCCAGAGGAGGAGAGCAGTCCATAAGATGCTTGATCCTTTTCCCCTGGCTAGCCCTCCAACTTCCCAAGCTCATTCCTGAACCCAGAGTATTGGTGTTGTGAGTGGTAGTGGTACTGCTGTACAGGCGGGCCAGTTAAATACTGACTCTTCAGTATAAACTGTGGAATAATAGTCTGCATTTCATGTAAACCATGGAATTATATTCCATAGTCAGTGCTCCCAGATCTACAGGGATTCCTCTATTTCATGGGGTTTGGGGGCTAAAAATGGGGTATGGGAAGGATTTCTTGCTTTTCAATAATCTACGGGAGAAATTGGTGCCATCACAGGGAAATGTTGCTGCCGAGAGTTCCAGATGAGATTTCCACTAGCCTGCCCCTTGATTGTTTCAGAGACCCAGTTATGCTCTGACCATGCACAAACTGTGGTCTTTGACTGGCTATGTACAAATTCTTTGATGCAGTGGCTGGCCCGGGGAATATTTAAAATGGCTATCCAAGCACCGTTTCTTACTTTCCACTTCGTGCCTGATTTTGCTGCCAGAGAGAGAGAAGATTCTGAGGGGTCTCCACTGCTGGGCTCACCACCTGCCACCATGTGTTTCCAGTGTTCTGATCGCACCCTGAGACCAGTGACCTCACAAGCCAAATCTGATCAAGAGAGTCAAGAGAGGAGACCCTGACCTGCCACTGCCCCGCCCCACCAGTTCCAGCTCCGTTTCATCGGACTAGTACCGCAAAAGGAGATGTCTCATTCTTCTCATCCCCGAGATGCCTGTTTTTCACCAGAGGTCAAATCTTTAAAAAATGAAGCCAAGCAAGTATTCCCCCCCCTCCAGAGACCAGCGGCTCCATGTCTTTTTAGTTGGCCTTTTCCACAGAGCCCAGATGCCAGCATTTTGGAACAGAGCCTAACCGTTGAGTTGCCTTCTCACTGAAGAATCTGCAAAAAAGATAAAAAAAAAATTAACAATCTGTCTCTGGGGGTTACGTTCTTCAATTTAAATTGAAATGCAATGAAATAACTGGTTTGGGTTACCAGCTACATCTTCATCCTGATTTTTCTGTGCTTTACAGGTAAATCAGCTCCAGGGCATGCGGGGGCAGAGTGAGACTAATATCTAGGCTAAATTGCTCAACTTAAAATCTTTACCCTGAGGTCTCTCTTCAACTGTGAAAGAACTGTTTTCAAAATGCTGATTGACAGCATATTATTATCTAGCACAATTCAGTTTATAATGGTTAGCCTGGCAGAAGAACATGAGCTTAAAACAACTCTGAACACTGTATCAGGCCTTGGGAGTAAAACCAAATGGTAGGAACAATCTTGTTCTTTCTTGTCCCTAGCCATGACTTGTTTAACTTTGTTTCTCAGTGGTTAATGGTGGTGCTTGTTGTGTGCCCTGGTGTCATTTTTTGTGCAGTTTGCTTCTTGTGCGCTATACAGTATATGGCTGCACTGTGTGTTTTGTTTTAATTTTGGCTGATCTGGCACTTAAAACAATGACCAACCACTGGTGCCAAAAGTATGAAATACATCTTTGTGGTGGGTTGTCCTCAGCTGCAGTCAGTGGTGTAGCTAAGAAAATAAAATTGGTGCACTAGAACCCTCTGTATCTTTTCTTTGGTTCTCCAAAGCTATATTCACCTTTGGCTGCCTGGGACAGAGTGCACTCAGGGAGATCATGCCTGATTTTTTATTTTTTAACATATTAAAAAAAAAAACTTTTTTCAGTCACTGGAGTCAGGATGAAAAATAATTTCAGGTGTGTGTCCTACCTGTTGATGGTCATTGGGACAGAGTGTACTTGGAGGAACTCGATGAGATCTGAGTTTTATGAACATTATTTTAACAGGGTGTGCGTATGTGTTGTAGCATTTTTAAAATATAAATATTATATAAATATTAAGAGAAAAAGATGAACAAATAAGTCAATGGTCATTGGGAAAGAGTGATATACTTAGGGTAGGTCAATGAGATCTATAAGTTTTTGAACAGGGTTTTAACAGTGTGTGTGTGTTGGAGCTTGCAAGTTTTAAAATATAAATATTAAGAGAAAAAGATGAAAAATAATATAATGGAAAAATTATTCAGGTACCAAACCTGTCTCTGGTACAAGCAAATAATCATGCATTATTCATTAATCTGTGTGCTGCTTTGGCTGGGACAGAGTGTACTCAGGGGAAGTTGAGGAGATCTCAGTATTTTAAATATAAATAAAACTCCTTTCATTCACCAGAGGATGAAAATGTAATTCAGGTATCAAACCTCTGTCTGCAGGGTAATCAAAGAATCATGCATCATTCATGGATCAACTTGGCTGGGACATGTACATGGGGGAGGTCGAGGAGATGATACATTTTTAAATATAATATTAATAAAAAAAATCCTTTCAGTCACTGGAAGATGGAACAAATAATTCCAGTGTCCTCTCTGTTGATGGGACAGATTATACTTGGGGAAGGTTGAGGAGATCAGAGTTATTTTTACATAGAACTATTAATTAAAAAAAATATTTAATTCACTGGAGGATGAAAAAAAACAATTAAGGTACCAACTCTGTCTCGGGGTATCAATCATGCATCATTCTCATTGTTGGCTGCTATGTTTAATATATGACCATTGGTGGGGCACAGTGTGATCAGGGGAGGGGGAGATGAGAATTTTTTTAGCATAATATTAAAACAACTTATGTTTCAGGACTGGTTTAAAAAAAAAAACTACTGTTTCCTATAATTGTGATTCATGCTTTAGCCCTGTGGAGGAGAGTGTTGTGCTGTATGAACTGCGAACCAGTCACCTGACTTGTAGTAGTGTACAGCTTGTAAACATTTTTGCACTGTGGGCTCTGGTTTCCTGTTGTTGCTCAATGACTTTTTTGGTAGAATATTCATTGTTCAATGTTTGGGGAATAGCAATGGGGTATTTAGTGCTTATGTAACTTGTAGTACATTTTGTGACTTTACTCTATTCCCATCCTTGAGTAGTAGATATGTAGGTAGGAAACTGTAGGAAACAGAAGGCCCATGAACAAGGGTAAGAAGAGCGCCAGAGAAGGAACAGCAAGGGAGGTGCAGTATTGGAGGGTATATGTAGAGGTTGTGAGAGGAGCTATTCCCCACACTGAACCTCGGGCAAAGCCTTCCTAGTCAACATTTGGGGAATAGCAATGGGGTATTTAGTGCTTATGTAACTTGTAGTACTTTTTGTGGCTTTACTCTATTCTCACCCTTGAGTAGTAGACATGTAGGTTGGACATTGTAGGGAATAGAAGGCCCAAAAAGATACCCCCTCCAACTCACGGAGAGTATGACCCCCCGCACTCAGGAGAGGAAAACCTGCCAGTTGGAGGAAACCTCTGAGGACCCATGGCCAGTGGTCTACCCATCTTCTGGGCATACTAAGAGGAGAAGAACCTACTTTCTAATAACCATAGCTAATCTGAGGAAGGTGAGCTTCTTGGAGATGTTGTTCCATCCTTGATCCATGGATGATGCAGCTTGAATGATAATCCTGATGTTGAAGAGTAGGTCTTTTCTGAATGAGTGGTAGAATCCTAATTGTGGAGCTGATCCAGTTGAAGAGTGAATGAAGTCCAGATTTCCAAAGTGATGAAGGATGTGTGTCTGAAGGGACTGCAGGAGAGTAATAAGCAGGGAGAACATGATTTGATTATTTTGCTACCAGATAGTGACTGGTGGGAACTGCAATGAATTGTGAAGTCATAGTTGAATGATCCAACTTGTGTAAGGTTTGGCTGTCAAGGTAAAGTCTGGAGGTACAGAATTTAGTAGCGAGCCATGAGTAGCTAAGTAAGCATCCATGAAGCAGAAAATGAGTAGAGGAGAGTCTTTGGGTGCCTGACCAGAGTATTGCCATGAGTGGTAGCTTATAATTGATTAGGTTTATGAGTGATCTGATGCTGAAATACTTGAGAGATGCTTGGAGGCGGATATATGGAAGAGTCTGTAGGCCGAACTGGAAGAGAGGTCGAGTAGTGTGGAATGCCAGAGGATCTTAGCAGTATGGCTGATAAAGACCGGTTGGGAGGCAAGACTGGGTTAGTGAATTTGCCTTAATGGTTGTGGATTTCCAGATGGAATTCAGAAGAGCCTATTCTCAGTGATAGTCTTTACCAAAGAGATTTATGGAGATAATTGGTGAAGGATAGGCTGGAAGGTCCACTGGATGGACGGCTAATTCGACTGATGGTAGTATACGAAGAAATGTGGCTTATTGTAGGAAGTATGGTGAAGTCCAGGAGCTCAAAAACAGTGATTTGGATAGTATGACATGAGGAAGCAGCTAAGTACTGGAGATCCAATGAAGAATGTTCTGGGAAAGCTGCTGAGAAAGTCCTAGGACAAGCAATGTGTGTTGAGGAAGTAGGAGTCGAGTACCATGTCAATGGAGACAGGAATGTTAGGAGAGGCTACAGAAGATAACTGGATGATGTCTGAGGTGGCATGAGGTATCGTGCGAGTCCTGGTATCTGTAGCAGTGATGAAGAATACTAAGTTGGAGTGAAACCAAAGACTTCTAGTCCTTTCCATGTAGAAGGATTACCTGTGAGGTACGGTAGGCTGGGAAGTCCAGGAAGACTGAATAGACAAGCTTCATAGGGAGAATCAAATAAAGAGAGATGGGAATCTTTTCAGAGTCCAGCTGAATGAGAATCCGAATGATTGAAGGGAACTGATTGGGCAGTATGGACTACTCTATGATAATGTAAAAGTTTCTGAGGCATGTTATCCGAGGGATGTGTGCTAGAAGTAGTTTCCTTGAGCAAAATATACAGTGATCCATTGAGTAGGGACTGTTAGAATGGCCATAGTAGAAGTATGAGATGGATAGTCTGGAGTAGTAGTTGACTGGGTAGGAATATTGGTCAGAGATATGGTAGTATGCCCAACAGAGCCTCAGTGAACAGGATGAAGCCCCGATCCTGCGAGGTGGAGATGACCAGGCAGCTATCCAGGCTGGAAGGAAAGTCTGGAGTGAATCCTGATGTACTGAAGCAATGGTCCGGGGAAGGTAATGGCTTGGTGAGTCAGATGATATACCATGCAGAAGGGACAGGACAGATCAGCTGTTCAGGGAACGGCAGCGAATTACAGGAAGGCTGTGGTAAGGTAGCAGGATGATCCATGGAAGGCCCAGAAGAGAAGCTAATCACCAAGAGCAACTGGGTTGCGATACACAAGTCCCACATCTGAGGAAGACTGGAAATGATGAGAGGAAAGGAAGGAAGATGTTGGAGTGAGAAGGATGAGGTTCACAGATCTGAAGAATAAAATGAAGTCATACAGCAGCCAGAAGGGTTGACCTGAAGCAAGGAAGTCCCAGAGGAGTCAAATTGGATCAAGATATATGCTGGACTAGTGGGCAAGATCCAAATCATAAGGGACAGGTGGCCACTGGTGTGAAGGATGATGGTCCATGTATGAGCGGGATGGAGTGGTGAAGAAGGATGGAGTTAGTCAGAGTAAAATGGGTCCCAAGTCTGGAGAGAAGTTGAAATCAGGTAGGATATGGAGATTGCATCTGAAGGGACCAGCAGGTGCAGACGCATGCACCTAACCAAAGTAGATGAGGTGAGATGATGGGCATGACACTTCAGATAGTGGTTGAGGGTAAAGACACAATTGGGACATGCTGAAGTCCAGGAGAGAGCAGTGAATGATGGTCCAGTGGAGAGCAAGTAGGCTCAAAATGGTTAATTGTAGAAATGAGCTTCCGGGTTTGGTAAGTGAGGAGAGAGAATCAGTCCAAAATATAACTCCACAGAGGTAGGAGGATGAAGGCAAACAAGTTACAAGGGTCCATTTCAGACGGGGGGTGGCACCCAGGCAAAAGACAGAGGATGCAATAACCCAGGGGATCCATGGATGGGCTACCACTCCCTGAGGTTGATGGGATGAAGTGCAATCAATGTTGACGGTAGAGCCAAGGGCAGAAGGCAGGTGGAGTATGATGGTCCCGTTCCCGAAGGGAAGAGGTGACCTGTGTAGGTAGAGGATGCAGAAAATGAAAACGATGATGCAAGCCCAGGCTGTTGATCTGGTAAGTTAGTACTGCAAGCAAGGAAGAATGGAGACTACAAGCAGGAGGAAGTCCAGTTCCAGAAGGGTTGCAGCATCAGAAAGCAGGTTGGGAATGGATATATATGAAGCAGTGGGGTGGAAACTCAGGTATCCATCCATGACAGCTGAGGCAAGATGATCTGTACTGGATGCAGCTAGTAGATATAGGATGAAGAGTGTACATATTTGAAGAAGTTCCGGTCCTGAGGGGTAGCAGCAACGTGAATCGGGAATGAAACGTAGACATTGGAACAGACAAACATGGATTCAGGCTCCAGATCATTGAAGTTAGTGGGATAGGACCATGGATTGAGGCTGCAGACTAGGTATGGTGGAGAAAGTAAGACAAGCAAAGTCAAATTGCAGAAGGGAAGCAGCATCCTGGAACCAGGCTGAGAATGTGTTATTGCAGCAGTAGAATGTAAACACAGACACCTGTTGGGGGCGGCTGATGAGGGACGATGATGACATGAGGCAGCCAGCCATAGGAACAATGATTAAGGCACACGGGGAGAAGTTCCATTCCCGAAGGGAAGCGGCAACCAATATGAGGTAGAAAAGGCATGGAGAAACCCAGTAAATTGTAGACATGGCTCCCATCCCTGGTAGTCGGGGCGAGCTAACCTTCACTAGATGCTGTCCGGCAGAGTTAGGGAAGGAGGATGTCATGCTGGTAAGTAGTATGAGGTGGTTAAGGTAATGGAATCCCATCCCCGGTAGACAGGGGAAGCCTACCTTCGCTCAGCACCTCAGAAGATGCGAGTTAGGGATGGAGAACAGAAAACTGCTGGTATGGGCTGGCAGAAAGTGCAGAATGCTTCTTGATGGAAAGTGTATAGGAGGAAACTGCAGAGTAAAAGGCATGAATGGTCATCACGTATGTAGCAGGACAAACGAAGACAAGATGGAAGGTGGGCACACAAACTGGAAATGATATGCTGAAAGGAGGGCATGCCTAGAAGTAGGAGAATGGAGTGAGAAGAAGTCCTTCAAAGAAATGGACAATATCTGGGGAGGAGTACAGATGTGAGGGAGGTGACTGGGGTTGCTGATAGCAGGGCCCAGTGTTGTATGTAGGAAGGATCAGGAAATCCAGTGAAATAAAGTGAAGCTCCAAAGCTGACACAATATGCAATCAGTGCAAGAGGGAGTTGAATGCTGGGCTAGTCGAATATCCATGGTATCAGGCAGGGAAGCACTGTCCAGACCATGAATCTGCCATATAGAATCATGGCCAGATCCGACTGTGATAAAAGGTGCAGATGAGGGAGGGACTCCTGTAGAATGGCAGCGATTGTAATCTGATTATTGTCTGATGATGCGTAACTGAATGGTGTGGTCTCCCTGAAACAGGTAGTAGAAGTGGCAGTCACAGGGATACGGCAAGAGGCAAGGAATAAAGAAAGTGGATGTACGTGAGGTTCCAGTAATGTAGAGATAGTAGAGAAATATCATAGGCAGACAGGTAAGGACTGGTTAGGAAATGGGTTAAAAAATGAGACATTCAGCAGAAATCATGTACTGTATGCATCAGGTCTGCTCCCTACACTGTCTTCTCTCCCCTCCCCGTACTCCCTGTCCTCTGGAGGCAACCGGACACAAGCTGCAACCAATGTAGAATAACATTCCTGAGAAACTGGTGAGATAGTTAATTTAAAAACCATTCAGTTGACCGTAACCAAATTAAGTTCACACTCCATGCTAGGGTTCATTATATAGCAACAGGGGCACTTCAGTATCCAGGCATGGTAGTCATTCATTCACTGATAATTAAGTTGAAATTACAGGGAAAGGAAGGAAGGAAGGAAGGAAGGAAGGAAGGAAGGAAGGAAGGAAGGAAGGAAGGAAGGAAGGAAGGAAGGAAGGAAGGAAGGAAGATCACTCCGGATAGGTACAGGTGAGTAGTGAAGCCTGTGTCAGTAACGAGGAGACTGTATGTCTGGGGAAGAGAATGACCAGTTGAGATAGCTGGTCACTCTCCAGAATATATCCCAGTCAAGATGGACAATAGTGAAGGACAGGTAGCGTGCTCAATGTAGGACATGAAACTGGGAGAAGAAAGTCACACTCACTGCCTTATGATCCCGGTTCAAGAAGCAGGGTAGGAGCCTGGTGAGCACTGAGCTGCTTGGAGCAGGTGGCGCGTGAGGGGCATCACAGCAAGTCCAAAAGCAGGGGAGTAAAGTGCTTCTGGCCATAGGGTGTGACAGGAGTAGGTCCAAGGCGAGAAAGGACATAATGCAGGAAATGAAGAAGGAGCTGGGGAAGCCCCAGGGAGGCAAGAAGATATGGGAGAGCTAACCCGAAATGGACAGGAAGCGGGCAAGCAGCGGGAGGGGCATCAGAGGCAAGCCTAGAAAAGAAATGACGGAGTGGTAGACACTTGGAAGCACCGAGCAAAGGGTTGTTGGAGAAGCCCAAAAAGCATCAGGGTGAGGGGATAACCCAGGAATGATAGGAAAGGAGGGAACAAGGAACAGAGCGGGGAGGTGGCGGGGCAGCCGAGAAATAGACCAAACAAAATGAGGGAAAGTGGAGGCATGAACAAGGGGACACAATGGACAGAGGGAAGGGGGGAGGAAAAGCAAAGTAAGGGGAAAAAAAAAACAGACAGCAGCAGAAGCATAAGGCAGGCACAGCCACACAGGAAGTTCGAGAAACAAGAAAGCTCCCTAGCAAGAGAGGTGCAGCATTGGTGGTTATATTGGTTAGGAGGAGCCATTCCCCACACTGAACCCTTCGTGGCTGCCTCCCAAACTGTTTATGTAGCATATTACATTCATGTGGAAATTGGTGTGTGATATTTACCCAGGCACAGTGACAGCACTGGGGGGTTTAAAACATGAGTCAAATTAGGCCCACTGGTGTAAGAAATGTGGGTGTAAAAAGGGAACCTAATGAGTCAAAAACATAATCAGCGGTAGATTTTTTACAATTAACATTCCCTTCCTTTGGATATGTTGTTATGGAGTAGGTGCATCATTTTGGACCCTCTGGCAGAGGAAAGAAGGGTAAGTTATGGAAAGGATGCAACTTTTGCCCTTTTATGCATGTTAGCGCCATCACTGCCTGAGTGGATGCCTGGGAAGCTAGCAAGTTGTGAAGATGTTTTACTAATTATTTTCTGCTTTTGTGTTGGAATATATGGCATCTGTCCTCAAAAATGCATAAAATGAAGATTTTCATCAGCTGTGATGGCAAATTTCTTAATATTGCAATTAACAGCAAGGAGGTAAAGGATCAAGTAAGCTCACAGCAGCATGGATACATGCAGGAATAAAAGCAAAGCTCAGGTGCGCACTTGAAGTGGTGGTGCCCAAGCAGAGCAGCCACCTCAGAGTTCACAAAGTTGTAAAGAAAGCTTGGCAAGTGGAAGTTTATTTGATAATTAGTACTGTATGGGTGCAAGGAGTCATCAGCCAGTAGCCCCTAGTGCCTCAATCCTTCAGCATGGGCCTTCAAACAAGGGCTAGATATGACCCCATTTGAGGGCCCACTAAAGGGTTCTTGAGCTGCTAGGGGCCACTGGCTCATTTCCAAGGCTTCTTGTCAAATAAACTTGTGCTTGCTTTTGAGATTGCAGCCACACCATAATTGCTGAGCTTTCTTACAGCTTTGTGAACTCTGAGCGGGCTGCTCTGCTTGGGCACTGCCACTTCCAGTGACCTTTGCTTTTATTCTTTTATGTATTGCTCACATTTGATCTCCTTGGTGTTAATTGCATATGCATTCTATATTTTGAGGTGTGTTCAGTAATTCTACTCTGTGTATTGTACTCCCTCTCCTCTTCCCCAGCTGGTACATGGAAATGAACCTCAGCTCAGCATGCTGTTCCAGTTACCCATTTTGAAGGGGAGTAAAGCACGTAAATAAAGTAAAAGGTTATGTGCTATAGTCCAAGGCCATAGAAGACCTGTTCAGCCCATATTCTCCACAGACAAGGGAGGATAAAGAAAGGAATGTGCGTAGAATTCTGATCAATCATGGAGTACTTTAGATCCTGTTCTTGTGTAACTCAGAAAGGATGGCAGTAACTGACCTGGGCTAACTGACTTTGGATGGGTACATGGTCCCACTGGAATGGTAACATAGGACATTGCAAGGAGGAGTAGCGTGTGTGATAAACACATACTTGACACTCAGTCTACAGTCAGACAAGGAAATGTCATGACACCCTTAGGAAAGATGGGTGAACAGTGCAAAGGGAAATAATGATAGTCCTTTAACTAAACCCTGCAAGGGCAAGTGTATGCTTTCTGACCACACTGTGTCAGGTATTAGGTTCATTTTATTAATTATTTTATTTATACTGGGACATCCTTGTAGGTAAAAGGAGACTTACCTGCACTAAGGAGCCAAAACTAGGAGTCCAAAGGGGTGGCATACATGTCTCTGTAAAATAAAAGATAGAAAAGGCATCACAAAGGATCAGCAGTTCATCTTACAGGGGTCCAAAAGGATTGAAGGGACAGGATAGAAGTTAAGTTATACTGATCTAATAAGGTAGGTGCCCTCATCCTGTCAGACCTATAGAAAAAGAAAATAGGTTAGTTAGAGAAAAAATATATGAAAGCAAAAGTAGAGTAAAGGGAGTGTGGGTTGGGGGAAGGGGACTTGGTAAACCCCTTTCCCCCTGAGTGGTGGCCGAGTGGCTAGTCAATTACTTGGATGGGTGGTCTACCTCAACGTGGAACCTAGGTGACTACACAGCAGGGCCCTAAGATGAATACCAAGAGACCCCCACTCACATTTTAAATAAAATCAGTAAGTTGCCAACTCAGGCTGAAAGATATGTTTAATGTTATATTTACCCCTTTTCTTGGGGGGTGCACTGTCTTGGTTTTTGTTGACATATGCCATACTCAGTAGCACCCCTCATGTAGAATCCCATTTATAGTTTGTGCATGAGCAAGGGCGAGCAGCTAATATTGGATATAGTTTGTAAATGGAGAAGTATGGCTTTGTCACTTAGCTAGCTCCCCACCAGTTATCTGCACATTGGCTAGGGACCACACCCTACGTAAGCCTATTTTGAGCTGATGCACCCTATATAAAGGTAAATCATTTGAGGCAGATGCAGTTTAGAGTAGGGATGCAGCTGATGGGTGGTCTACGTCAACGTGGTAGCTGGGTGACTCACAGCAGGGCCCTGAGTTGAATACCAAGAGACCCCTACTCATTTTGAAATCAAATTAGTAAGTTGCCAATTCAGGCTGAAAAAATGTGTCAGGTGTGGCTGAAGCCAGCATTTGTTTACAAATAAGTTAATACCCCTACCATGATAGAAATAAGGTGCTTCGAGGTGGGCGTGGTGAGGCACCCAGGATTCCAGCAGTTTCCTTGGTGGAGCAGTTGCCTTGGTGGCACAGCAGGTAACACAAAATTGGTGCAGAACCGCGTGCACATCGGGCATCCATACTTAAGACAGCAGTACTACTGCAATGTCATCCTACCTTTATTATCAGTAATGTAGTCCTGATAGTCTGAGATTGTTCATTGTGGTATTTTAAATTCAATTGGCTATTTTTAAAACTGTGTGTGATTACAACTTCTGTAATTTCCGTGGCTTTAAAATAAAAATATTATGTTCCAGTATTGGCATTACTGTGTGTGTGTGTGTGTGTGTGTGTGTGTGTGTGTGTGCCATAAACACTGTAGCATTGTACTGGGCTGTGTCAATGGATGTCACTAAAAAATAGTTTCTGTAGTGTCTGTCTAGTTTAGTCCATTTCGTCCGACCTGGTTTCATCCATGCTGTCCTTCAACTTATCCTGATTGTTGGATACCATCCAGTGGCATATTGTAATCATCTGCCTCCTGGGGATCCAGAGCTTGATCTGTAGCCTGGTGAGGATGCAATTATGCTTTACACATGCTTAAGAAAAAAACATTCATTTCAAGACTATGAAACGACACATCTGATGCCTTTTTCTATGTATTTAACAGAACCAGCAGCAGTGAAAGAATCCCAGTGGTTGTTGTGTTTTCCTCAAGAGTCAGATCTGGATCTCTGTCATATCCTTCCACTACTGTAAAGAAGATGAGGTATCGACAGAGCTATAGAAATGACTGGGAACTTGAAGCAGAATTCAAAGGATGGCTCCAGAAGAGTGACAAAGGGGAAGAACATGCATTCTGCGTGTGAGTATTTATACACAATTCCATGAGATACATTGGTTGGGGGGGGGACTGCAAAAAGTGTGAGGTGGTGCACAGAAATATTGGACTGCATGGACTGTCCTTAAAATAGACAGCTAATGTAAATTGGGAGTGCTAAACAGCGTAGTAATCAGTCAAAGGATTTTGGGTGGGAGGAGGAGATTGTGTTTCTGTTGCAATTACAAAACTAATCCTGCCTTTTTTTACCTTTTTTGTTTCTCTCTCTCTCTCTCTCTCGTCCTTGCAATAAACACATCAAGGTAGCCACTGGAGGGAAGAACGATCTAAGCTATCAAGGTCAAGGAGAAAACACAAGAAGCTGCTAGCATCACTCTCATCAAATGCAACGGTCAGCAAGTTTTTTGCATGGTCCCTGGATGCTGATGAGGCATCAGAACTGTTGTGGGCAAGGGCTGAGGCACAGCATCACTTGCCATTTGCACTGGCAAATCACATGACCGAGATGTTCCCAGTGATGTTCATGGACTCCAAGATTGCAGAGAAGTTTGCTTGTAAGGAGAGCAAAATGAAATTTCTGTTGGTGAATGTCATTGGAAAATGGCTCAAGCTATCTGTTGTTGAGCAAATAAGAAAAAACCTTTCAGTCTCCCCATTGATGAAAGCAATGATCAAACTGTTGTAAAGCAGTTGGTTCTACTTGCTCGCATCCTTGATGCCATGGGATGGGTGAGATCATGCTTTTTCAGGCTGATTGAAGTCCAGGGTACACCTTCTGCATCTGGAGTCACATTTGATGCAGGAACCTTACACAGTGCCATTACTGATGAACCCAGAAAGGATGAAATCCCTCTAGAACACATTGTAGAGTTTGGATCTGATGGAGCCAATGTGATGATAGAGGTAAGAAATAGTGTATCTCTCCAGACTGAAAAAGGAGCTGCTGTACATCTTCAGCATTCATTGCATCTGCCATGTTGCCTACTTTGTAGCAAATGACATTTGCAAAATGTTCCCTGATGAGGTACAGAGCCTACCTGTAGACATCTGGTACTATTTTAAGAAAAGTGCTAAATGAATGCAAACTTTTCAGACCTTTCAGGACTTTACCCACACAAAACCACATACACATCTGAAACCATGTCAGACCAGATGGCTCAGTCTGCATCAAGTGGCTGGGAGAATTGTGGAAGAGTTTCAGGCACTGAAGTCTTATTTTGAAAGATCAAGTGAAGAAGTGCAACAGTTCTGGGAATCCAGACTGCTTTATGTTCCAGTCTAGTAAAGCTGTGCTTCATGTTCCTGGACTATGCATTACCACTCATCCTAGAGTTCAATCTTCTTTTCCAGCAGGAAAAGCCAAACATTCACATTGTTCTCTGTGAGCTGGAGGTTCTGTATAGAAAACTGCTATCAAAATTCATAACCACTGCCACTATTTGAGAAGCTGCCCATGTTCAGGACATTGATGTCAAAAACACAGACTACCACATACCATTGGACCAATTCGCTTTTGGAAAATCTGATTGCAAACCACGTGTACAGCAACTGGAAGAAGAAGGAGAAGAAGAAACAGTTAATAGTTTCTTTCAGTAGCAAAGGATTTCTGGATTGAGGCATGTCAGCAAGTGAAAAGGAGAATGCCATTTGTGGACTACGATGGTGGCATCTATAAACATCTGGAAGCACTGAACCCAGAGAAACAACATATCTCGAGTGCTAAATTCAAAGCTTTGGCAGACTGCTTCCCCAACATTGCCGGAACCGGTGATGAAGTCAGGGAACAACTTGATGATGAAGCACTAGAATATGAAATGATGACCTTCCCAGAGGAAAAGACTACCCTGCCAATTGACGAGTACTGGCAGTACATCAGGAACTTGAAGAATCCAAGGAATCCAAGTGACTTAAGGTTCTGCCTACTTGGCAGGCTTACATCTGCACTGCTAATCCTGCCCCATGGAAATGCCGACATGGAGCGCTTATTTAGCGATGTCAACCGTACCAAAACAAAGGATAGAAACTGCATGAAGGAAAATACACTGAATGCACTGCTGCATGTATCCTTCAATAAAATGGAAGATGACTGCTTTAAATTTAAGCCAACTAAGACAATGCTAGAATTCTGTAAAAGCAATGACAAATATTAAGGGTGCACACATTCGCATAGTGGATGGATCCTAAGTAACTTTGCACATCACTCTTCAGGTGTCCATTTTACTCTGAGTTAACTTTGCACATGATTGAGTCCCCAGATGTCTGTTTTGTCCTAAGTAACCTTGCACAAAGTAACTTTGCACATAACTCCCCAGATGTCAGTTTTACCCAAAGTAACTTTGCACATGACTCCTCAGGTGTCCATTTTAAAACTTTATACTTATTCATATATATGCCTGTTTATCTCTTTATACCACCGTTCAGTATCAGTGTTTCCCTTCTACGTCAGTTTTTCCCCCACCATTGTTTGTTCTTTTGGTGTTATGTGTAAATATCTTTTAGTTGTAGTGTAATTTTGTGATCTTTTTTAGGTCAGTTTTAATTCTTAAAGTAAATAAGAATGCTTAAAACAGCCAGAACAGGTGTAGTAATGATTTTATTGACAACTATAATGATGCCAATTGCAAAATAAACTGGCTTGAGCATACAGGAAAATCTACAGGAATTTCACCCAAGTTTTACAGGGAAAATACAGGAGAAATTAGGGTCTGCTACAGGAAAATGCTTGGCTGATCTGGGAGCACTGCGTAGTTCATATAAACAGCAGAATAATATTCTGCAGTTCATGTAAACCGTGGAATAATATTCTGCAGTTCATGTAAATCGCAGAATAATATTCCATGTTTTTTTTGCAGTTTACATCAGATTCTGCGGCAATCTCTGTGGCCCCGGAATTGTGGAAAAATTGGGGCCTTGCTTATGTGAAACAGTGTCAAATGCCTTACTGAAATCCAAGTAGGCTACACCCACCGCTCCACCCTGATCTATTTCCTTGGTCACCCAGTCAAACTCTATCGGATTCTTTTGACATGACCTCCCCACTGTGAATCTATGCTGCCTCAGGTCTTGTAACCCACTGGATTCAAAATGTTCAACAATCCTTTCTTTCAGCAGTGATTCAGTTAACTTTCTCATCACTGAAGTCAGGCTGACAGGTCTGTAATTGCCAGCCTTTTCCCTGCTACCAGTTTTGTAAGGTGGTACTACATCTGCCTTCCTCCAGTCCTCTGGGATCACTCCTATTGCCAATGAGCTGTTAAATAGGGCCATCAGAGGTACGGCCAGTACTCTCTGAGCTCCTTCATACCCTTGGGTGGACCCCATCAGGCACCATTGCTTTGTCCTCCTTCAGATTTGTCAGTCTCTTCAGGACTCTCTCTTGTGAAAACAGACTAGTGTCCACCTCCCTCCCTCCAATGCTCCTGTTACATTTTTGTGGCCCCATCCTATCTCTTCCCTCTGTAAACCCTGAACAAAAGTATTTGTTCAGGATGTCTACCTTTTCCTGTTTTTCCTTTGCACAGTTCCCCCTTCCCTTCTTAACCTTACGATTCCACCTCTGTCTTCCTTTTTTCGCATAGATGCCTAAAAAATGTCTTGTCCCCTTTTGTTACTGCCTTGGCTGTTCTGTCTTCAGTTTGCACCTTTGCACTCCTTACTGCTCTCCCTGTTTTCCTCTGTTTCCCCTGATACACCTCCCTATCCTCCTCCCTCTGTGTCTCGCTGTACCTTATGAATGCTACCCTCTTAGATTTTACCTTTTCCACCACCTCTTTTGAGAACCATAGTGGTCTCTTTCTCTTCTTTCTTTTGCTCATTTGCTTAACACAGAGGTTTGCTGCCTTCACTGTGGCCCTTTTTAGTTTACCCAACTGTTCCTCTACACCATCCAGTTTATCCCCCTTCCCCACCAGGTCATCCCAGAGGCATTCATCCATCTTTTTAAAATCTGACCTTTTGAATTCCGGGACCATCCTCTTTGTGTGGTTTGATTCTGCAGCCATCCCTATATTGAACCACACTTTACTGTGATCATTGGTCCCAGGTGCCTCCCACCTTGACATTTGCAACACTATCCCTGTTGATGAGTACTAGTCCAGTATTGCCCCATTATTGAATAGATTCAGTATCTAGTTGCCTGAGGAATGCCCCCTATAAGGAATCCAGAATTTCCCTTCTTCAAGCTGAAGCTGTAGCTAAGGAGCTCAAATCTACATCTGGCAGATTGAAGTCCCCCATTAGCAGCACCTCCCCCTTTTCTGCCATCTTAGTAATGGCTTTCATCAGTACCTTATCTAACTCCTTCCTCTGTGCTGGAGGTCTGTAGATTGCACCAATGTGAACAGAGGCTCCATTCCCCGTTTTTAGGGTAACCCACAGTACCGCTGCCCCTTCATATTCCCTGTATCTCAGTAGCATTAATGCCATCTGTCACATAAAGAACTACTCCCCCTCCTTTCCTTCCCACCCTCTGCTTCCTGAATGGAATATAGCCTGATATGGCCATGTTCCAGACATGGTTTTCAGTGCACCATGACTCAGTAATGGCCACAACATCCTGGTTGGCCTCTGCCAGTGTGACTTCTTGGTCTGGAATCTTATTTCCTAGTCTTCTAACATTTTCACACATGGCTTTCCAAGTATTGTTACCACTCCGTTTGTGCCACCCCTTTTTTCCTTTTTGCTTTCCCTCCTTTTCTCTTTTCTTTTTTTTGTCATGTAAAATTATTATTGATTTTCCAACCTTTGCACAACATCGATAGGATACACAATACAATACTATCCATATCAGCATTAGCAGTTCCAGTTTCAGACACGTGTAGACCAGGTATCAGATTTTACATCAATTGACAATATACCTGACTTAAGAAAGAACCAGCTTATCTTAACACATCTGAAACTCCAGAATGGATTCCAAAACTCCTATAACTTACATTATCTGGCTACAACATACTGTAAGCAGCCACAGACACACATTTGAGGTAGTATGGAAAGAAAAACCATCTAGAATGGGCCAGACAAGCCTTTTACAGGTGGAGTCGGCTGGAGAGATAACAGCCAGGTCAGAAAGTATCAGGGGAGTAACAAGAAAGGTAGGGGATGAGTAAAAGACACAGACCACAGTGGTGGGGAACAAAAGTATGAACTATCTTTGGAGAAGGGGGACCCCATGTGTTGTCACAATCTATATTTAGCCATCAGCAATGGGGCAGTGCTACCATGCAGATATGAGAGTGCAAATATGCATCCCATTAAAGATGGTACCCAACCAGTTTACCCTTAGGCCCCATCCACACTACACCGCTCAGACCCCGTAATGGACAGAAGGCCGTTATAGCTGGGGAGCGGTACAGTGTGTCCACACTGCAGTGGTGACCGGTACGAGACCAGTACTGCCAGTCCACACCTCAGGAACTGGGCAACCATTACCGCAGTGCCCAATCCCACAATGCAGCTCACGTTGCGCTACTGGCCCTGCAGGGGACCATTACTGCCCATCCACACTACTGCCGGTAATGTTATCGAGGCAGGACCGGTTTCATAACCTTTGTTGGAACCACCTCATATGTGGTCTCAACAACGGTTATGAAAACACCTTCTGTAATGTTTCAGGTGTAAATGCAAACTGTTGCGGTAACGGTTTGGGCACTCTGTTATGTTACAGAGGCTTAGTGTGGACAGGGCCTTAGCTACTGCCGTGAGTCTCTCAAAAATGGCCAGTCTAGCCAAAGCCGCCCGCCAGTGCAAAATTGTAGGAGGTGAGGAGTTCCCCCATTTCAACAGGAGAGCTCTTTTCGCTTCCATAACTGCAACCAGGACCCACGCTTTGCTATAGTAGGAAAGTGCAGTCAATGGGGAGGAATCCCCCAGTAACAGGGGTAGTGCCGAAGAGAAATTTGTGTGCCTACTATGGTGGAGCAGTCCTTCAGGACTTGCGTCCAGAAAGTATGTATTGTTGGGCAAGTCCAAAGTATGTAAAGCAAGTGGGCCGGAGAAGACTGACATCTCCAACATTTGTCCTGCAAGATTAGCTGATGGCTGAAAAGGATTGCAGGGGTCCTATGCCATCTGAGTAAAATTTTAAGTTGAAGTAGCTGGCTCTTGGAGTCTTCATAAGCTGTATGGGCTGCCCTGAGACATTCTGATCATTGCTGAGGGGATATAGGGTGTGGAAGGTCTCGGTCCCATGCAGTTTTGCTAGAGAGAGAGAGAGGCATCCGGCTAGGTATCTCTAAGTGTTCTATACAGGGAGCCTACAAAGCCCTTGCCACCATTGGGCTGATGAAGATTATCTAGGCAGCTCCATTTGGATTGGGATGAGGCAGACTTGAGAAGGGGAGTTAGGGTACTCCTCAATTGGAGAAATTTCCAAAAATCTTGGGATTGCAGGCTGTATTTGTCCCTAAGCTGTTCAAAGGACATCAGTACATACGTGTTTGGAAGGAGGAGATCTGCAACTGTACTGATGTGCTTAGAGGCCCAAAGTTTCCAAAGGATCGGCTTATGATCCACCGTGATAAGGGAGTTATTCCAAATTGGGGTGTAGTGAAGAGGAGGGGGGTAGTCCACTTTCAGAACCCCAGCTGGAGCCATTGCCCTATGCCAGGATCTGCATGTCTCTTTCATAAGAAGTGTCAGGTGTTGCCCCAGGGTTTGCCTGCTGGACAGGAGAGAAAAAGGAGGAACCCCGGGCGACAAGGCAGTTTCTAAATGAATCCACGGGGAGTGAGGGGTGAACCAGGCCACAGCTTGGGTCATTGGAAAGGCAAGCTCATACCCCATGAACCAGGGGAGGTCCAAACCCCCCCCCCTTGGTCCAGTGGGCACGAATCTTCGGACGTCCCCATCTAGGGGCCTTGCCCTCCCAGAGGAAAAGTGCCACTAGCCTATCTAAGGCCTGAAATGGCTTCTGAGAAAGAGGAATAGACAGATTGAAAAGTAAATAGGAGACCCTGGAAAAAATAAACATTAGAATGGCTTCAACTTTCCCTTTCAAGGTGAGGCGTAACTTCCTCCACCGTTGTTTCTCGGCCGCTGACGATGCCAGAAGGGGGGAGAAGTTAACTGATTCTAAATCTTTCCAGGCTGATGTAACAGTGATACCCAGATAGGGAAAACCTTGCGGGGCCCAGGTAATATCCGTGCCAAGCAGATAATGCCTACTGCATTTCTTATTTAATGGAGAAAGTGTGGTTTTCTTTTGGTTCACCCAGAGTCCTGATAGGGAAGTGAACTCTTGCAGGATAGACAGAATCGAGGGTACAGCGGCTTGCAGATTAGAAAGTGTAAGCAACATATTGTCTGCATAAGCATTGTCTAGATATGAAGAATCACCCACTGTGATACCAGTGATATTCGGGGTGGTGGTAAGCTTCCTTATCAGTGGGTCAAGAGCCACAAGGAAGAGCAGAGGGGAAAGGGACAGCCTTGCCTGATACCTCTGTGCAGGAAGAAAGGGGGGAGATGTCCTTATTAGTAAGGATTCTGGCCATGGGTAGATTATACAGAGTGGATACCCAAGAGCAAAAGTGAGGTCCAAATCCACACAATCATAAAACCTGGTGGAAGTATGCCCACTCCAGAGAGGCAAATGCCTTAGTGAAATCAATCGCCAAGGCAGCCATGGGAGTATCGGACTGTAGAGCCAACCATTTAAGGTTAAGACGCAGGTTGTCTGCACTGGACTTCCCCGCTGAGAACCCCGTCTGCGAGGGATGAATCAGTTCTGACAGTATTGGGGATAATCTGGCTGCCAATACTTTGGCCAGTAACTTGGTATCCACTGGGAGGAGTGATATGGGCCTGTAGTTCACACAAAGTAGGCAGTCTGATGATTTTTTAGGGATTAGCATGATGAGGGCCTCCCGCCTAGTAGAGGGGAGTAAAGTGTCCTTCTGGGCTTCCTGAAGAGCACTTAAAAGGGGGGGAGGTGGAGTCACGTGATGCAGTGCACGGAGTAGCTGCTGTCTCCAAGCGCTCCGACTTGCCATCTATCATTTGCAATATCAAACCCTATTAATTTAGTACTGAGGAGGTTTTTTCGGTGTCGGATACAGAGGAGAACCTGAGTGTACAATTTTTATGGAGGCAGAAATGCGTCAACCTCCCCCAAAACATACGCCACCGGCGACTCCGGAGAAGGCCGCTAAGAAATCCAAGGCCTCGGCCTCTTTGCCGGCTCAGGGTTCGGGGGATGGTAGCCCGGAGGAAGAACCCCTAACTCTATCATGGTTCCTAGAGGAGTTTCGTCCATTTAAGATCAGCATCCAGGATATGGCGAACGAAATTAAAAATATTACTGTTACTTTAGAGGATCTTGCCCGGAGAGCCGCTGACAATGAGGCATGTATTAGATCTTTAGAGGGGAGCAGAGAATGACTGGACCCAGTGGTGAACAAACTAAACCAGAAAATCAGCAAGTTGGAGTTAAAGACTGAAGATTTGGAGGGCAGAAGTCGCCGAAATAATGTGGTAGTCATTGGGCTACCGGAAAAAAGCTGAGGGGCATGATCCGACCAAATTTGCCCAAAAACTGGTTGAGAAAATAGCTGGACCCTCACCATTTGGATCTTCTTATGTTATAGAGAGGGCTCATCGAGCTTTGCGCCCTTTACCCCCTCCCAATGCGCCACCTAGAACTTTTATCTTTCGTTTTCTTAATTATCAGGAGAGACAACTTTTCATCGTGAAGGCTAAAGAAGACAAAGAATTATATTGGGAAGGTTCTAGAATTAGGGTAGCCCAAGATCTGCCACTCTCGATCAGGCAAAAACGGGCGGTGTATCACCCGCTGGTCAAGAAGCTAATTGCAGCTGATATTAAATTTCGTATGGGCTACCCAGCGAAATTCCAGGTATTCATCGCAGAAGAATGGAAGACATTCGACACCTACGAATCTGCAGCAGCTGCATTACAACTGGCCTTCCCTACTCTCTTTAAAGTTACCTGAGTGGCCGGGAGAATGAGACAGCTCGCAATAGATACTGGGGAACCAGCCTTGGATTCGTTTTTTGGAATATGGTTCTGGGACTAAGCGAACTGTGATAATCTTTATTTTGTTTCAGCAAGTATCTGTTCTCCAGAGAATCGATTTAATATAAGGGGTTGAGTGCGATCTCTTCCCTGTATCACTCAATCTGTTTTTGTTCTCGTAGGTTTATCTATACTTGTCATATTAGTTTGTTAATTTTAACTGGGGCAGCAAAGCTTGTAAGTTATTGCCTTCTATGTGGGGCTTTACACATTTCAGGGTTGGATCTATGCCCTCCTTGGACAAATATTAGCTATCAATTAGGATGACAAAGACTGTCTTATTTTGTTGCGCTGACCATAAGAGGGCGCTGAAGACTTATTGGCCGGGAGGATGTGGGAGCTCGCAACAAATGCTGTGGAATCAGCTCTAGATTTGTTTTCTGGGATACTGTTCTGGGACTAAGTGGACTGTGATAAGCATCATTTTATTTTAGCAAGTGGTTGATATGTAGTGAATTGCTTTAAAACAAGGGGTTGAGTGGGATCTCTTCCCTGTAATTCTGAATTTGACGCTATGCTCGTGGGCTTATCGAACCTTGTTATATTATTTTATTAACTTTACTGTGGGTACCAAGAATGTTAATTACTGATTTTAGGTTGGGTTATACAAAATTCAGGGTTGGATTTATGCCCAATCTGGACAGTATCAGACACCAGCTCGGATGACAAGACCTGCCCTATTTTGTTACATTGATCATAAGAGGGTGTTGAAGATTTACATTAAGTTTGATATGCTGGCTCAGAGCAAATACTTTATTATATAATCTGGGAATGGCTTAGATATGTTAGTGATCGCGTGGGAGTTTTAGATAAGAGGGTGTGTCCCCATTTTGATCTGACTTTCACCCTTTGACTTATTTGGGGAAGTTTATTTTTAATATTTGGCTATGAAGTTAACCAAGTAATAGCATTGTTCCTTTGTATTATTTCCTCTTATACTCCTGCCTTATTTAGGTTTGTATCAATTACAGGTAGAGTGAGAACTGGGTATTTGGGATCTTGGGGTTTGGTACCATTAATTAATCAGATATATGTTGGAATAAGTAATGTTATGAGGGCATGTGCAAATCTGGATGTTACTAATAGGTTGGGGGGATGGCGGGGGTGGAGCGCTGGAGGATAAGCCTAGTGGGCTGTTGTCATGGGCATTGGAGAAGAATATGGGGCAAGGGGAGGGGTGGGGGATGCTGGGTCTTTTTGGGGGTATTGGCAGAATAATAGTTGTGGGAGTATTTTGTGTAGGATTAGAGAATGGGGGTCTTAGGGGAGAGGGCACAAGGCTGTAGGTTTTAACGCTGGTTACACATGAGATGGATGGTCACATTACTTTGTAGGTCTGATGAATAAGTATGGGGACAGATGTAACAGTTAACTTTCTCACTTGGAACGTAAAAGGGGCGTGGCATAAAATTAAACAATACAAGATCCTGAAGCATATAGACGCTGTGAGATTGAAGATAGTGTTTTTGCAGGAGACACATTTACTTCAAGAAGAGGTTAGTTGTATGAGGAGGCTACAAATAGGGGAAGTTTTTTCTTCTCAGGGCAGCACTCAGAGAAGGGGTGTTATGATTTTAATGCATAGATCTGTGCCTTTTACTCCAACCCAGGTGGTCCAAGATAGGGAAGGCAGATATGTGCTGGTTAAAGGGAAATTGCAGAATACTGAGATTCTGATAGGCTCCGTGTATGGCCCTAATGTGGACAATCAAGATTTTTTGGTGAGCTTATTAAAGGCGCTTTTACCATTCAATCAGTGCCCTATGATTTTGGGAGGGGACTTCAATTTAGCGTTGGATCCATGAATGGACAGATCTACCAAATCGCAAACATATCACACCCCTGCTTCTCGTGCCTTTGGAGATTTACTAGATCGACTAGGTCTGTCAGATGTTTGGAGAGTTCTCCACCCAAAGTCTAGGGAGTACACTTAAATTTCTCCAGCCCACGGCTCTGAGTCTCGAATTGACTACATATTTCTTTCTCGAACTCTCCTTAAGGGGGTTCTTGACTTGGAAATAGTAGCAGGTCCGCTTTCAGATCACTCAGCGGTTGCGGTTTCAATTTCCTTTCCGTACGCTACTGAAAGGGTAATAGATGGAAAGTGAATAATCAGATACTGAGAATACCTAAGGTGGCCCAATGCTTGTCGGAGCAAATAGAAGAGTTCACTCTAAATAACCTGAATGACAATGTCTGTCCAGATATTTTCTGGGGGCATTTAAGGCTTATATGAGAGGTGTTAATTAGCCTAGCGGTTAAGAGGAAGAAAGAGAAGGAAGGTATCATGTTGGACTTGCTACAGCACAATCAGGACTTTGGAATCCAATATTTCCTAAATTTGAGAGAGGAAGATAAAGAGAAATTAGCTAAGGTGAGAGATGCCTATCTTAGAATATTAGGGAACAGGCAGAATTTGCTTTAATTAAGACAAGAGCCAACTATTTAGACCAGGGAAAAGTCTGGGAAGCTTCTGGCTAGGCGTATTACGTAACTAGATCTTCCCGTTTGATTGAGGGGATTTTATTGGAGGAAGATGGTTGTGTCAAGACCTCCCCAGAAGAAATTGTTCATGTTTTCTGACAATATTTTGAATCCCTATATGGTGCTGTGGAACTCCCACCCACCAAGACAGAAGTGTCGGCTTTTTTGGAAGGCTTGGAACTTCCCATATTGGAAGAACCCAATCGAGCCTCCCTCAATGCGGATATAACCCAAGAGGAGATAGAGTTAGCTATTAAGAACCTACCTATAGATAAAACACCGGGCATAGACGGATTTTCGTCTAAATTTTACAAAAAATTTTCTGGGCAATTAGCTCCTCTATTACTCAGACTATTTCAGTATATCCTGACTGGGAAAGAGGTAGATAGGACTCTTTCAGAGGCGCTTATAGTTTTAATTCTTAAACCGGGTAGGCCTCCTGAAAAGCCAGCCAGCTATAGACCTATTTCGCTGTTGAATTATGATGTTAAAATTTTGGCGGATCGAATTAACAAAATATTATCTAAATTGATAGGTGCAGAACAGGTGGGTTTTATGAAGGGTAGGTCCTCAGCTGACCATTTCAGAACTTTGGCACATGTCTTCTCGGTCTCGAGGAGACCAATCTTCGATGGCGTTGGTCTCCTTGGGCGTAGAAGGCCTTTGAATAGGGTACACTGGGGCTTTATTCGGTGTAATGAATAGATTTGGTTTTCCTGAAAAGTTCTTGGAGTGGGTTAGAACATTGTATTTAAACCCCTCGGCTAGAATTACTTGTAATGGGGCTATCTCAAATCCCTTTAAATTACATGTAGGTACAAGACAAGGTTGTCCTTTATCTCCCCTATTATTTAACTTGTACCTAGAGCCTCTTATAAGAAGTATAGTGAGTAGCCGAGAGATTGAGGGCATTAAAATTGTGGAACAAAATATTAAAGTTACGGCATATGCAGACGATCTCTTGGTTTATGTTTCGAGGCCTAGTAGGTCCATTCCTAATTTGTTAAAACTAATACACAGTTTTGGTCTTCTCTCTAATTACAAATTGAATCCAGACAAAACAGTGGTTTATCCCCTTAATAACAAACTATTTAAGCAGGAATTACTGAGCTTGGTTTGGGGTGGAATTCTAATTCCTTTAAGTATTTGGGTCTTACTTTGGCGCGAAGTTTGGTAAGGATTCGTCAGTTAAACGTAGATTCCCTGGTTCGTATTATTGAGCTAGATCTAAAAAGGTGGGCGAGACTTCCATTGTCGTTATGGGGGAGAATAAACATAGTTAAGATGAATATATTCCCTAGACTTTTTTATCCCTTGAGCATGCTAAACATTTGGCTCCCGATGTCATGGTTCAATAAACTCCATAAGATGGTAGCTGATTTTGTCTGGGGTTATAAAAAAGCTAGGATGTCCTACCAAAAATTGCGGCCCAAACCACTCGGAGGTTTGAGACTGCCTCTCATTTGCTCTTTATTTTTGGGCAGCTCAGTTGAATAAATATGGTAGATGGCCTTATATAAAGATCTTTCTTTAACGCCAGATTATGTGCCCTATGTGGGTTAATCTAAATTAATCGTATTAAAAGTTTTGGTATTTCTCGAGGCCCTATTTTATTCCACCTCAAGGTACTCCTCCTTCTTTGAAGGAATCTCCCATAGGAGTGTCATTAAGGATCCATAATCAGCTTTGCAGTTTTTAAAATGATCAGGTCAAAGATGGGCTCCAGCCATTAGGTAATCCTCGCTTCTTGATAGGTGGTAGGCCCATCAGAACTGATTGGTTGTTGTTACCAGATGTATGTTCCCTGAAAGACTTTCTTAATGAGGAGGGAACTCCAATTTCTGCAGTGGAAATATTAGACAAATTCAACTTGTCTACCAGAGATATTTTCAAAATATATCAACTCCGCCATCTAATAATACAGAAGGTTGGGAATGACTTGGTGCAACCCCCCCGGATTGCATTCTTGGCGGATCTAGGCCTATTAGTAGGAATCCCACAGGCAGTTTCCAAGATTTACACGGTATTATTTTATTGGGCTTATTCAGGGAACCTGGCCCCAAGTTCATATTGGGCGACGGTGTTTCCGGAAATAATCTTGGACTGGTCTGACATATGGCAGGGTTGTCATAGGTTTATTCGACAGGATCAATTGAGGCTGATACAGTTTAAAATATTGCATAATATTTACTATTCCCCTCAAAAACTGGTGGATTTGAAGTTGTTGAGTGGTCTTAAGTGCTATAGGTGTGGCCAGGATAAGGGGGATCTCTTACATATTTTTTGGGATTGCCCAAAAATCACTCCATTATTGGACAGAAATAAAGAAAAGGTTGACCCTCTGTTGGGTCTGGATGACATATTTAGACCTGAGGTATGTTTGTTGGGAGATATGTCTGGATTCTCGGTCAGAAATAGAAAATTTCATGGCCTTGATCTCCATTACGGTGAAAAGGTTAGTTTTGAGACATTGAAGGATAATCTAAGATTTCTTACTCCGAATGGTTGGCGGAACTTTGGCGACTCTTAGGATTGAGAGGATGATAGCTGCTCTACATAATCAATTGCCTCTATTTGAGAAAATCTGGGCCCCACTGTATTCAATTTATTCGTTAGGAACTTAGCTCACACCCCATAGGGAGGTAAATAGCTGGTAATGCCTTGTGAATGGGAGGGAAGTGGGATATAAGGGAGGGGGGGGGGTGAGGGGTATTTTATTGTTATGGTTAGTGGGGGGGTTTCTTTTTGCAGAGAACTTGTGACAGTCGGATTCTCATGTGCTATGGTATTATTGTAATATTATAGATTATATTCTGTTATGTTCATGTTTTATATATGTTGCCTCTGCACAAAAATGAATAAAATGTGAATGGCAAAAAAAAAATAAATAAAAGGGGGGGAGGTGATCTCATTCTGCAACAATTGATATTACTCAACGGACATCCCATCCAGACCCAAGGCCTTCTCTTTAGCCATGTGAGATAAGGCCAGACAAAGTTCATCCTGGGTAATTGGGGCATCCAATGCATGGGCTTGTTTGTCAGAGAGCAGTGGAAGGTGGGCTCCTTGGCAAAACTCTTGCAGGCACCGGGTTAACTCGGCGTCAGACAAGGTGTTTTGGGACTGATAAAGTTCTTGATAAAATTGATGCATGGTTTCATTGATAGCTTAGATTGTAGTCGCTAACTTCCCCTGCTTGGTCTTTAAAGCGAGGATCCTAGAGGACGCCTGCTGCTTTTGGAGGTAATAGGCTAGTAGTTTTCCCCCCTTGTCCCCTCCCTCCCAGGAGCGAAGTTTGGCCCGAGTTAATTGCCACTCCACCTTTCTGTTTAGCAATACATTAATTTTGTATTTTAGGCCAGTGATGTCAGCCAAAAGAGGAGAGTTAAGTGGATTAGCAGTGGATAACTTAAAACGCCTTTCCAGGCCTGCACGTTCAGCTTGTAGCACAGTTATCTGTTGCGCCCTTTGTTTGTTTTTAGCCGCCAAGTAGGAGATAATTCTCCCCCTTATAAATGCCTTGAAGGCTTCCCATACTATAGTTGCACTGGTTTCCCCTGTGGTATTAAGGGTGAAATAGGTGTGAGACTCCTCCTTTAAAAAGTCTCGAAATGCTACATCTTGCAGCAAAAGTGGGTTACACCTCCATCTTGTAGAAGGCGGTCCCTGTCTTGGGGTCAAAAAAGTGATTGTCACCGGGGCATGGTCCGATATCAGTACACTGCCAATGGTGGTAGACACTATCCCTGGAAGAGCAGATAGTTGGCCTACCAAAAATCAAGCCTGCTATGTGTCCCATGTACATTCGAAAAGAAGGTATAGTCTCGCCCAGTCAGGTGACGAAGTCTCCAAGGGTCCCCCAACCCCGATTCTGATATTAAGGTGTTTAAGGATTCTAAGACCCTTGGATGAGACTGTGGTATGGGGAGAGATTTATCTAAAAAGATAGCTCACACCAGGTTATGGTCCCCTCCCAGCAAGATTGGGATGTCGAGTTCTTCAGCTGAGACCTCAGCCAAAGCCTGGTTCAGATCAGGGTAGACGTCTCCTGTGTCTGTGTTAAAGCCATAGATATTGGCTACTATGGCTTTGCCACCTGGGTATGACAACTTGGCCAGTACCCATCTGCCCTGTGAATCCCGGCGCTGGACCTCCACAGTCCAGGTGCCCGACTTCCATAGTAGAATAACAACTCCTTTGGATTTTGTGGAGGCACAACTGGCCAACACTGTGCCCACCGAAAGCTTCTTTAGCCACTGGACTGTGTGGGTGGTAAGGTGCGTCTCCTGGAGTAAAGCTATGTCCGCCCTTATTGAGCTTAAAAATTGCAGAACTTTAGTGCGTTTTACCAGGTGGTTCAGCCAACGCACATTCCAAGAGACGCACTCCCAGCCATGTGGTCAGGTTGAGGTCTGAGTCATTCTTTTGCACATCACCAAGTATGTAATAGAGAAAAAAGGGTACTCACCAACTCAGTAACAGCAGTGGAGACAAGTGAGCTAAAAGGAAGGGGGGGGTACCTGGGTATCGACTTGTGCTGAAATACGTGTCACCAGTAACCCCAGAAAGCAAGAGCTGAGAGAGAAGGAGTGATAGCAGTGGGAAGTGTTTCATCTGTGAACTGCAAAGGAAATCTAAGCAAAACAAAGAAAGATAAGATGTCAATTATAAAACTTGAGGAACCGTAGAAGCAACAAAAACAGTTATCCAACAACAATTTCAGTTTAACACAGTATAAACTTACTATACACAATACAAACTCAGTTATGGTGCCGAGGTGTAAATGTGAGAAGGGTGGTTGGTACACCCAATGGCCACACTGCTTCAGACACCAAATATATAAAGGGGGAAGGTCGCACCAGATATGGGTGATCTGTCCCAGCCTGACTCCATCGGATTGGACCTGAGACCTTCCTCCTGGGATTGGGGTAGTCCCAACTATCCTGACCATCTTGAGCTAGGTGAGGCACCCTCAACCAGCGAGTACCAGGATACATCCGCCTGCTCGGGGAAATGGGATGTGGAGGGGAGGGGATCTATCGGCCCCATAGTTACAATTATAGGTCGAAGTATCAGGAGTAAATATCAGGTTAGCCGGGAGTTAAAAGGGGGATGGGGGGGCCACTTGGAAATGGCAGAACTCTTGTGGTTGCACGAGATCCAGCATTTTTTTGTCTATCTAAGTATATGGGCCCTTCCATATGGCAAAAATTGCCCGTGCACAGCACTCAGTGGACAGAGAAAAGGGGGGAGGGGGGGGGGGCAGCACAAGAGGAGCTAAAAGTACAGGGCAGCACCATGCAGCAGAGGCCTGCAGCTACCAAGAAGGATAGTCGCGAGTGCACAGCTGGAAAAAGCAAAGTTCCCAGGGTCAAGGATCGGGTCTCGGCTGAGGCAGAGACAGAGAGGGAGGAAAGAGGAAACAAGGAAGTCCCTCCACTCTTGTCATTGACCCTTAGGGAGTATGGCGGCCCGGGCTAGCCATCAGAGAGATATACATATCTATCATAGCCTCAATACATCACGCATTTTTAAATGGCTCTTCCTTGCTAGGTGTTGTAAGAGCTTCAGCAAAAGTTTTAAGTCCAGGTTTAAGCAGGCCCGCGGTCACTGCTACATCATCTTCTGCCTCTTCCAACGCTTCCGCCCAATCCAACAGGATTGGGTCTTCAGAATGACCCACTGATCAGCTCTCTGCAGGTTCCAGATGCTTTCCTGTATCCAGGGCTGACCTATCCGCCCAGAGGAGTTTTGACAGAGGGGATGCAGCAGGGTTACCTGATGCTGAGGAGCGGGGGCTTCTAGCCCGCTGACGCTGCTTCACTGGGAGAGAGGAATCAGGTGAGTCCACTAATTTGGCTACGTCACCATCACTAGGTAAAACAAGGTTAGGCTGAGTGGCCTCTACAGTTGCTGGGGATCAAAGCTGTCGTTGTGTGTTGGGATCTTTAGTGTGGGAACCCGTCCATCTGCGATCAGTGTCCCTGTGGACAGCATTGCCCTTTCCACCTATTCCGTGCTCTGTGCGGTCCGATGGTTCCCAAAGGCATCTGGGTGATGTAGTCTCCAATAATAGGCCAGGCCAATCACTATGAATTCAGGATTCAGCGTCCCGAGGGGACTCTAGCCAGAAAAGACTGACCATTCTTCAACAGGTGCAAGGAGGTAAGGTTCTTGAATCGATATTGAATGGCATTTGCACTCAGCACCTTTTTCAGCTGGTTATAAGCTTTGTGTTTAGCTGCAACCTCCTGGGAAAAGTCTCTATAGAAGGAAATAATATGGCCCTTCCAGGTCAACTCCCCAGCTTCCCTCGTGGCCCTGAGTATTTTCTCTTTAGTAGAAAAATGCAGTATGTAGGCAATTACGGTCCAGGGACTCTTATTGCTATTCGGACTGCCAGGGACACGATGAGCACATTCCACCCCCACAGGCTTTTTTCACCATTCCCCTAGGAGCTAGGGGATCCATTCATTTAGGGACCTCTCCATATTTGGGCTTTCTGTCCCCTCTGGGACCCCGAGGATCCTGATATTATTTAGTCTGCTCCAGTTTCCCTGGTCCTCCGCTCTGTGCCACAATTGAGCCAATTTAGTTTCGTGGTCCCTAAGCCTGTGAAGGGCGTTTAGATGTTGGGTTTCCAGCTCCTCCACACGCTGCTCAAGGACATTGTGCTGATCTTCAAGGCAGCGAACATCCACAATGTTACCAGCAAGGGAGGTGCCAATTGTGTCCACTCTACTAAGCAGTGCCTCCAATATTTTAGTAATATTAGCCAAGGCTTCCCCCACCTCTGGGTGATCCATTGCGCTGAGGGTCGTCCCAGACTCAGTACCCTCACTAGAGCTGCCGGCCTGTTCCATCTGTTTAGGTGAGACTCCTGATTTGTAAGCAGCTGCAATGTTGCTGGATTATTGCCGGTCTAATGCCAGTCCTACTAGGACACACACTGCCCGCGAAGCGCCACTCAACGGGAGAACTAGACGCCACTGATCCACCTGTAACCGCACTTGGGCCTTTACATCAAGTAGACTGGGCCGGGACCGAAATCTACGTGGCTCATACAGGTTACCGGAGCGTGGTCACCCCCCCCAAAAAAAAAACAGCAGTAGTAAATACCAGTGGTATGTCAGGGAGGATACCGTCAGCAAGAAAGAGTCTTCAGTCCAGCATAGTGGTCAAATATGAGCAGATTTTTGCTGGGCTGGGGCAGAGCGAAGGAATCAAGCAGCTATCTTCTCCGCGTCCAGGCCATGCCCCTTCCTCTTTTCCTTTTAATGCACATGCTCCTATCCGCCTTCATTTCTTCCACCCTGATTCCAGTATTAATTTGCAACCCGGGGGATTCCACTGCTCTCAGTTTCTTCCTACTTTCTATGTCAGCCTGTGGGGTGGCTGTTTCTGCCTGCCCAAAGTCTTCTGCCAACCCACATAGCTAGTTTAAATGTTCATCAAAGTAACATTTAAACCATTAACTGAAGACTGGCGTTCCCCTCCTGGATGGATGCAGGCCCTCACCTCTGTACAGGCCCTTATCCTTCCAGATGGGTCCTCAGTCCACAATGCAGCAGAACCCCTCCTCTCCACACAATTCCTTCAGCCATGAGTTGAAGCTTCTAGTGCAGAGATCCCTTTCCTCCCTTTTGTCATAGACAGGCAGCACCTCAGCAAAAGCCACTGAGTGTGCTCCCTATCTAAGACCACTCCGCAGCTCCCAAAACTCCCCCTGCACTGTTACTGCCCAATCCCTTGCCAGGTCATTTGTCCCCAGGTAGACAATGACATCCAGCTCTCCCTCCCATCCTGCTGCCATAACAATCCTTAGGATCCGTGCCCCATCCCTCTGGGCCGTGGTGCCGCATAGTCACCTAACCTCACTCTCCCCTCCTTTTCCTATTCCCAAATGCAACATCCTCACAATCAAGTCCCCCACCAGAAGTTACTTCCTCCTCTAGTGACCTGTTCTACCCTCCCTGGGGTCTCCACTATAGAAGACCCTCACATACTCCCTGGCCTCTACCATGGGTGCCTCTTCCTGGCAGTTCCACCTCACCAGAGCAGCATATGAGCTGCGTAGAGGTACCAGTGGAGGAATGTGTTTGTGACCCACCACCCCTACCCTTCCGGAGCCCACCACAGTCCAGCTGTTCCTCCTCCCTGGCATCCTCTAAGGCAGTGGTGGCAGACTTGGTGGCCCCTGGGTGGGAGAAGAGATCACCAGAATCCCAGCCAACTCAGTCTGGAGTTTAGCGACCACCTCCCTCAACCCAAAGAGGTGCGTGCAGATGGGGTAGCATCTCAGTCTACAGAAGGTCTTCCTGAAATATGCCATCCCACATCCTCTGCACAACACAATGCCCAGCATTCCCAGCTTCGCTTCTCCCTGTGTTACCTGGAAGTATTTTTGTATCCTTATCCTGCCCTGACAGGGCGTTTCTAGTTTTCCATTTTTTTGTTTGCTTTTAGTTGTGTTCCCCCATGCCTAGTTTAAATCTTTTTATACTCCTGCACTAGATAGAGTGTAGCTTCTATACCCAGTTTTGGCCTACCTTTGACCTTCCACCCATCCCAGCAGTGAATGTTACACAGCAGTGAACAGGCACCTTACCTTAGTCAACTGGCACAGCCATCTGCTTTCTGCTGCTAATGTCAGCCGACAAGTAAGTTGCAAGCCACCTGTTCCTCTCCTTTGCTGTTGCACTCAATCACTGGGACATGAACAACATGGTTTTTAAAGTCCAACAGACTCCAAACAATGACACAAGAGTTGTTGTACTTGTGATGGCATTTTTAATTCTAGTTTCTAGTTTGTTCAAGGCCAATGCAAGTACATGCCATTCTGCTCCTGTCGATGTAAGTTACTCATTCATGTATAGAATAAACAAGTTGTGGTTAGAGCTGATATGGCTGTGGAGAGCTTTTGGGCTGTGTTTACCCATTATTTCTAATGAATTTGCACAATGCAGATCTGCCAAGAGGCAGTTTCCCTGTGGTCATCCTTTTACACATTTTTACAATGTATTTTCCTAGAATATGCTTGATGATTGCTATATATTTAGCGTGGATAGTTCACAGAAGAAATGGCATCTTATTTTCAGGTGGTGGAGCACTGGCATTAGGACGCTGGAATGTGTCATACATAGGCACATGCTCTGCACGGGTGATAACGCCCAGTGGCCATACACCTCAGGCGCTCTCATGGGGATCCATCATCCCAAGCAAGCAAGCAAAACTTTATTTACATAGCTCCTTTCATAGCCAAGGCACTGTACAGAATATAAAATTGCAATATAAACCATAATATAATAAAAATTTAAAAACAATCAATTAATTTATCATTTAATTAGGGAAGGCCAGAGAAAATAAATGTGTTTTCAGCATAGATTTAAAGCTGCTGATGGTCATGCATTCTCTTAACTGACAAGGTAAAGAATTCCACAGGGTTGGTGCTGCAAATCAAAAAGCACGAGCTCCAGATGTTTTAAAACGAACCCTGGGAATCCCTAGCAATCCCTCATCGGCAGATCGGAGAGGGTGACTAGGGGAGTAGGGAGTCAGGAGATCTTTCAAGTAGTCGGGTCCCTGTTCATGTAGGGCTTTAAAGATAAGCAAGTCTACCTTATAGGTGATCCACCACTGAACTGGCAGCCAATGCAGTTTGAGCAGCACAGGCATAATGTGACTGGTCCTAGAGGTACCAGTCAACAGCCTGCCCGCCGCGTTCTGCACTAGCTGAAGGTGGCAGATATCAACCCCAGACAGCCCTAGGTAGAGGGCATTGCAGTACTCAAGACAGGTGGAAATGAAGGCATGGACCAATGTTGGTAGGTCACCAGGTGGAATCAAGTGTTTCACCTGGGCCATATTCCTCAGATGGTAAAATGAGAATTTGACCGCAGCTGACACCTGAGACTTCAGAGTCAAGCCGACATCAAAAATAATGCCCAGGTTACGCATACGATCTGAGGTAATGAGCTGGACACCATCAAGCCACAGGCCTGACATGAGCCCAGCTCCAAGACCCGCCCCTGGGTGACCCCAGATCTACAACCAACACCTCAGTCTTATCCGGATTTAACCTCAATCAACTTGCGCTCATACAGTCTTTGATCTCGGAGAGGCAACTATTTAGCACAGAGACTGCATCAACCTGTCCGAGCACAATGGACATATACAGCTGAGTATTATCTGCATAGCAGTGAAAACTCAAGCAGTATCGCCTGATGATATCTCCCAATGGCAGCATATACACTGCAAACTACATGGGTGCCAATATGGAACCCTATGGCACCCTGCAGGACAGGGGAAGGAGTCAGAGGAATAAATCCTGGTGCCATTGCACTGCTCAGTGTGAGTGACAGCAGGTCCTTTGCCCACTCACACAGGTCCTGAAACAGGCATGTTACAATTAACCTCCCATTTGTTGTTCAATCGGGGAACCGTGGACACACTATCCATAGCCTCGACTGTACACTGCAAATGGCACTGCAGGATACCACTCCCCATGGCACCCAGGATACCTCAGCAGTCTGGAGGGTGGCATATTATACAGGGAAATGGGGAGAGTGTGGGTCTGCAGCAGGGTATGACAGCAGGTAGATACAACATCGATAAGGCATGCTTTGGAGGTATGTCAATTCCCTCTTACGGTTTGCCAGGAACATAAACATGGCTGCATGCACTGATAGGTCCGCAGCTTGTGCAGTGCCCCAATGCATGGTACAGCCACTTTGGTCATTCTGCAGTGCAGGTCCCCAACCCAGGTCCAGTGCAGTCAGTGGCTGGCCGTGGCAGGGTGTTAAGGGCAGCACCAGTCTCCACAACAGGTTGGGTATGGGGAAGCGGGGGTATCTACGTACCAACACAGTAGGTAAGGGTCATCTATGCTATGGATATGGCATGTGGCTTCCTCTGGTGTGATTGGGTCCAGGGGGCTCTACACTATAGAGCTGTTCGGGGATGGAGTTGGATAGATTGGGGATGGGAGGGGTACCTCTAGTCCACCAGGGCTGCTGGTGGCTGGCCGGGTTAGGCCAGCTATTCATGGCCTAACTGTGGTCTGTGCTACTCTGGACTGCAAGGGTCGCAGTCCCACTGAGTATGCTGAAGTGTGACATATGCATGGGAATGCACCTCAAGTTGCACATCAAACTATTTGTGTGCACTCTGGCCCATTCCCTTGTGGATGGCACATCCCGCACATTTGAATATCACACTGCAGCACATTGTTGGAGTTGCATGGCACATCTCCCTTTTCCGCTGGGATGCACTGCACATCTCCTTTGAATATGAAGGCCCTGGACTAGGCTACTCTGAAGAAATACATTATCAAAATGGGAAAATCATGACCCCACTGAAAATAAGATATTACATCTAATCTGGGACAGCCTGACTAAATACAGAGCAAACATTTGTAAATGAAGATCCCTATAACAATGAGATGTAGCATCTCCCTTGTGCGATCCAGGATACACAATATAGGATAAGGAATATTTAAAGGAAATGTACTCTAGAAGGGAAGGACTCAGAGTGGACAAAAATGGAGGAGGAGATGGAGGGTGATGAAGGGAAAGGGGCAGGATGGAGGGTGATCTCATTGAATGAGAGAAGCTTAGGCAACAAATCAGCTGAGCTACAGGCACTCTTGGCAGTGTGGAGGGTGGATATTGCCATTTTCATGGAAATATGGGCAACTCAACTGAGCAACGGGACTGGGATCTGGCAATCCCAGGGTACAAATTATACAGGAAAAATCATAAGGGTGGGATGGAGTGGCAGTCCATGTGAGGGATGGGATCAAATTCACATGGGACAAGGGGGAAGAAAGGAGAACAGAGGCAATCTGGCTGCAGCCCGTGGACTTAAGGGGTAGGAAACTGAGGATTGGGGTGGAATATGGGTTGCCATCCCAGTCTGAGGAGCTTGACAGGGAATTAGTGGGACAAATCAGAAAGATATGTAGAAAAGGGAAGGTGGTCATCATGGGAGATTTCAACTTGCCGGGGTTTGACTGGAGCATTCCGGTCACATCCAGTGTTAAGGAGCAAGTGCTCCTGGATGCAATCCAGGAGGGTCTCCTGACACAGTTGGTCAGTGTACCTACTAGGCTAAAGAACACTTTACATCTGGTATTGTCGAATGAGGAGGCAGTAAGGGAAACAAGGGTGGAGGACCCACTAGCCAACAGTAATCACCAAATGGTGTGGTTTAATATCACCATGTGTGGGGAGCTAGAGAAATCATTAACCCAGGTGGTAAACTTCAGCGGGGCAGACTTTGGGAGGCAGCAGGAAGTACTGAAAGGGAAACTGGAGGGCATAAGGCAGGAGATGGACATGGAACAAAAATGGAATATTTTTAAATGAAGGATTACAGAGACAATGGAGGCCTGCACCAAGACACAGAGTAAGGGGAGCAGAGCAAGGAAACCATGTTGATTGAACAGTGAGGTAGTGGAGGTGGTGAGGGCAAAACAAGAGGTGCACAGGAGGTATAGGAGGATGGGGATGAAAGGGGATAGGAAGGAGTATGCAAGATGGTCCAGGGAGATGGCCAGAAAAGTGAGAGAAGCCAAGGCCCAGAGGGAGCTGAGATTAACGTAGGGAATTAATGGAGTGGGAGAGACTTTTTCAGATACATCAGGGAGAAAAGGAAGTGCAAGGAGACAATAGTGAGGACAAAAAAGGGTGGGGAGTGGGCAGAAAAGGATGAGGAACAGGCGAAGCACTGAATGAATACTTTGCTCAGTGTTCATGGAAGAAAGGGGACCACTACCACCATGGGCTGGGAGGGTGGGGACAGGGGGAGGAGGTAACAGATGGAAGAATTGAGGCAAGTAGAGTCCTAGAGGGACTGAGGGCACTGAAGGTAGACAAGGCACCAGGGCCGGATGGTATCTACCCCAGGGTGCTGAGGGAGATGGCGGAGGTGTTGGCGAAGCCGCTGGTGGATTTGTACAGCACCTCACTGGAGTTGGGATGTGTGCCACTGGACTGGAGGATGGCACATGTAGTGCCATTGCACAAGAGCGGACTAAGGGATGAACTGAGTAATTATCATCTGGTAAGTCTCACCTCCATAGTGTGCAGACTCATAAAAATGATACTAAAGGAAAAACTGGTGTCGTACCTGGAGGACAATGGCCTCCAGGATGTGAGGCAGCATGGGTTCATTTTGAGGAAGTCTTGTCAAACCAACCTGATACAATATTATGACTGGGTGACAGGTGAGCTGGATAAGGGGTCATGCGGTGGATGTTCTTTACTTGGACTTCAGCAAGGCCTTCGATTTGGTGCCTCTTGGGTGACTTGGGAGGAAGCTAACTGGTGTAGGGGTAGGGGCAAAAAAGACAAACTGGATTACAATCTGGCTGAGTGGGAGGCTGCAACAGATGGTGGTGGGAGGGGAGCTCTCAACTCCAAGGCCGGTGATGAGCGGGGTGTCACACGTTTCTGTGCTGGGACCAGTATTATTTGGGCTCTTCATATCAGACATTGTGCACGGGGTGGTGAGCAAGGTAAGTCTGTTCACAGATGACACTAAAATTGGAGCAGTGGTGGATGGAGTGGAGGGTTGGAAGCAGCTGCAGGGGGACCTGAACAAGCTAGAGGAGTGGTCAGAGAGGTGGCAGCTGGGGTTCAATGCAAAGAAGTGTAAGGTTATGCACTTTTTGGGCAAAGACCCAAGGAGAGAATACTGACTGGGAGGGGTTAAGCTGGGGATCACTGAGGAGGAGAAGGACCTAGGGGTAATGGTAACAGGGACTATGAATAACACTGCCCAGTGCAGGACAGCAGCTGCAAAAGTGAACAAAATGCTGGGGAGCATATCAAGGGGGTTTTCATCCAGGCAAAGGAAGGTAATCTTGCCCCTCTACAGGTCACTAGTAAGGCCACACTTAGAGTATTGTATGCAGTTTTGGAGGCCATACCTGAAGCATGATATCAGGCTACTGGAGGGGGTGCAGTGGAGGGCAACGAAGATGATATGTGGAATGGAAGGGAGAGACTATGAGAGCAGTCTGGGAGACCTGAATATGTACACCCAGGAGGATAGAAGAGACAGGGAGGACATTATAGAGACATTCACGTATCTGAGGGGAATCAATAAGGATGGGTCAGATGGGGTCTTTAAGCTAAGGAGGGGGAGGGACACCAGGGGGCATGGGCTAAGAATAGAGGGGGAAAGATTAAGGAGGGAAATGAGAAGACACTATTTCAGAGAGGGTGGTAGCAAAATGGAATGCACTACCAGAATGGGTGGTATCATGTAAATCTGTGAACAGCTTTAAAAGGGCATGGGACAGGGAACAGGGGAGAGTGAGGGTGGGGGAGGTGGGGCAGTGACATTTGGATGACAAAGGGGGGTGGGGCAGCTGCACACTAGGGATGCTAGCTGCACACTTGAGCAGACTTAGATAGACTGGGTGGTCTGTTTCTGCTGGCACATTTGTATTTTCATATGTTCGTATGACATAAACAGTTTCTTTAAGCAATAATGCACTCCAGGGTGTGGGTCGTCCTGTGATAACCTCATGCCTGGGTGGTTGGGCATGAGGCCACAGGCCAAATGCATCCAATGTCCCAGAAATAAGGCTATTCCAGGAGTGCATTATTGCTATTATACAATGGCTTGTTATTATACAAAATAAAGAAAACATTTAAAAATTGTTTTTAGTAGATTCTTAGTGTGGCAATATATCTTTGTTTCTTAAGACAAGATGCAAACAATGCAACAACAAATTAATACAGTGAGGTTGTTCTCAAATAATCTCACTGTTGCCAAGGGAAGACAGCCAATCAGGTTCCAGGATATTTTATTGCAGTTGTATAATTATTGTTTTATGACATATTATAATGCAGTATTTATTTTGAATGCTGTGGCCATGAGGATGGTGTGTACAGAGTGAGTGTGTGTGTGTGTGTGTGTGTGTGTGTGTCTGTCCAGGATACAAAATATAGGATAAGAAATATTTAAAGGAAATCTAAACTGAACTTCACTGTGTGTGTTCAATGACATAAGCAAATTGTTTCTTTATTTTTTATAACAAATTAGAATGCAGCATTTAATTCTGAATGCTGTGGCCATGAGGATGGTGTGTACAGAGTGCGTGTGAGTGAGTGTGTGTGTTTGCTGTAGCTCAATATATTTTTTTTCCCAAAAGCGTAGTAGAAAATACCTGCTGATTGCTACATATTCACTGAATAGTAGTTCACTGAAGACCTGGCATATGTCTGAGTATGTCTGAGCTAGTGCTCATCATCAGATAGTGTCTTTAAAGGTTAAAAAACAGTGGAAATTATAGATGTACTGGGGAAAGGGTGACATTTATGAGGTATGAATCTTTGTTGAAAGACAATACATTCCCAAGTGAAACTAGTAACAAGAAGCTGTTTGAATGCTTAGTATTTAAATATACAAGTTATAGCATTCTGAAGGGGCTAAACAAATCTCCAGTTTAATAGGCAACCAATATTTAACAAATATTCAACAAGCTGTTTCAGTTTCCTAATGGCATCTGATAAGCAACTTGGAGTTATGTGTCCAACATTCTTAACAGAAAGATGGGAGTATTTTATTTCAGTTGGCATGGAAGGATACATTGGAAAGTCCAAAACATGTGTTCCATGATACCCCATTTTCCAGCTACAGATAGCAAGATGTCTGTAGGCTCCACCCACACCCATAAAAAGGAATTGTATGCTCAGCAGAGATAAGCAGTGAAGCATTCAGAATACTATTTTCAAATATTTGGCTGTTTCTTGCTGTGAGACATTATGTACATGGGATGCTTACTAGCATTATTTTGACATATATCTTATTTAAGATAAATATATGCAACAAAGCCCAATTGCTTAATGTCATTTCTGATGAAAGGATGGAAGAGAAAGGACAAAAGTGAAAAAAACTTGACATAGTGGAATTTATCATGAATTATTGACAGGTTTGGTAAGTAACATGTGCAAGAAAAAACAAATGCCAGTTCTAAACTACTGGTAAATAAAAACATAATAAAAGAAAATGTGATAGAGCCAGAAAATGGGACTAATGTAAAACAGACCCAACAATTGTTTCAGTACCACACAGGCAAGAAGGGTTGAATAGCTTCCTCCTGTGTCAAAATGTATCTGACACTGCGCTATAAATTCTAAGATTATTATTACTCAGGATTTGGATGATCTCATTGCTTATTAGATGGCCATGATATTGTTTTTTATCTTCCATAACCCCAAAAACTGCAGAAGCCATTGGAGTAACTAACCATGAACTGAAGATTCATGCAGTATCCATGATGAAATTATATAGAGAATAATGGCAAGGCAGGTGCATGTAATGACGTTTTTTTTTATACACTCGAGGTGAGTGATGAGCCATAAACCTGGAGAGCGAAGCTCGTGAGGTTTATGAGCTCATCATTCACTGAGGCTGTGTAAAAGAAAATCATTGACACACACCTGCCTAGACTTTATTTTTTATAATTACTGGTGCATTTTACTGTAGCACTGCAAGAGCAGTCAGTCAACTGTGGTTGGTTCCCACTGACTGACTGCCAAACTGCAGGTCAACCAGATATATTTTTTGTTCTGAAGGCAGGATCAATTATATACATATTAGCAAATGATAATACATTACTAGTGAGGGGATGACGATCAGCGTGGGTGCTTTGGTAGCAGGGAAATTTAGCTGCCATGTTGTTTGCAATGTATGGCCCACCCACAGAAGAACCCAGAGCCAATAATACTGTGTGCTAGGACTGAGGGACACGAACGCCGGGGAAGTGATGGGGGGTTAAAGCCAAATGCCATTATAACCGGTTTTCGGGTTATTACAGTGTTTTACAGATGCCTGTAAACAGTGTGTTAAAGGGGGTCACCAGTAATTATATAGAGGATAATGAATAGGTAACTGTGAACAACAATGCCGTGTTTGCTTCAAGAAGTTGTCATGACTACTGACAAAGCCTTTGCAAAGAAGTCTATGACTCAAAGGATTGTATTTCCGATTCTTTCAATAAATAAAATGACAATCAGTAGACCTGGAGACCACAGCTCGAGAGGCCTTTTGTTGTCATGAAAACCTCAAAAAGTAAACTCTGCACTGTTGTATACTGTTGTCCATCCATTGTCTTTTGTAGTATATGGGCACCTTTGCACAACAGCTGAGAGTGATTTTAAATTACTTGGTTTTCACTGTGTCTGTTCACATGCCATGTACTTAAGCCTTGCCACTCTGACTCACACACCATGTTGTTGATCCTCTCCAGTCTGAGCCACATACACAGAGTGCCCAGCACAGACAGCACCACTCATGGTTTTGGTCGGAGTAAATTTTTAATAGTTAGAGCAGGTGACTGCACTACTTACTGGTTTAGAAAACACCAATGAAGCCATAGCTGATCTCTTGTTATTGTCATTACTGCTGAAAGCAGTTGGTCAAAGTAAATTTTGAATAAAGTTAGAGCAGTTGGCCACTACTTGCTGGTTTAGAAAACATTGAAGCCATCACCGATCACTTTTTATTGTTGTTACTGCCGAATACTGAAACTGACAAGAAAAAAAAAAACAATCAATGATGCTGAGGGGGAAAGTGCAGCATGCAGATGTTACTGTTTGTTAGAAAATGGCAAAGAACATTCTTGTGAGCTGATTGGCTGGCAGGCTCCCAGAGCTGGGCAATTATTTTTTGATAGATGCCCTCCGAAAAACAAGTGCCAGCTACTGTTGAGTGAGTTTAAAAAATCTTTTGCCACCATATTTTTTCCCTCGCTAAGTGAGAGACCGAGTGGGAGGGTCCAACCCTTGAGTCCTCAAACCACCACTCCCCACACAAAGAAATGTAAAGTTGCAGCAAAACAAAATACATTCAGAACAAGAAAACAACCCATCTTCTTCTCCCCCAGCCAGAAAAACCACATCCAATGGAGGTATTCAAAATGCTCTCATCTCAACCTCCGATCCCCGCGCTCACAAACGATCTGACCCAGCTGCCCTACTCCATCTAACTGGCACTGTTCATAGAAGTCCTGCTCCTGCAATGCTCACTACGCTTCAGACTGTGACAGAAAACACTTGCCTACCAGCCTAAATAGTTGCACTTCACTTGTCACAGTCTTGCGATTCTTTTCTTTTCTTTTTTTTTAAACACCACCCGATTCTTGCAGTGTCACACGCTACTGTGATCTCAGAGCATACAACTACAACTCCCATCAAACCGTGAGACACAAATCAACATCACCCAAACAAGCTCCACTAATCAGCAGCACCCTCTATTGGACAGTGCGGCACAACGTAGAAACTATTTTGCAAAAACCAAAAAATAATTTTTATTTTAGTTTTAAAATGTATTAGTCTTGTTCTTAATTATCATTCTATTTCATTAGAAATACTACATTTGAGCCATTTTCTAAGTGCAATAATACCCTCCAGGGTGGGCATTATTGAGACATACCAGATCTCCCAGGGGCTATAAAGCCCCTCAAATGTGGTGTTGGGCCTCATTACACCCCTGGGCGGTCCGGTATTTCCCAATAATGCCCACCCTGTCAGGTATTATTGCTTATTTGTGCGCTAGTAGTGATGTACTCAAGATGGTACAACAACAGTTTGACATCGCTGCTAGGGTACAGCAACTCTGGAAATTCTTTCAATTCTATTTATAATAGCCCTTATCCATTAACTCTAGAGCTTTTCCAATGGACTAGAATTACCAAAAGAAGTATAGACTTGTATATTTGGTCTGAATGTGAACTAAAATCACCAAATTTTTAAAAAGTCAGTTTAATTTTTTTTTCATCTATTTTCCATTAAATATGATGTAAAATATACTATCAATAATGCAAGTAATAATATTTAATACTAGCTCCCTTACTAAGTTCCCCTTGGCCCACCAGAACTCCCTCCCTTACCCCTCCTCTCTGCTCCTCCGCTCTCTGGTATCTGCCCCTTCACCATTGGGACAATCATCTGGGGAGCAACCTCAGATGTAGAAACATAGAAATATAGAAGTTGACAGCAGAAAAGGGCCACAGACCCATTGCTTCTGCCCTGTTTTGTATCTAATGAATCCCTACATTAGCCTAATGGTTACTCCCTTAGTGTCCTCAGGCTTCCTATGTGCCTGTCCCATGCCTTCTTGAAGCCTGTAACCATTTCTTCCCCCACCACCTCAGCCAGCAGACTGTTCCATGTATCCAAAAAAGCAAAAGCAACTTTTTTTATAAAATAGCGCTATTGACACAAGGACCATAGCGCTAGCACAATAAGTGATAAAATCGCAGCTAAAAAATCCATCAATAATTATTAAACATCGACATCAAAAATTACACAGCATCAGAAAAGGCAAGATTGAACAGGTATGATTTCAAAGCAGATTTAAAATTCTCCACCATCAGGCACTCTCTTATAATAATAATAATAATAATAATAATAATAATAATAAAATGTATTTGTTATAGCACCTTTCATATAACCAAAGCACTGTACATCAAGATAAAACAAATACAATAAATACAATAAAATCAAGAAAATCCAGAGTAGGCTTTCCCCCACAAAAATGTCTTAAGTGCCTGCTTGAAACACCCCACCATCCTGCACTCCCAAAGCTGATGTGGCAGAGAATTCCAGAGGGTAGGTGCCACAAAACCAAAAGCACGCGCACCAGATGACTATAAGCTTACCTTCAGAATCTCCAGCAACCCCTCGTCAGCCGAACGGAGCTGTCACAGAGAGGTGTAAGGTACCAGGAGCTCTTTCAAGTAATCAGGTCCCTGTCCATGTAGGGCTTTGTAAGTTAATAGACCTACCTTAAAGGTGATCCGTCACTGAATAGGCAGCCAGTGCAGACTGTGCAGAACAGGGGTAATGTGCATTCTTCTAGATGCCCCAGTCAACAAATATGCTGCAGCGTTCTGTACTAGCTGCAAGTGGTGGATATCAACCCCAGGAAGCCCTAAGTACAGGGAGTTGCAGTAATCAACGCGTGATGTCACAAAGGCGTGGACCAAAACAGGTAGGTTGCAAGATGGAACAAGGTGCTTAATCCTAGCAATGTTCCTAAGTTGGTAAAAGGCTAGCTTGATGACTGCTGACACCTGATGACGAAGGGTCAGACCATCGTCAAGCACCACTCCCAGGTTACGCACCCATTCAGAAGTAAGAATCTGGGCCCCCCCCCAGGACTAAACCAGAGGGGAGTTCAGACCTCAACCCCTCTGCCCTATGACCTGGGTCCACTACCAACACCTCAGTCTTTCCTGGGTTCAACTTTAAACCACTGGTATTCATCCAGTACTGGATTTAAATGAGGCAGCTGTTTAATACTGAGATAGCACTAACCTGGTTGGGGGCAAAAGACAGGTAGAGCTGGGTATCATCAGCATAGCAGTGAAACCTCAGCCAATACCATCTTACAATGTGTCCAAGGGGCAACATATATACTGCAAATAACATGGGGGACAGCACCGAATCCTGAGGTACCCCGCAAGGCAGAGAGAAAGCTCTGGAAGAAAATATATCCGAGACAACTCTCTGCATTCTACCAGCGAGGAAAGATGTAAACCATCTGAGAACTGTACCAGACAGCCCACAGATGGACCTCAGACACTTGAGCAGGACCCCATGATTCACAGTATCAAAAGCTGATGATAAATCAAGAAGAACCAAGATGGAACGATGTCTCTGATCTCTCACCATCAGGAGATCATCAAGCACCCGAACCAGAGTAATCTCAGTACTATTTCCCTTTTATGAAAACCCGATTGGAGAAGTGCGTGTAAATTATGGATGGTTAAATGGTTATCCAGTTCAGCTGCCACAACTTTCTCAATAACTTTCCCCACAAAAGGGAGGTTAGAGATAGGCTTGTAGTTTGCTAGGTTCTCCGGGTCTAAAGAAGCTTTCTTTAGGAGGGGTATCACCACCCCCTCCTTCAGGGAGCTAGGGAACTCACCTGACTCCAGACAGCACCGGACCATCTGAGCTAAGACTGGGCCGATGATATCACTACAACCCAAAATCAGAGAAGTAGGTCCCAGGTCTAAACTACAGCAGGTGGGATGCATCACCTGGACAACCCTCATAATATCTACGAACTCCGGCAGATCAAAGGTACTCCAGGAAACTCTGGGTTCTGTGACAAGGTACCGATCAACTGCATCCCCAATAGAGTGAAGTTGGCAGCATTCCTGCCTGATGTCAGCCACTTTATTCGCAAAGAAGTGAACGATCTCATCACAATCATTTTGTGAAAAAACTTGATGGAACTGCTGACAGGCTGGGTTGCACAGTCTGTCTACAGTTCTGAAGAGTTGAGCCGGTCGGTTCCTTGCGACAGCTATTTCCCTGGACAGGAATTCTGCCTTCTTACATGAAATTTCTGTTTGGTAGAAATGATACTGTTCTAACAAAATAGGGTTGTCAGCATCTAAGTTTGTCCTCCGCCAATGATGCTCCAACCTACGCCCCTATCTCCGCAACTCCCTTAGAGTATCCGATGAGGTAGAGAATTCCACAGGGTGGGGGCGGCAGATATAAATGCTTGGGCCCCAGAGGTCTTCAAACAAACCCTGGGAATCTCTAGCAATCCCTTGTTGGTGAAGGGGGTGGAAGGGGTAAAGAAGCTCTTGTAGATAGCTCAGATCCTGTTCATGTAGGGCCTCAGAGGTCAGCAAACTGACCTTGAAGGTGATCTGCCACCAAATAGGCAGCCAGTGCAGGTCGCACAGCACAGGCGTGACATAGCAAACTCGAGGTTGCCCAGTCAGCAGCCTAGCTGCTGCGTTCTGCACCAGCTGCAAGTGGCAGATATCAACCTCCGGTATCGCTGCGTAAAGGGAATTACAATAATCACCACCCTCTCTGTGTAAAAGTACTTCCTCACATTTCCTTTAAGCCTCCCCCACCTCCTCTAGGTTCATGTTGTGGCCCCTAGTTCTTGAGCACTTTTTTCTTTGGAAAATTTCATCCACTTACACTCTGTTTCTTCCCATGAGGTATTTATATGTTTCAATCATGTTCTCCCTCTCTCTGTCCTCTCCTCCAATGAGTACATGTTCAGCTCCCTCAGCATGTCGCCATAGGATTTCTTATGTAGGCCTCCCACCATCTTGGTTGCTCTCCTCTGTACAGCCTCCACTCTGTTTGGGTCCCCCTGGGATGGGGTCTGCAGAACTGGACTCAATACTCTGGGTGAGGCCTCACCAATGATCTATATAGTGATCTTCACCAGTGTGATCTTTGATCATTATTCCAAATGGAGTAGTGGTTGGTTTCAGTACAGAAACTCAGTACTGAAAGCCCACCTTGGGGTAGGGGGCAATGTAAGGCTTTGGTATGATGAGACATCCATCGGCTGGGGGGAGTCTGACCTGCCACTGTGGGTAGAGACCCACATGCAGAAGCCTCAGCTGCAGCACATTGGCTGCAGGCTACTGGTGATTATGGTGCCACTGCAGGACAAGCAGGGCATGCACAGGGAGAAAAAGAATGAGTTGTGCTATTAGTATAACAAGGGCTCTTGCACAATGATCAATTGTTAGTACAAGCATGAGTGCTTGGGCGGCAGGGACCCCACACTGGTTGATAGGGTTGCCACCTTTGGAAGAGGCAAAAGCCGGATCCTAAGCTCTGCCCATAGCCCCGGCCCTTTTCATGACTCATCATGCATTGCTTCTCCTAGAAAATTATTTATTATATCAATAAAATACAACATTTAAAGCAGTAGTTCAACAGAGATGTTAAGGTACTGCACTGTACCTGTTAAAGATACTTTCCTAGGTTCTTCATAGTTATTTATTTACTTATGTATTTATTTTTTGACACTGGTTTACCAGATAAACATGCAGAGATAAAATAAATCTCATTTACAGATATGATTTGGGGGAGACAAGGGAAATACTATAAATAGCATACAACGGTACACGTGGTATATAATAACACATAATAAAGAAATTGTTTCCTATAATTGTGTACTTTAAATATTTTTATGGCTCTATTTCCTTTTCATGTACACAGTACTATTTCAAAGTCAAAGAAGTGACCACACTTTTTTCTTGAGGAAAAAAATAATTTAAAATATTTAAAATATCTAAATTCTGTTAGAGATGAAAATGTTTACCAGCAAATGAAAGTAGAAGACAACTGGCTCTGTGACTGTTACAAACAGTGGGAGCACTTTTGCTGCTATGCCACTTTACGATGCAGTGGAAAAGGTTAGTGTAAAAGACTAGGTTAGGTAAGTTCTAATGGTGTTAATAGCCATACTTTACACCTCTCAGGTTGACTGCTTTCACAGACAAAAGTCTATATTGACAACAGAACTTGATTCAACCTTGACTTGTAGCTGAAACAATGATTGAGATGACAAAATCTGTTTCACAGTGGGAAGGTCATGTCAGACGAATCTAATAGATTTTTTTGACTGGGTGACCAAAGTAGTAGATCAGAGAGGGGGCTGTGGACATGGCCTACCTAGACTTTAGCAAGGCATTTGACACAGACCCACACAAAAGCTTAATATACAAGAAGTTGGCCAGCCTGGGAGTGGGTCCCAAGATGGCAGCCCAGGTAAAGAATTGGCTGGAGAACAGGACACAAAGGGTAATAGTAAACGGAGTCCACTCTGAAGAAAGGGGGGTTACTAGTGGGGTACCGCAGGGTTCAGTACTAGGATGGTCCTCTTTAATGTCTTTATAAGCGACATTGCAGAGGGACTGGAAGGAAAAGTATGTCTCTTTGCAGACGACACAAAGATCTGCAACAGAATTGATATACAAGGTGGGGTGGAAAGGATGAGAAGGGACTTGGCAAGGTTGGAGGAATGCTCAAATGTATGGCAACTTAGATTCAATGCTAAGAAGTGCAAAGTAATGCACCTGGGAAACAAAAACCCAGGGGAAGAGTACACAATGGGGGGTGAGACACTAACAACAACAAAAATGGAAAGGGACCTGGGGGTAGTCATATCAGATGACCTAAAGGTAAGAAAGTAATGTGAAAGGGTAGTAAAGAGGGCTGGGGGGATACTGGGATGCATAGGGAGAGGCATCACCAGTAGAAAACAAGAAGTTGTCATCCCTCTGTACAGACAACTTGTGACACCCCATCTGGAGCACTGCGTGCAGTTCTGAAGACCCAATCTCTGCAAAGACATAGACAGGATGGAGGCAGTCCACAGGAGGGCAACTAAAATGGTGCAGGGTCTGCACCAGAAGACATATCAAGAGAGACTTAAGGAGCTTAATATGTATAGCCTCGAGGAGAGGAGGGAGAGGGGGGACATAATAGAAACTTTCAAGTACCTCAAGGGACTCAACAAAGTCCAAGAGGGTAGCATTATTCAGAAAAAGAGGTGTGCAAGAACAAGGGGGCACAATTTGAAGCTAGAGGGGGGACGGCTCAGAGGTAATGTGAGGAAGTATATTTTCACAGAGAGGGTTGTGGATGTATGGAGCAGCCTTTCTGAGGAGGTTGTGGAGTCAAAAACAGTGGTGGAATTCAAGAATGCATGGGACAGGCATAAGGCAATTCTAGGGGGTGGAGGTAGGAAGAAGTAGGCTGTTGGTTAGCTAGGAACTGCAGCTTATCCATTAGGTAGGTAAATGAGCAGACTGGGTTGGCCAAGCGGTCCTTATCTGCCATCGAATTCTATGTTTCAAAAGTACATGAGCACTCAAAATGGCTCAAAAACCTGACCAGCACAGAGCAAAACTGGATTACCTGATAGGGACCCTGAAAACCTGATCACCAGGTAAAAAGCCTGATAGGTGTCAACCCTACTGGTTGACCACCCTGGTGGTGGTGGGGGGGGGAGCTCTAGTAACAGCAAGAGCAAGCAGAAGATAAAGACAGATGCTGATAAGAGCCTATAAAATGACCCCCTCGGGTGTGGCAATTCTAGAATGGTGGACAATGGAAGTAAACTGGGATGGTTTTTACACAAGGATTTAGGGTACTTTTTCATATCTTTATTTGTGAAGTCTGGGAAGTGATCCAAGTGAAAATGTGCATAACTGCAGATGATGCAAAAATCTGCTGTAGACTGGACAGTGGTTAGGGGATCAGGACACTGAGGGCAAATCTGAAGAGACTGCAGAAATAGTCATAAGTCTGGCAGCTACATTTCGATGCAAAAAAAAAAAGCAAAATTATGCACACAGGGCTAAGGAACTCGAAAATGGAATACGTGATGGGAGAAGTGGTGAACTAGGTAAAGAACTGGTTAATGGATAGATGACAGAGGGTGGTGGTTAATGGCACTCACTCTAATGAGGGGAGAGTGACCAACAGTGTGCCACAGGGCTCAGTATTGGGATTGGTCCTCTTCAGCATTTTCCAAAGTGACACTGTAGAAGAACTGGAAGGGAATGTATGCCTTTTTGAAGATGACACTAACATCTGTAATAGGGCGGACACTCAGGAGGGTGTGGAGAGAATGCATAGGGACCTTGGGAAACTCGAGAAGTGGTCAAGAGCATGGCAGTTGGGGTTCAGTACCAAAAAGTGCAAAATGCACTTAGGGCATTGGAACCCAGGACCTGAGTATATGATGGGGGAGGTACAGACAGTCACTAAGCAGGAAAGGGACCTTGGGGTTATTGTATCTGATGACCTCAAAGTCGCAGGGCAGTGTGACAAAGCATTATATAGGGCCAGTATGATGTTAGGATGCACAGGGAGAGTTACCTCCAGCAGGAGCTGGGAGGTAGTGTTGCCACTGTATTGCTCACTTGTAAGACCACACCTGGGTATTGTTTCCAGTTCTGGAGGCTACACCTCAGAAAGGATGTGAACAAGGTGGAGGTAATCCAGAGAAGAAAACTAAAATGGTGCAAGAGTTGCATAAAAATCCCTACTATGAGAGACTGTGAAATCTCAGCATGTACAGTACATCCTGAAAGAGAGGAGAGTGAGAGGGGACATGACAGAGATGTACAAGTACCTTATGGGGGTGAACAGAGTGCAGGAGGGGAGTCTCTTTCAAGCAAAAAAGAGCACCAGGACAGAAAGAAGTTTAAGCAGGATGTGAGGAAGTACTGCTTCACTGAAAGAGCGGTGGATGCTGGAACAGACTGCCAGTGGAAGTGGTAGAGGCAAAAAAAATAGAAGACATAGGGGAATATTAGTAAATAGGCATGGAGGAGGGAGGGTTGTTGAACACCAGTTAGGGTCTGCAGACTCTGACTCAGCAGAGACCATCTGAGTCAAGCAGTCCTTTTTTGACAAAAAATTCTGTGTTCTCTGTTCTATGTATGTCACCATATTGGGGTCCCAGATGGGGCAAGGGTGGTGGATAACCAGAGGTCGGCCAAAGCCACAACAGAGATAGTGTGCCTTAAGCCCTAGGAGGAGCAAGCCACTAGAGAAGAACAGGCCCATTCTAGGCTGGGCTCCCAGTCCCAGCTGCGCAAATTTCCTGCATGCAGAATAAGTCTTATTTTTGCGGGGGCTCGGCCCCCCGAACCCCCCCAAATAAGGATTCTTAACTCCAAGGAATGTTAACAGTAAAATCGCACAAAAGGCGAAAAAGAAAAAAATATACTTGCATCTGGGACTGGGAATCAAACCCGGTTCCAAATGCTCTGCCTGTGTTCCCTGCTGCCCGTGGCTCATCTTGTAGAGCCATGGCAGCTGCTTGGCAGAATCTGACCCAGCAGAGGTCTTATCCTCTTCCTGGGACAGCGAGAGGGCGCAGTACTGCGCACAGAAGCATTTGCGGCATTGTACCCTCTTGCTGTCATGTACAGCACTATTTCGGTTTAACGCTCATGTTGTAGGCTATTAAGCATACGACATATTGACCTGGTAGGTTCAAGTTCATACCACCTGAGATTTCCTCAGCAGGGTACCACACATTTGATGGTGCCATCACAGTAGTATGCAGCTATGGAGGTTGGTCACTTCACAAAGAATCGAGAAAGCTCTGGACCATGTTCCTCAGCTCCTTCTAACCAAAGTCTGCTAGTGGTATTTCTGCCCTCATCTCCTGTGGTTAACTGTTGTTTTCGCTGTCTCTTATGAGCAGGCTGTGCAGTGGGCATGGTACAATTTGGAGATATGTGGCCATTTGGGCATCCTTGAGGCAGTCACCAGGACTCTTTAACAAACTGGGGGCTGGGGCCCAGTAGTAGGATTCCAACATCACACTTGCTCTGGTCCTTCATGTTGCCACAACAACACTGTAAGGGCACACAGAACACTAGAGTGATAGAGGATAGAATATAGAGTAATACAGTGATAGAAGATAGAGGATAGAGTGACACAGGCTAAAGGAGACTCACAGGAGAGTCAGAGATGAAATGGGAATGTTTTGTAGCGGGCATGGGGGCATCATACTGGGCACCCAGTGTTTTTGTTACTACAAGATGGGACACATCTAGCAAGTGGGGGTTGGGTGCGCTTACCTCCAGGCCAGATCCCAAAGGCAGTGCAGGATGCCTAGCATATAATGCTTGGGGGTGGTCAGGCCCGACAGAAGGGCTTGTCCTGTTGCAGATGGGGAGTCTGAGTTGTGGAGGAGTCATACCTTGAGTGGGACAGCCCTAGCTGATACCAAAATGGTAGGGCATTGCTCAGCATGGCTTGCTCCAGAACCATAGTGGAGGAGTGAAGGGACATTACTATGCCTCTCCTGGCATAGTGGTCAGTGACTCTTCGCTTCTTCCAGAGGCCTCCAGGGTGACACTTGGTTCCATCTTCCCTAGCAATGGTAGAGGGAGCAACTGGAGAACCCCAGTTGGAGGGTCCACTTTGGAAAGCCCTACCTATGGTGAGGGTTCCTCTACCAGACTCCCCACTATGAACAAAATAAGTATGTGTACTGCTGTTATGCCTTTAATAAGCATATGGTTATGGCATTTTAATCCATTTGATGGTGTGGTTACTGTCTCAGGGGGAAATGGGAATGGGTTCTTTGCAATCTGATGGGTGTTCCAACAGAATACAAACTGGAAGAGGCATTGGCTGTTGGTGCCCTCCCTTCACCACCCAGCTGGGAAGGAAGCCCCCCACCACCACATTCCTGTCCACATAGCCAGACATCCAAGCTGGTCTCAGATGGGGGGACAAAGACTTGGATGTGGCTGGCCAGAGGCAAGTGTGACAGGGGCTAGTCATTTATGGGGCAATGATACAATAGACAATAGGTACCAGGACAGGCTTTCAGAGATGAGGAGGTCTATATAGGGGGTAGATAATCTTTAAAAGGCAGGAATCCAGGAGTTTCTGTAAATGTAAACCATAAAATCATGGAGCAGTCTGTTCCTATGTCTGAAAAGATAAATGCCCAAAGGTTGTAGGAAAAATAGGCAGCTCACCCAGTTAGCGCTATTGCCCCCACAAAAATGTTATTCAAGTGCACACCATTTAGAAGGTTGTCATTGTGTGCACTTCAATAAAAATGTTTTTGGGATAATAGAGTTAACTGGATGAGCTGCCTATTTTTCCTATGAACTTTGGACAGATAGGATCTGGCATTTCAGGAACCTAGCCTTTCTGTCTGGAAGCCTGAGGAACCTAAGAAACTTGTCCACCCAGCCTAAAAAGGGGGGCATAAGGGAGGAGGTTAAGAAGGGGTATAGGGCCAGGGGGATAGGGAATGGGGGAGGCACAGGGAGAGCAATATGAACACTTTCCTGCTCATGAGAGTATTGCTGCGGTGGTCATGAGGGAATTTTTCCCAGTTTTTCCCCTTTAACAGGGTTTATCTGGGTTTTCACTCTCATCGGGGCTGGGTCCAGCGAGCTCATGTTAGTAGGGTAGGAGGTAGGAAACTGTCATAGCCACTATAGGTGAATGGAGAGTCTGGGTTGTGGAGGTGTCACACATTGAGTGGGACAGCCCAAGCTGGTGCTGAAAGGGGAGGGGAATTGCCCAACATGGCATGCTCCAGAACCTTGACAGAGGAGGGAGGGGGAAGTCATCATGCCTCACCCAGCATGGTGGGCCCTGACTCATTCATTCTTCCAGAGGCCTCGAGGGCAGATCTTGGCTCCACCTTCCCCACCAAGGATAGGGGAAGCAACTGGGGGACCCCTACTGGGGTGCCCTCTTGGAATGCCCAGCTTATGACAGGGCTTCCCCTACCAAGCTCCCCACTACACACAAAGCACACATGTGTACTGCTTTTTAATGAACATATGGCTAAGGCCATTTTACCCATTTGACAGTGTGGTTATTGTCTCTGGGAGAAATGGGAATTGGTTCTTAACCAACTAATTTGCTCTTACATTCCAGGGATACTGCTGACTAATACAGCCTGTAGCTCAGTCTTGAAAAACATACAGTACTATACAGTAACTGTTGGTGGAAGTGTGCGTGCATGAAGTTGGTTGGGGCTTTTGATTCCCTCATTTGCTGTTTGTCTTTTGAGCTGACTGTGTGTTATCTTTATTTCAAGAAATTCCTTATGTGATATCTAGTGGATGTAGCCACTTTTTTAAGTTGCTTGATCCCCAAAGTAAAACAAGCATTTGTCAGTGCTGTCTTGCTGGCATTGGCATCGGTAGTGCAGGAGTTAGAGAAATGCATAATAGAAATGGCATCGAAGTATTGAACTGACACCATCCCCACGCCCACCCTGCAGAGACTGACAGGCATTGGGGTGTGCCTTTGGGTCGTTGGCCATAACGCTCATGCCATTTCACCCTACCCTACCCTGCAGACTCCAACAAGTGTCACAGTGTGCCTTGGGGGTCTTTGGGCCTTATACTCACCCCATTCCATAAGGAAATATGCTGAGATGGGTGCAGTATTGGAGAATGGCATGAACTTTGGGGCAGAAGACTCCAATGCACACCTCTATGCCTGTCACTGACTGCAGGGTGGGGGTGGGGGTGGAATGGAGTGAGCATTACAGCCGACGATCCCAAGTCACACACCTGTTTGTTTATTTGTTTATTTCTTATATTTCAAAAGGATAAGGTAATTAGGCAAGCCTGTTTACAATACCGTCCTGCATAGAAAGTGAAAACATAAAACATATGCTGCAATAAATATACAAACATTAGATACAAATACTTACAACATTCAACAAGTTAAAGAATCAATTGTAAAAAAACATACTGTACAACATTTAAGGATTCATTAGTAACAGGTACATCTAAACAAATACAAATCTAATATAGCAGATTTAAAAGTTTGGTATGAGGACATATTGAGTACACTAGGAGGAAACGAGTTCCATATATCAGAAGCCATGTAATCAAATTGCATTTTCCCATATTTAGTTTTTATAGTAGGAACTATTAATCCTCTCCCTTGGATGTCTCATAAGGAGTAATTAGAAACTTGTGTAAGAAGTTTAGTAGTAAGGTAATCAGGAGCAAGTCCATTATGACATTTATACAGAAAGTTGTAAAACATTTGGTCCCTTCTTAAACTTAGGGGAACACAGTTTAAATCATGGAGCAAATCACAATGATGATAAGATGCTTATGGCCCTTTAATATCCAGCACAAATCTAGTCAACTTGTATTGGAGTCTATCAAGCTTCTGAAAGTTGTGTTTGGTTGAGTTTGCATAGACCATTGAACCATAATCAATCAAAGGAAAAATTACAGTTTGAACCAGTCTTGCTCCTGATCCTGGGTCGTACATATCTTATGTCTTCACAGTGCTCCTATCTTTTGCAATATTTTTTTACATAATTGGTCCAAATGGAAATCAAAATTTATGTAGGGATCGACCCATAGACCCAAATATTTATGTGCTGAGGTCTGGGAAAGTAGCTTACCACTCTCGGTTTTTATACCAATGCTGTTTGTCCCTTCATCTTGCCCTTTAAGTTTTCTTCTGGAGAACATCATAGCACTGGTCTTTTATGTTCATTATGAGCTTAGTTTCTTTAAACCATCTGTCAAGTTTCAAGAATTCCTGTTGTAAAACTGTTTCAACTTTTTTAGAATGACTACCTGAACATAGCAAAACAGTATCATCAGTGCAAAGCTTTACACTGCTTTCCTTACATACACCAGGAAGACCATCAATAAAAGTTGTGAATAGAAAGGGAGAAGGGGACCCAGAATAGATCCCTGGGGTACCCCTCTACTCACATCCTTAAAGTCTGACAAATGCCCACCAATACACGCAGTTGTCTGCACCCATTAAGGTACGAGTGAAACCACTGAAGAGCCTCCTCACCAATCCCCTTCCCACTCAGGGCTTTTAATAACAGGGGATAGTCAACCATATCAATAGCCCTAGATAGATCAACAAACACTGCCCCCATGCTCAATTTATTATCTAATGTGTGGGAGATGGTGTCCGAAAAATCTAATAAGGCAGAATTTGTAGAATGCAGTGGCCTAAAGCCAGACTGCTGGGGGGGGGGGCTAGAAGACGCCTGTCAGTCTCTACAGGGTGGGGCGTTACCATTGGAAACCCTAATGCCCCAGGTGTTTGTTGGTATTTTCACTCCAAATTTTTAACATGGGCTTTTTTTGATCCCACCTCATGAACAGTGGCACTATCAGTTCATTAGCCGAAAGGTGATTTTGCACAGCGACTGCGCTATTTGGCACCACAGGTGCAAAAACACATTTTGGGCAAGATGTGAAAATTGACAGCTGCACTGTTCATGAAGAGGTGTAAAAAAATGGCAATGTTGAAAATCTGGAGTGAAAATATGAAAAACTGGTGAAGTCACGAGCATGTGTAGAAACTGCGTAACACCAGCCCGTAATGCGATTATTTTAAGGACTGTTTTAACCAAATTTTCAACATAGGCATTTTGGGACCTCTGCTTATTTATTTATTTATTTATTTATTTATTTATTTAAAATTGGTGACTGGGAAAGGCACACTGAGCCAAGGCTCATTTCCAGGTGGGACCCGGGTACAAGGTGAACAAAGTGGAAGGCAGAGACGTACAAGCAAACAACAAGTATCTGCTGGACAATACAGTACAAGGACATTTCATAGTATTAGGTAGTGCAGTAACAATTTGTTAGTTGGAACAGCCAGTGGGAAAAACATCATGACATTTCATTTCTAAACAGTCGCTTATGCTGTATAATTTCAAGTGCATGTATATATTCGGAACCCACTCGTGAGGGAGCAATCTTAGACCTCATACTCTCAAACGGGGGCAGTGAGAGGATCTCAGATCTAGAAGTGGGTTGCCATCTGGGGACAAGTGACCATCAAACAGTGTGGTTCACGTTAAACTCAGCTACAGAGTCAAGCCATACAAAAGTGAGGGTACTGGACTTTAGGAGGGCTGACTTTGGCAAGATGGGAGAGTGCCTCAGAAAAGCACTCAGCAAACAGGCTAGAAGGAGGTGTGGAGCAACAATGGGGAATCATCAAAACTGCCATCACAGAGGCAACAAGCCTTTGTGTGAAGCAAATAAACAAATCAAAATGAAAGAAAAAGCCACTATGGTTCTCAAAGAGGTGGCTGTGAAAGTCAGGAAGAAAAAGATAGCATTCCGGAAGTATAAGGAAACACAGAAGGAGCAGGACAGAGAGCTGTACCAGTTAAGGCAGAAGGAAGCAGGGAGGGAAGTCAGAATAGCAAAGGCCCAAACTGAGGAAAGATAGCCAACTCAGTTAAGAAGGGGGATAAAACCCTTTATAGGTACATCAGTGAGCGTAGAAAGACAAAGGGAGGGATAGTGAGGCTGAATAGAATGAACAGTGGGTGGGCAGAGAGGGACAGTGAAAAAGCAGGAATACTGAACAAATATTTCTGCTCAGTATTCACAAAAGAGGAAGGGGAAGTGCCTAATCCAATTAACAGAAGCACTCTTGATAGGGGGGTCGATCCCAGTCCTTTCACAGAAGAAAGGGTTCTGCAAGAACTCCTAAAACTGAAGGTGGACAAAGCAATGGGTCCTGATGGAATTCACACCAGAATTCTAAAAGAATTAATTGAGGAACTAGTGAAACCACTGGCTACTCTTTTTAATAAATCATGGGAGGATGGTGTGGTACCCGAGGACTGGAGGAAGGCGAATGTGATTCCCCTTCACAAAAGTGGGACCAAGACAGAGGCAGGAAACTACAGACCTGTCAGTCTGACCTCTGTGGCAGGGAGAGTGATGGAGTCACTTCTGAAGGAAAGAATAGTTGAGTACCTAGAGGCCAGTGGAGCACAGGACCCAAGGCAGCATGGGTTCACAGCGGGAAGGTCATGTCAGACGAATCTAATAGATTTCTTTGACTGGGTGACCAAAGTAGTAGACCAGGGAGGGGCTGTGGACATGGCCTACCTAGACTTTAGCAAGGCATTTGACACAGTCCCACACTAAAGATTAATAGTCAAATTAACCAGCCTAGGAGTGGGACCCAGGGTGGTAGCCTGGGTAAAACATTGGCTGGACAACAGGACACAGAAGGTAATTGTAAATGGAGTCCACTCTGAAGAAAGGGGGGTTACTAGTGGGGTACCGCAGGGTTCAGTATTGGGTCCAGTTCTTTTTAATGTCTTCATCAGTGACAATGCAGAGGGACTGGAAGGAAAAGTATGCCTTTTTGCAGATGACACAAAGATCTGCAACTGGGTTGATACACAAGGAGGCGTGGAAAGGATGAAAAGGGACTTGGCAAGGTTGGAGGAATGGTCAGAAGTATGACAGCTAGGATTCAATGCAAAGAAGTGCAAAATAATGCACCTGGGAAACAAGAACCCAGGGGAAGAATACACAATGGGTGGGGAGGTAGTAACAACAACAAAAAAGGAAAGGGACCTGGGAGTAATCATATCAGATGACCTTAAGGTTAACAATCAATATGAGAAGGCAGTAGGGAGGGCTGGGGGTATACTGGGATGTATAGGGAGAGGCATCATCAGCAGAAAACAGGAAGTTGTTATCCCTCTGTACAGACAGTTGGTGAGACCCCATCTGGAGTACTGTGTCCAGTTCTGGAGATCCCATCTCCGCAAGGATATAGACAGAATAGAGGCAGTCCAGAGGAGGGCAACTAAAATGGTGCAGGATCTGCAAGAGAAGCCGTATGAGGAGAGACTAAAGGAGCTTAATATGTATACCCTTGAGGAAAGAAGGGAGAGGGGGGACATGATAGAAACTTTTAAGTACCTCAGTGGAATCAACAAAGTCCAAGAGGGTAGCATATTTCAGAAAAAGAGACCGGCAAGAACAAGGGGACACAATTTAAAGATAGAAGGAGGGCGGTTCAGGGGCAATGTGAGGAAGTATTATTTCACAGAGAGGGTAGTGGATGCATGGAACAGCCTTCCTGAGGAGGTGGGGGTCTAAAACTGTGGGAGAATTCAAGAATGCATGGGACAGACATAAGGCAATTCTTGTGGGGGGGGTAGGAAGGAATAGGCTGTTGGTTAACTAGGATCTGCGGCCTATCCTGTAGGTAGGGAAATGGGCAGACTAGATGGGCCTAGCGGTCCTTATCTGCCGTCAAAGTCTATGTTTCTATGTTTCTATGTTATACATATTTACAGTAGTGGTTTGTCCGGAAAGTGGTCTTGCAAAGAGAGGGTGTGGTGGGGAGAGGTTGGGCAGTTTGATCTGCCATGAGGAGTAATAGTTACCTGGTGTGGCTAACTGGGGGTAATACTGGGCCCGAGAGAGGAGGGATTTGCTGCGCAGCTTCCGCAGGGAGTAGGGGGAGAAGTCTGAGTAGCTTTTTAAAGGTTGATAAAGAGTGGGCCTGTTGGAGGTTGGGTGGAAGATTGTTCCAAAGGAGTGGGAGCTGGTAGGAAAAGACGGCTTGCCCAGAGGCAGAGAGGGGGCATGAGAGGTGAAAGGTGCGAACGTGTCTGTGGTGGAGTGAGTAGCCTGGGGATATGGCTTGGGAGAGGTGGGAAGAGAGGTAGGGGGGAAAGGAGCCAAGACAATATTTAACTATGAGAGAAGTGCTGTGGGCAGTCCGCCTGTGTGAGAGAGGCAATAGGGATAGGGTGGAGTATAGGAGGCAGTGATGAGTGAGTGGGGGGAGGCAGTGGCGAACCGAATGAATGAGCTGAGCAAGATGTCAAATTGAGAAAGAGAGGAGTTAAGGGCTGTTCAATAAATGATGTCCACGTAGTACAGCACTGGTAGGATGGTTTTGCGAACTAGTTCACACTGAGTGGGAATGGGGAGGCTGGCTTTGTGGCTGTAGAGGATAGTGAGTTTGGGACGGAGTTTGGTACAGATGGCATCAACATGAGTGCTGAAGTTGAGGTTGGTGTCCAGCCAGACTCCCAGGTACTTGAAAGTGGATACCGATTCGAGGGGAACTTCGTCCAAGGTGGAGATCAGAGGTGGTGCAGGTAGGGAGGTGAGCTTTTGTCTGGTACCGAAAAACATAGAGACTGTTTTTTTAGTATTAAGTTTTAGCTGTTTTTTTCTGGAGCCAGGCTTGTACTCAGTGGAAATCGCTCTGGAGATTTGGGTGTACACTTTCATGGGAGGGGCCTGATGCGTAGATAATGGTATCATCAGCATACAGGTGCATGTTTTAGGAGAGACAGGCAGAGGTGAGGTAATTTATGAATAGGGAGAAGAGGACGGGGCCAAGGATGAAGTCTTGGGGGATGCCTGAGAGGATGGGTAGGGGAAGGGAGAGGGAGTTGCCTATTTGTACTTGCTGTTTCCTATTTTGGAGATAGAAGTGGAACCAGGTTATGGCAGGTTGGGTGAGGCTGAAGGAGCTTAATTTGTGGAGCAGTAGAGGGTGGGAGACTGAATCAAAGGCTTTTGGCAGGTCAATGAAGATGGCGGTAGTGGCTTGCCCCTTGTCCATGGCTGAGAGAATGGTGTCGGTTACACTTAATAAGGTGGTGGTCGTGGAATGAGATTTTCTGAAGCCTGATTGAAAAGGGGAGAGGTAGCTGTTCGTTGAGAGGAAAGGGGACAATTTGGATAGCATGAGGGATTCTTGGATTTTGGTGAGGGAAGGGAGGAGAAAGATGAGTCTGTAGTTTCTCGGAAGGGAGGGGTCACCATCTTTATGGAGAGGAAGGATTTTGGGGAGTTTCCAGGCGGAGGGGACTGTGGCTGTGGTGAGTGAGAGGTTTAGTATGTGAGTTAGAGGGGTGGCTATGGCCGGAGTGGAGTAGCGGATCCCGCCGTGGGAAGGGGATTGGTGAGAAGGCTTTTCAGTGGTTTCACTCATACCTTGGTGGGCACAGACAACTGCGTGTATTGGTGGGCAGTGGCACTGTGATTTTGTTAATCTGTCCAGAAAGTTGATTTCCCACAGTGACCATGCCATTGTGCACCAGATGTGTGAAAACACATTTGCGGCAGGATGTGAAAAATGACAGCTGTACTGTTCATAAGGAGGTATGAAAAAATGGCAATGTTGAAAATCTGGAGTGAAAATAACAAAAATTGTCGAAGTTATGAGCGTGCATGGAAACTGCAATGCACACTCGTAACACAGTAATTTCTTGGAATGTTCTCACCAAATTTGCAACATAGGCTTTTTGTGACCCCACCTCATGAACAGCGGCACTGTCATTTCATTAATCATTCCCAAAAGGTGATTCTGGTCAGTGATCACGAAATCACCTTTCAGGTCCGAATAACGAGATGACAGAGCATGTGTTCATGAGGTGGGGTCCCAAGAACCCCACGTTGAAAATCTGGAGCCAAAATTCAAAAAAATGGCTTTAACCCACCCATTGATGCCATTATATAGCTTACCGGCATTTCTTCATTTTGCAGTTCGGCTTTAAAGAGTCCAGATGAGTCCCGCTCCACAGACGATCACAGCGCCGAACCTCTGGAGGTAAGTATGGGGTAAGGGGATTGTGGGGAGGTGGGGTGCATAGAGGGTGGATGCAGGTTGAGGGAGGGGGCGCTGGGGACTAAGAGGGACCATTTTCTTTTTACAGGGAAAAACAAAAAATGGACATTGAGGGACGTTTTTCTTTCTTTACAGGTGAACTAAGAAAAATGTTGGGGTAACTGGGGTGGACTCCCAATATGCCCCATGACTTGGGGGGGATGTTGGGCACACTAAGGTGTGGGTCCCAGTGTACCCCATGAGTTTTTTTGGGGGGGAATGTTGGGCACACTGAAGTATGCCCCATAAGTTTGAGAGGGGGCTGATGTCGATGGTGATTGGGCCCCGTCAGCATGGAAAATTTGTGTGTGTGTGTTGGGGGGGGGGGAGCTGATGCCGATGGGGATTGGGCCCCATCTGTAAAGAAAGTATCTGGGGTTGGGAACATGCCAACATGAGGGATTGGCCACACCGGATGTCAATATGGGGACTGTGTGTGGCAGGAGCTGCCATGTTTATTGAAAAGTTCCACCAGGAAAGGCACACTGGGGAGGCGTGTCATCTGCTGCTGCATGACAAGCTCGTCTCTGATTGCAGTGGCAGATTTTTTTCAACTTGGTGACACTTTCCATAATTTCCACATCAGCGCTAGCATGCTCGCTAATTAGGAGACGAGGGACACACCTACTAAAGCGTGCCCTGCATTCGCCAACACTGACACACCTCTCAGTGAGGTACTACCGCAAGATGTTGTTTGCGCCTGCTTGCAAGACAGCATAATGATTTATGCTTTTATTCTTTGTCACATGGTTGAAGCTGAAAAACTAAAACAGAACTTTTTGTTTGGCTTGGCTCCAGCTCCTTCCAAATCAGATTCCCTAAAACACTGCTGTACCCAAACCGCAGAATTTTGTACAGAAGATTCAGCCTACTGCAGAATATGTACAGTGCCACAGAATTCACTGTTCTTGGTGATTTTTTATTATTGTTACAGTTTTTGCATAGCACCTGGTTCCCATTCCTTCCTTTTATATCCAATACCCCTCTATGTTCTGAATGTGATGTTATCAATGACATCACATGATACATTAGGTAATGTCAGGTTTAAATTCTGCCACAGAAATGAATAGCCATTTACCTACCACTGCTCCCACTCCCTGAGGAAGTGGCACCGCACATCAGGTACTTTGATATTTGTTCAACCTGTACTACAGCTTAATCAGTGAGTTATTACACTGGGGCCAACTTAAATAAATACTTGACAATAGCACAGACCTGTTAACTGAATTTCTTTCATTGTACAGATTAATTTGTGCCTTTAAGGTACAGGGAAGCCCTCTGAAATGAATAACTGGTAAAAATGAATTAACTTGTCTTAAAAAAGGGATTAGACCCAGAAAGATAGAATATAATGATGTGTAGACCTGTTGAAAGAAAATACCTGTTAATTCTGCTGTACATATTTTTGCCAGTGTTATTGATTACATGTTATTATGAGTTGATAGAATTACCTAAAAATTATGAAGAAATGTTGTGTGCAGGGCCAGCAGGCAGTACGCTGTGTTCTTGTGCTGGTGACTCAAGTTCAGGGATGAGCTTGGGGAACTGGCTGGGCTGCAAGAGGATGAGGGGGGGCAGTGCTGTTGCACACCACTGCTCCGAGTCTGGGAAGGTATGACACAGTGTTTTGTCCCACACATGACACCTTGTGATGAGCTGGGGAGCCTTACCTCACAAGGGGTTCATGTGCATATTGTGGCCTGATAGGGCAACATAGTGCATCAGAAGAAGTGGGTTGGCATGAAAAATGGGTCTTGAAATATCTCCACTATTCTGTTTATTCCATTTCCAAATGGACTTGTATGAATGAGGATACAATTTCATGATCACAAAAAGGGAAATTAATTTTTTTTAAAGTATGATACAGATTGTATATAAATATAAGTGATACGCAGTGGGGACTTCACATGCAGCGTAAACAGCATTAGTACAGCTAAATTATTTTATTTACTGAAATGTTTCACCAGGAAGGCACACTGAGTGACAAGTTGCTTGTCTCTCGGTGCGACCTGAGAGGAAGGTGTACAATAAGAATGACACATTAAACATTCAAGTTACAAGATCAACGTTAACATACAGTTATAAGGCAGATATTACAAACAGTGTTACAACAGTGTTGTGCATAATAGGTAGAAAGAGTGGACAATAATAAGTGCCGGGTTAATAACTAAACAAGTGCTTATGTGAATGAACCAGGGGAAAGGAGAGGGAGGGAGGGATTAGGTGGGGGAGGGGGGAGAGTCGTGTCCCTGGAGACCTCTTCTGGATGCGAGGAACCCTGCAAGGGGACTGGGGGAACCAGAGAGAAGGAGATAAGGCAGTGTCCCAGAGAGACCTCTTCAGGATGTGGAGAACCCTGCAAGGGGGCTGTGGGGCTAGATAGAAAGGGGGATAAGGCTGTAGGGATTTAAAGAGGGAGACGAGAGAAGGAGGAGGTGTGACTTAAATGCTTGGAGGGGGAATAGGACCAAACCCAAGAGAGGACCCTTCACAATGCAGGGTACCCTGCAAGGGGGTAGATAGGGACTGAGAGAGTGATAGGAGAGGGAGGGAGTGACAATTGATCCCTTGAGGGGAACAGAATTTGTACCTTTGGATGGGATGGGGCCTAATCAATAGTCCATCAGGATGCAATTGGACCCTGCTAGTAGTAGTCATGGAAAGTCAAGGTAGTGGCTAGACAGAATAAGGGAGATATGATAAGGCTCAGTTGGACCCCTTCAGGATGATGAGAACCCTGCAAGGGGACTGTGATGGCCATGAAGAAAGGAAGATGGGGGAGGGGAAGGAGTGGAGACAAGACTAGGTACAGTAGGACCCCCTCAGGATACTGAGAATCCTGCAAGGGGGACTGTGAAGGCTATGGAGAAAGGTAGATATGGGAGGGGAGGGGAAGGAGAGGAGACAAGCCTAGGCCCAGTAGGACCCCGTCAGGATGCTGAGAACCCTGCAAGGGGACTGCAAAGGCTAGGGGGACAGGTAGATGGGGGAAGGGGAAGGAGAGGAGACAAGCCTAGATACAGTAGGACCCCTTCAGGATGCTAAGAACCCTGCAAGAGGATTGCAAGTCAAGGGAGAATAGGAGGGATGGTGAGCTGATCTGATCTTGGCCCTGATGCCGGCCACCTTATCAGCAAAGAATCGAGCAAACTCATCGCACTTACCTTATGAAAACGCACTTTGAGCTTGCAGACAAGTTGGATTGTACAACCTGTCCACAGTTTGAAAGAGCTGATCCAGTTTATTCTGAGCTGCAGCCATCTCCCCGGACAGGGACTCTGCCTTCTTATGAGTGATTGCTGAGTGAAAGTCCCGATAATGTTTTATCAATCTAAGGCGGTCGGCATCAAGGGCAGATCTCAGCCAGCACCGCTCTAACCTTCGTCCAACTCTTCTCGACTCCCTCAAGGTCCCATCAAACCAAGGGGACCACGGGCGAGGAGTGAGAGGACGAATGCGGACAGGAGAGATAGGGTCCAGAGCTCCTGCCACGGCCTTGTTATAGGCCTGGACCAGGTTCTCTGGACCCTTGCTTGCACCCAGCAATCCCAATAGGTTTAATACCACCAAAATGCTTTGCAGCTGGAGCTATGCCATGTCAGTACATGTCTAGGTGTTACAATCGCAAGCCAGCATGCTCGTAGGTGTAACCCTGTTTGTCCCCACGAAGATCTGGCCAAGTGACTTGCACTTTGTCTTAGCCACCGGCGAAGACTCCTCACACCAGCAACTACCTCTAGCCCTTGCGCATAGCAATTTTTAATGGTGACTGCAATGGAGAGCTTGTTCATACCCTGAACTGGTGCTGCCACTAATTGTGAGTTAGAATCAGGCCCTTCCTTCTTTTTGCTACTCATCGAGCCTACTGTCATAAAGGCACTCTTTCTTTCTTTCTTTCTTTCTTTCTTTCTTTCTTTCTTTCTTTCTTTCTTTCTTTCTTTCTTTCTTTCTTTCTTTCCCACTAGGAACTGGCAATCACTCTCAAACATATTTAGTGTTTGTTGTGGTACAACTTACAGTTCTAGGTAATACATAGTTATTTTATTTTAAATTGTATTCATCTAGACAGCCTAGCTGAGATTACTGAGACAGCAACATCTTATTTCCTGACGATACATAAATAAGGGATATGCAGGCGGGACTCTTATGATACATAATTTATCTACACAAGTGCTGTTTGAACACAGGTAACCTCAAGAGTGGCATTTACTCTGGGTAACCACTATGCATCAAGGTTAAACAATACAATGTTTGCACTTCTAAAAGGAATTAAAAAAAAAGTTTGGCAACAGGTAAGGCCCATTAGGCACAAGTGCCTGTTTTCAGGAGTGACAAAAGAGCACTGGGGTGATTAACTTGACTTGCTCAGAGTCACAAGTGGAGGCTGTGGGAATGGTTCTATGCGATAACGGTGAAAGCCTAAAGGCAGTCAGAGTGCCGAAAACATTTTCAGCACTACTGACACCCCGGCGCATAGGACAATGGTGTCGGGGACATACATTACAATGCTTTCTGTGGGGGGTTGGCTGCACCCCCCCCACATCGGGGGCTTTCCTTCCCACACCCCCCTCCTAAAGGATTCTCAATCTGGGGTGGCATGTCAGGGGGTGAAACATGTAAAATTAAAGGTTCGGGCCAGGCGCAATAAAATCACACCAGCGCCTAGACCCAAACCCTGTACCTCACTCACCTTAACCACAGGCCAACCCCTGATGCCATGACACAGCTTGGCAACCCACCTCAGTGCCACATCCTACAGCTTCTCCATCCCCCTCCCAGCCCACGCTCGCCGTGCTTGCTTCCCCCCCACGAGCGTACATATAGCAACATCCTGTCATCCATTTCGCCCACCCCCCATCCGGTTGCCCTACCCTGCCATCGCTGTGAAGGATTTCATGGGGAACGAGTCACCGTTATGGACGGTGCCCTTCCCCATGCACCCTCCTCACATCCTACCATAGGAATCTAACCAGTTTCTGCTGGATCTACCAAGATCATTCACAGCTCATAACTCTAATCTCTCAGCTATACTGCCAGCTCCTAATTTTAGGAGGGCATTAAAGTTCTATTATTTAAAGCGAGGAATCAAGTATTTATTTAACCTCTTTGAGGGTAGAAGCCAATATGGTCATTTCCATGGCCAACTGAGGGACTGCATGCTACATTAGGGGACACAGAATTAAGTTCTATGAGCTCAATCCACATAGGGTGGGCAGCTGCATTTCTCCCATGGAAGCCCTTGGAAAGCTATGGAGTGCCCAATGAGCATAATGCAAACCTCTGGCGCACTCCACAGCATCCACAGTCTTGGCTGCATGCCCTTTCCATACTTGAACCCCAGTCATGTAAACACTTTTGGCTGGGCCAGGTTCTGGCTAGAGGGCAAGGATAGCACTCCACCTGATTCACTGCACTGCTGGGACATCAAGCATGGCCAGAGGAGATGATGGATGTTATGCAGCCCAAGAGGCTCCATAGTGCCTAATGCCCCCTTCTGCCCAACCATCCTGGACAATCCCAAGCTTGAACAACCCTCCATCCACTAGCCCACAGCCCTAGATGCCTCAGTATGTGACTGGGTGTGTCACCTGCACCAGCTGGTGCCTGAAGCCATGGTGTCCATTTGAATTTGTATTCCAAATGGGTACTCTTCTGTCTGAATATCCAACTGTTCACTCTAGGGGCTAGTGAGCAATCAAGCAGTCTGAAAACAAGTTCTTCAGGACAAATCAGTCACACATGACACAATGCCAGTCCCCAAATTATCTTCCATTTATTCTTGTCACAAAACAGCCTCCTCCGGAACTAGTTCAAAGTTTTTCACCACAAGGTCTTCTTCAGGGGAAGGGGTCCAAGTTTAAAACATTAATGAAGTTTTTTTTTTTTAGCCAAAATCTCAGAATTACAATTTATGTCATCATGTATACTCCTCAGTTCTTCACCAATCCACCCCAGTGATGCCACAGCCTGATGTATCCAAATCACTTAATTATGTGTACTAAACAACTTACTATTAAATGTTTTCTTGATTATACCAATCTCAGTTGTGATTATCATATAAGATAATCATTAAAAAACCGTAATTCTTCATGTATGAGAATAAATACATCTGTGATCATAGTCTTATTATAGCTATCAAATGCATTCTCTGTGCCACCACATGTTTTATTTATTTATTGAAAAGTTTCACCAGGAAGGGCACAATGTACAACAAGTTGCTCATCTCACAGTGCATCCTGGGAGAAGGTTGTACAGGGACAAGCATTACATAAGTTACAACTTGTATACAATCAAATAGCAAAAGAATCAGCTGGCCTGGTGGCGCTGATGGTTGAGGCGCTAGACGCTACACCTTGCGCCAAGCCAGAGACCCGGGTTTGGGAGTGGACTCGGGCCATCAGGGGTCAGTGGGGCAGGGAAGGATTGAGCATCTGGAGGACTGCTCTCCTTCCCTGGGAGGGAGGGAGGACATGACCACACCATTCTGGCAACCCCCAGTGGAGACTGGGAGTCCTAACTAGCAGTCGTGGTCCAGCCAATGAGGATCAGCCACGATGGCTCTCCTGTGGACATGCACGGCAGCGCACACATACCGCACTGGAGAGCATTGCACTGTCAGGCCGGTGGGGGGGGGAAGTAAAGTAAGAAAAATAGGCGAAGGCTCTGCCTGGGACCAGCCACACTCCCGTCATCGGACTCACCGGACCGGGTGTGGCCAGCACTCCAGTTTCGGCGCTTCAGATTTTCAGCTAGAGCACCAGGGAGGATGGACCTGCCTCAGGGGGCTCAGAGCTGGGGGGATTGCCAAGCTGGAGTGGCCTAGCCTGAATGGGTTTCAGACAGGGAGGTAGAGAAGGTTCCTGGGGGGGCAGCTGGAGAGAGTTTCGCAGGAGTCCCGGGGGAGATAAATAAATAAAAAAATAAAAAAATAGCAAAAGAATCATAGTGTACAGACAAATGGCAAAATTGTCAAATGTAGCAGAACAGAAAGGTACATGGTTACAGTATGCTGTAAGTAAGCACGGGAACAATAACTACAAGTATGAATGACCCGATTAAACATTAATACAGTATATGCGAAGTATCAAGTCAAAATGTACAACCCAATTAAACATTACATGCAAGTATCAGGACTTGATAACAGGATAAGCATAAGTACTGTACGTAGCAGTGGTCAAAATAAGTGCAGTGTAAGTACATACGTTGGCATCAAAGGATCAGCTTTGAGTTAACCTTAAGAGTGACAGATTAGTTAAAAAATAGATGAGGAAGTTGAGAGGGGAATAGGAGAGGGCGGTGAGACTGAGCAGAGAACGAGAGTGGCAGAACAGAGAAAGGGAAACGCAGTGTAAATTAAAGATGTACAGTTTATGGAGAGGATGTTGTTTAGGGCTAAAGACAGACAGTGGGGCGAGGAAGATAAGCGGATTTGGGGGAGCATTCCAAGGCTGAGGGAAGCAATGCGTGAAGGCCGACTGACCTACTGCAGTCGAGCGATGTGCAATTACCAGTAATTGAGAGTCATGGGATCTAAGGCAATGGTTTGGAGGAGGTACAACATATATTAAGGAAGAGAGATATGGTGGGAGAGACCCATCAAGAATTTTGATATGAATTTGGCACAGTGGAGAAGGCGGCGATTTTCAAGGGAGGTGAGGGATAGAGTGGTAGAGGTTGCAGTGATGGGTGAGAGGGGGGAAGTAGAGAGCAAAGCGACAGAATGAATTATAGAGAGTGTTTAATCTGGCTAGGGAGGACTTGGGAGTGGCACTGTAGACTACACCACAGTAGTCAAAGATAGGTAGCATTATCTTCTGGACAAGCTAACGCCTTGCCGAAAGTGGGGAGGCAACTCTGGTTCCTGAATAATGCGCCAAGCTTTGGGCACAGTTTTTTCAGGATGGCATCCACATGTCCAGAGAAGCTGAGTATGTATGTGTTATTCAAACCTCTTGGCAACAAGGATACTTCAAATCATGCTTAAACTAAATGCTCCATACATTATACATATATTTGCTTATTCATGTGCTTATACAAATAATCACACTCAAATGGATATTTCTTACAGTATACCATATGGCAGTGTAAGTATAAAAAAGATACTAAAATGACTGCTATTATTACATAATTACACATCCATATAATTTAATCCAAATCATAATGTGCTGTCAAGGTTGGGATGCACTAACATAGTAAATTAGGAGAATGAACATTGTATTGTAATTCATTACAAGGGTGTCAGAATTCACTACTAGGGTGTCATAACTTCAAAGTACAAATTTCATACATCTCATTCCATTTTCTCCTTAATAGGAGTGTTTTTTACATTATAGTTTTCTGTGGAATATACAAAAGTGCACAATGTTTATAATAACCATCATGTTATTTCTCTGAGTTATTTTTATAATTACTACTGTTACATGGTGCACTCATAGCTTGCAGAGTTGAAGTTCATTCCAGCAGCATGTCTTCTTGACAGTGCTACTAACTGCCTAATGTTACCTTTTATGCTTCTGGCCGAGGGCTGAACTGGTTGCAGCCAGTTAGTACAGAGGTACCCGTGATTTCACCACTGATGATGTCATCATGTTCCAGCGCTCACCCCAATTGGAGCAACCAGCCATTGTTAAGCAATGGCATGGCATTGCCCTCAGAGACAGTGGGCTCAATTTTCAAAGCCCTGCTTTTGATGCAAGGTGCCTGCATCAAAGGGAATTGATGCAAGTGGCACCTTGCATCACAAGTTGTGGCATTCCTGATTTTTGAACACAGGCTGCAAAGAAAATGGAAAGCCTTGCACTAAACCCACCCTGCATCACCCTTGTACTGAAAGTGGTGGTGTGCCCAGGCAGAAGGGGGCTTGCACAATGGCAGGGCTGCAGCATCCACCTATTTGCGATTTTGGAAGCCATAAGTCAGGGCTGTGGTTAGACCAGTCTTGACCTGATCCAACAGCCCTGCACCATAGAGCAGAAATGTGCTAAGTGTGTGTGTGTGTGTGTGGGGGGGAGTAGGCCTGTGAGGTCAAAACACTGAACACGGACCTGGGGGGTGCCATATTGGATGGCATGGGCAGGGTGGGACTGGTAGGATACACAGGTGGCACTGGGCAGATGTGCCCTGGACAGTTGTACACACCCGCAGACATGGTACTTCCTGGCATTCATGCATGGACCCTGTCCCAGAACCCATGGTGTCACCAGCCCTGGCAGCTGTCTCGGAGCTTGCACAGTCCCTGACCTGCAGAGATAGTCCATGAATGCAGGGTTCTAGATGCAGTTGGTGGACAGGGATGTACTGTGGGAAGCATGACACAGCCCGCTATGTGGTGATGTACTGCAGGTACAGGTGTAGATATGGCACTGTGTGAGAGAACCCCAATAGGCAGGTGCCAGACAGGGGTGTGGCAGATGGTGGGACAAAGGATTGACAGCACATACACTGGAGTGGGGAAGCTCGGTCCCTGACACTGTACCCTGCCTTGTTGGACATTGGTTGTGACATGTCAGATGGGTGAGACCATACTGTACATCACCCACCTATGCGATGGACACAGTCCCTGACAGCATAGGAGGACGTCTGCATAGAGTTGCCTGTACTGGTCCACAAGGCAGGGTATGGTGGCAGGGACAGAGCCATATGCTGAGTGTGCTGCAAGTGTCCCAGCCTTCTCCTCTTGAAGTCTTCAGGGGACCTGTGCTCCCTATACATGGTGGACACAGACCCACAGACAGACAATGTAGCCTCAGGGTCCTCAGTGGAACAGGTCAATGAAGACAGTGTTTCTGCAGTATTCCAAGGAACCATGCTTGACATGTTCTAGAAGTTGCTGGACAAGATAGAGGCACTGGCTGATGCCAAACATCAAACAGAACCCATACTGGGCCAACCCCCCACCCAAAAAACAGAGAACACACAGGAGTCAGAGAACTCCAAGGAGGATTTGGACCCTGAGGATTGTGACTCTTCCAAGGAGGATGAAGAGACCAGGGAAAACCTATAAGCCAGGCTGTCCCTTTGACCTTGTTTCTGAGATCATCAGGGTGGTTTGCAAGATGCTTAAGTCTGAGAGCCTAGCCCAACCACAAGAACAGAAGCTGGACCCACTGGTCTGAGAAAGACCCAAGCCCTCTAACATATTTCCCATATGTAAGGTCCTCGAGAATATCCTGGCCAAAGAATGGGAGAGCTTGAACCCCGTGAAGACCAGAGAGAAGGCCACCGCTGATAGGCGATACCCTCTACCAGAAGTGAAACAGACAACTTGGTCTGCCCTTCCCAAAGTGGAGCCAGAGATCACTTTGCTTAGTAACAAGAAAATCCTACCCTTGGAGGGCTCATTGACACTAAATGACTCCACCAACAAGAAAGTGGAGGAGACCATTAAGACAGTTCATGAGATCTTGATGATGTCAATGAGGGCCTCTGCCATGGCTGTTTAAACCACAAGGGCCATATTAAGATGTACTTAGGCCAGTCAACAGGATCTTCAAAAAATAAAATCCCCCACAAGGCCACCATGGATTATGCATTACAAGCCATTAAATACGTGGCCGACTCTTCTATTGATACATTCAAAATGATGGCCTGAGCAGCAGCAGCCATTAGCAGGGCCAGGAGACATATATGAGTTAAATTCTGGCAGGCAGATCTGGAGTCAAAGAAGAGGCTGATGAATCTGCACTTCAAGGGAGACAAAGTGTTTAGCCCCAACCTGTAAGAATTCATGATACCCAAGAGAGGAAACAAGGACTCATGGGTCTGACCCTTTCACCCCAGGAACAACTGGGTACACCCTAACCAGGGGAATGAAAGTTGTAGCTTTAGTTTTAAGCCCAACTATTTCAACTGTACAACTACCAACAGTACCAGAACAATAAGGCTCAAGGAGGGCAATCCAGGGGCTAGAGCAGACACAAAAGCAATGTCAGACATAAAAATGATCAAGCCTGTGGAGGTGCAGCCCCAGGATTCACTATTGATGGTGGGGGGAAGACTTCAGCACTATTCCAGCACCTGGATCAACACTATCATGGACAAGTGTTTGGTGGAGGTAATAACCAAGGAGTATACGATAGAATTCAACACAATATCCAGGAAGCCAAGATTCATACAGTCACACCTCTCAGCAAGTGCAACCTCAGTCAATATGGTCAGACAAACACTAAACCAACTCGTACAGGATGGTGCCATAGTCCCAGTACCAGCAGAAGAGAGAGGGTCCAGCATTTATTCTATCTTCTTTTTGGTCCCAAAAAAGACCAGAGATGTACACCCAATTCTGTACCTAAAGATCATAGGTTTGTCAGGTATTAGAGATTCAAAATGGAAACCTTACGCTCCACCATAGCAGCAATTCAGAAGGATGATTGGCTTACGTCCATAGATTTGAAGGACGCATATCTCCAGATATCCATCTGTCCAAGCCACTACAAGTTTCTCAGGTTCTGTGTACTCTGCTACCACTTTCAGTACAGATGCCTCCCCTTCAGCCCAGCGTCGGCACCCAGAGTCTTCACCAAGATCATGGCAACCCTGGAAGCAAAGTTGAGAGCTGAAAGATGAGACCCCATCTGGAGTACTGTGTGCAGTTCTGGAGACCCAATCTCCGCAAGGACATAGACAAGATGGAAGCTGTCCAGAGGAGGGCAACCAAAATGGTGCAGGGTCTGCACCAGAAGACATATGAAGAGAGATGAAGAGAGACTAAAGGAGCTTAATATGTATAGCCTCAAGGAAAGGAGGGAGAGGGGGGACGTGATAGAAACTATCAAGTACCTCAAGGGAATCAACAAAGTCCAAGAGGGTAGCATCTTTCAAAAAAAGAGGTGAGCAAGAACAAGGGGGCACAATTTGAAGATGAGGGGGTGGCTCAGAGGTAATGTAAGGAAGTATTTTTTCACAGAAAGAGTTGTGAATGCATGGAATGGCCTTCCAGAGGAGGTTGTGGAGTCAAAAACAGTGGTTGAATTCAAGCATGCATGGGACAGCCATAAGGCAATTCTAGGGGGTGGGAGTAGAAAGAAGTAGGCTGCTGGTTAACTAGGATCTGCAGCTTATCCATTAGGTAGGGAAATGGGCAGACTGGGTGGGCCAAGCGGTCCTTATCTGCCGTCAAATTCTATGTTTCTATGTTCTATGAAAGGGATTCATGTCATCCCATACCTGGACGATTGGCTAATCAGAACCAAGACTGTCACTTTATCCCAGGATGTAACCAGATGAGCGCAGGAGTTACTGACCAGTCACGGATGGCTCGTTAACCCAAAAAAGTGTCACCTCACCCTGACAACAACCTTGGAACATCTGGGGTGGTCTTCAATATGGCTTGAGGGACAGTCACACCCATGGACACCTGCATCAGCAACTTGACAAACCACTGCAAGTGGATGCTGTCTCTCAGGTGGCTGACAATTTTAGACCTGATGCAGTTGCTGGGATTGATGGCAGCATGCATAGACTTATACAACTGGACAAGACTACACATGAAACCCCTGCAGAAATTGCTGCTGTACATTTGGGACCACAAGTCACAAAACTACATGAAGAGACTGACCATTCCACCAGCCATATGGATGTCCTTACTGTGGTGGACAACCTTGCACAATCTGAAACAGGGAGCTACCATTGACAAGACGATTTCCAGGACGATAGACACGGATGCCAGTCTATCTGGCTGGGGGGCAGTCATGGGATTCAGGATGGTACAAGGGAAATAGTCCCTAACAGCAGCCCACCTCCCCTTCAACATTCTCAAGATGAGAGCAATTTACCTCGCTCTCAAACACTTAAGGATTTTGGTGCAGGGGTGACACATACGGGTACGGACTAACAACAGGGTAGCCATGGCCTACATCAACAAACAGGGAGGAACAAAAAGCAAGGCCATGACTTAAGAGGCATCCATCCTTCTAGCCTTGGCAGAGGTACACCTCCTCAACAGTACATCTAGCAGGCCAGATAAACACCAAAGCAGACTGGCTTAGGCAACAGTCACTACATCCAAGAAAGTGGCAACTGAATCCTGGATCTTTCATGTGATTCAAGAGCAGTGGGGACCTTTCCATGTGGACTTAATGGCATAGGATAAGAACAAGCAGGTTCAAACCTTTGTCTCCAGGTACAAGGAGAATGAATCAGCAGGAGTAGAAGCACTCTCAACACCATGGCGTTTCAAGATGGTCTACTTCTTTCCTCCCATAACAATAATAGAAAAAGTGGTACAGAAGATTCAAGGCACCAGCAGCACAGTTGTGCTAATAGCACCTGACTGGCCAAGGTGGATATGGTACTTTTCAATCATGCAGATGCTGATAGACAAACTATTGGGTCTACCCCCCCCCAAATGGATCTTATCCTACATGGTCGAATACTTCACCACAACCCAGCCTCACTAAAGCTGACTGCATGACCACTCAGAGACATACTGTTAGAATTCAGACTCTCACATAGGGTGGCGTACACTCTGATTGAAGCTCGTAGACCATCTACCAACTGTACATATGACAGACACTGGTTCATTTTCAGCAGGTGGTGCAAGTCAGAAGACAATGACCCCACCAATGCCTATATTTTTCAAATCTTGGACTTTTTACAGGAAGGTTTTGATAAGGGCTTATCCACTGCATCACTCAGAGTACAAGCTGCCACCATTGGGGCCATCAGGGGGAAACAAGTGGTTATCTTCCAGAGGCACACCCCCTAATTCTGATCTTCCTGAAGGTCACTGCCAATATCAAATCCCCTCACTGAACAACTACCACCCCCTGGCATTTTAATCTGGTTCTAGATTCCATGACTAAAGCGCCCTTTGAACCTTGGAATCTGTATCCTCACAGTTCCTTTCCCTCAAGACTGTCTTTTAGGTGGCCATTTGCTCCGCTTGCAGAACCAAAAAGCTGCAGTCTCTCTCTCTCCTGCAGGGAACCATTTCTTGTGTTCCATTTGGACAGAGTGGTACTCAAGATGGTGCCAGCCCTTCTCCCTAAGGTGTTGTCACCTTTACACCTTACCCCAGAAATCTCTCTACACACCTTCAAATGAGACCTGGGAGATCCAGACAGGGACATACTTTGCCTACTGGACCCCACTCGATCACTCAGGATACACCTGAACAGAATGGCCAATTACAGAAATTCTGAAGGGCTCTTCATTCCCATGCAGGGACCCAAGTGAGGGTCCCAAGCTTCCAAGTCCACTATAGCGTGGTGGCTGAAGGCTGTGATCTCTGAGGCCTGTAGGGCTTTAGCACACTCAACCACTGGTGGCTACCTCTTGGTGAAGCAGAACTCAGTATCAATGGCCAAAATATGTGCATCAGCCACCTGGTCATCTGCTCACACCTTTATTAAGCACTAGAGGCTGGATACCTGAAGTCAGGAGAAATCAGCCTTTGGCCATTTAGTACTACAATCAGTGTTTAGTCCTTTTCCTCCTCACCTCAGCCAATTGGCCTCTGACACTGCTTCACAATCACCCAGTAGTGATGTGGAAGTGCTGTAAGAAGTTGCAATGAATAATGGCAGTTTACTCACCTGGTGAAGGTGATTATGGGAGCACCTTATTACAGCACTCTGCATCCCACCCAGCAAGGAGGAAGATGACAACATAGCCTTCACAAGATTCCATGAGGCATATGGAAGGGAGCTATTTTCTCTGGATTTGTACTCCATTATATATGCTTGGATGTGTTGTTGTGTTCTGTTGTCTCTTGCTTGCTGAATATTCTTTACCCTGGTAAAAGTGTTAACTTCTTAACCTCTTTAGAGTAAAATCTTGAAACTCATTACAATCTCTGTCTCTGTCTCTTGGATTCATTTGTCCAGGCCTGTCCTTTCTGAGCATACTGTGCTGCATACTAACCTTTCCATTCCATGTCAAACAGCTTGGGAAATTTCATACTGGAGAAAAGCCAGCAGGAAGGGGAGGAGACAGGAGGGGTTTCACCTGTTGAATATTTCTTGTGCATCAGCCTCTGAGGAGATACCTACTATAACCCAGTAGAGACATGGACCTGCTGTAAGAAGGTGATCCAATAATCACCTTTACAAGATGAGTAAATTTCCATTTTTCTAGAACTATATGGGTACAGCACTGCCTGCATATTAGGGCTGCATTGTTTTTATTTATGGCAATTTTTCAATACTTATAAGTCAGTCATCGTAGACCCTGTAATTGTACACTCTGGCATACTTCATTTCAGTTCTAGGGTCTACTAATGTGGAAATTGTGATAGAAATATGTTTGTCCATTTTGTATATATATACTGTAGAGTACTGAATTTATGTATTTGTGCCCATTTTGGAGCCAAAGTGTTGCCCAATGACCTTATTGCTATGTGACTATTGCAGGGACTTATTTTACTCTTTTGTCTCAGTTTTTGGTATTTTTATCATTGCCTGCTGCAGTTTTACTTATGTAGTTTCATATTTATAATTGAATTTTCTAACTAGCAACGATACAATTGAAGTGATAGATAGATAGATAGATAGATAGATAGATAGATAGATAGATAGATAGATAGATAGACAGACAGACAGATAGATAGACAGACAGACAGACAGATAAACTTCATTTATTAAGCGCCCCTTCCCGGGGGCTCAGAGTGCTGTACAATACATGAACTCAGGAACAAATACAGACATACATTTTTCCATAAAAAAAACGCACTACATTATAGAGCATAAATCAACTTCAGTCACAATATTAAAATGACAGTCTATACTGCAAAATATTTCATACTATAATATGTTGAATGCTTGTTCAAATAAGAATGTCTTGAGACCACTCTTAAAGGCTTCCACTGAGGAAGCCTGTCTCAGATACCCTAGGAGCGAGTTCCACAGGACTGGTGTGGCCACGGAGAAAATACGAGCTCCAAAAAGCCACAGCCTTGTACTGGGAACCACCAAGAGGCCACCCTTGGAGGAATGGAGAGAGTGAACTGGGCAATGCAGAACCAGGAGGTCTTGCAGATAGTCAGGTCCCCAACAAGTGGACATTATATATGAATTTTAGGTATTCTAAGTGCTAGTTCTATAACTAGGTGCTAACTTGTAGTTCTGAAATTAAATGAAAGGCTTGCTCTATAGTTCGGTGACCAAGCAGCCAGCCACTCCCACTTCCTGAACTATATAAACAGTTCCTCTAAGCCTCACTGTGAAGCATTTTTTCTTTGCAGCTGAAGGCTCTGCCGGTTTGTCCTCTGAGCTGGTTGGGCCTCCCTGGCTGGGGCCTGCCCTCCCCCACTCCTGCTGATCTCTGTGGAGCTTCCGTGTTTATTTTCCTACCTTGGTTTGTATTTTGCCTTCGGCTGTGTATGCTTCCTTCCTTTGGGGTGGGGGCCTTTTCTAAGCTCCTAGCTTATCTGCTATTTCAGAGCTCATACTGCTTGCTTTCAGTTACTCACAACTAATTACTTGCTCTGCAATTGCAAACCTGATTTTGTGTGTTTCAGCTCAATTAGCTGTTCCATGGCATACTTTACTTTCACCTGACTCAGATTTACAACCTAGCTCTACAGCTCACTCATGCCATGCTTGTTTTAATTACTTTATTGCAGCAATTTCATTGCACTGCCTGGTGACAGTGCTTTCAGTACATTATGCCTCCTTTTACTTATTGCAGTTGCAACTCAGTGAACTCGTTTGTTTTCACTACTGCTGCACAGGCCTAATTGCTTCCTGCTACTGCTTTGTTTACTCCCATTGCTATTGTACATTGTGTTACTCTGAGGTTAGCTGATGCTCCTGTTGAGGCTATTAAATAGCTTTATATCTGCAATTAATTCTGTTCTAAATCCTGTCTTCACCACTGAAAATCCTCAGAGTCTGTCACCTTGATTTGGCTTTGAACTGTCTGGCTGGCTTGCTCCCAATTCAGTGCTGTTTAATTGCTATACAGTTTGATATGCTGGTTCACCTATCACGACTACTGCTTACTGACCTATGTGCAGGTCTACACTTGCTTACACAGCTGTTACCCCTTGCTTACGCAATCCATTACTTCAAGCATACTGCCATCCCTTTGGCTTCGGCCTGGGATTCTGCTGCACTTAATCTGCATTCGACCTTGCAAGGTCTCAACACTCCATGCTCATTATGATCTCAGCATGCTGTGCTCATTCAGCTCACCAGCTTTCAGCTCTCAATCAATTTCTCGGGCATGCCAGCCATTCTAATCTGGTGCAGGGTTCCTGCAGCCGATGGTCTCACTCTGCATTTAGTCCGCATCTTCGAGCATGTCCAACTTGGGGTGGGATCCTTCTCACCTGGTCCATAGCTGGGAATGTCCTCATCCTGGGCTTGGCTTTAGCTGCCTGCTATGTGACAGCAGCTCCTGGTGTAGAATTTAAGACTAGCGGTGAAGGGTGGTTACGACAATCTCCTTTGGCTCTAGTGCTCCACTATAATGGTTGACCATTGACTTTAGTGGTTTCCCTAGCAAGGCACCTTCACCGCATTCTCCCTACAACTGCCTCTGGTTCACCTGGTTTGATTTAGGATGGGTAGGCCAGGTGAGTGCCTCATCAGTTGTTGCTTTCCTCCTGCGCCTTGGATGCATATATTATTGCAGAGTTTTCTCGCAACCTTCCATGACATTCCCACTAGAGGGTTTGAGTGAGAGCCTTCCTCCAAATTGGAATATTTTCCACCTCCCTTTAATTGGGTTTTCCAAATTGCAGCTGCAGAGCTGTCACTAAATAAACTATTCCAAGCCTGGAGGGAAGGCGACCTAGGCCTTGGATCCCCAGAGATTTCCTCCTCATAGGGTTTTTTTCCTCTCCTCCATTGCCTCAGGTCATAACATTTAGCTTAGTCATTTCCACTAGTTTCTTTAGATAGGTTCCGTTGTTGGATGGAGGTGGAGGATGTCCTGCCATTCCATCTCTCCTTAGGGGATCCCCTACTCTCAAAGCAAGCCATCAGTATCATGCTACGCAAACCTGGGCAGTTATTACAACAACTGAGCATATCATTGCATTATCAAACTGCCTATACTTTTCTACTACTATGTTACTGTTACTACTCCTATGTCACAGTTTCTGCTTGCTCATCTGCTTCATGTTGCCTCCTCTTTGGGGATGATACTACATTTTTGGGGGGGATTCCTAAGGTACCTTTAGCCATGGGAACTGTCCCGTTGCACCTCTAGGGGTGGAACCCTCTCCGAGGGTTCCTTGCCTTCATACCCCTACAGGGTGGCAATTCCTCTGGAACAGAGAGTTCGAACAGCCAAAACCAAACCAACACAGTTGCACAAGCATAACACTATACTGGCTGCGTAGGTCAGCAAATTATGTATTATGAAGGCACAAGACAGTTCTATTTTAGTAATTATGTTTTTAAATTTCTAATTTATCACTATCACTTGCACTTTAATTGTGTGGTTGTATTCTTGTGATTGGGTTGCTTGAATTGGGCCCCATGGTGACGTCCTTATGATGTCATGTGGTTGAGATCTATTTAAATGACATGACAATGTAAGGGACTCACCTTTGAGAAATGATTGAGAAAATCTGAAATGTGTCAGGTGATAGTGGGCGCCTGTGCACTTTTTTGCACTAAATATAATATGTCACCTTAAATGATTATTTAGACTGAGCATCATTTCTATAACAGAGGTTTGTACACCACCCCACTCTGGATAGTGGTCCCAGAGCCTCCCTTCAGGATGATCTGCAACACTTCCAGATCCTCCTCACCTTGATGCACCTGCACCTCCATGGCCTTAGTTCCTTCCTTCACATATAATGACATCCATCCTCCCTGCCCTGACTCTTCTAAGTAGAGAGTAGCCCAATATGTACATATCACAGTCATGGTTCACAGTGTGCCATAATTACGTTATGGTCACTAGATCCAGGTTAGCCTCTAACATGATTGCCTCAGAGTCTTGGATTTTATTTCCAGGGCTCCTAACATTAGCCCACATGGCTCTCCACAGCTTCTTACTCATCTGCCTGATGCCCTCTGTCTTTCTTTTCCCTTTGTTGCCTATGTTGGGTGGGATATTCAAAAGAGTTGCACATGGTGCAACAGGGGTGCACCATGTGCAACCCACCAATGCACCACAGTGCGATATTCAAAGGGGCAAGTTGCACTGTGCAACTCCCGATGTGCCGGGTGCATCAGTAATGTATGCAGTGCAAGTACAGGGGGGCGTGCCCATGCATATGCAGCACATCTCAATATTTAGCCTGGGATGTGCTGCACATATGCTGGCACAAACCCACCTTGCTCCTCTCGCGGGGATGCAAAGATGTGCCTGCTAAAACCAGGAGCAAGTCCTGGCCACCCACAGGTGAGCTGCCATATTGCAGGGTGCAATACGGCAACTGCCAGCTGTGGGTGGCCACCTGCCCATCCAGAACACTGCCCACATGCTCCCTGCTCAGGGATCGTTGTGCCCCCCCATTGTCCAATCGCAGGCATATGATAAATATCTCCCTGGTGGTCCAGTGGACCACTTTCCATCACCCGATCATGGGCATATGATAAATATCTCCCTGGTGGCCCAGTGGACCCCCCCAGAGCCTGATCATGGGTGGATTCACTGAATTAATCCCTTGTGGTCCAGTGGTACCCCCTCGCCACTGAGGCTCCCACCACCCAGCACCCTCCCAGTCAGCGGTGGGTGGCAGCACCCCGCCCGCATGCCACCTGGCTGCTTGCCGACTGACAGTGTACAGTAGTGTCTGTACGCCTATTGGTCCGCTGCGTGGGCCAATGGGCGTGCAAACTATACGTACTACACAGGGCCTGATATGTGAATGAACGCTCATTCACGTATTGGGTCTGCGTAGTACAGTATGGGGACCAATAGGCGACAGACACTACTGTACTCTGTCAGTCGGTAGGTGGCCAGGCGGCATGCGGTGGGGTGCTACCACCTGCCGCTGACTTGGGGAGGGTGCTGTGGTGGGATCCTCAGTGGGCGGGTGGGGAAGGGGTACCACTGGACCTCCAGGGTTTAATTTGGTGAATCCACCTGCGATCGGGTGCTGGGGGAAGGTTCCACTGGGCCACCAGGGAGATATTTATCATAAGCCCTCGATCGGGCAATGAAAAGCAGTCCACTGGACCACCAGGGAGATATTTATCATAAGCCCATGATCAGGCGATGGAAAGTGGTCCACTGGACCACCAAGGAGATATTTATCATAAGCCCATGATCGGGCGATGGAAAGCAGTCCACTGGACCACCAGGGAGATATTTTACATAAGCCTATGATCAGGTGATGAAAAGCAGTCCACTGGACCACCAGGGAGATATTTACCATAAGCCCACGATCGTGCAATGGACAGCAGTCCACTGGACCACCAGGGAGATATTTATCATAAACCTGTGATCAGGCGATGGAAAGCGGTTCACTAGGCCATCAGGGATATAGAAACATATGCCTACAATAGGGCAAATGGGTGTGAAGACCGCCAAGGTTCAGCATGGTGCCAGTCCCCAATGGCTGCAGCATAGCAGGGCGCCAGGCGCAAGTCGCCGGGGATCGGTGCACCACATGCAAATGGGGCCATAATGACATGCAAATGGCCCCATTTGCACTTTGCATGTATAATGGCCTCATTTGCATGCCCAGTGCTGAATATCGCAGTTGATGCACCTAGCGCAACCGCACTTGTGCTGGCGCATCCCCCTGCTCCCCTTCTACCACTTGCGCTGGTGCAGTGGCACTGTGCCATGCGCAGTGCATGCGCTCTCAGTGCTATATTCAATGGTGCTGAGACATGGTGCAGTACTGTTGAATATAACCTGGCCCATGCCCTGGCGCAACACAGTTGTGCTGCGCCCAGGCTTGCGCCACTGCCCAGCGCAGTTTGAATATTCCACCCGTTGTTTCCTGAAGCCCCCTCTGACTCACCTCTTCCTATTTTGATTGCTCAACTCCTGGTCACCTTTGATCAAATTTCCTCCCCTACCCAAGTAGTATGCCCCTTTTCTTTCCTCGTGTCCCAGACCCTGTCTTCCTGTGCCTCTGTCCTTTGGGTGTTCTCACTCCTTGGGCCCTCTCTCCCTGTAATTTTAGCATCTGGGGGTCATGAGGAGCCACAGCAAAACAATTTGCTTGCTTGCTATAAAAGCCCAATATTCAGACAGGCATAACAGGATGGGCAGGGCCTGCTGTCTATCTGAATATTGCTCCCTGGCAGACAACTACTTTTTCAGGTAGTGTTTACTTGGTGCAAGACAAATGACCATGACTGAATATGAGGGCCACTGTGTACGTTTTAAATTAATTAGTAATTTAATTAGCTATCTTTAATTAAATCAAAACATTTGCACAGGAATCCTTTTCAAATTTTATACAATTTTTCATGCTGCATGAATACTTTTAATGTCTACATTATATTATGGTTTTTAAATTCTTCATTCTATGTAACAGTTTCAAAATCTGCATGCTGCACAATGGTTTTTGAAATATATGTACTGCATGAAATATTTTAAAATCTATGTACTGCATGACAGTTTTCATAAAATGTTCACATAGAACTCCTTCCCAAAAGTTTTGAAAACTAAAAATTGTGGGCTTCCATGTCTTCATCTGTAGTCTTTATTGGGAAGAAGTGTGGAACCTGTAAATACTGAAACCAGACATAAATTGAACCATGATACTGGATATTTCTCTAAAGGACTTAACCTTGTCTATATAAATTATTCATTTCTAAAGTTGTGTTAACCATAGATTCAGTGGTGAATATCTGCTTTGTAGAAATGGTTGGACTATAATGGCTCTTTAACTGCTTAATAATATTCAAGTTAAAAAAGAAATTTAAAAATTGTAAAACAGCTTTCAAAATGTACGTGCTGTGAGACAGTGTTCAAAATGTATTTGTAACCCCTTTTTTGCTCGTGCTCTCTGGGCCAGTCTCTTCCTTTTCTTGATGGCATGCAGTCCAAGAATCTCTTTCAGCTGTGACTGCTCTCCCTGTTCTTTCAGTTAGGGATTGATACTGCAGTATATGATAACCATCTCTTGGCATCAGGCTGAGACTAGGGGTGTGCATATCTCTATGGGTACACTCCATGGTATCCAGTGAACACGGTGACCACAATTGAGCACTTACAAAAATGGCGACTCAGTTACGGTGCCTGTGTACAGGGCTACCTGGCAGGGTAACGACTGGATACCTGGGTGGGCGAGGTAGGGCAACGGGAAGCGTACACATGTATAAGCATGTGCACATGCGCAGGGGGGAGCGGAAAGGAGGGAAGGTATGTGGGACGGAGTGTGGTGGGTGGCTGCTGTGCTGGTTTGCTAGCGTGGTGGGGAGGGTGATCAGTTGGGAGGTGCAAGGTTCGGGTCTGGCGCGTCACTTTTTTTAATTTTTTGCTGGCAGGCGGCTTGTTTTTTTTTTAAGTATTTCACCCCCTCAACATGCACCCCCCAGAGTTGAGAATCCTTTAGTGGGGGGGTGCAAGGAGCACAGCCCCTCACATTAAAAAGAAGCCCATAGATCTCAGGCTCCCTCTTGCCATTAGCCATGAGTGTGCATCGCCAAAATTCATTTTCGGTGATGTACACTCTCGCAAACGGTGATCGCTATTCCGCAATTGCTGTTATCATATATAGAACCACCCTCCATGTCTGAGGTAGGTGGTAACTGCTCAACATTTTTAATCAAATACACTCAGTATCTAGCTATTTACAGTTCCTTTCCTTTCCATTAACTCCTTGATAAGCTTTGCTCAGTGCCCCTTGTGTCAAGACAAAAGTAAATCACGCTGCTACTTGATGTTTTTTGTCATGTTTACTAACATATTTACAGTTATACAACACTTGTCAACACTGCATGACAGGCTCAGTTCTGACCCTGGACATAAGTCAAAAGGGTCGTTTAAAAAAGGTTGTACCCTTTACACATCTCTTTTAAGAGTCCCATAGCTCCCATAGCTCCTCTTACAGCTTGCAATTTATCAATGGGTGAGGTTTTACCTACGAGCAAACCCTTTCCTATGATGTGTTCTGCATTCACCAGCACTACCACCTGACAATACACTTTGGGTTCACTCATTTTTCATAACCTACCATGACACTGCAGTGCTAGCTTAGCTAGTGTGCAGGGGGCAACACCACTTAGAAACATTTACTCTGGCACTCCTGGCTAACATCCACCATGGCTCTGTACACTTCACATCAACCAGGTCTTTTCTTTCACCAGACTGTGCTTGATATGCATGAGCCAGCATCTATGTCAGCCTGCCCTCAAACAGTGGCTGACAATCTCCCAGGTCCTCTGTCAGAGGTAACATCTCCAATATTTGTACCAGCTTGGGATTCCCCATGGAAATAGTAGGCCCATCTCCTACCTGTTTTGGCAGCTCAGTCTTTAACCATCTATAGCTCGCCATTTGCAGTACCATTGGCTGCATCACTCAGTTGCACACAGGAACAAACTTTCCACCCAAATTAAGAGCATCCACTTTGGTGAAATTCTTCATGCTTCACAAGGCTACCAGGGAGTTCCCTTGAGGGTAGCACATTAAGAGCCTTCACTCCTTCTCAGTGATCCTTTACACTCCCACCAGAACTAATGGTGGTGTACATAAACTGGCATTCAGACTACAAGTTCCCAGAGTCATCACTGCTGTCCTGGTGTCTGTCTTAGGAGGTTAGCAAATGACTAGACAATACATTCAGCTGTTCTCACACACTGCAATTCCCTGCACGAAGGACGTTAAGACTCATTCAAAAGAACCAAGCTGCTCTGGACAGCTTGCCCTGCACAGAGAAAGTTAGGAGACACAAATAAATCTCTTTCTTTGCACAGGGCCTCAAGGACCCTGCACTATGCAAGTTATGACTCTCCTGTCTCAAAACTAAGGAAATTAATTGCACGAAATGCAGTATGTTAATGTAAATAAGGTTTGCTACCACACAAAACTCAAAATCTCCCAGTTTTGAAGTGTACTGTTAAGGTTTTCAACCCCAATGCCCACAAAATTTGGAAATGTGCTATTAGGGTTATCAAGCCTAACACCCATTCCTTCCCTCCCACCCTCCCTTCACCTCCCCTTCCCTCACCTTTTTACCCAAAACCAAGCTATAGGTATGGTGCCATGCATCAAAGATGTGGTATCTCATACAGGGCCAACATATTCAAAATTTGTAAATAGCAGCCCTAATCCCAAATCCATCCCCTACCCTTATAACTCAAGGCCAAGCTACAGAAAAGGAGTTATACGAGGACGATCTCTTGTTTTATACACATCCTACTCATTTACGTCAGTAATTAGAATACTTTGTGGAGCATAGCTAAAGAATTTTATATTCACTTAGAATGTGGCTTACTTTGCATTCAATACTGTGGACCATGTGCAAGACAGCAGACTTGTTACAGGTTTTTAAATACAGTACAGTAGTATATATATTGCACACTCATAACTTTCTTTCATTAGGACACATTCTTGAAACTACTGAAAGTGTGTTACATGTCTGGGACATGTATACATTTTTACACAGTCATGCCTCTCAGACTCTTGCTTCATAAATCAGGGACAAAGACTCAGAATCAGGGACACGTCATAAAAATTGTCAATATTCATTCAGAAAGCTAACAGAATATGGGACTTAGTGCAAGATGCATTTTCTGAAGAAGAACAAGTATGTAACTTTAATCTGTGACATTATTTTGTGCTTAGAATTCCTACTGTTCAGTCACAAAAACATACATTTTATGCAAGACAGAGGAAAAGTGTGAGGCAAAATCAGGGAGATCACTGAAAATCAGGGGCAGTTGTGAACAATGTACACAGTGACTTGTTGAAGTTGTATGAAACAAGCTACAAGTGAATGGAATAGTACACATCCAACTCAGCAATATGTGAAACAAAATGATGCTATACGCAGGATTCACAAAGCCATAAAGGGTCAATACACAGTTATGCGGTAACTGTGCAACTTAGCACTTGACCAGAAGAGGCTCACATAAACCAGCACAGTCTTGTAACATGGAGCCTGGCCTTTGTCACAAGAGTAGGGGATGGGATAGAAATTAGGGTTGCTACTTACAAATGTTGAATATGTTGGCCCAGTTTGAGGTACCACACGATTGACACATGGTCCCATATATGTAACTTGGATCTTGGATAAAAAAAAGAAGGAGGGGAAGGGAGGGGGGGATTAGAGGTGGGTAGCACCTTTCCAAACTGTGAGAGTCTGAGTTTTGTGTGGTAGCAACCCTAATCTACATTAACAAAGCTTTTTTTGAAATGAATACAATGTACAGACAGTGTCCAAATAATATAAATTCCATGCTGCCATCCACATGGCAAGTCTGCGATGAACAATACGGCATAGTAGAAAACAGCAAGGAGAAAACTGCGGAAGTCAACACCTCACCTGTCAATAACACTGAAGCAAAAAAACAGCAAATGCAGATTTACTATTAAAACACCACGTCTCTATGAATCACCACTCCAGTTAAATTTACTGTATGCTGTTTTTCACTTTGGTGCTATTGACAGGTGCAGTTTTGAAATGAGCTGTTTTCTCTGCACTGTTCTCTACTGTGCCCTATTGTTTGTCATGAACTTGTCATACTACCCTGCTAGTCATTGCAATAAAAAAACTTTTCTACAGTTGAAGATTTTGGAAGAAGATAAAGATCAAGAATTATAAATTCAGAATTATTTAATAACAGTGAGTATGTTACAGGTTTTAAAGGAATTATCTCCTCCAACCAGTATATACTCAGGATTTAAACATAATATTACATTGAGATATGTCCTGTTTCATTTTCATTTATAAATATGATTTAAATCATATACATTTCCTTCAAAAATATAGCCTACATTACAGGCATAAGGCACCTACAGTATATAGGCAACTGTTAGTCATTCAAACATTTCAAAGAAATCCTTAGATGTAAAATGTGATACACTATGGTTTGGGTCAGGCTATCTACACCCCCACAGTGAAAACCAGACTGAATCTCAGTTTATCGAATTGTTTTTTGTTAACTAGGTAAACACCAGCCAATTAAATGCCTATTTATAGGTAAGACCTTGGAGAGTAAAATAGAATGTATGATACCATAAAGCATGGGGTAGGTGGAATTAAACACATTACAGTAGCTATACTATGAAGGTAGAACAGGTAACAATGACAACTGAATGCACAATAATTTCATTAACAACAATGCAGCAATTGCTGGTTGAGTTTTAGAGTGCAGAACAAAATGAGCTTGGGAAAAATAAAGAAGAGGTAGGCAATAGTATAATTCAAACTACAGAACCAATAAGCTAAGCAAAATGAACTGATCAAAGATAAACATGAGGTAAATAATTCATGGTGCAAAACCATGAACAATGTGATCAATAACAGTCTCTATGTCCACCACTGGGCAGACCATGAGGACAACTGCAGGTTATTTAGAGTTGGCGCCAACTTCAGGTGAAAAGGGCAGATAGGAGGAAGCTAGGAGATGTTTCTCAAAGCACCTTTCATGACTGAAAATGTGGGTGAGTTGCGTATGGGGGGAGGGAGTTCCAGAATCTGGGTGCAAAAGAGGGGAAGGCCTAGTCACCCTTTCTGGTAGTGCATTTGGGGATGGTGAGGATTGAATCATCAGTGGATCTAAATGAGTAGGACTGACATGAGCTGTGAAGAAGAGAGATAGGTGAGGCAGGGAGGGAGACATGTGGGGTTTGAATAGGATGTACTCGAGTGAGTAAAAGTGGACGACAGTAGGGGATTACCAGCCCAGGGAGGAAAAACTCATGCAGTGGTTGGTTTGTTGGGATGAGAAAAGTGAGAAGGTATATATTGTTAGAAGTTACTCCAATTTGTAAATTGTAGATATAGAGGCATGAGAGTAAATCCACAAACAAGGGAGCAGAACTTGTTGCTGTGCAGCACCTTCAGTAGACAGTACTACTGAATAAAATAATTTTGGAGTAAATGTGGCTCATAAGCAGAAGCCAGTCAAGTGGAGTGCTGCCACAGTCCAGAAAGCAAATTCAGTGCTGACATGTATTAGGAGAGTGTTAAGGAGCAGCTCAAGGGAGGTGATCCTCCGCTGTACAAAGCCTTGGTTCGACCACGCCTGGAGTACTGCTTTCAGTTCTGGTCACTGCAGTATGGAAAGGACATTACAGAGCTTGACAGGGTCCAGCACAGGGCCAGCAAGCTGATTAGTGGCTTAGGAGGCAAAAGCTATAAGGAGAGATTGGACAAACTGTAGTTGAATTTTTGAGCCTCAGAAAGAAAAGGCGGAAAGGGTACACAATCTTGCTGAGTACTAACGGGGATAGACAGGATGGGGTACACACAGATGTTTTAACTGCCATTGATTAGTGCAATCAGACTTTGAGGGCATGTCTTCAAACTGAGGAGGATGGGGGCATAATTAGAGGAAATATTGGTCCCTTGTCCCCCCTCCCATTGCATGTGTAAAACAGGATTTCTTCTTAGTCTCTATATTTTTACCTGGTAAAACAATTTCAATAAATAAAACATACATAAATAAATAAATTAGAATGCATTACTTCACACAGACAGTAGTTCACATGCAGAATAGTCTACCCAGTGTGTTTAAGGAAACTAGTACTGTTCAGGGTTTCAAAGACAGATTAGAATGAAACAGATTCCTGATGCAGAATGGCATTGAGGGTTACCCAGCATGAGCAGGGTAACATTCCAGCTGTTGTGCGTGGGTGTTAATAGTCAGCTGGGTATACAACAGTCACTACAGTGTGGCAGACCAAAAGACAAGATGAACCCTAAGTCCTTTCAGTCATCACAATATGATGTTGTAATGTTAGATGGATTTTAATTAGCTCCTTGGGTGCAAAGCTTCCCAGAAGATTCCATTAGTTTCTAAAGCAGTAGTATTTCTTAGTTGGCAAAAATTCAGTCTTAACATTTTTTTTAGTAATAATGTATTTTCTGACATCCTTAGATACATCTTCTGAACATTTTTAATTCCTTCAGACTTTCCTTCACTAGTTTGTGCTGCTAGTTTTGCAGCTAATTACCCAGGTCAAGAAATATGTCAATTACCAGCTATTTGTGAAAGAAAACATTGCCTTTGAAGTTACTTTTTAACGGCACATGCTAGAGTCATACTGTGAATATATTAGCAACATGCAAGCATATTTCTAATAATAAACTGCACAGCACCATACTGAGGGAATGGAATAAGACGAGACACATTAAACGTTTCAAAACCACATACAGGTATCTCAGTTCAGGAATAAAGCAACATTTAAAATTTTAACATATTGATGTTTTCTGTTAATGGCAACTGCAGACTTGATTACAGTTTAAAAAACAAATTGCAATAATGGTGCCTTAAAGTTATATTAACTTTTATGAGCAAATCACCCTTTTAATTTTGCCTAGACCTTTATATCTCAAACCTAGTTTATAAAGTTCAAAATGGATGCAAAATTATGTTCCCTTATTACTTCTATTTAAAAAAAATCATTGCCCTACTTGTTTTTCTGTTCTCATCTATTGGCCAGTCACGTGTTGCAGGGTGCATGGAGCTAAATTTTGTAACTGTTTGACATTTGAGCTTTACATCTTTCATTGTAAAGTTAATTGTTCTTAGTTTAACTTTGGCTGTATGAAATTCATTTTTATAAGACCCAATATATTGCAGCTTATAGTGCTGTAGATATATATGGCTTTCATCTTGTGACAGAGAGAGGTTAGGTTAGGATGTATGGATTACAGCCTGAAGCAACTCTAATTGTTATTTTCCAGCCCATTGGCATGCTGTATACTGCTATTACTATTCTCTTTTTTATGAAGTTTAACCTCTGAAGTACTATTCACCTGTGCAATTACTACCCTCTACTGGCAGCCACTTAACCATATCTTGTTAAGCAAACCATTGACTTCAGCATTGCCATAGCTAGGGTCCCTGGTTCTCCTGAGCATTTCAGCCCTGTTTTCTGTGGCAGGGCTTCTAGGTACTGCAGCAAAGTTTGTTCACTCCTGCAATATAAATTAACTGATCCTGTGGCAGAATATAGCCCTGCTATTGGCTAAAATATGATATGATGTCATTAATGATGTCAGAGGCTGCGCATACAGGAGGGACTTCAGGATAATCAAGAAGGGGAAGGGAGCCAGGCACTATGAACAAAAAAAACCCAAACTATATGAACAGAAAATCTGCAAGAGCAATGAACTGCATGCCATGACATATATTCTGCAGAATGATGCAAGCTGTATGGCAAACTCTGCACCTATGGAATCATGAAATTCCAGGGGCCTTCTTCATAGCCAAGCAGATTTTCTGGTATTCTCTCAAGATTTCAATGTATCACATTTCCAACATTTTACAGATGCAGCAGCAAATTATCATTTTTTTTATTATTTTTCAGTGTATGCTGATTGTTTTCAACACACCACCACAACACAGTTACATGCATTGTCTATTTCCAGTGTAAGGAGCAGTACAATGTACACAGTAAACCAGCTTACTGTATATTTCAGCAAGGAGTTTACTTATCTTGACACATGCAATCCTTAATAGCAGGAATCTCTGATATGTTTTCTATACATCTTATTCTCACTAGAGTAACACACTCATGTGGCTCTGTACACCTAATAGTTGGAACCATACATCAATAACCTAATCAGGAATTGCATAATCTGGCTACATACTAAGTGCTACATACTAAATTTAGGATGGCAGAAGGCCTGATGTTGACCATTAATTCTGTCTCTCAATTTAATAGGTTCATATTTCCCTTTTTTTAGCAATGATGTGTTTAACTAATTTTAATTTGAATATATTGGGGTTCTCTGCTTCCACAATATCCCCTAGTAATCCATTTAAATTCTTTCTTGCTTTGTGGGTAAAAAATTCCTGTTTTGTTTTTCATGTTGTTGTCCAGAATAATCTGCATATTGTGTGACGTTAAATTACACTCTTTATAATTAATAAGTATTTGTATGTCAGTCATTAGATCAACATCCCTTAATATTTTAAATATCTCAAGTGTGACCCCATCATTCTTCTCTCCTTCAATGAAAACAAGCCCACAGTTTCAAGTCTCTCCTGATAGGTAAGGTGTGTAATCTCAGCAGCACTTTGGTTAGTCTATGTTGAGCTTGATCAAGTTATTTATAGCCAGAATGACTCCTGGTTCATGAACATATTAATTCCCATATGAAAGCATGTACCCCCAATTGTTCAAATTGATAGGAACATGCATAGGTCCCCACTTCATACTTCGCATTAATGATGCAATACTAAAACAATTCAGAGCTGGTTAAATTCCTCAGTAGTAAAAACATTATTCAAAGTTCACAACATAATATGTTGTTGTGTAAGATGTCATGGTATTCATCATGAAACAGGGTCATGTAATGGCAGAAAAGTAGGAGCTCTTCTACTTTTTCAGTGATGGATTTCTGCAATGCAGTTTGTTTGTACTGGTGGGAACTGCTCAGGTACAGACTGGAGAATATATGCCACTTTTTTTATAAGTGTGTGTGAAACTAATAAGGTACCCACAGTGTTGCCCACCTGGTAAAAACTGAAAACTTCAGCCCACTCTATCCTTGGCATAACCCCCCAGAAAAATATGGGTTTAAACCTTGCAATAGTGTCATTACCTACTTTGATGGACTCAAACTTGTTGTCCACATCAGACCATCAGTTCTCCTGCTCTGATGATCCCCCTCCACTCGCTATCTATGACAGTCTTCCAGCTGCTACCATCTTGTGTAGGATCATCTTGCTGTCTGGCTCCACTTATGTCCAGTCATGTTGTTCACTGTTAGATTCTCTAGGCTCAGTGAACAGACAAGTTTTGTCTTTATTGACAATATGAACTTAGGCCAGCATCAGGATAATATTGGTGACTCCATGTTTCCACAACTGTTCTCAAACCCCATGATGGGTTACCAAACTAGCATCTGGAGATACATTCCAGTTTCATCTGCACAGACCTCCCACTTCTTCCTGGCCAGCTGCAATACCAGGTCTGTAGCCCTGGGCACTGTCATCACCTCAAGTACAGTCCTCAGTCTCTCCTGCTCTGCAGCACTCCTTCTAGGTGTTACCCATATGCATTTTTAACAGTCAGGGGTTCACTATCAGGACTGACACCAATCATCTCTAGCAGCAAGTCTAAAGACATACACAGAGTCTCTGTCCACTCCTTCAGGAAGTGTGACCTCTTGCATGTTCACTGCCTGAGTCCGAGTTTTCAGGAACTTCCAACTGGACTGTGAGCAAGGGTTCTCATTTATGAGCAGTGCTAATGATAGACAAGCTGACCTGGCAGCTGCCATTGAGTCCACCATCTCTTTCTGTATCCCCTTCACCTTCAGTTCTACTGCTGTACGTAGGGGGCTGAACAAATCTAGAAAGTAAAATGAGGCAAAATACATGTAGAGCTTAACAAACTTAGTGGAGTTTATTATGATGATAGAAGAAAAGCTCACAGGTGCAAAACTTCAATGGACACAAAGGAGGATGACCAATTCCCTTATGTTTTGTGTTGCTCTGACACACTGACTGGGGGATGAGTCTGTCCAGTCACCAGCCCTTTGAAACTACTCAATTAAAAGGTATACTGTCATATTTAGAAACTCCAGTTCAAAAGCACTCATGCTGGGGTGTAAGTTTAAAGGTATGTGATCAAAGGTACAGAAATAATATACAAAATATATAACAATGTGGAGAATGTTTAAAAATACCATTTACAAAAATCTAAGACTAACATGAAACAAATGCAAGAGATTTTAAGGTGTAAAGAGGTAAGTCACAAAGAAAGGATTTCTGCACCTTTGATGGGAGTTGGTCATCCTTGCGAGTCCATGGACATTTTGCACCTGTGTGAGCTTTCGTCTTCGTAGACCCAGTACCCTAAAACCCAAACAGAAGAGATACACATTACATAGTGCTTTGGAGAAAATGACCACAGACATGAATTTATTGAAATAAACAATCTACATCAGTAATGTGCTATGCACAGCTCAGGAGTGTCAGCAAGTCTTTAAGCAGTCAGTGTCATCTGGTGTATTCCCTACCCTCAGGAACCATTTGTGTGGGCCCACTCTTTCCCAAAGTGTACTGTCTTTTGAGAGTCAGAGGCCTCTGCGGCCTGAGGGGTGGCTGTGAGCCATTATGTGAGCCATCCCCTCTCAAATGACACTACACACATATGCAAGCCCGAAGAGTCTATCCCCTGACCAATCCCCATTTATTTATTTACTGAAAATTGGTAACTGTAAAAGGCACACTGAGCTGAGGCTTGTTTCCAGGTGTGACCCAAGGGAAGATGGCAGGGGAGTACAAGCAGAACAATACACCAATGACATATTGGTGAGCAATTCAGTGACAGCTTAGATTGCACAATAGCATAGTAAATACAAAATGTAATCTCTTAAATATGAGGTAAAGTGCATAGTGCCTGAGAAGGTGGTTGTATTGCTTATAGCATGACAGAAAGCAGTATAGCACAGTGGTCTAAGGCTCTGAGCTGCAAACCTGGAGACCTGGGTTTGAATCTCACGGCTCCCACTTGCATACTGTGTGACCCTGAGCAAGTCACTTAAATTATTTGTGCTCCCAGGTCAAACCTGTAAACAAACTTTCAGCTTAGTGTGTCTCTCCTGGTTAAAAAAAAAAAGTCTCCCTCTGTTGCAGCCAAGTACAGGAGAGAATTTCTAGAGGTGGATAGTAGGAGGAGAGTGGATAGCAGGTTCTAGAGGGAGGGGAGGTGGTAGGAAAAGCAGTTTTCCCAGCAGCAGTGTGAGGGTGGGGGATGGAGAAGGTACAGTACGTGGATTCCTAGAGCAGAGACAGTGAGAGGAGGAGGAGAGGATGGGATGGGAGAGAGGAGTGAGGATAGATAGGAGGGTTGGGGAGGGGAGGGACTCAAACAGAATTTAGGTATGAAAGAAGTACAGTGGGATTGGCAACATGATGTGAGAGGGAGGATGGAAAAGGAAGAGTAGAGTGAGCACTGAAGAGTATGAGGAGATTTGTTTGTGGCAAAATGGCAGACAGCATCACCAAGGGTGTCCAGCCTGGCAAAGGAGGAGGAGGGTGGTGGTGCAATAGATGACATCTGCATAATAGAAGACTGGGAGACCATTTTGGTGAGTAGCTCCCAGTGGATTGGGGAGGGAAGTAGGCAGTTCTTGTTGTAATATAGGGTACCTAGTTGGGGCAGAGTTTGGTGTGGATAGCATCAATGTTGACTGAAAAGTCATGCTTACTATCAAGCCACGCAGTGAGGTTTTTAAAGGCAAGGACTACATCAAGAGGGGTGCCATCCAACAGGGAAAAGACAGGGGTGGTGACAATCTGGTCAATTTCTGTCTGGTACTGAAGGTCATAGTCACCATTTTCTTGGTGTTGACTTGGAGTTGGTTGGCACTGAACCAGCATAGAAAGTTGTGTAAGCTGCGCTGATGTGTACTTTCAACAGCCACGGAGGAGGGCCCAGAGGTGTAAAGGAATGTGTCATCAGTGTACATATAGTTATGCACAAGGACACAAGCAGAGAGCAGGTAATCAAGGAATTTAGAGAAAAAGTCAAGTCCCAGTTTTGAGCCCTGTGGGACCCCCTGCAAGGATTGGGAGGGGCGGGAACAGGACATCTCCCACCTGAACTGACTGTTGATGGCCCATAAAGTAGGAAAGGAACCAGTCCACAGCAGGAGAGGAGATGCCACTAGAACTCAACTTGTCCAGGATGATTGTTTGGCTAGATCAATAAAAATGGTCACAGTGATGTGTCCCTGATCCATCCCAGAGAGGATGTCATCAATTACTTGCAGCAGGGAGGATTCCATGGAGTAGTACTTCTTAAATCCAGACTGGTGGGGACAGAAGAGGTTGGATGAGTATAGAAAGGTGACAAGCCTGGAGTAGACAATACCATCATGCAGTTTTGGGAGTGAGGGGAGAAGTGAGATAGGCTGAAAGTTGCAAGGAGAGAAGGGGTCACCCCCTTTGTGCAGAGGTAGCACCTTAGCAATCTTCCAGGCCTAAGGGACAGCACTGAGGGAAAAAGAGAGGTTCAGAAGGTGAGAGAGTGGAGAAGCTATAGCAGGAGCTGGGATATGGAGAAGTTTAGGGTCCAGACAGTCAGGGCTGGACTTGGTTGCATTAAGTGATGTAAGAGCAAGGAGGATTTCATGAGGGGAGACAAGAGCAAAGTGGAAACCTTCTGTTGAGTGAGACTGGAGTGAGGTAGTACAGGACAGTGGAAAAACATCCAGGGGATGAGGGAGAGGGGAGTGCAGGTGGTAAATAATTCATTAAAAAGAGCAGCAACAGAATAAGAATCAGAGACTGTTGAGCCATCCACAAGAAGGACTTGAGGGGCAGACTGGGTGGGCAGGTCAAAAAGGGAATAGATAACTCTCCAGAATTTTGCTGGGGAACTAAGGTTTGACTGAAGGTTGGATTGAAGTAGGGAGCCTGAGCTACATGGACAGCCTTCATACAGAAGTTCTTGTTTGACCTATAGGTTAAGAGGTTATGCAGGGAGTTTGAGAGTTTGTAGCATGCCCAAACCCTGTCATGAGGCTAGCACAAGTCAATACCATCATATGTTATCCACAAGTGATTGCAGCTTTTGACCCTGGACTTCCTTAGGGTAGTGTGCTTGTCCCATGTGTAATTAAATTTGATGAGAACAAGGGGAAGTGCCAAATCAATATCAGGAGCCAAATACAGGGAGGACCAATCTGTGGTTGTGAGGTCATCTAAGAGGTCAGTGTAGTCAAGTGATCAGAAGGACCTGGTCCAAATGTATTTTGGGGTGGAGGAAGGGGGGCTAAGTTTCCTAATGCAGCATGTCAAACAATCATTGATAGAGTTCCAGCTTCAATAATACGGTTAAGGTGGGAGGAAAGCACCCAGTCCAGAAGAGAGTGCTTATAATGAAGATTGAGTCAGGTGGGTTAAGAGATTATCTGGGTAAGACTTAAGGACTCAGTCCAATTGGAGATGGCATTGGAGGCTGGGGAGAGCCAATTGGTGTTGATGTCTCCAAGGAGAAAGAGCGTGCCAGAGGCGGAGTGTGAAATGACACATGAAATGGTTTCTGCTAGAGAGGAGGGAGCTATTTTTTGGGGGAAGGGGCATAGAGGACACCAACAAAAATGGGGAGAGTGGAATGGAGGAAGAGTTTGTCTAGATTAGAAGAAGCTTGTGCAAGGATGGCTCAGACTCACTGAAGGTGATAGTGCAGGATAGGGTCTGTCAATACATAGGGCAACTCCACCTCCACACTTACCACAGTCCTGACTGAAGAGGTGGTACTGAGAGAGAGCAAAATGAGAGTCAGGTATACTGGACAAGAGCCAAGATTCGGAAATACTCAGGAGACTAGGAGAGTTTTAAGAGATCCACTCTTTGAGGGGGTCAAGTTTGAGAAGGAGGTTTCCAGCAATAAGGTGATAGATGCTGAGGTCTTTGAGGAAGGTGAGAGCAGAGGAGGGAGGAGCGAGGGGAAAAGGTTAGGTTCCACATCACTCACTAGGAGTAAGAGAAGGAGGTGGAGAAGGATGATAGAATGTTACTTTCTTCCTCTGAAACAAGGAGCAGAAAGGGAGGAGAGGAAGGAAAAGGCATGGTGGAAAAATTCAAGATTTAGGGAAGGAGAGAGAAGCATACCAGAATTAATCGTAGGAGTAGGGTGAGGGGGAGGGAAGGATGGATGGGGCTAAATAGAAACATAGAAACATAGAATTTGGTTGCAGATAAGGACCGCTTGGCCCACCTAGTCTGCCCATTTTCCTACCTAACAGATTAGCTGCAGATCCTAATTAACCAACAGCTTACTTCCTCCTACCCCCACTAGGACTGCCTTATGTCTGTCCCATGCATTCTTGAATTCCCCCACTGTTCTTGAAGGGAAGAAGGGAGCGATGAGTGCAAGGGAGGGGGAGGAGACCAAAGGAGGTGAGGAGAGGGAAGGGGTGGAGAGTTGATAAGGAAAGGAGGGGAACAAGGATGAGGCAGAGTGACATGGAAAGGAGCATTGTTAGGTATAATCTAGTAGTAACAGTCTATAATGATAGCAATGCTGCAAAGGCATCCAATTGTAGACGCCTCACCTCCTGCCAGCTTCAGGAGGAACTCACTTGTATCAATGGCAGATTCCCCGTTACCTCCTTTCTACACTACTTGTGAGACTACAGTGCTGCTGTACTTACATGACTGTGACATATCTAACTAAATTATCCTACCTTACTTCCCCACCAGAGAAGGTGAACAACCCAGAAAACCTCAAAGGGAAAAAATGGGAAAATTCGTCATTGATCCATAATGATATCTTCCATAGTGGGACAGCAGGAGTTCCTACCTACTGTACCTGTCATCCCCATTTTACCCTGCTTTTATGATTGTGACTGGGTGGTAATCTTGTCCAGAGATCCAGAACCAATGTATAGTTCAACACTGTAGTGCCACCTGTGGGGTGGAGGCAGCAGTGAAGAGACTAAATGTAGGCAGTTTAACACTGCAGTGGCACCTGGTGGGGGGGCTATAGTGAATAGAATAAATGCAGGCACTTTAATATTATAATGGCACCCATGGGGTTAGGGGCTGCAGTGTACTGAATTGCAGCACTAATGGTACAGATCTTAAACTGTATAAACCTTACTCAGAACCTTTCTTTTTTCTCCTAAACTGTCTGGCTTCCTGCACTAAAAGACATATTCTTATCAAATCCACCATGAATTACCCAAATTAACTTCTAGATCTTTATTAAAATCCTGTCCGGGCACCATATGCCACTGGGAACTAGAACCATAACCAGTGTACCAGAACCTGTACCAAAACCAGTAGCAGTACTAGTGCCAGTACCAGGGTTTGTGTGACACAATATGAGTACACTATGTTTTTAGTTATAGACTAGTTCTGGAGTGTGTTGGCCTAATTCAAGTGTTTTTATTAATATATCAGCAAACTAGACAAAAGCACATTTACCACTTTATATTAGAAAGGTTCATTAGAAATGTCATGAAAAGATTATTTCTCTCTTCACCCAGCAAAAGCAATAAGCAACATAACAATTTCATATGCCTGGTTGTCTAATTACATACATACATACATACACATTACACATACACATACAAATAGAACAACTGCCACAATGCTTGCATATATATTATAAGCAACTTTCCCCAGTATTCTTACTGATCTGTAGTCTTTGACCACTTAATTTGATATGACAGACTGCCAAATACGAGAAGCACAGATCTGATTTAATTTCTTACCCCTTCCCCGTGACCTATCAGCAAGTCCAGCAGATAACCACTGAGACTATTTCACACCATAGCCATTTCCCAAGAGCTTGCCTTGGAGTTTCTTCATGTGCAAAAAGACTAGGATATTTATAGTTTGTTTGTGTGTGTGTGCGTGTGTGTGTGTGTGGGGGGGGGGATTCAGGCCGGAGTTGCCCAGAGGAGGAAAACAGAATTTACAACTAGTGGCTATGCCAAGAAATGGTCCCATAAGTTCTAGTAAATGGTAGCTTAAAAATATGATTATTTCCAAATGTCACCAAGTATGAAAGGTGTCATGATAGCTGGTGATTTCCATAATACACCACTATTAAGTAAAATGCTAAATGTGTGTGAGACTAAGGTGTTACAGTAGATGTGTTAAATTAAATGTGTGAGGCTCAGGTGTTAGATGTGCGAAAATGCAAAGATGCTACGGTGACTTCTGAACAAGTCTGTAATGTATCTGATTTTTATACTTTTTGAGCGAGTCTGCAATGTATCTTCTTTTTATACTTTTAGAAATGAAATTTAGAGAACTTTGACCTTGTTTTCTCTAAAGTCCTTTTTACGTTCGTTTGCGCGCATGCGCAAGGAACGTTTTGGGAGAGTAGCACACTTTGGGGGTGTGCCTCTCCCATTCAATCCACTGCTCCGTTGAGCAGGCGTGGCGGTCCTGCACCAATGGGTGCGGGAGCTGTGTATGACAGCGGTGGTCGCCGGCTTCAAAGAAAACCACATGTCGCCCTCCCAACACTGGTAGGCCTCCGCCTCCCCCAAAGCTTTGGTGCCATGCTGGGAGCCCACCCCAGCGTGGCAAACGTCCCTGGGTCCTCTGCTGATAGGGTGCCCAATCCCCCGTCGGCTCCACGTCCCCCCAAAAGGCCCCCCAGCTCTAGTGATGCCCACGCTGGGAGCCCACCCAAGCGTGGCAAACATCCGTCGTCTGCCGGCCAGGGTACCCAATCCCCATCGGCTCCACGTCCCCAAACACCCCAAAGCTTTGGTGCCACCTCTGGGAGCCCACCCCAGCATGGCAAACGCCCCGTCATCTTTTTTTTTTTCACCCTGAAAGCAAAAACGGTCCCACGTAGTCTCCCAGCCCCCCAACCCGCACCCAGCCACTGTGCACCCCGCCTCCCACACCACCCCTCACCCCATACTTACCTCCGAGACTCAGTGCGACGATCATCGCTGGACCGGGAACGCGTCTGCACTCTTCAAAGCCTACCACGAACTGAGAAAATGCCTGTAAGCTGTATAATGGGCTAGATAGGGGGTTTTCAACTTTATTGCATATCTCAGGCATTTATTGGAATTTTTGCACCTAATTTTCAACATGGGTTTTTTGGGACCCCTTCTCATGAATGATGTCACTGTCATGACGTTATTCGGGCCCGAGGTGATTTCACAGTCACTGTGCAGTCACTGCACGAAATCACCCTTCGGGCCCAAATACGCCATGACAGTGACATCATTCATGAGAAGGGATCCCAAAACCCCATGTTGAAAATTTGTGCAAAATCTAAAATGACTGCTTTACGAAAGGTATATGCAGTTCCTATGCAGGCTCGTAAGTTCGCTGAATTTTCAATATTTACTCAGATTTTCAACATTTCCATTTTACAACACCTCCTTATGAGCAGTGCAGCTGTCATTTTTCACATCCTGCCCAAAATGTGTTTCCGGCCATGTAGCGCACAATGGCGCAGTCGGTGTGTGAATTCAATGTATGGGACACATTAAGAAAATCACCATGACACTGTTAATTAGCAGAGGTCTTAAAATGGCTATGTTGAAAATTTGGTGAAAAAATTCCTAAAAATGACTGTTTTACAAGTGTGCGTTGCGCAGTTCCTATGCACGCTCGTAGGTTTGTAAATTTTCAATATTTTCACTCCAGATTTTCAACATTGCCATTTTACCACACCTTCTTATGAGTAGTACAGCTGTCATTTTTCACATCTCACCCAAAACATGTTTTCGCCATGTAGCGCTCAATGGCGAGTCGGTGTGCTTAAATCAATGTATGGGACACATTAAGAAAATCACAGTGATACTGTTCATGAGCAGAGGTCTTAAAATGGCTATGTTGAAAATTTGGTGAAAAAATTCCTAAAAATGACTGTTTTACAAGCGTGCGTTGCTCAGTTCCTATGCACGCTCGTACGTTTGTGAATTTTCAATATTTCCACTCCAGATTTTCAACATTGCCATTTTACCACACCTCCTCATGAGCAGTACAACTGTCATTTTTCACATCTTGCCCAAAACATGTTTCTGCCCATGTAGCGCACAATGGCACAGTCGGTGTGCGAACTCAATGTATGAGACACATTAATAAAATCACAATGACACTGATCATGAGCAGAGGTCTTAAAATGGCTGTTTTGAAATTTTGGTGAAAAATTCTAAAAATGACTGTTTACGAGTCGTTGTGCAGTTCCTATGCGCCTATCGTGCGTTCGCGAATTTTAATTTTCCTCCAGATTTTCAACATTGCCATTTTACCATACCTCCTCATGAGCAGTACAGCTGTCATTTTTCACATCCTGCCCAAAACATGTTTCCGCCATATGGCGGCACAATGGCGCAGTCGGTGTCTGAACTCAATGTATGGGACACATTAAGAAAATCACAGTGACACTGTTCATGAGCAGAGATCTTAAAATGGCTATGTTGGATGGTGAAAAAATTCCCTAAAAATAACTGTTTCTGATGGTTGTGCGGTTCCTCACTTTCGATGCGCTTTACAATTTTCAATATTTTCACTCCAGATTTTCAACATTGCCATTTTACCACACCTCCTCATGAGCAGTACAGCTGTCATTTTTCACATCCTGCCCAAAACATGTTTCCGCCCATGTAGCGCACAATGGCGCAGTCAGTGTGCAAACTCAATGTATGGGACACATTAAGAAAATCACTGTGACACTGATCATGAGCAGAGGTCTTAAAATGGCTGTGTTGAAAATTTGGTGAAAAAATTCCTAAAAATGACTGTTTTACGAGTGTTCATTGCGCAGTTCCTATGCACTCTTGTACGTTTGCGAATTTTCAATATTTTCACTCCACATTTTCGACATTGCCATTTTACCACACCTCCTTATAAGCAGTGCAGCTGTCATTTTTCATATCTTGCCCAAAACGTGTTTCCTCCCATGCAGCGCACAATGGCACAGTCGCTGTGCGAACTCAATGTATGGGACACATTAAGAAAATCACAGTGTCACTGTTCATGAGCAGAGATCTTAAAATGGCTATGTTGAAAATTTGTGAACAAATTCCTAAAATAACTGTTTCTGGCGTGCGTTGAGCAGTTCCTCATGCGCTCGTAAGTTTGTGAATTTTCAATATTTTCACTCCAGATTTTCAACATTGCCATTTTACCACACCTCCTTATGAGCAGTACAGCTGTCATTTTCACATCCTGCCCAAAGCATGTTTCATACCATCTAGTGCACAATGCAGTGGGTGTGCGAAATCAATATATGGGACACAGTAAGAAAATCACAGTGACACTGTTCATTAGCAGAGGTTTTAAAATGCCAATGTTGAAAATTTGGTGAAAAATTCCTAACAATGACTTGTTTTCACAGTGTCGTTGCATAGTGTTCCGCACGCACGTCGAGGTTTGCGAATTTTCAATATTTCCACTTCAGATTTTCAACATTGCCATTTTACCACACCTCCTTATGAGCAGTACAGCTGTCATTTTTCACATCCTGCCCAAAACGTGTTTCCACCTATGTAGCGCACAATGGGGGTAACAAAAAGGTCATGCTGAAAATTGATTGTGCAAATACCAGCAATCGCACAGGGCATTAGGGTAAAGCACCATACGTGCCAAACACCACTGCAAATACCTGCAAGCGAACGTTCGGCATTGACAAATGCTTGTTAGTATCTACTGTAGTTTTGGATGGAATGCTTTTGCTTGGCCTGTTTGTACCTAGGCCCAAGTCATGGGGAAATGTTTCTCTGGTATCAGAACTGCATCCTGCAGTGGTACACCAGAGGCAGTTCCTTTCTGCACTTAACCACACTGTGGTTTATTTTGGGGAATTCTCCTCAGTATTTGCAAATTGCATTTTGTTGCACAAAGTGAGTGGTCTGAAGAATGCTGCAGTGACTTGCTGGTTCCTGCAGTAAAGTGAGCACTGCTGCTATTACTTTGGTTTAAGGTATGGCTAATCTGTGTATTCCTGAGCGCAACAACTGTTCAGCATTGCACTACCGAGTTGTGCATGCCACATTAATGATGTCAGTTGTTTATTTAAATAAATGCATGTCTGCGACCATTTTCTCCAAAACACTGTGGTTCCTGCAGTAAGGTAAGCACTTACGCTATTACTTCAGCTACTGGTATGATTCATTTGTATATTTCTGTGTGCAGTAACTGTTTGGCATTGTCTTATATGTTGAGACCAGCTGCCCCAGTTATTTGCACTGCCCAGTGTGATGAAGACGTTAGGCCATCAACCAGTTCATCTCCTACCCCCAGAGACCATCCATTTGGACCCACTCTTTATGAAAGGGTACTACCTCAGGAGTGACAACAGTTTCTGAGGCCAAATGGGTGGCTCTGAGCCATGAGGCATGTCTCTACCTCCCATTATGATGATGCTACACATGCAGGCAAGCCTAAAGAGGCTATCCCCTGACCCACACCCATAGCACCCAACTGTCAGGGCCTCATGTCCTGCCAGCTTCAGGAGTAACCCATTTGTATCAGTAGCATATAGAAACATAGACTTTGATGGCAGATAAGGACCACTTGGCCCATCTAGTCTGCCCATTTCCCTACCTACAGGATAGGCCGCAGATCCTAGTTTGCCAACAGCCTATTTCTTCCTACCCCCCACAAGAATTGCCTTATGTCTGTCCCATGCATTCTTAAATTCTCCCACAGCTTTAGACCCCACAACCTCCTCAGTAAGGCTGTTCCATGCATCCACTACCCTCTCTGTGAAATAATACTTCCTCACATTGCCCCTGAACCGCCCCCCTCTATCTTTAAATTGTGTCCCCTTGTTCTTGCACGTCTCTTTTTCTGAAAGATGCTACCCTCTTGGACTTTGTTGATTCCACTAAGGTACTTAAAAGTTTCTATCATGTCCCCCCTCTCCCTTCTTTCTTCAAGGGTATACATGTTAAGCTCCTTTAGTCTCTCCTCATCGTCTTCTCTTGCAGACCCTGCACCATTTGAGTTGCCCTCCTCTGGACTGCCTCTATCCTGTCTATGTCCTTGCGGAAATGGGGTCTCCAGAACTGGACACAGTACTCCAGATGGGGTCTCACCAACTGTCTGTACAGAGGGATAACAACTTCCTGTTTTCTGCTGCTGATGCCTCTCCCTATGCATCCAAGTATACCCCCAGCTCTCCCTACTGCCTTCTCACATTGCTTGTAACCTTAAGGTCATCTGATATGATTACCCCCAGGTCCCTTTCCTTTTTTGTTGTTGTTACTACCTCTCCCCTCATTGTGTATTCTTCCCCTGGGTTCTTGTTTCCCAGGTGCATTATTTTGCACTTCTTTGCATTGAATCCTAGCTGCCATACTTCTGACCATTCCTCCAACCTTGCCAAGTCCCTTCTCATCCTTTCCACGCCTCCTTGTGTATCAACTCTGTTGCAGATCTTTGTGTCATTTGCAAAGAGGCATACTTTTCCTTCCAGTCCCTCTGCAATGTCACTTATGAACACATTAAGAAGGACTGGACCCAATACTGAACCCTGCGGTACCCCACTAGTAACACCTCTTTCTTCAGCGTGGACTCCATTTACAATTATGTTCTGTGTCCTGTTGTCCAGCCAAAGTTTTACCCAGGCTACCACCCTGGGACCCACTCCCAAGCTGGTTAATTTGACTATTAATCTTTTGTGTGGGACTATGTCAAATGCCTTGCTAAAGTCTAGGCAGGCCATGTCCACAGCCCCTCCCTGGTCTACTACTTTGGTCACCCAGTCAAAGAAATCTATTAGATTCGTCTGACATGACCGTCCCGCTGTGAACCCATGCTGCCTTGGGTCCTGTGCCCCACTGGCCTCTACTGTAGGTAGTCAACTATTCTTTCCTTCAGAAGTGACTCCATCACTTTCCCTACCACAGAGGTCAGACTGACAGGTCTGTAGTTTCCTGCCTCTGTCTTGGTCCCACTTTTGTGAAGGGGAATCACATGTGCCTTCCTCCAGTCCTCGGGTACCACACCATCCTCCCATGATTTATTAAAAAGAGTAGCCACTGGTTTCACTAGTTCCCCCCTTAATTCTTTTAGAATTCTGGGGTGAATTCCATCAGGCCCCATTGCTTTATTCCACCTTCAGTTTTAGGAGTTCATGCAGAACCCTTTCTTCTGTGAAAGGACTGGGATCAACCCCCCTATCAAGAGTGCTTCTGTTAATTGGATTAGGCACTTCCCCGTCCTCTTTTGTGAATACTGAGCAGAAATATTCGTGCAGTATCCCTGCTTTTTCACTGTCCCCCTCTGCCCACCCACCGTTTATTCTATTCAGCCTCACTATCCCTCTCTTTGTCTTTCTACACTTACTGATGTACCTATAAAAGGTTTTATCCCCCTTCTTAACCGAGTTGGCTATTTTTTCCTCAGTTTGGGCCTTTGCTATTCTGACTTCCCTCCCTGCTTCCTTCTGCCTTAACTGGTACAGCTTTCTGTCCTGCTCCTGTGTTTCCTTATACTTCTGGAATGCTATCTTTTTCTTCCTACCTTTCACAGCCACCTCTTTTGAGAACCATAGTGGCTTTTTCTTTCATTTTAATTTGTTTATTTGCTTCACACAAAGGCTTGTTGCCTCTGTGATGGCAGTTTTGATGATTCCCCATTGTTGCTCCACCCCTCCTTCTAGTCTGTTTGCTAGTGCTTTTCTGAGGCACTATTCCATCTTGCCAAAGTCAGCCCTCCTGAAGTCCAGTACCCTCACTTTTGTATGGCATGACTCTGTAGCTGAGTTTAACGTGAACCACACTGTTTGATGGTCACTTGTTCCCAGACAGCAACCTACTTCTAGATCTGAGATCCTCTCACTGCCCCGGTTTGAGAGTATGAGGTCTAAGATTGCTCCCTCATGAGTAGGTTCCGAAACTAGCAGTCTGAGGCCTGCCACCTGTAGGGCATCAAGAATGGCCCTGCTCTTGGATGTGGCTGCAGCAAATGAGCTCCAGTTAACATCTGGCATGTTCAGGTCTCCCATCAACAGTATCTCCCCTTTCTCTGCCATTCTAAGAATGCCTTCTATCATATCCTTGTCCATTCCCTCCCCCTGACATGGGGGTCTGTACACAACCTCTGTGCGGATTTTGGTGCCCTTTCCAGTCTCCAAGGTGACCCACAGTGCCTCCTCTCCTCCCTGTTTACTCTTTTGTTCAGTTGCTTTTATCCCTTCCTTTACATAGAGAGCTACTCCCCCCCCTCTTCTCCCCTGCCTGTCTTTCCTGCAGGTTATGTACCCTGGTATGTCAACATCCCAGTCATGGTTCTCTGTGCACCATGTTTCTGTGACTGCTACGATATCCAGGCATCCCTCTTCCATCAAGGCCACCAGCTCAGAGAGCTTGTTGCCCAGACTACGGACATTGGTACTCATTACCCTCCATTTCCTGATGGCCTTACTCCTTTTTGCCCCATCCCTGTCCTTCTTGCCTTTGTCACTTTCTCCATTTACCCCTGCCCTTTTCCCTATCCATGCCTCTATGTTGGTGTTTACCGCACTTACTACCGTGATTTTTTGGGGGGGGGCTAGGATTTCCCTGCTCCTTTCCAGTGCCTCCCCCCTTGGCTAGTTTAAATGCTTGCCAATGAAGCATTTAAACCTATCACCTAGGATCCTGGTTCCCCTCCTGGACAGAGGCAGCCCATCATGCCAGTATAGGCTTTCATCACCCCACCATTCCACCATTATCCACTTTATGCATTCCTTGAAATACTATCATGCTACCAGAGGATGGCAAAATCAATCCTCGCAAAGCAGGCAAGCTATCATTTCTCCAAAGCACCATGTAGATCTGCTAGGAACATGTACAGTAATTACCTGCATCTAACAAGTGTATACTGTCACATGCATACAGCTGAGGTAACTTTATGACTCTTGGATCATGTCTTAACATTATTACCCCAATAGTATCCATAAATGTCCACATGGCCACGTCAACCATACTGCAGGCCATTACAATTGCCACCAGATTCCTGGCATGATGCTATCTTTGCCTTTGTATGATGTGCAACCAAACAGGCACCACCCTCAGCCAGGTTTTCTAGAGCAACCATAGGTCATCTTCCATCTGGCATTGCAATACTAGTGGCTACTTCAGTCCTTAGTCGTTGCCACCCAGATAGACCACTAAGACTTTAGGAGGGCCCTACCATTGTGCTTCAGCCATCACTCATGGAAGGAAATCTCTGCCACCTGCTCCCCTGGTGCCCAATTCAATGCAACTGCTGATATCAGGGATCCAGGAAGTGGTCTCCCTGGGGTCTGCTTCACTCGCCTGGCTGCCCAGTGAACAAACGACTGTCCAGATATCCACACCCATTTCTTCTATTAAGTACCACATACCAGCAAACCAAAACAACAGTTGTAGTAAATGCAGTCACATGTAACCTTCAGATGTCTGGGATCTCCATTGCTCCAGTGCATGAAATTGACTGTCCATAAAACCTTCCACCCTTTCACTGGTTGCTACCCCAATGCAAAAGGAGTGAGAGTTAAACTCCCCTAGCTTCCATCCCAGCTTTCTAGTGGCCAGGCCAAGAATATATCGGAACTTGAAATTCAGCGTGGTACCATCTCCGTATCAGTAGAATGTAGTTCTGCTGACAGCCCTCTGAGTTACATAATCCTGTATCTCTGCCCATACATTCTGACTCACCCCCAGGGTTACCTCAGGATGCACCAGTAACCCCATGCCAGGCAATCCATTTTGCTCTTTTGGAGACACATAAACACTGACTCTGGCATCACTGCCTCACTGCCTCGTGTGGCAAGATCACCTCAACCCCTGTTGCTTTGTTTGGCTGAACCAGTTTGGACACTTGAAATGCTCATTAAAAGGCTACCAAGAAAAGCTGTTTCAAACAGTGCTGTGTCTGATGGGGATGAGCATAAATGCCACAGTTCTTGTCCAACATATTCTTGCAGGCCTGGGCTAATTGAACACCTGCCATCCCCCCTTTTGTGTGGACCACTCTTCCAGTACCTTGCATAGCTGAAAGGCCCATGTGTTATCTTTGAATCTGGTGACCATAGAAAACCACGATATGCACATCAGGTGTCGACCGACTACTTCTGGTGTCTAACCTTATTTTATTTTGGATCACATTGTGACATTAGTGCGTCACTGATATTAGCCAAACATTACCCCAGCCCTGGGCCTACCTTACATTTAGAAAGATTTTAACCTCCTTTCTGTATGCATCTGAAGATTTCCAGATTAACTCCCAGGCATCCTGCAGACCAGCTCCCAGAGGAGGGCTGGGACATCCCTGGGAAGTTCTTGTGCTTCGGATGCTAGTTCCTAAAATCTCTGCCACTGTGAATGAGAAAGACCATCAACAATATCATTATCTATACAGCACATGTACAGTGGTGTCCCCGAGGATGAAATGCAATTCTGCAGCATTTTGCAGCACTCTGCAGAATGCTGCAGAAGGCATACAGAATAAAGCAATGTCATTTCAATGGTAATTAGTCCCCTTTGTCATTCAGGAAAACGTGACACTGTCAGGATGAAATAAATGCCACAGTTTCCTGCATGAAAAAGGGGGCTAATTGCCATTGAAATTACATTGCTTTATTCAGTAGGTATACTGCAGCATGCTTTAGGTTTGCCAAGCGGTCCTTATCTGCTGTCAAAAAGTCGATGTTTCTATAATTTTTGTGGAGGGTAGGAAGAAATAGGCTGTTGGTTAAATAGGATCTGCAGGTTATCCTCTAGGTAGGGAAATGGGCAGACTAGGTGGGCCAAGCAGTCCTTATCTGCCGTCAAAGTCTATGTTTCTATGTTTAAAAGAAGTGCATTTCATACTGGGGGATGCCACTGTACTTCCTTAAAGTAGATGATCATTAAAAGGCATTTCACTACAAGATCCCTCATCAGACCATTTACTCATAATTGCCCATTAAAGGTATGTACCACACCCATCTTTATCTGTTCTAAAACTGACCTTGTGATCCCTGAGTTGACCCCACAATCCTGAAGAGCAATCACTATTGGGAAGAACTCGAACAAGGTGATGTTCTTTGTTAACCCAGCCTTGCCAGTGTTGGGTGGCCATTGTCCCATGAACCACACCCCTTGGAAGTACACTCTGAAGTCAAATCCTCTGGAGGCATCTATGTAGAGATCCAGTTCCACGCTGCTTATGATCATAGGCCAAATGGGCACCCCATTGAAGCAGTTCAGAAATACTGATCAAACTGCAAAATCCCCCCTCATTCTTTTAGTCACCTGTAGCTGGTGATGAGCTTTTCTTTGCATCCAATACCCACCTTTGCCATGCAGCACTGGAAGGTCTGACCTATTCAGATTACTTTGCATGCACATTTGTGGTAATCATAGAGCTGCAGGTGTTCTTGCAGTTTTATCTTCTATGCCCCAGCAGTTCGGCTTAATAACTCCTGCAGAACCTGAACCTTCTTCTCTAGTAGCTAACACACCACCCTCTGTGTGTCTATCTCAATGCCTAAAAATGAAAAAGTAGTGCATAGCCCTTCTGTCTTGACCTGCACTAGTAGCATTCCAAAGTCTGCGCATACCTCCTGGAACACCTGCAGATGATGCCCACATTCTACAGTGCAGTGCCTTCCAATGAACAGAAAGTCATCCAAATAATGGACCACCTCTGCCCGCTCCATTTACCCCCCACTACCCAATGCAGAAAAGTGCTAAACTGTTCAAGAACTGCACATGTCATGTAACATCCCACTGGAATGCACTTGCTGGCATAGTACTGGCCCTTGAACCTCATTTATAATAGATTCCTGTCACAGTACAGGCCTATGGCACATTCACGAGGTGGAAAACACATGGGCAGACTGGATGGGCCTCGCGGTCCCTATCTGTCGTCAACTTCTATGTTTCTATGTTTCGTTTACTGGCAGTAACTGAAATGCTGATTCAATGTCCGTTTTTGCCAGCAAGGTCACTTTACTTGCCACCCTCACCATCTCTACCACTCTGTTGAATACAGCATATGACATTGCCATGTGGCAAGGGTCAAAATATAATCATTAACAGAATCTCTTTCCAGGTAAGACATGTAGTTTGTCATCCTGAACTCCCCTGGAGCCTTTTTGGTGACCACGCCAATTAGGATACCTGCAAACATGGTGAAGACAAGGCTGGGTAAGGGCTTTTGACCCACCCTGTTGCCACCTCTTTGCATATCTTCACCCATACCAGATCTGATCACTCACTGGCTGACTTCAAAATCTCACACCTATAACAAGGACCCCTCATACAGAATCCTAAAACCCACCATGAAGCCATCTGCCAGGGAACCAGCTGATGCCCCCTTCTGGGTATCTGTTCAACTGTGGTTTAACTCATTCTGCCCTTATTGGCATAGGGAGGCTTGCTGCACTACTTCCAAAATGGCTGCTGGGTGGTGCCTCCTGGATTGCAATGGGTAAAAGGCTGAGGCTGGCCACAGTCCATGCACTTATGTTAAACCTGCAGAATTTGATCTTGCATTCACCCTAGTTAAAATTAGAGCAGTGCCAGGGCATATTCGCCTCTGTTAGGTAAAACCTTGTGTCCCCTTCTTTGGGGATGGGGCTAGTCTCTCCATGTGCTGGATACCCCCTATGTTCTATGGTTCAGAGTAAAAAGCATGCCCAAAGCATCCCACTGTCATGTTAGGTCACTCGGCTTCCACTTCCCACATTCCTCATCCTATTCCAGTCATCCATAATCCAGTTTACTGGCATGTATGGCCATAACCTTACTGTGATACACCCAGAAGTTCATTTCCCTTCTTGTGATTCACTTGGTCAAGTGTTCCTACCAAAATCGCAAACCCTGCCAACCAGTTCTCCCATATATTGTGAATCTAAACCCTTCTTTTAATCTTGATCCATTCATCTTTCTCTTTCATATCCTTCTGATCCTTAGGCTCTTTGGGCCAAATTAACAACATGAAGATATCCACATACTCCCCACTCAGAATCTGCTGTTGCACCTTCTCCATGTAATGGGACCTACTAGCTACCAAAGCTCACAAACCCCATCACTGGGGGGTGGGTTACCACTTGAATCCCTGCTGCCACCACCTGGGGCATGGCTGTAGCCAGAGCCATTAGTGCCAACCCCCCACTCTTTATGGAAGCCACAGCAATGCCTAGAGTCAACATACCACCTCATCCTTGTTCCTGGGCTTCTATCAAGCCCAAGACCTAGTCCAACTTCTGCTCCAAACAGATGGCTGTGCTTCCCCCCAGGTGTTTCCACCCTCTACTACCATGTCTCACTGTGGAGAGAAAAGTCACTGAAGACCTGCCAGTTCCACTGCCCACTCTGTCTGAACTACATACAGATGAGTCTGTACCAGTACCACCACCATGGACACTGGAACTGTACCTGATCCATGAGGTTGTATGGCTGGAAGGGTTGGTGCCAGCAATGGAATTTGAAAGGGTGGGACTGAACTGGTTGTGACCTCTCCTGTGCCCTCTGGAGCATGCTTAAGCAGGTACTGCCCAACTGAAGAATGGCCATCACCTCTCTCTCACCCACCTGGACTTCTTAGCCACTGGCTCCCCCCTGTGGATATTCTATTCAAAACTGTTGACAAGCAGCACCCTCATCTGCTCTGCGCGCCACTCCTCAAAGATATGCCTACCTTAATCCATGTTCATTGGTGCTGACAATGTCTTCTGCTGCCTCTTTGCTGGTACAAGCTTGGCCACTAGCTGCTGAGGTACTGCCAGCTTCTTGGTGCACGGCAGCTGGGGTGCTGTTGCCCTCTTCTTGTTGGCTTTCTTGGATGTCAGCTGGCTGGGTACTGCCTTCTGCCTGGCTGTGGCATTCTCTCTATGTAATGGGACTCTACAGGCTCCCCTAAGACTCTCCTACTGCCAGGAGAAGCCGGCTAAGTTGGAAGTGCCAATGGCCCAGTATGATCTGGGTTTGATAGCCTCACTCCATCTGGGTTTACAAAATAGGCATCCCACCATGCCTTGCAATGGGCTTACTCCAAAGCCACCAGCTGCTTCTCAAACTCTGCCATCCTCATTTTCGCAACCACCTTTCCTTTTCACCCTAATTGCCTGACATATTTCTTTTACCTCATTGTTTTGGTTGCCCCTCTTTTCTTTGTCTCTGCCCTGAACCTGGGTTGCCAGGGAAGGGCCTTGCCATGGTGGTCTGGGTTATGAACCAATACTCCTCCAGGTTCTTCCCCTCCAGGTCCACAGTGCTATTGCTCTCTGCCTCAGGGGTGGCTACCTGAATGGCCATCCTTAATGCCTGTGCTAATTCCTGCATGGCCTGAGACTGGTGATTGTCTGCCCTATGTGGTGGATGTGCCCATACGCAAGCACTAGCTACTCTACACCTCACTGCCCCCACTAACCTGAAGATGGGCCCAGCGCTCACAGGCAGCAGTTCCTTGAAGCTGTGTTTTTTTCATTTGTTTCTAAGAAAGGACCACTGCAGTTTATTTATTCTTTAGTTTACTGTGGTGCTTCAGCCTAACTTCCCTGCCCCTTGTAGGCTGACCCATAAGCACTGCACAGCAATGCTGTGCCCAACATGGAGGTTGCATGCCTGCACTTGTACCAGCACCTTCCTAGGCTACTGTATGGTGGCCACTGAACCCATGATGGTGGCTCTCAGCTGTGCATGCACAGCAGAAACACCCTGGCCTGCAGGGTGAATAACGTACCCAACATGGTGGCTTCTAATCTCATGGGTACAACACCTTATCTTTATGTATTTATAGTATTTTTTTCATGTTTTGGCTATGGACACCTTTCAGAATGCTGTCTCTGTCATAAAATTGCAAGCTGCACTTACAGAGAGACCATTGCACATGCATAGCATGCAACCCCATGCCCTGTACATGCTGTGCGCAAAGTGTCTGCTCCCTCCCCATGCATGTGCACCATATATGTCACCCAAAATGGTGAATCTCCTTCACACCTGCAACACACCACTAACCTCTGTGAGGCCTGCAGGGCAATGTCTCTGCTGTGTCACTTATGCACAGTTCTCCCCGAACACTTCTCACCATGAGGCATGTGGGAATAACTCAGTTTGGCACCAATGACCAGCTGTATGCACTGGCTGTCATTCTCTTCCCAATCAGCCTCCTGAACAGTTGTGGGGCAGATTCCACACCTGCAACCTAACACTGCAACGCAACTCCTGCCATGCGACTGCAGCCACCCCTACTCCTCCCATGTCCGCAACATGGAGCGGGGATAGAGAGCATAAGGTGGTCTGCCCAACTGCTTATTTTCCCTTTCAGCTTCTGATTTTGTTTCTTGGCTTTATTCATTTTTTTAACAAAACCTGCTATCTCCCTGCAACCCTGAAACAGAGTTGTTTCACAATGCCGTACCCTTAACCAAGTCTTTTACTCCTGCCACGTATATCTGTGTCTTCCATTTTCTCCCTTTGCAGATTCTGTGAGAGGCCGTTTGACACCATGCATTCCTGCTTAAAGCAGAACCAGGCTAAATTGTGGAAATGATTTACATATACTGCATATCCCATGATGCCTTGCATTATGGGGGTATGTGTGATTTTGTATTTCTTTGGAACTTGGCTTTGTTGTCAGTGCTCTTTTTTTGGTAACCTTTGCCTCAATGCTTTTGTACTGAGGTTCTTTGTCTTTTTAGTGTATTATCTTGATATATTCTGCTAATTTTGTCAAGTCCTGAGTGCATTTTACCCCTTTTTTCTGTCTGGATTGCCAGGAAAATGTGATTTCTTTCTTGGGCTACAGCACCTGGGATTTGGTTGTACTGTACTGAGTCCTTTAATTTCATCAGTTGTTGAATAAGTCAAGTTTCTTATTGATAGAGACTACCAACCTGCAGGGCTGATCAGTTTTTCCTCTGAGACTGCCAATGTTCAGTATTCTTTCTCTAGCAAGGTCTTCCTTGCAGCTCATGGGATGAAACCTTTCTTGGTTGCAGATCCTATTGGTCAAGTGCTCTCTCTCTCTGGCAGTAGCTTCTTTAGATCAACCCACAGCATTAAGTAGAGCAAAAGCCACACATATATTTCAGAATGTTAGACTTCTGAGCAAAATAAAGTTTAAATTAAGTATGAAAGTTAGCAGTTCAAGACACGTGACTGCTTAAGTTGAGATACAAGCAATGCTCCATCCATTTCTATTACTGTAAACAATTACTTTTTGCTGTTATACAAAGCAAAGATCCTGCTTTGTACTCAGGATTGTGTTGTGCACCTTACATATTTCCTTCTCTGTCTTACTCTTTCCAGCCTGTGGTCCCAACACAGCATGTTGCATGCTATTGTAAATGAGTTTAGAGCAAGCAAAAATACAACACCAGGCTGTGGTGGTGCAGAGCAAATTAAAGACACATGCAAGTTTTTTTCATTCAATATGTGATGCTTGAATTAAGATCCTGTTTGTACTTTTAAAAGCTGTGGAGTGATTACGTGACCTAGACCTTCCATTGAGGTCTGCTTTTGGCAGAAAGAACAGCAGGTGGGTGCTGGTTCTTCTCTCCAAAAAGCATTGTAAATGAGACTCATCACAATGGTCCTCTTCATCTTTTATCATTTAATAAACAAATTAATGAATGTACAGAAAGTGAGGATGATTATTGCATGGTAATGACTTCTGATAATAACTTCCTATGCTCCCTTGGCATCATCATTGTGCAGCATTGTGCATGATGCGGCATTATTCGCTAAAGGTCTGTGAAAAGCAGCAACAGATTGCAGGCAAGATTACTGTGAACTGGAGGAGAATGTTGCTCTCTCCAAAGTCTGCAGACATGTATACTCACAGCTTACTATGAATGGCAAAGTTGATAAAATTCAATACAACTATAATTCCCTCTGCAAAATATTATGCCTTAAATAATTGTAACAGCTGGTACTCCTAGCTTCAAACTAAGTATGAACTGCAATTTAGATTTCTTTTACAACACTCCCACAAACCAGTCATCACCTTTGATGTGATCTTCTGTGCTACAGACTCTGTTAGTAGACCAAGATATACGGTTTTCACCCTGAGTGACAAAAAGCAACTCAATTAAAATTTATAGTGACACTAAAAAGTCTGGCTTCTTGCTCATACCACTATAAATATTTGTTAACTGGCATATCAAAATGTTGACTCACTGGCAAACAATTTGTTTTAACACAAGTTACTTTTAAATGTCCTGACTCCTATCAAGAATTGGAGATACTGTTTGAACCGCTGCCACAGTGCTGTACAGGAAGAACAGTGCCACAAAACTCTGTTTTTAACAGTTGTCCAATGGTTCACCACACAAACTATGTGCAACAACTACTCTGATGACATCTGCACAAACCTGCAGCCAAACATAGGGTTTACTCTGTTTTCCATGTGAAAGGTAGCCAACACATAGCCCTAAACAGAACATTTCTGTTTCATGATGCTGTATTTTAGAGATGGGAAAAACAGCTGTGGCTCAGGTTAAAATCAGTTTGAAATCAGACCAAAATAAAGTGCAAAATCTTAGCAAACAAAAGCGGTGGCTCTTTCCTAAGTCAGCAACATGAAAAATGTGCCCATACCAGGACTTATGCAATGTACTTGTCAAACAGTACCTCTGTAGTGGAATGGTCAGCACATCTTTGATAAAGTTTAAAATATGTAGTCAGCTTACCACAGTGGCTTTTCACAAGATATTTCAACATCAGGGATGACATCTTCCTCAGACATACTAAGCACCAGTTATTGTCCCATTTAAAAGGAAGGAAATGAAAGTGACAGTGCTGTTATGCAAGCTACCACACAGAAAAGTGTAAAGCACCGTTGCATGAAATAACCATAGACACACACACACACACAGATTAAACACAACAATAAATATTGCTTAACACTACTACATGACAAAGTTAATTATGAATAGTTGACATTCTGAAGTTGAATTGAGCCAGGTATACAAACTTTCAGGCAGTGAAGAACTGTACTAGAAAGCAACATTTTTGTATCTGATTATATATTGAGGTCAACTAATGAGCACATACTGTATACTGTACATGCTCAGTGACAGTTCAGTTGGCAGCCAGCCATGGTGGTGTGAGGAGGGCTATGCCAGTCAACAGCTCAGGTCAGTTTTGGGGTGGAGGGGGGGTCAGAACTTGCTGGGGTGAGGGGGCCACTAGACTACCAGGGATATTTATTTCTAGTCAGGATGGTGATCAGAGACCAGGGGAAGGGTGAGGGATCACTGGACCACCAGGGTTGATGGGCTTTTATAAGTGAATGGGGATCAGGGCAGGGGAGGGACACTAGACTACCAGGTTTGATGGGTTTTTATGTGAACGGGGATCAGAGCTGGGGAGGGACACCAGACCACCAGGGTTGATTTTTTTTTATGTGAATGGGCATCAGGGTTATCAGCCCTTGACAGTGCATATATGCAGTCCAGGGCACATCCCCCATTTACACATTGTTAAGGGCTGAGTTTCAGAAGCATTAAGGTGTGCTACTGCTGGTGGCCATTTAACACGTCTGAATACTTTCAGTATTGTGCTGCAACACATATGCTTGAGGGATCCCTCATTTGCATAGGCGCAGCACAATATTGAGTGCGACAGTACTGCCGGGGGTGCACCATGCATATGTGTCCTTTGAATATGGGCACGCCCTCGACAGCTGGTGCTATTCCTGGTTAGTGCAGCACAAATCCGGTCTGTGCCATGCAAACCTTTTGAAAATGGGGCCCTATGTGAATAATACAAGTAACCATCTTAAATTCACATTTGAGTTGAGTCAAGAAAAAGTAAACTTTTTAGATTGAACTATATTTAATAATGGTACCACTTTGAGTACAAAGCTGTACAGAAAGCCAACTTCAACAAATACCATTTTGCGAGCAGACAGCTGCCATCCTAGTGTACTTATACAGAACATACATTAAAGAAAATTTCTGAGGATAAAACAAACTTGTAGAAATGATGCAGATTTCAAAGAATTTGGTGCTGTCATGAAACGTAGATTTAAGAATAGACAATATGATGAAGCAATGATGTATAGTGCAATTAGTGCTTATGAAATTGCCAAAAACAAAAACTTGAATGATTTAATAAAGAAAGCAAAGGCACAAGGTACTGTTAGAATCAACTAACATTTGTAACACAATTTTTTTCTAAACGCATACAAAATTGGATCTGTTGTGAAAAGACACTGGGAGATTCTGAGAGGAGATACAGACTTGATAATATTACACAGAGTTCCCCTAGGATTATGTACAGATGTGGTAGAAACTTACCAGACATACTTGTGAAAACCATTTTATTGAAGGAACCTAACAACAGTAACTGGTTACCAAGACGTCCGTGTGGTTACTTTAAGTGTGGTCACAGTATCCACTGCAGTAATAAGACAAATACAAGTGTGTTTTTACATCCAAGGAGTGGGAAGCACTATCATACAAAGTAGTTCATTAACTGTAGCACAGAAGGAGTCATCTATACACTTAGTACCCTTGTGGAGTGTTTTATGTCAGACTGACAAAATGTGCATCAAAATTAGGAGTTGCAGAGCACAAAACAACCATTCACAATGGTAATGAAACTTACGCTGTGACAAGACATGTAAAAGATGCAGGACATGGTTCAGTGGCTGTTCTGGATTTAGGGGCATTGAGAAGGTTGAATTGGATGTCAGAAGTGGTGATCCAGGAAAAAAAACTTTTAAAAAGAGAAGCATACTTGATCACCACCCTTGGAACTCTAATGCCATATGGTCTGAATGATAATGTGCCTCTACATATTCTCTGAATGTTTATATGTATGAATTATTTTTGTTATTTATTGTGCATTATCCAATGGCAAGAAACAATCCTGGATTCTGATTTGTCAGTGTGTGCCTGAGACAGTGATGATATTACAGTATAACATCACTGTCATTGATTAGCATTAGCTTTGCTTGCTTTACCATCACACCATAAGGTTCAGTTTCAGGGCCCCCCTAATAGGTTTGCCCCTACGGAGATGGTTCGGTATCGCCTTTAAGGGGTATTAACCCCAGTGACTTAATGGTGGTACTGGATCTATCAAGCTTGTTTAGTGAATGCATGAGTCCAGATGATCTCATACTAGCCTATAATAAGGCTGTGGGAGATGCTCTGGACAAAATTGCTTCTGTTTGTGTTCAGCCTCTCGCCCTCTGTCCAAGGAGCCCTTGGTTTGATGGCTCCTTGAAGGAGTTAAAGCGAGTTGGCCGAAGGCTGGAAAGAGTCTGGTGGAAGTCGGGCCATGATCCTGCCAGGCTTAGGTTGATGGCACATTATGATGGCTATCAATCAGAAATCACCCATAAGAAGGCAGAGTTCCTGTCCTGGGGATTTCTGCTGCACAAAATCGACTGGCTCAGCTTTTCCGGACCGTGGACAAATTGTGCAATCCAATCTGTCTTCAGCTCAGAGAAGCTTTTTCTCAGCTAAGATGCAAGGAGTTTGCTCGTTTTTTTGCAGATAAGGTTGCCAGCATCGGTCCGACCTCCCCTATGGGGGACTGTAGTGGTCAACGGGAAGTGGCATGCTCTCGGTCTGTCTGGTCAGATTTTCACTTGCTGGAGTTCAGTGACATTGTGAAGATCATCCAAACAATGTGACCAAGTAGTTGTAGTTTGGATCCAGACCCTACACCTCTTTTAGTAGGATGTGTAGAAGTTATCTGCCTAATCCTTGCTGACATTGTCTGGAAGTCTTTGGAGAGGGGGGTCTTTCCTGACCCCCTCAAGGAGGTGGTCATTTGACCACTCCTTAAAAAACCCTCCTTGGATCCAGATTGTCTAGCTAACTACCGGCCTATCTCTAACCTACCATTTGTTGGTAAGGTTATTGAAAAGGCAGTTGCGTTGCAATTGGATGATCATCTTATAACTCACAATGTCTATGATACTCTCCAGTTTGGCTTTAGGAAGAAGCATAGCACGGAGACTGCCCTTATCTGGGTATTGAGTGACCTCCTAATGGCTAGAGATCAAAAGGCATGTACCATTCTGGTCCTTCTCGATCTCTCTGCTGCATTTGACACTGTAGACCATGGTGTGCTGTTGGAGCACCTGCGGTTTTTTTGCGGGCTGTCTGGTACAGTCCTCAAATGGTTTCATTCTTACCTCACGGACAGGTCCCAGACAGTTGCCACTGGAATTTATTCCTCTGGCACTCACTCCCTGCCTTGTGGGGTACTGCAGGGCTCCATTTTAGCTCCCATGTTGTTTGCAGTGTCTATGCTGCCACTGGGAGAAATCATCAGGCGATACAGTCTGGGTTTTCATTGCTATGCAGATGATACTCAGCTGTATCTGTCCTTTCTCCCCAGTCAGGGTGATGCACTCTCTGTGCTGAATAACTGCCTTGCGGAGATCAGACTTTGGATGAGTTCCAGCTGGCTGAGACTGAATCCAGATAAGACTGAGGTATTGGTAGTGGACCCAGGTCATCCGGGGCCGGGTTTGGGAGCTGGAAAACCATCAGGTTTGTCACTTGGTGGTATACCACTCTCTACCTCTGATCTGGTGCGAAATCTGGGCGTTATTTTTGATGACGGTCTGACCCTAAAATCTCAGGTGTCAACTGTCATCAAATCCTCTTTTTACCATCTGAGTAATATTGCCCGGGTGAGACACCTGGTTCCTCCAGGTGATCTTCCAACATTGGTCCACGCCTTTGTCACTACCCATCTTGATTACTGCAATTCTCTCTACCTAGGGCTACCTGGGGTTGATATCCACTGCCTGCAGCTGGTGCAGAATGCAGCAGCCAGGCTTTTGTCTGGGACTTCTAGAACCAGTCATATTACGCCTGTGCTCCGTAAACTGCACTGGCTGCCTGTTTGGTGGTGGATCACCTTTAAGGTTGGTTTACTAACCTTTAAAGCCCTACATGATCAGGGACCCAGTTACCTGAAAGATCTCCTGATTCCCTACTGCCCCCTCCATCCTCTCCGTTCCACCAGTGAGGGATTGCTGGAGATTCCCAGGGTTCGATTATAGACATCAGGATCCCGTGCTTTTGCTTTTTCAGCACCAACCCTGTGGAATTCTCTACCTCATTGGTTGAGAGAATGCCCAACCATTGATAGCTTTAAGATTGGTTTAAAAACATATTTATTTAGCTTAGCTTTTACTTAGTCATGGTTGATATGTTTTAACGTTTGCTAAAATTTTTATTATTGTGTATATGTTTTTATGTACAGCGCCATGGATCTGAAAGGCGCTATATAAATAAAGTTGGTTTGATTTGGTTTGGGTTTATTCATAGAGCCCTTTTTCCTCTTCTCTAAGAAGCTCACTATAAATCTACTAAAAACATTTTTTAATTTTTTTTTTATTTTGTATAACATCGAGCCATTGTGTAATAGCAATATAGCACTCCAGGGTGTGTGTTATTGTGTAATAACGTCACTCCGTGCTTCAACCCACCCCAGGAGTGACGTTCTTACATGATAACACACACCCTGTCATGCCTTATTGCTTAAATAACAGCCGGAAAGTTTTTATATCTAGTGCAATTCAATTTCAAAATGTCAACTATTCTCAATTAACTTTATCATATAGTAGTATTAAGCAGTATTTACTGTCATGTTTAAACTGTCTGCGTGTGTCTATAGTTATTTCATGCAATAGCACTTTGCATTTTTCTATGTGGTGGTTTGTATAATAGCAGTGTCACTTTTTTATTATCAAATGTACTTTATTACATTTTCAGGAAGTCAGAGGTACATACAAAGAGGCTATAGCAACAGAAATATACAAGCAGGAATGGACTGTGCAGATGTAGCGAGAGAAAGTCTTTTGTGCAAGAAAGAAAGAGAAAAAAGTGAGAACAATCATCTCAATTTTATTACAACCTGTTCTACGAATGCCAGAGAACTTGAGACTATTATTAAAAGGCACTGGTCAGTTCTCTCGGTAGATCCAGACTTAATTTCAATTGCTGCAAGTCTCCCAAGAATGGTTTTCAGGAGAACAAATACTTTGGGAGATCTCATGACACATAGCCACTATAGTGAGCCAGTTAGACAGACATGGCTCATATGTGGGGGGCGGGCTGTTATCGATGCCAAAAAATGTATTTTTTGCCCCTATGTAGAAACTGGCAAGGAATTTTACTCTGTAAATTCTAGAAAAAACTTTCAAATGTGCCAGCTTATTACTTGTGATAGCACAGGGGTTATCTATCTAGTAATTTGTAAGTGTGGCTCATTCTGTGTGGGCAAAACAATTCGGAACTTTAAAGTCAGATTGAGTGAGCATCTTCTTGCTATTGAAAAACAGGATCTTGCATATGCAACAGCGACATATTTGCATAAAAATGGAGATAGTAATACACACAGATTTACCTTTATGGCAATCAATAAAGTCTGTCCCCACCCTAGAGGTGGCGGCTTTGATAATTTGGTTAAGAGAAGAGAGGCTTTCTGGATTATTAATTTAGGAGCCACAAAGCCTCCGGGTTTAAATTTTAACTTTGATATTAAACCTTTTTTACAAAAAAGTTGGTAAATTATACCATGTCTCATTTTCTGTACCGTAAATAAAATTTAGAAATTGGATCAGCTATGATGGATTTTTTGTAGTTACATTTTTTTACTTTTTATTTTTCCTTCCTGTTCCCGTTTAGTTTTTTAGACACTTGCACTTTAAGTATTATTCTGTGTGATTACCAATAAATTTGATTTGCTATGTGTGATGTCACTGTTACATCATTTTATGGTGCCTATATAGTTGGTGGATTTGTTCATTTGTCACAGCCTTTGAGAAAGGACTGCCTTGTCTGAAAAGCGTCAGGCGTGATTTTTATCTATGCTGCAATAAAATTTATACTTTTTTAGCCAAGTGTTCATTTTTAATTTTATAGGAGGTGGTGAGTGCTGGAGCTTCTTTGTTGTATTATACATACAAGTGTCATGACATAAACATACAAGACTGCATTTTACATTAACACTTACAACAATTACTATTACAAACAACAACCAGGCATACTATTCTACCTCCCCCCTCCACTTCCACCCCACCCCATCCAAGTGCCAGTCTCAGAGTGTTACCAACAGGGCTATCCCTCTGATATGGAGATCTTGAGAGACAGATTAGGGCTTCCATATAGCTAATAACATATCAAGAGGGCCCAATGTACCCTGGAAGGCCTTGAAAGTATTATGCATGGAAGCCATATGTTTTCTAATTGTTATGCCAAAAGTATCTCCCTATACCACACCATAGCCTGGGGTAGGGAGCTGTCCTTCCATTGCCTCATAATAATTAACTTGGCAGTTGCCGCCACTAGTGCAAGATGCACTTTTCTAATTTTAGGAGTTCCCTGTGGAAACAAGTACAGTAGGCAGGCTTCCGGTGTAAACAAGGTATCCAGTCCCAGAAGTGGGTCTGTAATTCTCCTCACAGCTTGGTAGAAAGCTTGGACTTTTGAGCAGCTCCACAGCATGTGAAACAATGTTCCTTCCATCCTTCTGTACCTCATGCAGTTGGGGGAAGGAATTTTACCAATTCTATGGAGTTTCACAGGTGTATAATATAGTGTAAGTTGTGCATGACGTTGAACTGGACCAGGTGAAGCCTATCCTGTTTTACAAGTTTATAACTGATTTGCCAAAGCTTGTTCCACATATCAGAGTCTTCAAGTAAAGCTAGTTCCTGGGTCCAATAATAGCAAACACCTGAAGGCAAATGTGCATTTAATGTTTGTAACTTTTTATACACCATTGAAATGGAGTGGGGTTGGTCTACTACCTGTAACATTGCATATAAGTCCGAATCAATTGAAGTTGGCCAGGGTGCATTCCCTTAAAAGGAAGAGATCACCTCCCTGGTCTGTATGAACTTGAACTTGTGCCAATCAGGCACCTTATGAAAGGTTTGGAAATATGAGAAGAAAACCAGTTCCCCCTGCCTGAGGAAGTCTGCAAGCTTACAGGTCTTCAATGGGGCCCAAAATGAGGGCTTATTGTCAATTTTAAAGTGGGGGTTACCAATAATCGGCTGTTCAAGGGTCTTATGCCAATTCAATGAGAAAGACTTTGTGTCTGATGAAGTGCTTTGAGGGACCACCCAATCGGTGTATTCCTGAGTGATTTAGGGATGTATGAGGGGGTAACACAAAAGAAAGAGAGCAACAAACAAGAATATTTGGACACCAAATATTCCTCTAATTCCAACCACAGAGGAAATTGCACCGTTGGGTTTTTGGGAATGGTACCTTTGACCCAGAGAGCGAGCTGACTAATGTGATGGCACAGTAATATGTAAAGAATGAAGGGGTTGCCAGCCCACCTTGGGTTTTGGGAGCTGTAAATTTAAAGTTGGCCCTTCTCACCCCTTTCCCCTTCCAAATAAAGGTGTTGAGGGCTTTTTGAAGCCTGGTAAACCACATTTTGGGGAGGAAACACCCCAGCACACCCAAGGAGTACAGGAGGTGAGGAAGTATGTTCATCCTGACAATGCTAATTCGTTCCCACAAGGAAAGGGGGAGCACTCCCCAACTAACCATATCTGCTTTCAATATTTTCAATAAGTCGGTTAAATTCTCTGTAATCATTGATGTTATATCTTTTGTCACATTGATGCCTAAGTACATAAGGGATTTAGTTTCCCAAGATATATTATAGGATGCCGCTTGAGCCGATTGAACCCCCTATTCAGCAGAAAGACCTTGGTTTGGAACAGTTCAATTTGTAGTATTAGACTTTGGAGAAAGCTTCAATTTCTGTTAACAAAGCAGGAATGGTAATGTGTGGGTCCTCTATATGCAGAAGTAAGTCGTCTGCTTAAGCGGAAAGCACATATCTCTTTCCCCCAACTCTAATTCCTTTAATCTGTTGTGATGCCAACAACTGGCAGATCAAAGGTTCCAGGTAAAAGTTAAATAAGAAAGGGGACAATGGACAACTCTGTCTGGTACCACGGCAAAGTGGAAATGGATTAGAGAGAGAATGCCGTTGCACCAAACCCTGGCTGTAGGAGAAGTGTACAGTAATCGGACCCATCTAAGATATCCATCAGCTATGCCAAAGTGGGTTAGAGTTGCAAAAAGCAAGTCCCAGGAGACCCAATCAAAAGCCTTCTCAGTGTCATGGGAGACCAAAGCTGCTGGGACGTCTGAGTCCCTGGATGCCGCGATAAGGTGCAACAACTTTCGCATATGGTCCCTCAAGGACCTCCCAGCCATAAAGCCCACCTGTTCATTACTAATAAGGCCTCCCATAATAGAAGCAAGCCTACTGGCCAAAATCTTTGCCAGAATTTTAAGGTCTGAATTAAGCAAAGAAATAGGGCAGTAATTCTCAGAATGCAAAAGATCCCTCCCGGGTTTCGGAATGAGAGTGATCAATGCTTCTACAAAATTCGACTCTGAGAAGCCATTGTTATACCAATAGTTATAGACCTCTTCCAGGACCAGAATTAATACAGCTTGACAAGATTTATGCAAATAATTAGGTAATCCATCCGGACCAGGGGATTTGTCTGGGGGCAACTGTTCTATAGCCTGCTGTATCTCTCTGGGATTAATACGGGCAGATACTTTGGGAAGAGTGACTGCGTTAAGATATTGGGATATGTCCCTCTCAGAGGGGTGCTTGCCGGGGTCTGTCTAGTAAAGCTTTAGGAAAAATCTTCCAAGGCTGGCAGCTATTTCCCTAGGATCGGTATTTATCGGACCATCTTGGGAGAAACAAAGACCTGGGATACACTGTAAGGCTTCCACCTGCCGAATTTGGATTGCCAGCAGTTTACCTGCTCACTCTTCAGATTCAAGGTATTTAAGTTTTATGCGATAGAGTGACAACTCAGTTCTCTGAGCCAGTAGGTCCGGATATTGAACCTGTAATGTATGCAACTGAGCCCACTCTTCATCAGCAAATTGCCTGCTCAGGGCCTGCTCTAAGGTTCGAATTGAATGCAGCAGCATATTCACTTGTATTTTGTATTGACATGACTTAGTTTTGGCCAACTGAATGCATTCACCTCTTAGAGAGGATTTGAGGGCCACCCACATGAGATCTATTTTACCAACAGACCCTTTTTTGGTCTCCAGGAAAAAGGAAATGAAATCGGTAATGTGTTTAGGAGAGGTCGGTCTCTATAACAACTGAATATTTTGGTGCCACAGAGAATCACTTTTTATCCCAGGCCCTAATAGATAAGTAATGCCTATGGGGGAATGGTCTGATATTACCCTGGCGTGAATGACCACATCTATTATACCTGGTAGGGCAAAGGCACTTACTAAAAAATAATCTATCTGGGAATAGGAGCAGTGGGGAGGGGAAAAGAAGGTATATTGCCTTTCTGAAGGGTTTAGCATCCTCCAAACATCGGTTAAGTCAGCTCCATCCATGAGCTCTTTCAAAGCCCTTCAGGCTGGGAATAAACCACACTGCCTGCATTCTGATCTATCCATATCTACTTGGGGAGTAATATTCCAATTTCCTCCTAATATCATTAGTCTAGCAGGCTCCATAGCAATTAGGCTCAGCAGGTGTGTGAAGAAAAGGGACAAATCATTATTTGGGTTATATATCACTGCCAGTAATACTGGCAGGTTTACTAGCAAGCCATGAATCAAGATACAGCGGCCCTCAGGGTCCCATATTTCTTTGACTAACTTTAAAGGGGACTGTATTAGCTATCAGGATGGCTACTCCACCCGACTTGTGGCTACTTCCGACCCAAAAACCTGTCCCATCCAACATTTTTGCAATAAGGGACTGTACTCTCTCTCCTGAGGTGCATTTTTTGCAGGCAAGCAATCCCTGTCTTAAGGTGGAGCAGATGCTTCAGTATCATCTGCCGCTTACACCTATCCTGGGCTCCTTTCACATTCCAACTCACACAGATGTATGGGCCCCCCATGCTGTATCTCCTATGATGTCCTCATAGAACATGTTTGAGTAAATCAGTCTTCCCCTACCATATGCCCCAAAACATTTGTGCACTTGTACAGGGACGACACTTGTTATCCCCACCTTCTCTGGTATCCTTAAACATAAAACAATATGTCTGGAAATACTTCCCTCACACCAGTTCCCCCCCACCCCACAACACAGTAACAGATTATACATATATCCCCAACTAACAGCAAAACCACCCCTGGTTCTAAACAACCACAGTATCACTCACACACCATCAGGTGATGTTGTAGTTCAGATCTGTAGAAAGTCAGCAATTCCACCACAACCCCCTCCTCCCTCCCTCCCTCAAACAGATATAATCAAATCGCCATACGTGGAAAAAAAATAAAAAAGGGGTTAAATAAATTGTGCCCCTCAGGGCTAAAGTCATTTCTAAAGAGGAGGAGAAAGAATTAGTTACTGTCAATGTCAGCATGCATGGCACAGTCACCTTTCTTGCAGAGCCCATGGCATTCAAGGACATCTAGCCTTATGGGCAAAGGTATTTTACAGGTAACAAAAAATGAAGAAACAAATGAAGAAAAGAGCTACTTGAATGGAGGGTGCACTGTCCAGAGAGTAGTGATCCACCTTCATAGTTCAACTCCCTCACAGACAAACCTATGTTAGGGCTATCATAGAACGCTGAAAGCAAAAGGCACACAATTCCAGGGTCATAGTCAGTCCTGCACTCATCATGGGTTCCCAAACAAAATTCAAAGTTCCAAACAAATACACGCTAGCGCCATCCAAGCTGCTGCAAGTCAGGAGCAAACAGAAAGGTAATCCCAGAGTCCTTGTCTTCAATTAGATAATTTCTCTAACTTAAAGGCTCTCACAAAGTCACTAGCCCAGTTAACTAGAAATACCTGAGTGTCCCCAAAGTTCACTGCATCACACTTCCAACACTTCAACCCACACTGAAATCTGCAGTCGGGGTTTATTTTACAGGCACAATAAGGTGAAATGAGGGTAAAGTCCCCATCAGTTGTCTGAAACACTCCACATCCGAAGGCTTGTACACTACTGCCGCACATTCACAAAGGTGAATCATACTGGTACACCTCACTTGTACAGGTCTAGAAACAAGACTTTGAGCTCTTGCATGGCTTGTTCAGGAGTCTTGTATGTCAGCCACTGCTCTTTGTGCTTGACTTGTAGGATTGCAAGGTACTTGGCATGGAAAGGTTTCCCTGTTGGCAATAAATTTGGTGACCATTGGGTGCAGCTCCTTCCTTTTGACTCTTACAGACAGTGGCAGGTCCTGTGTGATTCAGATTTTCAGGCCTTCTCATTGAACTTCTTGGAGTTGCTTAACTTTAGCCAAGATATGCTGTTTATCCAAGAAGTTAAGCAATTTGAAAATTACAGGCCTGGGTGGGGAGCCTGTTGGTTGTGGGGGCTCAGGGCATGATGGGATCTCTCAATAATGTAGGCTGCTCCATTTGGATAGGGCCCAGTTAGTTTTTCACAAAACTTCTGAAGAAACTGAATTGGCAAACTGCCCTTCTTTTTCTCTGGAATCCAGATTATTTAGAGGTTGTTGCACCTATTGTGCCTCTTTAAGTCCTCTAGTTTCTTCTCCAGCTTTTTAAATCTCCTATTTTTATTGATGTCTTCTTTTTTGGATCTCCCCTGCTTTTTCTATAAAAGATACAATTCTAGCTTTGGAATCCCCCCACTCGAGTTGTTAAAGAGTTGACCAAGGATTTTATTTGATGCAAATCTGCTGATATGGTAGAACTAGCTTCTTGCATTGACTGCATTATGTCTAAGAATCTCTCCTCAGATAATGCCATCTGTGCCACTAGAGTTTTAGGTGAACTGGCGGCCTGTTGCTTGGAGCACTTTGCGGCCATCTCTACCTCTAGGGTAGGGGGCGGCGAATGCTGTGGCGGAGCCTTCTTCATATAAACATCCATTTTGCTTGGTCAGTCTGACTCCGGGAGTATCTCCTACAGTTAAGCAACCCTTTAACTTCCACAAGCCGGCTTAATATTGAGTGTTTAATGAGGCTGTTTGTGGGAAGAGAACGGAGCTGCAGAGGTATGCTGCCATGTCTCAGACCACCATCACATGACCAGCACTGCTACTTTAATTTCCTTCTTTTTAAATGGGATAATAACCAGTGCTTAGTACAGTATGTCTGAGGAAGACGTCATCCCTGAGGTCAAGAGGTCTAATGAAAAGCTATTGTGGTAAGCTGACTACATATTTTAAACTTTATCAAAGATGTGCTGACCATTCCGTTACGGCGATGCTGTTTGAAAAGTGCTACATATTATTATGTCCAAATCAACTTTTCCAATATGTTCCAATGACAGTTGCAAACAACAATAATTCATGATCAAATGTATGTAGACATCATCAAATTCCATCAAGAAAACCTAACAGCAGTTAACAAGAGAACTCATTAAAACATGGCACAGAAGAAAGAGACACTGGCAGTATTGGAGTGGACATTGCCAGTCTACAGCTGGGTTATTTGAAAATGCAATTACAGTTCAGTGCATCTGAAGTCATAGTCCTTCACTTTTAATGTTATAATCCTTTCCTCAGCAACAGTTTGTGATGTTACAGGCAATGGATTATTATGGATTCAGATATACTGTACAGGTAGACAAGCTGCATGAGCAGACAAAATCTTAAGTGCAAAGACCCTGGTTTCACCTTGCTGGGCTAATGGTCTTCATTGTTTCCTAAACTCTTATGTTTGTACCCTGTGTTCATGTTCTGCAGCATTAAACACCAGAGAAAGAAAACTTACAGAAAATATATTAAATATTTTTTGAACTGTGTCTAAATATTGCATATACTGAAAGTTTTCCCCAAGGCATCAATGGCTTCTTCAATAATCTTGTGTTTAACGAAGACCCTAGTTCATCAAATCTGGCTGATCCAACCATTGTCTAAGCACCCGTCTTCTACTAGCCAGGCAATTGTTTGTCTAAATAGTGATCACTTCCCCAGGGTTGCACCCATGTTACCGTAGCCTCCCCCCTTGCAGATGCTCTCCCTGGTCCAATGAATCTGTATAAGATATGCTTAAAAGCTTCCATAGTCTGATGGTTAAAGGTGATAGGAAACCGTTTATTACACCTCTAGATGTTCTTTTTTCTTATTAGTGTCTATCCAATGTTCTGATATGTTTTGACCTTTTTTTTGTTAAATTAGTAATCTAATTTTGTTGCTTTGGTAACTGCCCTGAATTCCTCTCACCTCAGCAGTTGCTGCTCTCTCTTCTCATACTGCCTGAACATTCTGGGGCATCAGTAATGCCATTCCAGGCCATTCAGATGAATAACATGAACTGGTGTTCTTGATGTCATTGAGTATCCTAAAAAATATTAGAAGAATGAGCAGTAGCTGATGAGGAGAGTGGAACCCTATGTAGATGTAAGGGTACCCCACACTGAATGATTTCTTTATCAGCAATTTGTCAAAGCATATCAGAATACATAAACTGGCATGGAAAGGAAGATAGAAGGGCAGTTAACCATGAAAAACATCACTTTTAACAAGCCACTGCAGTAAATGGTTCCATCTATCCATCACCTTCTTCATGAAAAAGTACTTCCCTGTGTCCTTGCTGAACTAGCCATCTAACAGCTTGGTTGTGCACCTTGTGATTTCACCTTCACTGAGCCAGATCAGTCCCTGACAGTCCAGCCAGCTGATATCTTTCAATGTTCTTGAAAGTCTAGATAATGTTATCCCTCCCCTGTCTAGCCTCCAAGTACATGTTGAGATCCTTCAGTCTGTTCTCATTGGATCTTTCCTGCTAGCCATGAATCAGCTTGGTCACTCTTCTCTGAACAGCCTCCTGGGGGTCCTTATCTTTACTTAGGTGTGGATTTCAAAACTGGACACAGTAGTCTAGGTGTGGTCTAAGCACTGACCTGAATAAAGGCAGGATCACTCCCTCTCTCACTACTCAAGAGGTATCCTGTTTATGTATGCTAGTATCCTGTTTGCTTTGCAGTACACTTCCTCACAGTGTTCTGAGTTATTCAGTTTGTGACTAATTGTGACATCCAATTCCCTTTCTTCCCTAGTTTAGACCAGGCAAACGCTCACCATCCATTTTCTGATCATAGGGTTTTTACATACCTTTATAGTTTTTAGGATTGAATTTTAGTTGCAATATCCCTGATGACTGCTTCAATTTTGCTTGGTCATCTTTTAGCTCCCTTATACTTTCCTCATTGTTCACTCTATAGCATGTCTTAGTGTCATCCACAAACAGTGACATCCTGCCTGTATGCCTTCCCCTATGTTGCAAATGAAGATGTTGAGATTGAGAAGCAGCTGACATAGGACCAGCCCTGTGGCACATATCTTATCATTTGCCTTATCCCTGATTCAGCCCATTTATGACAGTCACTATGTGTTCTGTCTTGAAGCCAATTTTCTACCCATTCTTCAGCTCAGCCTCAATTCCTTAGTCCCTCAGTTTCTTTACAAAACTATTAAGGGGCACCAAGTCAGAAGCATTACTGCAGTCCAAATAAAGGGCATTGAGAACCCTGCCTCTGTCCAGATCCTATAAAACCTCACTGAAGAATCAAGTGAGGTTTGTCTGTGATCTAACAAAGTCATATTGTTTGCTGTTCTGGAGCCCCTGTGTCTCCAGGAAGTCTACCAACGTTTTCCTTTATTAGGGACTCCAGGAGTTTACTCAGTATGAATGACAGGCTCACCAGTCTGTAGTTCCCCAAATCCCATTAATCCTCACTCATATGCAAAGAAGACTTACATCTGCTACCCTCCAGTTGCCTGAAACCACTCCAGTGTCCAAGTCACATTTGATTAGGTCCAGCAGTGGTGCTGGTAGGGCTCTTTTCAGTTTCTTCTACACTATGGGTGTGCAGTCCATTTGGACTAGGGGATTTATTCATTTCTTGTTTAATTTAATTAATTAAATGTATTTATTTATTTATATCTTGGATTACAAATACCTTTGAGCTAGAAGCTCATGCACAAAGGTTCCACGTCATTTGGATGCAAGAAACAAATCAAAAGCAGACACAATTGGATTTAAAACTAAAACAACAATACATAGTAATAAAAGGTTCCACATCAGATTGGTAACTATATCAGTACACGCAGGCATTTAAGGGATTGTAAGTGAAAACAACAATGCATAACTATAAGGAGAGCAGCACATTGTTATATGAATATTCAGGTTCCAGTTGTACTTTGTAGCATTTATGGGCAACATTATAGAATATAATGAGACAGTGGAAGCAGAAGCACAGAGGATGGAGTAGTGCCATAGGAGAGGGACTGAAAGTGGAAGATGGTAAATAAGATTGTTAGGGTATTTCTGCTGAGGAGGCTTTGTTTAGGACAGGGATGTGAAGGAATGGGGGGAGGGAGGGAGGGAGGGAGTAAGGAGTAAGGGTAGTTGGATGGGAGAGAGAGGAAGTAGGCGGTGAGGGAGGAGTGCCCAGGGCTGACAGGCAAGATGCAAGTGCTTTAGTAGTGTCAGGTATGTTACTCACCCGGTCCTAATTAGGTAGGACAATCACAGCCACTGAGTGCTGTAAAGTGTGAATGTAGCTTTCTTTTGAAAGGGCTGAGCTTTATTTCAGCCAGGCTGTCCCTTGGGAGGGAATTGAGCCAGGTATGGGCATGATACATAAAGGACCTCTGTCCTTGTGAGGTTCAGCAGAAGGGGACCTTGCAAGGTTTGCTGTTTGAACCCCATGTTTGTCAGGAGTTATTCATTAGGCACAGTAGGTTCTGGACATCCATAGGTGTTAGCCTCAAGGTTGACTTTTTGGCAAGCAGGCATGCCTGATATTGCAGTCTGCCTTTCAGATTGAGCCACCCGGTTTGAGCATATAAGTCACAGGTGTGTGTGAGTCGATGGGCACCTGTGACAAGCCTACAAGCTTTACTTACGGCTATTGAGACCTGTTTTAGGGTAGAGTCTGATGCTGTACCATAGACTATTAGACCATAGTTTATTATTGATAATACCAAGCTGTGTACTGCAAGCCTTAGTGCATCATTCAGTCACTTCACTACCAGTCTAGTATTGCTTGTAAAGCGCTTTGGATGTAAGAAAAGCGCTATATAAATGCAGATTCTTCTTCTTCACCATTTGTCAAGCAGTGGGTGTGCCTATAGAGTAGGCCTATTTTTGTATTTGCAACCTTGGCTACTTGATCTATGTGACTGGGGGAGGAGAAGGATAAGGTGCTATTGAGTGTAACCTCTAGGTATTTAAAGATTTGGAGCATTTCTAGAGCTGTTTTCTTGTTGTTTTGGATATTAAGCCAGTGTGACCTGTGCTTGTTGTGGGCAGAAGCAAACATCATGGTTTTTATCTTTTTTTATATTTTAGGAGTAGTTTAGACTTAAGGAACCAGAATTCTATGTCAGTGAAAGTCTGCTGCAGTTGTTTTTCTAGCAGTGTGGGGTCAGGGTTGCATATTAAGAGAATTGCACTGCATACAGGAGAACTCTGTCATGGCAAGCTAGCGGGAGGTTGGTTACGAATAAGCTAAAAATCAGGGGGACTAAGATAGATCTTTGTGGAACCCCTGTGAAAACATTCTGGCTTTCAGAGAGGACGCTGTTAATCTTTACCTGTTGGGCTCTATCAGTGAGGTAACTTCTAAACCACCCCACGGAGTCAGGGGAGAGCCTGTAACAAGATAATTGTTCTAATAGTAATGCATGATTGATCATATCAAATACTTTAGTGAGGTCAATGAAGGTTGCCCACATCAAAAGCCTCTGGTCTAAAGCATCATGGATGTTTCCAGTAAACTGAACTAGTGCAGTGGTGATACTATGTGATTTTCTGAAGCCATACTGCTGGGAGCATTGTATCTGGTATTTGCTGAGGTAATCCACTAACTGACCAGATAAAATGCACGCTAGAGCCTTAGAAAGTGGGGGGAGAATAGATATGGGGCAGTAGTTAGTGTGAGTGGCCCTATCACTGCATTTATGTATGGGAGTAACTACAGTGGCTTTCCATAGCTGTGGGAATTTGGCAGCTCTTAGTGAAAGATTTAGAATATTTGTTAGTGGTGAGAGTATTTCCTTGAGGGTTAGTGTGAAAAGTTTGAGATCAACTGTGTCGCCGCTGACTCTAGATTTATCTACTACTTATTGTAAGTACTTTTTTGCTTCTTTTTGACATGATTTTCAGGTAGAAAGGTGGGGTTACAGACCAGTCAGTCTCACCTCAGTAGTGGGCAAGATTATGGAGGCACCCCTTAACCCATAGGAGCACAGGATCCAAGACAGCGAGAGTTTACAACAGGAAGGTCCTGTCAAACTAATCTCATAGATTTCTTTGACTGGGCAACCCAAGTGGTGGACCAAGGGGTGCAGTTGATGTTGCCTACCTTGAATTCAGCAAAGCTTTTGATACCGTTCCACACAGAATATTGATTAATATGCTGGGTAGGCTTGGGGAAGGTCAGAAGTTGATCAACTGGGTGGCAAACTGGTTGGCGGTCAGAAAACAGGGAGTGGTGGTAAATGGTATACAGTCAGAAGAGATGCAAGTCACAAGTGGGGTACCTCAGAGATTGAAGTGGGGACCAGTCCTTCATCTATCTTCATCAGTGACATTGCAGGTGGACTGGAGGGTAAGGTTTGTCTGTTTGCAGATGACACCAAGATCTGCAACAGAGTAGATGATCCAGATGGGGTGGGCAGAATGAGAAGAGATCTGGATAAACTGGCAAAATGGTCAGAAGAGTGGAAACTGGGGTTTAATGCAAAGAAGTTCAAGATCATGCACATAGGGAAGAGAAACCCTGAATCCACCTATATGTTGGGAGGGGAGTTGCTGGCACTCACAAGGGAAGAAAGAGACTTGGGCATCATCATCACAGATTACCTGAAATAACCCAAGCAGATCACCAAAGCAGTAGGTAAGGCTAGGGGGATGCTGGGGTGTATTAGTAGGAGTATCACTAGTTGTAAGAGGGAGGTAATAATCTCTCTTTACAAGACACTGGTTAGGCCCCACCTGGAGTACTGTATGCAGTACTGGAGGCCATACCTTCACAAGGACATTAACAAAATGGAGGCAATCCAGAGAAGGGCAACCAAAATGGTGCAGGGACTCCATCAGAATGAGGACAGATTAAAAGAGCTCAGTATGTATACCCTAGAGCAAAGGAGGGAGAGAGGTCATATGATCAAAACATTCAAACATCTTAAGGGCATTAACAAGGTGAAAGAGTCTAACATGTTTCAATATAAGAAAACTAGCAGGACAAGAGGACACAGCATGAAATTAGAGGGAGGCCAGTTAACGGGTAATGTAAGGAAGTTCTTTTTCACAGAAAGGGTGGTGGATGCATGGAACGGCCTACCTCAGGAAGTGGTGAATATGAATACAGTGCAGGGCTTCAAACAGGCATGGGATAGGTATAAGGGAGCAATACAAATGAGTATGAATAGTTAGGCCATTGACAGAGTAAAGGTCTATGGCACATTCATAAGGTAGAAAAAAATGGGCAGACTAGATGGGCCTTGCGGTCCTTATCTGTCATCAACTTCTATGGGGTGGGGTCCTGAGGTGAACTTGCACAAGTGTTATTATTTTTGTCATCCATGGTCTCAAAGAAGTTTGGGGGAAGTACACGGCTTAGGTCTGTGAAAGCAGTGTTAAAAGTGTCTGCTATAACTTTTGGGTTTTGGACAATTGCCCCATCTATATTTAGCATATATGGTGAAGCTTTGTTAGATATCCTGGTTAGGGCCTTCATGCTGTCCCAAAACTTCTGGCCTTCACCCCAAGAGTTGGAAAGTTCTTCTTTAAAGTGTTGGCTTTTGGTGGAGCAGATAGCCAAGGTACATTTATTAAGAGCCTCTTTATAGTTTTGAATGTCTACCTGATTCCCTGTACTTCCGGCCCAGTGCCAAAGATTATCTCTTATTTTCATTAGTTCAGTTAGGGGTGGAGAGATCCATGATTTGCTCATCCCCTTGACTTTCCATTTTCTGAATGGGGCATAAATGTCACACGCTGCATTGAAGATGGTTATAAAATGCTCAAGGGCTGTGTCTACATCTTCAGCAAAGTCTATAGTGGTCCAGTCTTGTTGTTTTAAGTGTTGTTTTATGTCATCCAGTTGCCCTTTTTTAGCACTCGATTAGTGATTATTTTTGCAAGGATTTTAGATACTTTGCTTGTCCAGGTACTTAGTATAGGAGAGTAGTCACTTATTGCATCGGGGAGGACAATGGTGTTTGAGATTTGGCCTGGATAGCAGGTTATCAGGCAGTCCAGAAGCGTACTAGACCCAGTGCAGTAATTTTTTCTGGTGGGGAAGTCCAGCATTTGTGCTAAGGTAATAGAAGAGATAGCATCCTTGTAGGGGGCCTCTCATGGGATAGCCAGTTGATGTTAAAATCCCAAAATACTATAATCTCAGAGTTGAGGTGTAAGTAATTTAAGTAGTACATGATCACTTTAAATGCTCTGGCCTGCTCTTTAGGAGGGATGTATACCGAGAGTACAATAAGTCCTTGCTGTGGGCCCCTAGTAGTAATTTTACTGCCAGTACTTGTACATTGTTCCCAGTGTTTAAGTTACGGAGGGCGTGTCCCTGAAGGGTGTCCTTGATATAAAGTACACATACCCCTCCTCGCTTACTGGTCCTATCTCGTCTGAAAAATGTGTACCCTGCTATAGAGATTGCCATAACAGGGATCCTTGGTGTGAGCCAAGTTTCTACTATGAGAGCACGTTAGGCCTGTGCTGAGTAACCATGACCTTGAGTGCATCAAATTTAGAGATCAAACTACATATGTCAATGGAGGCAATTGTAAGGGATCTGTGCTTCTTCATGGGCCCATTTGTCATTAGTGCAGGGCCAGGGTTGGGGTAGATGTTGCCTGACATGAGCAGCAGTAGCAACGTGAGTCTTAGTATTTGATTCTTGAGGAGTTTTAGGTACATTGTTCATGTGTTCCCGTAAACCTGCCAGTTTTTATCCTGCAAGTGACTAAGGTTAGACTGGTGATGGGAGGAGGGAGTGGACAGGTGATATTAGCAGGCTGGGGTGACTGCGCATGCATGTAAGATCCCCTACAGAAATCAACGTGTACTGGATTGGATGTGTCTTTGAACAGTGCACATTTGTTACCACAGTGATTTGGTTGGTGTTGACGAGCTGGGAGATCCTAATCCCTATTTTGGAAGGCAGTAAAAGTAGGATGGTTAGGTGAAACATTATATAGTACATCCCTGTAGAGCTGTAATAGCACCCCTAGAGGCATGGTCAGATCAGCCTACCAGATTAGCAACCAGCAACCACACCTTCCAGTTTGGTGGGGGGAGGTATGAACACTGTGGGCTGGGTGCCCACGAAAGAGGATCTGATAGAAAGTGACACTTTCAGGTTGATTGAAGTAGGAGAGGGTGAGCAGCTAACTAATTAGGTAATACCTTAAAATGGGGGGTATTTTTGTCTGAAGATGTACCAGCAGTAGCAGGTGAGAAGTTATTGCTGACTTAAGAGTAAACAAAATCAGTGGTATATTGTTATTGCCAGGATAGTGCAGTGGTTAGAGATGCAGTCTTTGGTACAGAGGGTCAAGAGTTCAGATCCTGCAACCTGCCTGGGTTAGGACTAATGGGAAATTAGCTGATAAGAGAGGTTTTCACTAGATGCAAAAGTAAATTTGGTCCTTAGCTATCATCTCTGATGATGTACAGGTGGGGGGAGGGGATTGAAATGGAAGGATCAACAGTGACTTCTAAGGAACAAAAATTATAAGCTGCTAATGGGGAAATGGGGTGTTTGTATTATATACCTGTAGTCACATGACCTATCATGTGACCAATCTTCCCTAATAAAGGAAAGCACCACACAGGGTAGAGGATGGGGAGTGGGTGGGTCATTCACCACATAAGTGGCAATGTGAGGCTTCTTGGCTGCTGCAACTTTGCTTGAACTCTCTGCTTCAGTTAGGGGAGTGTGTGAGTTGTAATGGAGTGAGGCAGCCAAAGGAGGAGAAAGTAAACTGACTCTGAATTGAATTAACATACTCACAAAAGGCAAAGATTCAGAGTGGGAACTGGAGAGCAAAGGGGGGGGGAGGAGGAAAGTGCCATGAGTACTGCGCATGCGCAGAAGCGACTAGGAGGTACAGAAATGCCACAGTATCAAACAGAGAAAAAGCAGGCAACAAAGAGCAAAAAATGGGATTCCCACATTAAATACACACTTTCACATGTTCAGTAGTCAGAGAGGCACTGTTAGAGAGCTATCCTGATAAGCATGAAAGAAACTACAAAAATGGAGTAAAGTCATCTGAGGCTGGAGAGAACGAATTAAGGTACCAACAGGAATTTAACAAAATCACACAGCAAACATAGACAGGCTGTTGTACAAAAAAACAATAATCTATAACAGTCTGCCGACTGTGCTCAGGAGGTGGTGGTCTGTACCTTGCTGCTTGGCTGTTGTAACTCTGTTGTAACTCCAACTTTTAACTCCAAAAGTCCCTTGGTCACTGGTTCCTCTGAAATGGACCACTTTTAACCCCAAAAGTCCCTTGATCACTCTTTCCTCTGACATGGATCACTTTTTCTATGTTAATTCCTCCATTGCCTGGATGCTGCAGACTGTGAGTGGGCCACCTTTCTTCAATGTAAAGACTGAGAAGAAGTATTCATTTATGGTATCAGCCATTTGTTCATCTCTTTATACTGAGGTTTCCTCATTTCAGGCTCTTTATTCATATTTTGCTTTTCCTTTTTTTCTCATATATATTGTATCCAAAAATATTTTGTCATTAGCTGTTACCCCCTCTGCTATCCTAACCCCAATCTGCATTTGCCTTCACACATCTCATTGACATGCTCATCTCCCTGGCACTGTTGAGGTATGTCTCCCTGCTGACATCTGACGTGGAAGAAAATATTTCCTAAATTCAGCCTTCTTTGCTGTTACTGCTTCTTTGACCTCTTTGAAGAACCAATTTAGCCTTTTCTGCTTCCTGTTTTTTTTTTCATATCTGCCTAAGGCACCCTTTTGCTACATCTGTAACCGTAGTCTTGATAAAGTCCAATTTCTCTTCCACTTCCACCATCTGGTGATATCCTGCAAGTCTAGCCCTGAATTCTTCCTCCATTTTCCTAAAGTCCATCTTACAAAAATCCAACACTATTTGTCTAGTTGCATGCCTATGCACCCTCAGAGCTAGGTCAAACCATATTGAGAAATAATCACTTGTGCTAAGTGGTTCATCCACTGATAGTCTCCCCTCACTGTCTCCATTGGCAAAGACCAGATCAAAGATGCTCCCTGTTCTAGTGTATTCCACAACATGCTGGGTCAGCAAACAGTACTGGAGGATGTCCACCACTGCTTGGCTCCTGGGGCATTGTGCTACTGACATGCTCCAGTTGACATCAAGTAAGTTGAAGCCCTCCAACACTACAAGTCCCCCTCTGGCCACCTTCCTAATTTCTTCACCCAGTTCCTCATTTACCTTCTCAGTTTGGGTGGGAGGTTAGTAGACAACCCACATGCAGATTAGTCCCCCCCCAGGGATTAGCTGTACCTATAGTGTTTCTGCTTCCCCACCCCACTTTCATTTCACTGTCCTCCATAGCTTTGATGCCTTCCAAGTATATGGCAACTCTGCCCTGCTCTTGACCCTGTCCCTTCTGAATAAGAAGAAACCTAGTACATGATGTCCCAGTCATCATTTGGCATTGCCAAAGTTTCCATGACTGTCAAGATGACTGACATGCCTTCCTATGCTAAGACCTAAAGGTTGCCCATCTTGTTGCCTAGATTTCTTGCATTCAAGCTTGCAACTCTCCAGCACTCAAACCATCCAGTCAACCCTTGCTGATTTCCTTTACATATATAACATTACTCATTCTATCCCTCTCTTATTTATTTAGTTCTTATTTATTTAATTAATTTGGACAGAAACCTGTGAGCTAAAATAGCTCATTTATAAAGGTTCCTCATCATCAATGCAGCATAGCAATTTACATCAGAGTAGCTGCTAAAGGAGGACACAATGGGTTTACAGCAAGAATCAACAACCTATGCAGTGTTTACTATACAATGCATACATTACACCAATCATTTACAACTGTATCAGCATACAATAGGCTTTCTCAAAATGAAGATGAGGCACATGAAGACAGCATCAGTTAGAGCAGAGGAACAAGCAGCTAACAGCTTTGTCTGATACATAGGAAGGGAGAGTCAGGGGCAGTTACAGAAGACATTGGGGTAATTAATTGTCTGAGCTGTCTCTTAAACTGGCTAATTCAGTTGAGGCTAATGACAGGATCCAGAAGTTCATTAAGTCACAAAGGTGCACTAACAGCAAAGGAGAGCATTGCTAGTGCAGTTTTGTGGAATGGGACTCTAAGGGTGTTTTTGGACATGGCTCTGGTGGAGTAGAGGTTAAGGGATGGCCTCAGTAGGTTCTGTAGTTCAGGAGGTGTGAGACCCAGCAGAAAACTGATGCTGTTGCTGTGTACCTAGGGGTACTTCCAGAGAGGAATTGGGTACCAGGACAGCAAATGCAGGACGAATTCTTTCCTTCAGTCACAATGGAATGACATGACTTCAGATGGCATTGGTCTGAGCAGCAGACATGATATACAGTATGAGCAGATAATAGGGAAAGGGGAAAGGGAAATTGTTTAACCAGTAAAGGCACATTAAGCCAAAGCTTGTTTTCAGGTATGACCTTCTAGCACAAGTAAGTTAAGTGACGTGTTCAGGGTCACACAATATGCAAGTGGGGCTGATGGGATTCAAACTAGGTCTCCGGGTTTGCAGCTCAATGCTCTTAACCACTACGCTATACTACCTCCAAATAATTGAATGTGATATATATAGAATACAATACACATAGAATAATCATTGCAATTCCCAGACTTTCTAATGCATGTGGCACTAGATCAAAGAATATATTTACTTTTAAGCTTCCCTTGATGAAGAAGTCTATAGGTCAGAGATCAATTCTGTATAGAACTCATTATTTTTTAACTCAGTACCTGCTGAATATTTGAACTGTAGAACAGTCTTCAGTTTTAAAAAGAGACTTTAATCATTTTTAAAAGACCAGCAGGAATGTATAGATAATATGTGGAATCTTGTGCAATCTGTGTATTGTTATTATATTGTATGTTATTGTGTCTTTGTATGTTATTTGTTATCCACTTGTAGCCTGTGAAAATGGGCATTTTGCTCATCAGGCCTACAAGTTTAAAAAATAAATGAAACGATATTCAGTGTTAGGGTTTCCAACCCTACCACCCCCTACACCCCCGACCCACAACATACCAACAGGTATAGGGGTGTGCCTTGGAGTCATCGGGCCTAACTCTCACCCCAGTCCATGTGTAAGGAAGCTGAGATGGTGCAGTATAGGAGAATGGGGAAAGAGTTAGGCCCGATGACCCCAAGGTACACCCTGATGCCTGTTGGTATGTGAAGGGTGGGGTGGTAGCTTTGGGAACCCTAACTCCAAATTTCCATACTTTTGTCACTGTAATAGGAACCCTAACTAATGCATTAACAGAGTTTTTTGCAATGCATTTCCTTACTTTTTGAGAAAGTATAATACTATCCTTATTTTACTGTGGGAGCGTAGAGTCTTCTTTCCATAGATGCACATATGTATGTAGGTGTGGAGGGCCCTGCACTTCCATGTGTCAAACAACAGTGACAAAATTCTCATCATAGCCATCTTATTACCTCACCTCATGTATCCTGGTACAGAGAAATTGTGAAATGCAAGGCAAAATGTTATTATGCACAACTGCAACACCATTCTGTGCCACAGGTGTGAGAACACATTTCAGGCAGGATGTGAAAAATGACAGCTGTACTGTTCATGAGGTGGTGTGAAAAAATGGCTATGATGAAAATTTGGCATCAAAAGATTGAAAAGTTCCAAAGTCATGCATGCGTGTAGAATAAATTCAATGAATGCAGGTAGCTTGGGCATTTCTAGGAATTTTTTCACCAAATTTTCAACATGGGCTTTTTGGGACCCATCTCATGAGCACTGGCACTGTTAGTCTCAAAAAGTAATTTTGTGCTGTGACTGCTCCATTCTGTGCCACAGGTGCAAAAATATATTTTTGGTGGTATGTGAAAAATGACATGTGTACTATTCATGAGGGGTGTGAAAAAATGGCTATGTTGAAAATTTGGAGTGGAAATATTAAACATTGCAAAAGTTACATGAGTGCATAGAAAACTTTCAATGACCGCATGTAACTCAGGCATTTTTTGGAACTTTTGTCCCAAATTTTCAACATAGGCTTTTTGGGATCCCACCTCATGAACACTGGCAGTGTCATTTCATTACTTGGTCCTGAAAAGTTATTCCGTGCATCGACTGTGAAATCACCTTATTGTTCCAATTAACAAAACAACAGTGACAGTGTTCATGCAGTGGGGGTCCCAAAAAGCCCATATTGAAAATTTGGGGCAAAAATACAGTTAAATGGCTGAGATATCAATATGAGTTCAAAACGCAATTGACGGCTATTATACAGCACGTAACTTTTTTCTTCAGTTCGTGGTTCGGCTTTGAAGAGTGCAGACGTGTCCCAGTCTGCAGAAGATGACAGAAGACGATCTCCGGTGGTAAGTATAGGGCAAGGAGTGCATGGGGTGGTATGTTGCTCAGTGGGAGGGTCTGGATGGGGGAGGGAGGACGGGGAGATGACCAGGGACCATTTTCTTTTTTTCTGGGGAAAAAAAGATGTTGGAGGATGGTTTTCTTATTTACAGGAAAGTCTTTAAAACATATTTGGGAACACTGGGAGTGGGCTACCCAGTGTCACAAAGTGATGAGTGGGGGCAGGCTAACAATGCAAGGATTGGGCCCCTTGATGCTGGGAAAAATAAATAAACAGAGGGACAAGGAGACAATGAAGAACCTTTTTCTTTTTTACAGGGACATATAAATTAATATTTTGGGACAATGGGGATGGGCTGCCCAGTGTCCTACAGTACTGGGGGATGACTGGGGACACTGGGAGTGGGCTTTCCAGTGTCCCACCTTGGGGAGGGGATTAATGCTGACATGGGGATTGGGCACCCTGATGTCAGCAAAAAAAAGTTGTTTTGCACAAATATTTTTGGACACTGGGAGTGGGCTGCCCAGCATCCCACACAGGTGGAGGGGGAAGAGTGCTATGCCGACACAGGGATTTGGCACCCTGAAGTCAGCAGAAACTTTTTTTTAAATAAAACATGCATCAGCCTCCTTAGAGGCAATAGAAGGATAAAATAAACTTTTATTAGGTAAACACCAACTGGTGTTTACCTAAACGGGTGCCAAGTAATCCAATTCTGGTATTATTTTTTTGGAAAAATAAAGGCCAGTAAAGATTCTGAATTTTTAACAGTGGCCAATGGGTTTTTTTAGGTAAAGTAGTGCTACAATTTGTGATAGTTTTTGTAAAACAATGCCACAATTTGCAGCAGTTTTCGTGCAACAATGTCATTAGTTGTGTAAAAACTGCCGCAATTTGTGTCGAGTTTGCAAAAATCATGCCGCAAATTTCAACACTACCATTGGCCGATGTAGAAAAACATATTTCTGGCAACTATTTTTAAAAACTAAGGCCATAATCATGTTCCTCGGGCCCTGATTAGGTAAACACAACTCTTGGTGTTTATCAAGGGGCAGCATGTTTTGAATTATAGTGTTTTCCCTGTCACTAACTGAAAACAAAGTGGTGGCAGCATGACACTACTGATACCATTTGAGGCACCAAAAAGTGCTTTTGTAACAGTAAAACCTGCTTTCACATGGCACATCTAATTTTTCTCATAGGCTATAATTAAGCAATAAGGCACAACAGGGTGAGGTATATAATGGGATATCATCACACCTTGGGTGGTTGGGCATCAGGCCACAGGCCGAGTGTGTCCAACGACCTGAGAAGTGATGATATCCCATGATATACCACACCCTGGAGTGCCTTATTGCTATTATGAACTGGAGTAAAAGTTTTAGAAATGAAATGTTAAAAAAAAACCTTTAAAACCTTTTAAAAATAGCTTTTTATTATAGTGTAAGAATACATTTAAAAAAATAGTTCTTGGAGGCAGCAGGTGGCGCTGTTGCAGTTGGAGAAGACATATGATGTGAAAGTTTGTGATTGTTTGACCTGTGAACTCTGCCACTTTGTGCTGTACTGGATTTCTTTTCATTTTCAGGGAATAATTTGCTTTTTTTTTTGGTAGCGCTGTTACTGTATGTAGCAGTTGTATGCAGTACTGACGTGGATAAGTAGCAGGAAGTATCTTATCGTCATCGGGTGTTGGTGCGTTACAATGATGTGGGTGGCACTTGCTGGCAGTTCATTTAAATGTGAGTGAAAGTTCTTGTCTGTTTTGTTTTCCATGTTTTAAAAATCAGTAGTATTATGGAGTGAGGCTGGAACTGGCATTTTATGGCAGCTGAAATGGGTGACGGCATTTTAAAAGCTTCAGTGCAAAAACTCAACAGGTTGTGTTATTCCAAAGGAATGAGAAAAAAATTGTTTTTAAGTGTGTCACAGAGATGCTGAAATCCTTGCTGCTCCGGGGTCGTTTCGTTGGTGGTTACATGTTTGAAACCAGGGGAGTCCGTATGAGAAGCTGAAGCATTTGTGTGGGGAATGCGATGGAAGGCATGCAGAGGAAGTTGTGGGCAGTTGGAAGGCTGGTGGCTGGAGGTTTTCTGAAGCCATGATGATGTAGCCTGATATCATCACAGTTTCAAAGAGCTCTCGGCCAGTCAGCGTTTTGGATTTACGATCCCCAGTTCATAATGGGAAAATTCAAACTTTAATAAGTTTTGAACAGGTTAATATTTTTTCACCAAACCTTCAAAAGGCACATCAGTGGCCCAGACCCCATTACCTTAACAATTTCAGACCAGACACATAAACCATTTCGGACTTACAGATGAGCAAAGCATTTGCACCTAAATGGTAAATTTCATATTTGTTGGCACTCTGCAGCTCCGCAACTGCACATCTGACTGGAATGAAACTTGCCAGATCTAGAGATCTATGGTACCAGATGAACTATGCAAAATTTCAAGCAAATCTGTCAAATGGTTGCAAAGTTATTAAAGTGCAACATTTTGGGTTTAACATAGAAGTGGCCAGACAACCCTAACTACATTGGCACTACCCTGCCACTATAATACATTAATAGCTGTGCATAACAAGAACTTCATGCACACTCAAGGTGTGGGATACAACATAAACCCTGAGAGCGAAGCTCAAGGGGTTTATAAAAGCATCCCACACAAAGGATGTGTATAAAATTTGAGTTTTTTTACATCTTCCCATGTTTTGTTTTACATAATTGCTGTGTGTCAGGTCTCACCAGGAAGATTTATGTGGCACAATAAGGCCAGTAGGTGGAACAGCAGTTTAGTCTGGGTGTTTAGTTTCAGTGTTGTGGCTGTAGTTGTTTTTGCTTGCTGCCTCTCCTCCTTCTTCTCCACTTTCACATTTGTCTTTTCGTTTATTAATTTGTTTTCTATGAAGGCCAAAGTTTTGATGGATGGAGGGGGGGCGGTAATGGTAGGGCTAGTTGTGTAGTGCAGTCTGGCTGAAGTGCAGTTTTGCTTTTTTTATTGAGCATGATTGTAAATAGGGAGACAGATATACTCCAACCCAACTGAACTCTGTAAGTTGGTAGAAACCATCAGCAGATGAAAACTGATGTTTTACAGGGTGGTGTAATGCAAGAAAGTGAAAGGAAGTGTGCATCGGAAACAGTCTGAGCATGGGTACATTGAGGTAGGCTAGTGGATGAATGCCATTATAACTAGTTGGTTATAACAGCAGATTATGCCCAGCTTTCCCTCTGGGAGAAAACAGTACCCAGTTATTAAAACACAAAACAATACAAGACAATATAATATAATATAATTCCACATTTAAAGCTTAAACGCTACAGTATAGGACAATGGGGTAAGAGTTAGGCCTGATTTCCAATAGCACACCCAATGCCTGTTGGGTGTGGAGGTGGGGGGATGGGGTGGAGTGGTAGGGGTAGAAACCCTGGGGTTTACTTGCTTGGTTTACTTGGTTAAATAGGACAAAAGAAGGCCAAAGCCCATCGTGATTGTCCCCCACCACTGTGGTGGGAATATTATAAATTTAACCCCTTAATTTGTATATGTCATTTAACTCGAACCACAGGTCCAAGCCTCTTTTAAAGGAGTTGATGGAATCACAGTCCACCAAATCTTGAGGAAGACTATTCCACAGTCTAGGGGATCTTATAGTAAAGTAATTTAGTCTTTTGTTGGTTCTTGCTTTAGCTACAACAAGTTTGTTGTGAAGCCAGGGTGAGGTCCTTCTGTCAGTAAATTTTAGGCCAAAATGATCCATTAAATCAGGGGACGTTAGGATTTTGTATAGAAATAACAGGTTGCCTCTAGTACATCTGGTTTGTAGGGTAAATAATCCCGTTTCCTGTAATCTGACATGGTATTCCATATGGGCCAATCGGGGAACTAATTTAGTAGCCCTTCTCTGGATTTTTTCAATTCTATCAACATCCTATTTGAGATATGGGTTCCAAAAAGGAGACCCATAGTCAGAGTGTGGCCTAACATGTGTTCTAAACAAAGAGATAATACATTCCTGAGTTCTGGTGACTAATGTTCTTTTAATGCGAATCAAAAGTGCATTAGACATTTTAGTCACTTTGGTACAGTGGTTGATAGAGGTTAATTTGTTATTTATAATGATTCCAAGGTCCCTTTCTGATGTTGAAACTTTAAGGGGAGAGTTGTTTAAAAAGTAACTCTGCTTTAGATTGTTTTTCCCATAGTGAAGCACCATACACTTATCAGAATTCAGAGTCATTTTGTTATTTACTGCCCATTTTTCGATGGTTTTAAGATTGTTAATGAGTCTGGACCTTTCAGAGGGTGAGGAAACTTTCCTGCCTAGCTTGGTATCATCTGCGAATTTAAGTAATACATTATCGGGGCTAATCTGCATGTCACTGATATATATTAAACAATAAGGGTCCCAGAACTGAGCCCTGAGGGACCACACTGGTAACACTCCTGATCTCAGATAAGGATCCATTAACTCTGACTCATTTGGATCTATTGGCTAACCAACTATAGATCCATCTGACCAGAATATGTGAGAATCCCATGCTTAGCATTTTATGGGGGTGGGGTGTTAGGGTTGGAAACCTAACGCCACATTTTTTGCTGCGGTATTCATCCTAACTGATGCAGTAAGAAAGTTTTTTGCAAAGAATTTCCCTTTTTTTTAGATAGTATTATTGTATCCTCATTTTACTGTGGGAGTGCAGGGTACGAAGCTCCCATCCCTCCATCCATGTAGTCCAACAGAATCAATATGTCACAGTGGGAGTCTCTCCATCGAGATAGTACAACAGTATCCATATGTCACAGAGAGAGCGCATGATCCGAACCCTCCATCAAGATAGTACAACCCTATCCATATGTCACAGTGTGAGCACAGGGTCCTTCGGATCCTGCACTCCCATCCCTCCATCAAGATAGTACAATAGTATCCATATGTCACTTCGGATCCTGCGCTCCCTCCCCTCCATTGAGATAGTACAATACTGTCCATATGTCACAGTGATAGTGCAGGGTTCTTTGGACCCTGTGCTCCCATGCCTCCATCCAGGTAGCACTACAGTGTCCATATGTGATGATAAGAGTGCAAGGTCTGAATCCCGTCATCTGGATAATGCAACAGTGTCCACATAAGACCCTGTGCTCCCATCCCTCCATGCAGATAATACAACAGTGTCTATATGTCACAGTGAGATCACAGGGCCCAACCCTCTTCAGAGGCACATATGTATCTAGCTGTGGAATCACAGGGGTCTCGGGACCCCTGCGCTTCCACACATTGAGTTGAGTTAAGTTAAGTAGGCATACCGAAATTGCAACAGATAGTCATAACTGTGTCATCTCAAATAATTTTCACCCCAGATGTTCAACATAATCTTCATAGCACCTCACCACATGTACCCAGTATAACGAATGTTCAAACCCCTGTGAAAATGTAATTCCACGCAACCGTCACACTGTTTCTGTGCCACAATTGTGGAAAAACATTTTCAGTAGGATTTGAAAAATGTCAGCTGTACTGTTCATGAGGTGGTGTGGAAAAATGGCAATGTCAAAAATCTAGACTTAAAACAGGTAAAATTGGCGATGTTACAAGCATGTGTAGAAACTGTGCAACACATGCTCGTAACATGGTAATTTTTTGGAATTTTTTCACCAAATTTTCAACATTGGCATTATGGGACCTGATGTGTCCTGGTCCAGAGAAGATCACTGATCCCACCCTCTGGAGGGTAAGTATGGGTGAGTGGGGGGGGGAGCAGGGAGGTGGCTGAACAGAGGAGGGAGGGTGGGATGGGGAAGGGGAAATGGGAGACAATGAAGGACCGTTTCTTTTCATTTTTTTTTAACATAAAAGACTATGGAGGATGGTTTTCTGTATGAACAGGATAATTTCTTTAAAGAATAAATATGGGCACACTGGGGTGGGCTCCTAGTGTGCCAGATGAGTCTAGGGGGGACATACATGATGTCATCGGGGGGGTTGGTCACCCCTGTCGGCAATGAAATTGTCAGTGGATGGGGAAGACTAGTTTGATGCAGGATCCTGCATCGAAATGTTTGCAAATGTTGATGCAGAAAAGACATTGAGGGACAGTTTTCTTTTTACACAGGCTTTTATTAATATGGGCACACTGGGGTGGGCTCCCAGTGAGCCATATGAGTCTGGGGGGGCATACATGATGTCGACAGGGGGATTAGGCACATCTGTCAGCAGTGAAAGTGTTGGTGGATGGCGCAGATAATTCATTTTTGAAAATGGCTATTAATATTATGTCTTTTGGCAGTCCATAGCTCAAAAACCACAAAACCCAGCCACACAACATTTGGCATGTTAAGAGACCCTGGAGATTATGCAGGTGTAACCCCACTACAAATGGGGGTTCCTGAAAAGTCTTCCTTGAGCTTGCCTAAATGCTTACTGCCAGGCTGGTGTCCTGCATTTTAGCAGTTTAAATGTGATTGCCAGAGAGTGACTGTAGAGCCTCTGTGTACTGTCTCTTTAAGAGCTGCCTGGATTGCAGTCATAAGTAATCTGAGAGGGAGCTCTGTTGAAAGATGTAACTATTTGCTGAAAATCTTGTAGAGTGATAATGATAATGATAATGTAGTTTGTCTAACATGCCTTCTTTGCAGCAATGACTGTTTTGTTTATCTCCACTATCTTGGTCCTGGACTGCCAAATTGGACCAATCAGTACTGGTGGGACCTAAAATGGAGCCGGACTACAGGAGCTGTCTGGAGTCAAAATCTGTAGGAACTGTAGTTTTGGGCTTTTGGCACCTTTTGCACCTGAAGGGGGAGCCTTTGTTGTGACTGACAGACAGATCAGCCAACCAAACCTTTTGGATTTTGGGGAAAGTCCCAGGCTTGCTGGCAGTTGAGTCAGATCTAAGTTGAGAGCTGAAGAAGCAACAGCTTGAGACAGTCTCTGTGGAAAGGCCTGAGTGTTGACCTGCATGCCTGCCTGCTGCCCCTGAGAGGGAGAAGAGAATCAGTTCAGATTGAATCCGAGTTTGTGAGAATGAAGTAAGCCACTGAGTTGTGACCAGGATCAACCTGAAGAAGACCGAAGATTTGCTGAATGCATTGACTTGTCAGGATTTCCAGCTACTTCTAAACTCCCGGTGTGTGCAGAGACTTTGCAATTGTGACCTGAGAGCAGTTTTCCTAGTATGGTAGAATCCCTTACATGTAAATGTGCTGTGTGTTTATAGTGGGTCATGATTTGGTTCCCCACTGTGTGAATTGTGTTGTGCTTGCTGGAAGCTGTATCCAGCTCGACCGGACTGAATCCCTGTTCATCTCCATATGGCCTGGGCCTTGCCACACTGGCCCTGCCAGACTACCCCACTGCACAGAGAAAGCCACCGAAGAGAAACCTGCGTGGGGATCAACCCCCTGATCCACGCTTGAACAGGAACGATGCCTCGGTGAATCGTGTGGGCCCTGCTTCTCCTGGCACTCCAGATCAACCACCTGCAGTCTCAATTTTCGTCCAGCCTGTGTCCAGTCTTGGGTATTGTGAGTAACCATCAGGGTAGCTCCCTGCAATAACAGCTTAATCTAAGTGTGTCATCTTATTGTCTTGTTTCTTTTCTTTCATGAACTGAGCCCTCCGGCTCTGGATTACAAATAGTGTGTGTGTGTGGTGCACGTTGTTTTCTTCCATCACAGTGCCTCAACCAACTGTGATGCCAGCCTACCACGGGCAATGATCCTGACTAGCCCACCTCTTCTTCACCTGGGTACCCAGAGTGTGTGACTGTTTATGGACCCTGAAGTGCATGCATAACTGTTTGATTGATACAGCCTTTAAGCAAATTAACCTGATTACGCCCCTCCCTTGTTCAAGTCCCTTAAATAAACCTGATCAAACTCTTTTTGCATTTATCCTGACTGTGGTTCCAGTTTGTGCAAGAGTACTGTACTGTTGTTATTTGCAGTGTATAACCTTGTTTTGCAGAGGGTCCCCAGGGTCAAGTCAGAGGAAAGCCCTGGTGGTAAGTGCAAACAGTGTAGGTACTTGTGTGGTGTATCAAGGGTATTGTGAATGTGATTATTGTGTATTGTTCTGGCCAATAGTAAGGAAAGAGGGGGTTACAGTGTCCTGGAGGGCTGTGCCCAGGTGAGCTTGACCACTACCAACCCTGACCTCCTACCTAGGGGTTACAATTTGTAGGCTCACTGCTGGGATTTTGTGCCTTCTAGTGGCCAAAAAGTATGAATTATTGTAAAGATGAATGGCTACCCCAGTAGAAATGGCTGCACACCAGTTGGTGGGGTGGTGTACTGGGCAGGAGATTTATCCCCAAAATGCTCTGCTTATATTGGATATTCCCCTTGGTACCAGTAAGGACACTGTAGAGGGAGCACTCTCCAAAGTTGAATGTTTAAAAAACCATGTGGTGGTGGGTCCACAGACTGATTTGATAGCCCAAACATTCATTGCCTTGGTAGAGTGTAGTGACCTTGTTGACAGCTCTAAAGTGCCACAGACTATTGCCTCAGAAGGGGTCCCAGCCGCTTGGAGAGTGATAACAAAAGACAGTACAGACCCTGGGGAGGATGAGCTCCCACCATTATCTGAGACTTTTGAGGAGAAATTTGCTAAGTTTTTGCTGGAGGCAGGGAAAACCATAGAGTACTTTAAGAAACTGTTCCTGCCACCTGGGGGTGTTCTTTCCCAACATCCCCTCCCACTCCAGCACCTGTTACTGCCCCTTCTTCTGTGCCTATACCAATGCTGGCCACTATATCTGTACCCGCCATTAGTCATGACTCCTACCGAAGGCTGAGAATCTTCTCGGGCACCCTCCCCACCCTCCAGGGGGAGGATGACTGGGAGACCTGGATCGACTATGTTGCCCCCTTGGTATCCAAGTGGCAGTGTGCGGAGACTGAGAAGCAGAAAAGAATCATAGAAAGTTTGAGGGGCCCCGCCCTTGAAGCCATTACATTTTTGAGGTCTATGAACCCTGATGCATCTACTCAGAAGTACCTATCTGAACTTGAAGACAATTTTGGGAGCATTGAGTCAGGGGACACTTTGATGTGAAAATTCCAAGGTACCAAACAATTAAAGGGGGAAAGTTTGTATATGCATGTTACTTGCCTAGAAAAACTCTGCAGAAAGCTTACCGGAAAGGTGGGGTAGCTGCTAGTGATTTGAACTGTGTGAGATTGGGGCACATACTGAAACATGCCAAGCATTCTAAACTGCAGATCATCCAGTTAAGGTGCCAGGATAGGAGAGGTAACCTACCGGACGACTGTGACTTGATAAAAGAACTCCAGGAGGTAGAAGGTGAAGAGGGAGATTGTAATTATGGGGTGAGTGCAGCCCAAGTGATCATGGCAATGGAAGGCCCTTCCAAAATGGAGACCACTCAGAGTTTCCCGCCATGGGCTAAACGGTGCAGGGAGGAGTTGCCGAAGGAAGTCAGAAAAGTACAACTGGGTGCGTTCGCTGAGGTATCCCCTGCTGAAAGAGACCCAGGTCCCTGTCAGGACGTGACTGGTATGAGGGCAGAGGTGCACTCCCAGGCATCCTTTACTCATTGTATATTATAAGGAAGAGGGACATGTGGAGAGTGGTGCAATGCACTGGCTGTGGGGCAGCAATTTTCCGGGAGACATTCTGGAACCTGCGTTGCTGCCCTATTTGCAGGCAACTGTCAGCTCTGAGGGAGGAGGTTGCCCACCTCCAGGCTGAACTGTCAAGGACTAAGGAGGCCTCCCCCACCCAAAGAGCACCAATTCCACAACCACTGCCACAGAGGTTGCCATGTGTGAAGAGCAGATGGACCACAGTAGGTTCGGGGAGGGTGAGGGTGGTGGAACAGAGGTGTAGCCCCCGAGTTGCACCTCTACACAAATCATATGTCAGCCTGGCAAATCAAGGTTCCTCTATGATGACACCCTCATTGGAGACCAAGAAAAATGCTGGGGACATCCACAAGGGAGACCCACAAAAGAGTGGCAATAGACACCACAGGGGAAAGAAACAGCTTCTGATAGGGGACTCAATTGTTAGGAGTGTAGACCTAGGGAAGGGAAAGGAGAGGGAAGTAAGGTGTCTGCCTGGTGCCATGGCTTGGAGGGGCAGGAAGCGAATCCTCAGGATTGCAGAAGCAGCATCACAGGAGAGGAAACTAGATATCATTGTCCACCTCGGGACAAATGACCTAGCTAGGCATGAGATCAGTGCAGTGCAGGATGAATTTGTGGAGTTGGGGAGGGGCCTCAGACAGGTAGCAAGCATGGTAACCTTCTCAGAGGTGCTGCCAGTCTATGACAGGGATGAGGCTAGAGTACTGCACACCCATGCAGTTTAATGAATGGTTGCAAAACTGTTGAAGAGCACAGGGCTTTGGCTTCATTGGGGACTGGGGGTCCACCTGGAGAGATGAAGGTCTATACTGGCATGATGGTCTGCATCTGTCCAGGAAGGGAAACACGCTTCTAGGTGACAGGTTTAAAGGCTTCCTTGGCAAGCTTTTAAACTAGTCAAGGGGGGAGGTGCTGATAGGAAACAGAAAAGTTCAAGCCTCCCCCCACAAAACATGGCATGTAGTAGGGTAAACACTGAGTTACAGAGCTTGACAGAGGGCAGGACAGGAGCAAATGGAAAAATGGACAAGGGCAATAAAAGCATGGATGGGATAAAAAAGGATAAAGCCAACATTAAATGGAGGGCAATGAGTACCAATGCCCGTAGTCTGGGAAACAAGTTTCCAGAGCTAGTAGCCCTGATGGAAGAGGAACACTTGGATATCGTGGCAGTCACAGAAACATGGTACACAGAGAACCATGACTGGGATGTCAACATACCAGGGTACACAATCTACAGAAGGGACAGGGAGGGTAAAAGAGGAGGTGGAGTAGCTCTCTACATAAGGGATGAGATCAAAGCTACAGAACTAAAAAGTAAAGGGGGAGGACAAGAGGAACTCTGGGTCACCTTGAAGACAGGGAATGGCATCACAATCCGCACAGGGGTTGTATACAGACCCCCGTCCCAAGGGGAGGAAATGGACAAGAAAATGATAGAGGGCATTCTCAAAATGGCTGAAAAAGGGGAGATACTGTTGATGGGGGACCTGAATATGCCAGATGTTAACTGGGCCACATGGACTGCAACCACATCCAAGAGCAGGGTCATTCTTGATGCCCTACAGGGAGCATGCCTTAGACAGCTAGTGGTGGAACCCACTCAGGAGGGCGCAATATTAGACCTAGTACTCTCAAATGGAGAGAGGGTCACAAACTTAGAAGTCAGTAGTCATCTGGGAACAAGCAACCACTGCATAGTGTGCTTCACAATAAACACAACCATGGAGACAAGCCATACAAAGACAAGGATACTGGACTTTAGAAGGGCTGACTTTGGCATAATGGGTGAATACCTGAGAAATGCATTAGCAAATGGCCAGAAAGGAGGGGTGGAAGAACAATGGAGAAAAATCAAAACTGCCATCATGGAGGCAACAAGCCTTTGTGTGAAACAAATAAAGAAAACAAAGCAGAATAAAAAAACACTATGGCTCTCAAAAGAGGTGTCAGGGAAGGTTAAGGAGAAAAAGGCTGCATTCAAAAAGTATAAGGAATCACAGAGGGAGCACAATAGGGAACTGTATCAATTAAAGCAGAAAGAAGTGGGGAAGGCAGTCAGAAAAGCAAAGGCCCAAACCAAGGAAAAGATAGCCAACTCAGTTAAGAAGGGTGATAAAACCTTTTATAGGTACATTAGGGAGCATAGAAAGGTTCAGAGAGGGATAGTGAAGATTAATAAAGGAGAGGGAAGGTGGGCAGAGGGAGACAGTGAAAAGGCAGAAATACTGAATGAATACTTTTGCTCAGTATTCACAAAAGAAGAAGAGGAGGAGTTACCTAAACCAAACAGTAGAAGCACTCTGGATAGTGGGTTTGACACCAGTCCATTTACAGAAGAAAGAGTACTGAAAGAACTCTAAAACTCAAGGTGGACAAAGCAATGGGGCCTGATGGGATTCACTGTAGAATCCTAAAAGAGCTCAGGGAGGACCTAGTGACACCACTTACCACACATTTCAACAAATCATGGGAAGATGGGGTGGTACCTGAGGACTGGAGGAGGGCAGATGTGATTCCCCTTCACAAAAGTGGGAGCAAGGCAGAAGCAGGAACCACAGACCTGTTAGTTTGACCTCAGTGGTGGGGAAAATGATAGAATCACTTCTGAAAGAAAGAATTGTTGAGTACCTAGAGGCGCAGGGGCACAGGACCCAAAGCAGCATGGATTCACAGCAGGAAGGTCATGTCAGATGAATCTAATCGATTTCTTTGACTGGGTGACCAAAGTAATAGACCAGGGAGGGGCTGTGGATATGGCCTACCTAGACTTTAGCAAGGCATTTGACACAGTCCCACACAAAAGATTAATAACTGGTTATCCAGCCTTGGAGTGGGTCCCAGGGTGGTAGCCTGGGTAGAAAACTGGCTGCACAACAGGACATAGAAGGTAATAGTGAATGGAACACATTCTGAAGAAAGGGGGTTACTTTGTGTGGAGTACCTCAGGGCTCAGCACTGCACAGTCATCTTTAACGCCTTCTATAGGTGAGCATCATGGAGGGTCTGGAAGGAAAGGTATGCCTCTTTATGGATGACACAAAGATCTGTAACAGAGTTGATACACTAGGGGGGTTAGAAAGGATGAGAAGGGACTTGGCAAGGTTGGAGGAATGGTCAGACATATGGCAACTTAGATTCAATGCAAAGAAGTGCAAAGTAATGCACCTGGGAAATAAAAATCCAGGAGAAGAGTATTCAATAGCAGGGGAGGTACTAACGACAGCAATAATGGAAAGGGATCTGGGTGTAGTCATATCAGATGACCTAAAGGTGGGTAAGCAATGTGAGAAGTCAGTAAGGAGAGCCAGGGGGATACTGGGATGCATAGGGAGGGGCATCACAAGTAGAAAAAGGGAAGTGGTTATCCCTCTGTACAGACAGTTGGTGAGACCCCATCTGGAGTACTGCATGCAGTTTTGGAGACCTCATCTACTCAAGGACATAGACAGGATGGAAGCAGTCCAGAGGAGGGCAACTAAAATGGTGCAGGGTCTACATCAGAAACCATAATGAAGAGAGACTGAGAGAGCTTAATATGTATACCCTTGATGAAAGGAGAGATGGGGGGACATGATAGAAATGTTTAAGTACCTCAAGGGAATCAACAAAGTCCAGGAGGGTAGCATCTTTCAGAAAAAGAGATGTGTAAGAACAAGGGGGCACAATTTAAAGTTAAAGGGGGACGGTTCAGGGGTAATGTGAGGAAATTCTTTTCACGGAGAGAGTGGTGGATGCATGGAACTGCCTTCCTGGAGAGGTTGTGGGGTCTAAAACAGTGGGGGAATTCAAACATGCATGGGACTGACATAAGGCAATTATAGTGGGGGGTTGCAGGAAGTAGGTTGTTGGTTAACTAGAATCTGCAGCTTATCCAATAGGTAGGGAAATGGGCAGACTGGGTGGGCCAAGTGGTCCTTATCTGCCGTCAAAGTCTATGTTTCTATGTTTCCTTTACTGAGGGTGGCTTTTTGGCTGAGCTCAAGGAATTGACTACCACCCTAATGGAACTTTTGAGACATGGTACGCTCCCTTAGGAAGTCAGATCACAATCTCCTGTCAATGCTCCAGCATCCCCTCCTATGTTTTCCCCAAGGATGCCCCACGAGTGTGTCATTTGTTACAGTTATGGAAAGGATGGCCATATGAAGAGGGAATGCCAGTCTCAGAAGGACTTAGAGAAAGTGGTGAACCAGCTTCAAGGAGAGCTTCAGCAAACAAGTCAGTGGTCAAGGGGTGCATGAAATGACTGTAGTGAAGGCTTCGGCCATTGTAACTCAAACCCCTCTGTGGCTAAATTGTCTGTCCAGGCCACTGCTGTTGTCCCTCCAGACTGGTCCAAGATAGTGGGCCCTTCAATGGAGACTAATATGGCTATGAATTGTATTCCTACTCGGGCTGTGCTTGACAGTGGGTCGCAAGTGACCATTGTGTTTCAGGACTGGTATGACAAACACTTATCTGATGTGCCCTTACAGTCTCTGGAAGGCCTACATGTGTGGGGGCTGAGCGACAAGTCTTATCCATATCTAGGATATGCCCGCCTCTGGTTGTCTTTTCCTGCAACTGTCAGTAGCGTAGAGGAGCAAGTAGAGACAATGGCCCTAGTGTGTCCCCCCACCGGACTGTATGATGGGGTTCCCCTGCTAATTGAAACAAATGCCCACATGTTTGGGAGAATAGCACAACTCTGCCATGAGACACAAGGGCAGCTGACTGCACAGGCCCTGAGAATTCCAGCTCTGTTCAAAAGGGCATATGATTTGCAACTGAAACCTGAGGAAGTAGACCAGGATGAACCGGTGGGGATTGTGTGGAAGAAGGATCCCGATTCAATGGTACTGCCCCTAATGCACTGTGTACCATTGAAGGGGAGGTCCACCTCTGGAAAGATGTCAAGAACAAAATACTGATGTTAGATGTGCCAGGTGATGGAAAATTGCCAGAAGGATTATTGGTCAAGCCCAGCATTTTGTCTGCTCCTGCCCATACCTATACACGATGAGTGATGGTCCAGATTCACAATGTGTCAGATAGGGAGACCCAGGTGAACAGAGGGTGCACCTTAGCTACGGTACACTGTGCAGACACTGCAGTATTGCCCAGCAACAAGCACCCTGGTGAGAAGGAGAGCGTGACCCCGGACTTGTTTGACTTTGGCGACTCCCTGTTGCCAGCTGAATGGAAGGCTGGAACTAGCAAACGACTTGCCTAGACAGACCAAGTATTTTCATTGAAGGAATGGGACATGGGATGTGTCCAGGGTGTGGAGCATCACATATGCCTGCACAATGAACGGCCATTTTGAGAGAGATCCTGCTGCCTAGCCCCAGCAGACATAGATGATATGAGAAGACACCTGCAGGAAATGCTCTCTGCTGGTGTGATACAAGAATCCAAGGGAAGCACCAAGTTTGGTCGACAGTAAATCTGTCAACCACCCGCACAGCAACGGCACAATACTGACACAGGTATTGTGCTGCCCAAGCCCCCAGTGTTTTCTGTGGGGGGCTGTGCCCCCACCTCCCCCATGCAGGAGGCTCTGCCCCAGTACCCCCCAGACTTTAGGATTCTCAACTCCAGGTCGGAGTTGGTCCGCGGAGGGGGCAGGACACTGAGGAAAAGCAAAACACAGAAACGGACCATTACAGCAACTGTCGCCGTAGTGGTAATTTTCTGTGTTTCACTATCGGGGTGTCGGGCAAAAGGGGGCCACCCAAATCCAGGCACCCATACACCTCTCCCATTGTGGTTGTGCATAAGAAGACTGGGTCTGTGAGGATGTGTGTTAATTATCGAACCCTGAACGGGAGGACCATCCCAGACCAGTACACTATGCCTCATACACAGGATGCCCTGGACTGCTTGAATGGGAGCAAATGGTTCTCGGTGTTGGATCCTCACAGCGGATATTACCAGATTCCAATGGCCCCAGAGGACCATGAGAAAACAGCCTTCATCTGTCCTTTGGGGTTCTATGAATTTCTGAGAATGTCACAGGGGATATTGGGCACCCCAGCCACCTTTCAGTGACTGATGGAACATTCGGTGGGAGATATGAATTTGCTGGAATGTCTGGTGTGCTTGGACAATGTCATTGTGTGTGGGAGCACCCTAGAGGAGCATGAGAGCCGACTGTTTAAAGTTCTAGACTGACTGGAAGACTTCGGCCTCAAGGTGTCCATTGACAAGTGCCAGTTTTTCCAAACTTCTGTGAAGTATGTGGGGCACATAGTATCTGCAGAAGGGATAGATATTAATCCAAGTAAGGTTGAAGCCCTAACTACTTGGCTCCAGATCCATAATTTGAAAGCACTACAACGTTTTCTGGGGTTCTGTAACTACTACCACTGGTTCATAAAGGACTTTGCCAAGGTGATTCGTCCACTATTGAATCTTACCCAAGGTTACCCTCCCACCAATCATAAATACAAGAAAGGGGCTGCCAAAGAACCAGAAAAAGTATACTTCCTCCCAGGTGAACTCTTTGGGTCCTGTTGAATGCTCGACTGTGAAGCAGCCTTCCACAAAATCACACACCAGTTCACCCACACCCCCATCCTCGCCTATGCTAACCCCACCAAACCCTATGTGCTGCATACTGACACTAGTCTGCAGGGTCTAGGAGCTGTGCTGTATCAAGACCAGGAGGATGGTTTGAGACCAGTGGCTTTCGTCAGTAGGAACTTGACCTTGTCAGAGGGAAACTACCCTGTACATAAGTTGGAGTTTCTTGCACTAAAATGGGCCATTGCTGACCAGTTTCATGAATACCTCTATGGGGCAAAGATTTTGGTGAAGACTGACAACAACCCATTGACCTATGAACAGACTTCAGCTAAGTTAGACGCCACTGGGCACCGGTGGCTTTCTGCATTGTCAACCTAAGATTATGCTGTCGAATACAGACTGGACCTGAACCATTTTGATGTTGACGCCCTATCACGAAGGCCCACTTCCAAGAGTGATTGGATTAGGCTGTCCGAACCTGACATCTGAGCATTGTGCCAAAAGTTTGATAGAGATGAACAGATGTCTGCGGACACAGTGGACTGTTTAGTAGACTGCTTGGGCCCTTCTGACACCTGCATACCTGCTGCTTATTGCCACTTCTCTGCTCTAGATATTAGTGCACTACCTCAATTTGACAATGACAGCATTCAGTGGACTCAATCCCAAGATCCTATGATTCAGCCAGCACTTGATGCCCTGTGTGCAGGGAAAGATGTGTCAAAGTTACATTCCACTGACTTGCGAACTGCTTTATTGTTTAAAGAAGGCCCCAGATTGAAGTTGCTCAATCAGTTGTTGTATAGAGAGACAGTAGATCATAGTGGCAAAGTAGACAAGCAACAATTGGTCCTGCCCATGGCCTTTAAAGATTTGGTACTGAGGTCCCTCCACAATCACATGGTGCACCTCGGTATTGACAGAACCCTTGACCTGGTACGATCTCTCTTCTACTCGCCCGAAATGGGGGCCGATGTTGAGCACCATGTAAAGACTTGTAGTCACTGCCTGCAAAGAAAATCTCTGCCTCAGAGGGCTGCCCCCCTTGTTAATATTACTACCAGCAATCCCATGGAACTAGTCTGCATAGACTCCTTGTGTTTAGAACCTGATCAGTGGAACATTGGCAATGTGTTAGTGGTTATGGATCATTTCACACGGTATGTACATGCTTTTCCCACCAAGATCAAAAGGCATCTACTGTGGCCAAGGTGCTAGTGGAAAATTTCTTCGTCCACTATGGTGCCCCCCAGCGGATCCACTCTGACCAGGGCAGAAACTTTAAGAGTCGACTAATCAAAGAAATGCTCTCTCTATAGGGGGTGCGGAAGTCAAGAACCACCTCCTATCACCCGCAGGGAGATCCCCAACCAGAACAATTTAACCTCACCCTGCTAGACGTACTGGACACTCTCCACCCAAAAGACATGCATAAATGAAGCCAGCAGATTAGCACCTTGATACACGCATACAGTTGCACGAAAAATTATGCTACCGGGTTCTCCCTCTACTGCCTCATGTTCAGGTGAGAGGCCCGGCTGCCAGTTGATTTCTGCTTTAGGGTCTCTCCAGATGGGGTCCAAGCCGAAAACTTTCTGCAATATGTACAAAAACTGAAAGCTCAATTGAACCATGCCTATCAACTGGCCCAGACAATGGCTGCCAAGAGAAACCTAGCCAACAAAGAGAGGCATGATAAAAAAGTAAAGGCTCAAGAGCTCCAATCTGGACATCATGTGTTGTTACACAATTTGGGACTGGATGACAAACACAAAATTGCTGATCAGTGGCACCATCTCTCCCATGTAGTAGTCGGAAAGTTGGATGATTTACCTGTGTACAAGGTGTGCCCAGAGAATAACTCCAAAGCTGTCAAGACCATGCACCGTAACCACTTGCTACCTATCGGCCCAAGTCATAATTGAGGCTGAACCCTCAGAGGTTGATTCCCCTGGGCCGGTGACTCATGCTGCTGCAAGAAAGAAACACTGTGGACCAACCCGAGTGGTTACAAGTTCAAGGTTTCCCCCGCAGCAGGTTCAGAATGATAGTGACTGTCAGTCCACCTCAGACGAAAGTGAATGTGACTATGCCTATTACCCCTCCTATGAGTTGAGTCAGCTGTTTTAAGGTCATCCTATGACTAACTGTGGGGATGAAGCTGGGCCTTCTGGACTGCCTTGCCCCCCGGCTTCATCCTTGGAGCCTTTGCTCCCAGAAAGTGAAGTGCAAAGTATCAACGTCTGAAGATGTTGAGTCTCTGTGTATTGTGGAACTGTATGATTTGCTTGAAGAAAGAGCTGAGGGTTTGAGTCTTTCTGGTGACATACCAGAACTTGAAGAATGCTATGAGAGTGCTGACCACTCCCCTTCTGTGCCTCGAATCTTGATTGTGCCTGAGCCTTTGCAAAATGAGTCAGGTTTTGTAGAAACAGAGCCTGCAGAGCAAGGAGCTGACAGTGACCCAAGTTTGGATGTTCCCATCTAGGCAGAGGCACCCCTCACAAGTGACAAGAGTCCTCAGACCAGTGCTGAGAGTACAGGGACTGTAGTTGTCCTCCTCAGAAAGACTGGCTGAGCTGCCAAGCCAGTAGTATGCTTCAGTTATGATTCTCCCAGGAGGCCAGTGGATTTGCCTCTCAGTGCGGTCCACTAAGGAGTTTATGTTTCTCAGAACTCACTGCCTAAACTGAGCCCAAGTGCCAATTCCAGGTTGATTGTTCTGCCTTCTAGATATGGTGCCCCTGCCCCATCTAGCCCCAAGTTAGCTGATGGGGAAGGGACACTCTTACATTGTTCAATGTACAAGAAGTTATTACATGATTCTGCATAGTAATGTGTAAATTACCTGTGTGAAATATGCATGATGTATTGTCAGAATGGATATAGTATTGTGAAGTGTAGAGAATATGTATAGTAAAGGTATTAGTTTACATTGACTGATGCATCAGATGTCACTTGCATAACATGCTAAGTGTATAAATGTCTTGTATAGTTTGCATTTGCAATATTGTGATGGTACAGACTTGATGCAGATGCCAAGTTTTCTCCAGGCAGGGAATGGTGTAACTCCCTATGCAAATGGGGGTTTCTGAAAAGTCTTCCTTGAGCTTGCCTAAATGCTCACTGCAAGGCTGGTGTCCTGCATTTTAGCAGTTTAAATGTGCTTGCCAGAGAGTGCCTGTATAGCCTCTGTGTACTGTTTCTTTAAGAGCTGCCTGTATTGCAGTCATTAGTAATCTGAGAGAGAGCTCTATTGAAGGATGTAACAATTTGCTGAAAATCATTTAGAGTGATAATGATAATGTAGTTTGTCTAACATGCCTTCTTTGCAGCAAGGACTGTTTTGTTTATCTCCACTATCTTGGTCCTGGACTGCTGAATTGGACCAATCAGTACTGGTGGGACATAAAATGGAGCCAGACTACAGGAGCTGTCTGGAGTCAAAATCTGTAGGAATTATAGTTTTGGGCTTTTGGCAGCTTTTTGCACCTGAAGGGGGAGCCTTTGTTGTGACTAACAGATCAGCCAACCAAACCTTTTGGATTCTGGGGAAAGTCCCAGGCTTGCCGGCAGTTGAGTCAGATCTAAGTTGGGAGCTGAAGAAGCAACAGTGTGAGACAGTCTCTGTGGAAAGGCCTGAGTTTTGGCCTGCATGCCTGCCTGCTGCCCCTGAGAAGGAGAAGAGAAGAGAATCAGTTCAGACTGAATCCGAGTTTGGAAGAACAAAGTAAGCCACTGAGTTGTGACCAGGATCAACCTGAAGAAGACCGAAGATTTGCTGAATGCATTGCCCTGTCAGGATTTCAAGCTACCTCTAAACTCCTGGTGTGTGCAGAGACTATGCAATTGTGACCGGAGAACGGTTTGCCTGGTATGGTAGAATCCCTCACATGTAAATGTGCTGTGTGTTTATAGTGGGTCGTGATTTGGTTCCCCACTGTGTGAATTGTATTCTACTTGCTGGAAGCTGTATCCAGCTTGACTGGACTGAATCCACATTCACCTCCATACAGACTAGGCCTTGCCACACTGGCCCTGCCAGACTATCCCACTGCACAGAGAAAGCCATTGACAAGAGACCTGCGTGGGGATCAGCTCCCTGCTCCACACTTGAACAGGAGCAATGCCTCAGTGAATCATGTGGGCCCTGCTTCTCGTGGCACTCCAGATCAACCACCTGCAGTCTCAATTTTCATCCGGCCTGTGTCCAGTCTTGTGTATCATGAGTAACCATCAGGGTAGCTCCCTGCTACAACAGCTTAATCTAAGTGTGTCGTCTGATTGTCTTGTTGTTTCTTTTGTTTCACAAACTGAGCCCTCTGGCTCCGGATTACAATTAGTGTGTGTGGTGCATGTTGTTTTCTTCCATCACAGGGCTCCAACCAGCCTCGACGCTAGCCTACCCGGCAACGATCCTGGCTAGCCCACCTCTTCTTCACCTGGGTACCCAGAGTGTGTGACTGTTTATGGACCCTGAAGTGCATGCATAACTGTCTGATTGATACAGCCTTTATGCAAATTAACCTGCTTACGCCCCTCCCTTGTTCAAGTCCCTTAAACAAATCAGATATAACTATTTTTGCATTTACCCTGACTGTGGCTCCAGTTTGTGCAAGAGTACTGTACTGCTGTTATTTGCTGTGTATAGCCTTGTTTTGCTGGGGGTCCCCAGGGTTGAGCCAGAGGAAAGCCCCAGTGGTAAGTGCAAACAGCGTGGGCACTTGTATGCTATATCAGGGGTTTTGTGAAAGTGATTATTGTGTATTGTTCTGACCACTACTAAAGAAAGAGGGGATTACAGTGTCCCAGAGGGCTGTGCCCAGGTCAGCTTGACCACTACCTACCCTGACCTCTGGGTGGAGGCACCCGTTTCAGAACTTAGGCCGCTTAACCTGCTCCTAGCCAAGTAGGCAGGGGTAGTAGTCCTTGGGATAGCACCACCTAGGGGTTACACATGCCACATTTCATGCAAATCTATTGAACAGTTCCAGAGTTATTAATGTTCGCAAATTAAACAACTTGGTTTCATTTTCACAAGCAGACTCATTTTCGCAAATGGTCCATTTTCATGCTAAATATTTAACTTTTCCCACAGGAAATAATGGGAAATCTAAAACTTTAATAACTTTTGAATGGATTAATATTTTTTCGCCAGACCTCCAGAAGGCACATCTGTGATCCAAGGGCGTTCTACCCTGAAACTTTCAGTCCAAAACATAAAGCCATTTCTGAGATCCAGGATGACAAAGAAATATAAAAAAAAAATCCAGATTTTTCTTTTTTTTAACACTTTATATCTTAGAAACCACTTGATGGACTCTCACCAAATTTGGCAGAGATTACACATGCCAAATGTCAAGCAAATTTAAAAGTTTCAAAGTTATTAACCCTCAAAGTTTGGACTTTAGCATAGACATGCACTTTCACTCTAATTATATTGGCGTGACTACGCCAGTATTGTATATATATATATATATATATATATATTTACTGGTTAGTGTTGTTTGCAAACTGCTGAAGGTGACTGACAAACTCCATTATTCACATGTGTGAATAATGAACCGTGAATAACGGAGTTTGCCCAAGCACCTCTCTCAAACTTTCTGCCAGGAAGTGCTCTCAGGCACCCCAGAAGACAGAAAACACTAACCAGTAAATAATGAACTCCAATCATCACTGTGGTGTGAGGGATAGAGGGGACAACAGGTCACTAAGAGAACAGCTTACCTGTGGTCTGCCTCTGTCCCTCGGTGCTGCCATCTGTTCTTGTCCTGTGCGGATCTAAGAAAGTGTTGCACAGTTCCTGCTTCCTCAGGTGCCACGGTGTGGGCTCCCCTTCATGCTCTTGTCCCTTGTTATTTTACTGTAATTTTTTTTAAACTTTCCGGTCCCGCAGTGGCGGTGTGCTGAAGAGTTGCATCCATCACAGAGTGCCAGTCCCAGAGGAGTTTGCCAGAGCATTGGGCATTCTGAGGCCCCCTTTTGCCATCTGATCCCTTGCCTGCAAGGCCCTCCCTCTGCCAGCACCTACCACCAACCAAAGAAGTCTCCTTCACCCTGGGTAGAAACAGTGAGTTGGCGGCAGCACAAAAACAGTGCTGTCTGCCTCAAACTTTTAAAATAAAGTTTTTTTTACTGGATGAAAAACAGTAAATATAAAAAGTAAAACATGGGAAGTGTGTATAAAAGAGGATAATCCTCATTATACAAACTTCCTTTTGCCTTATTCTATATATAATTAATGGGTTGCGTTTTCCCCATTGAAAAGGGCGTTTATTAAATGCCATAATACACGTATATGTATTATGGCATTTCTTAAATACATGGCTCTTTGTGTCAGACAGTAGGTGGTATCTGAGAAGAGCGAGTGGTCTGGATCACTGTTGTGTGCTAGGGTTCCCCAGTTTTTTTATTATTTTAAAAGTAGCTTTGGTCCTTCGTCATCAATCTCACACTCTCTGTCAGGCCAGAAGAGACAGGAGCGTCGAGAGCAGCAAGGCCCCCAAGTCATCCCTCCTACTGCCTGTCTCCAGTACCCTTTGTTAGCCAGAATCTCTTGATTCCTTGTCCTCACACTTCATCATAGGCCGTGGCGGTGAGTAGGCGGTAGCACCACTAGCCAGGTGCTCACCGTCTGGATCAAAATAATTAACTTTTTAGTTCTGCACAGTGAAGGCAGACAGGAGTCAGTGAAAAAATGCAACTCCTTAAATTGTTGGATGGTTACCATAAACCCCTCGGGCTTTGCCCTTGGGGTTTATGTGCCATTCAACAACCTGGGCATGTATTAAATTCTTGTAACACACTGCACCGCATATTTTATACTATATATATATTCACTGCAAAAAAACATTGTTAATGCATCATTAGGGTTAAAGCCTAAATGAGATCTTAGGGTTTCCAAGCCTAAGACCTCACCCCCAACCTTGGCTTCCAACCCTAAGGCCCCACCTCCACCCTGCATGCAGGAATGTGTGTGAGGGGTGTGCTTGAGGTTGTGAACCCTAAAGTTCATCCCATTTCACTAGTTAATAACCCAACATGGGTACAGAATAAAAGAATGGGGTGAGCATTAGGATTTGCAACTCAAGGCACAGCCAAGGGTGGAGTGGTGTGGACAGGTTGGAAGCTGAAGGTGGGGATGGGGGCTTGAAAACCCTAAGATCTCATTTCCCTACTTTTTAGGATTCAACCCTAATTGTGCATTAACAAAGTTTTATGCAGTGAATTTCCTTTCCTTTTCAGATAGTTTATTTGTATCCATAAAAAGGGGCAGTATTCATGAGGTGGTATGAAACAATGGCCTTGTTGAGAATTTTGATTGAAAATATTAAAAAGTACCAAAGTCACTCATGTGCATAGAAATATTTCAATGAGCATTCATAATTGGCCCACTTTTAGGATTTTTTTGACCAAATTTTGAAAATGGGTTTTTGGGACCCTACCTAATGAACAGTGGTACTGTCATTTCATTACTTGGTGCTGAAAGGTGATTTGGCACAGCTACTGTGCCATGGTTTATCACAGGTGTACAAAAACAGTACTGTTCATGTGGTGGAGTGAAAAATGGGTAAGTTAACAATCTGTAGTCAAAGTACTATAAATTACCAAAGTTATGAGCCTGTCTACAAACTACACAATGCATGCTTGTAACACGGCCAGTTTTAGGAATTTAGTCACCAAATTTTCAACATGGGCTTTCTGGAACCCCACCTCATGAACAGTGGTACTGTCATTTCATTAATCAGTCCCAAAGGGAGATTTCACACTGCAACTGTGCCATTCTTCACCACAGGTGTGAAAACACATTTTGGACGGGATGTAAGAAATACAAGCTGTAGTGTTTATGAGGTGGTGTGACAAAATGGGTATGTTGAAAATCTGGAGTCAAAATATTGTAAATGATCAAAGTTATGCGCCTGTGTAGAAACTGAAGAATTCACTAGCATACCATGGCCATTATTAGGATTTTTTTCCCCAAATTTGCAACATGGGCTTTTTGGGACCCCTCCTCATGAACAGGAGCACTGTTATTTTGTAAACTGGTCCCAAAAGGTGATTCCATGCAGTGACAGCAAAATAATCTTTAGGGACTGAGTAATGAAATGTCAGTGCCATTGTTCATGAGGTGTGGTCCCAAAAAGCCCATGTTGAAAATTTGTTTAAAAAAATCCCGGAAAATGGCTGAGGTATCAACATAAGTTCAAAACGCTATTGACAGCCATTACAGAGCACTGAGCTTGTATTTTTGCACATATGACATAATGTTCAAAAATAGGACACACCTATTTTCACACACACACACACACACACCATGATTTGTGAAAATACGGTACTTTCATGCTGAACACTTACCTTTTCCCATAGGAAATAATGGGAAAATAAAAATTGTCATAACTTCTGAACACATTAATATTTTTTCACCAAATCTTCAAAAAGAACATCTGTGACCCAAATACTTTTTACCCAGAAAATTTAGCAAACTTAAAACCACTTCTGAGATACAGGTGGACAAAGAAATGTAAAAAAGCTGATAAATTTAGGATTGCTTGACACTCTGTATCTCATAAACCACAAAACCAATTCACACAAACGTTGGTGTGTCCAGAGAGCTACCCCTAAAGATTATGCATGACAAATTTCATGGAAATCCATTGAACAGTTCCATATTGTAGTTATTAAGGATCAAAATGTTGTTTTTAACATAGAAATGTGCACCCAACTCTAATATACTGGTGTTACTGTGCCAGTGTTTTATATATATATACATATGTGTGTGTGTGTGTGTGTGTGTGTATATGGGGATTGGAGGGTGGGGGTACCACTAGACACCAGGGAAACATTATAAGACTATGGTGATGGTGTTCAGAGGGCAGGGGGGTCCACTAGACACCAGGGAAACATTATTAAAATACAGGAATGGTGAGCAGATGGCAGGGGCTGCCAATCAACATGAGGGAAACATTAGGAAAATACGGACCTGGTGATCAGAGGGCGTGGGGTGCCACTAGACACCAGAGAAACATTAGGGAAATACCAGGCTGGCAATCAGAGGGCAGGGCATGCTACTAGACAACAGGGAAATTTTTTTTAAATATGGGGCCAGCGATGGGAGGGCATGGTGGTACCACTAGACACCTGGGAAACATTACAGGGTGAGGGTGCCACATAGCTTCAAGCCCCAGAAGTGAATTGGAAGTGAGCTTGGAGCAGGAAAATAGTTTGCTTGATGGTCGGGGGAGGAGGCAACAGCAGTGTGGTGAATGCAGAGGACTGCATGAGCTTCAACTCCACTGTGGAAGGACACAATCTAGGTATCCAGTCATGTGCTTCCAGAATCCCTTCATTTTAGTACATAATTGCAATACATCAGCATAGCTCTGGTATTCAGCTGTAAAAAGAAAGAGGGTAATCCTATTAGGTCCATCCATACTCACATACTCTAAATGTAGCTATTAATTCACCCTATTTATCAAGAATCTGTCCAACCCTTCTTTAAATGCTGTAACCTTGTCTACCTCAACTACTTTGGATGGTGCATTATACAATATACAGACAGATCAGACACATACCACCCCAGTGTGAGAACTTTTGACCTTGCGACTTACAAAGCAGTCTAATTTTCACTCATCAACTAGCTTGCAGGATCACATACACAGACATAAAATTAAAACTATGGATTTCTTTGCCCTGCTGAACCACCAGTAGTTAGTAAAAAGTATTTGTCAAATAAATACTTCAAAATCCTCCCTGGAGTTTTCCCAGTCTGCTACATTTAATCTCCCTGCTTCTGCTGCAAAAGGAAACAATACCGTAAACATAGTATCTGCATTTATATGCCCTTTGCACCACTAGCACCTGGTAAAAAGAAAAAAAAAATCTAAAAAATGTTTTCGAAAGTCCTTACTGCACCTTTCCTGAAGTCTGCATTAGGTACACTCTGTTCTGCCCTCATGCTACTGCAAACAAGGTACTCAGTTTGCAGTGTAGCCTCACACTGTGCACTGTCTTCTCCTTTGCCACACATGCTGCTAGCTTGTCCGCCTGAAACTGCATCTTAAAGCAGCAGTGCAATGAAAATGGTCTAACATTTTACCCCACTTTTTTTCTTCCTAATCGATACCAGATGTCTTCCAGTTTATTTTGGTGGTGAAATTTTCAGTTTCCATTATCATTTAAGAATTTCATGAAAGTTTTAAAATAATTATTTATCAAGGAAAACAAGATGACCACCTCATTTTTGCCTGGAAATAATATCACGCATCTGAGGAGGGTAAGAATACAGACAAAAATTAAAAATGTACAGTACACAGTATAGAAAACATCCAGAAAACCCAAATCAACTGTTCTGCAAATATTTTTCATAACCATAACAGAAAATTAGCATTTTGGAATATGTTTTTTTTTTCATTGCACTGCTGCTTTAGTGTAGTTTATAAAATGGGGAGAGAAATCCTACATTTTGATTAGTTGTTACCCGTGTATGAAATCCTTTCAATGTACAGGTAAAAACAATTCCTCAAAACAGGACCACATTGCAAAAAAAAAAAAAAAACAGTGTGCCATTAGAACACTCAATTTCAAATTCCATCATTTTTCCTATGTTAGCAAGGAAAATGGAACAGCACTAAACTCACTAAGTACATTTGTCAAACATTTTTTTACAATAAAAAGTGCAGAAAACAAAATGTGAATACCACAAATTAACTCTTTACTTAAACTGCACATAAACAAGAACTGTTACTTGTCACATCATGCTGTCGCTTCTCTGAGTTCTCGCCAACTACTTGCTGTTAAATTTATACAGTGAAATATTGTCATGTTGTGCTGCTGCATTAACTCACTTTCAGTCTCCGGCTACTCTGGCTCTCTGACAGTCAAACAAAAAATATACTTTGCTATTTAAAAAAAAAATGTTCAATAAGTCCTGTCTAGATGATGAACCACACAGCTTGAATTCCTCACTGTCTCGATTGGGACACAGATCACTTGGTACAATAGATGGGGAGGACTTGGCATACAGCCAGCAACAAAAAAAAAGCCAAAATGTTCACAAATCAAGTTTCCCACATAGTACCGACAGTACTACTTCCAGCTGTAGACTTCGCTACAAGTCTTGTATATTGGGGGGATTGAATTTAGTATCAAAATTATGGATGACTACACATTGGGACAAATGTTCCATGGAAAAAATACAATAACATCATCAGGTAGCAGGTGGAAGGGCTATTTTACCTCACATTAACATGATTCCAGGTTTTAGACACATAAATATACTTTTTAGTGTGAGAAAAATATTTTAAAATCAAGGACCCATTTTATAAGTGCAATAAGACACTCTGGGGGCATGCATTGAACAGCTATTACCACACTTCCAGGGGCTGAAGGCACTCAGCCAGCAGCCTCATGCCTCACTATGCTCCTGGGTGTGAGGTAATATCTGTTCAACGCACACTCAATCATGGCTTATTGCTTATGAATGACCTTACCATAATGATAATACATGATTCTCTGATAAAAAAAGTTTTTAGTTCAAAAGTCACACTTTCTGAAATAAAATGGTCCTTTTTCAATTCCTTTTCCTGTGAATGATACTGTAGCTGAAATGGCTCTGAGATGTGCACACTATGAGGAATTCTCAGTCTCCCATGTCACTGACTGGCTATTGTAGGTCATGTGGTTTGCCAACAACTAGGACATGCTCAGTGTGTGCTCCCTGCAAATGTGCTGCATCATGACTTTGAAGTACTGAAGTGCTGATAGAAAAACAAGTTCATTTGGACCTACTTTGCCAGTGTCCAAGAACTCTGGAGTTTGGCATGTTCACCAAATACAAATTCATCATCAGCTCATTCTTAAATACAGCCACTGTACACTGCCAGTCAAAGCTGAAGTCAACTGACTACAAGAGGAGAAGTGCACATGGTCACTAATCCTGTCTGTTTTATAGATGGCTGTTATCTAATGATGACTCTATGTTAGAGGTATGCATGATCATGTCAAGCTGGTTGGTGATGACAGTGTTAGTGTTGTGGTCTCATTAAAAGACTTGTGGTCTCATTAAAAGACTTGCAGTGGTAGTGTGAGTCACAGCAGTTCTTATGCTGTCACTAGTGCTGGCAGTGATAAGCTTATTCTTTGAAGCTCTGAGCTGCTGCGGCCTGATTCTAGCACATGCTACCGCACTTGGGGATACTTATCATCTTTCACCCCCAAAAATATTCGGTCCCTCATCCATCCAACACCTCCCTCTGCCCCAACCTCCAGGACCCTCCCAGTTATGCCCCTGCTACTATATTCCTCCTCTTCCACTTAGTACAATGGCAGCTTTTCTCCTCCATATGTCGCATCGCTTTGGGGCAAAAATTGCTTTGTTGCCTTTCGTACGATCCTCTGCCCTCCCAATCCTTCACTCTGCTCTAACAATTGGGTCCTCTTTGCTTGCACCCCTATTCCCCACCTCTCCCTACATTATTCAGTTGATATCTTCTATCTGGTATGTCTACCCTCACCCTAACATTTCTCACTACAAAATGCACAGTTTTTGGGCTTGGATCCAGCACAAGTTCATTATCCACAACTCCTTGTAGTTCTATGTTCAATGTATATTACCTGTAAATGTGCATTTTTACTACAATAGCAGCTATTTTTACTGTTTGTACTATTGTAACTTTTCTTTCTGTATTATTACTGTAGGACCGCAGGTCCACTTTGTAAATGAGCTTGCTCAATGGTGCCCGCCTGGATAAATAAAGATATTGATGACTGATTGATTGAATGAAGTGAACATTATCAAATTCATCCCAAAAGGTGATTTTGCAATCACTCTGTGAAATTGAGGGGTCCGTGGCCTTGACCAGGCCACGGCCCTCAATTTCTGGAACCTAAACAGTTTTTCAGAAATCCTCTGTACTGCAAGGTGCTAGCCCTGACTTTTGGATTTGGTACCAGTGGAAGCTGATTTCCAAGTGGCCCACAGTATCTCCTGCTGAACACACCTCTAACTACTGTATCTCCCTCTGTGTCTCTAGTTGAATTTATGTGCTAGGGTTTAATAATTTGTTTAATCCATACAGTCATTTTAAGTTCTGAGTTGATATTAGAAGTGAATTTAGAGCCTTGACTGTGTAAATCCTTCTTTTGCTCTCTGCCCTACAACCTCTCTCCTCTCTCCTCCTCCCACGCAGCGTCTGCTTTGCTCTCTGAACCTGCCCACTTATATTTATTATCTTTGCTGATGTGACCAGCTTACTTCTCCAGCCTTTAAAATCCTGTTTCTCTACTTTATTTCAGGGATCCAACGTGTCTTGACCAGGCCATGGACCCCTCAATTTCTGGAACCTAAACAGTTTTTCAGAAATCCTCTTTACTGCAAGGTGCTAGCCCTGACTTTTGGATTTGGTACCAGTGGAAGCTGATTTCCAAGTGGCCCACACTATCTCCTGCTGGACACACCTCTAACTACTGTATCTCCCTCTGTGTCTCTAGTTGAATTTATGTGCTAGGGTTTAATAATTTGTTTAATCCTTACAGTCATTTTAAGTTCTGAGTTGATATTAGAAGTGAATTTAGAGCCTTGACTGTGTAAATCCTTCTTTTGCTCTGCCCTACAACCTCTCTACTCTCCTCCTCCTCCCCCGCACCGTCTGCTTTGCTCTCTGAACCTGCCCACTTATATTTATTCTCTTTGTTCTGATGTGACCAGCTTACTTCTCCAGCCTTTAAAAATCCTGTTTCTCTACTTTATTTCAGGGATCCAACGTGCCTTGACCAGGCCATGGACCCCTCAATTTCTGGAACCTAAACAGTTTTTCAGAAATCCTCTGTACTGCAAGATACTAGCCCTGACTTTTGGATTTGAACTGTTGACTTTTCCATTAACAGATTATATCCTCTCACCACTAGAGGGCTATATCTCTATCTCTTTATCTAGTACGTAAGCCATGTGGGCTCTCTCTGCCTTTCTCTCACCTCTCCTCCTCCTCCTTGCCCTGGCCCCCCTCTTCTCTCTCCCTGGTCCTAGCCACCCACCCCCACCCCACCACCACCTCTACTCTGGTTTCCACTGCTACTCAAGGGAACTCTCCACTTCCACTCGAGACTTGTGCTTGGTGCACCATTTGGATATTCCTGGTTACTTAACCTGACCACTATTCTCAACAAGTGTGGCCACCTCTCTACACTGTACCACCTTGCAGTCCATATGGGACACCGCCTGGAACCTTGCAACTTCTACTCCAGGAAACAACAATCAAAACTATCTCTCAAAGAGCTGCGACTCTGCCCTTAAAACTCCTACCTCCCTCCCTCCTTCTCATCTCAGGCAGTGTCCATCCCAATCCTGGCCCTAGAAGCTCAGGCCACACACAAACTCCAGGTGCCCTTATCCTTGCAACCATTAATATCTGCAGCCTACTACCAAAGCTGGATGCACTCCAAGCTTCATATGCCAACACAACCCTGACATCCTTGCAGTGGTGGAAACTTGGCTGACACCTAAAGTTCCTGACTCGGCAGTAACAATACAGGGCTACAATGTCCACAGGCTGGACCGGCTATCCAAAAAAGGTGGTGATTGCACAATCTATATCAAAGACTCCCTGTCTTGGCACCCTGTAGCAACTCCATCACTTTCTGCCTCAGCCCAGATTCTGCCAATGAAAGTCGTCCTAGGTCACAACCATAAAGCCCTGACTATTGTCTTCATATAAATCCCATCCAGAGACCCTAAACATGGATTCAATGATGTCCTAAACTTTATCAACTATCATCCTCCTGAAGCTGAACTTATTCTTCTAGGGGATTTCAACATATACTGGTTAGCATCGAGTGCCAGTGCCTATAAAGACTCCATCTCAGCCGCTAACCTCATGCAAATGGTAAACTCCCTTACTAGGATTAACTACAAGACTGGCACCAGTACCCTCTTGGATTGGGTCCTCACCACTCACCCCACAAGGATTTCTCGTATGACCATTCTCCCAGACTCACTCAGTGACCACTCCCAAGTCATGTGTGCATGGTCTAACAAATTCCTTAAGCCCCCTCCCAAAATTATCTCTAGCAGAGTCCTTCCTCATGGAAAACTTCCACATCTCAAACAACACCTGCTTCTACAAGATTGGCTACCCATCTATGAAGCAACAGATGTTAACTTGGCTCTTGATCACTTCATCTCAATTTTCAACAAAGCCTGCGACCTCTTTGGCCCTGCTAAAAAGCGCAAAACAAAATCTCTCTCTAACCCATGGGTCACCAAGGCTCTTCTCTCACAGCTGAAACTAAGGGATCACCTCTGGGCAGTTTCCAGGGCCACTTTCAAACAACTGGACATCCACAATTACAAACAAGCACAAAATGCCTGCACAAAAGCCTTACGGCTAATGAAATCCACTTATTACAAAGATGCTCTCACCAATACATGGGGAAATGGTCGTGCTTTCTGGGACAATATCAAGGATGTCACAGGGAAACAGCCAAAAACCTCTCCAGCCATGTTAATGGTTGATGGATCTTCAACCCTTGACCGTAAGGTGATCACAAACATCTTTAACACGGCTTTTTCAGACCTTAGTGCTGTTCTACCCCATGACTTTTTCGAAAACAGGGCCTACTCCCCCAATACCTCAGCCTCTCAGTCTAACCATCCCCTCTTCTACTTCAGGAAGGTAAGGCTGAATAAAGCTCTATGCTATATTACTGCAGCTATCTCTAAATCTAGATCTAGTAGTGACACCCCAGACCTTAAGCTTCTGTTGCTCACCCTCGATGAGGTAATTCATCCATTAACAAAAATCCTAAACCTCTCTCTCAGCTATGGAAAATTCCCGGACCTATGGAATACAGCCACTGTGACACCGTCCATAAAAGTGGGGACAAGACGATTCACTCAAATTATCACCCTATCTCCTTACTGCCCCACTCTCTAAGGCACTTGAGCACATCGTGGCTGATCAACTTACTGACCACTTGGATAAATACAACATACTTTGTCCACAACAACACGGCTTCCAGAAAGATCACAGCACCACCACAGCCCTTCTTGAGTTCACTGGAGCTTTGCACAAATCCCTTGACAATGGCCTTCTCACAGGGGCCGTTTTCGTTGACCTCTCCAAGGCCTTCGATACAGTACACCATGGACTACTAATACACCAACTACTGAATGCCGGGCTATCACCTGACTCTTCTCTCTGGATTAAAAGCTACTTAGAAAACCAGTCACAGAGAGTAAAAATTGGGACGCTCTTTCAACACCCTGCCTGTCTGCTTGGTGTCCCACAGGATCCATACTGGGACCCTCCTTTAGCCTTTTCTTAAACTCCTCCCTTAGCACTGCTCTGAGCAGATCATATTATATGCCGATGATGCTGTTGTATTCTCCACTCACAAAGATCCTGCAACTCTTCAACACAACCTTCAACTTGGTTTCAGTTCTGTAGATACATGGTTTCTTAATCATAAACTGGTCCTCAATGACAAGAAAAACCAAATCTATGCTCTTCTGCAGCTCTCATAACCCACAAGCTACACCACTTGGCTATCTCCACCACCCAGGGGAACACTCTAGATCAGGTGGTGTCCTTCAAATACTTAGGGATACAGCTTGACCCTAATCTCTTCTATGGACTTCATGTAGATAATGTAGCTTGAGCTGCTAATACACGGCTTGGTCTCCTCTACAAACACAGACCACACCTCATGCCAGAAACTTTGAAGGTTGCAGTCCTGAGCTCCGTGATCTCTGTAATAGACTATGGTCTCATCATTTATGGCTCGGCCACAACCACAACCCTTAGATGCCTCTCAACTGCCTTAAATAAAGCATGTCGGCTCATCACTGGTGCTCACTGTCTCACCCACACATGTGACCTGTACACTCAGACCGGCTGGCTCCAACTATCAAACCACATAAAGTTTCTCACCTGCTCCATGGTCAAAAATATCTACCTTGGCCTTGCACCTTCTGGGGTCTCAACTCTGTTACAACCCGAATTAACAAATGGTGCCTTAGGAGATCCACGCTACAGCTACTAAAGTCCCCACTGTCACACTTCACAGGGACAATGCTCTTTTGCTTATCGAGCACCACTCTGGTTCAATGGCCTCAGCCCAACCATCTCCTCTGCCCCAACTATTAGTATGTTTAAAACTAGGCTCCGGAACTATCTCACTACCAACAGCTCCTGTGACTGCCCAACTTAACCTTGTTTCTCCACTTCCCTTTCTGCTCTAGTTGTCCCCCCCCTTCCTCCCTCACTAGATTCTACCCTCACATCTTGGTATACCCAATGCTGCACTTTTCACCGTCTTGCCACCCTTCCTACATTACTTCTCCCCCTCACCCTCTTCCCTCTCCCTATGACTCTGGCACTTCTTATCTGTGGTCTATTTTCTCTGACAAATGCAGTTGACTGCCTTGTTACAATGCTACCTTTGAACTGTATCAATCTGTACTCTGTTTGCAATGTCCACATTGTTGTAATGCCTGTCTTGTTGCTCCCCATAATTTGTATTTCTCTGACATGGAACCTTTGTAAAAGTGCCATGGCTCAAAGGTATTTGTAATCCTAGACTTGATAAATAAATAAAACCTCCAGGCCAGATTTTAAAAATGTTACCTACTGTACCAGGTTCATGAAGTGGGGTCATTACTTGGTTAGAGAAGACAAAGTAGGCTAAAAGCCCATTGAATTGTCTCCCACACCTGTAGGTTTATTCAGTCATAATATTTTGGACCAGACAAGCATCCAACTTGTTATTAAAGGACTCAAATGTTGGAGCTTGAACTATATGACAAGGTAAGCTGTTTCAAACACTTGCTGTTCTTAAAGTGTAAAAGTTATGTCTTTTCACAATCCTAAATATAGGAATAAACACTTGTCTAGAATGATATCTAAGTTTTTTGTCCTTAAATTATATTTAAGGCCACATTGGTTCATTAGTACTTGTGTAACCCCTTGTTACCCGAGGTTACTAGAATCCCAGTAAGACCTGGTGGTAGGCAGGGAAGGCAACTTGTGAAACTCCAGTTAAATGGGTTTCACACTGTCTCACTCTGTTCTCAGTCTCAGCTGAGACTGAGAGATGACATCACCAATAGAACTGTCGCAGCTGCATAAGCCACATTGGAATCTGCAGCAGAGGGAGTGAGATAGAACGTTGGGAGTTTTCAAAGTCAGTTCCTGTTTACCTTCTGTAAGGGAAGGAAGTCAGTCTCCTGCTTGCCTTCAAGCAGGAAGGGAGTCTCCTGTTTGTTTTGAAGCAAGAAGGTCAGTGTTCAGTGTTCAAGTAGTGGAGACCACTGTCCGGGTCTCAGTGCCCCCCCTCCGGGGGTGGAGTAGAGGAAGTAAAGTATTCCCATGTAGATTCCAGGGGCAATCCCCTAATTTCAGCAGAAGAAAGAAAGCTGCCTATTACAGTTTCAGTTTGCGCTTGAAAAGTGGAAAGAGTTGTACTTCGCCTGTGGGGCACCTGCAACAAAATGGTGAGTGCTTGCTCTAATATGAGAGTGCAAAAAATGTGTTTCTTCAGCCTGGGAAATGTGAAGAAATCCGGGATTTGAACTACTATTTGGGAGGCCTATAGTACTAGGACAAACAAATGGAGTAGGTCAAAAGCTAAAGTGCTGTGTGGATTCAAGTAATATTGTAGAGGGGTGCGACAGTTCATCCACCATTTAATCTACATTTCAAAGTTTCAGTTTGTCCAGAGAAATGGCGGGTATGGGCTGTGGGAGCTGGAGGAGGAACACCCCATCTTTAGTAACCAGGTCCACCTCTACGATTTCTGCTGTGATTGCTACTTCGCTCATGTGCTTGGCCAGTGATGAGGAAGCACCAGATGTGGGTCACAAATGGAAAATCTTCTAGGAGTCACAGACTCTAGGTGGTGTGGGGAGCCACAACAAGGGAAAGAAAATTCTCTTTGTGAGATGGGAGTCAGAAAGTAAGAAGGAAATCTCTAGGGGTCACAGACTCTAAGTGGTGTGGGAGCCACAACAAGTAAAATGGGTTCATTCTTCCAGTGGACCGTCAGTCAAGTGGCCGGCAGGGGAGCCGGGCCAGTCAGGCTGTGTACCCAAAGCACGTGCAAGTCCGGGCTGTGTGCCTGGTGGGTCCAGAGCCTGAAAACAGTAGAATTGGTTCATTCTTCAAGTGGACTGCCTTGTAGTCTCTAATCTGCATTACCAGTAAACGTAGCCCCATGGGGGTCCATCTATGCTTTGTTGTGTTCAGCTAGTTGTGAATAAAAGCCACACTGAAAAATCCCATTCCTGGTTCTGGACATTACAGTTATTGCTTCCTGTGTTCAGATTTACTTGGGTGCCCCTGTGCAGAGTAGCCAAACCTAGGTCCCCTTGTGCCAGGTAACCTCATCCTCCCCGAACCCAGGTCCCCACCAGGTATTGCTGCCAGCTCCAACAGCATGCCACCTGTCGTTTTGGTAAAAAGGCAGGGGTGAGGAGTTACAAAAATGGAGGCACCGCTTTGGATTTGTTCAGGAAGGAAGGTGCTTGGGCAAGGGGGCTAGCGTTTTGGCTCTCTGGCAGTGGGTAGCCCAAAAAGCTGAAGCAATTTCCCTAGTGTGTTGCTGTGTGCTGTGAATCTTGTGTTGCTGTTTAATAAATGCCAGCTGTTTACCAAGGAGCTGTAAAGCCAAAGAGTGTGCATTTGTCCTGCATTAAAATTGTTTACAGCATTTTTGTCAGCTTTAAAAATGAACTGTGGTAAATAAAAGTATGGAAAACTAGGGGTAGCAACAGAGAAATTATGCCCTGAACATTTGAAATGCTTTTAAAATGAATTCTGTTAAGGAAAGTGTGGAAAACTAGGGGTAGCAACCGAGAAATTATGCCCTGGACATTTGAAATGCTTTTAAAATGAATTCTGTGAAGGAAAGTGTGGAAAACTAGGGGTAGCAACCGAGAAATTATGCCCTGGACATTTTAAATGCTTTCTGTGTGAATGGAGAGACTGCAGAGTTAATGGCAATGTTACATGGTTGAAATAGGCTCCTGCCGTGGAGTCAGTTGAAGAAAAAAAAAAGTGCATTTTACAGTTTAAATTTGCCTGCTCGACGATTGCCGTGAGGAGAGGAGCCCTCGCGATGAAGAAGATGCTCATTTGCATGGCTTCATGTGGTTGGTCAGATTGCCATTAGTCCTGCCCCTCAGCAAGCTCTTCTGAGACTGCTTTAGCATTTGAGAGGGAGACAGAGTGTAGTGCATGTACTGGCAGTGGAGGAGCATTGCAGAGTATTCAAAGCACTGTAAACATTCAAAAAATTGACTTTTAAGTTTAAAATCGGGCTCAACCCGCAAATCGATCGTGAAAATAGCGAGTTTGGTGGTTAAAACGACGATCGCTAAGACTGCCCGCCCGTTTGTGTTCCAAGGCCTTCAAAAACTGGCTGCAGGCTGTTTTACCCCATTGCAGCAAGTTGTTACTAATAACAGTGAGTAAACCTTCATAAAACTGCTCAAACAGTGATTTTCAGCTATGCCATATAAAATGTGTGTGCAGCAGCGTAGTCGCTTTGCAAGTAACGACTGTGTGAAGTCCTGCCAGCAAGTGCAAGTCTCTAAAGCCATTGAATGTGTGCATGGAAGTGAAATTAGCCTCAGTTTAAAGTTTGCAGCCAGACAGAGACTGTGGGTTGTAGCAAAATGCAACACTAGTAGAAGCAGGCAATCCTGTGCTAAAAACCTGAAGCTTTAAGGGACTGTGAATAAAATAAATGTTACCAGCTTGTGAAAAGTCCAAGGAAAATCCTGTAAATGTGTGTAAAGCCAGATCAGAGCAAGTTGTGCAGTTTGAGTAAAAGTTATCAGTAGCTGGTGTAAATCGGGTGCGCAGTGGCTTGACCCAGATTCTAAATGTTGATGCACAGGAGTGCTGCCGCCGCCATTACAGGGTGGGGTAGTAAAGTAAACACAGCAGCAGAGGAGCCATTTTAAAGCTACAGAGTGTGTTCATTAAAGTGGGACTTTAAGTTACGGTGATCTTTTGTTTATTTTTCTGTAGTTATGGCCTCAGGACCAGCTCGTTACCCGGATCATGCCTGGGTTGCAGTAACAGCAGCAGTAAATAGACTGAGAGATATTGAAAAGTGGTGCTATGGAGGGCAACTGCCTCCTGATGTGGCAATTCCTAATTATCCAGTGCGTGTATGCCAAATATGCTTGAGTGCTGGAAGGGACGTCTTCTTGGTTCCTCACTGTGCTGGATGCCTTCAAAAATATGGCTTGCATAAAGCGCCTCCAATTTGTTTGGCCCCCACATGGACAAAAATTCAGGAATCTGCAGTTGGCAGCACACAGCATCAGGCAGAGCCTGTGGAGGAAGGCCCTCGGGGGAGTGTGGCACAAAGCTAGAGGGTGCAGAGTTAGAGACAGAATCAGAAGTTGAAGTTTTGGATGCTGGATCTCAGAAAAAAAGTTCGGATAAAGCATCAGTAGACCCCTGGGTGGGTGGGCCTAGCCCGAGTCTCTTAGATGAAGATGAGATGCGGGAGGCCTTTGAATGGGAGGTGTCGACCTCCGCACTTAGTGATGAATGGATAGTCTCAGGGGTGAGAACGACTGCTCACTCCTGGGCTCAGATCCTCAGTGAAGAGGAAGATGAGGGGGAACCTATGTGGCCTTGTGAGAAAGGAACGGGTACACAGTCTCAAGATCTTGCCTTGGAGGAATGTGTTGAAGAAGGTGGTGATGCCACTGCCCTGGCTTTACAGGAGAAGAAGTCAGGGATCCGTTTTTAATTTCCTTGAGAATGCGAAGCTGGCAGAACCAGGACTGGACACCACCAATCCAGGCCAGAGGTCTCAGATTGACCAAAGCAAGTAAAGAGGAGAGACTGGTTCATAGGAAGACAAATGAAATCTATGGTATGACCTTTCCTACCTTTCCTCGGAAAGTCTGGGAGGAGATTGAGGACTGCAGGAAATCCTGGATCTGGGATGAAGCAATGAAAAGTGTGCATCCTGGAGCCAACCAGCATGTAAAGAATAGACTGTTCCACAAAAAGTATACCCAGTGGAAGAGAGGCAGGACACTGTTTATAGACAGAGTGAGAATAGTGGATGGAGAGGGATGTGAAATCTCCCACTGTGTGAGTTATGTGCGCCCAGACGGGGTAATAATTCAAGCCCCTGACCCCCGGCACTATTAGCCTCAGTGCAAGGACCTCCCAGCAAATGTGCCCGTGCCTACAAAATGGAGAGCCGAGCAGTGGTAGTCAATACTGCCACATCAGACTGTGAAGTGCCCTTATTGATCCACCAATATGAATAACCAAGTACTCAGGTGCTCCACATTCATCAGTCTACAGTGTACTGTTCTGTCCAGCAACCATCTACTGGCCCACCAGATGACTTCAGATCTAGAGAGGACACCAGTCAAGCTGTTTCCTGTTCATCGCCTGGTAATCGGATGATGTCGGACCAGCTGTTTTCTTTTTGTTCCTGTTCTAAGGTTCCGTCTCCAGAGATGACATCAGCCCAGCTGTTTCCAGATGTGCCCTCCTGTGGTTCCCGGAAGATGTCCGCCCAGCTGTATCAGAATAAATGCTGCCAGGGAGAGTCTCCAGCTGCGGTGCAGGTTTGTGCAGAGTCTTGTACTACAAATGGCTGGTAAGTCCAAAACTTTCCTACCTTATGACATTGCAGTACACACCCTACACTACAGACTTCAAAAATGTGTGAACTGTCCACAAAGACTCTCCCCTTCGGGACCTTGGCCTGTTAGAACTGTACTTCACCGGGCTCCAGCCCAGGAGAGACTCTTTATTGGACTAGCCTTGGGGCCTCATGGTCATTAGTTGGGACTTTTAGGGCACTCCATCCCCCCAAATGTGTATTGTAAATAATGTCATTGTTTTCTAATGTAAATACTGTTTTTTTACCTTTTTCTAAAAAAATATTTTTGGGATTTTTCAGTGTTTTGTATGGTAAGGGTTTTAGGTAGACTGTGAATGCAGATTAGGAAAGTGTGTTTTGTCTTTCTTTTTCTTACAGGTGTTCCTGGGAAGACAGAAGAGAAGACAAGAAGAGGAGGAGGGGCTCATTGGAGTTCCTCGTCAGTGCTTTATTGTGTAGAAATTTAAAGTACTGGGGTGTTATTGTTATGGTTATTGCTGTATTAACCCTTTTCCTTCCACAGGTGTGGTTGTGGGGGTAGGGAGGAGGTAGTATTTGGTATTTTAATGGTGTGGTTGCAGGTTGCCCAAGGTCGGGGAGGTCCCGGGTTTGTTTTTGTTTTGGAATATTATGTTAGAGGCAGATAGGTTTTCCCTAGAGGGTTAGGGGGGATAGACAGACTGTGGTCCTGAACGGCTATAGGGACTGCAGTGCTGCTCTATCAGGGCTATGCTCTGGATGGTTCTACCAGAGCCACTAGGTGTCCATAGTAAGTGGATAGTGTAGAGGCTGATATGTCAGCTACAGGCCTCTAGGCCCTTAGTGTTGCCTGCCTGTGCTTGCACATGGTAGGAGGGGGCCTGATCACCCCCCTCCGCAGGTAGCACATAGGGTGGGATGGCCTAAGGCCGGGTGCATAATGACTGGGGACAGTCATTTTCCTGGTCAAGGGCGAGTGTAACCCCTTGTTACCCGGGGTTACTAGAATCCCAGTAAGACCTAGTGGAAGGCAGGGAAGGCAGCTTGTGAAACTCCAGTTAAATGGGTTTCATACTATCTCACTCTGTTCTCAGTCTCAGCTGAGACTGAGAGATGACATCACCAATAGAACTGTCGCAGCTGCATAAGCCACATTGGAATCTGCAGCAGAGGGAGTGAGATAGAACGTTGGGAGTTTTCAAAGTCAGTTCCTGTTTAACTTCTGTAAGGGAAGGAAGTCAGTCTCCTGCTTGCCTTCGAGCAGGAAGGGAGTCTCCTGTTTGTTTTGAAGCAAGAAGGTCAGTGTCCAGTGTTCAAGTGATGGAGACCGCTGTCCGGGTCTCAGTGCTCCCCTCCCTCCAGGGGGGGAGTAGAGGAAGTAAAGTATTCCCATGTAGATTCCAGGGGCAATCCCCTAATTTCAGCAGAAGAAAGCTACCTATTACAGTTTCAGTTTGCGCTTGAAAAGTGGAAAGAGTTGTACTTCGCATGTGGGGCACCTGCAACAAAATGGTGAGTGTTTGCTCTAATATGAGAGGGCAAAAAATGTGTTTCTTCAGCCTGGGAAATGTGAATAAATCCGGGATTTGAACTACTATTTGGGAGGCCTATAGTACTAGGACAAACAAATGGAGTAGTGTCAAAAGCTAAAGTGCTGTGTGGATTCAAGTAATATTGTAGAGGGGGTGCGACAGTTCATCCACCATTTAATCTACATTTCGAAGTTTCAGTTTGTCCAGAGAAATGGCCGGGTATGGGCTGTGGGAGCTGGAGGAGGGAACACCCCCCATCTTTAGTAACCAGGTCCACCTCTACGGATTTCTTCTGTGATTGCTACTTGCCTCATGTGCTTGGCCAGTGATGAGGGAAGTACCCAGACGTGGGTCGCAAATGGGAAAATCTCTCTAGGAGTCACAGACTATAGGTGGTGTGGGGAGCCACAACAAGGGTAAAGAAAATTCTCTTTGTGAGATGGGAGTCAGAAGAAGTAAGAAGGGAATCTCTCTAGGGGTCGCAGACTCTAAGTGGTGTGGGGAGCCACAAGTAAAATGGGTTCATTCTTCCAGTGGACCGTCAGTCAAGTGGCCAGCAGGGGAGCCGGGCCAGTCGGGCTGTGTACCCAAAGTGCGTGCAAGTCCAGGCTGGGTGCCTGGTGGGTCCAGAACCTGAAAACAGTAGAACTGGTTCATTCTTCAAGTGGACTGCCTTGTAGTCTGTAATCTGCATTACCAGTAAACGTTGCCCCATGGGGGTCCATCTATGCTTTGTTGTGTTCAGCTAGTTGTGAATAAAAGCCACACTGAAAAATCCCATTCCTGGTTCTGGACATTACAGTTATTGCTTCCTGTGTTCGGATTTACTTGGGTGCCCCTGTGCAGAGTAGCCAAACCTAGGTCCCTTTGTGCCAGGTAACCTCATCCTCCCCCAAACCCAGGTCCCCACCAGGTATTGCTGCCAGCTCCAACAGCATGCCACCTGTCATTTTGGTAAAAAGGCAGGGGTGAGGGGTTACACTTGGTTATCCCAGAACCTTGTACATTAGTAACAAGTCACCATGTTTTCTTCTGACAGTTAGTGGAACAAGTTGTAGGGAGTGTATATGCTCTATATAGCTTAGGTTATTTAGCCCTCTTATGGATTTAGTTTTTTCCTTTGGGTTCTTTCAATCAAACTAACATCCTGTATTATGTAAGGACTCTAAATCAGGGATCCATAGTTCAAATGTGGAATTCTCTAAGTTTTACATAATTTCATAATGCATCACTACTCCTGGTGATAAATGCCTTTTTTACAAAGTGAATTAATATGTTAGTAGTTTGTGTTATGTGTCTACAGTGATCAACACAGGAAAGATCTTTATCCAAATACCCAAATCTTTTTCTTTATACAATGATTTAAGGGGGCACCCCATGAATTACTTATGTGTACCCCAGGTTTTTGTATCCAAAGTAAAAGACAGAGGGCTGTATATTCAAAAGGGTTGCTCCATGCGCAATAGGGTAGCACCTGCGCAAGTCCGAAATTGCGCCATTCTGCGATATTCAGCAGGAGGCAGTTGCGCCCCCCACCCAAGTGCAGTGTCAGTGGCTCAGTAGGTAGCACACATGCCTCTGAGGCCGGGAGATCAGAGGGCTGTGGGTTCAGTTCCCACATCTGGCACTTGGGTTAATATCCCAGTATTGACACTGTAGTGCAGCATGAGAGGGGTGCTGCACTTCTGAGGTGCCGTCTTTCAGATGAGACGTTAAACCGAGGTCCCATCTGCCTGGATTGGTGGTAGTTCAGGTGGATGTTAAAGATCCCATGGCACTTATCGAAAAGAGTTGGGGAATTTCCCTGGTGTCCTGGCCAAATTTCCTCATTCACTAAAAATACCACCAACGGCTTAATCTGGTTCAAGGTCAGTTGGCATTCATCTGTATCCCCCTCCCCCGGGTCATGCCTGAAAATAGGAAGGATTTTTCTAGTGCACTTACCCGGTCAACAAAAACTAAATTAAATAAATAAATAAAATAAAAAGTCATGCTGAGCAACAGCGCAATGCTAATGAAAGCATGCTCAACCAGAGGGGGAAGAATCATGCATAAACTGCACAGCCCGATATTCAGCCGGGCTGTGCAGAGTTGTGCAGGCACAAGCCCCAACCTGCGCCTACACAACTTTGAGACAAAAAAAAGGTAAGTCGAGGCCACCCACAGGTGAGCTGCTGCATTGCAGGGTGCAACACAGCAGCTGCCACCTGTGGTGTCCTCTCCTGTGCCCCCTGCAGCCGATCATGGGCATAATAATAACCCCACAGCCCGATCACGGGCAGAACATAACTGAACAACCCCCACTGGCGATCATGGGCAAAATGAAATGAACCCCCACTGGCCCGATCACGGGCATAACAATGACCCCTCCACACTTGCCCGATCGTGGGCAGAGCGGAGTTCAAACCCCCAAAGACCAATATCCCTGGTGGTCCAGTGGACTCTGAAGCCTGATTGCAGGCATGGAGTCAAACTCCCCCAAGGGTCCAATTTCCTGGAATCTAGTGGCCCCCCACCCACCCACCCACAGAGCCCCACCACCCCGATCTCCCCGTCAGCTGGCTGGCGGCAGCACCCCCCGCCTGCCGCCCTGCCATCCACCGACTGACTGCTCGGTGGGCTGCACACCTATTGGTTCAGAGCAAGAGCCAATGGGCATGCAGCCCATACCATACAAGGCAGTCCAGATATGAATGAATGAATTTAGAGGCATTGAATTTCATTGCATTCCTCAATCCCCATTTTTCTATTTATTTTATGTCCTGGTATACGGTGTAATATTTATCTTGTGAGTTTACTTCCCCAGCAATTTTAGTGTCATCTGCAAACTTAGAAACATAGCTGGTTAAACTGGCACCCATATCACTAATATGCGGACTAAATAGAACAGGCCCAAACACGGATCCCTTGGGTATCCCACTGGTTACAGGATCCTCATCTGACATAGTACCATTTATTTTGACTGATTGTATGCGATTAGTTAGCCAATTATTGATCCATCTCATCATATAATGGTTATATCCCAAGTTTATATGTTGCTTGACTTAAAGATCGTGTGGAACTGTGTAGAAGGCTTTTCCAATGTCGAGTAATATTACATTCACTGGAATGCCTTCATCCATTTTTCTACTAATAAATTCATAAAAGGACATCAGATTAGTCACACATGATAACCCATTTCGAAACCCATGTTGAGCTGGATCTTCCAGAACTAGTCGGAAGGTCTCTTATCTAATTAATTTTTAATCAACCTCTCCATTAATTTGTAGCAAATCAACGTAAGGCTTATTGGCCTACAATTTGTCATTAGTCCTGCTGCCTTTTTTATGGATGAGTATGACTGATGCCTTTCTCCAGTCAGCTGGTACTTGAAAAGTCATAAAAAGACTATGTTGAAAATGGTGTTAAAAATGTAAAAAAACACCAAAGTTATGAAGGTACAATGAAATTTGTAAACATTCACTCATAACTTTGGTAATTTGCAATATGCATTATAAAATTATGTAATATACATGCATTTTGTGTGTGTCCCAAACACGGTCTCTGTAAGCCAGCAAACATTCAGCATTGACAAATGCTTGTTTTTATAGATGCTCACTATATCCTTCAACTTTGGGGCTTAGTGGAGAGGAAGGAGGTTGGGTGACCAAAGATTGTTGGGTTGGGGCACCTGAATTAAGGATTCAGAGTGTTTAATAGGGTGGGGGATGGGTGTTTACTTTATTTAGTGGAGGCTGGGGAAGGGAATTTACCAGCCAGCACTAATATACTTATTATAAATAACTTTGACAAAACTGTAGGGAAATGTGGGAGGTGGATGCTAGCAGGTAGAAGGTAGAAGGGTGGAGGAAACTTATTTTTACACATACAGTATGGGAGATGAGTGTGGAATGAGAGATGTCTGCACAGTAGGTGAGGGCTGGTATATCATCAAAAAGATTTTTTTTTTTATAACAACAATTCAGCAGTCAAGGTGAAGGCAAAGTTATAAACTTCACCATGCATTGAGCAAAGTTTCTGATTTTGCACCAACTTTGTTGGTCTAGTTTTAATTTCCTACATTCCTAATAGTGACTAGATTACTCAAATGAATTGTTTTATCACCCTACTTCTATGCCAGACTGTCCTTGTTGGAAGCCTGTTTGACCTGAGTGGGGATTGAGAAAAGAGATGGCTGTTTTTTTTTTGTATATTCTATTTTTGCTCTAGGGGACCAGGGCATCTGTGGAGTACCCACTCAACCTTGGCCTCTACTCCCAGCCTAAAACCACCTTGCCTGGGAGACACATTGCTGAGCACCCCTGTCCCAGACCCATGGACTCGTTCAGCCCCCTGATCACCCCCGGGGGGGCCCCCTGATCAGAGGCCCCACTGATCACCCCCTGTGGGAGGACCCACCCCACCTACCTGGTGGCCTGTCTGTGATTACAGGAACAGTTTCTGGGCCAGGTCAGGAAGCTCAGGATAGCAGTTGGAGGGTTGGTCCAGTGATGGGATGTGCAATGATGCTGGCGCACCTACTTGCAGTTGTCTGCTGCTGCTCCACCCCTTAAATTCAGTGTCACTACCTACAGGGTCCCCGATGTCTGCCAGGAGCCACTGGGGGGGCAAGGCATGCCCCAGTACCCACCCCAGGAGGGGAGAGCAGCCCTTGGATGCTCAATGCCCTCCCTCTCCTACTGACCTCTGATGACCTGAGACCATTCCCGAACCCAGGTCAATGGCATGGTGCAAGGTGTGGCATCCAGCCCCTCAACCCTCAGTGCCACCAAACCGGCTAAATACATAGCTGTTAAAACCCAGTAGGTTGCTATATTCATGTTTTTAATAATCAACCAAAACCTTGGTTTCCAAAGTTTGAATAGAGTGACCCAAACTGGTTATTATATTAAGCTAATTGCAACATGATTTCAGTGACTATGTGGTGTCTTCTGTCAAATACTCTCAAACTGTAGAGGATCTGTGTTTTATTTATTGACAGTGGCCTGGTTGGAGGTGGCGTTACTTTGTGAGTAATTGGATGGGGAGAGTTTAATGTTTTTTTCTATAAGCCCTGTGCATTGATGTTGCTGGGAATAGGCAGATAGGGCAGCAGCAGATCTGAAACAGACCATAGGGAGAAGGTTCCCTTTGTGCAAAAGGGACCCAGGGAAGTGGCTCAGTCTGCGTATGGGGAACCTACAGGGGAGATAGATGGGGCTGGCCTATTCAGAGGGAGCCAGCATGTGGCAGGGATGAGGAGGGATAAAAGGGTAGGAGGAAAGTTCTAGTGCTAGTGGACTCAGTCATTAGGGGTACAGGGAGACTAGCATTGGGACAGGAGCCTAACATAAGGAAAGTGGTGCACCTTCCAGGTATGACAGCGAAAGTGATCATACGAGACACCTATCCTTGACAAGAATCAGAAAGCGAGAAACCAGATGTGGTGGTCTATTAAGGAAACAATGACCTGATGGGGTGCAAAGTTGAGATGGTCCAGGAAAGATGCAGAGTGCTAGCGGAAAGTCTTAAGGAGAGGGTAGAGTTATTGACCTTCTCAAATGTTCTGCTAGTGTCATAAGCTTGCCAGTACAGGAAGCTACAGATAGTGGATTTTAATGAATGGTTCAAAGGGTAGTTCAGGGAGTAGGGGTTTGGATAAGCAGTGGACTGGGGAACCCTGTAGAATGATAAATCAGCATTTATGCAGATCAGCTGCACCTCAGCAGAGGGGGAACCAGTGTATTGGGAGGGAAGAAAGGAGAGCACATCATCAAGTATTTAAAAGAAAAAAGGAAACATGCTCAAGTGGGGCATGGGACCCAGTGTTTTCATCCAGAGGGAGCCATAGGGCCCTATGGACAATAATTTTGGGCCAGACAGTGAGGATCGGGGGAGTAGCAAGAGAAATAAGAAAAGGTGGCATACAGGACAAACAGGCAGACCAAAGTTAGTTACCTTCCCAAGGTTATCACAAAGTAACAGTGAAGGACTTGAGGGGACAACAAGCATCAGGGAGAGACCTCTGAATCAGCACTTGAAGTTTGGGCAACAAAGTAGGGGACCTCCAGGCTCTGCTGGCAGAGGCCCATCTGGTCTTGGTGGCTGTGATGGAGACCTTGACATCTGCAAATGTTAACTGGAACCTTACTATACCAAGGTTTTGTCCCTTACTTTAGAAAGAATAGGGTGGGGGCAAGAGGGGGGAGTAGTGACTCTATGCATGCCTGAGATCATAAAGGCCACAAGTGAATCAGTAGGCAGTGAAAGTACAGAGACACAATAGGTTCAAATGGAAACAGACAAGAGTAGGAAGGTGAAATTGTGGGTTGTCTACAGATCATAAAGCCTAAGTAAGGAATTGGACAGAAATTGGAAGGCAAGATATGAAAAGTGACAGCCTGGGGAAGGGGGGGGGGGGGTGCCGATCATGGGAGACTGCAGTCTTTCAGATATACTGTAGATAAGAATATCCCAAGGGTCAGTTGTGGCAGTTGTCAGACACTCCTGGATACATTCCAGGATGACTTTTTAGTCCCAGGGGTTAGTGAACCAAAAAAGATAATGCAAATCTAGACCTTGTGTTGACAAACAGTGATTGCATCAGAGACATCAGCAAAGGTGAGACACTGGGAAACAGTGATCACCTATCAGTGTGGCTTTTTAATAGAATTAGACCAGAGACACACAAACTCCAAAATACATGTCCTTGACTTCAGGAGGGTGCCTGGGTCGATGACGATCTCTTGCAGTTTGGACAACACTTCCTCCAATTGATGACATCTTTGGGCCTTACACAAGTTGTTACTTCTGCTACTCATAAAGGTGGTCACTCTTTGGACTTAGTCTTCCTCCTGGGGATCGAAGCCTTCAATTTGAGGGTGGAACCTGTTGGATGGTCCGATCATTACACTGTGGAGTTCAGTTTTTGCACCCCCCTTTGTAGGCTCACCCCCGTGGAGATGGTCAGGTGCTGCTCTTTGCGAGATGCAAGCTCTGAGGGCAGTGGTACTCAACCTATTGGAACTTTCTGGAGTGAGCAGTGACCTGGATGCCTTGGTTTTGGCCTATAATAAAGCCATTTCCTCGGCTCTAGATTCAGTTGCTCCCATCTGTGTTCATCCTCTCCCCCTTTACCCTCGGTCACCATGGTTTGATGGGACTTTGAGGCAGATGCAGCAATATGGATGAAGATTAGAGTGCTGTTGGCGGAGATCCGCCCTTGATGCCGACCATCTTAGATTGATGGAACATTATCAACTCTATCATTCCGCAATCTCCCATAAGAAGGCAGAGTTCCTGTATAGGGAGATTGCGGCTGCTCAAAACTGACCAGCTCAGCTCATTCAAACTGTAGACAGACTGTGCGACCCAGCCTGTCTGCAGGTTTGAAGAATGTTATCACAAGTTGAGTGTGATGAGCTTGCTTGCTTCTTTGTGGCTAAGGTGGCCGACATCAGGGTGGCACTCCAGTCTGCATCTTCTATGGGAGAAGCTGAGGATTGGCGCTCAGTCATGGTCCCTAGGCTCTCCTGGTGTTCCTTTGACTGGCCAGAGTTCACTGATGTAATAAGGATTGTCCAGGGTATGCATCCTACATGGTGTAGTTTGGATTATAGCCTAACTTCCCTGATAAAGGGTTGTTTTGATACTATCAGTCTATTCCTAGCATGGATAGTCTGGTGCTCCTTGGAGATGGGTGAGTTCCCTAGCTCTCTGAAGGAGACGGTGGTAACGCCCCTCCTGAAGAAAGCTTCTTTGGACCCAGACTGCCATGTTAACTACAGACCAATCTCTAATCCCCCCTTTGTGGGGAAGGTGATTGGGAAAGTAGTGGCCATAAAACTGGAGAACCATTTGACCATCCATGACATCTATGAACCACTCCAGTCGGGTTTTCGAAAGAGGCATAGTACCGAGACGGCGCTGGTTTGGGTGCTCAATGATCTCCTGATGGCAAGAGATCATAAGAGCCATTCCATCTTGGTTCTTCTCGATCTCTTCAGCTTTTGACACTGTGGACCATTGGGTACTTCTCGAATGCCTGAGGTTCATCTGTGGCCTGTCTGGTACAGTCCTCAGATGGTTTAGATCTTTCCTCAGAAGCAGAACCCAGAGGGTGGTATCGGGGATTAATTCCTCCCTCCTAGTCTCTCTCCCTTGTGGGGTTCCTCAGGGCTCGGTGTTGTCCCTCATGTTGTTCTCAGTGTACATGCTACCCCTCGGAGACATTTTAAAAAGGTACAGCTGAGGTTTCACTGCTATGCTGATGATACCCAGCTCTACCTATCTTCTGTACCTGACCAGGATAGAGCTCTCTCGGAATTTAACAACTGCCTCACTGAAATCCAGTACTGGATGAATTCAAGCTGGCTGTGGTTGAACTCGGAGAAGACAGAGGTGATGGTTGTGTACCCGGGTCACCAGATAAAGTGGACAGGTGCTGGTTTACCCTCAGGACTTTTTCTGGGAGGTGTCCAGCTCCCTACCTCTGAATGGGTGTGGAACTTGGGGGTGATATTTGATGATGAGCTGACACTATGAATGCAGGTGTCAGCAGTCATCAAATTATCCTTTTACCATCTGAGGAAAATCTCCAGGATTAAGCATCTAGTTCCATCTGGTGATCTGCCTACATTGGTCCACACCTTTGTGACTTCACATCTTGATTACTGCAACTCCCTTTATCTAGAGCTTTCTGGGGCTGATATCCACCACTTGTAGCTCATGCAGAATGCTGCGGCCTGGTTATTGTTAGGTACTCCCCATACCTGTCATATTTCTCCAGTTCTGCAAGATCTGCACTGGCTGCCAATACAGTGGCGGATCACCTTTAAAGTTGGTCTTCTGACTTACAAAGCCCTACACAGACTGGGCCTGGACTACTTGAAAGAGCTTCTGGTCCCTTACTGCCCTAGGCGATCGCTCCACTTGGTAGACAAGGGGTTGCTAGAGATTCTGAGGGCTTTCTAAAATCTTCGGGGGCCCATGCATTTATGTATGCGGCCCCTGCCCTTTGAAATTCTCTACCTCGTCCTCTTCGGCAGTGTTCATTCATGGAGGAATTTAAAAAGGCCTTAAAGACCTATTTATGGTCAAAAGTATACACCTGACGATAATATTTTATTGTATTTTTATGAACTCTGTAGTTTTAGATTTGTGTTTATTTTTGCTCTACGTGTAATTTTTGTAAGGCATCTTAGTTATAAGAAAAGAGTGGTATAAAGATTTATTTATTATTTATTATTATTATTATTAATGAGGGAGAAACTTAAAACAAATTTGGAAGGTAAAGATAAGACAGTGTGTGGAAGGAAAGTAGGCCATCTGGAACAGCCAGCAGGATGTCACCAGCTCCTGCCTGAGAAAGGTAGGAAGCAAATAAAGCATTGGAAACCAATGACAGGGGAGGAGAAAAAGCAGTGGGGGAAAAGGGAGGTGTTTGGGAAATCCAAGATGAAACAGAATGAGGAGGATGAGAAGCATACCTAGGTACAAGAATCAGCATTTATATAGCACTTTTCATACACATTGTATCCCAAAGTGCATTACAAGCAATGAGAGACTGAAAATGAAGTGACTGAATAAGTAGTTGCAACCATTTTGCACACACATTCCCCTACCCACACATAGCATTGGACAATTGCAAGAACTAGTTTTACCGGAAGGGGAATGCTGGTCAGGACACAGTGGAAAACCTCCTACCAATGGAAAAAATGCCTTGTTTTATTTTTTATTTTCACCTGGACACCCACTGGAACAGCACCTGAAAGGGATAGAAGGGATCTTGGTTTAACATTTCATCCAAAATATGGCACACCCCGACAACACAGCAACTCCCAGTGCTGCACTCTGGTGCCAATGTTTACGGTATGAGCTAATCCAGGAGTGAGATGAGAAATCTGACTTTCTGGCCCAGAGGTGGATGTCCTACCAACTGAATCATGCTAACCTCAAACTTCGTAGAAATGTGGACAATGCAGAAGGGATCCAAGACATGAAGGAGGACCAGGATAGATTTGAGAGGTTTTACCAGGATTTGGCATGCAAGAGGCTAGCAAAAAACTAGGTTAGAATACAGCTTAGAGAGTGTAGCAGTGATGGTGATGAGAGGAAAAGGATCTAGAAATAATGATTTCCATCCACTTCGAAACATCTACATAATGCGGTAGAGAGTAAAGCAAACATAATGCCGGAGTTTATAGGCAAAGGGTTTAGCAGTAGAAGAAAGTCATATTTTCCTTGTACAGAACCCTAGTGAGGCTCTCTCAAGTACTGTGCTCAATTTTGTATTCCACAATTCAAGGACATTGACAGGGTGCTATCGGTGTGAAGAAGATCAACTAAGATGACTGAGGTACAACGGGGGAGAACATATAAACAGAGACTAGGGACCCTCAACATGTACTCAGTGGAAACCAACATGGAAAGGGGGGACATGGATAAAATGTACAAATACATGAAGGGCACGTTTATATATCTAAGATGGACTTCAGTGAACATTTCAAGGTCAGTGGTATTACGACCACTAGGGATAATAGCAGCAAAGTAATGGAAGGTGGATTCAGAAGGGATGCTAGGAAGTACTAATCTAAAGAAAGGATGGTGGAGGGGGTGTTTAATTTGCTTCAGGAGGTGTTACTCAACTCTAAAATTGGAGGGCTTTAAGAAAGAGTGAATATGCATAGGGAGCTGGTAAATGTGGCAATGGGGAGTGGATGGACAAGAACATCTTGAAGGTATGTATGTCTCTGCACTGGGCATACTAGATGAACCACAAGGCATTCTTCTGCTAGCATGTTTCTCTGTTTCTAGCGCAGGCCTGTGGGCTGACGCAGGTAGTGGGCTGGGATGGGTTTTAGATTTCCCTGCCAGAGAAACATCCTTTCCTGCTTATCTCATTTTCATTAGCTTTTTTAAAATGTTGCCATCTCCTCTTCTGATGGTCTCCCACTCCTCAGTTGGTAGGTATACTTGGACAGAACTGTACAACAACTGAAAGTGCACATCTAGAATCACATTATCTCCATTATACATGTCAAGTTAAACTGTCCCTTGGTATGCACATTCTGAGGCTCATGGAGCAGACCTCGAAGAGTCTTGCAGTTTGTGGGCCTGGAATGGGCATCATCTCCCAAAAGAGAGGGAGACAGGTTAAACCTTTTTGAGCAAAAGGAGAGCAGACAGAGCTTTACCCTTCAGATTCTAAAGCCACCAAGATCTGGGGAAGAGTGAACACCAAAGAAGGAATAAAGGCCATAAAGAAAGATTTGAAAAATCTGGAGAGGTGGTTGAGGGTGTTACAGCTGAAATTTAATACAAACAAAGACCAAGGTGATGCACACAGGGGCCAAGAACCCAAGAATCAAGTGTAAGGTGAACGGGGTGGTAGTGGAGATCACATCAGAGGAATGGAGAGTAAGAAGGCATCTGCACAATGAAGCAGGCCTGTGAGCAAGGTAAATCAGATGTTGTGCTGTGCTGCAAAGAGAGAGGGATCCCAAGCAGAAGGGGAAATATACTGTAATACCCCCCATATAGATCCCTGATTCACCTTCAGTTGGAGTATAATGTGCAGTTTTGGAGTTCACAGTTGAAGAAGGACAGAGACAGGTTAGAGTAGGTGCAGAGATGAGCCACCAAAACAATACAGGAGCAACAGGGTAGGTTTGATGAGGAGTGTTTGAAGGATCTAAAAATGTACACCCTGGAGGATAAGGAAAAGAAGGGCAGCATAGCCGAAATGTTAAAGCACCTCTGAGAAATAAAGAATTTAAACAGTAGCAAGCTGTTCACAATGAGTAATAACACAGATATCAGGGGTAACTCCCAAAAACTAGTTGGGGGCAAGAAGGATCTCAGGAAGTACTTTTTAATCAAATTAATGGTGACAGGCCAGAACAACAAGCTTCTGAAGGTCATCGGGGCTGAAACAATAGGAGGGATCGAAACAGAAATCGGACAAACACATGGAAATACTATCTAAGGTGGCAGGCTGGGGGCTAGGAAGGACTGACAATTGCACAGTGCCAAAATAAGACAGGCTTGGATAGACAGGATGGGCCACTAGGCCTTAATCTCCCATCATTTTCTATGTGCCTTTGTAAAGCCTGATGGACCATGTGCTGATTTGAATCTTAAACCATTTCAGTAGCAAAGACTTAATCTCAGACTAGTTCACAGAATTTAATATATCTTTAACTTTTTGTGATTAATAAGTGATGTTAGGTGAACTGAAGTAAGAATGCATTTCTTCATTTGATGTTAACGTGTCTTCTCCCTCTTTGTTTGATATAGAGTAATTCTATCTTTCTTTTTGGTCAGGCATCAGGGAATGATGCCATACTTTCCGGATTTGATGTTGATCTGCTGTGGATCACCTATGGTGGAATTAGTTGCCAGTAGTATGCACATTGTTGATGGGTGATCACAGCTGTAACATCTTTTTCTGGAGTTTCTATCTACTGTATTTCTTCTCTGTGCATAAAGTATCTCTAGTATACCAAATTTTCAGTATAACCTTTTTAGCTATGATATACAGTTAGTAATACTGTAGAAATAAAAATATTCATGCAAAGTTTATATCGCACTTAAGAGACTAATCAGCTGACCACACCTATATAATATCGTGCAGCAAGGTCTTTGATCCCATGGATTGTCAGTGTGTCTCATTTCATCACTGCTGCTCAACTGTGAAGGATGTCTCTTATCAAGCGGCTTAACTCACCTCAGAGAACTGTTAGCAAGTGAGATTTCTCAGCCCTACAGACCGACAATTTGGATGCTGATGTTCTTTCAGTCATCGCTGGCATCTCTAATCTAATGGCAGAGGCTGTTACCAAGGAGCTAGCTGCTGCCTCTCCACCTGCCAAGAAACATAGATCACACTATGTGGTTTATCCTCCTGAAATTCGATTTGAAATCAGAAAATATTCTGCAGTACATGGTGTCATGAATGCAGTCAGGTATTATGAAGGCAAGTACCACCAGAAAATTAACAAAAGCACAGTACGTACATTTAAGATGGATTACAAACTAAAGTTGACAGATACACCTGACCCTGACAAACTGGCAAGGAGCTCCCAATAAAACCCAGCGAGCATCCCCGTCTACTCATGGCAGATTTTGAGGGTGAATTAAAAAATCTTGTAAAGACTAGCCGGCCCACTGGTGCAGCATTGGGTTTCTACTTGTGACGCCAGTGACCCGGGTTCATGAACGAGCCAGGGAGCTGGAGGGCCAGGCCGGGGGAGAGGACTTGAGCATCCTAGGGACTGCTCATCCTCTCCGGGGGGAGGGGGGAACCAGAGCTCGGCTCTTGTCTGGCCCAGGGTGGAGGCCCGAGGTACAGCAAGCCCAATGCTTAACAGAAGGGCAACGTACCAGATGTTGGCACTTCAGCACCTTGATGTCTGGGGACATGGCACGCCGAGAGAACACAGGAAAAAAACATGCAGCATCCCAGTAGACAGAGCACCAGGCCCCGACCTTTATTGCCCCTACCGGCCCGGAGACAGTATTCTGATGAAACATAGACGCATCGGGGTGTAAGGGCTCCCACCCCGTACCCGCCTGGGGGTACAACCACGGCTCCATGGGGGATGGACTGCACCAGTCACCAGGTAGGTGAGCGAAGGCTGAAAAGGCCATAGGTGTCTCCCAAAGATGGGAAAGCTGCGAGGAGAGGGGAGTAAAAAAAAAATCTATTGTAAAGACTTTGTGAGCAGAAGGTGTGGTGATTAATGGCAGGCTCTTGATTCCCATTGCTACTGGCATTGTGAAGGCCAAAAGCCCAGAATTACTTGTAGAGAATGGGGGTAGTTTGACATTTTCAAGGCAGTGGTCATGGCTGTTTCTGAACAGAAAGGGTTTCAGTGTGAGGAAGGGCACCAACTGATTTCAATGTCCTGAAAAAAGCGTTCTTGGGCAGAATTGCCACTGCAGCTCATCAAGAGCTAATTCCACCACAGCTAGTTTTAAATCTTGACGAAACTGGTGTTAACTTGGTGCCATGCTTGGAGTGGACTATGAAGACGGTGGGGAAAAAGCAAGTTGAAGTGGCAGGTTTGGGTGATAAACAGCAGATTATTGTCGTCCTCTGTTGTACTTTGTCTGGCCACTACCTGCCCCTCAGATCATCTACCCTGGCAAGACTGACCAGTGCCACCCTTCATACAAACTCCCATCTGATTTGCAGGTGACTCATAGTGAAAACCACTGGGCCAACTTACAAACAACAGTGCAGTACCTCAAAGGTATCATCGTTACCTATGTTTTGTTTTGTTGAATTTTGTTGACCCGGTAAGCCCACTGGGCCTAGAAGTCCCTTTTTCAGGGGCGACTGGGGGGGACGGTTACAGATGGTAAGCAATTAAATTTGAACAAGATTAAGCTGTTGGTGGTGTTTTAGTGAATGTGCAAGCCATAAAAACAAAACTTCAGCTACCGACTGTTCAGAGGACCCTGCTAATACTGGATTTATTCCATGATCACACTACACCTGATGTCATCGAAGCTTTTGACAAACACAACATTGTGTCAGTGTTTGTACCTGCCTCCTGCACCGACCTTCTTCAACCGCTTGACATTTCAGTGGACAAGATAAGTTAAAATTTCATTTCACAGAGTGGTATGTGGGTGAGGTGGCTGCCAAAATGACACAATGTGAGCCTGAAACAAAATTTAACATTGACCTCTGTACAACTAGTATTAAAAATAAGCATGCACAGTGGTTGGTGGCAAGCATTACAAAACTCGCAGCTCTCTCTGAGGACTGCAAGACGGGCTTCGAGCAAATCAGAATCCTACATGCACACTCTAAATGCTTGAATGGTAAGCCTTTTATACCTAAACAAACTTAGTCCTCAATCACACTGAATTTGAGTTTAACTGTACTTTTCATTTCTTTTCCAGATGATGCTACAGATGATGAATAAACTGAGAGAAGACGCAACACCTTCGTAGATGGCATTGTGTCTGACTGAGAACCAGACTTGGGAATTTATTTTTAGGTTTGCTTACTGAACCCAATAGTTATGAATAAAGAGTTTACTTCAACTTACCATTTTTTTCTTTTGCTGTATTTTCCAACCTGTTAGACATGAAACACAACATACTCGTAAAAAGTTTTCACCAGTAACGCGGAAGTGAAACTGACTGGCCACATGGTTCTCAGCAAAAAATCCAGTAAACAGGTTTAGTCTCTCCCTTCCATTGGCAGTGCACATACCACACATTTAATTAGAGCACAGGGACAACTACAGTAAAACTAGAGTACAGTAAATGCTGATTCAATGGATAGCAAACATGGAATTCAGTACTTCTAATACAGTATTTGGTATGTGGGAACGAGTAGTGGTGGCGTAGTGTTGCCGTGGCATTGCCATGCATTGTCAACTTGAAAAGACATCTTTCCTAGCAACATAATGGACAGGTAGGCATTTACTGTAGCACTTTATGTGTGCTGTACCGATGGTGGTGTTGGTGATAAGCTGGTGGGCTGGTGGGATGGTGGGATGGTGATGGTATGGTGATGGCACGCCAAGACAACGCTAGTAAACTTTGCTATAAAAATTATTTCGCTGAACAAGACTCTCCAGCGAATATAGTGAAATTTGTTTTACAGTGAAGATTTCAAGTTCTACAGTATGTTACATAGTATGCTGCATTCCCATGAATATGACAGCCTAGTTTACTATAATGCATGAACTCATGCAAATCGATACCAAGCATTTATTAAAAAAAAGTGTTTTTAATTTTTTTGGTAATTATTTGTTTGCTGAATTTTTCAAGAAGCATTATACCATAATGTTCCACAGAGAGATGGCATACAAAGAAATTACATCCCTCAGTCAGTTAGGTCCAATATAGGAAACAGTCCAACACGTTACATCAGAGGATGAACAATGTGTATATACATTTCAGTACCATATATGTTTAATCCCAGATAGTGCTCTTGAGCTAATGGACTTAACAATGGGTCTCAAAGTCCAGTCACTTTAAAGCCCAATATATTAAATTATTAAAGGCCCACCCATCCCAAACAGACCCCTCAAAAATGACTCACAGTACGTAAGCATATATGCCCCTGAGGTACTTCCCAAATATATCATTATAATAATGTATAATATTATGACAGTAAAGATATAGCATGAAATTGGTTCTATGTGATAAAGGCAATCGTCAAAGGGTGACAGTCATTACAGTGCATGTACATTACTGAAAACAACAACAGTGATGTACATTCCTAGCGACAGAACAACTGAAGTGTTTCATGTGGGGGGCTTTGCTCTCTACATTCCCCCTAACTAAAATAACTAACTCCGGGGGGGGGGCATGTTGGGGAGGGGGCAGAAACAGGATGGAGAGAAAAAAATGGCACAGTAAAGCACAAAAACATTGTGCTCACCCCGAGCTCTGAACCTTCTTCACCAAAGCCAGCCTCCCTAACCACCACACCACTAGGCCAGCTCAGCAGCTGCCCCTCTTGCCACCCCCCACATTCCTCATGGATAACTTCCAGTATCCTGTTGCTGTCCTCTCATCCTGCCCTTTCCTGTCGCTACCTTTGCACAGTAGCCCACAACAGAGGCACTGAGACCAAGTCGCTCGTATTTGAGTCGTTCAGTCTCAGTCGACCTTATGATGGGATACCCATTAAACTGTACTTAAGGGGATATCAAACTAGCATTTAGAAACTATGCCCTTTAGTTCTATATATGCATTAACTTTCATAAACTTATCTAAGACAACTATCGGTTACTTGAGTTGAAAAAAGTGAGGGAGAGATTTAAAAAAAACACAACACCCTGTAACATGTCTAAACTGATGTGCATTACTAGATGTGTAAGCAAATTCTGAGGGATGCATTAAGACAATCCTAAAGTGGGAACTTAAATGCCCTACCACATTTTAATAGTAACAAAAGTACCACTCCATGCACTGCACATACTGATAGCCGAAAAAAGTCAAAACAAAATGTTCTGCATCAAGCACACCCTCTGTCATTGAGGGAAATATAGCCTGCAGTGCCATTCTGACTCCTACTTTGCAAATAAACATTTTGCCCAGTTGCTGCAGTTCTCTTGCCATCTGTTCACTGCAACAGTACCAAACCATTTTATTGTACTGTACAGTACTCCATGGCCAATTATTCACTTTCTAGTTCCAGGTGTCTTTCCTCTCAAAGTACTTGCACTAGACAACCAGCATCGTGAGGATCATTATAAATGCACACTTTGTTCTACACCACAACTCAGAGATGAGATGGAGAAAGCCACTAGTGCTGTATTCCCAGTTCTCATAGTGAGCCCGGACCCTGACAAATTCTCTGCATCTTTGTCATGTGTAGCTCACATCATGGTAGCTTGACATTACAGTGTCCAAGTAATCTGTAGGATCCATCCTCTTTGCAACCTTGATCATCACATTATTTTCATGGGCCTTTCACAGCGGTGTGGTGACTTTATGTGGGCCAGGTTCTGCATGCTGTGGTAAACCTTGTCAGCTTGTAATGGAAAGATAACAGTTGGTAGTTTTAAGCATGAATTGAGCCAGTCAGAAATAAAACCCCTTACGTCCTTACCTTTCAGATGTTCCTCTCCCTTTGTGAGTTCACCATGTTCTCCAGCTGGAGACATGACAGGGTAGACTCTTCTACCAATTTTTGTGCCATTGACACGACTTGTTTAGAGTCCTTAAAGGGGCACTGTTAGTCTTTTTGCATCACATTATTTCTAGTTGAAAACCCACATTTTATGATTGCTTACCTTCTCTAGAAAGTAATGATGTTGCTAGTTGTTTTATCTGCTTTCTTTCTTACAACTTAAATGTAAGCTAATGGTAAAATTACACTCACCCTTATTTTAGAAAACATAGAAAAAAAAGGCAGCAGAAAGAGACCAAGGGTCCATCTAGTCTGCCAATGTATTCCTTGGACCTTCTCAGATCCCAGGGCCTAACCCCCCACACCTAATGCCTCCTACTGCTTCTGTTGCTTTTGATCATACTTTAGCCTTGCCCCACCCTAGCTTGAAATATGTCAAGGACTTTGCTTCCACTACCTCAGCTGGCAGTTTATTCCATGGTTCCATGATTCGTTCTGTAAAATAGTGTTTCCTAAGATCCTTCTTGAAGCCCACCCCTCAACTTCCACTCATGCCCTCTAGTGTTAGAATCGGAGACTCTGTTGAACAGGTCCAAAGATGGCACCTTTTTTATTCCTCTCAAGATTTGTATATTTCAATCATATCTCCCCTCTCCATCCTTGTCTCCAGTGAGAACATATTTAATACTTCCAGACGCTCCTCAAACGAGTGTCCTTGAAGGCCCTGTATCGTTTTGGTCGCTCTTCTCAGAACAGCCTCCAACCTGTTTATATCCTTTTTCAGATGTGGACTCTAAAACTGGACACAGTACTCCAGATGGGGCCTTACTAGGGACCTGTAGAGGGGCAATATTACCTCCTTCCTCCTTCTGTCGAATCCCCTTCCCTATGCACCCCAGCATTTTGTTGGCCTTGCTATAAGCTTTGTTACATTAGCTTGTCTATTTAAGGGTGCTACTTATGTTGACATGTAGGTCCTGTTCTTCCTGTATTGCACTGAACTGGACTCTGTTGAGGTGGTACTCTGTCCTTGGGCTTCAGATCTTTGCTCTACTCGCACCGTGTACCTCTTGAACATTAGGAATATGCCCAAACAGTGCAGCCACTCATGATTCAATAGTCTCATCTCCTTCCCCTCTATCTTGAAAGACTAGACTGTGTTGGCAGTGTACCCAAGTCCAGGAAAGGAGCAATGGCAGTTGATCAGGGAATGTAATCAAACATGTTTTTATATGGTAACACCAGTAATGTGGGCAGTCTGTTTTCCACTTTTTAAAAGAAAAAAATAATTACATTCAAACTATTGGACATACTGTATGAACAATGTATACAGAACATGAGCAATCATAACGTGTTTTTAAACTAGAGACTTCTTGAAGCCTAAGGGGGTTGACAGTGTCCCTTTAATTACCTGCCACATTTTATTACTGGTAAGATTTATTCTCGTTTCAATGACCTAGAGACAGTCCAGCACTGAATCCAGTTAATCAAAGTGCTGCACTTTGTGGCACAGCTTTTGCTAAGTCTTGTTTGCTGTGGCCAGAGAAACTTCTTGGGCCCTGTCCTCAATTGAGCCCCCTGCTTTGGAGGCCTCTATTTGATTCCTGTGTCCAAGGGATCACCTCTTATGTTTAACAAACTATGGTAAGAGCCAATATGCCTGCAAAATCATTTTTATTTTTAATATAAAAAAGACCTTTGTAAAGAACACAGTAGTGTTCCACAGAAATAGCACAAGTATAAATCTCGATCTCAATACTAGAGTTGACCTGTCACTTTGCACCTGTGGCCAGTACTAGTATTAGTACAAACTAAACAACTACAGTACACACAGAGAAACAACTAGCCTCTTGAGTGAATTTAATTTAATGAATAATAAATGCTAAAATGACAGTAACAGGTTGAAATTATTGTTAGTCTTATTCACCGGATTTACATCAGAAGAAGATGTAACAGTGAGCAGAGCAACAAAAGAAAAACTGGGACTAACACTGCTGTCAAAGGAATCACTCATTATCTAACAATTAGAGATGTTGTAAAGTTTTAATTCGCTAGCAAAGTTCCAGTGAAGTTGCCAAATTCATCTCCATGGAGCAGTTCATGAATTTGAGTGATTAGCGAAAAAATTCACCTAATTGCGAATTGTAGAATTTCACCAAAGAACAGTGAAATTTTACCCACAAACAGAGGGATTTCACCTGCAAATGGTGAAATTCTACCATTCACTGGTGAAATTCTGCAATTCTTGGATGAAATTCCGGACTATGGGGCAAAATTCTGCACTTCACGGATCGAGCCGCACTTCACAAATTGTGCTAAATTTGCGAATTAATTTGAGGAGCAAATTTTCCTGACTTCACCCATCTCTACTAATGATATTCGGCTTGGATCTATGTAATCAAAAGAAAAAAGAATTCTATAATACATGTCAAAACTAATGCTATTTATAGATAACTACCTTGTGACCCTAACAAAACAAAGTAAGAAATTAGCATCAAGTACACAAGTGAATGAAGCAGTGTGTGGTTTTCAGAGGGAAGGGGACCTGTGAACAAATGATCATAAAACATAAACCAATGCACAGAAATTTTGGAAATCTAATTTTGAGGCAATAATAGACACATCAATGCTGGGGAATAACTTTATTTTTAATGACACCACAAGGAGGCAGTGTGGCCCACCCAGTACCTATAGGTATAAAGAAGATATTGGGAGGGATCAAAGCTCCAATGACCTCTTGAAAACCAAACCACACAATTGGAGACAATATGACCCACTCACCGGATGTTGATTTTGTTTTTTGTTTATTTTATTGGATAATAGACCACCACTTGCATTTGATCTACATTTCATAGTTATCTAACAACATCATCAGGATCTAATTTCACAAATAAAAAGACATTTTTAACATAAAGTATTCATTTTAGATAATGGCACTGAATAAAACACATGTCTGTTCTTCTATTGCTTTCATTTATATATTTATTTATTTATTTATTTAGTTAGTTTTTGTTGACCGGGTAAGTGCACTAGACAAATCCTGCCTATTTTCAGGCATGACCCGGGGGAGGGGAATACAGATAAATGCCAACTGACCTTGAACCAGATTAAGCGGTTGGTGGTATTTTTAGTGAATGAGTGAAATTTGGCCAGGACACCGGGGAAACTTCCCCTACTCTTTTCGATAAGTGCCATGGGATCTTTAGCATCCACCTGAACTACCACCAATCCAGATAGATGGAACCTTGGTTTAACGTCTCATCTGAAAGACGGCACCTCAGAAGTGCAGCACCCCTCTCATGCTGCACTACAGTGTCAGTATTGGGATGTTAACCCAAGTGCCAGATGTGGCAACTGAACCCACAGCCCTCTGATCTCCTGGCCTTAGAGGCGAGTGTGCTACCTACTGAGCCACTGACACTATACGAGGTCATGTAGGTACTCTGACCGCCAGCTTCTCCATGTTCCTTGAGTCAGGACTTCCTTATTTTATGATAAATTTACTTCTGAGGTGCCGTCTTTCGGATGAGACGTTAAACCGAGGTCCCATCTACCTGGATTGGTGGTAGTTCAGGTGGATGCTAAAGATCCCATGGCACTTATATGTTTTGATAAATTTATCATAAAACTTAATATGTAATTTAATACCTATATTAGAAAAAACATTCCCTTTTTTAAATAATATCATGCTGGCAAGATCAGAAATATATTATATTTTTTAAAACTTACATATGTATTTCATTTTTAAATTTAATTGAATAAATAATTGAATAAATCTATGCCCACCTAGATAAGTTGGTCCTCTCTCACTTGTGGTTTTCTATCAGTATTGAAAAAAGACACAAAATATATTTTTGTTTAAATAATTCACAATGCATTTCAATTCATAAACATACATCAGTTTGTTATAACAAACATAAACACATTAATTAAATCATTTTCATATAATTATCTCTTTCTCTTGAGGCAATTATTTCCCAGTGTCTGTTTCTGTGTTTCTTAAAGGGACACTGTCAACCTCTTAGGCCTCAGAGTGTCCCTAGTTTAAAAAACACATTTTTTGACTGTTCACATTCTGTAGAGACTGCTGATGGAGCTGGTTGTTTGATTCTGGTTATTTTTTCTTTAATTTTTTGCATTATCTTTTTTTCTCTCCATCCTTAGCTCAGGTGGCCCTCACTCCTTTGGGCTCTACAAGCCCCCTGACTACCTCCACCCACCTCTCTCTGAGCTTCTCTGTCAGCCTCATATTGCAGCCAGTCCCTGGGATATCCCGGACATAACCCTTTGCCGGGTGGGTCCTCTTCCTCCAAGGGTGAAGGCACCAGGGTGGGCAGGGGAATCCCCAGCACACTCATATTAAGGTCCAGGGATGTTGCTGAGGAAGAGGAGGCTCCCTAGAGGTTCTGGAGGTGTTGGGAGTTGGAGAGCCATCATCCAATGGACACCTGAGCTGTTTTTCTGGTTTTCCTGGTTCCCGCATCGTGACACTTCCGCTGCGCCCCCAGTCTCCACTAGAGACTGCTGCTGAGTGAAGCCTCCCACTCCCCCCACCCCAAGAGAGGAGAGCCATCCATTAGATGCTCAATCCTCTCCTGCCCCTGCCAACCCCTGCCGACCTGAGTCCATTCCCGAACCTGGGTCGCTGGCATGGTTCAAGGTAAGGCGCCAACACCTCAATCCTCTGCACCACCGGGCCAGCACTTTTTTCTTTTAAACAATGAAACACAAACTGCCCACCATACTGGTGTTACCACACCCAAACATGTTTGTTTACATTCCTTGATCAACTCCCACTGCATTGTTGCTGGACATAGGAATGCCCCCAACATGGTCTAGCCACTAATTATGCAGTGGCAGTAGAGGAGATTATTATATCATAAGTGGCTGCACTGTTTGGGCATGTTTCTATTGTTCAGAAAGTATGCAATAAAAATAGATCCAGGATTCACAACAAAACAAAGTTGTTTATAAATATACATTAGCATGCATTTCAGTCCTACTAAGCAAAAAGGCAAATACAAAAAACAGCAACATCAATGGATTTTTGAGTAGGTAAGCACTCATAAAATGTGGGGTTTTAACTAGAAAAAATATGATGCAAAAAAGGTTGGCAGTGTCTCTTTAAAGGAGAAACTGACTTGCCTCTATCCTGGAACAAACCTAACAGTGTTAAGTACAACAAAAGCTGTTCAGTTTTAAACTTTTATTTCTTTTTATTAACCTTCCCTTACTTATATTCTATGTTTAAACATTTATTTTTCAATTGTTCTTAAATTCATTGTTTATTTTTTATATTGTAATCCACTTTTAGGTATTACGGATGGTATATTGTAATAGTTGAATAGCTTTTAAAAACAAAATCAAACTACTTTTTTTTCTTACACAAATGGTGTTTCATAAAAAAACTTTAGTTTATTTATTTTCTTTGGTCTCACAGTTCTATCAAAAGGTTTTCAATGTAAAGAAAATAAACACTGAGTTGTTCCAATGTATCTCCATTTTAAAACTTCTGTGTCACACATACAATAGCGCATATCCTTCAAGTGTAAACATTCACTTATACACAGTGACAATGTTTTGTTTTTCTCAAGATCTTAGTCTAATAATTTAAACTTGTTCAGAAATGTTTTAGCAGTAAAAGTTAAAATTTGTATTCTTCTTACCCAGTGTCTCTCTTCTTTCTTTCTCTGGTCTGGCCGGCATTTTGAGTACATCCATGTACTTTTATACTATTTCTCTTGCTAAAGGGAACTATGGGCATGCTCAGTACACTTTTTTCTGTACTTTTGTCATTTTGAGTACATCCTGGTACTTTTTTACTACTTCTGTTGCTAAGGAAATCATTAGGCATGCTCAGTTCACTTTTTTCTGTACTTCTGTGTCATTTGGTGCTGTTCTTTAAACCTTCTTTTCTTATGCACTTTTTTTACAGTTTAATTAGAACAAGTCATAGGACATTTTATACTTTTTTGATTTCCAGTTTCTTATTGGGTATCTCTGGTCATTGTAGTTTACATCTATAAATCTTTTAGATTGTTTTGCACATTCTCTCAGTATATCCAAACCTGTCACCTAAAGGGTTACACACTTATATCTGGTGATAACATACTCTAGTTTGGAATGTATATAATGTTAGCCTTTGTGGAGTCAATATTTCCACTTTTATCACTTATTATTTGTACTGCTTTCAAATACTAAACTCTTGAGCATATTTAAACTGCAACATTTTCCACTTTGTACTCATATGCTATGTTTGTTATTTACTTGCAAAGAAACTGATATAGGCTGAATCGGGACAAACAGGGCTTCACTCCACTTGTGGAGCCCCTTGTCCCAACCCACCCAGTGTGAAAACACTGTTATTGGTGGCCACTGTCCCCAGCATCACCAGCATGGCAACAATAAGACAGTGGCCAGTCTATTTTATAGCTGGGGGAAGGGCACAGTCAACAGATACCATCAAAGTTGGTTCAAGTTGGTTAATCATGTCTTCTAATGTTAAGCAAATGTAATTACATTTTATAGTATACATTTTGCTCTGTTTCACTGACAAATTCTGTTCACACTATTTCTTCATTTATGCCATATCTCTTATCAAGTGTGCCAAATCTATCAATCCAGAATGCTTCACGTCCTAATAAACAGTTTTGTATATTACTGTACCACCTCTAAGTGGACTTTCCACATTTTCCAGTCCTACAAAGTGTAAAGTAGATACATTGCCTATTCTCAGCAAAATGTCTTGCCACCACTGAGTCCATATCACCCCATCTGACATCACTTCTGTGCTCATTTAGACACAATTTTAGACATCTAGATGTATGTCCTATGTAGTGTAAATCACATGGACACTTGAGTACTTATATAACTTGTTCAGTTTGACATGTAATGAATAGCTTAATTTTAAGATGTTCATCTCTGTATGGATTATACACCATTTTAGTCTTTCTAGTACTGTTACAACTTTGGCATTTGCCACAAGGATAATTACCAGTAATTTTACATCTTGCTTCAAATATCTCATGTTTCTTTTCAAGGGTTGATAGACAGCATGGCATAGATGGTCACCAAGTGATTTCACTTTTGTATCTATTATTAATGTTTTTTCTCTAAATGTCTTTTCTCCTACAGCATTTGATTTCAGAACATCCCATTGTTTATTTATATATGTTTTGATTGTCTGGAAGTGGTCAAAATAGTCGATAGATAATGTCATTCTTTCCTTATTTGTTTTGTCCTTTGATTTTGATGTCAGTAAGCTATCTTTACTCACTGAATCTATTCTCTGTCTGGCTGTCTCCAGTACATTTTCTTTATAATTTCTGCCCCTGAACTTAACCTCCACATCATCAGCTGCCTGGAAAAAGTCATATTGTGTGGTACAGTTTTGTTTGGTTCTCATTAATTGGCCATATGGAATGTTTTCAATTACATTTGTTTTGTGAAAACATTTTGCATGCAGGAGTACATTCCTATCAGTTGGTTTTCTTGAAATCTTTGTTTCTAGTGTGTTGTCTTTCTTTATAATCAATAAATCTAAAAAGGTAATTGTTGTTTTGTCAAATGTCATAACAAATTTAAGAAATTTTGTTTGTTCATTCAAGTACTCAAAAAAAGGTTTTAAACTCATTTTCAGTTCCCTTCCAAATGCATAAGCAATCATCTATAAATCACTTCCAACACACAATTTTATTCCAATATACATTGTTTTCATTAAATATGTGTTTTGTTTCAAAACTGTACATAAATATATTGGCATAACTAGGGGCCATTGAAGACCCCATAGCCGTGCCTTTACATTGCCAGAAGTAGCTGTTCTCAAATCTGAAATATTTTTTAGTTAGTACTGTCTCTGCCATTTTTAATAAATATTCATTTGGAGTTTTTTGTTTCATTCATTTCTTTTTAATTTTATAAAACTTTATATAACGTTTAATAACTTTATTTGCAATAAATTAGGCATTTGCCATTGATCTTTAACAGTTCACCTTTAACCAGTTCTGAGGAAGGGCTGCTAATTCAATGCTTTTGAAACTGCCAACACTGCCAACTCTGTTTAGTTATTACTGGCAAGCAAAGTTAAAGTAAGTGTTACAGCCATTATTATTGGTTGCAAATAGTAACTAAACAGAGTCAGTGTTGTCAGCGGCTTCAAAGACACTAAATTAGGAATAAGTGTGTGTCTGCATGAGTCATTCATGGCCAACAGGAATGGAGCAAGAAAACAGTGTGGTGGAGGGGAGGGGAAGGAGGGGAGGGGAGGGAGGAAGAAACATGCACTTTACTAAAGGAGTTCTATGACAGGCTGACTCTCAAATGGCCGAGCCTGACAACCCTGGTGCTGGCAGCCTGATGCATGGAATCCTGACAGTGTCTGGACTCCCTGACAGCCACATTCCACCATGGTTTGGTGACCTGGAGTTACATAATTACCAGGGGTGCAGTGGGGCTCTGCCCCCAACAAACCATTGGGATTGTGGCCTTCTACCATTGGGATTCCATGCTTCAGGCTTGGGTGTTTGGGAGTTGGCATTTCATAGTATATCTATACCATATGGAGAGGACATGGAGAGATGTAATTCATGTCCACTCCATGGAAGGAGAGAGGCTATGCTGTGTTCACAAACATTCCAGACATTCCAGAGCCCCCTTTCTCTACTTACATAATTGCAATATGTCAGCATAGCTCTGCTGTGCTGCCATAAAAATGTCTACTGAGCCCTTAGGCTCACCCGTTTGGGGCTGCACCCAGAGTTCAATAAAGGAGCAAATCTTCCAGTGTGAATATATTCAGTTTCCAAGTTTATAATTTAGTTTATTGGAATTTGGCTTATAAAGTGCGATTCCATGCATCTGCACCCTTCAGCTGTTCACCAGTATCCCATTTTCTTTGTTTTTAATCTATTTGATATAGTACCTATTATTATATACAATATACTTTATACTGTGTATGTAAAAAACATGTTTCCCCTTGTACTATATACAATGCACAGTACACCAGGCTGTTACTCTTTGTCAGATCTTACCCTGAGGGAAATCCAATCCAGTTAAATAATACCAATTGGGCACTGTGTTTTGAGAGATTTCTACTAAACATTGTCAATTAACTATGACATCACAGCTGTGCTGGGCCTTATTAGAAGTGATATGACCCTCCCACAACAAAATTCTGGTTTAAGCAAAGCACTGGAGCCTTCAAGCCATGAAGGTTCGAATACTTACCTTCTGGCTATTTCCATAGTTTTCCATTTCTCTGCTTTTTAAGCACACCTAGGTTTCCTATTTGCTATTTGCACACGTGAAGGACATATACTGACTTTGAAGGCTCAGCAATGAAGGAGCAGTACTTAGAAATTAACTTTTTCTTTGTGGTCTTTAAGGGTTTTTTCCTGCAAGTGCATTACCATTTTATTTGCTTTCATTATATTTTTGAAGCTGGGTGACTCACCCAGTTTGTACATCATCTCACTTACTGGATAAGGACAACCTCCCAACACATATGATGGAGCAGCAACACCTGCCTGAAGAAACAACCATGAAGGTACATGCACACAGCTTGGTCATACTGTTCCTTCTCTTTGTAATATATCTGATATGGTACCCATTGTTATACAGTATGTATATACAACTCTTTTTTTTTTTTTGCACTTAACACAATAAATGCTACACCAGTCTGACTCTTTGTCAGACCTTAGCTTAAGATAATTGAGTTAAATAATACCATTAGGGGAACTGTGTTTTGAGAGATTTCTATTAAGACACTGTCATTTCACTATGGCAGTACAGGTGTGCTGGGCTTTTTTTAGGAAGTGGTCTGAAACCCAAACCCTGCTCCATGATAAAACTCTGGCTTCAGCAAAGCACAGAGGCATTCAAGCCATGGAGGTTTGAGTAGTTTACTTTCTGGCTATTTATTTCCACACTATATTCCATTTTAGTGCTGTTTTGAAAAGCTAAGTTTTCTATTTGCACATGTGAAGGGTACATTCTGGTTTTGGAGGGTTAGAAATACAAGACTGATGCTTAGATTTCAGACTGATACTTTGATTTCAGGATTTCAGCTGGGACAGAATGAAAGGTATAGTGGCTGCTTTGGGTGACAGAATCTAGAAGGATAATTGGGGGGATGTGGGGGAGAACTAGGACCCTGGATGGGCAGTAGGTCCCTGGGTTAGATAGGGAACTTGGGCAGACTGGATGGACCATTGTTTTTTTTCCTGCTGTCATTGTCTATATTTCTATGAAATTAGCTTTTTTTTCTGTGTGGACTAAGTGATTTCCTCTGCAAGTGCACTAACATTTTGTTTACTTTAAAAAACTTTTTTGTATTTTTGTTTTTAAGGCTGGCAATCTAATTTAGTGCACTGCATCCCTCTGCCAGATAAGCACCATATTCAGTTCTCATTGTTGCATAGTATAGAATCATGGGGCTGTTGCAGGGCAGGGAGCCAGGCTGAACTTGAGATTCCCAGCCTGAGAAACAAACATCCTTTCCTGCTTCTCTACTTTTTATTAGCTTTTTATTAATTTTTGCTGTCTTCTTTTGTGATATCCTCAACTCGTCAGTATCATACTTGTCACCAGTCGTATTTTTTATAACTGACTTCACACATTTAATTGGCTCATTCTTCAGTCCTCTCTCTTGCATGTGCTGACTCATGCCCATCCTCCTCTTGCGCTTATTCCTCTACTCCTATTCCACTCTTCTTCCCCTGTCCTCCTCTAGTACTTTTCTCCCTGCATCTCCTCCTCCTCTCATGCTTCCTCTTCATCCCCCTCCTCCTGTCTGCTCATGAGGATGTAGTAGTCACAAGCAGTTCATAAATCCAGCTCATGAATGTTCATCAAACAGGAATCCGATTGTTCATGAATTTTCATGAATCATGGAAAAGCAATGAATTGCACTTATGTGTTGATGAATACTCATGAAAACAAACATTCATAAAGGTCCATGAAAGTCATGAAACTCCTCCACTGAACATTTACTAACACAGTCCATCAGTATTGGTTGGTGTTCGGAAAAATCCTGCTTTTATAATATTGGTTAATACATCCTTTTTAGTCCTAGTCTCAAAAGATGTTTACCCAATGTACAAATCAGAGGCAGACTCTTAGTTATTTTCTCACCATGTAGTAAGCAATTAACCATGACAGCTGGATTATTTAAAAAAACTCAGGTTTTCTAATGAAATACTTTTTTTGTGCATTTTAAAATTGGTAACTTACCTTTAACTTACTTTTTCTGTTCTTAATTTCAAATGGAATCACTGCTAACCTTCCTTTCATAAATTAAAAGTCCGTAATGCTGTTTTTTTTCACTCCCAAACTAAAAAAAAGGTATGATTTTGCTATGCTTTTTAATTTTTACAGTGGGGAACAATACATTCTTTTTTGCAAATTAATTATGCAGTCTGATTTTTGTCTCAGTTTATCATGATCTCTTAAAGATTTTGCAACTTTATGAATTTGTGTCAAGGAACAGTTCATGAACTTGTTTCCAGAACTGAGTTGAACAGTTGCTGAACTTTGATAGATGTTCATGAACCATTCATGACCATTCATCAAAGTTCATGATTTGGTAAACTCCATTTCACCTGGGCAGCCTCATGCCCCTCTGACAGGTCCACTTCCATATTCTGCTCACTCCTCTTTTGGCAGTGGCACTTACTTTCTGTTGTAGAATTGTGGGGTTTGTATACCTTGCCCTTCCACTTCTCCCATGAACAGCTGTGCATTATCATCTGATGACAAGCTTACAGCAGTGACCATAACAGGGTCAGATTCACTGTCAATGCCTACTGCTAGATGACCGAGCAGCAGCACTGGGATCATGCTTATGTGGGATTTGGGGTTGGGGGGATCATATGGTGGCTCCAGACAGACTAGCAATTGTTGTCACCCATGCACAGGCAGTAGTGGCAGTTGTTGTGTTGTTTATATGTGACAGATAAGAGAAGGGCTTGTCTTTACAGTTTTGGATAGATCATTTATGTCTGAGGTAGGGGGCTTTAACTGGAACTGGCAACAGTTGAAGGAGGAAAGAAGGAAACATGTGTACTTCTGGATTGCTTGTGTGGTTTCATCACTAGACTGATGGGACCACCATCTGTAAAAGCAGCTTGGAGTGGGAGTGGTACCCATGGATGTCTGGAGCACTGCCATGATTTCTTTAACTGTACTCTCATAGGCCCACACCTAGTCCTCATAGCTCAATGGCTCTTGACTCCCAGCCTCACCATAACCCTCTGCTTCTCTGTCACCCCCTTTAGGTGACTAATTATGAAGGCAGTAGTGCTCACAGCCCTCTGCTGCACAATGTTTATCAGCAAACTCAACACACTGCCCCACAGACCACTCATCCTATTATTCCACAACAATAGGGCAACACTAAGGACTGTACCAGCATTCACCACATTAATACAACTAATGATGATGATACTATTGAGCTTTTTATAAATAACTTGAAAAGAAAAAAAACCTGGGTAGGCCAGACTGGGCCTGACGTGTTGGACGAGACTGCTTCTCATGGTCTCTATATCAGCCCATCTCTGATTGTTCACTTAGATGCCCCAAACACCCACTAGATTATAAGGCCACTGTCAGTCCATACCCAGTGGCTTACTTCTACACTGGCACCCCTCAAGAATAACAGTGGTAACCAGGAGCCTATCACCAGTGGCTTAATTAGAAAAAATGTAACCCCTCAGGGTGAGTGTGGCCACCAGGAGCCAGTCCTGGGTGGTTTACTTTAATATTTGCTCTCCCATCCCTCCCAGAAGGCAGCTGCCTCAGCTGGTCACATCTGAAATACATGATCACAAACTGCAGTTCATGAAATATACACACACTGCATGCATTTTTATTTATCAGGTTTTCAACAATGCATTTCACATGGATCATGGTGAAAGACAGGATTGGAGGTTGTTTTCTGACCACTGTCTGGGTGTTTTGGGGGAGCACTTGGTTTTGGTGGTCAGAGTAGGAATGTATGCGGCACAGGATTACCACTGGACAGCTGAGACTTCCTGGATAAGGGCAATGTGAGTAAGAAGGTTGCCACTGCATACAAGAGACAGCATGGAATGAGGTAGCACGAGGGAGGGAGGTGACACTTGATGCCAAGAATAGCTTGGATTTGGGAAAAGTGAGGAGATGCCTCATGATGCCAGGGACTGCTTGGATTGAAGCAAAGTGAGTGGGCATCAACTGTACACCTGGCCCTGCTCAACGTGAGGTCAGCATGAGGCTGGAGGTACCACTAGATGCCAAGGACTGCTTGGAATGGTAGAATGAAGGAGGACAGCATCACAGGGCATGAGTGATTGCTTGGCACAAAAAGTATCAATATCATTTACTGTGCATTTGTTTCATAATATCCTGTTGTTTTCAAATGATGGAAAGCAGCTGCAAAAAAACCTACATTTAGGCATCAGTTAGGGTTGAAGCACCAAGCTACAAAAATTGGAAAATGAAACATTAGAGTAAAAAGTCCCATGAATCATCATATTTTTGTGAGTGTTTGTGGTTTAAATAATTGCATGAAGAAGCACTGGCATTACTCTGACTTTGGCACTGTCTCTGTCTCTCAAGGCACATAGACTATCAAAGCATTGGTGTGTGAGTAAATTCCCATGTTTTGAAGGACATTGATAAAGTTAGGGTAATGTCAGCCCTGAGAAATTATTCAAACTCTGAGAAAACAAACTACATAGTTATAAAGATTCAGGGGACTTTTTACTTTAGCGTCATATTTCCTTACTTTCGTGGCTTTGTTCATCAACCCTAACGGATACCTAAATGTAGTTATTTGCAGTTAGAGAACAGAGTGAAAATGCATTAGCAAGTACTATCTATATACTGTACATGGGTATCTGGCAGTAGATTGGTGCACACACTTTTCTGAAGAAGGCACAGCTGAAGTCAAGATCAGGTGAGAAGCAAAACATTTAAATCAATAGGATTCCGGCTGACTGTAGAAGTGAGTGCTGCCTTTTGATTGGACTGTGTCTGATAACTGGGTAGTTGCTCATTACTACATACAGCTTAATTTACTTTTGTGTGGACCTGCTGTTTAAAGGTCACGCATCATACGATTCTGCTCCAAGTATGTCAGTCACAGAATTTCAGAAGCAAATTAAGGCACTGCAGGATATGTTCACTGCAGAAGCAACTGTGAAAGAATTTCTTAGAAATGAATATTGCAGTTTAATAGGAAATGTTGAAATGTAACAGGCCCATATGAGTGCAGCTGAAGAATCTGCTAGGGGGAAAGTTGATGCTGAATCCTACTGCAGTCGAGTTCAGATTGCCATCAAGGTTTTGCATATACTGTTCTTATAGTGAGGACAAACTAGGCATTTGCTGGGCACTGTCTATTCCACCAAGACCAACAAAGGTATACCTGGACTGAGGGGATGTGTAAAATGTTCAGGAATAGGCATAATGTGTCAACTGTTGAGTGGCCTGGTCCCTTTGGTTTACACCTCAAGGGATATACAGGTATCTCATAGGTCTCATAGGTCATTTTATAAGCATAGTAAGGCAAATGCCCATTTAAAGCTCTTGCCCTTTACACAAGGAAATATCCTGTTATGTTGTATTTTTTAAGCAGTAATCATCCAAATTTATCTTAAATTCAAACATACTTCTACTACCCACCACCTCCAATAGAAGGGAATTCTACATAGACACTACCCTCTGATTAAACCAAAAAGTTCTTCATTTGGTATATTTCCCCTTTTAGTTGTACTGTGTGGGAGCTAGTGTTATGACATTGGTCTTTAACATAGAATCTTAGAAACATAGACTTTGACCACAGATAACAACTGCTTGACCCACCCAGTCTGCCCATTTCCCTACCTAGGAGGGACAGGGGGGACATGATAGAAACTTTCAAGTACCTCAAGGGAATCAACAAAGTCCAAGAGAGTAGCATCTTTCAGAAAAAGAGATGTGCAAGAACAAGGGGGCACAATTTGAAGATAAAAGGGGGATGGCTCAGATGTAATGTGAGGAAGTATTTTTTCATGGAGAGGGTTGTGGATGCATGGAATGGCCTTCCTGTGGAGGTTGTGGAGTCAAAAACTGTGGGGAATTCAAGAATGCATGGGACAGACATAAGGCAATTCTAGGGGTTGGGAGTAGGAGGAAGTAGGCTGTTGGTTAACTAGGATCAGCAGCTTATCCCCTAGGTAGGGAAATGGGCCAACTGAATGGGCCAGCGGTCCTTATCTGCCAACAAATTCTATGTTTCTATGTTTCTAAGTTGCAGATCCTAGTTAACCAACAGCCTACTTCCTCCTACCCCACCCCCACTAGAATTGCCTTATGTCTGTCCCATGCATTCTTGAATTCCCCCACTGTGTTTGACCCCATGACCTCCTCCGGAAGGTCATTCCATGCGTCCACCATCCTCTTCATGAAAAAATACTTCCTCTCACTGTCTGTGAGCTGTCCCCCCATTATCTTTAATTTCCAATCCCAAACAATCCCATAGATCATGATTTGTAAGAGCACTGTAGAGAAAGCACAGATCATCCTGTAACTATCTATGTTCTAGAGAATGCAATCCCAAGGAATCTAGCCTTTCCTGATAGCTTAAGCTTTTAAGACCTGTTGCTATATTGGTGGCTCTGTATTGAACCCCCTCCAATACTTTAATCTTGGCTTTCATGCTATGCAACCAGAACTGGGTACAATAGTCTAGGTGCAGTCAATGGAGACATATAGTGGAATTATTACCACCCTGTCCCAGCTCTTAGTGTGTCTTCTGATGCAGCTCAAAATTACATTTGCCCTTTTAGCAATCCAGTGACCGTGTTTTTTAAATTTCAAGTCATTAGTTACTATCACTCCCAAGTCTCTTTCCTCAATTGTTTCTCTCAAGGTCTGTCTTTTTAATATATACTTAGCCTTCTTGTTTGCTCTATCTAAATGCATTACAGAGCATTTATCTACAGTTGTATATTAAAATTGAGCTTATATTTCTTGACCCATTGTTCCAATTTAGATAACTCTTACTGTAGATTCTCAACCTCCATGACGTTCTGTACCACTTAACTAATCTTGGTATCCTCTGCAAATTTGAAAAAACATACTTCCCTTTCATAGTTTATTGATGTCACATATATTAAATAAACAGGGTTCCAAGACAGATCCCTGCTGTACCCCACTGGTTAGCCCACTCAGAAGAGATGCCTCACAGATTCATCTGTTGCTTTCTATTGGTTAGCCAGGATTTAATCCAAGCCACTATGTTAGTGTTAATCCCTAAATCCTTTAAAACCTTGATTAATTTATTATGTGGCACTGTGTTGAAGGTATTACTATAATCCAAAAATATTACATCTACCAGATATCCTTCATCTAGTGCCTAACTGACCTTATCAAAGAACTCTAATAAATTTGTCTGACAAGATCTCCTTTTTGTGAATCCACGTTGGGTAACATCGGCCATGTTAATCTCCTTAATAAACTTTTCTATTTCATCTTTAATTATATTTTCCAATACCTTCCCCAACATTGATTATAATTTTTATTTTCCTTCCTACTTCCTTTTTTGTATATAGAAATAATGGTTTTCCTCCTGCTGTCCACCTCAGAACCAATATTCAAAGATGATTGAAATATCATGGTAACTGCTCCTGCTAATTCCTCTGCTAGTTCCCTAATTACTCTTGGGTGCACTCCATCAGGTCCTGGTGCCTGATTTGAGATTAACTGATGTAACCTTATTTTGATTTAATTTTCTACCAGTTTAATCATCTACCCATCTACTTTGGTTAGTTTATTTTATGGTTATTTATGGTTATTTTCATTGTTTTATGTTTTTATTTATTATTGCTGATGTTTTATCTCTTGTTTTGTATCAGCGCTTTGATTTATTGAAAAGCGCTTTATAAATAAATTTTGATTTGATTTGATTTACCCTTCTCCATTTGGGTGATTTTGTGTTGCGCTATCTGTCTTTTCATTGAACACTGAGCAAAAATAGTTATTCAACATCTGGACTATATGTTTTTCATCTGTAACCAGGTCTTCCTTATCATCCACAAGTGGTCCTACTTGTACATTACCACCCCACTTATAGTTTATATGATTGTAAAATGTCTTATAATTATTCTTTACTTTTGTTGCCAACCTCAATTCATATTTACACTTCACCTTCCTAATACTATTTTTGCAGTCCTTGACCGTCTCCTTATAGCCCATTCAGACTTCCACTAAAATAATCTTGTTTTTGCTCTTTTCTATGCTTTCTTTTTCTTTCTTATTTGCCTCCTATCATTCTTACCCAACCATTGTGGTATCCTGCCTGCTTTGTTATACTTCACTCTTTCAAGTACATATTTTTCAACTCAAAAATCTAATTTCCTTAATAATATGTCCCACATTTCATTATGGTTTCTGTTATTAAAGTCTGTCTTTCAGTCCGAGTCTCTTAATTCATTCCTCATCTCATGAAAGTCTGCTTTCCCAAAACATTCTACTTTGCTCCTACCATTTACTTTATAAGTTGCCTCCATGACCTCAAACATTACAATCTCATGGTCATTACTTCCTAATGGTTCTGTTGTTCAGCAGTTTATTATCTGGTCACCCATGTTACCTAATACTAGATACAGAATATTATATCCTCTAGAGCCTTTTGTTGCATATTGTTCTAAGCTAAGCTTATTCATGATATCCAGAAAACTCCTTTCAGTATACTTCCTTCCTTCCTTCCCTTATTTCCCATTTTATGCCAGGCATGTTGAAGTCTCCAAGTAAAATAATTTTATTATCAGAATTTAAGTCATCTAGAAAGTCAAACATTTCTCCTGTGACGGTGGTCTATAAACTAGGCCCAGGCTGATTTGCTTGCCTTACTTGGGGATAATCTTAAGCCATGTTTTAAGTTATCACCTTTCTAGCAACTCTGTGGTTATAAAATCCAATACATATAGTGCAACTCCTCCCCCACCTCTATTTGTCCTTTTTTAACTGAAATGTTCACAACCCTGGATATTCTGTCCCCCATATCCTCATTATGCCACCAAGTCTCAGTAATGTCACATATCTGGATGTCAACCCTAATCAGTATATGTTAAAATTCTTCCTTTTTTCTAATCAAACTCCTGGTATTTACAAGCAAGCAGTTCCAGCCATCTCCTTTAGGTCCTGTAAAGTTGTGTAGTGAATGATTCCTCAGCCTCCTTTGTTAACAGAGCTCCCCTTTCACTTTCCCTCACCATCTGTAATTAAAACAAGTAGAACACTTTTGTAAAGAAAATAGATCCACAATGTATGACATTCTTTGGAAGCCTTTGGGGCTATCCCAGCCCCCTACACAATTGCCAAAATGATTATTTGACATAAATCACAGGGGAGTCCTTCAAGGAGTAAGTGTATTGCCTTTTACAATTGCTGGAATTAAATAAATAGGTTTAGATCCAGGAGACTCCCAGATCAAGGTCAGATAGAATGATCCACTTGCAGAGAATGTGACAGATTGTATATTCCAGAAAGTGTTTTGGAGAACTATAAACAATGCCTCAAAGTCATTTTTTAATGCGTTTGGTTAAGTTGCCCAGTAGCCTGGTAAAGATTGAGGCCTAGTTGCCTGGTAAAGAGTAGTGAACAAAAGGAGGTGGAAGACAAGGTTTGCTGGCCAAGGCACCTAGCTTCACCTGAGCTCTTTTCTGCTAGGTTGCTTGAAAGGACAGAGCAAAGAACCTTACCAGAACAAGGAAAAGGATTAAGGCTTCTTTTGACTAGGCAGATTTTCTGTGTATTGTTATTTTTACTTTGTACTCACAGGAATTGTTACTGTTTGTTGCTAACATTTTATTGCTTTATTTTTCTCTGATTCAAATTGTTGTTGCTGGGTATACCTTCTGCTGCATTATTACAGGGTGTTCCTATAGGTGTGTGCTTACAGATGACTGCTGTAATCTTCTGATTCAAATTGTCTTTTGCAAGGTGTATCTTCTGTTACTGCTTTATTTTTCTCTGTAGCTAAGTGTTTCTTACAGGGTATATCTTCTGTGAAATTATTACAAGTGGTGCTTTACAGGTTTTAAAGTTTTATCTATCATTAGGATAAGCTTTCAGGGTTACTGCATTTGTTGCTGGCTGATTGTTTCTGTGCTTACCTCCTTGTTCTTTTGTCCATGGTTCTTCTTTTTCAGCAGGGGAACTGCCCAGCCACCCACCCCCATCCCCAGCCACCCAACACTACACTCCTTTTATAGGGTAGCACAGTCATGGCATGTCCTGTAGCAAAGCAGGAAGAGGCAGATCAGAAGGGTATCCACACAGTGACCTCATTTACAGGGGCACTAGTAATTTAACTTGTTATAACAAGTTATACAAAAACAAACAAACAAAATGCAAAATCAAACTTTTGCTTTCATTTTTCTTCCTTCTAATTACTCTGACCAGGTTATAAACCCAGCAACTTATCTGCAATGGATATCATTAACTACAGGTACTGTGGAACACTTTTCAGAATGGCAGTTTTACAGGATTTAGGACACTGTCCTACATGAGGGCCATTGGAGATCTAAGGGCTCAGCTCCAGGCAGCATGGGCAGAGATTGTGCACCTCAAATTGCATATTCAAAAGGAAATATATTATAAGAACCGACTGCCATTTCCTCAACATCCAACAGAAGCACCTTGACCACAGAGGGTAGTTGGTCCAGGAGGTTGGCAGGTGGTTAGGAGGGGCAAATTGGGTGCCCCATCACCAGTGATCTCCAACATATCACCTCCACAAACCATATAAAAACTACAACCAGGTATCTGCCTCTATCTCTGAAATCAAACAAAGGGTCAGAGGACACTGCAGAGCAGGACACTGCAGCACAGAAGCTAGCATAATAAAACTCACCCAAAACAGGAACCAAAACAAAAAAAGCAAAAAGTAGATACAAAAAACCTTCTGATCATAGGAGACTCCATGATTCGAGAAGTTGATACCTATCTCCAGCCAGGGGTAATGGTCAGATGTCTCCCAGGTACATCAGCCTGGAGAGACACTGACTGCATTGCTAAAATTGTTCAGGAAGCAGGAGAAAACATTGACATCCTTATACACATAGGGACTAACATTCTCACCAACCAGTCAGTTGTAGAGACCAAGTAACACCTGACCAGGCTGGGTAACAAGCTATCATTCATTTCATTCGGCATCTCCTTCTCTGAGATCCTGTCAGTCTGGGAGAGGGGGGTAGAGGGACAGAAAGTCAGAGACAGGGAGACAGGGGAGCTAAACATGTGGCTCAAGGGCTGGTGCCAGGAAAAAGGACAAAAATTTGTAGGGAACTGGCAACAGTTTGGGGAGTGAAAGTTCTTTAAATTTGATGGACTGCATCTGACTAAGGAGGGAGTCGGTACATTGAGGCAGAAGTTTGATGTCTTTGCAGAATATTTAAACTAGCAAATGGGGAGAGGGGTGCAGCAAACCATACATTGAATGGTAAAAACACCCCTCCCTCTCAGCTAGTGGTCAAACAGGAGTTCAGCATGTTTGTAGTTCATTTGCATCACCAGGTAAGGAAAAAGGTCCAGCTCACCATATGATGCACAGGGGAAATGCCAGACCTTGTCCAACAACTAACACACTGAAATCTGGCCAATGGAAAATCACGTAACCAAAAGCTCGCAGTCTGGGAAACAAGATCTCAGACCTGCAGGCAATAATGACAGAGGCTAAACTGGATATAGTAGCCATTAGCGAGACATGGTTTACCGGTAACCACACTTGGGAGGCTTCAGTACCTGGATATGTACGGTTCAGAAGAGACTGAGGTGCAAAAATGGGGGTAGGGGTGGAGTGGCCCTGTATGTCAATGAAAATATCAAAGCTACTGAAATTCAGAATACACATTAGGAGCCAGAAGAACTGTGGGTCACCCTGGAAACAGGAAATGGGACAGCCATACGAACTGGGGTTGTGTACAGGCCTCTAGACCTAGGGGAGGACATAGACACATTACTGTTAGAAAATATACAAAACATGACAGCTAAAGGGGAGGTTCTGATAATGGGAGACTTCGACATGCTAGATACAGATTGATCAATACTAGCAAGAACATCTGCCAGAATGAGACACATGGTAGATTCCCTGTAGGGGGAGGGCCTCAAACAACTGGTACAACAACCCACAAGAGACAGGGCTATCCTAGATCAATTACTGACTAACAGGGAAAGGATCACAGATCTCCAGGTAGAAGGTCACCTGGGGGCCAGTGACATCACATGGTATGGTTCAATTTGGCCATTAGAACTAAATCATCCCATTCCAATGCAAAACTATGGGACTTCAGAGGAGCTGACTTTGATAAAATGGCCAACAGAGTTAAGCTAGCCCTGGTAAAAAGAAATACAGGTGATGGGGTACAGGAAAAGTGGGCAAGCATTAAGGTTGCAATACTTGAAGCAACATCCCATTGTGTTGGAGATAAACTAGGTGCAAAAGAACAAGGAAACCACTTTGGTTCTCAAAAGTAGTAGCAGAAAAGATCAGAGCCAAAAGGTTGGCCTTCAGGAAATATAAGGAAACGCAGCAGGATGAAGATAGGGAGGCATATCAAACTTCCCTAAGGGAAGCAGGGAAGGCAGTAAAGCAGGCAAAGGCCCAAACTGAGGAAACACTAGAAGAAACAGTAAAAGAAGGTGACAAGACTTTCTATAGATACATTAGTGAAAGGATAAAGTTTAGAGGAGGTATTGCTAAGATCAAAGGGGATAAGGGGGCATGTGAGGAGGAGGACCATGTAAAATTGTCTATCCTAAATAGATACATCTGCTCAGTATTTACTGAAGGAAAGGTAGGGCAGGCCCACAGCTCAGCACCATGGACACAGGGGGGAGGTAGGTGTGTACTAGTCCCGTCACAAAAGAAAGGGTCCTACAAGAGTTTGATAAGCTCAGGGTGGACAAGACAATGGGACCTGATGGCATACATCCAAGGGTACTAAATGAGCTAAGGTTGGAACTAGCAGAGCCGTTATCAGAACTGTTTAGTGAGTCTCTGAGCACAGGAGAGGTCCCAGAAGACTTGGGAAGGGCTCATGTGATCCTGCTCCAGAAGAGTGGTAGCAGGGAGGAGGCAGGGAACTACAGACCAGTCAGTCTTACCTCAGTAGTGGGCAAGATTATGGAGGCACTCCTTAAGGAAAGGATAGTGCAACACCTGGAATCCATAGGAACACAGGATCCAAGACAGCATGGGTTTACAAAAGGAAGGTCCTGTCAAACTAATCTCATAGATTTCTTTGACTGGGTAAACAGAGTGGTGGACCAAGGGGGGCAGTTGACGTCGCCTACCTTGACTTCAGCAAAACTTTCGATACTGTTCCACATAGAAGATTAATTAATAAGCTGGGTAGGCTCAGGATGGGTCAAATGTTGATCAACTGGGTGGCAAACTGGTTGGCGGGCAGAAAACAGAGAGTGGTGGTAAACGGTATTCAGTCAGAAGAGATGCAAGTCACAAGTGGGGTACCTCAGGGATCAGTCCTGGGGTCAGTCCTCTTCAATATCTTCATCAGTGATACTGCAGATGGACTGGAGGGTAAGGTTTATCTGTTTGCAGATGACACCAAGATCTGCAACAGAGTAGATGATCCAGATGGGGTGGGCAGAGAGAGAAGAGATCTGAATAAACTAGCAAAATGGTCGAAAGAGTGGCAACTGGGGTTTAATGCAAAGAAGTGCAAGATCATGCACATAGGAAAGAGAAACCCTGAAGCCACCTATAGGCTGGGAGGGGAGTTGCTGGCAGTCACAAGGGAAGAAAGAGGCTTGGGCATCATCATCACTGATGACCCGAAATCATCCAAGCAGATCACTAAAGCAGTAGGTAAGGCTAGGGGGTTGTTGGGGTGTTTTAGTAGGGGTATCACAAGTCAGAAGAGGGAAGTAATAATTCCTCTTTACAAGACACTGGTTAGGCCTGATCTAGAATACTGCGTTCAGTACTGGAGGCCACACCTTTCCAAGGACATTAACCCAAATTGAGGCAGTCCAGAGAAGGGCAACCAAAATGGTGCTGGGACTGCATCAGAAAACCTATGAGGACAGATTAACGGAGATCAACGTGTATACCCTAGAGTAAAGGAGGGAGAGAGGTGATATGATCGAAACATTCAAACACCTTAAGGGCATTAACAAGGTGAAAGAGTCTAACATGTTTCAATATAAGAAAAATAGCAGAACAAGAGGATACAGCATGAGATTAGAGGGAGGCCTATTAAGGGGTAATGTGAGGAAGTTCTTTTTCACAGAAAGGGTGGTGGATGCATGGAACGGCCTACCTCAGGAAGTGGTGGATATTATGGGCGATGAGAGGAGGTGGGAAATATGTAGGGGAGGGATAGGGGAGAAGGGGAGGGGGTTGGGATTGTCTTACCTGAACATGTACCTCACGTCATTTCATCTTAAGGTTATATTCCTGATAACTACTGTATGTACAATGTTAAGGGGGAGATCCCCTTATATTTTCAATTCTCTTCATGTCTGTACCAACTTGAACCAATACTAAATAATTAAATAAAGTTTATTGAATTAAAAAAAAGAAGTGGTGGATATGAATACAGTGCAGGGCTTCAAGTGAGCATGGGATAGGCATAAGGGAGCAGTACAGATGAGTATGAATAGATAGCCATTGACAGAGCAAAGGCCGATGGCACATTCATAAGGTAGAAAAAGGAATGGGCAGATTGCATGGGCCTTGCGGTCCTTATCTGCTGTCAACTTATATGTTTCTATGTTTCTATAAAGAACAAAAAAAGTTTGCCACTCTGGATCTCCAGTGCCATACAGACATGGAATATATCCTAAATAGTGCAAAAGGCAAGGGACTGGAACACTGCAACACAGACCAAAAACAGTACTACATGCAGGAACAGTGGACCATATTGCCAATGTAGTCTTTATAGAGAGCACTAGTTCAGCTATATTCTGAATACTGCATATCGATCCCAGTTACCTTTAAACTTTAAACCCTGTTTTGGATGTTTAAGACAGATTAGAGAGATTTACTTTGTTTTGTAAACTCTCTTAAATTCTCTTCTAAGTAGTATATGGTGGTGGGGTCTCTTTTTAGGATAGTCGGGGTGGCTAGTGAGTTACTAGCAGAAGCGTTAGTATTTTATTTGTAGACAGGGGCAGTGGTTCAATAACTTAGGCAATTCTTTACCTGATTACCCTGAGGAGGCACTGTTGCTGGTTCTGTTCTTCAGAATTTTCCATTTAGGATCTATGGTCTGCCTCAGCATATTGCCAGCGTTTCACAATACTGGAGAGCCAGTGCTAGGAGAGCTGCTGTGGGCTGTCAACATTGGCCTTATTTTCATCTCATTCAGCTGCTAGCTTGCGGAGCTGTGTGGGCAGCTGTTTTGGGAGACCCCCGGACTTTTCCATCAGGTGTTACTGTTCTCAGAGTCATGCTTGCCATCCCATGATCTTGCTGTGCATGGGATACCTGGTGGGCGAGTGGAGTGCCAGTGAACTGTGAGAAACCGAGATGGAGGGCCGCTGTGGTAGGAACGGGACTGAGACTATTGCCATGTAGTGGGTGAAAGAGGTTATAGCAGATTGAAGTCTCCTATGGCCAAGGGAATGAAAAAGATTCCCAGGAGGAGGGAGTGTGAGCTGAGGTATGGGAATGCCATTGTGGAGTCTGTCCTGTGCTCTATGAGAGTCCATAGGATTCTGAGCATAATACAGAGGCGAGGCTGCTGCTGAGTAAGCTGTATATGTTCTTTTTCCTACACACTGCTCTCCTGACTGGATAGGAACTTCTAGACTATTGTAAATTCACTTCAAGCTCCGCCCCCCTTTCTTTGGTAGAGATTAAGGTGATGAGCTTTCATATGATTTGTTCAGAATCTTCAGGTGAGAACTGGAGAGTCAGCATTTGAAATTTGTCATTTTAGCTGGAGGAAAAGCTGTTTAGAGGCCCCATCTCTACAAACTGGGTCATTATTTATTATACATTTGAAGTCATCACTGATGGACTCTGACTTGCTGGACTTAGTTTTTGAATTGCCTTTCATTCACCACTGTCCTATTTAGTCATTTACTTATTTTTGTAATTGTTCCATTATTGATGGAATGATGAGAGAGTATGAAGTGAGAGTGTGTCTGTAAGGGTGAGGGAAGTGTTTGTGTGTTGTGTGTGTGTGTGTGTGTGTGTCTGTGTGTGTGTATGCGTGTGTGTGTGTGTGGTGTTATTTGAATATTGTGGATGGTGGAGGGAGGTGGGTAATGTTATAAATTACTAGGCTGTGCTGTTTAGTTTTAGTGTAGGCTATCTGGGATACATGTGCAGCAGCAGGATCCTAGGCTCAGCTACTTCCTGGCCCTGCTCTGGGACCTGCACCCCTTCCATGATCCTCTCCCTGTCAATGGCAGGGTATCATCGGTAAATGGAGGTGGGATTGGGAGAAGGCGTAGAGGTAGATTGGGGTTTAAGGGAGCTGATGGAGAGAACTACTGGGATAGTGAGGACCAGGAGATATCCTGCAGTGAAACGAGAACTTGAGAGAACCCCAACATGTTTAGTTCTCATGCACAAGGATGCCAACAGACTGAGTGGGTCGGCAGCTGAGCAACCTGTCACCACTACTTGTCCTTTTTGAGCAGTGCTATGCAATGCCAGATCAATGTGGAATAAGACCTCTATTATAGTGGACCTTATTTCTCATTTCTCTGTTTATCTGGTGTGCATTACTTGAGACTTGGCTGAGTGATAATACAGCAGCCCAATAGTCAACCCTCCCAGTGGGGTTATCAATTGTGCACAGCCTGAGGAAGGACTGCAGGAGGAGTGGCCATCTGTTTATGAACTGAATTGAACTTGGTGGTGCACCCAATAGGGAGCACCTCATCATTTGAATGTGTGGTTGTGCATGGGGGTCCAGGTGCAGTCTGTAGAATCTTTCTCGTATACTGACCTCTGGGACACAAGGGGGATTTTCAGCACTAAATTGCAGATTTCATCACTGACAAGGTTTTGGAGTCACCCAGATGGCTTATTCTGGGTGACTTCAATGCTTGGGTTGATGGTAATCTCTTGCACTTTGGTCAATATTTCAACTGGGGTATGGAATCCCAGGGCCTTGCACAAGATATTACTTCCACAACCTACCAACATGGCCATATTTTGTATTTGGTGTTCTCTCTCGGGTTGAAGTTGGGAATCTTGAGGAGGAGGAGGTCATAGAGTCAAAAACAGTGGGGGAATTCAAGAATGCATGGGACAGACATAAGGCAATTCTAGTGGTGGGTAGGAGGAAGTAGGCTGCTGGGTAACTAGGATCTGCAGCTTATCTGTTAGGTAGGGAAATGGGCAGACTAGGTGGGCCAAGCAGTCCTTATCTGCCATCAGATTCTATGTTTCTATGTTTCCAGTCAGTTGCTCAGATCATTACACTGTTAGGTTCTCTTTCAGGGCTCCCCTTTTGTTGTCCACTCCCTGTGCAGGTGAGGTGGTCCAATACCACCTTTTGTAAGGGCTTCAGCCAGAGGGACTAGTGGTGGTGCAGGACACTTTGAGTGTGTTGGTGGCATGCACCGTGGGACTGGGAGAAACTATAATGACCTATAATAGGGTCATTCGGGAGGTCTTTGCTCACATGGTGCCAATTTATGTATGTCCATTAGTATCATGCCTTGACTTGTCATGGTTTGATGGGGAGCTAAAGGAACTGAAGGCAAGTTACTGAAGGATGGAACATTGTAGGAACAGGGTTAGAGACCGAAGACAAATTGGCTTTGATTGCTCATCATGTGGAGTATCTAAGGGCACTCACCCATAAAAAAAGCAGCTTTTCTGTCTAGGGAGATTGTTTCTGGCAGGAATCAACTGGCTTAGCTCTTTCAGATTGTGGATAGGCTTCTCCATCCTCCCTGTCTGGAGTCCATCAGAATTTTTTCATCCACAAAATGTGAGGAGTTTGTTTGGTTCATCTTGGACAGGGTGTTCTCTATTTCAGCAGGGATATCTCCAAGTTGACCATCAAAGACAGCAGAGTGGAGACTATGGACCGCATTCTCAAAAGTTGGTGCAAGCCTAGCCAAAGGTGGCTAGCGCCAATTGTTGGTGCACCAGGGACCCTGCGCCTGATTCTGTATCGGGTAGTGTCCCTGTGTCAAAGTCCCACCACTTGTAGCAAACTTGTCCCTGCACCATACAAACAGCACAGCAGGAAGATTTACTTGCCCTGTGGCAACAGCACCATGGACAGGTGCCTGGTGCCTATTGCCCCCACAGTCCAGATCCTCGATCCCCATGTATAAATTGCCCTGTAGGTCTAGGGCACCCCCCAACTCAACAGCCCCAATCCCCTTGTAATAATAATTAACCTGGTGGTCTAGCGGTCCCTCAGCCCCAATCCCCAATCTCGATGATAAATGTTAACAAGTCTTTCCTCAGTAGTCTAGTGATCCCCCAACCCCCACCCCAGTTGGCAGTTTCTCACCACCCTGCTCGCCCATCATTGGCCAGCAACCAACACAGTCCTCCTCACACCTTCGCTAATGGTTGCTGACTGAGCTATCAATGAGTACATACTGTACTTGATAGCTCAGTCAATGGCCAGCCATGGAGGTGTGAGAAAGGAGTGCTGGTCGCAGGCCTTGAGGACAGGGGGGCAGGTTGGTGTGACACTACCAGCTGGGGTGGGGGAACCACTAGACAAACAGGGAAAGAGTGTCATATTTGTCATGGGGATCAGGGATTGGGGCTGGGGGGACCACTAGATCACCAGATGATTTAATTTAATTATTATTACAAGTGGATTGGGGATTGCAGATCACAGATTGGTGATTGAGGCTGGGGAGACCACTAGACAACCAGGTTAATTATTATTACAAGGGAATTAGGGATCGTGGCTGTTGGGGAAGGGGAATCCTAGACCTGCAGGACAGATTATTCATATATTTTACAAGGGGATCGAGGCTATTGGGGGATGACTTAGACCTCCAGGGCAATTTATACATACAGTATTTGTACAAGGGGATCGGGGATCAGGGCTTGGGAGGGATGCCCAAGACTACCAGGGTGGTATTTACAATGGGAGATTGGGACCCTGGCAGAGCATTGGCACAACCCCCAGCTGGCAACTAGGTACACTTAGACCAGCCCGTGGCTGGTCTAATGGTACTTAGACAGTTGTCTTCTGTGGGGGGTTTTAGAATACTGATTTAGGGGATGTGGAAACTTGCAAGCCCCTTGCACCATGCTGCAGCCCATTTTATGGCACAAGGCTGGCACAAGCTCCTTTTGCCACAAGCAGCCTGCGTTTGCCACAGGCTGCTTTTGAGAATAGCTCGGGGAACATTTTTTGATGCAAGGTGCCACTTGAGTCATTCATGTTTGACGCAGGTACCTTGTGTCATTCTAAGGGCTTTGAGAATCGGGTCCTATGTGTCACAGGTGCATTCAGCAGTTATAGAATGAGTATAAACCAGTGATGGCGGATAAAGCCTTAAGCAGAATCTGCCTGCATTTGCTTCTAGAGGGACAAAAAAGGCTTGCGTCTTTTGGAGATATCATAGGTGGGGTAAATTGTGGTGGAACTTGTTAGAATTATTGTATTTATTATTGAGTGAAGAGTAGACCTAAGACCAGCAAGAGCAGCCTACATTTAGGGGCCGTATTATAATAATGATGTCTAGCCCTGTAGTTTGGGGGAGGGATGCAAATTGTCTGGCCTTAGGCCTCAGCTAGTTGATAATGGACCTACCACAGCCAATAGTGTGCCACCAGAAAGGAAGCAGGTTCTGCATAAACACAACCACTGCCAACATGTCCCACATGTCCTTATAAAGTGAGTGAGCAGAATAGCAAAGGAGCAAAACAGGTGACTGGCATCGCAGAGGCCTGCAGGTGTCAGCAGAAGGAATCTGAGAACTGGGAGACTCTGCTGGTGAACTAAGGCAATGCATCTGTTCACTACTGTGTAACAGTCACTGCTGGGAAGAACAGAAGGTCAAAGGCAGGCTAAAACTGGAAATAGGAGTAACACCAGTCGAGGGTCGGAATATAAAAATATTTAAAAAGGCGTGGAGAACACAATGAGAAACAAACAAAATGTGTTAAACTAGAAACACTATGTCGGAATAAGGGTACAAAAGTTTCTCTAGGTAACACAGGGAGAATAGAAGTTGGGAATGGGGGAAATGATGCAGTTACATGGCAACAGAAACCAGCACTACTCAGGATACTCACTAAAAGCCAGTCTTTAATTCAAAAGAATAAATCAGCAGCAACTCACCAAAAGGGGGTAAAACATCAGGACACTGAACCCTCTACCAGTTTCGCACCAGCATGTGCATCATCAGGAGGTACAACCAGTCCATTGTACAGGACCTAAATGCAAATTCCCTTAAAGTCATAGTGTTTGTAAAGTGCATGAGGAAAGCTTTAAAGGGGACAGGAATTGATTACTTATGTGCAGCTGTTTGAAATGTCTCTATTTTCATAAATTATATTACTACCTCTAAAGTATCCCTATTTAACTGTGTCTGAATAAAAGCTGAAGCTGTCAGTTGTGTTTTGTATTATTTTCTTTGTATGGACAACATTCCATGCAGTTCCTTTCATGGAACCAAGAATTTGGAGTTTTGACTATGTCACATCAAGGTTTCAGAACTGTGGGCACTGTACTGATAAGTTCATGCTCACATTTCCGAACCATGAAGTGACATAGTCAAAACTCCAAATTCTTGGTTCCATGAAAGGAACTGCACGGAATGCTGTCCATACAAAGAAAACAATACAAAACACAACTGACAGCTTCAGCTTTTCTTCGGGCACAGTTAAATAGGAATACTTTAGATGTATGAATATAATTTATGAAAATAGAGACATTTCAAACAGCTGCGCATAAGTAATCATTTCCTGTCCCCTTTAAAGTGATGGGTGCAAAAAAGTGCATATCAACCACATTATAACAACATTCAATAAACACATCAAAACATCTAAAAATACATAATTCATCCATATTATGTTGCTAGTTGCAAAGACTACTTACAGAACAGAGTCTTTGTCTGGAAGAAAAAACTGCCTGATAAACAGAGAAACTCTCAGCAATACAGGGGTACAAATAGAACATACTCCCAGTCACATCAGCAAATTCCCCAGTCAATATTATGACACATAAACAACTCCCCTACATACAACACATCTAAGAATGAATCTGAGTTGGAGGAGGACCCCCTGAACAAACCCTCCCAAACAGCGGAGTATACAATTTTGAATCCCGGATCCACCAGGCACATGGGGGCGGGGATGAGGACGAGGATGATGGTGATACTAAAACAGTGGAGACCAACACGATGAGCAGGATGAAAACACAGGAGGAAGGGTAAGCAGCAGGAGGACCCATTAATCTTCACCCCACAGAGTACTGTTATCAACATTTCAGAAACGGAACTGACGGGCGACCAACTACAAATCTTACAGAAAGGGTTAACCTTTGTAACTATACAGGACACTAACCCCTTTGAACAGCATGTGGATTTGCGCAGATTCCCACAGGATTTGAACTTAAAACCACATTTTTCTAGTAACAACATGTGCCGTGGAAATATACCTGAATCCATGGGAGAGGGACCTGAGACAGGGGGTGGTGAGGTAAGAACTTTTTATTCACCATCTACTTATATACCACCATATAATAAGGTTATCAGAACTCTTGAAAAGGCATGTGAGAGACATGTTAAAGTAATGTTTGAACAAAACACTGCAGCAAGATATATTAATATCAATTCCAGTGAGGCAGCAGCTTTGAAAAGTCTTGAAGAAAAGAAAAATCTGGTGATTAAACCTGATGACAAGAGGGGAGTTCAGTTGTAGTTATGTCCATTAGTCAGTAAGTAAAAGAGACTGAGAGACAGCTGAATGATAAAAATTCTACATGTCATCGAGAAGAGGCCTTGTGGTTAGATTTAAAAGGGAAATAGATATGTTTCTAAATGACTCCATGCTGAGAGGGGATATAACTCCTGGAGAAGTGTCTTATCTGACTGTTGCTCATCCCATCAGGGCTAGCATTTATACTTTGCCCAAAATATACAAAAGTCTAATTAACCCCCTTGGCACCCAATAGTGGCAGGTACTGGCTCACTGACTGAGCCATTATCAGTGTTTGTGAATGCCCATATACAAGATTATGTGTCTAACCTCTCATCATATATCCCAGACACTTCTGAAATGCTGAGAATTCTTGGTGATATGCAATTAGAAGAACAATGGTATCTAGTCCCTATGGACATAACTGCTTTGTATTTATTTATTTAGTTTTTGTTGACCAGGTAAGAGCACTAGACAAATCCTGCCTATTTTCAGGCACGACCTGGGGGAGAGGGATACAGATGAATGCCAACTGACCTTGAACCAGATTAAGCTGTTGGTGGTATTTTTAGTGAAATGAGGGAAATTTGGCCAGGACACCAGGGAAATTCCCCTACTCTGTTGCTGCATTGTGGCCAGTAGGGGGACCGGTCATCGAGATGGCCACTTGGCACTCAGACTCAGAGCAGGAGGACATCTTGGCATAGGAGAGTTAGTCTCCCTCCCTATCTCTGTTCCACAGGAGACCAACAGTGAAAGACCCGGAGGACTAACGGGAGAAGCTCCGTTATGGTGGGACACAGGAGGAGTTTTATCTGAGGATCGTTTTCTTACCTTAGGTAGCGACAACGGAAGAATGACACAACAGGATTTGGTTCCTTCTGAGGATTTGGCTGCTCCTTTTGGGATTTCCGAGGCTTGTGTGCAGGCTTCCCACATGGAGTTTTCAGATGGGGCTTTGCTTTGCCCGGCTCCATTGAGTCCTGTCAGCCACGGCATGACGTGGTCTGACAGGACGCTGCAGTGCATTCTGGAGCTGGGAGAGAATGCAGAAGCAGTTGGGGCGCCAGTGCATGGTGTCTCTGGGCTATTGCGAGCAGGGAAGACTGGCAGTGTTTTGCACCTTTGTGAGTGCCAAGAGTCTCCTCTCTGCTGCTCCAGACCAGCAGCAGGACCGGGTGCTTTGCCTCCAGGTGTGGAGTGCGACGGGATGGAGAATGATTTTCACTTCAGGGCAGCTATTCAACAGTCTGTTTCTACAGGAATTTCAGGAGAGCCGACAGCATAACACGCAGGTACTGTACATGTCCCAGTTACAGAGATCGGATTACAGGGATCCCACCAGCAAGTCACGGCGAGTCTTACCGTACACAGCCCCCCTGGTTGTGGGTTTGACTCCCACCTGTCTGCCTCAGGGTTAACTATTGCTGCAGCTCTTCGGGGCGCAGGGTGGGAGAAGTCCACATTAGATGATTCCTGGACCTCCCCTGCATGACCCGGACCCACTTATAAAGGTGACTTACTGGATATTTCAGACCCTCTAGAGGTTCCCTCGGGCTTAAGTCTTTCTCAGCCCCCGTCCTGGCAGGCAGGGAGGGTGCAGGGTTGTGAACAAGGGTCATTGCAGCATAAAACTTTGCCTACTTTTCTGACAAGGCCTAGCGTTGGAGATGTGCCTAAGGCCCCTATTTTACCCACTGTGGCTGCTCATTTGCCTCTGCCTAATATGTCTCCTATTGACTTGGTGGGGACTGGGGGAAGCCCTCTTCAGGCAGGTGTGCTTGGTACAACACCTAGGCCTCCACCTACGAATGCTTCCATCAGGGGTATGGACTCTGACTTTGCTACTTTAACGCCTGTACCATCTGTTGGCTCTTAGAGGTCTAAAACTTTTGCCGGCTTCTTTCATTCCCCCCCCCGAGCAGGTCAAGCGGTGTAATGCTGTCCGGCTTCATTATAGGGGAGGGCTGGATACATTTCCAGATCTTCTCTATGTGGGGAAAACATTGATGAAATCTAGTTTGCAATTTTCTCCCTCTGAGATATATGCCTTAATCCATACATCTGGTGATAATTATTTTGATGTCAGCTTTAAAACTGCCTTGCGGTTAGATACTTTTTGGCATCGGTATCAGGCTGCCCGTCATACTCCATTATGGTCCCTTTTTTTTGCTATTCTCATTACGAAACCAACTATTAAGAATGTTACTGTTTTGTTTAAAAATGAGGGGGTGGCAATACAGGACATTGTACGGTTGTTATCTACTAAATGCACAGTGTTGGGTTTACCTGATCACATCATTGACTCTGAGTTTTTTGGATGGGGGGTGGAAGCTGCAGGTAAAATTACCTATTGTTAATGGGAGTACACAGCACTTACCAAGTTGTTTTTATTTAGGTAGGGATAGGGGTTTTGTATTCTACCCAGGACAACCAAAATCTTGTTTTCGGAGTGGGGTCCATACCCATCTAAGTAGTGCTTGTGACCAACTTAAATGCTCCTCATGTTTGGGTTCTGGCCATGTGAGTCTGAATTGCCCTCACCCATCCTATTGCAATTTGTGTGAAGCAACCTCACACTCCTTTAAAGATTGTCCATGGGCTTCCCACAATAATCCAGCGAGGCCTGCTGATTTTCAGAATGAGACTGTAACATAGGCCCAAAGATCTGCTCAGGCTAGGCCCCAGTTTCGGCCTTTTGCTTCTGCAGTGGTCCCCCGCCCTCTGCTACTCTTTCTTCACGGATTGACCTGGGCTTGGAACCGCCACCCCTGACAGTACCCATGTCTAGTCCAGACTTAGTGTCTGGGGACTTGGGTTTACTACCTCCTGATACAGCTTCTACCCCAGAGGTTGCCGAGGAGCAGCCCCCGGCCCCTAGCACTTTGGCTCTACCCTGTGTTAAGAAGATATGCCACCCTCTGTTGATACAGATTGGGTCCCAGTGGGGAACTGAGGCTGACAAGGAGCTCTCTTCTGAAAGGAGTTCCCCTGCCTTCTATCTCTCCCCCCGCTGATGTGGTAGTAAAGAACCATTTTGCTGTTTTAACTAAACGTAAGCAAGCGGTGGATACTGAGGAAGATTCGGATGCCTCCTCTGTTGCATCTTCCCAGGTTGAGATGTTGACTGATTCTGAGCAGGTTTCTGGGGACATCCAGCTTAATAAGAAAAAGCATTGTAAATTGAAATCTCCAGGCAAGGTTCAAGGTAGAAAAAAATCTTGATTTGACCTATGTCTGATATGGGGGACGTCTTATCTTTTGGTAGCTTAAATGCTAATAGCCTTAAAAATGATAAACGGAGACGGGCTATTTTTTCCTTCCTTTTGTCCTTGCCTTTACATATTATTTTTTTACAGGACACTAGGCTCCATTCTTTGAGAGAGACTGGGCAGGCCTCCAGGGATTGGAGGGATGGTCTGTCCTTTTGGTCTTTGGCTGAAGATGTGTGTTCCAGAGTAGGGATACTGGTGAAGGGTGTGGACATTCATGTTACCAGACTAACTGATTTAATTCAGGGTTGGGTGCTTATCTTAGATGTCATTCTTCACCAACAGGAATGGCGGTTTATTAATATTTATAACCCTCAACTTAAAACTCAGCGGATTCAGACTTTAAAACTTATCCAGCCATTTCTCCATTCATCCAAATTGGTTGTTTTTGGAGGGGATTTTAACTGCATTTTGTCTTTGTCTGATAAAACTGGAATTATCCAAAAATTATATTCGGATTCTAACTTCCTTAACACTTTGTATGTTACTGCTGACTTGCGGGATGGGGCTTCTTTTGGTGTAATTCCACCAGAACACACTTTTCACCGAGGCAGATTTACCACACGAATTGATTACTTTTTTCTTTCTCATTGGTTGGCTAATGTTTAGTATTCGGTTCTACCATGTGAGTTTTCGGATCATTGTGTGTTACTGTTGCACATCGGTTGTCCCAGTAACAAACCTGTGACTCATACATTCTGGAAGATGAACATATCTGTTTTGGGGGAGGAAGGTGGGTGGCAGGAATTGTATGGACTTCTCCAAGACAAGGTTTCAGTATTTGAATTATACGATAACCCAACCTTTTGGTGGCAGGATACTAAATCTGTTATTAAACAATTTTGTAAATGATTTTCTAAACAGAAATCTTCGGATAGCTATCTCTAGTATCTTAAGTGCCGGGGCCAATTACAAACACTACTGTCTTGGCAAACTGAATGGGGCCTGGATTATTCAGCACAGATCTGGCAGGTTAAAACTGAGATGCGTTCCTCTCAGTATGAGAGGATGACATCACTGTTTCTTGAACAGAAGTATGGGAGAAAGGGATCTGCTAAAATAGTTAATCCCTATGATAGTAGCCACCAACAGGTTGCGTCTAAATACTGTACATGCCCTCTTTGATCTCCCATTACGGCACCCAGATTACTGATAATCAGAACATTTTGGAGGAGGTTTCATTCCACGCTCGATCTTTATATGGGCATGTTAATGAGCCAGATGCCTGGGACGGATTTTTGGGTTCCTTAGAGGTTCCTACCTTGTCCCCCGATTGTATTAAGGTTTCAAGTCAGCCAATTACTGATGCTGAAGCGGATTTGGTTATTAGCCATTTGAAAACTACCGTCACCACTGGTCCTGATGGCATTCCCAATGAATTCTATAAAAAAGCTAAACCCTTATTGTTACCAACGAAGGTCTATAATGTCATCTTACAAGGCCTCTTGCCTATTCCCCTTGCATTCTCTGATAGTTATTTGATTTTTTTATATAAGCAGAAACATGATAAAGACAAGTTGGACAACTGGTGTCCTATTAGTTTGTTAAATTCCGACTGGAAGATCTTGTGTAAGATTGTCTCCAATAGACTCTCACAGATGGCTGCCCAGGTCATTTATTCTACGCAGACTTGTGTGATTCCAAGTTGTTCCATGTTCTCCCATTTGAAAATTTTGTGAGAAGTATTTGATGGGAGTGCCGCTCAAGGATATGTTCTTAGTTTAGATCAGACTAAGGCTTTTGACCAGGTTCCACATAGTTATTTATTTGTGGTTCTGGCAAAGTATGGGGTTCCTGCGGTATTACTGAGCTGGATTAAGAATGTGTATTGGTCTGCCTGCACAACGCTATTGGTTAACGGATTGCAAAGCCCCCCTATCCCTATCAAGAGAGGGGTACACCAGGGATGTCCTTTAAGTCCCCTGTTGTACGTCTTTTCTATTGATCCTCTGCTCCAGAAATCAAATGGGGAAGGGACCATTAGACATTTCTCTGTAACACCAGATCTCATATTTCCCAGTGCTCTTGCTTATGAAGATGATATTTGCATTCTAGTAGCAGATCAAACATCTGGGGAGAGAGCAATTGAGATTATCCATTCCTTCTCCCTAATTTCTGGATCTGAGTTAAATACCCAGAAGAGTGTGGGTTGTGCAGTCCATCTTCCCTCACAAATTATATCTCCAGATATTGGAGGGATTAGTATTCACTCTCAGAAAATTTGTATTTTGAGGGTTATTTTTGGCCCTCCTGATGCGGTGGCATGTAACTGGATTTCAGCTATGGACACAGCTGAATCCAAAATTGTCTGCAGGAAGCGGTTCCCTATGTCCGGCCAAAAATGGATTTTTCTGCTTAAAACTTGCATTTTGCCTATATATTTATTGATTAGCTATATTTTTACCCTTCCCTTCCATCTTGAAGCTTGTCTTTATAATTTGTTTTTCCAGTTACTTTGGGGTAGTAGACTGAACCCTGTGAAGAGATCCATCACTTACTGGCCTATTAAACAGTGTGGTCTTCAGATGGTAAACCCGATGCTGTTTTATTTTTCCATTTTTGTTCATGCTAATATTTTTCCAAGTATAGTCAACCGGATGGAAATTTTCCATGTGACAACTGTAACTTCTGTTCCAACATTTTGAGATCTAACACATCCACTACATGTAACAGTACCAAACTGTACAGGATGACTGAATTTTTCAGTTGTACAACTGATGATGCTATATACCTGGCTACATGTGAATGTGGGGTGTTTTATGTGGGGAAAACATCTAGATCATTTAAGGACAGAATAGGGGAATGCCAGAGATCCATCACAGGAGGTGATGTGAAAAATGCATTGACAAATCATGTGAGAAACAATAGGGGCAATACACATAGCTTGAAATTCTGTGCTATAGAAAAAGTGAAACTAGGCCCATGAGGTGGGGACATAGAAAATAAACTTCTTTGCAGAGAATCCTTTTGAATCTACACAATGAGAGCAATGGTACCCCCAAGTCTCAATGATCAAATCAAACTTATGCCATGCATTAAGAGAAGAAAGGAATGATGTGCACAATTGTGTGTTTAAAAGATGTGTCTACAAATGATTTCTGATAATGGTATCCTAAAAAGTGTGAAGTTTGTGACTTTAACACTCATAAATTGCTGTTTCTTTTTTAGGGTGCATAGGAGGAAAAATACCAATGATATCTCAGGCACTGATCAGCAAGGATTGAAAAATGACACACTCAACTCATCTTTGGGTTTGCAATTCTCTTTTTTTAGGAATTCTGAGATCTCCCAATAGTTTATATATATATATATATATATACTATTTGTTCTACTGATGTGACTAGTAACAGGAATATAGATGAATTATGTCTTTATAAATGTTTTGATGTGTTTATTGAATGTTATTATAATGTAGTTGATATGCACTATTTTGCACCTGTCACTTTAACTCATTCATGCCACAAGAGCTGTTTGAGACTTTCATCACTTGTGCCCTATATACTCTTAGCACTGCATCCTGGGCCTTTCTAAGCAAAATCAAGCCATAATCAGCATGCCACAAACAAATGTAAATAGCTCTTGAACTGTAAGTGCTACACACAAAGTACCAGTGGCAAAGTTGTTCAACACAACATTACCTTTCCAATGGTGCTATGCAATCAATTGTAACCAATTTAGTTTTTATTTTATATTAACTGAAATACCAAACAACTGATTTTTTTCAGATTTTTTTCAAGGTGCTTAGGTGAGGCATGAGAGACAAATGTCAGCCATGCACACCATACCTTAAACAAATGCAAATAACTCCTAAAGTATATGTGGTAGACACAAAATATCAGTGGCAAAATTGTTCAGCACAAAATTACCTTTCAAATGGTGCTATGCAATCAATTCTAAGCAATTTGGTTTGTTTTATATTTAGGTAAAAACTGCTGACTTCCTCAGATGTTTCTGGGCCTGAGTGAAAGTCAGCTGTGTACGTCTACAGGTGTTATTGTCCTGAGTGGCTATGCTTTCAGATGCCACCTACAGGTGTATCTAGGCCTGAATGAGTTAAAGCCCTTATGGTGAGTGGCGTAGCTTGAAACTTTTAAAACCTGGTACATTCAGACACAGTTATAGCTGTTTTGTTGCCTATCTCAAAATGGTGTAGTGCAAAGACTGTGGGGTGGCAGTTTTCAGAGAGACCTTCTGGAGACTGTGGTGCTGCCCCATCTGCACACACTTCTCTCGGTTGTGGGAGGAGGTCCCTAGACTCCAGACCAAGTTGGCTAGGAATTAGGATACCTCTTCCCCCAATCAGGGGCCACCAAGTCTAACACTGTTACCTTAGAGAATACCAGGGAGGAAGACTGACTGGACTGTGGTGGGCTCTGGAAGGGTGGAGTGATGGGACAGAGGCATATTTTTTTAATTTTTTATTTTAGTCTTTGGTAGCTGGGTAAGGCCCATTAGGCACAAGTGCCTGTTTTCAGGGGTGACCTGGGAGCACTGGGCAGTTAAGTGACTTGTTCAGAGTCACACAGTACACAAGTGGAGGTTGTGAGAATCAAACTCAGGTCTGGTCTGTTGGATGTATCAAGCTCATTCACACCTCATTCATCTAACCTCTAGGCTATACTGCCAGCCCATATTCCTCAGCCTGTACCACAATGTAATTCCTATGCCACTCTGGTGTGAGGGGCTGCCTGGAGGAGGTACCTGAAGTAGTGACAAGGGAGGATGTGGGGGCCCTCCATAGTGGAGACACCAAGGAAGGTGATAGAGTACCCCATATAGGAGAAAGCAACTTCTGGTGGGGACTCAATTGTGAGGGGGATAGATATGGGAATAGGAAAGGGGTAAAGAAAGGTTAGGTGCCTACTCAGCACCGTGGCCAGGAGGGATGGGAAGTACATCCTGAGGATTGCTAGGGCAGCAGGATTAGAGGGAGAACTGGATGTTATTGTCCACCTGGGGACTAATGACCTGGCCAGGGATGAGGTTGGAATAGTGCAGGGGTAGTTTAGGTAGCTGGGAGGGGTCTTAAGCAGGTAGCTTGCACAGTGACTTTTGATGAAGTGCTGCCTATGACAGGGGACAGGAGAGAGATCTCTGCACCAGGAGCTTCAACTCATGGTTGATGAAACAGGGCAGAGAAAAAGGGTGCAGCCACACTGGTGACTTAAGACCCACCTGGGAGGTTAAAGGCCTATACAGGTTGATGGCCTGCATCCATCTAGGAGGGGAACCACAGTCCTCAGTGGGTGGTTTAAATGTTACTTTGATTAACAGTTTAACTATCCAAGGAGGATGGCATAAGGAATTGGGGATTTAGACACTCCCCCCCACCAGAGACTGAAGTAGAGAGTAAGAAGAACGCAATAGGAGAAGAATCCCCTAGGGTGCAAATTAAAAAAAGGAAACAGGTTTGTAGAGATAAAGAGAGAAAGGACTAGAAACATTGAAAAGAGACATTGGGAAGGAAGGAGGGAGGGAGGGTAAAAATGAAAATAGAGGACAACAAGAAGACTGGAAACAAAATCTGGATGGCCATGTATGTGAGTGCTAGAAGTGTAGGAAATATGATTCTGGACCTAAAGCCCATCATTGCAGAAGCTGACCTGGATATCATGGTCATTACTGAGTTACTGTGCACTGAAAACCATGACTGGGACAAAGCCATATCAGGCTATTCTCTGCTTAGGAAGGACTGGGTGAGAAGGAGGTGGGGTGTTGTGCTTTATATGAGGGAAAGCATAAAAGCAATGGAGATACAAGGAATAGGGGAGACAGAGGTACTGTGGATCGCCCTGGAGATGGGGAATGGAGCCACTATTTGCTCTGGAGTGATCTATAGACCTCCAGCATGGGGGGAAGGATTAGATAAGGTACTGAAACATAGAAGCATAGAAACATAGAATTTGATGGCAGATAAGGACCACTTGGCCCACCTAGTCTGTCCATTTTCCTACCTAACAGATAAGCTGCAGATCCTAGTTAACCAATAGCTTACTTTGTCCTGCACCCCACTAGGACTGCCTTATGTCTGTTCCATGCATTCTTGAATTCCCCCACTCTTCTTGACTCCATGACCTCCTCAGGGAGGCTGTTCCATGCATCCACAACCCTCACCATGAAAAAATTCTTCCTCACATTACCTCTGAGCCATCCCCCCTATCTTCAAATTGTTCCCCCTTGTTCTTGCACATCTCTTTTTCTGAAAGATGCTACCCACTTGGACTTTGTTGATTCTGGTGGAAGTCATTGGCAAGATGGCAAAACAAGGGTGAAAAGCTGATGGTGGGGGACTTCACACTGCCAGATATAGATTGGAGCATCTCAGCACTGGCTATAGCTAGAAGCAGTGGCATCCTGTGCTCTCTACTTGGGAGCATTTCTCAGGCAACTAGTCAGTGAATCCACTCATGGTGTGGCAATACTGGACCATGTACTCACTAACAGGGACAGTGTTGCAAACATCAAGGTGGGAGGCCACTTGGGGACCAGTGACCACTGTACAGTGTGGCTCAGTGGCTCAATATATTGTAAGGATGATGGTGGAAGAATCAAACCATGCAAGAGTGAGGGTCTTGGTCTTCAGGAGGGCAGATTTTATAAAGATGGTTGAATGACCCAGGGATGACTTGGCATGGGTGGGTGACTTGGGTGGGGTGCAGGAACAGTGGGCAAAGATAAAAAGGGGAGTAGTAAAAACAACAAACCTCTGAGTCATACAAGTGAGCAAAAGCAAGAGGGAAGAGAGACCGATATGGTTCTCAAAAGAGGTGGCTGAAAAGGTAAAAGCTAAAATTATAGCATTCAGAAGTTATATGGAGATGAGGAGAAGGATGGGGAGGTGTATCAGGGGAAACAGAGGGGAGCAGGCAAAGCAGTAATGAGTGCAAAGGCAAACTGAAGACAGAATAGCTCAGGAGGTAACAAAAGGGGGCAAGACATTTTTTAGGTATGTTAGCGAAAAGATGAAGCCCAAGGATGGGATTGTAAGATTAAAAAGGGAAAGGAGGACTGTGCAGAGGAGGACCAGGAAAAGGCATTCTGAAGAAAAATGTTTGTTCAGCATTCACTGAGGAAGGAGAAAGGTAGGTGTCACAAAAAAGTACCAGAAGCTTTGGAGGGAGATGGGTGGACACTAGTCCTGAAGGGAATAGTTAATCTGAAGGTGGATAAAGCAAAGGCGCCAGATGGAGTGCATCCAAGATAACAGCTCACTGGAAAGATGAGTGGTTCGGAATGACTGGAGGACGGCAGATGTAGTCTCACTAGATAAAAGTGGTACAGGGAGGAGGACTGCAGTAAGCCTGACATCGGTGGTGGGACAAATAATGGAATCACTGCTGAAGGAAAGGATTTTGGAATATCTTGAATCCAGTGGGTTACAAAACCTGAGGCAGCATAAATTCACAGCAGGAGGTCATGTCAAATGAATCTGATAGATTTCTTTAACTGCGTAACAAAAGGCTTTAGATCAGGGTGGAGCATTGGATGTGGCCTACCTAACTTTTAATAAGATTTTCAACACCATTCTGTGTAGGAGACTAGTAAGCAAGCTGGGTAACTTAGGAGTGGGTCTGAAGGTGGTAAACTGAATAAGAAATTGGTTAGGGGATAGGCAGCAGAGGGTGGTGGTAAACAGAGTTCACTTCAAGGAAGGAAGGTGACCAGCGGGGTGCCTCAAGGACTGGTGCTGGGACCGGCCCTCTTTAATGTCTTTATAAATGACATTGCAGAGGAGCTGCAAGGAATGGTCCTCCTCTTTGCAGATAACAAAACTCTGCAATAGGGTGGACACTCCAGGGTGTGGAAAGCAGAGCAGCAACCTGAGAAAACTCAGGGAGTGGTCAAGGGTACAATGCCTAGGTTTCAATGTGAAAAAGTGCAGAATAATGCACTTGGGGAACAGAAACTCAGGGGTGGAGTATAACATGAGGGGAGTGTTACTGGTGACCACCAAGCAGGAGAGATACCTGGGAATAATCATATCAGATAACCTAAAGGTGGACAGGCAGTGAAACAAGATATTTGGTGGGGGCTAGTGGGATGCTGGGATGCATAGGGAAGGGTATCACCAGCAGAAAGAGGGAGGTGGCATTGCCCCAGTATAGATAGCTGGTAAGACCCCACCTTGAGTACTGTCTTCAGTTCTAGAGACCGCATCTCCACAAGGATGTGGACAGAGTGGAGGCAGTCCAGAGGAGGGAAACTGAAATGGTGCAGTGTCTGCACCAAAAGTGTTATAAGAGATTACAGGACCTCAATATGTACATCCTGGAAGAGAGGAGGGAGATGGGGAATGTGATAGAGACCTTTAAATACCCCACAGGGGTAAATAAGGTCAAGTGGGAAGTATTTTTCAGAAAAAAAAGTAGCTCAAGAAGAAAGGGACATGTTATGAAGCTGGAGGGGGGTAGATTTAGGAGAGATGTGAGGAGTAATTCTTCACAGAAAGGGTGGTGGATTCCCGGAACAGCCTTCCAGCAGAGGTGATGGGGGCAAAAACAGTGGTGAGATTAAAAGACTGTATGGGACAGATATAAAGGAATCTTAGTAGAAAGGAGGGGAGGAAGAAAGTGGGAAGAAAGTGCCAGAGATCAAGTAGCATCTGCTGTGATACTCTAGGTAGGGAAAAATGGACAGATTAGGTGGGCCAGGTGGTTCTTAGTTCTCTGTTTCTGTGTTTCTGTTTCATCTTGGTTGCTGTCTTGGGATGTTCAAGGAGACATTGAGAGGAGAACCTAAGTTCCTGTATGCCAGTCCTAATACTGAGGAGGCTTGATAGAGGGGAGTTCTCCGTATCACAATGGGACTTTTCAAGAAGGTACCCATAAGGTAGTAGCTACAGTTCTGCAGGGATAGCCAGCCAAGCATCATTTATAGGGAGCAAAGATGGGTGTTATCTGGGGCCAGCAAAATAAACCTGCAGATGTTTTTATAGGTAGTGTTGAGTCTAGTGAGGTTGCGATTAGAAGTCTGAGTACTGCATAAATAGTGGAGCAGTAATGCAGGAAGGATAGAAGTATGCTTTGAGTGATGGCCAGCTGCACTTTTTGGGTCATGAGATTCTTTAGCTGAAAGCAGACTCCCAGTTTCTGGCTCACATACTTGATAACTTGTCCAGTGTGATCTGTGAAGGATAGGGAGGGATCAAGGGTGATTCCTAGGCATTTGAACACAGTTAACTGTTCAAGGTAGGACCCATCTGGAGTTTGTATGCTCAGGGGGAGGGGGGGTTTAACCCTACTGTAAATTTGGTGAGCCTTGGTTTAGACCCAAAAAGCATTACCTTCTTTTATTGTCATTTGCCATTGACAAGTAGTCTGTGCTGAATCAATTGTGGGTAACGCCAAACTCCCTAGTGAGGGAGAGGGATAGTTCATTTGAGTTCTTGTCACTCTGGTAATGAATAAAATCATCCACATACAGTAGTAGCCACAGAAACTGTCAGCTACTTCTCAAAATTTATGTGATATTTCTAGAGAAATCTCCTGCTTTCCGCATTTCCACAGTAGGGGCAGCAGAGAGAAACTCTTTAGAAATTTAGCGAAATATCTGGAAATAGCGGGCAATGTCTGTGGCTACTGCTGTACTTAGCATGTGGCCGTCTGTAGGGTCCCTGAGGAGGTGGTTCATGTCACGAGCTCACCCCTATGTACAGCGGGATCCTCTACTCCCAGGAGACCCCCTCCTTGATGAACTCTGTGACTTTGACTGTCAAGAAGGAAAGCTTCCTCTCTTTGTATCCAAGGAGCCTTTATTTCTAAAATTCAGTAGTTAGTAGTCCAGCAGTCCTACTAAAATGAGGCATCAGTCTGACAAAACCTTTTCCCTTAACACAGGGTTTCTCAAATATTGAGGCTAGCCTCCCTGGGAAGGCCCCAGCCTGTTCCAGGGGAGGTTCAAGCAAGTATGAAAAGGTACTATATATAAATGTTGAGTCTTAGATAGTTTGTATGAAGTGATGAATTAAACTGAAAGAGAATAATAGTAGGTGAATTTATTTATTTACATAATCAGGGACCAGGAAAGGTAGACTGAGCCAAAGTTCATTTCAGGAGTAGCCGGTGATGGGTAGAGAATGAATACAATTAAAAAGGTAGCTGAGAAACAGTCAAGTAATGCAAAATGTATAATAGTGCAAATAATGTGAGGTAACAATTGACCAATTTGGTGGGTGGCAGAACAGCCCAAATACAAGGGATAAGAAAAGAGGTACGAGGAACACGAGCAGAAAGGAGCAAAAGGATTCCTGAACAGTTGCTTAGTGGCATGGTAAGGGGATAATGGTGGGTAGGGAGGTTATTCCAGATAGAGGGGAAACAGACAGAGAAAACACTCTGACTCATGAAGGTTTTACAAGGAGTAACAATGGTTTGAGAGTTGAAACAGCAAAGCAACAAGGCTTGCCTGGGAAAATGGGTTACAAAGGGGTTACAATAAGATGAATAAAATGAGACTCAACTACTCAATGTTTTACCCTATCCCTGATGTACTGTGCAAAGTATGCTATTTTTCGATGGAGAGATGCAAGATTATTTGAGTATTTGGGGGAGGCTCAAGATCTTTCCATGACTTGGATGAGGCTCACTATGACAAAGTCTGAGAATGAATGCCTTAACATGTATACCACATAATTAGACCCAGGCAGAGTTGATAAGAAAAGCACCAAAAGTTTACTTAAAGAAAGAAAGCACATTAAAATATTCAACATAATTTAGGGTATTGGGTTGCAGACAACAATGTTAAAAAAATATGGAGGTAAACAATAAACCTACACACTATGAATGCTAAAATGTGCTACCTTATTGATGTTTGGAGTCCAAGGTATGAAATGTCCCATGTGCCAGAAAACTTCTTCAAGTTTTCTGACAAGAGTTCTCAAAAAGTTCAGCAAGATGTTGTTAGTCTCTGAATTTTCTTCTTCAGCAAAATTCAGGGGTTTTCAAAGAAAATCTCCTTTCCCAAGTATTTCTCTCCTCCTCAGTGAGATAAAGTTCTCTCACTATCAATAGTTCTTTTCTATCAAACCCACCCAAGGCTAACGCTTAACAAAATTATACCAAAAAGCAAGGCTTTTAACTGTGTGTTTCCTCTTATACATCCAGTGATGTCACTCCAGTCTACCCTTCCAATTGGAGGACACATTTCTTTTAAAAGATTCAGCAGTTATATTTTTAGTTTTGTACCAGATTCAGTAGTTCACCTTTTTTCCTGCATATTAAATACCAGCTTCAGTAGTTCACCTTTCTTTCCTGCAGGTGTCTCTCTTGCTCCAGCCTAGTCCTTTAGAGTATCAAATACCATTATTTCCTTTAATATATTTTGTCTTTGTTCCCCTGGCCAGCCCCTCTGCCGTGACACTTACTTGAAATAGACAATAGCTTCCCTTTGTGTCAGAGAACCCACAACGAGACTTACAAAAGAGTTTCAAACTTCCCATCTTCCCTTCTCCTGGCCTTGAGGTCTGATCATTCAGATACAAATGAAGGTAGTAAATGTTTTCATTTATTAGTTTCTGTACCCTAGTCTTTAATATGTAACCAGGCCTGAGAACAATCTCGACACTTGGTGATTTTATCATATAATGATTAAAGGGCCAGTGGCTTAATTGTGAACTATAGCACTTGTATCCATATCATATCTGAACAGTACAAATATGTATGGGCTATCTCATCACATCCCTCCCTCCTAAGACTGAACCTGTGCAAACATGCTCCTTTTTACGACAGAGTTCTCACAGTTCTATTATTGTTCCAATATGCAAGATAGGCCATCTGCATTCCTATTTTCAGATACGGGCCTGTGGGTCACCTCCATATCATAGGCCTGTAGGGAAATACTCCATCTAAGGAGTTTTCCTTTCATTTTGCCCATTTGGCCCAACCACACCAATGAGTTATGGTCTATCTGTACCTTAAAATGTCACCCATAAAGCTACAGTTCCAACTTTTCAGGGATCATACCAAAGCAAGGCATTCTTTTTCCACCATGGAATAGGCTTGTTCATGGGGAAGCAGCTTCTTGCTGAGGTATACTATGGGGTGTTCTTTAACCTGATTGGATATCTGACTGAAGGCAGTCCCTATTCCAACATCTGGGGCATCAGTTTGCACCACAAATGGCTGGGTGTAGTCTGGGCTGACCAGCACTGGAGCACTACTCAATGAGTTGTTCAGTTGTGTGAAGGCTCTGTCACAGGCCAAATTCCAGTTCACCCTATTATGCTGCTTCTTTTTTAACAGCTCAGATAAAGGAGCTGCCAGGGAACTGTAATTGGGTACAAATTTCCTATAATACCCTGTGATCCCAAAAAACTCCTAACTAGTTTTGGGGTTTCAAGTATGGGCCAAGCTGCAATTGCCTCTATTTTTGCCTGGTTTGGGCAGAGTTGGCCCCTCCCCAAGACATGTCCCAAATAAGTGACCTCTGCCATGGCTACCTGGCACTCTTCTGCTTTGATAGTCAGCCCTGCAGCCTGTATCCTGCCAAACACTTCCCTCAAGTGCATCACATGTTTCTCCCAACTATAGCTGAATATAGCTATGTCATCCAGGTAGGCAACTGTAAAGTCCTCTGTACCATGTAACACCTGATTCGATAACTGTTGGAATGTGGCAGGAGCATTTTTATCCCAACAGGCATGACCTTAAATTCACACAGGCTGATTGGGATGGGGAAAGCTGATCTTTCTCTAGCCCTGTCAGTGAGTTCCACCTGCCAATACCATTTTGTCAGGTCTAAAGTGGAAAAGTATGCCGCCCCTCCCAGCTTGTCCAGCAATTCGTCTGTGTGGCATTGCGTTAGCATCAGATTTCATGATGGCGTTGAGCCCATGATAGTCTGCACAGAACTATGTAGTTCCATCTGGCTTGGGGACAAGGACTACATGTGAAGCCCAGGGACTGTGGGATATTTGGATTACCCCTAGATCCTGTATCCCCCCTCCCTTCTAACGTCTTTAAGGACTGTCTTAGACACCCAGTAGGCTGTCCTATGTGTGGGTGCTTGTGTCCCCATGTCTATATCATGCACTGCTGGTGGGGTCCATCCCAGCTTGGATGTAAAGGGGTACATTCCTGAAAAAATGTCCTTACTTGTTGGGCCTGGATATGTGTCAGCTGGGATGATAACAGAATGGTCTCCACAGATGACTCCTGTTTACTTTCTGCTAACAAGTCGAGAAGGGTATCTTTCTCATCTACTTCTTCCCCAGGACTGCAAAACGCAAGTACCAAGTCAGGCCTGTTGAAATAGGACTTCATCATATTTACATGGTACATCCTGTGGGTGTGTTTTTGGTCAGGTACTCTACAATGTAGTTCACATCGTTTACCTGCTGGACTACCTTGTATGGTCCCACCCACTCTGCCTACAGCTTGTCCTTCTGGACTGGGATCAGAACCATTACCTCCTGTCCTACCTTGTATGAGCAAGCTCTGGCTCCATGATCATACCAGGTCTTTTGGTTTTGCTGGGCAACTGACAGGTTGCTCTGGGCCATACCCATAAGCTCCTTCAGCTTCTCCTTGAATTTTAAAACATATTCCACTATGGGAGTCCCCTGGGTGGCATGCTTACCTTCCCAGTCTTCTCATATCAAACCTAGGGGCCCCCTCACCCTGTGTCTATACAAGAGCTTGATGGGTGAAAACCCTGTTGATTCTTGTAGCACTTCCCTGTAGGCAAACAGCAGGTGGGGGAGGTACCTCTTCCAGTCCTGCCCATGCTGTTCTGCAAATGCCATAAGCATGGCCTTAAGAGTCCCATTAAATCTCTCTACAAGACCATTGGCTTTTGGGTGGTAAGGCATCATGTGCCTCTGTATGACACCACACTTCTCCCACAAACACTTCATAAGGTCCGACATGAAGTTACCCCCTTGATCAGAGATAACCTCCTGGGAAATCCTACATGGGAGAAAATCCCCAACAATGCATCTGCTACTTTGCCTAACTTAATGGAGGACAGGGCGATGGCTTCTGGATAGCGGGTAGCATAATCGACTGTTGTCAATATGTACCTTTTTCCAGAGGAGCTTGGGGTATTCAAAGGACCCACAAAATCCATTCCCATCCTTTGGAATGGTTCCTCCACAATTGGCAAATGAATCATGGCAGCCTTGGCTTTGCTCCCGGCCTTCCCCATTTCCTTTTTTTTTAAATTAAATATGCTTTATTTAGTTTTTAGGAAATAACAGCAAAACAACAACAGTGAACAATACACATCAAACAGGTCAATATTAAATACTATATCTATATGGATTGGCAGTACTCCTTCACCTGCTTGGTGAAATTTGGCAAATAGAAATTTTGGGCTGAGTGCTTCATGGTACATGCAATGCCCAGATGTCCGGACATGGGAATGTGATGAGCCACCTTGAGCAATGATTCATGATGCCTCTAGGGAACAACAAGCTGCCTGCCCATCACCCCTTCCTCTGACTTTATGTCCTGGGTATACAACATCACATTGTCGCAAAATAGTCAATGTTTTCTGTCACCTCCCTGTGTCCAATCAGACTCTGCACAGGCCCTTAGCTTCTCCAAGCTTGGGTCAGTTCGCTGTGCTGCTGCTAACTCCTCACACTTGTCCAAAGCATGGGGTATGCCCCCATCAGTTCCCAGATTGAGGTCCATAGCAATGACAGTAGGGGATTCAGTGTCATAACCATCCCCCTCCCTCTGGCTATGTGTTACCTCTCCCTTTTTAGCGCAAACCTCAGTGGGAGTTTGGTGAACTGCTACTAGGGGAAGTTCCATCTCCATGTTAGCACCCTCTCCTTCAAGAGCCACAGGCTGGCCTACCTGTCTCCTAACCTCTCCTGTAGGAATCTCTGTGGAGTCCCGAAGGTCATGGGCACCCCTAGCCATTTGGCTCCAGGTGACAGCACATACAGTGCCAACCCCTGAGGAACATCATTTCTTACAAAAACATCCATAATGAGCGTATCAGCTACAGCCACCTTTTGTATCCCTTCACCTGCATCTCTCCAATCCAGGGTGTAATAGGGGATAAAGAAATGTGTCCCAATATTTTAGCCTAAACCTTATTTTGGTCTAAAACATAATGTGTTTGTGTAACTAATATTGACCTAAGAAGTTGGATCATATTAAAACTTGTGAAGCTACAAGTTTAACTGAGCCACAACTTGTAATATTAAAGTGTCTTAATATTTGTATTGACCATGTGAGTAATGGCAGACAGGTGTTTTAAGTGTCTGCAAAAACAGAAATACAGGGTGAGAGTTAAAATTATCCTTTGACTATCGTTAGTGTTTGTCATTATGTGGACAGACCAAAGTGCTTGTATGCACATTCCTAAGTGCAAATCTATTTCTTCCTCCTAAATCTTAGTAACTGGTAATGACAATTATTATTATCCTTATATAGTAATATAATATACATATACTAAAAGGAGAATTGCCTTGTCATGCATGTACTAAAAGAAGAATTGCCTTTTAAGTTAATGTTTGTACTTGTTCTGTACCAATCATAGACAACCATAGTACTATCTTCCACTATATAAGCAAGCCACTATACACTGTTAGTTTGAAGAATGAAGAATTAAGAATAAAGAATTAAGAATGAAGAATGAAAAATGCACCACTTGTAATCTCTTGTTGTGATTATTATTATAATCATTAAATTCTTCCGCCATCAGCATCGTCTCCGTTCGTCTCCTTTCTAAATATTGGTAATAGATAATTTAAAAATGGGAATTTTTTACCCACTGTCTACATTTGGTGCCTTAAAGACTCAGATCGCTGGTGCTGCATGCTGAGGAGGCTGCCTAACTACTGGTTGGTTAGTCTGCAAGCCTTAATAAGAAGGTGACGACGATCGGAGATGTGGTGCTAATGGCTTAAAGCGAGAGAAAAAGGTGCACACAGACAGGTTTAGTACTTGCTGATCAGGTGAGTATGCTTTCCAATTTTTAAATATAAAAGTAGTGCTTGACTCTGTAGGAACTCATGGGGCAGAGTAGGTAAGTGAAGGTGCTGGGACTTGCAAGCCGGACCTCACAGGGGAGCTGTAAGACATAGCTAGACAGACCAGGGCACCAGTGCACGGGTGCACCCGGCTGTAAAGGCTAGGCAGGCAAGAAAAAGATAAGAAGAATGAGTATGGAAACAATAATAGGTTGTTTTCTAGGAAAACACCTAAAGGGGAAAGCATACGAACCAGTGCCTGATGATCAACAGACACAATTGTATTTTATGAGTATGGAAACATTGATAGGTTGTTTCTGTGGGAAACACCTAAAGGGGGGAGCATACAAACCATGATTAACAGGCACAGCAGTGTTTTGATTAAAAATCAAAAAAGAGGAACTAGCAAATACTGTACAAAGTCTGTGATAATATAGCCAGGTGGTAATTCGTTAACACATGAGACTTTAAAAAAAAGGAAAGCTGCATGAACAGTAAGATGTAATAATCCAGCTACAGTCAAAAAATAGATAGTTTGGAAATGCAAAATAAGTCAAGAGCCAAAATCCCTGCAAGAGAAAAACTAATAACTAAAGTTAGTTAGTAAAGGTACAGGGAGACCTTTGTTATTTAGATAGGGATAATTCTCTTTTATTGATTGCAGTATAAACTATGACACAGCTTCTGTAGCACGTTTGTAAAATGTAAATGTCTTGAAATCTAAAACAAGCACTTGGTAGTGTGCTAACTCCTGTATAGGAGCAGTTAAAATGTAGGAGTAAAAAGTCAGTTTTGATTATTGGCAAGTCATACTAACTTAATGCCCAAAGACCTTGCCTCTTCTAATGTTAAAGAGTTTGATTCTAGATACTCTTAGTATGCTGTGGGGTGGACTAGAGCAAATGCTAGCCACTTGTTCTTCTGTAATTGCTACCATGACCAAACAAACCACAGTTTGGCATGATTAATAATGTTATCAGTAACACTAGAGTTTCTAAAGGACACAAGATTCTCATTAAAATGATGTTGGCATATTTTTAAATACGGTATTCAAGTGTCCTTGGATAAAAAATGTTTAAAAGTTGTTTTAATTTCCTGTGCAATGTAACATTAAGATATTTTTAATATCAGTAGTGTTCAAGGCCACTACAAAAATAACTGGGTTTGAGCGACCCTTGCATGCACACTATGTGACCTTTTGACCTTCTTGTGTTGCAGCCAACACAGTCAATCAACATTTAGCTGTAAGCAAAACTTTTTTTATAAACTCAGCTGACATTTTGTCATGCTTAGGATAAGAAAACCCAGGGATGCTTGGCTTCTTTTATGCTATGGAAATAATCTTGTATTACAGTAGTTGAACTTTCTCTTTTGCCAGTAGAAGCTCAGGGGGAAGGGTAAGCTACCCTTCCTTCCTTCCAGTGTAATGTCCACAAAGGTTGCAAGGTACATTGCTATCTCCCCATAGGGGTAAATACCAAAAAAATGTGTATTTGATTCTTCTTCAAAAACATATGCTTCAAGAATGAGTTCAGCTGGAGTGGGAGTTGTGTATGTACTTCCACATATTCATTCTTTTTATACATTATGTTCAATACTAAAATTTTTCTTTTGCAAAAATGCTTATGTTTCCTAATTGGTTCCACATAAGTTCTATTGCATAAATCAAGTCATTATTACCTCTGTAAGTGTAATGTTTTAGCAAAATTACATTTATTTGTGCAACTTTAAATCAACTGAAAAGGTCTAGTCAGTTTAAACTCTACAATCAAGCTTATTGTTTCTACTTACTACGAAGTAAAGTCTGGGGTAGGGGCAATCCCCTAACTTCAGCAAGAAGATTTTCTTCTTCAATTGATCTTCAAGCAAGACATCCATTTTCTTCCCTGCTGTTTATTCCCAACATGGCTGATACTTTATGCAAACCTATTGCTTTACTATGGACTGTTAATCTGTGTGCCAGGGTGTAATCAACTACCACAACACAAATGCCATGCCAGTGTGTGTGTGGCTACTCAATGCACAATCTAATGCACCCCTGACCAGTGTGTCTGCTAATCAGCCATCCAGCAGCCAGCAATATGAACACTGACTTTTCTAAATTGGTGTGTGGACATACTTAACAGCTGGTCTAGCAGCTGTGCCTCAACTCAAGACTGGATCACCATAAGCTACATGGACTAAAACAGAAAAATGTCTCTTGTTATAAACAGAGCCAAACCAAAGAACAATGATGTTTATGTGTTAACTCTGTCCTACTGTTTTTGGGATAATAGTGTTTGTAACTATACTGGTGTAGACAACTCATTATGTTTTGCAGTCTCAGATGCCATATATTTGACTGTAACACCAACTGAATGTCCAAATGTGACAAACGGGCCAGAGAGTGGATTTAATCAACACTTATTGATCAAGTGATTGTGAATAATGTGAAGTAGAGTAGAGCACATATAAGTCTAGATTTTCTCTGGTTGGAATATGAATATTAACAATAGTTGTGCAGATACGGGTGTGTCAAAGTTTTATGCCACTATGTTAATTGACATGTTAAGTGTCATCATTTGGAGCCGTGATACCTCTCCTGTTTCTTAATGTACAGTCATTTTTAAATCAAAAAGATACTCATTTGATACAAATTCATAAGGCACAAGTAGTTGTAAATGAATTGCTCAGTGAGAGTGATAATGAGCACTTTATTTATAGCTATGCAGGGGGACCCTTAGAAGTCCTGTCTTTTAAAGCTTTACTTGTGTTGCAAGTTGTCTTAGTGTTCTGGGTAATTATAGGCCTGTGCTTAAGACTTACTATTCGTAAGGTACGTAGTGAGATGTACATGCTCTGAAGAGCTGTATTGTTGCATAAATAATAATTAGGCAATTATTGGGCCAAAGGGGGGCTTGTAACAGGGGATAAAGAAATGTGTCCCAATATTTTAGCCTAAACCTTATTTTGGTCTAAAACATAATGTGTTTGTGTAACTAACATTGATCTAAGAAGTTGGATCATATTAAAACTTGTGAAGCTACAAATTTAACTGAGCCACAACTTGTAATATTAAAGTGTCTTTTAATATTTGTATTGACCATGTGAGTAATGGCAGACAGGTGTTTTAAGTGTCTGCAAAAACAGAAATACAGGGAGAGAGTTAAAATTATCCTTTGACTATCTTTAGTGTTTGTCATTATGTGGACAGACCAAAGTGCTTGTATGCACATTCCTAAGTGCAAATCTATTTCTTCCTCCTAAATCTTAGTAACTGGTAATGACAATTATTATTATCCTTATATAGTAATATAATATACATATACTAAAGGAGAATTGCCTTGTCATGCATGTACTAAAGAAGAATTGCCTTTTAAGTTAATGTTTGTACTTGTTCTGTACCAATCATAGACAACCATAGTACTATCTTCCACTATATAAGCAAGCCACTATACACTGTTAGTTTGAAGAATGAAGAATTAAGAATAAAGAATTAAGAATGAAGAATGAAAATGCACCACTTGTAATCTCTTGTTGTGATTATTATTATAATCATTAAATTCTTCCGCCATCAGCATCGTCTCCGTTCGTCTCCTTTCTAAATATTGGTAATAGATAATTTAAAAATTGGAATTTTTTAACCACTGTCTACATTTGGTGCCTTAAAGACTCAGATCGCTGGTGCTGCATGCTGAGGAGGCTGCCTAACTACTGGTTGGTTAGTCTGCAAGCCTTAATAAGAAGGTGACGACGATCGGAGATGTGGTGCTAATGGCTTAAAGCGAGAGAAAAAGGTGCACACAGACAGGTTTAGCCACTTGCTGATCAGGTGAGGTATGCTTTCCAATTTTTTTAAATATAAAAGTAGTGCTTGACTCTGTAGGAACTCATGGGGCAGAGTAGGTAAGTGAAGGTGCTGGGACTTGCAAGCCGGACCTCACAGGGGAGCTGTAAGACATAGCTAGACAGACCAGGGCACCAGTGCACGGGTGCACCCGGCTGTAAAGGCTAGGCAGGCAAGAAAAAGATAAGAAGAATGAGTATGGAAACAATAATAGGTTGTTTTCTAGGAAAACACCTAAAGGGAAAGCATACGAACCAGTGCCTGATGATCAACAGACACAATTGTATTTTATGAGTATGGAAACATTGATAGGTTGTTTCTGTGGGAAACACCTAAAGGGGGGAGCATACAAACCATGATTAACAGGCACAGCAGTGTTTTGATTAAAAATCAAAAAAGAGGAACTAGCAAATACTGTACAAAGTCTGTGATAATATAGCCAGGTGGTAATTCGTTAACACATGAGACTTTAAAAAAAAGGAAAGCTGCATGAACAGTAAGATGTAATAATCCAGCTACAGTCAAAAAATAGATAGTTTGGAAATGCAAAATAAGTCAAGAGCCAAAATCCCTGCAAGAGAAAAACTAATAACTAAAGTTAGTTAGTAAAGGTACAGGGAGACCTTTGTTTTTAGATAGGGATAATTCTCTTTTATTGATTGCAGTATAAACTATGACACAGCTTCTGTAGCATGTTTGTAAAATGTAAATGTCTTGAAATCTAAAACAAGCACTTGGTAGTGTGCTAACTCCTGTATAGGAGCAGTTAAAATGTAGGAGTAAAAAGTCAGTTTTGATTATTGGCAAGTCATACTAACTTAATGCCCAAAGACCTTGCCTCTTCTAATGTTAAAGAGTTTGATTCTAGATACTCTTAGTATGCTGTGGGGTGGACTAGAGCAAATGCTAGCCACTTGTTCTTCTGTAATTGCTACCATGACCAAACAAACCACAGTTTGGCATGATTAATAATGTTATCAGTAACACTAGAGTTTCTAAAGGACACAAGATTCTCATTAAAATGATGTTGGCATATTTTTAAATCACGGTATTCAAGTGTCCTTGGATAAAAATGTTTAAAAGTTGTTTTAATTTCCTGTGCAATGTAACATTAAGATATTTTTAATATCAGTAGTGTTCAAAGCCACTACAAAAATAACTGGGTTTGAGCGACCTTGCATGCACACTATGTGACCTTTTGACCTTCTTGTGTTGTGGCCAACACAGTCAATCAACATTTAGCTGTAAGCAAAACTTTTTTTATAAACTCAGCTGACATTTTGTCATGCTTAGGATAAGAAAACCCAGGGACGCTTGGTTTCTTTTATGCTATGGAAATAATCTTGTATTACAGTAGTTGAACTTTCTTTTTTGCCAGTAGAAGCTCGGGGGGAAGGGTAAGCTACCCTTCCTTCCTTCCAGTGTAATGTCCACAAAGGTTGCAAGGTACATTGCTATCTCCCCATAGGGGTAAATACCAAAAAAATGTGTATTTGATTCTTCTTCAAAAACATATGCTTCAAGAATGAGTTCAGCTGGAGTGGGAGTTGTGTATGTACTTCCACATATTCATTCTTTTTATACATTATGCTCAATACTAAAATTGTTCTATTGCAAAAATGCTTATGTTTCCTAATTGGTTCCACATAAGTTCTATTGCATAAATCAAGTCATTATTACCTCTGCAAGTGTAATGTTTTAGCAAAATTACATTTATTTGTGCAACTTTAAATCAACTGAAAAGGTCTAGTCAGTTTAAACTCTACAATCAAGCTTATTGTTTCTACTTACTACGAAGTAAAGTCTGGGGTAGGGGCAATCCCCTAACTTCAGCAAGAAGATTTTCTTCTTCAATTGATCTTCAAGCAAGACATCCATTTTCTTCCCTGCTGTTTATTCCCAACATGGCTGATACTTTATGCAAACCTATTGCTTTACTATGGACTGTTAATCTGTGTGCCAGGGTGTAATCAACTACCACAACACAAATGCCATGCCAGTGTGTGTGGCTACTCAATGCACAATCTAATACCTGACCAGTGTGTCTGCTAATCAGCCATCCAGCAGCCAGCAATATGAACACTGACTTTTCTAAATTGGTGTGTGGACATACTTAACAGCTGGTCTAGCAGCTGTGCCTCAAAGCTCAAGACTGGATCACCGCAAAGCTACATGGACTAAAAACAGAAAAAATGTGTCTCTTGTTATAAACAGAGCCACACCAAAGGACAATGATGTTTATGTGTTAACTCTGTCCTACTGTTTTTGGGATAATAGTGTTTGTAACTATACTGGTGTAGACAACTCATTATGTTTTGCAGTCTCAGATGCCATATATTTGACTGTAACACCAACTGAATGTCCAAATGTGACAAAAGGGCCAGAGAGTGGATTTAATCAACACTTATTGATCAAGTGATTGTGAATAATGTGAAGTACAGTAGAGTACATATAAGTCTAGATTTTCTCTGGTTGGAATATATTAACAATAGTTGTGCAGATACGGGTGTGTCAAAGTTTTATGCCACTATGTTAATTGACATGTTAAGTGTCATCATTTGGAGCTGTGATACCTCTCCTGTTTCTTAATGTACAGTCATTTTTAAATCAAAAAGATACTCATTTGATACAAATTCATAAGGCACAAGTAGTTGTAAATGAATTGCTCAGTGAGAGTGATAATGAGCACTTTATTTATAGCTATGCAGGGGGACCCTTAGAAGTCCTGTCTTTTAAAGCTTTACTTGTGTTGCAAGTTGTCTTAGTGTTCTGGGTAATTATAGGCCTGTGCTTAAGACTTACTATTCGTAAGGTACGTAATGAGATGTACATGCTCTGAGGAGTTGTATTGTTGCATAAATAACAATTAGGCAATTATTGGGCCAAAGGGGGGCTTGTAATAGGGGATAAAGAAATGTGTCCCAATATTTTAGCCTAAACCTTATTGTGGTCTAAAACATAATGTGTTTGTGTAACTAACATTGATCTAAAGTTGGATCATATTAAAACTTGAAGCTACAAATTTAACTGAGCCACAACTTGTAATATTAAAGTGTCTTTTAATATTTGTATTGACCATGTGAGTAATGGCAGACAGGTGTTTTAAGTGTCTGCAAAAACAGAAATACAGGGAGAGAGTTAAAATTATCCTTTGACTATCTTTAGTGTTTGTCATTATGTGGACAGACCAAAGTGCTTGTATGCACATTCCTAAGTGCAAATCTATTTCTTCCTCCTAAATCTTAGTAACTGGTAATGACAATTATTATTATCCTTATATAGTAATATAATATACATATACTAAAAGGAGAATTGCCTTGTCATGCATGTACTAAAAGAAGAATTGCCTTTTAAGTTAATGTTTGTACTTGTTCTGTACCAATCATAGACAACCATAGTACTATCTTCCACTATATAAGCAAGCCACTATACACTGTTAGTTTGAAGAATGAAGAATTAAGAATAAAGAATTAGGAATTAAGAATGAAGAATGAAAAATGCACCACTTGTAATCTCTTGTTGTGATTATTATTATAATCATTAAATTCTTCTGCCATCAGCATCATCTCCGTTTGTCTCCTTTCTAAGTATTAGTAATAGATAATTTACTAAGAGTAATTTTTTACCCACCTCTACACAGGGTAACTCTGGCTAAGCGGTAGATTGTCTCTGCCACAATGAACTCCCTTATGGATATAAACTGGTTAGGTAAGATTTGTTCACGTCCCACCACATCCCCTTTTATTACGGTAAGAGATGCTCCATTATCCCTTAACCCTCGAGTCTGTACCCCAGTCACTGTGACTGGGTGAACGATTTTTCTCATATTTATAGGAATAGCTATAGGGATAAAGTTTGCAACCAGCTCAGCTTGCACAGGCCCTTTACATTTTGTGTCGTTTTAGGACACTCCATAGAAATATGGCCTGGCTTTTTGCACAGCAAACATTCAAAAAAATTTTTCTTTCCCCAAAATCCCTTTTAGGTACAGTGTGGTCCTTTCTTTTTGTAGAGGCAACATGGCTTTTGGGTGTCCAAAAGGCACACCTTTCGCTTTTGCCCCTGTATTCCCTACTCCCCCATTTCCCTTGAGAACAGTCCTGCTCTGAGCATTGTGGTCTGCCAGCTCAGCAGCCTGTTTGGCTGTCTGAGGATCTTGGTCCTCCAGTCAGGTTTTCAACTCTGTAGAACATGCCCCAAAAAATTGTTCTAACTGTACCACCTCTTCAATCACTTCAACTGAATTAGCTTTCACTCCTTCCCACCTTTTCAGATACTGACTCTATTTGGTCATGTGTTCTTCAAAATTTCTGGTCCCCTTCTAAGTTTCTGAAATTTTGCCCTTTAGGCCTCAGGGTTTAAATCATTCATATTTTTTTAAGAATGCAGTTTTTAGCTTTTCGTAATCTCAGTTATTCCCATTGTCCATCTGTCCCAATGCCTCACACTCCTTGCCAGTAAGCAGTGGGGATACATGAAAGCTCCAGGCCTCCTTGGGTTTGTTGGCCTGGATGAAGACCTTTTCAAATGAATTTTAAAATGTATCCCTATCCTCCCCCCATTAAATTCAGCAATGCATTTTGAATTTAATTTATACCCCCGCCCTGGAGACTCAACCTCACCCCTATCACTTACCCGCTCAGGTGCAGTTGGTTGGATTTTCGGCTTCTCTAGTTCAAATGTTCTCTGGCACTGCTTTTCCTCCATCTCAGCCTCTCTTTGGTGCTGCTTTTCCTCCATCTCCACTTCTCTTTGGCGCTGCTTTTCCTCCATCTCCACTTCTCTTTGGCGCTGCTTTTCCTCCACCTTGGCCAGTCTTTGGTGCTACTTTTCCTCCTCCTTCCTTTGGCACTGTTTTTCCTCCATCTCCATTTTTGAACCTTCTCTGCTCCAACTCCATCTTCTGCTGTTGGGTTTGCTGGGCTAGCTGTGCTTTCTTCAGCTGCACCTGGAGCCTCAGACTCTCCAGCTCCTTTTCTTTGGATGCTGACCTCTGTACCCGTGGCTCCTGGTTCCTCTCTGGCCCTTCCACATTTGAGGTCTGGTCACCTTGAGTAACTGACTGTGAATCCACATTACTTGTGGCTGCCTCTGCATCAACCACCATGAGGGCTTCAGTGAGCTGCTTTTTATTTTGGCTCTCAGTTGAAATTCTCTTTTCATCACACAGCTGCCTTAGCTGTTCCATATTTAAAGTGTTGTACTTGGAAGCCATGGTCTTCCTCTTTACTAACACTAATTATTGTTTCTCAAAAAAAAATTATAACAGGTTAGGGTATTATTGTCTTCAAGCAGTGTGTTTTCCCTTTCCAAATTCTGCCTTCTATTGTGTGGTGGTTTTGTACAGACAATTAAGAAATCCCACCTCTGCCACCAACTCTGTCATGCGCTTGCCCCTAGGCACAGCTGGATTCCCTACTTCCAGGAGACCCCCCTCTTGATGAAACATGTGACTTTGACTGTCAAGATAGAGAACTTCCTCTCTTTCTATCCAAGGAGCCTTTATTTCTAAAATTCGATAGTTAGTTATCGAGTGGTCCTACTAAAATGAGGCATCAGTCTGACAAAACCTATTCCCCTTGAAATGTATACCACACAGATTAGACCCAGGCAGAGTTAATAAGAAAATCATAAAAAGTTTACTTAAAGAAAGAAACATTAAAATATTCTGCACAGTTTAGTGTATTGGGTTGCAGACAACAATGGTAAAAAATGTGGAATTAAACAATAAACTTACACACTATGAATGCTAACATTTTCTACCTTTTTGATGTTTGGAGTCCAAGGTATGAAAAGTCCCATCTGCCAGAAAACTTCTTCAAGTTTTCTGGCAAGAGTTCTCAAAAAGTTCAGCAAGTTGATGTCAGTTTCTGAATCTTCTTCAGCAAAATTCAGGGTTTTTCAGAGAAAACCTCCTTTCCCAAAAGTTTTTTCTCTCTTCTTCAGTGAAGCAAAGTTCTCTCACTATCAGTAATTCCTTTCAAGCAAAACTGCCCAGAGCTAACACCTGGGCAAAATTATACCAAAAAGCAAGGGTCTTAACTGTGTGTTTCCTCTTATACATATGAACATATGAAATTGCCAGCAGAAACAGGCCTCACGGTCTATCAAGTCTGCTCATGTGTGCAGCTAGCACCTCATCTCACAGCTGCCCCTCCCGCCCCCTCCTCTTCCCAGTATCCCTTCCTCTTACCATGTCCCAACCCCCTTTAGAAACTACCCACTGTTTTACAGGACACTATCTCATCTGGTAAGGTGTTCCATTTGTCCACCACTCTTTCAGTAAAAAAATGTCTCCTCATCTCCCTCTGGAATCTTCCCTCCTCCAATCTGAGTCCATGCCCTCTTGTATCCCTCCCCCTTCTCAACTGGAAATTCCATTCTGTGTTGGTCTTGTTTATCCCCTTCAGATACTTAAAGGTCTCAATCATATCCCCCTATCCCTCCTCCAATGAATACATATTCAACTCTCCCAGCCTGTCCTCATAGTGCTTGCTCTCTAATCCCTGGATCATCTTTGTGGCTCTTTGCTGCACCCCCTTCAACAATCTGATGTCCTTCTTCAGGAATGGGTGCCAGTACTGCATGCAGTACTCCAGGTGGGGCATGACAAATGACTTATACAGGGGCAGAATAACCTCCCTCCTTCTGAAGGAGTTCCTTCTTGCAATACATCCCAGCATTTTGTTGGCTTTTGCTACTGTCTTCCTGCACTGAGCAGAGTTGTTCATGGTCCCCGTAATGATCACTCCTTGGTCCTTTTCCTCTGTAGAGCTCCCTAACTGTACCCCATTCAAGTAATAATCCCTCCCCTGGTTCTTGGCTCCAAAGTGCAGAACCTTGCACTTCTTGGCACTGAACCTCAACTGCCATGTTTCTTCCCACTCCTATGCTTAGTCAGGTCCTCCTGCAACCCCTTCCACCCCTCTGCATCATTAACCACAGCTCCCATCTTGGCATCATCTGTGAAAAGACTGATCTTGCTCTGGATCCCATGTGAGATATCTGCAATAAAAATCCCAAACAGCACCGGTCCCAGTACCAATCCCTGTGGTACCCCACTCGTCACTGCTCACGGTGACAGGGTGTCCCCACCACCATCACCCATAGCTGCCTTCCTTTAGCCAGTTTGTGATCCATTTCACCATTTTGGTCCCTTCCCCCATATTTCAGATCCCCCCCAACCTCCCATGAAGCACTGAATTAAAGGCCTTGCTGAAGTCTAAATACGGGACATCCATTGCATGGCCCTTGTCCAGGTACTGTGTCACCCAGTCATAGTACTCTACCAGGTTTGTCTGGAAGTATCTGCCTGCTACAAACCCATGCTGTTGACCATCCTGGAAACTGTTTTCCTCCAAGAATCTCACTAGCCTTTCTTTTAGGATGGTCTCCATAAGCTTTCCCACAATTGATGTGAGGCTCACTGGCCTATAGTTTCCTGGTTAATCATTTGGGCCACTTTTGTGGATGGGCACCGCAAGGGCCATTCTCCAGTCTCATGTGCAGGAAGGTATTCAACAGGTCAGCTAGTGGCCCCACCAGGACCTCTGCCAACCCCCTTAGTACTCTAGGGTGAATGCCATCAGGTCCAGGTGCTTTGTCCACCCTTAATGCCCTCAACCCATCTAGTATCCTGCTATCTAGTATCGCTACATCTGTCGTCTCCCCCCACCTACCCCTCCACCTGGGTTATCTGCCCCTTCTCCGTAAGCCATGAGCAAGTATTTGTTCAGTGCCTCTGCCTGCTCTGCCCCTTTCTCCACTCACCACCTGTCCTTCTTAATCCTCACCAGCTGATCTTTGTACCTTGTTCTCTCTCTGATGTAGCAGAAGAAGTATTTTTCTCCACTTTTGATTCCCTGTGCCAGTCTCAGTTCCCTGGATGTCTTGGCTACCCTGACAGTTTGGTAACCTCCCTGGACTTCTCCATGTAGGTATCCTCATCTTCACCCCTCCCTGATTTCCTGTACTTTCAAAATACTGCCCTCTTGGCCCTCATCCCTTTCATAACCTCCTGTGTCAGCCAACTGGGCTTAGTTACCCTTTCCTTCTTGCTTTTCTTTCTAGTACAAGACTCTGTAGCATCCGCCAGCCCTTCTTTTATGATGTTCTATTTCTGGTCTGCATCCATGTGTGGTTGCATACCTGCAAGGTGCTTGCCCAAAATTTCCCCCCTCTTCTTAAATTCAGCCCCCTAAACTCAATCACTCTTGTACCCATGTCCCCTGTTTCCCTCCCACTGTTGAGCATAAACCACACAGAATAGTGGTCACTCCCAGCCAGTAGTTCCTGCACTTCCAGATTCCTTACAGCTTCCCCGTTACCTAGTACAAGGTCCAGAGTCCTTTCTAACTGAGTCAGACCCTGGACCAGCTGTGTCAGGAAACAGTCTTGAAATGCTTCTAACAGGACCTACTCCCTTGCACTCATGGTGGATGGGGTGCCCCACTCCACCCTGGTAGGTTGAAGTCCCCACCGCCACTGTGCTCCCCTTCCTGCAGACCCTCATAATTTATTCAGCTAATTCCTTATCCAGGTCACTCCCCTGAACTGGTGGCCCGTACACCACCCCCATCCTCAGTGTCCTGTTCTTTGCATCTTGGAACTGCATCCATAGTGCTTCTGTCCTCCCCTCTGCCCCTTCCTCCCTTACACACTTTATCCCCTCCCTTACATAGGTCACCACCCCCCATTCCCCTTAGCCTTATCCTTTCTGAATAACCTGAACCCCGGGATCATCAGATCCCAGTCCTGGTACTGGGTGGCCAACATTTCAATGATGGCCACAGTGTCCACCCCCTCCACTGCCAAGAGAGCCTGTAACTCCACTGTTCTATTCCTTAGGCTTTTTGCATTCAGTGAGACCACCCACCAGCCTGCCTCCTCCCTTTCCCTACCCCTATTCTTCCCCACTTATGTTCCCTGTGCTGCTTCTCCACTGCCTTTACCCATGACTAGGGGGGTGAGCTCACTATGCTCCCCTTTCTTAACCCTTTTCCTATCAGTGGTCCTCTCACCACCCCCCCTTCTAGTTTAAATCCACCTTTGTTGATATATACCCCTCTATTCCCTGTTTTAGTATTCCCATCCCCTTCCTGCTCAAATGTAACCTGTCTCCTGTGTATAGGTCACTATTGCCCCAGGTTCTTCCCCAGTCTGACACTAATCCATACTCCCGGATATGGCATCAATCCCTCAGCCGCTCATTGAACTCCTCTATCTTTTTTTCCTCACTGTACTTGCATATGGTAATGGCAGTACCTTAGAGAATGCCACTGACCCCCCACCTCCTCACAGTGGCTTTTCAGTATTTAAGAAGGGCTGGTGGGGGGTTGGGGGGGCTGTTTTCAAATAATCCAGCACAGTCCCCAGACAAGCCAGCAACTGCAAAAGAATGATTTAGCCTAAATTCAAAAACCACCAGTGATGTCACTTCACTCTACCCTTCTGACTGGCGGACACATTTCTTTTATAAGATTTAGCAGTTACATTTTTGCTTTTGTACCAGATTCAGTAGTTCACCTTTTTCCTGCATATAAAATACCAGCTTCAGTGGTTCATCTTTTTTTCCTGCATATAAAATACTAGCTTTAGTAGTTCACCTTTTTTCCTGCAGTTGTCTCTCTTGCTCCAGACTAGTCCTCTAGAGTATCAAATACCTTTATTTCTTTAATATATTTTGTCTTTGTTCCCCTGGCCAGTCCCCCTGCTGTGACACTTGCTTGAAATACACAATAGCTTCCCTTGGTGTCAGGGAACCCACAACAAGACTTACAAAAGAGTTTCAGACTTCCCATCTCCCTTCTCCTGGTCTTGAGGTCTAATTATTCAGATAAAAAGTGAAGGTAGTAAATGTTTTCATTTACTAGTTTCTGTATCCTAGCCTTTGATATGTAACCAGGCCTGAGAACAATCTCAGCACTTGGTGATTTTATCATAGAATTCTTAAAGGGCCAGTGGCTTAATTCTGAATGGCAGCCCATGTATTTCTATCATATCTGAGCACTACAAATATGTGACTGCTATCTCTTCACAGTTCACAGTGACAGTGAAGAGGGGATGCCCCAGAATAGACCCTTGAGAAACCCCACTATACACCCCCAGGGTGCTGGAGGTAGCTACCTGGCACAGACCACTTGAAATCTCCCAGTGACTTAGTTTGTAAACCATGCCATGGTTGTTTCCAAAAACCACAGAAGTGTATCTTCTCAAGGAGGATACCATGATCCACTAAGTGAAAGGCCTTAGGTGCATGAAGATGGCACTAGTTAGCTTGCCTTCATCCTATTCCTGAAGACATGGCTGGTATAACAGGCCAATGTGGTGGTAGTGCCTTGAAGACATGCTGCAAGACAATTTTCTCCAGAATGTTACTTAAATGGGAAAGGATAGACAGTGTCCAGTAGTTTTCAAGGAGCTTAGTATCACGTGATTTGAATATAGGGACTCTTCTAACCTTTTTCTATATCCAAGGGATAGACCAGCAGGTAAGTGACAGATTATGTAGGGTAGTTAGGGACTTGGCAATGAGACAGCTGTAAGCTTGAGGAACTGGGGGCTCAGACCTTTGCTACCGGCACCACTATAATTGGGGAGGGCCATGAAGAGATGACTAACCTCTTTGGGAGAAGTGGTTTTAAAGTGGAAGGTAGGGACACCAGGCTTCCCCACACCCCTATCACTATGGGCTGTTATGGAGTCCTTAGGCGGGATATTAGGCAGGTACTGTACTTAGCAAGGTTGGTGAATTTATGATTCAGGGCCTCTGCAACCTGTAGGGGCTCAATTAATGTCCCAGCTTCAATACACAGATTGATGGGGCTTTGCTTGGTACCTGGCTTGGACAACAAACAAGATTTAATAAAACAATGCACAGATTGTATAACAAGACTTTGATAACTTCTAAAGTAATGCTCATCTGCATTTAAAACAAAATCAAGCAAGATATATCAACTGAGAGGGCTTGATGTCAAAATAATGGGATCACCCCCCCCCCTTGCTGGACTATGAGGGTTTGCAAATCAGAGAGAAAAAACACAGCAGCGGGTGGTTTGGGATCAAGATGTTGGTGTTACAGTTATAACCTTAAGTTCCAGTAAGTAAATCAAGCTTAATGAACAGTCAGTACCATTACTGACATCACTTACTTCAGTCCTACACTTTCTTATCTTTCTTTATGGGGAGTGGTATCTTCTTATAGCATTATTAAGCCATCTCAAAAATGCAAAGCAAAGACAAATGTTTCCAATAAGGGGATGGTCCTACTTGAATGCTACCTATCATTTGGACAATTGATTGGGTTTACAGTGTCTTATACCAGATATGTGCTATTATGATGAGGCTAAATATTGTCATAATTCATATGAGCAAGTAGTATAAAACCCAAATTTTGATTTCTTAATTGGCATTCAGTAGTTAAATACATGACAGCTTTAAACTGTCCATTATATAACCTGGCATGGGTGAATAAATATATAGCTGGTCAGGGGGTACAAAAGTGATACTGAACTGCAAACTGCCTGATCCTTTTGCAAGTTGTTTAATGGCTTTTGATTTTTGTCATTAAATCACCATTAATTGGCTGGCCCGGTGGCGCTGAGGATTGAGGCACTGGATGCCACACCTCGCACCACGCTGGTGACCCAGGTTTGGGAACGAGCCGGGAGTCACCGGGGGTCAGCAGGGAGGGGGAGAGATTGAGCGTCTAGAGGACTGCTCTCTCTTCCTGGGGCAGGGTGTGGGAGACTCTCGCTCATGGAGCGACCTCTGGCAGAAGCTGGAGGTTTTCTGACTGAGCAGCGTGGCATATGCCAGGGGTGAGTGGAGCTATGGCACTATGTTGCCTCACTGGCCGAGCTCCGGGTGGGGGGGGAATGGAAAAAAAAGTAAGAAATAAGACAATCCTGGAGATAGATGAAGGCGCCTCGACCTTCACAGCCCACACTCCCAACTCCGGGCCATCTCCTCTCTCCTGCCAGGCTCATGTGTGCAGGGCACTTTGCCCTATAAGATAGAGCACCCTGAATGGATAGAGCAGCCCTACCTCCAGAGGGTTCAAACCCCAAGGTGGTGCTTGGGGACACGAGGGGGGAGAAGAGTGGTCACAGTGGGAGGTAGAGTTTGGGAGTCCCGAGGTCACTGGAAGGAGTTCTCCAGGGTTGGAGAGAAACAAAGTTAAAAAAAAAAAATTACCATTGATTTGTACAGTACTGTTTGCTTACTGCATTAAATACCTAGGATATAGCCAGTCAACATCCCCATTCCAGATGTATGAAGAGGGGACTTTGTGTTGTGAAGCCTATTCTTTTTGTTTTGTACCATGCAAATCCCTTATGTATATTTAGTGCTACAAATGTGTTTCTCCATGAGTGTTTCATCTAACTTACTTTTCCTTTGTCATTCTGTATTAAGCATATACACTATGGCCACGCTCAGCACCCTTTGTGTTGAGTAGAGTCTTGGAAGTATGCACCATACCTCACATTTTGTCACTGAAATGAGGGATATGGACACCCAAAATGAGGGATGCTGACCCACATGATGATCAGGACACATCATGAAACATGGAAACACAATACCTCAGAACACAGTGAAACCATTGCATCAGCACCCAAGAATGAATTTCTACCATTAAGCAGCGGTGTCAGCCGGCCCGGTGGTGCTGAGGATTGAGGTGCTGGATGCCACACCTCACACCATGCTGGCATCCTGAGTTCAGGAATGAGCTCGGGTGCCAGGGGTTGGCGGGGGAGGGAAAGGATTGAGTGCCTGATGACTGCTGTCCTCTCCCTGGGGAGGGATCCAGGGCATCTCCACAGCACTGGGGACCCCCGGTGGAGACCGGAGATGCAGCATGCAGGGAGTGAAGTAAAGGGGATGATTGCGGTGGATGTCTATGGCCCCACTGTGCAGACATCCTGGCATGTCTGTGCTGTAGGGGGAAATAAAAAACAACCCCCCCTTCTGGAGGATAGGTGAAGGCTCCTCCCTCCTGTTCCACACTCCCAATGCTGGTCTGTTTCTCTTTCTCTCCATGGAGGTGCAGATCTGGGGGTCTCACTGGACTGAGTAGGGAGAAGAAGTCATGGAGTCACAGTGGGAGGTAGAAAGCAGGGCTCAGTGGATGCTGGAGAGAGTTCCACTAGCTAGGGGTGCATAAAAAAAAGCAGTGGTGCCATTTAGGTATGGCAGCTGCAGCTGCCCATCCCCCCCCCCATATTTGTGCCTAGGTTGTTCTTATGGTGTGGCAATAATGGCATTAAATTTGGATTTAATCTTTTACACAACAAGTGCCCACCTGGCCTGTATATATTCACACTACAGGTACTCTCCAGGCTCAACTGTGTCTGTATTGTGTTGTCCGCTCTCTCCACTTATTAGTGGTGGCACAATCATATGTGATGTGGATGAGCTCCAGCCAAAAAAGAGCACATGAGTCTTGCAAGTGCAACACTGTCTTTCCCACCACAGAGTAGACAGACTACACACTACAGCTTGGAGGAGTCGGTGAGCACTGAACTTGCAATAGCAGTGTTGTGGCAGCATATATTTGTTGGTCTACTCTTAGTGAGTCTCCTTCTCTCCTGGTGGCTGAAGAGGCTGAGGGTGAGCTAGAAGCTAACTCAAGACTAGGCTACCTACTTACTCTAATAGGCTCACCATGCTGAAAAAACAGCACAGACTCCCAAGGCAGCAAGCTAGGCTAAGTAGCAGTGGTGACAGCAGTGTGGGTGGCCTTCATAGGCCTTGATCAGTGCATTGTGGCAGCAGACACAGCAGCAACCAAGCAAAAAGCAAGCAATTCAGGCTGGGTGGGTTCGGTTGATGAGGTGACTTGGTCGTGGATCACGTTGGGGACCTGTGATGGTCAGTTCTAGCATCCAGCTTCAGGCAGAAGGAGAGAGGGGGAGCAGACTGAAAACTGGGCTAGTGGTACACTGTGCCAGGCTGCAGGTTCTGGCCACATGGCCGGATATGTAAAAGTAAATCTTTTTTTTTACAGGAGATTGAGGACAGAGGAAGGACTGAGATATTGATGTGTTTTTCATATTTCTTCACCTTTGGGTGGCTTCATGACCCATAGGGGATGGAAATTGAATGGAATGGAGTCAGGGAGAAAAATCAGGACAAAGTTCTTATTTTGGTGGGGGCAGATCTTCAGCAAGGAAAAAAATTGGTTAGTAACTGGGTGAGTTTAAGCCCAAATCTGATGCACTTCTCTGGGTTACATACAGATGAATCTTATACATTTGAATTTTTCCTGATTTGCCTATCACTTTTCAGTCAAAACAAATAAGTTATACCTTTTAGAGATATTACAGACATTCTAGAGCTCTTCTTTGCATTCATGGACAGTTGAGCGGTATGGTATTCTCAGACTATTGTAGCCCCACTATAGTCAGGCTTATGCCCCCCATAAAGCTGACCTCCACATCTCCACACTCAGGCACATTATGACAAAGGGCAAAAGAGACTGCAGAGATGTACATCACTGAAATGAATGGGGTTATTTTTTATTACTGTTTTATACATTATTGATGGAGAGTTGGAGATTAATGAACTCCACTGCTCAACTAACAAGATCCTTGTTAGTAGATCAGTGGCCTTCATTATTCACCAACTCACTATCATAACATATAAAATAGTAATAAAAAAATTCCATTAATTTCAAGGGGGCAAGCCCCAGCACTCTGACCTATAGACATTATCTCTTAAAGACTCCTAACTCTGGCTCCCTAATAATCAAGAAAAATGTTTTACTTATATCTATACTTGGTGGGTTGTCTGTAGCAGCATGGTTGTACTCACTACAGTGTGTGTGTGTGCATGGGCAGGGGGCTTGGTCCTGTGTGTGTGTGTGTGTGTGTGTGTGTGTATATACGTGTCTAGTTATTGCTACTTTTGTGTTTGCATCTTAAAGTCTGTTTGCGTGGAAGCATTTGAAGCTATGGAGAGAAAATAGGAGTACAGGCCAGACAGAAGTAATTAAGTGTTTTTGTGGGTAAGTTTGTGTATTGGGGGTGGGAAAAACCACATGTGTTTCCATTTATATGTGTGCTACAGTTCAACTGTGAAACTGAGATAAGAGAAGAAAACTGAAAAGCGTAACAGTGGCTACAAGCATACCGCATGCGTGCAGATGTAGTCAGATATAGCATGTATTGAAGTACAGGTAAGCCATATGTGTGCAGATAGTTTGGCTTAGTGTTAAAGGCACTGAACTGCAAGCCAGGAGACTTGGAGGCATGAAGACCTGGGTTTGAATCTCATCAACACCCACTTGTGTATGTAGTGATCCTGAGCAAGTCACTTAACTTTTACATGTGCAGTTATCAGTGACCTCTTATTTTTTGCACACATACCACATGCATGCAGTCTTTCCCAATTTAACATAAAAATCATGGTTTCCACACGTGGTTGCTGTATGCATGCCATATGCATGCAATAGGTTCCAATTTAACATTTAAATCATACTTGCAGCACACATATCACCTGGGTAGTTTTATGTGTGCAGTATGAAAACATTTCATATAATTATTTTTGTAAGGGTGAGGATGCAACAGAATGCTATCACAAATGATAAGCAAGTTGCATTTCATTGGGCAACAAATGTTAACTGCTGCTTTAGCAAACATAAAAGAAAATCCAAAGAAGTGATGAACGACAGTTTTTATAAAATCAAAACACAAACTAACAGCTCCTGTTATTGTCACTTAAAGTATGTCAGCTTCAGCTTCAGCAGAAGAGAAGCCACTTGTTCTCAATGATCCTTACTTTTCATGCATGACAGAAGGACAGTGGGTGACAACACTATGGAATCCCCTGGTCAGCACGGTTCGCCTCTATATAGCTGAAACCACAGAAAGAGAAAGTTTCACTCTCGGCCCGCTCTGCCAACATAATCAGCACATCTAGCAGTGGGGGGGGAGGGGGAGGAAATTATAATCAGCTCCACCTCTGATTTCTGTGCTGAATAAATAGTACAGGTGAAAGCCCAATCTGCAGGTTATGTTACTGAAATTTGAAGTCAGTTGGTTGTCTGACAAATGAGAGCCACTGGTTCACAATGACTGCTCTTGTCTGCATGGCAAGAAGAGGAGAGAGCGCACAGCTGCTACTGAGTCAGTGGTGTTGGAGCAGAGAAGAACTGCAGCTACCTGCAGCAATAGAGAATTTTCTCAACAACAATAATGTGAAAGGGGGATGGCTGGGTGGAGGGGGAGGCAGGACAGAGAGAGACAGAGAGGGCAAGGTCAAGTGTGAGGAGGTGACAGAGAGGAGTGCACAGTTGTTCCCAAGTCGTTGAAGTGGGAGCAGAGCAGAAATGCCAACTGTGGGAACACCAGATTTGCTGGATGAAAGTAATATAAATATAGTACATTTTTAGAGTAGGCAGGAGGTTTCACAGAAAGACAGCAAGAGACCGAGGAAGGGGGGAGGGAAGTGCACTGTTCATGCATATTAAATGATGTGCTTCAGCTCCACTTTCCACAGAGCAAACATTTGTAATGTGTTCAGTATCTAATCACAACTTTTCAGAAACCCCTTTTCTCTTCCCTCCTACATCAGCAATATGTTAGCATAGTTCTTGCTATGCTGCTATAAAAATGAATTACCTTTTTAATTTTTTTATCAGATGCCACCAAAGTGCCAACTACTGGGAGCTGGGCACCGGCATGCTAACAGCTAGCATATATTTATTTATTTATTTGTTTTTGGTAACTGGGTGAGGTGTACTAGACAAAGAAATGCCTATTTTCAGACATGACCTGGGAGGTTACAACAAGGTGAAACAAAACAAATGGCAATTACAGTACAGCACATGGCTTAGAATAGAAAACAGTACATAAAATCAACAGTCAGTACAAGTATGGATTAACAACATGGGTAGTAAGGTAACCACAAGTTACATAGATATATTATATATAGATATATTGTCCACCAGGTGATGGGAGGGAATTCCTGAGGGAGGCGGCGGATTTCATCATCGAGAGGGTTTTGGAATCCCCCCAATGGTTAATTCTGGGGGATTTCAATGCCTGGGTCGACATTGAACTCACGCTTTTTGGACAAAACCTCCTCCAACTGACTGATTCATTGGGCCTGACATGGGTTATTACTACTGCAACCCACCAGGGGGGACATTCGTTGGACTTGATAGTCCATCTGGGGATGGAAGTCTCTAATGTAGAGGTGGAGTCCATCAGTTGGTCTGACCATCATGCCCTGAAGTTCAGTTTTGCGGCCCCCTCAAAAGAGGCCTGCCCCTAAGGAGATTGTACAGTTCCATCCTTTGAGAGGAGTTACCTCAGAAGGCCTAATGATGGAACTTGACTTCTCAAGATTTCCAATGGATAGAAAGGACCCAGGGTCTTTAGTACTGGCCTATAATAGGGCAGTTGTGAAGGCCCTGGATGTCATTGCTCCATTCCGTGTTTGGCCCTGTACCCTACACCCTGGGGCCCGTGGTTTACCATGGAGATCTGTGGGTTGAAGAGACAGGGCAGAAGATTGAAGAGACACTGGTGGAAGACCCACTTGGAAGTTGAAAGGCTTAGACTGTTAGATCATTATAAAATCTATCAGTTAGCAATCTCCCATAAGAAGGCAGAGTTCCTGTCCAAGGAAATTGCTACAGCAGAGAATAGACTGGCCCAGTCTTCATGGCGGTCGAGCATTATCACAGTTACAGTGTGAGGAATTTGCTACGTTCTTTGCTGATTAGGTATCTGCTATCAGAGGTGAGATTAGCCAGGGCCTCCCCATTGGGTCTTGCAGTGATCAATCGAGGGACACAAATACCCAATTAACTTGGTTCACTTCCAGTCAACCGGTAGTCATGGATATAGTAAGAATCGTCCAGACTTTGGTTCCAACCTGCTGTAGTTTGGATCCGGGCCCTACCCACCTACTCAGGGGGTGTGTAGAGGTTATTGGCCCGATCCTTACTGGGATAGTAGTGGCATCATTGGAGAGAGGGATCTTTCCTGATCCCTTGAAGGAGGCAATAGCACGTCCCCTCCTGAAAAAGCCCTCCCTTGATCCCGACTTCCCAGGAAACTACAGACCGATCTCGAATCTTCCCTTTTTGTGGAAGATTATCAAGAAGGTGGTTGCCTTGCAGCTGGAAGATCATTTAAACATCCACAATATCTATGACCCTCTCCAATCTGGCTTCAGGAAACAGCACAGTACTGAGACGGCTCTTGTACAGGTACTGAATGATCTCCTGATGGCAAGAGATTGGAGAACTCATTCTATCTTGGTTCTCCTTGATCTCTCAGCAGCGTTTGACACCGTGGATCATGGGGTGCTGCATGATAGCCTGTGGTCTCTCTGTGGATTAAGGGGGGGTGGTCCACAGTTGGTTTAAATCTTTTCTGCAGGGTAGGACTCAGAAAGCAGTGTCAGGGATTTATTCCTCGACCTTTTGCTGCCTACACTGTGGAGTGCCACAGGGTTTGGTGTTGTCCCGCATGTTATTTGCAGTGTACATGCTTCCATTAGGGGACATTATAAGACAATATGGTTTGAGTTTTCATTGCTATGCCAATAACTCTCAACTCTATATGTCTTTTGTGCCCGAGCAGGAGTTTGAGTCAAGTACACTGTTTAACAACTGCCTCCTGGAGATACAGAACTGGATGAGTACAAATTGGCTGAAGTTGAACCCAGGAAAAACAGAGGTATTGGTGGTGGAACTGGGGATGAGGATATCAAGTCCGTGGGTGGGAAAACCCTCAGGTTTATTTCTGGGAGGAACCCCGCTCATGGCATCTGGTCAGGTACGTAACCTTGGTGTTATATTTGATGAGGGCTTGACCCTGAGGGCGCAGGTGTCAGCCGTAGTCAAATCATCCTTCTTTCATCTAAGGAATATAGCACAGGTGAAACACTTGATGCTATCAGAGGATCTTCCTACCCTGGTCCACGCCTTTGTTGCCAGTCATCTTGATTACTGCAATGCCCTTTATCTAGGGCTGCTGGGAATGGATATCTGCCGCTTACAGCTGGTGCAAAATGCGGCAGCTAGGTTGTTGACTGGAAGCCCGAGGTCCAACCATATAACACCTGTGCTTTGCGAATTGCACTGGCTGCCTGTACAGTGGTGGATCACTTTCAAGATCATGCTGGTGACCTATAAAGCCCTACACAGTTTGGGACCCCGCTACCTGAAAGAACTCCTGACTTCTTACTGTCCTTCCCACTCCCTCCGATCCTCTGGTGAGGGATTGCTAGAGATTCCCAGGGTAACCTTAAAAACATCTGGTGGAGGAACATTTGCCTTTATGGCTCCTACCCTGTGGAATTCTCTACCTTGCCAGATATGTAATAGCCTGACTGTGGAGAGCTTTAAAAAAGCTCTAAAGACCTTCTTTTTTAATCAAGCATTTTAGTGACATGAATTATGTTGGATTTTGTCTTGAATATAATGCTATTTATAATTGTGGTTTTAATATTTTATGAAGGATATTGTAAAGGTGCCCTGAGCTTTGGAAGGGCGCCTTATAGAAATAAACATTTACTTACTTACTTACTTACTATTAACAACGAAGGTAAATAAGTGCCAGCAGTCAAAACCTATTCTAGAAGGTGAAACAGATCAGTGGCAAACAGAGCAGGAGAGCAAAAGAGGGACAAATAGAGGGGGACTGAGACCAGTATATTTTGGAGGACATGTAAAAACAAAGGGAAATGAGGAGGCAAAGAGAAGGAAGTAGTGGTAGAGGAGAGGGAGTGATCTAGGAGCAGGTGTTATGGGGAGGGGCTTAAGGTGGATAGAAGCATGTACACAAGGCTAAACTGGAAAGATAATCCAGATGTCATTTTTTAAAGAGGTCATGTCTTGGAGCTAACCAAATATCAAGGGGAATGGAGTTCCAGTAGTGAGGGGCAGCAAGGGAGAAGGCATGGACACCCTTGGCTGTTTTACATTTCAGTATTTGCAGGAGAGTTTGGTCAGTGGACCTTAGTCCATGAGAAGTGGTTTGCCAGGACAACATGGAGGCTAGGGATGCCGGCGATTCAGATCTAATAATAGTATCAGTCAGTGAGCCAAGAGAGAGGAATCGATAGGTAGATGGAGAGGGCCATTTTAGGTTAGCATAAAGCTAACAGGGGTGTTTGTGATGAGGGGAAGCAGAGGCATAGCAGCAAATGTTATTGTAAGTTGTGTCCCACCTATATAGAGATGTTCTGGAAGTGCCTAGGTAAGTAACAGTACCATAGGTGAGGGCTGGGAGAAGAATGCCTCATGCAACAGCCAATCTAGCAGGGGGATAAGAGCAAAGCTAGTCTTATAAGCAACCCCAATTTTGACATTCACGGATTTACAGATTGAGGAGATGTGTTGATCAAAGTTCAGTGATCCATCAAGCAACATGCCCAGGTATTTTAATGCATCAACTGTGTCTAACAGAGAGCCATTTGCATAGTGGATACATAGTTTGTTAGAGGAGTTTCTGAGTTTGACATCTGAGCCAAACAGCATAGCCTGAGTTTTGCCAGTATTTAGGACAAGCTTGTTGTTGTAGAGCCAGAACTGAATAGTCGAGAAGTCAGTAGAGAGGGTTTGATTGATATCTGCTATATCCCTAGAGCTGTAATATAGAACAAGGTAATCCGCATACAGTAGGGACAAGCACAAGTTGGAATAAAGGGAGATCCTATTGATAAAGACAGTGAATAGGAGAGGGCCAAGAATTGACCCCTTGGGAACACCTGTATTTATGACTGCAGGATGGACAGAGCAGAGTTAAATTTAACAGCCTGTTTACGATTAGATTAGATTAGATTAGATTAGATAGCTATTAAACCAGTCAATTTGTAGAGAGAAACTCAGGGACAGCAGATTAGTAAGGAGAAGGGGGTGATCAACAAGATCAAATGCTTCAGTCAAATCTATGAAGATTGTACCAGTGAGAGAGGCCTTGTCCATGGCAGTAATGACATCATTTGAGAATTTGAGAAGGGCTGTTGTAGTACTGTGACCTTTGCGAAAACCATGTTGGCTTTCTGAGAGGAGGTTGTTGTCCAGGAAGATGGATATGGTTTGAGTTGCAACCAGATTCTCTAGAGTTTTTCCCAGAACAGAGAGAGTTGCTATTGGGCATTAGTTAACAATATCCTTTGGGTCTCCTTTTTTGAAGACAGGAGTAATTCTGACAATTTCCAAATACCAGGGACAGTGCTGTGATGGAGTGATAGGTTATAGATCTTTGCCAAGGGGGATGCAATAAAGGGGGAGGCAAGTTTCAGTAACCTTGGCTCAAGCCTATCAGAGCCCATGCTGGTGCTGTCGGAGATGGTGTTTAGAAGTTTGAGGACATCAATCCTAGTTATGGTTTTGAAGTGGAACGGTGGATGCGACAATGTAGAAACTGGATCTGTGTGGAAGGTAGAGGACTGAGTGGAAGCGAAAGAGGATGTATATTTATACAAATCCAAAAAGTAAAGGTTAAAAGTGTTGGCAATAGTGATTGGGTTGTTACAGTGGGTTCCATTTATCACCGCATCATTTGCAGACTGGGCGTGATTAGCCTAAAGGAAGGTTTTTATGTGGATCCAGAATTTACGTGACTCTCCAGTGACATCTATCAAGAGTCCTTTACAATAGGAGCTTTTAGCTAGTCGAATATTCCTTTTAAAAGCATTTCTTTGTGCCCTGCAGATGTTATAGTTGAAGGGAAGACCTGACTTTTTGAAACTACTCCAGCTTTTATCTCAGTCTCTAAGCTGCGTAAGGAGGTCTTTGTGTAGCCACCCCATTTGTGTCCCATGGATTCTGTGGGTACAAGAAGGGGTGTGTTTGTTCTGTAGTAGACCAAATTGGGCTATAAAGTAGTTAGGTGCCATCTCAGGATCACTGGCTAAGTGTATGGAGGACCAGTCAAGTTGGGAGATGTCATTCAGGAAAGCAGCCTGATCTAGGTTGGCAAAGTTCCTAAAAGTAATGTATTTGTGTGGGGAGCCGAGGGTGAAGAAGCACACCAAATACAATAAATGAGCGAGTGATCAGTTACAGCATCTGCCAATGTTCCAGATGCCAAGATTCTGTTGATGCGATTAGATAGGATCCAGTCAATTAGTGTGCAAGATTTAGTAGAGGACATGACCCTAGTAGGGTCATTGATGTGCTGATGAAAGTAATGCCCTCGAACGGAGGACAATGTTGTCTTATTGGCTTTACCAAGCCAATTTAAGTTAAGATCTCTGAGGAGAAGGACCTCATTCCATCCAGCAGATAAGCAGACTTGATCAAGTAGTTCCTTGAGGATGGAGAGCCCACCTTGGGGAGGATTGTAGGCATACACAGTGTGTAATTTCTTCCTGCCTAGTAGTAGGATAGCATGAAGGGATACACAGTAAGAGAGGGCAGGGGTAGGCAGGGTGGAGAGGTTGAGGTGAGATTGGAAATAAATTGCAACCCCCCCTCACCCCTTCGAAAGGAGAACCTGTATGATCTGATGAGATTATAGTTAGGCAAAGAGCAGACAGTAACGGGTATAGATGGCTTGAGCAGGTCTCAGATAGGCAGAGGATGTCAGAGTGGTATAGTGCTACCCATGCTTCCAGTTCAACTAGGTGACAGAGTAGGCTCCTAATGTTGAGGTGAGCAATACAAAGCCCTTTAGAGTCTTTCCACGTTACATTCTTGTGTGAGACATAATTAGGAGGGCCAGGATTTAGTTCAACATCACTAGCCAGTGTGAGTATGAGTGCTATAAGGAGAAGATACCAGAGTTTGTGATAGAAAAATGTAGGGGGTAGAATATCATAGCAGTGAAGGCACTTTTTTGATACAAAAGCTGCAAGCCATAAAAAATGTTTAGGGAAGAGAAAAGGAGTAGGATCGGGGGGTGTGCATAGTAGGGTTAGCAGATTTGAGAAGGTAAAGTTGATGGGATCAGGTGGTGAAGCTTCAGCGGATAGGGAGTAGGGGATCAGGGCAAGCCATAGCATAAAATAAGTGGCAAGGTATGTTAGGAACAATATTTTCCCCGGAGAAGGCATTAGAGAGAGAGAAATGAGGGAGCAAGTAGAGAGGCACTCTTATATTAGTTAAGAGAAAGAAGAAGAGGCACTTCTAGATTATAGTATATGAGTAGGGCAGGCAGCATGTAAGCCAAACAATAATGCAATTACAAAGGAGGAGGGTAGCACTTTAAGTATAAAAGTGTGGTAAGAGCAAGAATGTTAAGCAAGCGAGACACAGCCAGTGCACAACACAGTGTTCTGCTATGGAGCCTACTAGTGGGCCGATAAGATAATGAGCAAATGGGGAAATGGACACTTAGAAATTAACATGTCATGTGATCAAGATGCGTAAATTAAACAGCCCAGATAGGGTGGGTTGATGGGGAGCCGGTGCTAAGCACTGGCGGGGATCTAGATTCAAACAGTTCGGTGCACTAATGAGCAGGTTGAAAAGCCAGTGAGAGCAGGCGAGTGTCTGTACCTCTTTGAGTGGCAGCAGCTTCAGGCAGGAGCCTCATGGTGCTCTCGGGGTGGGCAGCTGGCTCTCTGGGAGGCATCTGCATGACTTCAGGATATGGTCAGTAAGTTCAATTAAGCCCTGCCAGGGCTGAGGGGTGCCTGTGGAAGAGGGACAGAGACAAGTTAAGTAGAATCAGTCTCTGAGCGGGGGGGGGGAGATGACAGTGTAACAAGACAGCAGGGAAATAAAGAAACTAATTAGCAGGACAAAAGGTAAAGCTGAAAGCTAAATTGGGGAGAGGGATTTGGAGCAAGGGTGAGAGCAGAAGAAATGCAGACAGGCAACAGAAGGAAACAAAAGATTAGAAATACCAACAGTGCAGCAAAAGCTAAAGGGGTTCAGTCAGCAAATAAAAATAAAATAACACAACAGTAACTACACAGTTTAACAAAGCTAGATAAAAGCAGTAGTTTAAATCTGTACAGTTATACTATCAGGCTTTAAGTCAATATCTAATTTGGAGTGGAAAATTCAGGAGCCAATAAGGAGAGGGCAGTATAGTACCAGATTCAAACAGTTCAGTGAGCTAAGGAGCAGGTTGAAAAGCTGGTGGGAGCAGGCACATGTCTATACATTCTCAAGTGGCAGAAGCTTCGGGAGAAGCTTCACCATGCTCTCAGGGTGGGCGGTTGGCTCTAGGGGAGGGTGTCTGCATGACCGCAGGATGCAGTCAGTAAGTTCAATGAAGCACTGCCAGGGCTGAATGGTGCCTTCTCAAGTGGCAGCAGCTTCAGGCAGGAGTCTCACGGTGCTCTCAGGGTGGGTGGCTGGATCTTGGGCAGGGCACACTGTCCAGATCACATTGCAACAGCACATCTTTGGATAACACACACACACACAGGCTGCATCAGGACTCAGGAGGAAGGAACCACAGCAACTTGATGGAATGTGAAAATTTTCAATTTGGAAACTGCCACAGAAACAAAAAATGCATATTTTTTACTTTTTTTTTAATGGGATGCCACCAAGATGTCAGCTACCAGAGGCCAAGCACCAGCATGCCTCAACTGGCACACATTTACTTCCCACTGTCCAGATCACACTGCAACAGCACAGCTCAGGACGACACACACACACACACGATGCTTGAGGACTCAGGAGGAGGAGGAGGAGGAAAGAACTTCAGAAACTTGAGGTAATATGGAGAATTTTTCTTAAATACATTTTTTTTTTACTTTTTTTTGTAGGATGCCACCAAAGTGCTAACTACCAGGGTGGGCACTGACACATTGCCAGGTGGCACACAGTGGATCCACAACAGGAGTTCGACAAAAATTCTGTCGAATGCCCCGTCAGCGACATCAGCAGGTCGACCGCATTCTGCAGTCAGCAGCAGGTTCACACATTGTTCTTTTGTTTTCTTTAGGGGCGAAGCCCCCCAAACCCCCCACACAGGGGGCTGTACTACCCGCAACCCCCCATTTAAGGATTCTCAACTCCAGTCATAGCTGATTGGGGGGGTGCAGGACTCCCAACAGACAGTGCTGGGTTCTAGCAGGTCTCCCACCATGGCTAGGTGCTGTAGTCGCTGTGGGGGACCTTGCTGGTGAAATGTCACTGTCGGGAGGTAACCAGCACACAGTTACTGCCCATTGTCCACATTACACTGCAACAGCTCATCTTAAGACAAAACACACACACACACGCACACTCACACACACATGCTGCTTCAGAACTCAGGAGGAAGAAACCGCTGCAACTTGTGAGAATGTGAAGAATCTCAATTTGAAAACTGCCACAAAAACAAAATATTATTTTTTTATGGGATGACACCAAGGTGCCAACTACCAGTGGGCAGGCACTGTCCTGCTATCAGCTGGCACACACCTACTGTCCAGTAACATTAGCAAATAAAAGTAACCCCCCCAACAAAAAAAAATCACATTACAGACTTCTGTTAGGGGCTTCAGTTTGTATGCCCTGCTAAAATGCTGGTTCTGCAATTAAAAAAACACATGTGTGCTGCACTGCTGAGATTAAGCAACAGGTGAACACTAACAGACGGACATTTCATACCCCATCAGCCCATTGCTCAGCCCCAAGGACACTACTCCAGCATCCAGTCTCTCCCCCTCTCAGCTCTCTCAGGCAATCCCTGGTCCCAGAAGCCTGTTGCAACACTGCTCAGCCAGACTTTACATTTTTATTTTCTTTGTTTTCCTGTTAAATGTCCCCCTTCAGCAGCCCTGTTGTTTGCAGGACTAGCACGGGTCAAAGTTGTTGAATTTTTTAAGACTTTTCTGATTTTTTTATTTTTTGAAGAATTTCCAATCTAATCTAATTAGAAGTGAATTACAGTTTTGCCTGAGCTACCTAACAGGCTGACGATGAGCACACAACTGAGCTTTCATGCTGGCTCATGTTGTAGAGATGGATCTAGCTCCAAAACAAGGTTGTGACTCACACTGTGCCCTGGTTAGATGTCTGAGGTGCAAATTGTGGTTCATGGTTTGACTGGTTCACTGGGACACTACCATTCAGACCAGGGTGGACCAGCTGAACCAAAAGTCTGCCCATTTTCCCTAAATGTTTGCCACAGCCTGAAAGATTCAAGCACCTGAAGTTTGAGATTTTTGATTCTTTTGTAGAACCAAACGTGCAGCCCTAGTACCTACTGTGTGTGTACTAGTCCTATCCTATTTGTAGTATGGCTACAACCAATAGTTACCTTTCCCCTAGCTAATGTAAACAGTATCCAGTAATGTGTTTCCTCCTTACCTTGGTCTGGTGTCTCCCTTGAAGAATGTCCTGTGGACTGTGGTCTATCTGCAAATCCCTACAGATACCTTTAAGGCAGATGCTCCACTCCTGCTCTTTCTCACTCACATCATGGGACACGAGTGTGATTGGACATGCTGGATGTTATTCCTTTTATCTCCCCATGATACTTCCTGGTGTCCCACTAATCCTTTGGCAGCTCCTCCCCCCAATCATACAAGTGATTCTCAGGGTTTTCTTAATCTACTTAACCCCAAGATTAATTTTCTGAGCAAAGTTTCCCATATCAAAGTGCCCCAAAACTTGGACTAAGTAAAAATCAAATTGCTTTCCTCCACCTTCCAATTTACACTGCTACATTAAGTATGGAGAGAAAATATAAATATATACCTCCAGGTTTAAGCTGGTTGCATAGTCTTCTCTCTGTCAATAATTTTCCAGCACAGGACCCCAACAAACTGCTATCTGATAGGCAAAGGGACTCACAAGGCTTTCTCAGAGTTTGGAGGTATGAGGATCCTGAGCTTCCCTTAGCTAAAAATACAAATTCCAAGCTTCCCGAGACAGAATTTTCCACTGCCTCCAGGTGAGGTGAAAACAGGCAGAGAACACCAAGAGGAAGGAACTGATGTTATAACTATACTTCTCTACTGGGACTAAAGAACTAGAACTCTACTACTGAGACCTTCAAGTTAGGATAAAAACAAAACAAACAAAAAAGAGTTAGTGTGCTTGTCTGAGTTGGCTGAAGTGAACTATTATCTGTGCAGTTATCTAGGTGTTTGTCTCAGGTGGCTGAATGGAATTGTTATCTGTGTAATTAACTAAGTGTAGAAGGAGCTGTAAAGTGGGGGGGGGGGCTTAGCTAGAAAGAAGCAAGGTTTAAGCCAGATTTAAAAGCTGTCCTAGACAGCTTCTGTCAGAGAACAGTCAGAGAACACCAAGAGGAAGGAGCTGCTGTTATAACTATGCTTCTCTACTGGGACTAAAGAACTAGAACTCTACTACTGGGACCTTCAATTTAGGGTAAAAACAACACAAAACAAAAAAAAGAGTTTGAGTGTTTGTCTAAGTCAGCTGAAGTGAATTGTTATCTGGGCAGTTATCTAGGTGTTTGTCTTAGGTGGCTGAACGTAATTGTTATCTGTACAATTAACTAAGTGTAGAAGGAGCTGTAAAGTAGGGGGATTGGCTTAGCTAGAAGGAAGCCAGGTTAAAGCCAGATTTAAAAGCTGTACTCGAACAAGCAGAGAACACCGAGAGGAAGGAGCTGCTGTTATAACTATACTTCTCTACTGGGACAATATTGCCCTCCTTCCCTCCCCTCCACCCCCCAACCTAAGCCAGTTCTACTTTTATAGGCACAGGATTTGACTGACAACAGGGACTTCCTGTTTGGGAGCAGGAAGTGAGTAATCACATAACCACAAAAGACTCATCATCCTAGAAGGAAAAAAGTAGCTCTCCGCCCCTCCCCCCCAGCTGCTGGAGGTCTGACTCTGAGTAAGCAAGGAGGCTACTGAGTAATATAGGAATTTCTTGTCTGAGAACAGGAAGATCAGGAGCTTAAAGGGCACAGAGAGGTAAGTAGGGAGAAAAAATAAATAAACAGAGGAAAGAGTAAGAATTTCAAACAACAGTTAAGGGGCCAGAAATAGACATGATGGGAGTGGTGCAGTGCAGTGGCTGTGGAGCAGCAGTCTTCCGGGAGATGTTATGGAAGATGCAGTGCTGTCCCATCTGCAGGCACCTCTCTGGGCTGAGGGAGAAGGTTGTTCATCTCCAGGCTGAGTTGGCCAGGATTTGGGGGACCTCCTCTCCCAGCCAGGGACCACCAGGACCAATGCCATTGCCTCAGAGGTTGCCAAGAAAGAGGAGCAGTTGGACCACAGTGGGCTCAGGGAGGGTGAGCATGGTGTAACAGAGGCACATCCCTCCAGCTCTACATCTCCACTGTTCATATGCCACTCTGGCAAAGTGTGGTTCCTCTATGGAGGCACCCACAGTAGAGACCAAGGAGGATGCTGGGAATCTCCACAAAGGAGACCCACAGAAGAGTGGCATGGGACCCCACAGGGGAAGGAAACAACTCCTGGTGGGAGACTCCATTGTTAGGGGGTAGAACTGGGGGAGGAAGAGGAGAGGGAGGTAAGGTGCCTGCCTGGTGCCATGGCTTAGAGGGACAGGGAACGAATCCTCAGGATCGCAGGAGCAGCTGTACAGGGGAGGGAGCTGGATGTCATTGTCCACCTAGGGACAAATGACCTGGCTTACAAAGGGATCAGAGTAGTGCAGGAGGAGTTTGTGGAGTTGGGGAGGGGCCTTAAACAAGTAGCACACAGGGTAACTTTCTTGGAGGTGCTGCCTGTCTATGGCATGGGTGAGGCTAGGGTGCTCCACACCATGGGATTCAATCAGTGGTTGAAAAACTGGTACAGAGCTCAGGGATTTGGCTTCTTTGGGGACTGGGGGTCCACCTGGAGTGATGCAGACCTATACTGGCGTGATGGTCTGCATCTGTCCAGGAGGGGAACCAGGATCCTAGGTGATAGATTTAAATGCTTCACTGGCAAGCATTTAAACTAGCCAAGGGGGGGGCACTGGAAAGGAGCAGGGAAATCCTAGCCCCCTCCAAAAGAATCAGGGTAGTAAGTGAGGTAAACACCAAGACAAATATGTCGCTAGGGAGAAGGGCAGGGGTAAATGGAGAAAATGACAAAGGCAATAAGGACAGGGATGGGGCAAAAAGGGGTAAGGCCATCAAAAAATGGAGGGTAATGAGTACCAATGCCTGTAGTCTGGGCAACAAGCTCCCTGAGCTGGTGGCCTTGATAGAAAAGGGATGCCTGGATATTGTAGTAGTCACAGAAACATGATACACAGAAAACCATGACTGGGATGTTACCATGCAAGGGTACATGACCTATAGAAGAGACAGGGAGGGAAGAATAGGGTGAGGAGTAGCTTCCTATGTAAGGGAAGGGATAAAAGCAACAGAACAAAAGAGTAAACAGGGAGGATATGAGGCACTGTGGGCCACCTTAGAGACTGGAAATGGCACCACAATCCGCATAGGGATTGTATACAGATCCCCATGTCAGGGAGAGGAATGGACAAGGATATGATAGAAGCATCCTTAGGATGGTAGAGAAAGGGGAGATACTGTTGATGGGGGACCTGAATATGCCAGATGTTAACTGGAGCACCTTCGCTGTAGACACATCCAAGAGCAGGGCCATTCTTGATGCCCTACAGGTGACATGCCTCAGACAGCTAGTTTTGGAACCCACTCATGAGGGAGCAATCTTAGACTTCATACTCTCAAGTGGGGACAGTGAGAGGATCTTAGATCTAGAAGTGGGTAGCCATCTGGGAACAAGTGACCACCAAACAGTGTGGTTCACAATAAGCTCAGCTACAGAGTCAAGCCATACAAAAGTGAGGGTACTGGACTTCAGGATGGATAACTTTGGCAAGATGGGGGAGTGCTTTAGAACAGCACTATCAAACAAGGTAGAAGGAGAGGTGGAGCAACAATGGAGAAACATCAAAACTGCTATCACAGAGGCAACAACCCTTTGTGTGAAGCAAATAAATCAAAATGAAAGAAAAAGCCACTATGGTTCTCAAAAGAGGTGGTGGGGAAGCTTAGGGAGAAAAAGATAGCATTTAGGAAGTATAAGGAAACACAGAAGGAGCAGGACAGAGAACTGTACCAGTTAAGGCAGAAGGAAGCAGGGAGGGAAGTCAGAATAACAAAGGTCCAAACTGAGGAAAAGATAACCAACTCAGTTAAGAAGAGGGATAAAACATTTTATATGTACATCAGGGAGTGTAGAAAGACAAAGGGAGGGATAGTGAGGCTGAAAAGAATGGACGGTGGGGTGGGCAGAGAGGGACAGTGAAAAAGCAGGGAAACTGAACGAATACTTCTGCTCAGTATTCACAAAAGAGGTGGAGGGGGAGGTGCTTAATCCAATTAACAGAAGCATTCTGGATAGGGGGGTCGATCCCAGACCTTTCACAGAAGAAAGGGTTCTGAAAGAACTCTTAAAACTGAAGGTGGACAGGGCAATGGGGCCTGACGGAATTCACCCCAGAATTCTAAAAGAATTTAGGGGAGAACTAGTGACACCACTGACTACCCTTTTTAACAAATCATAGGAGGATGGTGGGGTACCTGAGGACTGGAGGAAGGCGGAAGTGATTCCCCTTCATGAAAGTGGGAGCAAGACAGAGGCAGGAAACTACATACCTGCCAGTTTGACCTCTGTGGTAGGGAAAGTGATGGAATCACTTCTGAAGGAAAGAATTGTTGAGTACCTATAGGCTAGTGGGGCACAGGACTCAAGGCAGTATGGGTTCACAGCAGGAAGGTCATGTCAGATGAATCTAATTGATTTCTTTGACTGAGTGACTAAAGTAGTAGACCAGGGAGGGGCTGTGGACATGGTCTACCTAGGCTTTAGCAAGACATTTGACACAGTCCCACACAAAAGATTAATAATCAAGTTAACCAGCCTGGGAGTGAGTCCCAGGGTGGTAGCCTGGGTAAAACATTGGCTGGACAACAGGACACAGAAGGCAATTGTAAATGGAGTCCACTCTGAAGAAAGAGGGTTTACTAGTGGGGCACCATACTGGGTCCAGTCCTTTTTAATGTCATTATAAGTGACATTGAAGAGGGACTAGAAGGAAAGTATGTCTCTTTGCAGACAACACCAAGATCTGCAACAGGGTTGATACACAAGGAGGCGTGGAAAGGAAGAGAAGGGACCTGGCAAGGTTGGAGGAATGGTCAGAAGTATGGCAGCTTGGATTCAATGCAAAGAGGTGCAAAATAATGCACCTGGGAAACAAAAACCCACGGGGAGATTACACGATGGGGGGAGAGAGTATAAACAACAATAAAAATGGAAAGGGACCGGGGAGTAATCATATCAGATGACCTTAAGGTTAGCAAGCAATGTGAGAAGGCAGTAGGGAGGGCTGGGGGATACTGGGATGTATAGGGAGAGGCATCACCAGCAGAAAACAGGGAGTTGTTTTCCCTCTGTACAGACAGTTGGTGAGACCACATCTGGAGTACTGCATCCAATTCTGGAGACCACATCTCTGCAAGGACATAGACAGGGTGGAGGCAGTCCAGAGGAGGGAGACTAAAATGGTGCAGGGTCTGCAAGAGAAGCCATATGAGGAAAGAGTAAAGGAGCTTAACATGTATACCCTTGAGGAAAGGAGGGAGAGGGGGACATGATAGACATTTTTAAGTACCTCTGTGGAATCAACAAAGTCCAAGAGGGTAGCATCTTTCAGAAAAAGAGATGTGCAAGAACAAGGGGACACAATTTGAAGAAAGAGGTGGGACAGCTCAGGGGCAACGTGAGGAAGTATTTTTTTCACAGAGAGGGTGGTGGACACATGCAGCAGCCTTCCTGATGAGGTTGTCGGGTCTAAAACTGTGGGAGAATTCAAGAATGCATGGAACAGACACAAGGCAATTCTTGTGGGTGGTAGGAAGAAACAGGCTGTTGGTTAACAAGGCTCTACAGCTTATCTCGTAGGTAGGGAAATGGGCAGACTAGGTAGGCCAAGCGGTCCTTATCTGACATCAAAGTCTATGTTTCTATGTTTGGAAAAAGGTCATGATGTGCAAAGTAAGCCACCAATACACTGCACTGGAAGACTTTTGCCACTGGACAGTAACTCTACGGATTAAATTTTAATACCTTGCAGAAATGTATTCAGTTCAGGAGGGGGAGGCAAGATACATCTCTGGCTTATCTGAGGCAAAAATAGATTCAAGAGTGGGTACATATTACAAAATCAGTATAGGACTAACATCTATAAAAAGGTTGGAGGTGACCTTGGTACCCATATGGAGGGAATTTTGGTGGAAGGTGTTTGTGAGATTCTTTAGGACAATGGTTCTCAGACTTCATCACAGTGAGCCTCCCCAAATCCATAGGAAAGATTTTGAGCCTCCCCCAAAAACCTGAAATAATCTTGGGCCTCCCAAATTAAAATAACACACTGTACTTTGTGCAGTACCCCATGAATAAATTGAAACCCCTCTGAGTATTTGGCTCGCATTCAGTTCTTTGTCTTATACTGATGTGAAACCTCTGAAAATAGTTCCTGTGCTCAAATGTGTTATCTGAACAACAAATAAATAAAACAAAAAATATTATTATTCAGCTTATTATAACTCCCCACAGGCCAGCCTACTTGCTCTGCTATTTTATTCTTGAACCATTGTTACCCCTTGTTGCAGTACCTTCATGAGGTCGGACTGCTTCCTCTGTTTCCTCTCTATATGAAATAACCTTCCTACATACTTTCCCTTGTCCTTTCCTTCCCTGCTCCTAAGCAACTTCCCAGGGATTACTCTTCTCCTTCCTGCTATTGCTCTTTGCCCTTCTGTGCTCAACCTGTGTATTTGAAGGACTGTTCTGCCATCAGGCTACAAATTGATCAATTACCACCATTCACTATTAGTGTATTGTTCATATTTGTTTGCACTATTGTTCATTGTGTATTTCTTGATTGTTTTGCAGTTACCTTTGAAATGTATTCATTCCCTACACTTCCCTGAGTACACCTGAAATGAGCCTTAGCTCATTTACCTTCCCTTGTCACCTATTAGTAAATAAATACATAAAATTCACCTACTATTGTCCTCTTTCAGCTTGCTTCATCCCTTCACACAAAATACATAAAACTCAAATTTTAAATACAGTACTTTTTCAGACTTGCTTGAGCCTCCCCTGGAACAAGCTGGGGCCTCCCCAAGGAGGCTGGCCTCACCATTTGAGAACCCCTGCTTTAGGATGCTTCCCATCACAGAACTGGGAGTACATTTACTGATGCATGTTGGCAACATTGTGAGGGAGTGGGGTTCCATGTCCACATATTTTGAGGGGTGCCCAAGATTGGCACAGTTCTGGAAGGGGGGCATGAAGGGATACAAGTGGTTCTGGGGAAGGAGTATTTCTTTTACCTAGGGTTCCAGATAATAATTTTACAGTAGGTGTGAGTATAGTACTCCTCATTTTTTAAAGTGAGGTGATCAAAACCAGTTTCAGAGGAGTACAAATGACTGGATGTCTTTGTCTGATGAGTATATGTAATGGAAATGAAAGTGTTTATTATGCGATGTTAAAAACACACATACAGAAAACAGTGATATTGCGTTGGCGTTTTTATTATGCATTTTCTGTCATCTGTTAGTATTCCTCTCAGTACAACTATATACCAGGTATTTCAGTCTAGAAAGCATAGTACTGACACTTTGCAAACATTTAACATGATAAAATACATGCAGAATCTCAGTCACTACTCCACAGACACCATTAAGTCAGTCAGTGTGAGTGTCTGCACTTGGATGGGCTGGCCATGTAAATGTCAGAAAGACCAGCAAAGACACACCAACTGACAATGCATCATTGTTCCTTGTCTGCAGGCAAGATTAATTTTGTCTCTTAAAAATTAATCAGGATCATTAGATAGAGTATCATGATGCAATGTGATTTACATGGCCTTGCTGGCCTGGTTTTGTTCAAAAGTATGCACTGTGACTTAAGACTCAGAGCTATGCTGGCATATCACTTTGCAGCAAAGTGAGGGAGATTGTAAATGCCACGATACTGCCACCAATCAAGAAATGAAAATGTCAATTATAGCAGCATGCTACCTGGTTCAAGCTGTCTGTATTGTTATTTGTCTTGTGTGGAGTAAGCAGCTCAGCAGGGTTGCTGTGTTCATTGGGCAAACACTGGTTTCCAATAAGGAGACACAGACAGGCTGGCATACTGTTATGTTACATAACAGTTAACCAAAAAGGTAACATAAATAGATAGGCAGACAGGCAACTGGTGGGCAGGATGGAAGGATGTCATTGGGGGTTAAGTACAAGAAATGGCACTTACCACAAAACTGACACTTAATAATGCTACTACTGTATGTGTGACTCAGGAATATCTCATAACACCATGGTACAAGTTAACCAGGCCCCCAGTTCCGTGTACTGACATTTTTTGTGACTTTCCCATTGGTTGCTCAACTAGTCTTTGTTTTTTTGGGGTTTTTTTTTTGGGGGGGGGCCGGGGCAGTTTGATCCAAACAGATAATTTGCAGCACAATCTGACAGAGAGCTTTGCCTTTATCTATACACTGGGGGTTGGATATTCAGACTGCACCAGGCTGTGGCGCACGCCAGGGCGCAGCACAACTGGGATGTGCCAAGGCACTGACAGGGTGATATTCAATGGTGCTGTGCCATGGCTCAGCACCATTGAATATTGCTCTGTGGCCACCCACATTGTGCATGGCGCAGTGGCACTGCACCAGTGCAAGTGGCCAGAAAGGGGCAGGGGGATGTGCTAGTGCAAGTGCAGTTGCGCTAGGTGCATCAACCACAATATTCAAAGGTGCACATGCAAATGGGGCCATAATGCATGCAAGGTGCAAATGGGGCCATTTGCATGTCATTATGTCCCCATTTGCATGCAGGTGCACCCATCCCCGGTGACATGTGCCTGGGTCTCTGCCAGGCTGCAGCTGTTGGGACCAACGCCCCCTGCACTAGCGGCAAAGTGCCCCACAGCCTGATCGCGGGCATAAGTATAGAAATATGTAACTCCCATATCCCCGGTTGTCCAGTGGATCGCTCGCAGCCCGATCGCGGGCAGATGTCTAAAACAAGATTAGATCCCATCCCTGGTGGTCCAGCGGTACCTCCCTCCCCACCCTCCTACTGAGCCCTGCCACTCCGATTCCCACTGGTCAATGGCGGGCAGCAGCTCCCCACCCGCAAGCTGCCCGGCCACCCACCGACTGACTGCGTACAGTACAGCTGTACACCCATTGGTCCACAGCATGGGCCAATGGGCGTGCAGACTGTACCGTACTACACAGTCCAGATATGTGAATAAATCCATTCATATATCTGGACCTGTAGTACAGCATCTGTTTGTTACCTATTGGCCCACGCCTGGGATCAGTGACGCGACAGCTGTACTGTACGAATCAGTCGGCAGACGGCTGGGCAGCTTGTGGGTGGGGAGCTGCCACCTGCCGCTGACCAGGGAAAGTGGGGTGGTGGGGCTCAGTAGGAGGGTGGGGAGGGGGGTACCTCTGGACCACCAGGGATGGGATCTAATCTTGTTTTAGACATCTGCCCGCGATCAGGCTGTGAGAGGTCCACTGGACCACCAGGGATATAGGAGTTACATAGATCTATACTTATGCCCATGATCGGGCATGAGGGTGGTGCTACCCGACGGAGGGTGCCGCTGGAGCTCGGGTGGCCACCCACAGCTGGCAGCTACCATGTTGTGCCCTGCAATATGGCAGGTCACCTGTGGGTGGCTGGCTGTTGCTCCTTTATTTTTTGGAACAACTGTATGTGGCGCATGCAGGGGTTGCGCCTGCATGAGCTCCACACATCCCGGGCTAAATGTCGGGATGTGCAGGGGTATGCATGGGCACGCCCCCCCTACTTGCACCGACTATATTACTGATGCGTCCCGGAGCATCGGGATTTGTGCCATGCACTTTCCCCTTTTGAATATCGGGCCGGAGCGCATCAGTGGGTTGTGCATGGTGCAACACTTCTGAATATCCCACCCTGGGTATTAAATATAAGAGGACCTTATATGTTTCTACGAAACATTCAGCAGGCTTATGGATAAAAATATCCTGGCAGATGTGATTTTATTAGATTTTTCCAGAGCCTTTGGAACTGTACCTCACTAGGCAATTATTCAAAAAATCAGTTAATTAAAAAGAAACACATACACAGTGCAGTGGATAAGCAACTGGATGACACATTGGACCCAAAGAGTCACAATAAATGTGTTTTTTTTTTTTGTTCGGTGAGGGGCATGTTACCAGTGGTGTACTACAGGGCTCTGTATTGGGCCCTGTACTTTTTCAGTTGTTTATAGCCGATATGGGAAAAACATTACAAGCAAATTAATAAAATACACTGATGATACAAAACTTGGTGGCTCATGTGAGTCTCGTGAACATGTACAAGTGATACAAAAGGATCTTGACCTAATAACAGACTGGGCATACAAGTGGGATATGAGCTTGTCAGGAGGTCTAAACCTCACTTTCAGGTTCTTGGCAATATTGGGAATGCAAGTAATCACAGACAGATTGCATAAGAGTAATAAACTTGTTTATTACTACCAAAAAGGATAAAATCTCAGTTGCCCTAAGCAGTTCTTACCAATACGAACTGGGAGCCAGTGCTAAGATTCCCTATACCTTGAGGTTTCTTTGTATCTCTTGGGATCTCCAAGGTACAAGACTAGTGTATCACATTATATACCTATGATAATTACTATGGTTACTGTAAGATAGAAACATTTCTAGTTACAGAGATGAGCCCTATTGGCTAAATTAGAGGTGGCTCCATGGTCCAAGATAACATTATACAATTTTGTAATAGTGATCAGTTTGTGAACAAAAGAGTTCTTATACAGAGTCTTATATAACTTAGTGTAGTAGTACAAATCATCAAAAGGTGGCAATGCCGACTTACATATCATAATTACTCCAAGGACACAGGTGCCTTGGCATCTTACAAGTAAGAAATACACAGAGAATACATAGAAGAATATATGTATTAGCAAGCAAAGTGTATTACAACAATATGCATTCATATCCTGACATCTACTCTTGTACGATAGATGCCCTTAGCCCTATATGTTAGTATAACATATGCCTAAGCACTAGCTGTCTACGGTGTACCTCTGGGGAAATCAATTAGGGTTCAGGGACCACGTGTAACATCCCCCCCTTTTTGCCTCCAAAGACAACACAGGCGGATCTAGGGAAAGGCCAGAGAGCAGTGGTCATTTACAAACCCGGCCAGCGTGAGCTTTTGTCAAGACTCAAGCTGCTCACAGTGTTGGCGCAGCGTGAGCCGGCGCATAGCATAATAATCAAAATAAAGATCAAAAATGCCTGTATAATAACAAAACCTTTAACAGTAATCCCTAACCAGGTGTTAGTCGATGCATCATTCATGTCACCATCATTAATCAATTAGAGAATGGCTTCATTGGCCTTGGTTATATTATTGCTGATGTGGATGAGGTGTGTGTCTTTCCTTTCTAAAAGTGATTTCAATGTAAGTGTAAGTGGGTCTATGTGTACATTAAAATATGGTAAGTATTCAGACAGTGTGAGCAGATAATCAGGGTGAATGCATGAGTCCAGATGATCTTGTATTAGCCTATAATAAGGCTGTGGGAGATGCTCTGGACAAAATTGCTCCTGTTCGTGTTCGGCCTCTCACCCTCCGTCCAAGGAGCCCATGGTTTGATGGCTCCTTGAAGGAGTTAAGGCGAGTAGGCCGAAGGCTGGAGAGAGCCTGGCGGAAGTCGGGCCTTGATGCCGACAGGCTTAGATTGATGGCACATTATGATAGCTATCAATCAGAAATCACTCATAAGAAGGCAGAATTTCTGTCCAGAGAGATTTCTGCTGCACAAAATTGACCGGCTCAGCTTTTCCGGACTGTGGAAAGACTGTGCAATCCAGTCTGTCTTCAGCCTAGAGAAGCTTTTTCTCAGCTAAGATGCGAGGAGTTTGCTCGGTTTTTTGTGGATAAGGTTGTTGGCATCAGGTCCGGCATCGGTCTGACCTCTCCTAAGGGGGATTGCGGTGGTCGATTGGAAGTGGCCTGTCCTCAGTCTGTCTGGTTAGATTTTCACCGGCCGGAATTTGGGGACATTGTGAAGATCATCCAAACAATGCGATCAACTAGTTGTAGTTTGGATCCGGGTCCTACACCGCTTTTAGTAGGTTGTGTAGAAGTTATCTACCCAATCCTTGCAGACATTGTCTGGAAGTCTTTGGAGAGGGTTTTTTTTCCTGACCCCCTTAATGAGGGGGTAGTTCAAACACTCCTTAAAAAATCCTCCTTGGACCCAGATTGTCTAGCTAACTACCGGCCTATCTCTAACCTGCCATTTGTTGGTAAGGTTATTGAAAAGGCAGTTGCGTTGCAATTGGATGATCACCTTATATATCACAATGTCTATGATACTCTCCAGTCTGGTTTCAGGAAAAGGCATAGTACAGAGACTGCCCTTGTCCGGGTATTGAGCGACCTCCTAATGGCCAGAGATTGAAAGGCGCGCACCATTCTGGGCCTTCTCGATCTATCTGCTGCATTTGACACTGTAGACCATGAAGTGCAATTGGAGTGCCTGCGGGTCTTTTGTGGGCTGTCTGGTACAGTCCTCAAATGGTTTCGTTCTTACCTCACGGACAGGTTTCAGAGAGTTGTCACCGGAATTTATTCCTCTGGCGCTCACTCCCTGCCTTGTGGGGTACCACAGGGCTCCATTTTAGCTCCCATGTTGTTTGCAGTGTATATGCTGCCATTGGGAGAAATCATCAAGCGATCTGAGTTTTCACTGCTATGCAGATGATACTCAGCTGTATTTGTCCTTTCACCCCAGTCAGGGTGATGTACTCTCTGTACTTAATAACTGCCTTGATGAGATCAGACTTTGGATGAGTTCAAGCTGGTTGAGGCTCAATCCGGATAAGACTGAGGTATTGGTTGTGGATCCAGGTCATCCGGGGGTGGGTGTAGGAGTTGGACAACCATCAGGTTTATTACTTGGTGGTGTACCACTCTCTACCTCTAGACAGGTGCGAAATCTGGCTATTTTGATGATGGTCTGACCCTGAAATCTCAGGTGTCAGCTGTTGTCAAATCCTCTTTTACCATCTGAGGAATATTGCCGGGTGAAACATCTGATTCCCCCGGAGGACCTTCCAACATTGGTCCACGCCTTTGTCACTACCTGTCTTGACTACTGCAATTCCCTCTACCTAGGGCTACCAGGGGTTGATATCTGCCACCTACAGCTGGTGCAGAACGCGGCAGCCAGGCTTTTGACTGGGACTTCTAGAACCAGTCATATTATGCCTGTGCTCCGTGAACTGCACTGGCTGCCAGTTTGGTGGTGGATCACCTTTAAGGTTGGTTTACTAACCTTTAAAGCTCTACATGATCAGGGACCCGGCTACCAGAAAGATCTCCTGATTCCCTACTACCCCCTCCGTCCTCTCCGCTCCGCCAACGAGGGATTGCTGGAGACTCCCAAGGTTCGATTAAAGTCATCAGGATCTCGTGCCTTTGCTTTTTCAGCACCAACCCTGTGGAATTCTCTACCTCGTTGGTTGAGAGAATGTCCAATCATCAATAACTTTAAAGTTGCTTTAAAAACATATCTTTTTGGATTAGCGTATTCCCGTTAGTTGTGGCTGACTTTTAAATGTTTGGATTTTATTAATTTTAATATTTTGTACAGCGCCTTGGCCTTGAAAGGCACTATATAAATAAAATTGAATTGAATTGAATAGGGATTACCATCAATGATGTCTGCATCCATGAAGGGGGACAGGGGTTATAACGGTATGTTCAATGACAGTCTTCTGGTGTGGGACAAAACAGAAATTGGGGTTATCAATAGCACATGTCACAGATCCATAAATATAGCTTTTAAAGTTAGTTACCACACAATACTCCCCATCAGAATTATACTGAGAGCGAATAGTAGGGAGTCTCCACTTTTGCAACTGGACAGGGCAGGTGCAGGCCGTCTGCAATCCGTGTTGACAGACAATAAACCTCCTCATGATATGATGGGTAGAGCTTATCCGGAGCCAAAGTGGAATTGAAGAAATCCATGCCATTCTTGGTGATGTCATCATCCATGGTAAAGTCCATCCAGTCAATGCTATCTGGAGAATAACCACGAACAGGTTGAATAACATCAAATACATCACACCGGCACAAGTAAATGTATTGCTTCTTTGCACAGCAGTCCATGTGCGGAGCCACCCAGGCGTCCAGGAAAGGATGGAAAACCAATAGAGGCGGTAGATCCAGGTGTTCTCTGTAGACGTCTTCGTCCAAATGCCCGATGGAGTGGACCAGTGCAAGCTTGTCGAACAAGGCTGTAGTGGGATCAAAATGTGGTAAAGAAACAGTAAAAGAAACAGACATAGTATCTGTTATGGAACATTTCTTAGTAGTGAAATGTGGACCAGTGTTAGGGTGTCTGGTCACAAACCCCAAGTTCCTAGCTATGGAAAGAGGAATGGTTAGAGTTTGTTGCATACACATGGCAATACAGCTAGGGGTTTTACATCGTGGACAATACCATTTGGAAATGCGTCTGTCATGTATGGCGTCAGGGATCCTTCCAGATTCTAGATCACGGAAGAGGTTGTTGATGGTAGTGATGATGTATGAGCCGTAAGTAGAGCAAAGTATTTCTCTAGCAATGTATTGTTTATCTGCTTCTTCATTGTTCTGTTGTATGAGTGCGTTAATCTTGTCTTTAGAGTCAGTGAATGCCTTAGCAATGTCGTGCATGCTGTATACAGTGTATCGTTCTTCCTGACTAAGGCCATTCACCATGCAATAATGGGGTAGTATGTGTTAACCATACCAGTAGAAAACTTGGCAGAATAAGCTTTCATAGCAGCAATATCTGCTTTATTCCAAATAGACATAGCCGTACCAAAGAGGCCTGTGACAGTACCTGTTGCACCTGTGACATCAGAACTGTCAACTTCACATGTCTTACGCTTATGACTTTGATCATCAGGAGTGAGTTTTCTCCTGAAGTTGCCTCTATGTTCAGTAGAATGGACCCCGGCAATAGGGTCTTGAGTAAGAATCTGAAATGCAGCTAAACAATCAAGCAATAATGAACTATAAAATGCTGATGTATTAGTATTGTGACACATACCAAATTCTTTCATATTCCAGTAAGTAAGATTAAACAAAACAGGTATATGCATAAACTGTAAGTTATTAATTAGTGAACCTGGCAGGGCAGTGGCGATTAGACCACTACGGGGACCAGGGGTGTGCTTTGGACATTCCAAAAGCTGTTTATCAGTGGGTGGTAACATAGAAACATAGGCTTTGATGGCAGATAAGGACCACTTGGCCCACCCAGTCTGCCCATTTCCCTACCTACTGAATAAGCTGCAGATTCTAGTTAACCAACAGTCTATTTCTGGCCACCCCCCCCACTACAATTGCCTTGTGTCTGTCCCATGCATTTTTGAATTCCCCCACTGTTTTAGCCCCAACAACCTTCCCAGGAAGGCAGTTCTAGTCATCCACCACTCTCTCCATGAAAAAAAATTTCCTCACATTACCCCTGAGCCATCCCCCCCTTTATCTTTAAATTGTGCCCACTTGTTCTTACACATCTCTTTTTCTAAAAGATGCTACCCTCCTGGACTTTGTTGATTCCCTTGAGGTACGTGAACATTTCTATCATGTCCCCCCGTCCCTCCTTTCATCAAGGGTATACATATTAAGCTCTCTCAGTCTCTCTTCATATGATTTCTGATGCAGACCCTGCACCATTTTAGTTGCCTCCTCTGGACTGCTTCCATCCTGTCTATGTCCTTGCGTAGATGAGGTCTCCAAAACTGCACACATTGCTCCAGATGGGGTGTCACCAGCTGTCTGTACAGAAGGATAACCACTTCCCTATTTATACTTGTGATGCCCCTTCCTATGCATCCCAGTGTCTCCCTGGCTCTTCTTACTGACTTCTCACATTGCTTACCCACCTTTAGATCATCTGATATGACTACCCCCAAGTCCCATTCCATTTTTGTTGTTGTTAGTACCTCCCCTGCTATTGTGTACTCTTCTCCTGGGGTTTTGTTTCCCAGATGCATTACTTTGCACTTCTTTGCATTGAATCTAAGTTGCCATATGTCTGACCATTCCTCCAACCTTACCAAGTCCCTTCTCATCCTTTCTACCCCTCCTTGTGCATCAACTCTGTTACAGATCTTTGTATCATCTGCAAAGAGGCATACCTTTCCCTTCAGACCCTCTGCAGTGTCACCTATAAAGATGTTAAAGAGGACTGGACTCAGTACTGAGCCCTGAGGTACTCCACTAGTGACCCCTCTTTCTTTGGAATATGTTCCACTCACTATTACCTTCTGTGTCCTGTTGTGCAGCCAGTTTGCAACCCAGGCTACCACCCTGGGACCCAATTCTAGGCTGGCTAACTTGATTATTAATCTTTTGTGCGGGACTGTGTCAAATGCCTTGCTAAAGTCTAGGTAGGCCATATCCACAGCCCCTCCCTGGTCTATTACTTTGGTCATCCAGTCAAACAAATCTATTAGATTCATCTGACATGACCTTCCCGCTGTAAATCCATGCTGCTTTGGGTCCTGTACCCCGTTGGCCTCTAGCTACTCAACAATTCTTTCTTTCAGAAGTGATTCCATCATTTTTCCTACCACTGAGGTCAAACTTACAGGTCTGTAGTTTCCTGCTTCTGCCTTGCTCCCACTTTTGTGAAGAGGAATCACATCTGCCCTCCTCCAGTCCTCGGGTACCACCCCATCCTCCCATGATTTGTTAAAAACTGTGGTCAGTGGTGTCACTAGGTCCTCCCTTAGTTCTTTTAGGATTCTGGGGTGAATCCCATCAGGCCCCATTGCTTTCTCCAACTTGAGTTTTAGGAGTTCTTTCAGGACTCTTTCTTCTGTAAATGGACTGGTGTCAACCCCCCTACCCAGAGTGCTTCTATTGTCTGGTTTAGCTAACTCCTCCTCATCTTCTTTTGTGAATACTGAGCAAAAGTATTCATTCAGTATCTCTGCCTTTTCACTGTCTCCCTCTGCCCACCTCCCCTCTCCCTTATTAATCTTCACTATTCCTCGCTTAATCTTTCTATGCTCCCTAATGTACCAATAAAAGGTTTTATCCCCCTTCTTAATTGACTTGGCTATTTTTTCCTCAGTTTGGGCTTTTGCTATTCTGACTGCCTTCCCCACTTCTTTCTGCTTTAATTGATGCAGTTTCCTGTTGTGCTCCTTCTGTGTGCCTTATACTTTTTGAATGCAGCCTTTTTCTCCTTAACCTTCCCTGCCACCTCTTTTGAGAACCATAGTGTTTTTTTTACTCAGCTTTGTTTTCTTTATCTGTTTCACGAAAAGGCTTGTTGCCTCCATGATGGCAGTTTTGATTTTTCTCCATTGTACTTTCACCCCTCCTTTTTGGCCATTTGCTAGTGTATTCCTCAGATATTCACCCATTTTGCCAAAGTCAGCCCTTCTAAAGTCCAGTATGCTTGTTTTTGTATGGCTTGTCTCCATGGTTGTGCTTATTGTGAAGCACACTGTGAAGTGGTCACTTGTTCCCAGATGTCTACTGACTTCTAAATTTGTGATCCTCTCTCTAGTTGAGAGTACCAGGTCTAGTACTGCTTCCTCCCGAGTGGGTTCCAACACTAGCTGTCTAAGGCCTGCCCCCTGCAGGGCATCGAGAATGACCCTGCTCTTGGATGTGGCTGCAGTACATGTCATCTAGTTAACATCTGGCATGTTCAGGTCCCCCATCAACAGTATATTCCCTTTTTCAGCCATTTTGAGAATGTCCTCTATCATTTTCTTGTCCATTTCCTCCCCTTGAGATGGTGGTCTGTATACAACCCCTGTGCAGATTGTGATGCCATTCCCTGTCTCCAAGGTGACCCAGAGTGCCTCTTGTCCTCCCCCTTTACTTTTTAGTTCTGTAGCTTTGATCCCTTCCCTTATGTAAAGAGCTACTCCACCTTCTCTTTTCCCCTTCCTGTCCCTTCTGTAGACTGTGTACCCTGGTATGTTGACATCCCAGTCATGGTTCCCCATGTACCATGTTTCTGTGACTGTGACAATATCCTATTTTTCATCTTCCATCAAGGCTACTAGCTCAGGAAGCTTGTTTCCCAGACTACGGGCATTGGTACTCATTGTCCTCCATTTAATGTTGGCTTTATCCTTTTTTCCCTCATGCCTGCTCTTTTTGGCCTTGTCTATTTTTCCATTTACCCCTGTCCTGCCCTCTGTTGAGCACTGTACCTCAGTGTTTCCCTTACTACCCGTCATGTTTTATGGGGGGAGGCTTAAAATTTCCTGCCTCTTATTAGCACCTCCCCCCATGGCTAGTTTAAAAGCTTGCCAAGGAAGCATTTAAGCCTGTCACTTAGGATCTTGGTTCCCTTCATGGACAGATGCAGACCACCATGCCAGAATAGACCTTCATCTCTCCAGGTGTACCCCCAGTCCCCAATGAAGCCAATACAGGTAAGACAGAGAGATACATGGCTGCAGAAGCCATGTGGTGTACAGCACAAAATTTTCTAGCAGAATCCTTAGACAAAGAATTACAGTACGAAAGATCAATTAAGGCAGTAATGTTGTACAAACCAGAATGTCTTAATGCTGTTTGTAACAAGGACAGAGAACCATCTGGGGATAATTTAGCATTGGGCCAACCCTGGAAAGTTTCTTTGGAGAGTTTGGCCACAGGGAGAATTTATCCTTACAATGTGGTTTGCCACTCAATTTGTAGGGTAGATTTATCAGGAGCAACAACTGAGGCAGTAAGGTAAGCATCGGAACCTTCCTGGACAGTAATCAGACTATCGGGTATATTGATGGATACTCCCTCTGAAGGAGATTTTGGATGATCAAGGTCTGGTAGGAGGTTCGGTACCGTGCCTTGGATGCAGTGGATAACTCCTGAGATGAGGAGATAATGGAACAAGATAGTCATCTTGCCAGTGTGTCTAAAAAGTAAAATCAAACATTAGTAAGTTAGTACTATTCTGCCCAATGGGGTGAGGAAAAGTAATTAACCTCCATTATACAGTTTCAGCTGGTTTGCATGTAACCATTTGTCAGTCAACTTGTTATTGTGTAGGAGTCTAACTTGATAGATTGCCGGACTGAGCTTGTTGACAATAGGGTAGGGGTCTTCCCACTTATTGGAGAAGGAATGGGTGGGATGTACCAAATCGAGTACCATTACCTGATCTCCAACCTGCCAATCCACTTCTTGCATGTTTGTCAAACTGTATTTTGGATTGTTGCTGGGCTTTGCCAATGCAGTTGACAGCATACAAGTGTGTATGATGGTCTTTTCTGAGTTTTTCCACATATTGCTGCCCCTGGGAGGGATCATTAGGAATTATGGTCTGAGTTTTCATTGCTATGCTGATGATACTCAGCTATACTTATCCTTTGCCCCAGGAACGCCAAACGCAGTGGATGTGTTAAATATTTGTCTGGCTGAGATTAGTGACTGGATGGCCTCCAGCTGGCTTAGACTGAACCCTGACAAGACTGAGGTATTGGTAGTGGAGTCGAACAGAGTTCATGATGGGTTGGCCTCTGACTCCGCAACTGGACTTGTGCTAGGAGCTGCGTCAGTGATGGCCTCCCCTTGGGTGCGAAATCTTGGCGTGATGTTTGACAGGAATTTGTCCATGGAGGTTCAGATATCCTCCGTGGTCCATTCCTGTTTTTTCCATCTTCGTAACATTGCCAGGATTAAGCCCCTTGTTCCGTCTCTGGACCTCCCTACCTTGATACATGCCTTAGTCACTTCTAGGCTTGACTACTGTAAGGTCCTCTACCTCGGGGTCTCTGGGGGCACTCTTCACAGACTGCAGCTAGTGCAAAATGCTGCTGCCCGGCTTTTAACTGGGCAAAGTAAATTCTGCCATATTACACCTGTGTTGCGTGAAGTGCACTGGCTGCCTGTCAGGTGGAGAATGCTCTTCAAGGTGGGGCTTCTCACCTATAAGGCTACATGGACAGGGCCCTGGTTACCTGTCAGTTCTCCTGGTACCGTCTTCCTCTTCCTGTAATCTCCGCTCTTCTAGTGGTGGCCTCCTAGTTGTTCAAGAGCTGATTAAAATCTGCAGGCGACTGAGGCCTTTAGTGTCTCACTCCTGCTCTCTGGAACTCCTTACCAGCTACAGTTAAGGAGGCCCCAGTATAACTTGCCTTTAAGGTTCACATGAAGACCTTCCTATTTTTGCAAGCTTTGGGGTATAACTTTGTTTATCTATATTTATTATTACCATTTTATATATTTGCAGGTATGAAATGCTGTAAAAATTTTGTCGGCGCCAGAGCCTTTGGGATTAGGCGTCTTTTTAAATAAACTTGCCTTTGCCTTGCCTTTGATCTACAGATGCATGGTCTGCAGTGGGGGTATGCAGGTCAAACAACAGGTGTTCAGGTAATCTCATTTGTCTTCCAGTCATCACCTCAAAGGGATGAGCTGGGTGGTGGCTGAGGGTGTGCCCCTAATTGCCATAAGGAGTAACGGCAGTAGGGAATCCCAGGTTTTGGGATTGTCCTCAATGAATTTGGAAAGCATTTGCTTAATCCATCTGTTGGCTCTTTCTACTTGACCTGAGCATTGGGGGTGGTAAGGTATGTGGAACTTCTGTTGAACTCCAAGGAGTTCAAGGGATTCTTTCATCAACTCTCCTGTAAAACTGGTTCCTTTGTCAGAGTCTACCTTGAGATAGGCCCACCTGGAGAAAATCTGTTCCACCAAGAATTTGGCAGTGCTCTTAGCAGTGCATGTCTTAGTGGGGAAAGCTTCAACCCACTTAGAGAAGAGATCAGTTACCACAAGAGCATACTTATTATTTCTGCTGGTGTTGGTCAGGGGAAAAATCAATTTGTTTGGCATACCAGGGCCAGAATGTCATTATGTAAGAGTTTGGCATTTTGTTTGGTAGGGATAGGGTTGTTTTGTGCACAAACGAGACAATTGTCTATGTATTGTTTAACATCTTTGGTGACACCAGGCCACCAAGCGGTGGTCTTAAGTCTTTGGAGGGTGTTTTCCACTCCCTGGTGTCCACCAGTGGGTGTGACTTGTACTTGGTGCAAGAATTCAGACCTGAGATGTCTGGGGACCACCCACAATTTGGTGATGGAATCATCTGGTTGGTACCAGATGAGCTTGCCATATGGTGGCAAGTGTAACTTACTTTCATGCCTCCGATAAGGGTTGTGTGCGGGAAGTTTCTCTTTGGTACTCTTGTCAAGGAATCTGAACACTTCCTTGAGTTCAGCGTCAGCATGTTGGGCTGCTGAGAGATCCAGGGGGGGAAAGGGTTTAGGTTTCTTCCTGAGTTCTGCAATTTGTATGGCCGCATTGGCCTCATGATGGTCCATCATCCAGATGTCCCCCCCAGGCCTCCTCTTTGGCAAGGGTGTCTGCTGTGTCATTGAAGGCATGATAGGGGCCATGGAGAGAATGAGCTTTAACTTTGTGTACATAGAGTTTGTGTGCAAATGTTTGTGCCAGTGAATGTATGTATAATACCAATTCTTTGTACTTCACTGGGCTGCCATCAGAGGAGAGGAAGGAGTTCTTCTGCCAGAAAGGAAGAAATTCTGTAACAAAACAACAAACCCAATTAGAGTCTGTAAAAATGATGGTATCCTCAGTCCCATGCTGGATGAACTCAAGGCACAGCCACACTGCCATCTCTGCATATTGTCATGATGCTACACTGCAATGCTTAGATATTTTGACAGTGTTCCGTAAGAATAAATCACTAGAATGCCCATCCCTACAATTTGTTCTCTGATGGTAGGATGATGAACCATCAATAAAGACGTGACAAAGAGGTGTTATCAAGTATTTGTGGTGTGGCAGGAGGAAAGGACCTGGATCTGGAAGATCAGGTGACTGCAGTGTACAGTCATGGGGTTCTCCTTGGAAAAGGAGTCCATGAGCCAGCATAGATGGAATTTTTGTTGGGTGTACCTGTATATCTCTATCCAGGAGGAGAGGTGACCAGTGTGTCAGTCTGGTGTTGGAGACTGACCCATCCTTCACTCTGTCTGAGAGCAGAAAGGTAGTTGGGGTATGGTTGGTGTTGATGATCAGTGGAGAGTACCCAATGATATACAGAAAGTGATTGATGGCCCAGTAGGTGGCCAGAAGGTTCCTTTCACAAAGGCTGTACTTCTGTTCCACTGGGGTCAAGAGCTGCAATGCATATGCAATGGGTCTCAGGGTGCCATGAACCTTCTGGGCCAACACTGCTGACATGGCAATGTCAGAGGTGGCACATAGATACATAGATACATAGAAAGTGTCGGCAGATAAGGGCCTATGGCCCACCTAGTCTGCCCATTTGAGCTTGTAAGTTCAGTTTGTTTTCCTAGAAGTCTATTTCCCTTACCCCTGACCTCTAGAATTCCTTTATGTCTATCCATGCATTCTTAAATCCGTGATTGTTTCAGCTCCACCACTTCCTCTGGCAGGGTGTTCCACTTGTCCACCACCCGTTCTGTGAAGAAATTCTTCTCATGTTTCCTCTGAATCGTCCTCCTCCAACTTCATCCCATGCCCTCTAGTCCTGAAACATCTTTTCGCCTTAAAAATAGTGTTTTCCTGCACCTGTTCCTCCATGTAAGATACTTGTATGTCTCTATCATATCCCTCTCTCCTCCTCCTCCAGGAGTACATGTTCAGTTCCTTCAACCTGTCTTCATAGGACTTGTGATGCAACCCATGCACAATCTTTGTTGCCCTCCTCTGAACCTTCTCTACCTGTCTATGTCCTTACGTAGGTATGGTCTCCAGAACTGTACACTGTACTCCAGGTGGGGCCTCACTAGTGTCTTGTATAGCGAATTATGACCTCCTTTTCCTGCTGGTGATGCCCCTGCCTATACATCCCAGCATCCTATTTGCTTTACCTGATGCCTTGTCACACTGTTTCCCTACCCTGAGGTCATCAGAGATGACAACCCAAGATCCCTTTCCTGCTTGGTGCATGCTATATCCTCACCCCAACTGATATATTGTGCCAGGGTTTTGTGCCATATGCATTATCTTGCACTTCTTTGCATTGAATTTCAACTGCCAAACCCTTGACCATTCTTCAAGTTTCTGCAGGTCCCTTCTCATTCTGTCTACACCCTCTGGTGTGTCTACTCTATTACAGAGCTTTGTGTCATCAGCGAACAGTGAAATTCTGCCTTCTAGATCCTGTGCAATGTCACTGATGAAGATGTTGAATAGGACCGGTCCCAGCACTGATCCCTGTGGTACCCACTGGTCACTCTTCCCTCTGTGGAGTGACAGCCATTTACCACCACCCTCTGTGTCCTGCCACCCAGCCAGTTACCTACCCACCACTACTGTCCTGCCCACACCCATATTCCCCAGTTTGTGTAATAGTCTTCTATGTGGCACAGTGTCAAAGGCCTTGCTGAAGTCCAGATAGGCCATGTCCTGCCCTCCTGATCCACCTCCCTAGTCACCCAGTCAAAAATTCAATGAGGTTGGTCTGACATGACCTCCCTCTGGTGAAACCATGCTGCCTTGGGTCCTGTAGTCCATTGACAACCAGATGTTCCACCAATCTCTCCTTCAGTAGTGCTTCCATGATCTTTCCCACTACTGAGGTGAGGCTAGACTGGTCTGTAGTTCTCTGCTTCCTCTTTGTTCCCACTTTTGTATAAGGGGACTACATCTGCTGTCCTCCAGTCTTTGGGTACCTCCCTGTTTCCAGTGATTGGCTGAACAGGATAGCCAGAGGTTCAGCCACCACCTCTCTTAGTTCTTTAAGGACCCTGGGTGCACCCATCTGGCCCCATTGCTTTATCAGTTCTATTACTTCCAGTTCCTTCAGGACCGTTTCGAGTATAAGGGACTTGTGTCCATTTCTGCACCATTCTCACCCTTGTACTCCCTTCAGACCCATTACCCTCTTTCCTTAGTAAAGACTGAGCAGAAATACCTGTTCAATATGTCAGCTTTACTGTTGTCATCCTCACTGACTCCCATCCTCCCCTCAGTCTCACTATCCCTCCTTTGTCCTTCTTTTTTCCTTATATACCTGTAAAAGGTTTGTCCCCTTTAACCACTGATTTTGCAATGTGTTCTTCTGTCTGAGCTTTGGCTTCCTTACTGACTTCCTGCCTCCCTTTGTTTCTCCTGGTACTTCTCCCTATCCCTTCTGCCTGTGACTTTTGTATTGCCTGAATGCAATCTTTTTGGCTTTCACTTTCTTTGCTACCTCTTTGGAAAACCATAATGGTCTCCTCTTCCTTTCCTCTTGCTACCTCTGTAATGCATAATTCTGTTGTTCTTATAATCCCCATTTAAATACTCCCACTGTTCCTCAATCCCTGATTCCTGTCCCATTCCCTTAATGCCTCTTCAAGCATCTCCCCATTTCCCAAAGTCTGCCCCCTAAAATCCAGGATACATGTTTTTGTGTGGTTTGGTTCTGCTCTTTCTGTGATTTCAAACCACAATGACTGGTGGTCACTGTTACCCAGGTGCTCCCCCACTGTTACCCCCATCACACTGTCCCTGTTTGTGAGCACAAGGTCCAGTATTGCCTTCTGACGAGTTGGTTCCATGACCAGTTGCTTGAGGAAGGCACCCTGAAGGGAGTCCAGGATAAATCTGCTCCTAGTTGATGCTGCTGGGATGCTCCAGTCCACATCTGGTATATTGAAGTCCAGATGGAATGGGAGTGCTGGATTGGGGTTGACCAGAGCTGGGGCAGAGGCCAGGGCCTGCTTCAGTGACATCACAGCCTGGGTGTGTATAGGATCCCAAGTCCATGGAATGTCCTTTTTCAGTAGCTTATACAGAGGAGCAGCTTTTTGAGCAAAATCACAAATAAAATCTCTCGAATAGTTTACCATACCTAGAAACCTTCGAAGAGTTGCCACGCTGGTAGGCAATGGCAAGTCTTGCAATCCCTGTATCTTCTTCCAGGTAGTGCTCTGACCTTGGTCAGTTATTTTCAGACCCAAAAGAGTACTTCTTTCTGACTTAGTTGTGCTTTTGCTGGATTGCATTTCAGGCCTGCGCTCTGGATGAGAGTCAGTAGTTTGTCCAAGAGATCCAGGTGTTGTTCCTGTGTGGCAGTTGCCAACAACAAGTTGTCCACATATTGCAACAGACATTGGGGAGTAGAGAAACTCTCAAGGGTGTCCATCATGTGCAGATGGAACAGGAGCGGACTATTATGGAATCCTTGCGAGACAAGTCCACGTACTGTCTTCCTTCAAGGTGAAGGCAAACTTACATTGACTCTTAAAGGCCAATGGTAATGACCAAAACCATTGGAGATATCCGGGCACTGAACCATTTCAGGTCAGGTGTCAAGAGTCGTGAGCACATCGGGTGCTGATGCCACAGTTGAAGAACAACTGGGGTGACCTGATTCAGTTTCCTGTAGTCAATAGTAAGTGTCCAGGCACCTGTGGTTTTTCATGGGCCACACTGGGAGTTAGCAGTAGAAATGCGGGTTCTGATTACTCCTTGCTTGAGGTGGACTTGATTGTTTCTCTAAGAGATGGCAAGGCCTCAGCTGTAAGGGGTACTGCCTTTGCCTCTCATGTGCCAGGCCTGGCACTTGATGACAGTGTGCATTCTGCCACAGTCATTTTATTGAATTGCAAACACTTCCAAGTGTTGTTGCAAAATGGGAAGAAGCATGGGAAAAGTTTGTGACCTTTGAACAAATGTATGACGTCATACTCCTTGTCGTTGGCATAGATTGTTGCCAGACATGTGAATCAGGGCTCAGAATGGTGTGGTATTGACCCTGAATCTGCATCAACAGCATGTTAGCTAGATCCACCACACAGCCATGTGGTGCAAGGAAGTCAATTGCTATGATACTAGAATGATCATGCATTACCATCAGTTGGAAAGTATTAGGCCTTTAAATGACCTAGCTCTACGGTAAGGGTAGAGAAGCGGTATGCAGGCAGCCTAGTACCATCAACTCCTGACATGTTGGTCCTCCATCCAGTGGAACCAAGGAGATGTGTCTGGATGTTCATCGTGTAATACAGATACAGCTGTACCTGTATCCAGCAAGACTACAAGTAGGTGGCCCCTGACCTCAGCCTCGGTGCAGAGCCTTCCATTTGTATCCAAGACTAGCTTGTTTACAATCTGGACTGGGCCTGTAATTGTAAATCTGTAATTCTAGTGGCATGGAGAGGATGGGCCTGACTCCTGTGAATCACTTCACCATGCTGCACTGATGCTATGGGAGGATCTTCGGGTTCAGGCCTGTATGGGCCTGAGGGCCTGCACTTCGGTGTCGCCATGGCCTGTTGGAGTGTGGGTGGCAGTTTACAGCTTCTGAGGGCCTGTGTGGGAACAGCATCCGCTACAGAGTGCACTTGTCCCAGGAGCTCTCTGAACTTCCAATTCTCTTCGGCTATCTCTCTATATGAAGGGCCTGTTCTTTATTATTGGGGTTTACCTTTTCCCTCATGCTTTTTGTTCTCATGCCAGTTTCGGTTCCCACCCTATTGTTGTTGCTGTTGCGGTTGTTGTTGGTGTTGGGCCTGTTGGGGGTGTTGGTTATCAGCTGGAGGGGCTTGTTGATGTTGGGCCTGTTGGTGTTGGGCCTGCCCTTCCACAGTGTACTGCATTGTGGCCTCTGAAGCAGGCTCCACGGTGGCTACCTTCTTGGAACCGGAGCCCAGATCACGGATATAGAGTTGGTAAACTCTCTCGGTTTTCCGAAGAATGTCAGCAAACCTATCCATATTGGGGTAGGTGGTTGGCTCTACCTTTTCTCGTACTGCAAGAATCATGTTCCTAAGGAACAGGGTCTTATATTCAATAAGATCTACATCTGCAGCTTCTTGTGCCAAATGCTTTCCCGCTCGGTAGGCCATCCAGAGCCTCTGGTGGTAAGTCGCTGGACTTTCCTTTGCATTCTGTTTCACAGGGTATGCAAGCATCACTCCTACTACACCTGGGCTGTGAGCAGAAATGAGCTCAGCTGCAACCTCATCAAAGGTGGCGTTCCCATCCTGGCGGATGGCATTGGGGAGTTTAGCCCACAAACTTGGATCGATGGTCTGGCGTAATATTTGGACCTGGTATTCTGCAACGAGGCTAAGCATCTCACATTTAGAATGCCGTTTTCTAAGTGACAACTGAGGGTTTCGGACGGGTTCATCAACTGATACTGTCAGCTGTTGCTGAACAGAGTAGGCCATTGTAGGGGAATACTGGGTCGAATAGGCAGAGGTAAGTGTCTCGGGCGCCGTCTAGGGCGGCCCGAGCCAGCTTCCCAGCCACAGTATGGACAATACCATCCTGAGTGCCAGCCTCTTGTAGAAGCTGCCTTATCTGGGTTTTAATGGTCCGTTTACTTCTCAGGAAGAGGCACATTGCGTATTGCAGTTTCAATCATTGTTTCTATCTCTTGCCTATCTTGCACATTAATAATGGCTATCGGTAGTACCATCAGGACCAGGCCTGGGCCTGCTCCCCCCCCATCATGGGGCCGCCATGTTGGCATCTCCCATGATGGGCGTTACGACGTCGATGACCTATGACATGGTGTGGGTGTAGAGGGGACCCGCCATCTTGTGGATGGCTGGGTGAGGTTTCTGGGCCATAGTAGGGGTGTGACTGGGCTTTGTACTGAGAGATGTTGTCATCTGATACCTCCCCCTCAGATGACGTGTGTAAGGCAGGGGCTATGCCTCCCATTGCCTTAACATGGCCAGCCAGAATCTCCTGCTGATGGCGCAGTTTTGCCATCTTAGTTTGACATTCAGCATGACTCACAGTTGCAACATCCATATCAACATTATCCTGCATTTGCTTGTGCAACACTCTTTATCACGGCGCTCAGTTCCATGATTGTCCTAGTAGCCACTTCTAAGACATTACGTACCTGGTTCATCTCGTCCTGTAGCTATCCCATCTCCTCACTCAACTGAGCATTTGCAGCACAGCAAATCATTCATATGCAATGCCTGTCCCTTATCCTTTCAAACTTTCACACTCCTGCTTCAACATACAAAGTTCCTGTTCTCCAACTTGAGCTGAATGATGCAAAAGTGAATCCTTTTCATTCCACAGAGTCTGGAGTTCACACTCCAAGTTCTGCTGCAGTCTAACACATTCTGTTTCCTACAAACCCATCTGTTGCTTAAGATATGAGATTTGCAGATCAAGGGTTCGAAACCTCACTTTGGAGGCTTCCAGAGCAGCATAGATAGCCGTGACCATCAACCCTTTAGCTGGACTCTTATTAGTTGATTGTCTCATCTCCATGTACTGAGTTGAAATCCCCAGTATAGGGTTTTCGGATTGACTTGCGTCCTCACCAAAGTCAGCCATCCTCCATGGGGTAAGGGAAGTTCGAGACATCGAGTCTCAGTTCTGCACAGATACTTGATACAGTGGCCATTGTGGGAGGAATGAAAAAATCAAACTGTGAAAAAGGCGTTGTGCTGTGTATCGATCCACAGCAGGAGCACTTTATATACAGCCAGGCCACTGTATAAGTTGTAGGCTTGCAATTCAAAGCTGTGATGGAGTGAGTTGAGTCGGCATCGACCACACCTGAAAAGAAGACAGCCAGACTTTGCAAGTGACTACAAACTGGTTTTAAAATTGAGAAGTGATATGGGAATGTACACCTACTGTCCCCGTGGGAAAGGAAAAGTTGTAGCAACAAGTGAAAACTTACAAACACCAAGTATTGCCTGCACGTGGTTGACAATTGCCAGGAGGTCTAAACCTCACTTTCAGGTTCTTGGCAATATTGGGAATGCAAGTAATCACAGACACATTGCATAAGAGTAATAAACTTGTTTATTACTACCAAAAAGGATAAAATCTCAGTTGCCCTAAGCAGTTCTTACCAATACGAACTGGGAGCCAGTGCTAAGCATTCCCTATACCTTGAGGTTTCTTTGTATCTCTTGGGATCTCCAAGGTACAAGACTAGTGTATCACATTATATACCTATGATAATTACTATGGTTACTGTAAGATAGAAACATTTCTAGTTACAGAGATGAGCCCTATTGGCTAAATTAGAGGTGGCTCCATGGTCCAAGATAACATTATACAATTTTGTAATAGTGATCAGTTTGTGAACAAAAGAGTTCTTATACAGAGTCTTATATAACTTAGTGTAGTAGTACAAATCATCAAAAGGTGGCAATGCCGACTTACATATCATAATTACTCCAAGGACACAGGTGCCTTGGCATCTTACAAGTAAGAAATACACAGAGAATACATAGAAGAATATATGTATTAGCAAGCAAAGTGTATTACAACAATATGCATTCATATCCTGACATCTACTCTTGTACGATAGATGCCCTTAGCCCTATATGTTAGTATAACATATGCCTAAGCACTAGCTGTCTACGGTGTACCTCTGGGGAAATCAATTAGGGTTCAGGGACCACGTGTAACATCCCCCCCTTTTTGCCTCCAAAGACAACACAGGCGGATCTAGGGAAAGACCAGAGAGCAGTGGTCATTTACAAACCCGACGCGTGAGCTTTGTAAAGGAACTCAAGCTGCTCACAGTGTTGGCGCAGCGTGCGCCGTAGGCGGCATAGCATAATAATCAAAATAAAGATCAAAAATGCCTGTATAATAACAAAACCTTTAACAGTAATCCCTAACCAGGTGTTAGTCGATGCATCATTCATGTCACCATCATTAATCAATTAGAGAATGGCTTCATTGGCCTTGGTTATATTATTGCTGATGTGGATGAGGTGTGTGTCTTTCCTTTCTAAAAGTGATTTCAATGTAAGTGTAAGTGGGTCTATGTGTACATTAAAATATGGTAAGTATTCAGACAGTGTGAGCAGATAATCAGGGTGAATGCATGAGTCCAGATGATCTTGTATTAGCCTATAATAAGGCTGTGGGAGATGCTCTGGACAAAATTGCTCCTGTTCGTGTTCGGCCTCTCACCCTCCGTCCAAGGAGCCCATGGTTTGATGGCTCCTTGAAGGAGTTAAGGCGAGTAGGCCGAAGGCTGGAGAGAGCCTGGCGGAAGTCGGGCCTTGATGCCGACAGGCTTAGATTGATGGCACATTATGATAGCTATCAATCAGAAATCACTCATAAGAAGGCAGAATTTCTGTCCAGAGAGATTTCTGCTGCACAAAATTGACCGGCTCAGCTTTTCCGGACTGTGGAAAGACTGTGCAATCCAGTCTGTCTTCAGCCTAGAGAAGCTTTTTCTCAGCTAAGATGCGAGGAGTTTGCTCGGTTTTTTGTGGATAAGGTTGTTGGCATCAGGTCCGGCATCGGTCTGACCTCTTCTAAGGGGGATTGCGGTGGTCGATTGGAAGTGGCCTGTCCTCAGTCTGTCTGGTTAGATTTTCACCGGCCGGAATTCGGGGACATTGTGAAGATCATCCAAACAATGCGATCAACTAGTTGTAGTTTGGATCCGGGTCCTACACCGCTTTTAGTAGGTTGTGTAGAAGTTATCTACCCAATCCTTGCAGACATTGTCTGGAAGTCTTTGGAGAGGGTTTTTTTTCCTGACCCCCTTAATGAGGCGGTAGTTCGAACACTCCTTAAAAAATCCTCCTTGGACCAAGATTGTCTAGCTAACTACCGGCCTATCTCTAACCTGCCATTTGTTGGTAAGGTTATTGAAAAGGCAGTTGCGTTGCAATTGGATGATCACCTTATATATCACAATGTCTATGATACTCTCCAGTCTGGTTTCAGGAAAAGGCATAGTACAGAGACTGCCCTTGTCCGGGTATTGAGCGACCTCCTAATGGCCAGAGATTGAAAGGCGCGCACCATTCTGGGCCTTCTCGATCTATCTGCTGCATTTGACACTGTAGACCATGAAGTGCAATTGGAGTGCCTGCGGGTCTTTTGTGGGCTGTCTGGTACAGTCCTCAAATGGTTTCGTTCTTACCTCACGGACAGGTTTCAGAGAGTTGTCACCGGAATTTATTCCTCTGGCGCTCACTCCCTGCCTTGTGGGGTACCACAGGGCTCCATTTTAGCTCCCATGTTGTTTGCAGTGTATATGATGCCATTGGGAGAAATCATCAAGCGATCTGAGTTTTCACTGCTATGCAGATGATACTCAGCTGTATTTGTCCTTTCACCCCAGTCAGGGTGATGTACTCTCTGTACTTAATAACTGCCTTGATGAGATCAGACTTTGGATGAGTTCAAGCTGGTTGAGGCTCAATCCGGATAAGACTGAGGTATTGGTTGTGGATCCAGGTCATCCGGGGGTGGGTGTAGGAGTTGGACAACCATCAGGTTTATTACTTGGTGGTGTACCACTCTCTACCTCTAGACAGGTGCGAAATCTGGGTGTTATTTTTGATGATGGTCTGACCCTGAAATCTCAGGTGTCAGCTGTTGTCAAATCCTCTTTTTACCATCTGAGGAATATTGCCCGGGTGAAACATCTGATTCCCCCGGAGGACCTTCCAACATTGGTCCCCTTTTGTCACTACCTGTCTTGACTACTGCAATTCCCTCTACCTAGGGCTACCAGGGGTTGATATCTGCCACCTACAGCTGGTGCAGAACGCTGCAGCCAGGCTTTTGACTGGGACTTCTAGAACCAGTCATATTATGCCTGTGCTCCGTGAACTGCACTGGCTGCCAGTTTGGTGGTGGATCACCTTTAAGGTTGGTTTACTAACCTTTAAAGCTCTACATGATCAGGGACCCGGCTACCAGAAAGATCTCCTGATTCCCTACTGCCCCCTCCGTCCTCTCCGCTCCGCCAACGAGGGATTGCTGGAGACTCCCAGGGTTCGATTAAAGTCATCAGGATCTCGTGCCTTTGCTTTTTCAGCACCAACCTGTGGAATTCTCTACCTCGTTGGTTGAGAGAATGTCCAATCATCAATAACTTTAAGTTGCTTTAAAACATATCTTTTGGATTAGCGTATTCCGTTAGTTGTGGCTGACTTTTAAATGTTTGGATTTTATTAATTTTAATATTTTGTACAGCGCCTTGGCCTTGAAAGGCACTATATAAATAAAATTGAATTGAATTGAATAGGGATTACCATCAATGATGTCTGCATCCATGAGAGGGGACAGGGTTATAACGGTATGTTCAATGACAGTCTTCTGGTGTGGGACAAAACAGAAATTGGGGTTATCAATAGCACATGTCACAGATCCATAAATATAGCTTTTAAAGTTAGTTACCACACAATACTCCCCATCAGAATTATACTGAGAGCGAATAGTAGGGAGTCTCCACTTTTGCAACTGGACAGGGCAGGTGCAGGCCGTCTACGAAATCCGTGTTGACAGACAATAAACCTCCTCATGATATGATGGGTAGAGCTTATCCGGAGCCAAAGTGGAATTGAAGAAATCCATGCCATTCTTGGTGATGTCATCATCCATGGTAAAAGTCCATCCAGTCAATGCTATCTGGAGAATAACCACGAACAGGTTGAATAACATCAAATACATCACACCGGCACAAGTAAATGTATTGCTTCTTTGCACAGCAGTCCATGTGCGGATCCACCCAGGCGTCCAGGAAAGGATGGAAAACCAATAGAGGCGGTAGATCCAGGTGTTCTCTGTAGACGTCTTCGTCCAAATGCCCGATGGAGTGGACCAGTGCAAGCTTGTCGAACAAGGCTGTAGTGGGATCAAAATGTGGTAAAGAAACAGTAAAAGAAACAGACATAGTATCTGTTATGGAACATTTCTTAGTAGTGAAATGTGGACCAGTGTTAGGGTGTCTGGTCACAAACCCCAAGTTCCTAGCTATGGAAAGAGGAATGGTTAGAGTTTGTTGCATACACATGGCAATACAGCTAGGGGTTTTACATTGTGGACAATACCATTTGGAAATGCGTCTGTCATGTATGGCGTCAGGGATCCTTCCAGATTCTAGATCACGGAAGAGGTTGTTGATGGTAGTGATGATGTATGAGCCGTAAGTAGAGCAAAGTATTTCTCTAGCAATGTATTGTTTATCTGCTTCTTCATTGTTCTGTTGTATGAGTGCGTTAATCTTGTCTTTAGAGTCAGTGAATGCCTTAGCAATGTCGTGCATGCTGTATACAGTGTATCGTTCTTCCTGACTAAGGCCATTCACACCATGCAATAATGGGGGTAGTATGTTGTTAACCATACCAGTAGAAAACTTGGCAGAATAAGCTTTCATAGCAGCAATATCTGCTTTATTCCAAATAGACATAGCCGTACCAAAGAGGCCTGTGACAGTACCTGTTGCACCTGTGACATCAGAACTGTCAACTTCACATGTCTTACGCTTATGACTTTGATCATCAGGAGTGAGTTTTCTCCTGAAGTTGCCTCTATGTTCAGTAGAATGGACCCCGGCAATAGGGTCTTGAGTAAGAATCTGAAATGCAGCTAAACTATCAAGCAATAATGAACTATAAAATGCTGATGTATTAGTATTGTGACACATACCAAATTCTTTCATATTCCAGTAAGTAAGATTAAACAAAACAGGTATATGCATAAACTGTAAGTTATTAATTAGTGAACCTGGCAGGGCAGTGGCTATTAGACCACTACGGGGACCAGGGGTGTGCTTTGGACATTCCAAAAGCTGTTTATCAGTGGGTGGTAACATAGAAACATAGGCTTTGATGGCAGATAAGGACCACTTGGCCCACCCAGTCTGCCCATTTCCCTACCTACTGAATAAGCTGCAGATTCTAATTAACCAACAGTCTATTTCTGGCCACCCCCCCCACTACAATTACCTTGTGTCTGTCCCATGCATTTTGAATTCCCCACTGTTTTAGCCCAACAACCTTCCCAGGAAGGCAGTTCTACGATCCACCACTCTCTCCATGAAAAAATTTCCTCCACATTACCCTGAGCCATCCCCCTCTATCTTTAAATTGTGCCCCTTGTTCTTACACATTCTTTTTCTAAAAGATGCTACCCTCCTGGACTTTGTTGATTCCCTTGAGAGTGCGTGAACATTTCTATCATGTCCCCCGTCCCTCCTTTCATCAGGGTATACATATTAAGCTCTCTCAGTCTCTCTTCATATGATTTCTGATGCAGACCCTGCACCATTTAGTTGCCTCCTCTGGACTGCTTCCATCCTGTCTATGTCCTTGCGTGAGATGAGGTCTCCAAAACTGCACACATTGCTCCAGATGGGGTGTCACCAGCTGTTTGTACAGAAGGATAACCACTTCCTATTTATACTTGTGATGCCCCTTCCTATGCCATCCCAGTGTCTCCCTGGCTCTTCTTACTGACTTCTCACATTGCTACCCACCTTTAGATCATCTGATATGACCACCCCAAGTCCCATTCCATTTTTGTTGTTGTTAGTACCTCCTGCTGTGTGTACTCTTCTCCTGGGGTTTTGTTTCCCAGATGCATTACTTTGCACTTCTTTGCATTGAATCTAAGTTGCCATATGTCTGACCATTCCTCCAACCTTACCAAGTCCCTTCTCATCCTTTCTACCCCTCCTTGTGCATCAACTCTGTTACAGATCTTTGTATCATCTGCAAAGAGGCGTACCTTTCCCTCCAGACCCTCTGCAGTGTCATCTATAAAGATGTTAAAGAGGACTGGACTCAGTACTGAGCCCTGAGGTACTCCACTAGTGACCCCTCTTTCTTTGGAATATGTTCCACTCACTATTACCTTCTGTGTACTGTTGTGCAGCCAGTTTGCAACCCAGGCTACCACCCTGGGACCCAATCCTAGGCTGGCTAACTTGATTATTAATCTTTTGTGCGGGACTGTGTCAAATGCCTTGCTAAAGTCTAGGTAGGCCATATCCACAGCCCCTCCCTGGTCTATTACTTTGGTCATCCAGTCAAACAAATCTATTAGATTCATCTGACATGACCTTCCCGCTGTAAATCCATGCTGCTTTGGGTCCTGTACCCCGCTGGCCTCTAGCTACTCAACAATTCTTTCTTTCAGAAGTGATTCCATCATTTTTCCTACCACTGAGGTCAAACTTACAGGTCTGTAGTTTCCTGCTTCTGCCTTGCTCCCACTTTTGTGAAGAGGAATCACATCTGCCCTCCTCCAGTCCTCGGGTACCACCCCATCCTCCCATGATTTGTTAAAAACTGTGGTCAGTGGTGTCACTAGGTCCTCCCTTAGTTCTTTTAGGATTCTGGGGTGAATCCCATCAGGCCCCATTGCTTTCTCCAACTTGAGTTTTAGGAGTTCTTTCAGGACTCTTTCTTCTGTAAATGGACTGGTGTCAACCCCCCTACCCAGAGTGCTTCTATTGTCTGGTTTAGCTAACTCCTCCTCATCTTCTTTTGTGAATACTGAGCAAAAGTATTCATTCAGTATCTCTGCCTTTTCACTGTCTCCCTCTGCCCACCTCCCCTCTCCCTTATTAATCTTCACTATTCCTCGCTTAATCTTTCTATGCTCCCTAATGTACCAATAAAAGGTTTTATCCCCCTTCTTAATTGACTTGGCTATTTTTTCCTCAGTTTGGGCTTTTGCTATTCTGACTGCCTTCCCCACTTCTTTCTGCTTTAATTGATGCAGTTTCCTGTTGTGCTCCTTCTGTGTGCCTTATACTTTTTGAATGCAGCCTTTTTCTCCTTAACCTTCCCTGCCACCTCTTTTGAGAACCATAGTGTTTTTTTTACTCAGCTTTGTTTTCTTTATCTGTTTCACGCAAAGGCTTGTTGCCTCCATGATGGCAGTTTTGATTTTTCTCCATTGTACTTTCACCCCTCCTTTTTGGCCATTTGCTAGTGTATTCCTCAGATATTCACCCATTTTGCCAAAGTCAGCCTTCTAAAGTCCAGTATGCTTGTTTTGTAGCAATTGTCTCCATGGTTGTGCTTATTGTAGAAGCACACTGTGAAGTGATCCTTGTTCCCAGATGTCTACTGACTTCTAAATTTGTGATCTCTCTCTATTTGAGAGTACCAGGTCTAGTACTGCTTCCTCCCGAGTGGGTTCCAACACTAGCTGTCTAAGGCCTGCCCCCTGCAGGGCATCGAGAATGACCCTGCTCTTGGATGTGGCTGCAGTACATGTCATCTAGTTAACATCTGGCATGTTCAGGTCCCCCATCAACAGTATATTCCCTTTTTCAGCCATTTTGAGAATGTCCTCTATCATTTTCTTGTCCATTTCCTCCCCTTGAGATGGTGGTCTGTATACAACCCCTGTGCAGATTGTGATGCCATTCCCTGTCTCCAAGGTGACCCAGAGTGCCTCTTGTCCTCCCCCTTTACTTTTTAGTTCTGTAGCTTTGATCCCTTCCCTTATGTAAAGAGCTACTCCACCTTCTCTTTTCCCCTCCCTGTCCCTTCTGTAGACTGTGTACCCTGGTATGTTGACATCCCAGTCATGGTTCCCCATGTACCATGTTTCTGTGACTGTGACAATATCCTATTTTTCATCTTCCATCAAGGCTACTAGCTCAGGAAGCTTGTTTCCCAGACTACGGGCATTGGTACTCATTGTCCTCCATTTAATGTTGGCTTTATCCTTTTTTCCCTCATGCCTGCTCTTTTTGCCCTTGTCTATTTTTCCATTTACCCCTGTCCTGCCCTCTGTTGAGCACTGTACCTCAGTGTTTCCCTTACTACCCGTCATGTTTTATGGGGGGAGGCTTAAAATTTCCTGCCTCTTATTAGCACCTCCCCCCATGGCTAGTTTAAAAGCTTGCCAAGGAAGCATTTAAGCCTGTCACTTAGGATCTTGGTTCCCTTCATGGACAGATGCAGACCACCATGCCAGAATAGACCTTCATCTCTCCAGGTGTACCCCCAGTCCCCAATGAAGCCAATACAGGTAAGACAGAGAGATACATGGCTGCAGAAGCCATGTGGTGTACAGCACAAAATTTTCTAGCAGAATCCTTAGACAAAGAATTACAGTACGAAAGATCAATTAAGGCAGTAATGTTGTACAAACCAGAATGTCTTAATGCTGTTTGTAACAAGGACAGAGAACCATCTGGGGATAATTTAGCATTGGGCCAACCCTGGAAAGTTTCTTTGGAGAGTTTGGCCACAGGGATAATTTATCCTTACAATGTGGTTTGCCACTCAATTTGTAGGGTAGATTTATCAGGAGCAACAACTGAGGCAGTAAAGGTAAGCATCGGAACCTTCCTGGACAGTAATCAGACTATCGGGTATTGGATGGATACTCCTCTGAAGGAGATTTTGGATGATCAAGGTCTGGTAGGAGGTTCGTACGTGCCTTGGATGCAGTGGATAACTCCTGAGATGAGGAGATAATGGAACAAGATAGTCATCTTGCCAGTGTGTCTAAAAGTAAAATCAAACATTAGTAAGTTAGTACTATTCTGCCCAATGGGGTGAGGAAAAGTAATTAACCTCCATTATACAGTTTCAGCTGGTTTGCATGTAACCATTTGTCAGTCAACTTGTTATTGTGTAGGAGTCTAACTTGATAGATTGCCGGACTGAGCTTGTTGACAATAGGGTAGGGGTCTTCCCACTTATTGGAGAAGGAATGGGTGGGATGTACAAATCGGAGTACCATTACCTGATCTCCAACCTGCCAATCCACTTCTTGTGCATGTTTGTCAAACTGTATTTTGGATTGTTGCTGGGCTTTGCCAATGCAGTTGACAGCATACAAGTGTGTGTATGAGGTCTTTTCTGAGTTTTTCCACATATTGCTGCCCCTGGGAGGGATCATTAGGAATTATGGTCTGAGTTTTCATTGCTATGCTGATGATACTCAGCTATACTTATCCTTTGCCCCAGGAACGCCAAACGCAGTGGATGTGTTAAATATTTGTCTGGCTGAGATTAGTGACTGGATGGCCTCCAGCTGGCTTAGACTGAACCCTGACAAGACTGAGGTATTGGTAGTGGAGTCGAACAGAGTTCATGATGGGTTGGCCTCTGACTCCGCAACTGGACTTGTGCTAGGAGCTGCGTCATTGATGGCCTCCCCTTGGGTGCGAAATCTTGGCGTGATGTTTGACAGGAATTTGTCCATGGAGGTTCAGATATCCTCCGTGGTCCATTCCTGTTTTTTCCATCTTCGTAACATTGCCAGGATTAAGCCCCTTGTTCCGTCTGGACCTCCCTACCTTGATACATGCCTTAGTCACTTCTAGGCTTGACTACTGTAAGGCCCTCTACCTCGGGGTCTCTGGGGGCTCTCTTCACAGACTGCAGCTAGTGCAAAATGCTGCTGCCCGGCTTTTAACTGGGCAAAGTAAATTCTGCCATATTACACCTGTGTTGCGTGAATTGCACTGGCTGCCTGTCAGGTGGAGAATGCTCTTCAAGGTGGGGCTTCTCACCTATAAGGCCCTACATGGACAGGGCCCTGGTTACCTGTCAGTTCTCCTGGTACCGTCTTCCTCTTCCTGTAATCTCCGCTCTTCTAGTGGTGGCCTCCTAGTTGTTCCAAGAGCGAGATTAAAATCTGCAGGCGACTGAGCCTTTAGTGTCTCCACTCCTGCTCTCTGGAACTCCTTACCAGCTACAGTTAAGGAGGCCCCCAGTATAACTGCCTTTAAGGTTCACATGAAGACCTTCCTATTTTTGCAAGCTTTTGGGGTATAACTTTGTTTATCTATATTTATTATTACCATTTTATATATTTATGCGGTATGAAATGCTGTAAAAATTTTTGTGCGGCGCCCAGAGCCTTTGGGATTGGGCGTCTTTTTAAATAAACTTGCCTTTGCCTTGCCTTTGATCTACAGATGCATGGTCTGCAGTGGGGGTATGCAGGTCAAACAACAGGTGTTCAGGTAATCTCATTTGTCTTCCAGTCATCACCTCAAAGGGATGAGCTGGGTGGTGGCTGAGGGTGTGCCCCTAATTGCCATAAGGAGTAACGGCAGTAGGGAATCCCAGGTTTTGGGATTGTCCTCAATGAATTTGGAAAGCATTTGCTTAATCCATCTGTTGGCTCTTTCTACTTGACCTGAGCATTGGGGGTGGTAAGGTATGTGGAACTTCTGTTGAACTCCAAGGAGTTCAAGGGATTCTTTCATCAACTCTCCTGTAAAACTGGTTCCTTTGTCAGAGTCTACCTTGAGAGGTAGGCCCCACCTGGAGAAAATCTGTTCCACCAGAATTTTGGCAGTGCTCTTAGCAGTGCATGTCTTAGTGGGGAAAGCTTCAACCCACTTAGAGAAGAGATCAGTTACCACAAGAGCATACTTATTATTTCTGCTGGTGTTGGTCAGGGGGCCAATAAAATCAATTTGTTTGGCATACCAGGGGCCAGAATGTCATTGTGGTAAGAGTTTGGCATTTTGTTTGGTAGGGATAGGGTTGTTTTGTGCACAAACGAGACAATTGTCTATGTATTGTTTAACATCTTTGGTGACACCAGGCCACCAAGCGGTGGTCTTAAGTCTTTGGAGGGTGTTTTCCACTCCCTGGTGTCCACCAGTGGGTGTGACTTGTACTTGGTGCAAGAATTCAGACCTGAGATGTCTGGGGATCACCCACAATTTGGTGATGGAATCATCTGGTTGGTACCAGATGAGCTTGCCATATGGTGGCAAGTGTAACTTACTTTCATGCCTCCGATAAGGGTTGTGTGCCGGAAGTTTCTCTTTGGTACTCTTGTCAAGGAATCTGAACACTTCCTTGAGTTCAGCGTCAGCATGTTGGGGCTGAGAGATCCAGGGGGAAAGGGTTTAGGTTTCTTCCTGAGTTCTGCAATTTGTAGGGCATTGGCCTCATGATGGTCCATCATCCAGATGTCCCCCAGGCCTCCTCTTGGCAAGGGTTCTGCTGTGTCATTGAAGGCATGATAGGGGCCATGGAGAGAATGAGCTTTAACTTTGTGTACATAGAGTTTGTGTGCAAATGTTTGTGCCAGTGAATGTATGTATAATACCAATTCTTTGTACTTCACTGGGCTGCCATCAGAGGAGAGGAAGGAGTTCTTCTGCCAGAAAGGAAGAAATTCTGTAACAAAACAACAAACCCAATTAGAGTCTGTAAAAATGATGGTATCCTCAGTCCCATGCTGGATGAACTCAAGGGCACAGGCCACCACTGCCATCTCTGCATATTGTCATGATGCTACACTGCAATGCTTAGATATTTTGACAGTGTTCCCGTAAGAATAAATCACTAGAATGCCCATCCCTACAATTTGTTCTCCCTGATAGTAGGATGATGAACCATCAATAAAGACGTGACGCAAAGAGGTGTTATCAAGTATTTGTGGTGTGGCAGGGAGGAAAGGACCTGGATCTGGAAGATCAGGTGACTGCAGTGTACAGTCATGGGGTTCTCCTTGGAAAAGGAGTCCATGAGCCAGCATAGATGGAATTTTTGTTGGGTGTACCTGTATGTCTCTATCCAGGAGGAGAAGTGACCAGTGTGTCAGTCTGGTGTTGGAGACTGACCCATCCTTCACTCTGTCTGAGAGCAGAAAGGTAGTTGGGGTATGGTTGGTGTTGATGATCAGTGGAGAGTACCCAATGATATACAGAAAGTGATTGATGGCCCAGTAGGTGGCCAGAAGGTTCCTTTCACAAAGGCTGTACTTCTGTTCCACTGGGGTCAAGAGCTGCAATGCATATGCAATGGGTCTCAGGGTGCCATGAACCTTCTGGGCCAACACTGCTGACATGGCAATGTCAGAGGTGGCACATAGATACATAGATACATAGACAGTGTCGGCAGATAAGGGCCTATGGCCCACCTAGTCTGCCCATTTGAGCTTGTAAGTTCAGTTTGTTTTCCTAGAAGTCTATTTCCCCTTACCCCTGACCTCTAGAATTCCTTTATGTCTATCCCATGCATTCTTAAATCCCGTGATTGTTTCAGCTCCCACCACTTCCTCTGGCAGGGTGTTCCACTTGTCCACCACCCGTTCTGTGAAGAAATTCTTTCTCATGTTTCCTCTGAATCGTCCTCCCTCCAACTTCATCCCATGCCCTCTAGTCCTGAAACATCTTTACGCTAAAATAGTGTTTTCCTGCACCCTGTTCCTCCATGTAAGATACTTGTATGTCTCTATCATATCCCTCTCCATCCTCTCCTCCAGGGAGTACATGTTCAGTTCCTTCAACCTGTCTTCATAGGACTTGTGATGCAACCCATGCACAATCTTTGTTGCCCTCCTCTGAACCTTCTCTACCTTGTCTATGTCCTTACGTAGGTATGGTCTCCAGAACTGTACACTGTACTCCAGGTGGGCCTCACTAGTGTCTTGTATAGCGGAATTATGACCTCCCTTTTCCTGCTGGTGATGCCCTGCCTATACATCCCAGCATCCTATTTGCTTTACCTGATGCCTTGTCACACTGTTTCCTTACCTGAGGTCATCAGAGATGACAACCCAAAGATCCCTTTCCTGCTTGGTGCATGCTATATCCTCACCCCCAACTGATATATTGTGCCAGGGTTTTGTGCCCCATATCATTATCTTGCACTTCTTGCATTGAATTTCAACTGCCAAACCCTTGACCATTCTTCAAGTTTCTGCAGGTCCTTCTCATTCTGTCTACACCCTCTGGTGTCTACTCTGTTACAGAGCTTTGTGTCATCAGCGAACAGTGAAATTCTGCCTTCTAGATCCTGTGCAATGTCACTGATGAAGATGTTGAATAGGACCGGTCCCAGCACTGATCCCTGTGGTACCCCACTGGTCACTCTTCCCTCTGTGGAGTGACAGCCATTTACCACCACCCTCTGTGTCCTGCCACCCAGCCAGTTACCTACCCACCACACTACTGTCCTGCCCACACCCATATTCCCCAGTTTGTGTAATAGTTCTCATGTGGCACAGTGTCAAAGGCCTTGCTGAAGTCCAGATAGGCCATGTCCACTGCCCTCCCTGATCCACCTCCCTAGTCACCCAGTCAAAAATTCAATGAGGTTGGTCTGACATGACCTCCTCTCTGGTGAAACCATGCTGCCTTGGGTCCTGTAGTCCATTGACAACCAGATGTTCCACCAATCTTCCTTCAGTAGTGCTTCCATGATCTTTCCCACTACTGAGGTGAGGCTGACTGGTCTGTAGTTCTCTCGCTTCCTCTTTGTTCCCACTTTTGTATAAGGGACTACATCTGCTGTCCTCCAGTCTTTGGGTACCTCCCTGTTTCCAGTGATTGGCTGAACAGGATAGCCAGAGGTTCAGCCACCACCTCTCTTAGTTCTTTAAGGACCCTAGGGTGCACCCATCTGGCCCCATTGCTTTATCAGCTCTTATTACTTCCAGTTCCTTCAGGACCGTTTCTCGTGTAAAGGACTTGTGTCCATTTCTGCACCATTCTCACCCTTGTACTCCTTCAGACCCATTACCCCCTCTTCCTTAGTAAAGACTGAGCAGAAATACCTGTTCAATATGTCAGCTTTACTGTTGTCATCCTCCACTGGCTCCCATCCTCCCCTTCAGTCTCACTATCCCTCCTTTGTCCTTCTTTTTCACTTATGTACCTGTAAAAGGTTTTGTCCCCTTTAACCACTGATTTTGCAATGTGTTCTTCTGTCTGAGCTTTGGCTTCCCTTACTGACTTCCCTGCCTCCCTTTGTTTCTCCTGGTACTTCTCCCTATCCCCTTCTGCCTGTGACTTTTTGTATTGCCTGAATGCAATCTTTTTGGCTTTCACTTTCTTTGCTACCTCTTTGGAAAACCATAATGGTCTCCTCTTCCTTTTCCTCTTGCTAACCTGCTTAATGCATAATTCTGTTGTTCTTATAATCCCATTTTAAATACTGCCCACTGTTCCTCAATCCCTGATTCCTGTCCCATTCCCTTAATGCCTCTTTCAAGCATCTCCCATTTTCCCAAAGTCTGCCCCCTAAAATCCAGGATACATGTTTTTGTGTGGTTTGGTTCTGCTCTTTCTGTGATTTCAAACCACAATGACTGGTGGTCACTGTTACCCAGGTGCTCCCCCACTGTTAACCCCATCACACTGTCCCTGTTTGTGAGCACAAGGTCCAGTATTGCCTTCTGACGAGTTGGTTCCATGACCAGTTGCTTGAGGAAGGCACCCTGAAGGGAGTCCAGGATAAATCTGCTCCTAGTTGATGCTGCTGGGATGCTCCAGTCCACATCTGGTATATTGAAGTCCAGATGGAATGGGAGTGCTGGATTGGGGTTGACCAGAGCTGGGGCAGAGGCCAGGGCCTGCTTCAGTGACATCACAGCCTGGGTGTGTATAGGATCCCAAGTCCATGGAATGTCCTTTTTCAGTAGCTTATACAGAGGAGCAGCTTTTTGAGCAAAATCACAAATAAAATCTCTCGAATAGTTTACCATACCTAGAAACCTTCGAAGAGTTGCCACGCTGGTAGGCAATGGCAAGTCTTGCAATCCCTGTATCTTCTTCCAGGTAGTGCTCTGACCTTGGTCAGTTATTTTCAGACCCAAAAGAGTACTTCTTTCTGACTTAGTTGTGCTTTTGCTGGATTGCATTTCAGGCCTGCGCTCTGGATGAGAGTCAGTAGTTTGTCCAAGAGATCCAGGTGTTGTTCCTGTGTGGCAGTTGCCAACAACAAGTTGTCCACATATTGCAACAGACATTGGGGAGTAGAGAAACTCTCAAGGGTGTCCATCATGTGCAGATGGAACAGGGACGGACTATTATGGAATCCTTGCAGCGAGCAAGTCCACGTGTACTGTCTTCCTTCAAAGGTGAAGGCAAACTTACATTGACTCTTAAAGGCCAATGGTAATGACCAAAAACCATTGGAGATATCCCGGGCACTGAACCATTTCAGGTCAGGTGTCAAGAGTCGTAGCACATCGGGTGCTGATGCCACAGTTGAAGAACAACTGGGGGTGACCTGATTCAGTTTCCTGTAGTCAATAGTAAGTGTCCAGGCACCTGTGGGTTTTTTCATGGGCCACACTGGGGAGTTAGCAGTAGAAATGCAGGTTCTGATTACTCCTTGCTTGAGGAGTGACTTGATTGTTTCTCTAAGAGATGGCAAGGCCTCAGCTGTAAAGGGGTACTGCCTTTGCCTCTCATGTGCCAGGCCTGGCACTTCGATGACAGTGTGCATTCTGCCACAGTCATTTTTGTTAATTGCAAACACTTCCAAGTGTTGTTGCAAAATGGGAAGAAGCATTGGGAAAAGTTTGTGACCTTTGAACAAATGTATGACGTCATACTCCTTGTCGTTGGCATAGATTGTTGCCACGACATGTGAATCAGGGCTCAGAATGGTGTGGTATTGACCCTGAATCTGCATCAGCAGCATGTTAGCTAGATCCACCACACAGCCATGTGGTGCAAGGAAGTCAATTGCTATGATACTAGAATGATCATGCATTACCATCAGTTGGAAAGTATTAGGCCTTTAAATGACCTAGCTCTACCGGTAAGGGTAGAGAACGGTATGCAGGCAGCCTAGTACCATCAACTCCTGACATGTTGGTCCTCCATCCAGTGGAACCAAGGAGATGTGTCTGGATGTTCATCGTGTAATACAGATACAGCTGTACCTGTATCCAGCAAGACTACAAGTAGGTGGCCCCCGACCTCAGCCTCGGTGCAGAGCCTTCCATTTGTATCCAAGACTAGCTTGTTTACAATCTGGACTGGGGCCTGTAATTGTAAATCTGTAATTCTAGTGGCATGGAGAGGATGGGCCTGACTCCTGTGAATCACTTCACCATGCTGCACTGATGCTATATAGGGAGGATCTTCCGGGTTCAGGCCTGTATGGGCCTGAGGGCCTGCACTTCCGGTGTCACCATGGCCTGTTGGAGTGTGGGTCGCCGGTTGCACAGCTGCAAGGGCCTGTGTGGGAACAGCATCCGCTACAGAGTGCACTTGTCCCAGGAGCTCTCTGAACTTCCAATTCTCTTCGGCTATCTCTCTATATGAAGGGCCTGTTCTTTATTATTGGGGTTTACCTTTTCCCTCATGCTTTTTGTTCTCATGCCAGTTTCGGTTCCCACCCTATTGTTGTTGCTGTTGCGGTTGTTGTTGGTGTTGGGCCTGTTGGGGGTGTTGGTTATCAGCTGGAGGGGCTTGTTGATGTTGGGCCTGTTGGTGTTGGGCCTGCCCTTCCACAGTGTACTGCATTGTGGCCTCTGAAGCAGGCTCCGCGGTGGCTACCTTCTTGGAACCGGAGCCCAGATCACGGATATAGAGTTGGTAAACTCTCTCGGTTTTCCGAAGAATGTCAGCAAACCTATCCATATTGGGGTAGGTGGTTGGCTCTACCTTTTCTCGTACTGCAAGAATCATGTTCCTAAGGAACAGGGTCTTATATTCAATAAGATCTACATCTGCAGCTTCTTGTGCCAAATGCTTTCCCGCTCGGTAGGCCATCCAGAGCCTCTGGTGGTAAGTCGCTGGACTTTCCTTTGCATTCTGTTTCACAGGGTATGCAAGCATCACTCCTACTACACCTGGGCTGTGAGCAGAAATGAGCTCAGCTGCAACCTCATCAAAGGTGGCGTTCCCATCCTGGCGGATGGCATTGGGGAGTTTAGCCCACAAACTTGGATCGATGGTCTGGCGTAATATTTGGACCTGGTATTCTGCAGCGAGGCTAAGCATCTCACATTTAGAATGCACGTTTTCTAAGTGACAACTGAGGTTTTCGGACGGGTTCATCCAACTGATACTGTCAGCTATTTGCTGAACAGAGTAGGCCATTTGTAGGGGAATACTGGGTCGAATAGGCAGAGGTAAATTGTCTCGGGCGCCGTCTAGGGCGGCCCGAGCTGCAGCTTCAGCCACAGTATGGACAATACCATCCTGAGTGCCAGCCTCTTGTAGAAGCTGCCTTATCTGGGTTTTAATGGTCCGTTTACTTCTCTCAGGAAGAGGCACATTGCGTAGTGCAGTTTCAATCATTGTTTCTATCTCTTGCCTATCTTGCACATTAATAATGGCTATCGGTAGTACCATCAGGACCAGGCCTGGGCATGCTCCCCCCCCATCATGGGGCCGCCATGTTGGCATCTCCCATGATGGGCGTTACGACGTCGATGACGTATGACATGGTGTGGGTGTAGAGGGGACCCGCCATCTTGTGGATGGCTGGGTGAGGTTTCTGGGCCATAGTAGGGGTGTGACTGGGCTTTGTACTGAGAGATGTTGTCATCTGATACCTCCCCCTCAGATGACGTGTGTAAGGCAGGGGCTATGCCTCCCATTGCCTTAACATGGCCAGCCAGAATCTCCTGCTGATGGCGCAGTTTTGCCATCTTAGTTTGACATTCAGCATGACTCACAGTTGCAACATCCATATCAACATTATCCTGCATTTGCTTGTGCAACACTCTTTATGCGGCGCTCAGTTCATGATTGTCCCTAGTAGCCACTTCTAAGACATTACGTACCTGGTTCATCTCGTCCTGTAGCTATCCCATCTCCTCACTCAACTGAGCATTTGCAGCACTTAGCAAATCATTCATATGCAATGCCTGTCCCTTATCCTTTCTCAAACTTTCACACTCCTGCTTCAACATACAAAGTTCCTGTTCTCCAGCTTGAGCTGAATGATGCAAAAGTGAATCCTTTTCATTCCACAGAGTCTGGAGTTCACACTCCAAGTTCTGCTGCAGTCTAACACATTCTGTTTCCTACAAACCCATCTGTTGCTTAAGATATGAGATTTGCAGATCAAGGGTTCGAAACCTCACTTTGGAGGCTTCCAGAGCAGCATAGATAGCCGTGACCATCAACCCTTTAGCTGGACTCTTATTAGTTGATTGTCTCATCTCCATGTACTGAGTTGAAATCCCCAGTATAGGGTTTTCGGATTGACTTGCATCCTGCGCAAAGTCAGCCCATCCTCCATGGGAGGTAAGGAAGTTCGAGACATCGAGTCTCAGTTCTGCACAGATACTTGATACAGTGGCCATTGTGTGGGAGGGAATGAAAAATCAAACTGTGAAAAAGGCGTTGTGCTGTGTATCGATCCACAGCAGGAGCACTTTATATACAGCCAGGCCACTGTATAAGTTGTAGGCTTGCAATTCAAAGCTGTGATGGAGTGAGTTGAGTCGGCATCGACCACACCTGAAAAGAAGACAGCCAGACTTTGCAAGTGACTACAAACTGGTTTTAAAATGGGAGAAGTGATATGGGAATGTACACCTACTGTCCCCGTGGGAAAGGAAAAGTTGTAGCAACAAGTGAAAACTTACAAACACCAAGTATTGCCTGCACGTGGTTGACAATTGCCAGGAGGTCTAAACCTCACTTTCAGGTTCTTGGCAATATTGGGAATGCAAGTAATCACAGACACATTGCATAAGAGTAATAAACTTGTTTATTACTACCAAAAAGGATAAAATCACAGTTGCCCTAAGCAGTTCTTACCAATACGAACTGGGAGCCAGTGCTAAGCATTCCCTATACCTCGAGGTTTCTTTGTGTCTCTTGGGATCTCCGAGGTACAAGACTAGTGTATCACATTATATACCTATTATAATTACTATGGTTACTGTAAGATAGAAACATTTCTAGTTACAGAGATGAGCCCTATTGGCTAAATTAGAGGTGGCTCCGTGGTCCAAGATAACATTATACAATTTTTAGTAATCATCAGTTTGTGAACAAAAGAGTTCTTATACAGAGTCTTATATAACTCAGTGTAGTAGTAAAAATCACCAAAAGGTGGCAATGCTGACTTATATATCATAATTACTCCAAGGACACAGGTGCCTTGGCATCTTACAAGTAAGAAATACACAGAAAATACATAGAAGAATATATGTATTAGCAAGCAAAGTGTATTACAACAATATGCATTCATATCCTGACATCTGCTCTTGTACAGTAGATACCCTTAGCCATATATGTTAGTATAACATATGCCTAAGCACTAGCTGTCCATGGTGTACCTCTGGGGGTACCAGTTATGGTACAGGGACCTCGTGTAACAAGCTTCAACACTGAAAAATGTTGTGTACTGCATCTGGGGGAAAATAATAAACAAAACATATATATTCTTAGTAGTTCCATATTAAAACAGGCAAGTAGTGATAGGGATCTGGGAGTTCTTATAGATAAGGACTTAGATTTTAGTTTACAATGCACCAAAGTTATTGCCAAAACAAACGGAATAGCAGGCGCTATATGTAGGAATATCAAGAGTAGGAATGCAGAGGTGATACTTCCTCTGTACAGGTCCTATGTAAGGCCTCAGTTGGACTACTCCAGCCAATTGTTGAACCCCCATAAAAAAACAGATATAATGAGGTTGGAAAGAATACAATGAAGAATGACCAAACTTATTTCTGGGGTAAAACATTTACCATATAATGATAGAATTAATAAACTGGGTCTATATTCTCTGGAAGATAGACAGAAATGAGGTAACTTATTATTATATTATGACTTCATAAAGAATATAACTCTTGGCAGGGGATTAGACATTCAATTTAAAGATTTAAACTACTCTAGGAGAGCACACTCACTGCAGGTCCAGGGTGGATATTTTCGTACAAACAAGTGTAAATATTTTTTCACTGAGACAATGGTGAACACATTGAACAGTTTACCAAAAAACTTGATATTGTGTGCTAAAAAGGAGGTTTTTAAAAAAGGTCTCTACAAATTAATGTTTGAAGGTGGGAAAAATACAGTATTATTACTCCACAAAGGAGCCCATATGGGCCTGTGCCTTCTAAAGCTCCTGCTTACATTAGTGACATTAGGTTAGTGCTGGCACGCATTTGAGGTTGGAGATAAGAGAAGATTACACTGCATTATTTCTTCACTCTTACTCTGAAAATGTCCATAAAGAAATGTTGTTTTGTGCAGGATTAATTTTGCCTTCTTAAACTAATCATGCACAACAGGGCTACATGCAGCAACGTGTTTGTGTGTGCATGAGTTACAGTAGCTTGTATGGTTTTGCTGACCTTTTTTGAATGCTGTCTAGCACCAAGGGATGATATGTGTGTCACTGTGTGTAGAGAACTTTGTCAAATTAGTATGAAGATTCCTCTCCTCAGCTGTCTGCTAGTACTACACATTTTCTGGTTGTCTTTGCAAAGTTTGCCAACTGTTAGTCATTTACAGACAGACAGTAAAAATAGGAGTACTGCTCGTAGACCATCAATGCATGTGTGCCACAGTGCTACACTGGATGATGACTGGGGAGAAGTCTCATGAAAACATGAAACAAGCTAAGCAGGCCCCCAGTTTCTTGCATTGACACTTTATGTGACTTCCAAGTGGTTTAACTTCAGTTCACATTGTATATTTTGAAGTTGTAAACAAACATGGCATTCATAAATTTGTCATATGAGAGATTCACATGACTGATTGGAAAGCACACACTGACTTGTTGCACACACTTGCAGAAATGAGAGAGATAAAATGAGAGACAGATGTACACATGCCATCAATACGACATGATGCCCCAGCAAATGAGGATGATGACTTGATGAATCTGTTACTGAAAAGCCTGATAAAAACATGATACATGGTAACCAGGTCCCCAGTTCCTTGTATGACATTTTGATCTAATTTTGGTGATGTAGAGTCATGCACACATACACACACAGCCTCATGCACGATGACACAGCACAACAAACACTGCAGCATGACTAATGCCCCATTGTGCAGGGTTCTTGTTGCCTCCTTACATTGATAAGTCACAACAGCGCAGCATGCTGCAGGGTGTGTGTGTGTGTGTGTGAGATCAATACATCATAATGACCCAAAGGATGAGGATAATGACTTGATGAATCTGGTACTGAAAAACCTGATAAAAACAAGGTACAAGGAAACCAGGCCACCAGTTCCTTGTATGACATTTGTATGTGACTTTAGTGATGTTATGTAATGAATTTGTTGTTTCAGCGACAATCTCAGTCACACACACACACACACACACATATACACACACACACACACACACACCACAAGCACTGCAGCATGACTAAATCCCTTTGTGTAGGATCAATGTTGCCTCTTTACATTGATCATTCACAACAGGGCAGCATGCTGCAGTGTGTGGTGTGTGTGTGTGTGTGTGTGTGTGTGTGCCATTTATTTCATTTATGTTTGTGTTTGTTTAGCTGCCCTATGCAGCACTGGGGATGGCTAGGATATCTGGATACTGACTTTCTGAGTTTATTTCAACAGTGGGGGACTGCAATGCAAGGGTCATTGGTCAGGTGGTCCAGAAATAACAGGAAGGAAAAGCTCATCAGATTATCACAAGAAAGAAACACAATGCAGCTTGTTGCACAGCATTGTTTGAAGGATAAAGTTTGTCTCCTTAACTTAATCAGACACAGACAGGCTGGATATCATCATGCAACAATGTGATTTATGTGGCTGTGATGGCATTCCTGACACCAGAAGACACTGTGGACATGGTCTCCAAACTACAAATCTCAATACAGATGAAAAGAACTTGGTGAACAGATGACTGTCATCACAGGTGTGTCTGTGTGACTCTGTCCATCCCTAATGTTAATATAATCCCCCTACAAATGGGGGTTCCCAAAGTCTTCCAGGAGCTGGCTGAGTGCTCCTAGCCTGAGTGATGTTCAGAGTTTAAGCCATTTATCTGTGAGTGCTTTTAGAGCCTCTGGTACTGCTTCTTTAAGAGCTGTCTGCTTGCAGGCATGATTAATTTGCAGGGGGGACTGTGTGTTTCCCTGCTCGAGTCCCGCTCGAGCGGCTGATAAATTGCTCCATTTCTGCCATAGCTAAGTGGGCAGAGTGAGCACTTACCAGAGATGTAACAGTTTGCCCCATATTATTTAGAGTGTTAGTGGAAATGTAATTTGTCTAACCTGCCTTTCTTGCAGCTGGGACTCTGTGTGTTTTGCCTCTCCATTTTGGATCTGAACTGCTGAACAGATTCAGTCAGACAAGGAGGGGCATCTAAAATGGAGTTTAAGAGGACCGACCAGGATTAGGACTCTCTTGGAAGCTGGCTGGCCATAAGAAATATAGCTAGTAATTCTAGGAAGTGAAGTTCTGGACCTTGGCACCTATTTACGCCAATAAGGGGAGTTTGGAGTGATTGACAACTGAAGTCCACCAATTGGACTGGGTGGCGCCCGAATGGAATATCCTGCCTTGTGTCTGGAAAGGCAGATCTGTTGTAACCATGAGAGAGGAAGGAGCTCCGAGTTTCTGTGCTGCAGAGTTTCACGTGGGAAGCGCATGTGGAGGCCTAAACTCGGGCGGCGCATTGCCGTGGGGATTCAGACTGAATCTGCAGCTACAGAGAAGGAGAGAGGTTGAACAATTGGGAACCAGGTCCACCCTGTAGAGGACCGGAGAAACTGCTTAATCACACTCGGTCTGTCAGGAGAGTGAAGCTGCAGTGTGAACTCCCGGCTTAGCAGTAAGTGCGATCGGGACCTGAGAGCAGCTGCCTGGTATAGTAATTTCCTTTACAAATAAATGTGTGGAGTGTTTGTGAAGGACAGCTAAACGAGTCCTCTTGTCTCGTGTGTGTGGACGGAAAGGCAATTGCCTGCAGGCGGACTGAATCCATTGCTGATTGAAGCTGTGTGCCTGCCTGTAGAATTCCCCCCTTCTGTGCGAGGGCGTCTGGCAATCCATGACCCCCTCAGTGCCAGTTTTCAGCATCGAGTGTGTGAGTACAAATCAGGGTAGCTCCCTGCCATCAACTAATTGCAAAGGTTACATCTGATTTCTTTTCCTATCTTTCTTCATGAACTGAGCCAACCGGCTCTGGATTACAATTGGGTATTGTGTAAGTGTCTTTCTGTCACAGGGCCCCAACCAGCTGCACTGATCCTGGCTAGTCCCCCACCACCCTGGGTACCCAGTAAAGTGACATTTTGGGACTCTGAGTATGTGCACAGTACTGTAATTATTAATGTGTCAAATCTATTTAGCCTGATTTCCCCTTGTCCTTGTTATAGCCCCTTAAATAAATCAGATCTGTTTGTTTCAGCAAAGTTACTCTGACTGAGGTATTCGTTTATGTTAAAGTATTGTGCTGTGGCTATTGTATTGCATCATCTTGTTTTACAGGGGGTCTCCAGAGTCAAGCTGATCAAACCAGTACTGGGGGTAAGTGTGAATAGTGAAGGTACTCATGGTGCACAGTGTGGGTCACTAGCCAGAATAAAAGGGGGGTCTCAGTGTCCCAGAGGGCTGTGACCAAGTTAGTCGAACTACTGTAAACCCTGACCTTGGGGTGGAGGCACCCGCCATAGAACCTAGGCCCCCTCAACCTGTTAGTAGTTAGGCAGGCAGGGGTAGTAGCCCTTGAGATAGTGCCACCTGGGGGGTTACATTAACAAGAAGGTAAGCAATCACACACACACACACACACAAACACACACACACGCACACAAAAAACTCTGCAGATGATGCTGCAGAGCTAGATTGTGCAAGATTATTTTTGCCTCCTTAAATTAATAATGCACAACAGGGCATCATTCTGCAGTGTATATCTGGGGTGTGTCCTATGTGTGCAGCATTACTTACTTGCATGTTTGTCACGTTACTCTTCTTACTGTGATCAGTTAATTCTGATACTTTTGTTATTTCTCAGTTTGTATGCCTGCAGCAGCTGGCCAGGATGCCTCTTTTACGGCTGTGGGCAGAGCCCACAGCCATTTTGGGATTGATCTGCTGCGTTAAAATGACCGATCTTGCCACCTTTCATGGAACTTTTGGAAATATCCTTCCAAAAGTCCAATGGAGCTTGTAACGCTCTGCTACGATTGGCTGCTACAGAGTAACAGCCACACTATTTCAGCTGTTACTTCTGTATTCTGGGACATGAACTGTGCATGCACACCTCATGCGCATGTGCAGTTCTGCTGGTGCTGCCATCTTATGAATGACAGAATACCATTCACTGCAACTACACATGTATGAATGCCACACGTGCGTACTTGCATCGCCACCACCATCTAGTGGATGGCACTCCTTCCACACCATCCCACTGCTCCTGTCCTTCCCTCTTCCTCCATTCCCTCCCAGCACTGGCAGCAAATAAAACCCTCCCACTTCCTCCCACTGCTGCTGTCCTTCCTGCTCCCATCGTTCACTGTCCCTGCACTGACATCGGGGTACCCAACCCCATGTTGGCATCATGTATCCCCTTAAATCATGGGGCACACTGGAAGCCCGCCCCAGTGTGCCCAAATTTATGTTTTTTTCTTTTTTTTCCCCTGTAAATAAAGAAAACCAACCCCGATGTCTTTTTTCCTTTTACCTGTAAAAGAAAATGGTTCCTCATTGTCGTCCCAGTCCCCCTCCCCATCCTCACCCTTCCACTGAGTACCCACCTCCCTGCACTCCCCTTACCCCATACTTACCTCCAGAGGTCAGCGCTGTCATATTCTCTGGACCAGGACACGTCTGCACTCCTCAAAGCCAAACTGCAAACTGAAGAATCAAAGATAAGCGTGGTATAATGGCAGTCAATGGGGTTTTCAACTTTTGTTGATATATCAGCCATTTTTAGGAATTTTGGCCCAAAATGTTCAACATGTTGTTCTAGGGACCCCACCTCATGAACACTGTCACTGTCATTTCTTTACTTGGTCCTCAAAGGTGATTTCATGATCAATGCGTGGAATGACCTTTCAGGATTAATTAATGAAATGACAGTGCCACTGTTCTTGAGGTGGGGTCCCAAAAAGCTCATGTTGCAAATCTGGTGAAAAAATTCCCAAAAATAACTGCGTTACGAGTGAGCATTGTGCAGTTTCTATGCACACTGCTAACTTCACCAATTTTTAATATTTTCACTCCAGATTTTCAACATTGCCATTTTTGTACACCTCATTATTAACAGTACAGTTGTCATTTTTCACATCCTGCCCAAAATGTTTTTTCACACCTGTGGCACAGAATGGCATGGACACTCTGTGAAATCACCTTTTGGGACAAGTGAACGAAATGGCAGTGGCACTCTTCATGATGTGGGGTCCTAAAAAAGCCATATTGAAAATTTGGTGAAATAACTCCCAAAAATGGCTGAGTTACTCCAGGTCATTCAAAATTTTCTATGCACACGTGTAGCTTTGGTCATTTAGCAGCTTGCCACAGCTGTATCAGCTCTGGCTAGAGTTTGTTTTTCACATGCTACAGTCTGACCGTCCGGTTAGGTCATACTCTGAGACTTCAGCACAGCATAACAATTCTTTCACTTCTGAGGGAACACCTGAATTTTGTTTTTAGTGTATTTTGTGCAATAAAAGCTTGTTCACATTCAGCTCTGGTCACACAGAGACACATTGCACTGAGCATCAGATTAGAATGCTGGAAAAGCACACACTTGCACACATTTGTCACTGTGAAGTTCCTATAGCTTGCTTGTAACATGGCTTGTGGCAAATGCCATTACTTACTTAAAGAATCCCCATCTACTAGTGCATTGCATGCTGTTTTCTCAACATTGTCACCATTGTTGTCATGAATAATTTTCACTTTTAGTTGTTTTCAAATACACTACAAATTTCATGTAGTGCTCCTTCAATCTCATCTGCTGTGCTTTTGATTACAGTTGAAGGTTCAAATAAATGTCCATGGCTGGAAAACACACTGCTGTCTCCCTTTGTCAGTCTAATTGCAATGTTTAAGGAAGATAAGACATTTGTGCTAATTGGCAACAATTAGTAATGTACCTGGTTAGAGAAATTAAAGGCTTGCCTCCAAATGAACCATGTATAAATGTACCTTAATAAACACTGATGTGAAAAACTGTGTTTTCAATTGTTTTTGTCAACAACATTCTGTACAGTTCTCTTCTTGGAACCAGTAATTTGGAGATTTTACCATGCCATGGTTTGTGTAAAGAATGCTAGAAAGCAAGACCTATTGTCCTATCAGAATCAGGCTTAGAGTTCTGTACAAAAACTGACATAGCTAAAACTCCAGATCACTGGTTCTGTGGCGAGAAGTATAGTAGAATTTTGCCCATAAAAACAAAAGGTTCACCCATATCGTAGCAAAAAAACATGTTGTTGACACCACTTACAGCGTCAGCAACATGCCACCCAACATTACAGCAACAGGCATTATGTTTCCCAGGAGTTACAGTGCCAAGATCACTCATTTCACTGTTGCCCTTGTTGTGGCACTGTAATTGTGGTAACAAAATTAATTTGCCATCCTAACAGTATACCAAAACAAAACAATGCAAAATACAATTTTTCACATCACTTTTTATTCAGGTATAGTTAAATATGAATCATATTAGCTTATGTATATCATTTCTGTAAATGAGAACATTATAAACAACTACCTGTCAGAAACAATTGCAATTGGTACCTCATTTTGATTATGTTTCTTCCTTATATTATGGTTTGGGTCTAAGGGAAGGGAGGGTTTTGAGTGTAGTTTACAATAATATTTGTTGATTTGTCCTTGATGCTCCGCAAATGACACATCACTGTGTCTTATATTCTTCTTTGGGTTGACTATCTCCTAAATTAAAGTTCGCCTGTGCACTTGGTAATTTGGTACATCATGCTATTTATGCTAGGAATTATTTCCCTTTGTCTGATCTGGTAAATATTAAAGATTCACAGGTCAATCCATGTTCAAATCATGGAACTGTACTGAGGGCTACAATTAATAGGAGAAAATCTGGTTTTCGATCTTTTTCATCATCAGCTGCTAATTTATGGAATGGTTTACTCTCCTTCCTTAGATGTATTTCTTCAATTATGGGATTTAAGGTTAAATTTAAATGTTATTTGTTATGTATTGATTTATGTAATTGTTAGTCAAATGTTTTTTATTTTTTTTAGTGTAATGTTTTTTGTATATTGCTGTTGACCTGTTTTTTGGGTTGGAACTGAAAAAGAGCTTTGCCCAGTGTCCCTACCCAGTTAACAAATTTAAAATAAAAAAAATAATAATTTCCTGTCTTAAGTCGAGTAATGCATGTTGTCTCAAACTACTGAACTCAACATCATCATTTGAGTGCTATGTCAAGGGCACAACTTTCAACAGAACATGTTCATCATCCTCATCTTCTGGATATGCTAGTTTGTCTCTCATTTTTTTTAACTGGACCCCATCCCTATGCAGTAGCAATTGAAGACTAGCAGAAGTCTCACCTAACAGTGGCTGGATTTCACTGAACAGCAAATTCTATTTCTTTAATTCACAACACAGTACTGCTATGATGTTGTGGATGTCTAACATAAATGCAGTAATTACTGCAATTGTGTGGTTACTGAAGTATTTATGCAGGGGATAAAGTGGTAGCATTTCCTTCCGCACCAAGCTCAGATATTGCTACCAGTGCTGATGCGTAACTTCCACACATTGCTTCTATTGTGTTCCGCAGACTAAGCCATCGCACACTGTTTATTTCTTTCATTTCTAGGATGGATCATTCAGTACCTTCTGAACTCTTTCTAGCTTGGTGGCTCTGAATGCAGAAATGTGCATTAATGCATATAGGGAGTTAAATCATGATCAAAAAATTGTAAGTGTGCTCAAATCATTCATAGCATCAGTACATGCTAGACTAAGTTGATGTACAAGACAATGTGTCTGCACTAAGAAAGGTAAGAATTTGGCCTTAAGTTGTATGCCCGCCCCAGTCTTTTCTTGCATCATGACAGCAGCATCATCATCTATCCCAAGCGACACCATTTCCCCATACCAAGGCCCATACTTTTCATTTTATCTGAAGTGTGTTGGACTATAGTGTGTGCTTTCCCATCATCTAAATGCACACTGCATAAGAAATGAGTAGTGGGTACTGATTTATCTGTCATGCATCTAATAGAAACAACCAGCTACTTTTCAACACCAATGTCTGTACTGTCATCCAACATATTCCAAACAATATGAATTCCTTGATGTCAGAAAAGATCTTACTTTCGATTACTGGGGCAATACATTGTTGAACCTCTGTTACTCTATCCCAGCTGAGGTTTCTCTACTCAATTTTAGCATCACTTAAGATCTGTAGTTCTAATAAGCTGCTAATCTTATTTGATGATAACCTTTCGTTGGCTGCATGAAAAACAGTACAAAACAACTTTGTCACAGTCTGATACTGATGGTGGTGCTGATGCAGATGAATTGTGAAGAACAACATCATCATCACTGCTGCTACTATTGACACAGATAGCAAGATTGTGAAGATCAACTTCTGGAGGTACAGTTGCTCTGACAGCAATAGGTTTTACAGCATTTATGTGGTCAGTGCAACAATTGTAACGACTGACTGTTGGGATTTGTATGTTTGGTGATCCTCCCTGTCCCCACACATTCTGTACTTTTGCTTTAACACAAGTCTAACATTTTAGTCGTTTTTCACCATTGTTGTCTGATACTATGTTCAGGCAAGGAAATCGAGATTGCCATTCAGTGAGAATTTTTTTCTTGCACTTTATACGCTGTATATCTTTTCACTTTCACTTTTATTAACAGCAGCATTAATGATGCAAGTGACAATGTCTCTGCACACTACAACTGGATTCTCTTCTCTTTGAATGCCAAGGAGGTTTAGCAAGGTTGTTTTCCTCCCTGACATGAAAGCTACAGTGCTCTCATGGAGGTATTTTGTGTAAGTTAGTCTGTACTACAGTGTAAGTGAGGAAGGTAAAACTGTTTTACAAGTTGGTAGTCATTCACATACTGAATGTAAAATCTTTGTCACTGAGAACAACAACTTGTCACAGAAATCTATAACTACCCAACCTACATAAAAGTAGTTTCAGGAACAAGGTTGCAGAGTGATTGGCTGTTACTGTGTAATAGTGACTGCTCAGTTCTGTATGAAATTAAAGTTCAATACTGTTTATTGAAGACAAGTCAATGGTTATGTCTGTATCTGCTATGGACTGTTCCTTGGTACTTTTTCTAATGAACAATGTCACAAATGTCAATGGCATCCTAGCTGTGTATGTGTCTGATGCTTCATTTTGTTAGAGCGGCTGTGTGAAGTGAGTAATACTGATTAAACTGTCTCTCTTTACTTATCTGACAGGACCAGACCCTGGTTGACTTTTGCTCTGGAGTCCTGAACTGGACACCAACAATGAAGGCATCGCAATGATGTGGAATACTGCTAAGATGCCTTGATGACTATCTCGTCTTGCCTGCCTTGCCTGGCTACAGACTGCTTCAAATGTTCTGCTACTCAGTCTGACCTCACCATTCAATCCAAATTCACCAGTACAAAAATCAAGATGGCACCTCTTTGGTGTTCACTGACAACTAGTCTTGCTTGTTCATATAATATCCCTGAGACAGCAGTTCTTTGAATTTTTAATAAAGGCTTTATTTTAAAATGATCTTTGCTGACCTGTGTTTGTTTTATAGTTTGCTTTATTCTAAAAAGCACTACTGGCTCCTTCACAAAGTGAGAGAGGGCAGGTGTTATATTAAGATGAATGCAATTATCCTCAATACCTGGGTGGCATGAGGCACTCTGCATTGCATCAAACTGTAATACAAAGTATCAACCACTACAGTCCAGCCAGGCTGCATTTCTGTAAACCACAAGTGCAGATAATATTGAAGCAACAACAATATGTCATGACCATGCCACACCACTTGATGAGGCGGGGGTCATGATATATTGTTGTTGCTTCAATATTGTCCCATGTCATCAGTGACAGACTTGTTTATAGAGTTATAAATTCTAAGGGATGATAACTGGACTGGACCGAACAAATGACTACTTTTATTTAAGTTGGCTTCATTGGCTAAACAACAGTTTTCATCTGTTTAGTGCTGGCTGCTGACTGTGCTCTCCTGTGCTGTTGCCCCTGCTGAAATGTCTATTTGGAGATGAATGATGAATCATGCAGAAACAATCTGGGCTACTGTTGCCTGTCTCTGTGCCTTTCTTCTCTTTCAGTGCTTCTTGTCTACAGTGCTGAGGGATTAACTACTACTGCCAGCCTGTTGCTGTTCTGAGTGTGGCTGCTGTGCTATACAACTAGGCATATTGAAATAAAGAGAAAAATAATAGCCTTAATTTAGTCAGTAACTCAGTAAGCAATAAATTAACATAAGACGGAAATAAAAATACTTTGGAATTAGCAGATTTTGGAAGCTATTGGCCAAAAGCACTGTGACAGTCACCACAGTAAAATGATAAGTCATTTACATAAAAATGTTATTTATGCAGGCTGCAGCTGAGCAAGCATGTGTACTGAGACCAGTGTCATGTATGGTGGAATTGGAGTGGATGAACGGTGGTCGTGGTCTCTTCCATTCCACATTAACAATTGAGGCTCACTAACTCATTTTCACCTGGGTGGTAGCTACCATTTAGTATCAGGTTCACCGGACCACCACACCACCAGCTACACCACACATGGTGTGGGGTGGTGGGCCTGCATATAGAATGGCTGCATTCTATTTGAACAGCATGATGAAATTAGAACTTTTCTTACTTAAAACTTAAAATTTCTTCCTGTGTTCATGAAATTAATATCAAGAAATGCAGTAGCAGAGCATCCTGCAAGTCTGGTGGTACTGGGCATCCTGCTAGATCAATCTCTTGATCTTAATCTTCATGTACAGTCTGTTTGCAGAGCTGTCATCTCCAAACTGGGTATTGCATATAAGACTAGTTATATGCTCATGCCATCAGCTAAAATGGCCATTGCGAGGGGAATTCTGCTCTCCACTCAAACCTATGGGGCTCCATTATTTGGGGCTGCTTATAAAACTGACCTACTCAGATGGGATATTACGTATAACAACATATGTCACTATGTCTCTTCTGTTCCTCAGCTGAAACACCACTATCAACTTTATAATGATCTTGGTTGGCTCTCTCCATTAGCTAGCAGGAAATACTACCTTGGCTTTCTTATTGATTCGATAATTCGAAATCAGACCCCTAGGTGTCTTGCAGTTATGCCTGTTCCTCAGGACACACTCCATGGTCTATGATCAGCTGATAAATCCTTTCTGAATTTGCTGAGGTGCCGCACTAGGAAAGGGACTGTTGCATTTGAGCATGCGGCTCCACAGCTGTGGAATTCCCTTCCCCTCAACATTAGACTTTCTAGCTCCTACACATGCTTTAAAAGAAAACTGCACTCGAATCTGCTGATTGGTGATACCTGTTCCTGCTTTCACTCTACTTAATGACTGATGTCTCTGGCCATACAATAGTATTTCCTCACCTCTATATAACCCTCTTACTTCCTCAGCCTGTCCTGGCTCCCTTTCCCTGCCCATATACAATCTTGCACTGAAGGCATCTCCCTTACACTTACATACACTCATATAATCTAATTCCATGGCTTGCTCCCCTCTTCCTCACTTACCGACCTTTCCCATAATGACACCCCCTGCTCTCAATGGTTATTTCTTCCTTTTATATTACTTGTTTTTGGTTTTGTGTACCTTGTTCTGTTCATATGATATGTCACCTGATAATTTATTGTTCAAGGTCCTCTCTATTCATTGCATAGGTAGGCACCTATGAACTTATGAATGGTCTACTCTGTATGTCTCTGATATATTGTATCCACTTTAACTCATTGTATGTAAAGCACTTTACTTTGTATGTTCTTATTTATTGTATCCTCTTTAACTCATTGTATGTAAAGCACTTACAAATTGTTATCCTGTTAAGTTTCTGCATATCTGTACTCTCCCGGGTCATGCCTGAAAATAGTCATTTTATGGCTAGTGCACTTACCCGGTTAACAAAAGTTAAATAAATAAATAACAAATAAATTGTCTCTCTTAAATGGCTAAGTTTTCTCAGTCAAAGTCTGTGGGTGAGAAAATTTTGCAATGTAAAAGTGAAAGTTTAGGTTAGTAACATAAAAGAGAGACAGTACCAGCAGGTTTCACACTGCAGGATGCACAGCAACTGCTTTTCCTGCTATCACTTTCATGAAGACGTGAAGAAAGGGTAAGGCCAGGCAGTGATTTTAAGTCTTAAATAAGAAAAATTCTAAGTTCATCATCATCATCATCATCATCATGGTCCAAAGTCTGTGACCTCACTACCTGCCAAGTGCCACTACTAAGTATTGAAATGTGGTACACCAAATACCCCACTAGACTCCTGTACAGACTACTGTACCACTAAACTTGCAGACCCCCCACACACATTGGATCACTTAGGTTGGTAAACACTGGCTCTGTTCATATCAACGTAGAGTGCACAGAAAAACATTGCCTTGTTGTCTGCCTTTCAGTTGCCCAGGGCCATCTGGCACTTTTTACAAATAGATTTTTGATAGAACTAAGCACATTTCAACTGTGTAACAAAAGTTTGGCTAGTGTTCCATTAGCAGGTTATACAGACCTGCCACTAGAGGGATTCTTGGTCTTTCTACACAAATCACTGTACTCAGTCGTGGGCAATATGGCCTGCATTATCATTCTCAATATCATTATCATTGCCTTTAAAGTGCTAATTTTCAGCCCCCTGCTGCACTGCTGACGCTTATGATTGCAAAGCGTTTAACCTGCTGTGCTCTGTCTTTTTTCCTCAGAAGAGGACCTTTGCTAAGTGCCCACAGTCAAGCACCGGGGCCAGTCTCTGCCAGCGGGCAGTCGGCAGCTGCAAGCTGACACTCAGAACCACCAGACCGGAGGGACTGCCAGGGAAAGGTATGGCAAAACCGCAATTTTTATGCCCACCCGCCCTTCCTCCTTCTGTAGCCTTTCTTATATAGACTCCTTCCCGCCAAAACATAAATCACACCCCCTGCATCTCGCTGCCCTGTAGCCTGTTCTATATCCCCTTGTTAGCTACCAAATCAGCAGACTCCCTTTCTGCTCGCTCATGCTGCCCACACTGTTGAGCCGAAGCTTGATCATTGTTTGCCCTTAAACATCACCGTGAGAAACACATATGCTAGGCACCCCCTATTGTGTTTTTCTATCCTTTTCCCTCTAATTTATATTCCGTTTTTTTAAACTCTACTTACTGGACAGTAGCTGAATAAGTCGTTTATATTAGCAATCTACTGAGGGCACCACGAAAGACATTTGATATAGTACCTTCTGCATACCAGTTATACTTTTCATAATGGGGGGATTTCTCTGGATTCTGCTAGCTCTATTACTGTATCCTGAGTGCAGTGAAAAAGGATATCTCTCAGAGGATGCCACACAGAGAGATGTATTGCATTACTCGACTTACTGCATTACTGCAACAGTCACAAGGGACTGGGTATGTATATATGACCTCCCAATGCTACAACATAACCCATGGAGCAGTTGCCATGGAGGTACTCAGGCGGATTTACTATCTTATGGGACCTTGCTTCAACTCTGTACAGAAAATTATTCAATGCGCCTGTCTGCAAGACTTCTAATCAGCGCTCTAACAAGAGGCCAAAGCTCCATTTCCGGATGGCAAACAAAGTGGTATCAGAATAAAAAAAAACAGGCAACGGCAAGAATCTTTAACCTATCTCTTGTGGCAACTATGAAACTATTGATACTATTATTAATATGCTCAGGAAATGTAGAACTTAACCCAGGACCCCCAGAGGTCATCACTGCACCAACAGACTTAGCCAAGATCAAAGGGCTAAGCTTTCTCCATATTAGTGTATGCAGTCTGTTAAAGAAGATCACGATGGTCCAATTCTGGGTTAACCATACCCTACCAGATATACTAGTAGTGTCTAAGATGTGGCTCAGGCCTGTCACAGCCGACAAAGACATTAACTTACCTAATTATCAAGTATTCAGAGCTGACCGCCAAACCAGGGGTGAGGGCGTAGCGATATATGTGAAGGACAGCCTATCTGTAACCTGCCTCGACTCATTATCCATGGTAAAGGAATTTGAATGCCTATCCCTCAAAGTGGCCCTCTCCCACACCACATTGCTGCAGCTAATTGGCTGCTATAGGCCCCCCTCAGCTGACCTCAAGCTATTATCCCACCTGGGTGACCTAATCAAAAAGGGAACAGAAGAAACTATAATAATCATAGGAGACCTAAACCTAAACTGGCTCTCAAAGGCAGCTGCACCCTTAATATCATTCTGCGATACACATGGGTTTACACAGCTCATAAATGAACCCACCAGAATCAACAAAAAGAATACAAGCAACAGCACACTATTAGATGTTATACTAGTGAATAAACCACACCTTTTCTCGCATGTTGGAGTACTATTCAATGACATCAGTGACCACTGCCTTATTGGGGGAATAAGATCAGCATGCAAGCCGTCATCCCCCATCAAGTTCATAATGAGGAGATCAAAGCAAAAATTCAACATTGAGGCATATCTGGAAGAGATAAACCACTTCACACGATTGCAAGAGTTTTACTTAGCAAACACAGTGGAGATAGCGTACGAGGTGCTAAATGACATTATTACAGGTGCTCTTAATATCCATGCTCCAATTTCTAAGTACGTGATCAAAATAAAACCCACCGCTGGTTCACTCCTGACCTTAAAGCCACCCTCCTTGACAGAGACAAGTTATGGAAAAAGGCACGAAAAACTAAGATATCAACTTATTGGGAGCTGTTAAAAAAAGCCAGGAATATCTGTACCAGGAAAGTACGAGATGCTAAGGCTGCTTATTATATGTCTGAATTAGACTCCTCCTGCCACAACCCTGCCAAGTTCTGGAACACCATAAAAGAAATAACAGGATATGATCCAAGTAACACAATCCCAGCCAAAATACACAATGGCAAGGGAACCATCTCTGATAGACTGGAAGTCCTGGAATCATTCAACAATCATTTTACAACCGCTGGTCTAGCATTCAACACCTCTCCAGCTAACCAAATGCGTTCCCAGTTAGGTATCAAGAACACTGAAGCACGGGTAACGGAGTCCACCTTCTCCTTCATACCAGCCACCCTGAAGCAGGTGGAAGAATTAATATCACAACTGGACACCAAAAAAAGTGCAGGTGCAGACTCCCTTGATCCCTATTTTTTAAAAATTGCCATACGAGTATTAGCAGTGCCAATAACACACCTAGGATCTATTCCATCGATCTGGAAAACAGCCCAAGTTATCCCGCTACTGAAAGCAGGGGACCCCATGGACCTCAACAACTACAGGCCGATCTCTATCCTCCCTGTGCTATCCAAGCTGCTAGAAAAAATAGTAAGCACCCAACTAAGAGGATATCTTGAAGAGGCTAACCTTTTCAATCCAGCGCAATCTGGGTTTAGAACCAATCACAGCACCATCACAGCACTGGCTAAAATAACCAATGATTGGCAACTCGAACTGGACAAAAGAAATTGTGTCTGTGCTGTATTTTTAGACCTGAGTAAGGCATTCGATACGGTCGACCACAAACTGCTCCTTTCCTCCCTGAAATCCATAGGACTCGACTCAACCTCCATTAGATGGTTTAATAACTATCTCACGGGAAGGACCCAGTAGGTGAAGGCTGAAGGAGACCTATCATCACTCAAATTTCTCCAAAGAGGAGTTCCCCAAGGATACATCCTCGGCCCAATCCTATTTGCCATCTATATCAATAGCATCGGCAATAACCTCACCAAAGCCACTGTACACCTGTTTGCAGATGATACAGTATTGTATGTCAGTCACCCCTCTCCCGTAACAGCATGCACAGAGCTACAAGCAGAATTCAACCTATTACAACACCAACTACTGGAAAAAAAACTCCTGCTAAATGCAAAAAAAACAAAGGCATTGTTTTTCTCCCCCCAAACACAAGTCGGACACTCCTTCCCAAACAATTTCCCCCACATATCCACTGTCCTTGGTGAAAATTTTGAATATGTTACAAAATTCAAATATCTGGGGGTCTGGGTAGACAGTAGACTCGACTACTTAGATCATCTGAAAGATCTGCTAAAAAAAATCCATCAGAGGCTTGGGCTCTATTACAGAATAAAGCACTTTCTCACAAGTGATTCTAAAAAGAAGCTGGTCCAGGTCACATTTCTATCAGTATTAGATTATGCAGATTTCCTATATGGTCGTTGCCCCAACTCATATCTGAGCAAATTGGACAAACTTTACCATAGAGCCTTGAGGTTTATTACAGATCTTCCTCTCAGAACTCACCACTGCTTGCTTTATGCTGCAGTTGGATGGACCTCGCTCCAATTTAGAAGAGACAGGAATGCCACACTATGGACTTATAGAGCGATATCAAAGATGCTACAAATTACATCTCAGACTGCTTCACAAATCACATCAAGTAAATATGTCCTAAGAAGTCTAAACTTCATCATGCTTAAAGTGCCCAAATTCAATTCTCGATATGGTAGATCTGCTATCAGCTATGTCTTATCTGCCTTATGGAATACGATGCAGAAGACCCTGAAAGTGAACAGATACATCTCATTTACATCCTTTAAATATCTGTATTCGAGGCTTATCAAAGAAAAATGTAATTGTTTCCACAAACAGTAGAGTATTCCTAATCTTATCCATCTCCCTCCCCAGATAGCCAACTCACGGAAGGTATCCACCTTTACTAAGAGTCACCACCCCTCACACTCCATGCACCCCTCCTTTCCATCCACCTCCCCTTAATCCCTTGTCAGATATCACTGCCCTATACCCCTGTTATACAAACCCCCCAGTGCCACCCTCCTGCCCTCTTCATAAGGCCCACAGTTTATCCGTTCCACAGTATAGGCCCCCACCATCTTCCTCCTCCCCCACCAGCCAGGCACGCCACTTCCCGCTCCCCTTCCCCTCACCCCTTATTACCACTACACCTGAATTTAATGTATAGTCTGATTAGAATGTATCCTTAGACTGTGTGTATACTGAATATTCTATGTAGTATCCTAGAGTGTGTGTATATTGAATATTTGTTATGTGTCTATGTAAATTGAACCTTGACCTTACCAGGTCCATCTTGCAAATGAGCTGTGCTCAACGATGTTCGCCTGGATAAATAAAAATTTGATTGATTGATTGATTAATGTCCGCCCTTCGATGACAGGGTGTGAATAGGGGGCCAAAAGTATTTGTGAGTGGGGGTGGGGTGTGCATCAAATCAGTGAGTTGCTATTGAACACTTCATTCATTTATTTAAACTGGCACAACGCGAGAAACTATTTGAAACACACCTGAGGCCCATAGGCCCCACTGCATGACAGTCAGTGTGATGCACTATTATGTTCTGACTGTCCCAATTGCAATCAGTGTTGTGGATAAGTTCACTTCACGTTCCATCCATAAACAAAGTGGCATTATGGCAGCCAGCATACATTATCAAGTCATCTGATTCCTTTGTCAGCAACTTAGCCTGGTCACCCCTGCCCCCGATCACCACAACTTCAACCAACCTGCACCTGCCTGACTGACTCCCACCAGGGCAGCCAGAAGAAGACGTTTACTTACAAGAAACTCATATTCGGCATCATATACACCATCATTTGTTAATGTGAAACTTGCACCACTTTTAAAACCCGCTGCATTCTGAAACTACAGTCTACCTCAGCATGCAATTTACTTGATGTCATTGATAACTCAACACCATGCGGTGGATGTTAGCTGGGTTCCTTGGACTTGGAACACATCACCACTTCATGGTGTTGGCAATGGTAAAGCCACTTCACTTGTCTTACTGCCCACTCGTGTAGCCCCCACTCCCGAGTCCCACCTGTACTGACTCTGTGTGTTTTTCATTTCTTACACTGAACTCTGCAATTAGCCAGCTTCTAAACAAATAATTTGCTACTGCTACAGGATCTGAGGCATTGAAAATGGAGTCCACACTGTACAGGCTGGAGTCGGGATGACATGCGTGTCTAATAGATGACTTTCTCCTTGAAGACTGACTGGAATCACACCATTACAGTAAAAGTAGAACTTCGTATTCCAATAGAGGTATTACGCCAGGCCCGCTAATGATGGCATACATTTCTCATAATTTTCTAACAGGCACCATCTTAAAAAAAAAATCCAAACACCAGCAGCACCGATGGAGTCATGGAACATCATTCATTACATTATCACAGCAAGTTAAACTGAGCAGCGTTGTTTACATATTTACATTAAATCCATAGCTAGTGAAGAAAACTAAGTTAGTCTGTAGCCAGCCCAAGACAACAAACTGAATCCACATAGATTCCCAGAACAAAACAGTCACACTAGCCATCTGCAGCAGTCTGCTTCACACTCACACCAAGATCCTTGCCATGTTTTTCAATGAAATTTAGGCCCTCTGCCCTTCAACCTGTGCCTTAGGACTCACTGCTGCCACACATTTAGCGCTGCCTCCCTACAGCTGCCTGTTGTGCTATAAGACATGCTCCTGCCAGATTGCACAGTGTGAAACAGTCATCTTACTCAACTGCCAGTCATGGAACAGCATCCTGGTGGGGGGCTGCAAATGCATGGGAAACTCACGTTTCTTTCCAATATTCAGTGAGAGAACTGCATAACTGCATAGCCAGAAAGACGGCGGGGGTTGGGGTGGTGGGGTAAAAAGATTGGAAAAAACATTTTCAGGGTGTAACTCTGTTTTGGAGGACATGACATGGGGAAACCAAAACCAAAGCATTCAAAGCTTCAAAGTGGCTCTGAAAACATATCTTTTAGTCTAGCGTACCATGATTTTTAATGCCGCTGTTGTAATCATGAGTCTTAACTTGTTGTATTTATGGTTTTAATTAGTTGTATCTGTTTATTTATTGATTCGTTTTAATTATGTACAAGCACCTTGATTTTAGAAAGGCCCTTTTTACAAATAAAGTTTGATTTGATTTGATAAAGGGAAAACAAATATGCAGGCATAGAATACAGCCATACAGGTATTTCATATGCTACTGTGTCTAATGCATATGTCAGCTTTTAAATATATTTAAAAGCTGACGTAAGTATTATGTACAGTAGATATTTTAATCCTTGTACAAGACAACTAGCATATGGAAGGATCTGTACCATGTCCAAAAAGGTAAAGGCAGGGCTCTAGATAAGATGCATACAGGGTCTAATTACGTTTCTTAAAATGGCATTTACAATAGTTGTTGTTGCCCATTTGTCATACCATAGTATGCCACTGATGAAAGAAGTGCCCCTGCAACCAAATCCAGATCATAATTCCAGTTGTATTAAGGTTTGTAAGGTTACAAGTAGCAGCTAGAGGCAAGTTAACTTAAGTGAAACAGGTGCAATCTTTAAACTTAATGTAAATAGATGAACATTGCCATCTTGTGACCAATTACCCCTGCAGTTGATCAACTGGAATGCAAAAGGTCCTGGAAAGAGCACAGGCACTTAAAGGGGCACTGTCAGCTTTGCCCCTCCGTTTACCTTAAGTTCACAAATGCTGACCTGTGGATACAAACGAGCATTATGTATGCTCTGGAATGGCCCTGCATCAAGGTAAAAGTGATCAGTTTACCTGATTTCTGATAATTTGCACTTATTTCTTCATATTCGTCCCGACTGAAAGTCTCCATAGCGGCACTTTCTGGCGCATGCGTAAGATCTTTCCTGTGACCACAAGTGCGCATGCGCGGGATTTCGGCCCCAGACTCCAGTAGGATTTTAAAGCTAATCCAGCTCTCGTTTTATCGTCGTACTTACCAGCAGCTCTTTAATTTTATTGTTAGTGCTGTATTACGTGTGTGCTGTGATGTGTTTGCTAAAGGTCCGCCTCAGCACCGAGGTGAACAGTAGGCAGCGTTCCCGAGCGTTCCGCCGCATGGCATCTGCTTCTGGGGAATGGAGACTTTCAGTGGGGCGAATATGAAGAAATAAGTGCAAATTGTCAGAAATCGATGGGCTATCACTACCTATGATACGAACCATCAAAACATACATAATCTTATTTATATCCACAAGTCAGCATGCCAAATAAGCGATGAGAGCAAAACAACAATCTACAAGAACAACAATAGCACCTGGCGCTCTTTTGTACTGAGGGAGCCATTGCATGAATGACAAGTTTGGACAGCCAATTAGAATCTTAAAGAAGAGATCTGAGCTGAACCCTACTCCCAGGTTAGGAGGAGTTCATATCAGTCCTTCCCAAGTGATTGGAGAGACCAGAGGTGCTGTGGAGGAGAACTGATATGAGTGAATCTGGTTGCTGGAGATTCCATCCAAAGTGTGAAAAGATGTTGAGAAGCCTTCATTGCTGTGAGAGACTGAATTTGCTGAAGTAATTTGCAGACTGCTGATATTGGAAGTAAGAACAAGCTGTTCTGCCCTGCCTGGTTTGTTTGATGGAGGAGGTTCTCAGGAGCATGTTTCCAGGGTACTTGTACCCTGGATTAAAAGAGTGCCCACTGGGGTGAGGTGGGGTAGCTCATCAGTCTCTGCCCTTCTGAACTTTTTCCATTGTCATGTGCTGATTAAGAAGAAAAGGAGTGCTGCTGCAACATCATCCATCCTGATACATCCACAACTGTTTTCTTTGCTGTAGAACATGTAAGTACTGGCTTGCCAGCCAGAAGACTGCTGCTCTTGCCTATATTTCCCTTTTGGGTTACAATTTGTTTTGGCATCTCTGTTGGATTATACTTTGGGTGGGATATTCAGAAGGGTCGCGCATGGCGCAACACAGGGGTGCCATGCGCAACCCACTGATGTGCCCTGGCATGATATTCAAAAGGGTAAAGTGCATGGCACAAATCCCGATGTGCCAGGGTGCAGCAGTAATGTATGTGAAGTGGGGGGGGGTGCCCATGCATACTCTGCACATCCTGATATTCAGCCTGGGATGTGGTGAGCAAATGCAGGCACAACCCCTACCTGCGCTGCACATAGTTGAGCCACAAAAAACAGGAGCAACGGCTAGCCACCCACAGGTGAGCTGCTGTATTGCAGGGTGCAACATGACACCTGCCAGCTGTGGGTGGCCACCTGAGCTCCGGCGGCACCGTCCATCATGGTAGCGCTCCCCCATGCCCGGTCGCGGGCTTAAGTAAATAAATGTAACTGTCCAATATCCCTGGTGGTCCAGTGGACCGCTTCCAGCCCAATTGCGGGCTTAAGCAGCGAAATGTAAACGTCCAATCCATCACTGCGATCGGTCTGGAATCGGTCCACTGGACCACCAAGGATATTGGATGTTTACATTTTGTAATTATGCCCATGATCGGGCTGGAAGCAGTCCACTGGACCACCAGGGATATTGGACATTTACATTTTTAATCATGCCCGCGATCGGGCTGGAAGTGGTCCACTGGACCACCAGGGATATTGGACGGTTTATTATAATAGTCATGCCTGTGATTGGGCATTGGAGTGCATTGCCAGTGGGGACAGGGGACGTCTGTCCCTGATGGCTGCTGCCTGGCAGGGCACCAGGCGCAAGTCACTGGGGATCAGTGCACCTTCATGCAAATGGGGCCACAATGACAATCTAATGGCCCCATTTGTGCCTTGCATGCATTATGGCACCATTTGCATGTCCACCGCTGAATATTGCATTACTGTGCCTAGCGCAACAGCACTTGCGCTAGCGCATCCCCCTGCTCCTCTCTGGCCAGTTGCACTGGTGCAATGCCAGTGCACCATGAGCAATGCAGGTGGCCACAGTGCCATATTCAACAGTGCTGAGCCATGGCACGGCACCATTCAATATCATCCAGTCCATGCCCTGGTGTATCCCAGTTGTGCTGCACCCAGCTTGTGCCCCTGCCAGGTGCAGTTCTGAATATCCCACCCTTTGGGTATATAGGACTATACAGTGGATCAGGTCCCATAGGACAGAGTAGACACAACAGGGACAGAGAGGTATATTGCACATTCCCTCAGAGACAGTAACCCAGAAGTCCAGTATCATGGAAATAGTATGGAACACCACACACCACACACCACAGCACCCATACATACAGCAGGACGATGGTTATACTCACCTGACCATGGTTCAGTGCCACTGTCCACCATTGCTATCAGCTGCTGCAGGTGCCTGGGCTCTCTACATGATTGGTCACTGTATCAGTGCCAGCAAAGGTCCCCCATCTGGACTACTTCTGTGCATCATGCCAGGCACCTCCTCACTGATGTCCAGATTTCAAACCTGGGCCTGTCTGCTGCCTCTTTCCCCACTCCTAAAAGGTGAACCTTCCTGGCAACCACCAGTTCCACCAGGTTGGTCAGCTCTGTTGTTGTTCAGTGTGTATCCCTTTGGCTCACAGCCCTCCTGCTCCTGTTTGCTATTTTGTTTTCTGACCTAATACTAACCCTCATACCCAGCTAGTGACAGGTCTCTGGCTTTGTGTGTTTGGCCTGCCATTAGTGCAGCACATTTTGGTGTTATTGCTGCACTAACAATGAATATTGCAGTGTTACATGTTTCTGGTTGGGGGTGTGGCCATCCATACACGAAAGGAACTGAGTCACACATGTGCATTGTGTGCATACGCTGTACCACACTCCATAAGCACAATGCCATAGTGGAACATCATATTGTACATGCCGTCACAGCATCATGATGTCAACACCGATGTGTGACATCATGTCTGTGCCACATGGGGACATAGCACTAGCAATTTGACTAGGAATTTGAATGTTTGTCAATCAAAATATCCCTTCCTAACTTGTCTTCATTTAAATTGATTGGCTGCTATAGGCCCCCCTCAGCAGGCCTCAAATTACTATCTCACCTGGCGTCAATAACCAATCTAGGCCCTGAAGATACCATCATCCTTGGTGATTTGAATTTAAACTGGCTATCTAATGCATCTGCTCCATTGGTAACCTTTTGTGACACCTATGGCTTTACACAGCTAATTAAAGACCCAACCAGGGTTAACCTAAAAATTCTAGCAACAGCTCACTCCTGGATATTATGTTGGTAAACAAGCCTCACTTATATACGCATGCAGGAGTACTACTCAATGATGTAAGTGACCATTGTCCCATAGCTGGCATAAGATCTTACTCAAACCACCAACCCTGCTGAATTTGTCCTCAAAAGGTCAAAAGAAGTTCAACATACCAGGATACCTCCATGACCTGAGTAACACAATATATTGGCAAGATTTCTACCTTACAACCTCAGTGGAAACAGCTCTCCAGATCCTAAAGGACATTATCACTAATGCTCTCAATATTCATGCACCATTCACCAATATCAGAACTAAAGCAAGGTCCTGCCCTGGTTCACCACTGATCTTAAAACAGCCTTGCTAGCCAGAGACAAACTGTGGAAAAGGCAAGAAAACTAAGGATTCCAGAGACTGGCTAAATTTCAGAAAAGCAAGAAACTCATGTACAACACAAATAAGATCTACCAAAGCTGCCTATTATAGAGCTGAATTGGATGCCTCCTATAATAACCCAACCAGGCTCTGGGGAACTATAAAGGGTATCTTGGGCCAAAACTCTACTCCTGCCTTAACCTGCAAACTGCTACTAAATAACACAGAAATTACGGACAAACAAGAAATCCTAAATACCTTCAATGACCACTTCACCACAGCTGGACTAGCATTTGACTCTTCACCTGCAAATCTCCTGAGATCTGCCTTGAACCTTCAATCCACCGTGGGTCAAAGGCTACATCAACCTTCTCCTTCAACCCAATATCCTTGAAAGAAGTGGAAGATCTCCTCTCCAATTTAGATACTTCAAAAAGTGCAAGTACAGACTCCTGGACCCCTACTTCCTCAAGATTGCATCTCAAGTCTTATCTGCCCCCTCACTCATCTCTTCAATCTTTCCCTCACCACTGGATCCATTCCTCCACTTGGAAAATAGCTCAAGTAGTTCCTTTACTCAAATCTGGTGATCCCATGGACCTCAATAATTACAGGCCCATTTCCATCCTATCAGTTCTATCCAAGATGCTCGAAAAGTTAGTAAACTCACAATTAAGGGACTACCTGGATAACAATAACCTCCTAAATACAGCACAATCAGGATTTAGATCAAGGCATAGCACCATTTCGGCCCTAGCCAAAGTAACCAACGACTGGCAGATTGCTATGGATAAGAAGAACAGTACCTGTGCTGTGTTCCTGGATTTGAGCAAAGCATTTGATACAGTGGATCATAAATCATTAATCACCTCCCTTGGCTCACTAGGGTTGGATTCCCCTTCACTAAATTGGTTCAAGTGCTATCTATCAGATAGATCACAACTGGTAAAAATGGAATCTACCTATCCACCTTAAAACCACTGTTAAGAGGTGTACACAAGGCTCTATTCTTGGCCCCATCCTCTTTGCCATCTATATTAATAATATTGATGCTAACCTCACTCAATCCAACATCCATCTGTTTGCTGATGATACTGTATTATATGTTAGCAATCCTTCATTATCTAAAGCCTGTGAACTGCTACAATCTGAATTTTCCATCCTACAACACAACCTATTGGATAAAAACTACTTCTAAATGCCAAAAACAAAGCTATGTTCTTTACCTCAAAGAGTTGCTCTGCCACTACCCCACCATCCACCACTCTACAACTAACCACCTTACTTGGAGAGAAGCTGGAATTCATTGATAACTTCAAATACCTTGGAGTCTGGATTGATAACAAGCTTGACTATTCTGTCCATATTGAGGAGCTACTAAAGAAACTGAGACAAAGGCTTGGTTTATTTTTAGAATAAAGCACTACCTCAACAGAGACTCCAAAAAGATTAATCCAGGCTTCATTCCTATCCTCATTGACTATGCTGACTTTCTGTACGGACATTGTTCTACCCCTCTTAAATAAACTGGACACCCTATACCACAGGTCCATCAGATTCATTACTGACCTTCCTTCAGCACCCATCGTTGCTCCCTTATAAGGCAGTTAACTGGACATCATTACAACACAGAAGAAATAGGAATGCTGCAATTTGATATTCAAAGCCTTATCAGGCAAGCTACCTACCTATATCTCAGACTGTTTTACTCAAATTACTTCTAGGCACAACCTAAGGATCAGCAAAATTATCATTCTTAAGGTCCCCAATGTCTGCACCCAGTTTGGGAGGGCTGCTATCAGCTACTCACTAGCAATTGTTTGGAATTCCTCCAAAAACCATGAAGCTAAATGACCTCCTACCCTTAATATCCTTCAAAGACTATTCACCACCCTATTCCCAGAACTCTGCAACTGCTTCCACAAGGCCTAAACCTGACCCTACCTACCCCCCACCGTGTTCCTATATGCTGATAAAACTCCGTTTCAGTCCCAAGATTCACCCTCAAAATGCCTGCTTGGTCCCATAATCTACATATTACTCCTGATGTGCCCATTACCTTCTGTCTCACAGATTAAAAGTTTTAATGTGCCTTGTACATATGTATATTGTTATATATTAGCACTTATGTCATTGTATTACTGTTTATGTTACCCCTGTCATTGTATTACTGTTTATGCTACCCTTGTCAATGTAATAACACTTGCACTTCTTGACCACTCAGGTCCATCTTGTAAATGAGCTATGCTCAATGATGTTCGCCTGATTAAATAAAGATTTTGATTGATTGGTTTGATTGATTGACTAGCACTATTATAGCACTAGTGCTATCACTATTACTAATACAATAGTGCTTGGGGCAAACCTGCAATATTCAAATATTGTATGCAAATGAGATAATTTTGCTGTTGGAGGGCAAAATCCATATTTGCATGTCATTACTGGAATGTATTTATTCATTTGCATGCCCAATTGTGCCTGGAGAGTATAAAAGGAGCAAAGGGTACTACACAGATTACACAGAGGTACTGCAGGTGGTTAGATATAAGTGTATTGTGAGATAGCCTAGAACAGGGACATGGGTGATCATAGCACTGTGTTTATACTGTATCAGAACTAGACTATTGCTGTATCCGCACATGGCCAAGGGTAGAGTTTTAAGGTAGTCGTAGTAAAAATCTTTTTTTTCATACATGAAAAAAGATAAAAGTTTGTACATTTCTTGTCACACCTTTAGGACAGAGGACCTATTTTCAAGGTGGTCCTGTATTAATTTATCTGATATAGGTTAGCATATGACAAACATATAATCGACAATAGTGTTGCATACAGTATTAAACAATTCATTTAACAACAATCTAGAATGATATACACTCAGTTTTATAAGACAGACTACGTCTTAGATAAATAACCAAATTTTGCTGCAATGTGTAGCCAGAAGTGCAAAATTTCAACCATTATAGATATATCTGCAGGACTGATCCTTCTTTAGTTCAGTATTAAAATGCTTTACTGATTTAGCAGATTTAGTTTGATCACTAATGTTAGCTCAAGCAGTTAATGCAATAAATGAAAATGTCATTTCTCCAAATTTGTTTCTAATTTTTGGTACGGTCCCTGGAGGATTTGTTTTGTAGGTTATGTTTTTGCTCCACTTTGTTGCATTTTTCAATTAAATATAAAGGTTTAGAATTTCTTGTTATTTTATACATTTGATTTGCCCGAATTATTTTTCGCTTCTGTTCTAGTGGGAGCCAGTTTAATTCCCAATATATTAAAACATGATGAATTTTATAATCACATCTAAGAACAAAATGTGCCATTTTATTATACAGTACATCTAGCTTGTTAAGCTGAGTTGTATTCGTCATACTGTATACATGGCTTTCATAATCCATTACAGGAATAAGTAGCTGATTTACAGTGTTCATGTGCATTGCCATGTTAGTATAGTGGCTTGACCATCTGAAGGCCCCCAGTCTTCTATTCAGATTTGTTGTCAACTTTGAAATTTGCAAGTCAATATTTAGGTGCTGATTTAACCAAACTCTCAAGTATTTATATTCATTAACCTGTTCAAGGATCTCACCCGTCAGTGTTTTGATTTCAGCTCTTGGGGGGACATTCAATTGTTCAGTGCTGGTCTTTTAGAACAACATGGTTTTAGATTTTTGGTACATATGGTGAGGAAGTTAGCTAGCTGTGTGTTGGGCTCAGACATGCAGGAACATGTATGTCTCACTGCCAGGGGGCACTGGAACCTGCATGCCACTGAGCACCAAAAGATATAAATTCACTTATTTATAAGCAGCAAAAAGTTAATCACAGCAACAGAGAGCTCATGTATCAATAATCTGATTTTTATTACATACAATTAATATAAAAAAATACAGTCATTGCACTTCAGTGTGTCTCAGCTACATATACGAGTAACAGATGAAGGACTATGTCCTAAACAAACCCAGCTATGCTAGGATAATATTGCTACTGGACTGGTAAAGTAAGGGCTGCTAACAATATACTGTAGCTTCTGCTATTTAACACATATGGATCAATCTCTTACCATCAACTATGCGGGTGAAAATCTGAAAGGAGCGCTTAACCCTTTTAAATAATGCACATGCCAGAAATAGACAACTGCAGGGCTTCAAAATATGAAAGTAACTAACAGCTGATGCAGTGAAGCACATGGCACCAAACTGTCATAAACCATCCCAGTTTCCTCAAATAGGTACTGAGTGCTGTGATGTACAAAGCAATCATAAGTTAAATGTACTCCAAATATGTGTTGAATACAGACTGACAAGAGAACAATAAAAAAACAAGTTGACCTCCAAGTTAGAAAAGTGTGAATAATGTTAAACAATACCTCTGCTTGAGCTGTGGTAACAGGTACCTGGTGCAAGAACCCCAGCGCTTTACCCTTTATGCCACTGTACCATTGTTATGTTCTTTGCTATGTGTATACGATGCTTGGTACCATTCATCCTCCCCATTTTCTCCAGGTACCATTATGGATGAGGACTGATGAAAGAAGAGAAAGTTCTCTGAGGAAGATGTGTTGGCCCTGCTCCAGGCCTACTTGGCCAGTGAGAGCCTAGTAAGCAAGAGGAAGGGAATCAGGGGTTACATAATAAAGGCCCGGGCTCAGAACACAGAGGCTATCAATGCTGTGGGTGTAGAGGCCGGACTCTGCAGAATGACAAGAAGCAAGTCATGGACCTGAAGTGGCACACACAAGAGGTGTTAGCCTGGGCCAGGGCAAATCTCCAAGCCACAGGCAGTGGCACCAGAACAGCAGCACTCCTAGCTCCTGCAGAAAAGGTGATGGCTGAAACTATGAGCAAGTGAAGGTGACTGGCATCCAGACTGTGGATTCAAAAGCCAGGTCAGACCAACACAGACATGAGTGACCACGTTAACAACATCACATTGGGCTTGTGTGAGTGCATCATACACCAGTGGTGCTGGAGTTTGTATGCCTGTGAGGGGAGGTTTGGTGATGTCGGCCACAGCTGGACAAGCAAAGTGTGCAAGCACAGAATGTGCAGCGTAGATGTGTGTTCCGCATACACATCTTACAGTAGCCCTGTGTATGGGCTGCAGGACATCATGCACCTGAGACATCACTGCTGCATGCCTGGTCTGTAATGGTGTACCGGTTTGGAATCAGACCAGCAGGATGTCTTGACATGTCTATGTGTTTCCCCCTCTGTTGGGTTCCTGACCACCTTCTGCTCTCTACAGCTTGTATTTCCCATCTTTTACCTAATTAAATAGACTATTTGTGGCACCGCAGGTATATGCAAAATTGAAACACGGAACAAGTGTATTACATTTATGTGGAATATTGACATGTGTGTATCACCCTGGACCTTCCCCTATTGTTTTCCAATGTTGGCCCCTGTATCTACTTTCCAGGTGGTCCCCACTACCCCAGCCTGACCCTGCATGCCAGATGTGTTACACAGTAGTTGTAGTGGCATGGGTGGAATCCATATGTCCTGGCTGTGCATACATCTGCTGTGTAATCCCTGACTGTGCCACATGTGTGTCATATACTGTGTGATCACTGGTGATGGAGAGTGTGATGTGTACTGTGTTGTGGGTGTAGGGGCACTTCACAGCAGGGGTGGCATGGGTGGCAATACACAGTACACTGGTTCTGCATACTGCTATGGACAGCATGCAGTTATATACATTACTCTGCAATATTGCTCTCTTCTCTTCTGTCAACAGCCTGGTCCATGGTGGTGGACACCATCACCGATGATGCCCTGGGCCCATCACACTGGCTGTAGGCAATGAGGCTTCCCATTTGTGGACCAAAGATGACTCAGTCAGCAAGGAGGAGGAGGATGACACTTTCATGGGGGATAGAGGGGTCTGGCTCAGACAGGAAAGAGTTGCCCATCCCTGCTGGTCCCCCTACTGATGAGGCTCAGCCACCAACCCCTCCCCAGCATGGCAATTGATGTGCTGCCTCTGGCCAATGCCCCCTACCTAGCCATTGCTCTGCCACCCCAGGACCCTGCACCTGTTACAGTCATTGTTCTGCCACCACAGGACCCTGTTCCCAGCATGGTCATCACCCAACCTCCCAGCCAATTCCGCCAGCCCAGCTACAACTGGTCCACCCAGGACCGAGCTACCTGATGCAGCACTAAACAAGTGCAACCCGGGTCCACACAACAGGCCCAGGTGCAGTCCATCCCTGTCATCCAGCATAGTCCACATCAACAGCAGGAGGCAGCCAACAGGCAGCTGCTGTAATCCACCACGGCTGCCAAGGAGGGCATGCAGGCCGAAATGGACTTTATATATCACATACTACAGGACCATAATCAGCATGAGGAGGCCTGCCATGCACAGGACATGGTGGTCTTCCATGGATGCTGGCTTTGGAAGACTGGAGCAGTCCCTTGTGGCTGGTTTGGATAGGGTGTCTGCTGCTGTACTGAAAGTCACAGCCACGACCACTGGCACTGTGGTTGCTCATCACAGCACTGTCTGTTCCACTGGAGGGAGTATCACCCCATGGCACATGCCTTGCTGTCAGGCCACCCTGTGCAGTGCAGGCAGCCAGACACCTCACACATCCAAGACATCCAGGACACCTCATATGCTGGCACATGGTGGCACAATGTCTAAAACTCTTGGCCATGGCCTGCTGATTAGAGAGACCAGTACCACGTAGGGCCATGGCCATGGGTTGTTCACATTGTCTCCACATTTTGCCCCATTGAGTGGATAATGTGCCCCCGCTACCATCTTGGATGCAGCACTTGCACCATGCCCATGTCTATGGTGTTAGAACGGGTTGCAGCTAGGATGTCTGTGTCCCCAGAGCCCTACCCTGAATGTGCCCACTCTTCCTCGCCCACCTTCCAATAAGTATGTTTCCCCCTTGGATGGATGGGTAGTTATTTTTTCTTCCCTCTTTATACCCCTTGCCTGTTTGGCATGTAATTTATTTTCACCCCCCTTTATTCACCTCCCTGTTGAGATGACTTTTTATTTGATGTCCCTCTTGCCCTCCCCTCCTCTACACACACATCTGGATGGCTTGATATTTCTTTACATCCCTCTTTATTGTCCACCTGCCTGGAAGGCTTGTTATTAATTTTCTGGCCCATTGATCCCCTTTGCCTGGGATGCTTGTTCTTTATTTTCATACCCCTTTGTCCCCCTCCCTCCCTCCCTGCCTGGATGACTTGCAAGTTTTGTTAATCCCTGTTTTCCCTGTTTACTTTCTTGACAATTTTTGAATAAATTTTGTTAAACCATTACTATCTCCTGTGTGCTCTGTACTCACTGGCTGGGTCCGAAGAGGTCTGTAATGACTTGAGGTGATCCCAATATTCCATGAACCTCCTGGCCATCCTGGGGTTATACCTCAACACCTTATATGGAGCTGATACTGCATTCTCTGGTCTACAGGCTGTGCATCTGCTGCAGTGTTTCCCTCTGGGGCTGGCAAGCATATCCCACTGTTAAGTGCCATGTTGTGTAGTATGCAGCAGGCAAGGAATATGGCAGAGGCCTTGTGACGAATGTATTGTAGGACACCACTGGAATGATCAAGGCATGTGGACCACACCTTGAGCATGCCAAAGACCCAATTGGCATGGGGTCATGATGCTGTATGCCAAAACATTGCAGCAATATACCGCTCTGTAAATAAAGCAGATATATTGTTGCTGCTGTAACAAAATACCGAAACACAGTCAGCGAACCAAATCCATTAGGTTCTTTGTCTTCTGCAGGGGGCTCCACACCTGCAACCCCATTATGGGTGGTTATGCCACCCACTCCCCTCATAAATATAATCTGCTCGGGGGGGGTCAACATGGGAAAGAGGGGAAACACCGATGGGAGAGAAAAAAAGAAAACCACACAATGTAGTTTCACAAAAGTCTGGGATTGGGATTCAAGCCCCAGTCCACAGATGCATAGCTACCCTGCACTGCTGTGGCTCATCCCACTGAGCCACAGTGGCAGCTTAGTGGACCATCTCCCCAACAGAGGTCTTGACCTCTTTGTCACTCCTCCCCACCACCCATGAGCGACAGAGTACAAAAACATGTGTAGCATTTGTGCCTTGCAGGGTTTTGTACCCTAGTATACCACACTATATGTCCTTTGTAGTATTCAATGCATGGTTCTGTCCATGCTATATTCACCCAGCACTGACCCAATCAATGGCATTACATGTAGCGATGTGTGCCACATTGTACCTGGCCACTGCAATGGATATGGGGTGTAGGATAAATGTTAAGAGCTAGAGATGCAGGGGATAAACACTGCTCTTGTTGAGTAGGAAAAGGAGTTTGGATAGTAGCATCAATGACAGCTTAGGAAGAAGTGCCTTTGGTGTATACTTATTGACAAGATGCCACTAGGTACAATACCATCTTCAAACCTCTGGCACAGGAGGAAACTGTGCCAGAGAAAAGCATCATGAGCATTGTCCAGGTAACATGCCAGGACACTGATGATGCACCCTGTTGCACTGCACATTATCTGACAACTGTTGGTGTGAAAGCCCTTTCTAGTCACCTGTGTAACTAACCTACTTTGTTTTTGTGAAAAAAATATCAGCTGTCTTGGATGGGGCATCATCAGTGGATTGTGTTTTTCTGCACTTTGCGAAGGCTTTTGATAAAGTAACACACAAAGCCATAATACAAAAACTAATTGATATATGTATAAATTGACAAAATTTTGACATGGATCAGAAACTGGCTCAGTCGAAGATGTCAGAGAGTTAATATAAGGGGATGTCTTTCTGATTCAGTTTGCTTGACAAGTAGGGTGCTGAAGGGCTCTTTTCTGGGACCGTTGTTTCAGATTTTAATAACAGACATGTACAGACTTTTAACAAGCTGGATAAGTAAATATGCAGATGATACAAAAATAGCTAGAGTCATAAATTCACAGGAAGACCTTGATGCACTACAAACAGAACTGAACAACATAGGTAAATGGGTTACTACAAGGGTATGAGTTTTAATTCAGATAAGTGTTGTGTAAAGCATCTAGGCCATCACAATAAAAATAACACTTATTTTCTAAATGATCTTCTCCTAAGAGGAATAACAGAAGAAAAAGATTTAGGCATAACAATAACAGAGAAATTAGCTTATGATAACCACTGTGATAAGCAAATTAATAAGGCTAAAAGGCTACTATGGATTATCAGAAGAAATTTTAGAAGTAGGGAAGAGGAGGTGGTGATGCCATTGTATATTTAAGACTGCTACTGGATTATGGAAACCAGGCGTGGGACACCATTACTAAGGGGTCCTGAAGATCAGTTCAAAAGAGTCCAGAGACAAGCAACCAGAATTATATATAACTTTAAGAACTTGTCATATAATGAACATCTCCAGAAATGAAACCTTATGTCACTAGAGACAAGAAGGGTCAGAGGTGATATGCTCTTATGTTATATTATCATGCATGATAGTTACCTAATAAACAAACTTAACTTATAATTCAAAAATGATAAATTGAGGACCAGGGGACACCCATTGCAACTGAGACCTAAACGATTTTTCACAAACAAGAGAAAAGCCTTCTTCACACAGAGGGTGGTTAATCCTTGGAATAGTTTACCTTTAGAAATTATAATCAGTAAAGACAAAAGGCAGTTTAAGAAAAACCTGGACAACTATATACTTGCTGGAAATAGGCTGTGCTACTATTGGTAATTGGAAGGAGTCTACATGGGCATATTGTCTTCTTGACTCCTAAAACTTTAGTATGAACCTAGACCTCCACCCCATTGCCTGTGAGTGCATGGATGGCAACATAGATGTAGTCAGTGGCACCCAGTATGGCCAGTAAATGCATATCTGGACAGTATTCCTCCATAATTGCTGCTTACTCTGCTGGTGTGGTGGGGAATATGATGCACTCCCCAGAATTAGTCAGCAGGGTATCAAGCAACTGGCCCAACAGGTGCAAAATGAAAGACTGTGTGATACTGGTGGTGTCCCCCACCAGTATCTGGAATGTACCAGTGGCCAGAAAGCACAGTGCTGCAGTCAACTTGAACTCTACAGACATTGAATGGCTGCAGTGGGTATCTGTCCGAAGCTGGTCATGCAGCAACTCACACAACTGCATGAGCATGGGCTTGTTGAGTTGGTACTGACCCATGCTTTGTCCGTCACTGAGGACTTTGAATGTGACTCATGGGTGTATGGTCTGTTCGCAGCATAGTGCCTCTGTGGCCTATGCAGGGGCCCAGATGAAATATTGGCCTGCTCCTCATCTGCAGTGACAGCCTACAGTAGGTACACGATGTATGCCATTTTGTTTTCTGGTGGGTGGGAGTGTGTGTGTTGTACTACCTCTCCCCACCTCTGGGGTCTGCCCTGGATTAAGACCTGATTTTTTGAGTTCTTATTTTGCACTGTGCTAAGTTCCACTAAACACTACTAGCACAGCACTAAATCTTTGAACATCACACTGAACCAAATATTCATGCCAATGCCCCCTTTTCAGTGCTGAATACATTAATTTTATGCTTAGGTGCTAGTGCTTCTAACAGGCACAGCACACATGCTGAATATAGCATTCTGGTGTAATCTGTAAATTGCAGTGGCATAATCTAACAGCACTGGTCAGAAACTGTTTGAATATAGGGCTGATAGTGTGATCTTTTCCTGGTTTGGGGATGACCAAAATCTGAGCACTGGCCCAGTTACGATAGGTGGTGTTCCATACCCCCCGTTCACTCTCTTAAATTCTGTACATAATTCAGGTGCTTCCAATCCATTGAATGCATCATAAACTTTGATTAGCAGTACCTCTGTACCAGGAGTTTTACAATTTTTGCAGCTTTTGGATAAATATTAGTGCTGTGCGGAATTGTCAAATTCTGGCGGAATGAAACTACGTGGCATTTTCAAAATTCCTCCGAAATTCTGCTGAATTTCACCAGAAACGGAATGTTAAAATTCTACAGCAGAAAATAGTTGTGGAATAATTTTCCACAGGAAAAAATGCTGTTCCATGGAAAATTATTCTGTGGATCACAGTAGGCAGAATTCTGTCAAAGAATCAATGAAATTCTGGTGGAAATTCTACTGGCAGAATAGTCGTTCCATGCTAATTCCGCCAACGGAATTCCACATTCCACACAGCTGTAATAAATATCCCTATTTCTTCCACAGTAATTGGAGCTTCCATGGCATCTTGTTCTTACTGTGATAGCTTTGGGAGGCCCATCTTTCCTTAGACTTTGTTCTACCCTGTTCTTATAGTTAAACCCATTTTGCTCTGTATATGATCTCATAACACAAGATAAAGAACTACACAATTTGAGCAGGGTTTGGGATATACATATTTGGTTCCCTGGGGTCTTGACTCCACAGCATTGCATGTCATATCACTTGTTTGTGTATTTGAAACTCTAGCAACTTACCCTTCCTGTTGCCTGCTTCATAATACTGCTGTGGTGTATTGCAGTGCCCCTTCTATCTTCTGGTCTAGTTCTAGATTGAGTTTCTCCTTTTGTAACTTTAATTTGTGTTTGAGTTCCAGGTCAAATGTGATCTGGTGCTCTGCCTGTAAATTAAAGATAGTGTGTGCTGTACTAGCTCTAACCTCTGCTGTGACACCAGTTTCTTTTTGTTGGCTGTGAACCAGATGGTCTTAATTGTGATTACTATCTTAAGCCCATCCCAACTCCCAATCACTATCTTTCCCTCTTTATTCTCTCCTAGATATTGAATTATCTCCCTCTGTACCATTTTCTTAACTCACTCTCATAGCGTATGTATGAATCAAAACATTCTGGGCTTGATTCTCAATGCTCCTGGCATGGTGCAAGGGGCTTGTGCCACAAGGAATGGTGCAAAGTGCCTCTTGCACCAAAAGATGCACCTGGAGCGATTCTCAGAGGCAGCCTGCAGCACTTGTGTCTAGTGGGCCTTATCTGGTTACCAAAAGAATATTTAAAAAAAAAGTACTTGTGGTCAGAATGATTCTCTTGACTAGAACTAGTCTCAAGAGAGCAGAGTGCTAGCTGAGAAGGAAGGAGGCAGCAGGTTGGAACACCTCATCAAAATGAAATGTTTGACTTCAATGATGGCAGCTAACAGCCAGCTAAGAAGTGGTTTGGAAAAACCACTGTCTTAAGAGGTGATACCCAGTACTATCAATTCTGGTGACACAGGAATGGACTAGCCCAGAATTCCTAAACAATACTCCATAACCCCTTTCCAGAAGGAGTCCAGCTGTGAACAATCCCACAGTATGTGTAATATTCAGGACCTCTGGCAGACTTGTTCAACACCTTTCTGGAGACTGAGTGTGTGACCCAGTGCTGGGGGATTGCACATGTGGTACCCCTCCATAAGAGTGGGCCCAAGGACAAACCAGGTAATTACAGACCAGTCAACCTTTCCTTCATCATGGGGAAGCTAATGGAGACTATCCTTAAAGAGATGTTGGTGATCTTTCTGGAGGAGAATCATCTCCAGGATGTAAGGTAACATGGGTTTTTCTCAGGCAGATCCTGCCAGACAAATCTGGTTGACATTTCTGAATGGGTGACAAGGGCACTTGGTAGGGGCCATGTGGTGGATGTCCTGTATCTGGACTTCAGCAAGGCCTTCGACTCAGAGCCACATGGAATGTTAACTAGTAAGGTGAGAAACCTGGATACAGGGGAGAAACTGGTTGGATAGGTTAGGAGCTGGCTGCAGGACAGACAGCATAGGGTAGTTGTAGGGGGAGAACACTTAACTCCCAGAGCTGTAACCAGCGGGGTCCCATAAGACACGGTACTAGGACTGGTGCTATTTAATATCATCATTACTGACATATCGATGGGATTAAGAGAAAGATCAGCCTTTTTGCAGATGACACAAAGATTGGTGCCAAGGTGGATAGTGTGCAAGGGGGGCAGGTACTCCAAGAGGATTTGGCAAGACATGAGTGCTAGTCAGACACATGGTGGCTGGGGTTCACTGCTAAGTGGAAAGTCATGCACTTGGGAGCCATGAACCCTGGGAATTGCTACCTGCTAGGGGGAGAGCAATTATCCACTTCAGTGGAGGAGAAGAATCTGGGGGTACTACTCACAGGAGATATGAATCACTCAGTGCAGTGTAGTTAGGTGGGGACCAAGGCTAATAAGATGCTGTATTGCATTGCCTGGGGAATCACCTCTAGGAGAAAGGAAGTCATTCTGCTGCTGTACAGGTTGCTGGTGAGACCTCACTTGGAGTACTGTGTGCAGTTCTGGCACCCCTGTTTAAAGAAGGTCATCAAACTACTGGAGGGGATCCAGTGAAGGGCGACAAAGAAGACTGTTGGGCTGGGGCCAATCCATAAAAGGAAATACTGGGAACTCAACATGTATTCCTTGGAGGACAGAAGGGAGAGAGGGATATGACTGAGACCTTCAAATACTTAAAGGGCTTGAATAGGGTTAATACTGAGGGCATGTGTAGATTAAGGGGGTACACAAGGGGACATAGTCTGAAACTGGAGGGTGGAAGATTCAGGATGCAAATTAGGAGTCACTACTTCACAGAAAGGGTGGTAGCCAGGTGATAAGCACTGCCAGAGGAGGAGATATTATTGAAATATGTGGGCAGTTTAAAGATGGGGTGGGACTGGATCAAAGGCAAGGTCAAAACTGAGGGGAAGCTGGGAAGGGGAAGTCAGCAAAGGGGGTGATTAATTAGATGGGCAGGCAAGGGGGTGAGAGGGCAGCTTCAGTTGAATAGACTGGGAGCTGCACACTCTAGCAGACTCAATAGACCATATGGCCTGTATCTGTTGGCATTTTCATATGTTTGTATGTAAAAGATCATGTAAAAGATCGGCATCTGTCTGGGAACACCACCAGGAGCTTAAGTGAGAGAGAGAGAGAGAGAGAGACCATGGTTTGAAGCGTCCTAGGGGTCCTATACCACCTGTGGAGAATTTTGATTTGTATTATTCTTCTGTGTGTGGTGGGACATTGCTAGGCCTTCATCTCACCAACTTTGCAGAATGGACCACACAAGATTCTGTTCCCTCCCTTCCTTGCACCTCTGTATGATGAGCAGTTGTGTGTGCTTGATGGTGCTGTAGATTCTTCCCATTAGACTCCTTTTTGTGGGCAGAGAGGAGGATTTATGCAGCTATGCTCAGTCTTGGGGACTTCTAGCAGCATTATCCAGGGCCTACTGTATATGAATGCTAACAGTTGTAAGTATTTTTTAGAAGTCCACCCGTGGTACCCCATATCTGTCCCTTAGCTACTGGAAAGACAGCAAGAAGTTGGGCCAGGAAGTGAGATGTCTACTACCTTCTTAATCCTTCTCACTCCCTGACATTTGCACATATTTCCTGTTGTATTTTTCTTATGAGTATTTACTGTAATTCATTGACTTTCATGATATTCAAAACAGAATTTTGTTAATAATTTCCTTTGTTTCAGATCTTGATAATATTTAGATATTTTTCATGATCAAAATATCTTTTATTCTGTGCAAGCCATTTGCTGATCTTACACTGTGCACATAAGCCTAGTTCATTTTGATTATGAATTGATCTTATTCTGTCCTTTATTAAAGCATGTATTTCATAAACAGGTTTAATAAACACATCAGATAAACAACTTAATAAACCATAAGGTTTTATAAATTTTCAATGATTGGAAGGCTTAGGAAGGTTATCTAGTGGTCTATATAATTGACAGTTTCTTCAATGCACATAAGGGGAAGTCTTTTTTCTTCCATCATATATTTTATTTATTTATTTATTTATTTAAGAGATTCACCAGGAAGGCATGCTGAGCAGAGTACTGCTCGATTCCAGATCGTCCTGGGGGTAGAGGTTACAGCAGAACAAGAACATACATTGGCAGAGTACAGCGGTAGGTGAGGACGGTTCAGTACAGTTACAGGAACAGTTATAGATACTTAATCACTAAATGTGCTACCAGACATACGTAGGGCAGAAATACAAGTTAGTAACAGAATAAGTTGCTCCGCAACTGGGAGGATTATGGAGATGAGGGGGAGGACTAAGGGGGGAGGTTACAGTTGCAGATGGTAGCGAAGTGCAGTCTGAGAAGAGCATTCAGTTGAGGAGTGCTTGAGGAAAGTCTGATGTCGGCTGTCAGGGAGTTCCATAGTTTGGGCAACCTGAAGCTGAAAGCAGCCTGGCCTGACTGGGTGGATCTGTGGGGGATATGTAGGAGCCTAGCATCGATATTTTGAAGAGCATAAGTAGGAGGAGAGGGTGGCTAAGGAGGAGACAGGTGGGAGGGAGGGTATGTGACCAGAACTTGCCCAGGCGTTTAGCGCAGTGGAGCCAGTCTTCTGTTATGAAGAGACGGGAGGTCCAGGGATTGGTAGAGGACACAGTGGTGGGTATTGGGAGGGAGGTTTAGCGAGGCGGAAAAAGAGTTAAAGGGATCCAGCCTAGCTAGGAGTTTGGGGTGCGGTGCAGTAGGCGACATCAGTAATCAAAGACAGGAAGGATCATTTTTTGCACTATTGCTTGTCTAGTGCGTGGGGATGCAGTTTTATTCGGTGAGAGGGCTCCAACATAGGTTGCAATTTTTGTGTAGGTGCATCGATATGCATGAAAAGTCAAGATGCTGGTCTAGCCAGACCCCAAGATAACGATAGGAGGTGCAGGCCTCTAGTGGGGAGCTATTCAAAGTGTAGAGCGTGGGAGGTGCAGGAGTCATGCTAATTTGGACCGGGAGCCAAGGTGAGGGAGACTGTTTTTAGGGTTTAGGTGCAGCTGGTTTAAGGTGAACCAACGTTGAACGGAATCAAAATCCTTCTGTAGGCAGGCTGTCACTGCACTAGAGGATCGCCAGAGGCGAACAGCACCGTGTCATCAGCATACATGTGGATAGATGTTTGAGGCAGGCAGCAGGCAGGTCATTAAGAAAGATAGAGAACAGCAGCGGCCCGAGTACAGATCCTGGGGGACACCACTGGTGACAGGAAGTGAGGTGGATCTGGCCAGCCAATGCAGACTGGATTGGGACCTGTCAGCCAGGTAGGAGTAGAACCAGTCGACTGCATTTTTTGACAGTCCTGCTTGGGTAAGTTTAGCCAGCAGCAAGGGATGGGAGACTGTGCCGAAAGCCTCACTAGGTCAATGAAAATGGCAGCTGTTAATTCTCCTTATCCATTCCCGTGAGGATTGCATTAGTAAGATGAAGAAGGAGGTGGTGGTGGAGTGATTTCTCCTGAAACCGGCCTGGAAGGGGTAAAAGGATATAGAATCGAGATAATGATAGAGCTGAGAGAGACAGTCGCTCTTGAATCTTTGCTAGGGCAGGGAGCAGGGATATGGGACGATAGTTGGATGGAGAGGAGGGTCCCTCCTTTAGGTAGTGGAACGACAGTGGCTTGTTTCCATGAGTTGGGGACTGCCCCAAGTTTGAAGGACAAGTTAAAGAGCAGTGCTAGTGGGTATGCTATGGCAGGTGCAGAGAGCAGAAGCATCTTGGAATCGAGGGCCCGATGGGCATTTTCCCTGTTGGGTCAGCGCCTGCAGCATTTTAGTACCTGGCTAGATGAGACTGGGCGGAGGCAGAAGGTGGCTGGGGTAGGTACAGAAGGGGGTGGACAAGGGATAGGGATGAGAGGAGCGGATGGAAGAAACAGGGAGGAAAAGTAGGAGTTAAACTCAGAGGCAACCAGGCTAGGATCAGTAATGGAATTACCCGAATGTTTAAGTGGGAGTAGGGGTTGGGCAGGTGGGAGAGGAGGATTTAATAGACTTCCAGAAATGAGTGGGGTGGGAGAAGTTGTTGTTAAAAGCAGTTTTAAAGTATTTAGATTTAGCCAGTCGTATGTGTCTTGTACAGGCATTTCTTAGTGACCGGTAGTGTAGCTGGGCTGTTTGATCACCTGTGGCCTTAAAAGATTTCCAGGCACGGTCTCTGGTACGAAGGAGTTCCATAAGGGTAGAGGTTACCCATGGTAAGTGGGAGCCTCTTACCCGGGATCTTCTTAAGGGTGTGTCGGTCCCAGATGGCGAGCAAATTTGCAGAAAAAGTTCAGGGCATCATCTGTAGAGGTGGCCCTGGGATGAAAGACCAATCAATACTAGAGAGGTCACTTAGGAGAGCAGTCAGGTTAAGAGACTTATAGCTTCTGTTTTTGAAGCACACAGGGTAGAGGGCCATAGGGGCGGAAGATTTTCTCACAATAAAATCATATGGTGATCACTGAGGGAGTCAGGTAGAAGGCCAGCTTTACAGATCCGATGGGGTGGGTAGTTAAAGCCCAATCCAGTAGTGTGTGTTTGTTTGATTTAAAGGTTTAGGCAGAGTGGGTTCCGCTATTTGCTGGGACAGGTTTAGAGCATTTATTTGTTGACGTGATTTGGAGGCTGCACTGCCTAGCCAGTTCAGGTTGAAATCCCCAAGGATATGAAGTTCCCCGCCCTCCGTGTGTGACCTCAGGTTGCCAAGATGGTCAATAATGCAACTCAGAGGAGTACCAGGTGGACAGTAAGACCCAGCAATATAAATTGGAATATATGCCATTCACCAATAATTTGCCATTCTTTCCTCTATGTTGCATTCTATGTAAGCAACAAGTCATGATGGGGTGTGCATGGAACACATTTTACCACATAGCCAGGGATGTAATAACGCACGAGGCTGAAGGCCGAGTGACTTTAGCCACTAGCCATGTGGTAAAATGTGTTCCATGCACATCCCAGAGTGCCTTATTGCGCTTATAAAATGGGCTCCTTTTTTAAAAACGTTTACAATTGGGAAAAGCATGTTTATATGTAGAAACAATAGATTTACTTGTGTGTATTTTTGATAAAATTGTCCTTCCACCCACTACAAATGATGTCATTGATGATGATGTCATTGTGTTATTGCCTACTTTCTTCTTCCTGTTTTTTTCCCACATTCAAGATATGGAATGTTTATCATAGAATGTTTATCATGGAATGCATGGATTCAAAATTCTGCTCAGTTCCATTGGCATAATGTCTCTCTCCTAACACTCTGTACACACATACAACAAAGGCCTTTGTTATAGCCAGAGACTCAATTATCTCACTGTCAGGGCAAGAAGAAGACAGTTCCCTGATGAGCAGGTAAAGATAGAAGGGGGAATTTTCACTGTCAGCAGAGAAACAGTTGTAGTGAAAACTATTAACAATACTAATTGGGCCAGATATTCAAAGTGTGGTGTGGGACTCAAATCCGTTGCGCTGGACTAGCGCCAAATTTGCCCCCGACTGCCATATTTAAAAGGACATTTAGCGCCAGCGCTAGGTGTTACTGCTGACGATAAACTATAATGTATGCAAGTGAAGGACTGAGGGGAGGGGCCCTGAATGCCAGTGCACCAGCATATTCAAAGATATAGCGCTGCACTACAGGCATTAGCGCAACCTGTAGTGTGGTACTGAATACCACCGAGAAAAGGCCGGCGGTAAGGTGGCGACAGTGCCCCCCTCCAGCATGTATCCTGACCCCCTTTAAAATATATTTACATATTTCCCGGTAGTCTAGTGCTTCCCCCAACCCCATGCACATATCACGACCCCCGTTCACATATAAAAATTAAATATTTCCTTGTAGTCTAGTGGTCCCCCACCCCCACGCACGTGTTCAGACCCCATTCACATATAAAGATTAACAATTTCCCTGGTAGTCTAGTGGTTCCCCACCCCATGCATGTATCCAACCCCGTTCACATATAAAAATTTAATATTTCCCTTGTAGTCTAGTGGTCCCCACCCCCCCACACATGTCCATACCCACTTACATATAAAGATTAACAATCTCCCTGGTAGTCTAGTGGTCCACCCACCATGACGTATCCCATCCCTGTTCACATATTAAAATTAAATATTTCCCTGTAGTCTAGTGGTCCCCCCACCCCAATGCATGCATCCCAACCCCCTTGCACATCTCTATCAAACCCTTTCATTCCCTGGTAGTCTAGTGGTCCCCCCACCTGGCAGTAACACCCCACTGATGCCAAAACAGTCCAAGAACAGAGCCGGCAACTGGCTCAGCCCTCCTCTCACCACCACGGCCGCTGTCGGCTGAGATAGGAAGCTCAGTTGGTGGCGGCTGGTGGTGAGAGGAGGGCTGAGCGATCACCGGCTCTGTTCTGAGACTGCTTTAACATCAGCGAATGTTACTGCCGAGTGAGGCCTGAACTGAGAGAAAAAGGAGTTTGATGAAGATAATGCAAAATGAGGCTCTGCATCTGAGTGAGGGACCACTAGTTTCTAGGAAAATATTTAATATTGAGATCAGTGAGACTCGAGATGATGTGCGTGGGGTAGAAAGACCACTAGACTACAGAAAAAGATGATGATTTCATTTTCAACAGGGGTTGGGAGCCGTGCTTGGGGGACCACTGGAACATGAGGGGTTTCAGTGTGTTTTGAGGCTACCGGGGGTCGAGGATCATGTTGGCCTGGCTAACACTAGCCTACCAGGGTGTCGCAGGCACAAACTGGAACAGGGACCATGACAGCAGAAAAGGACTGCCTGGCCCAACCAGTCTGCCCTGTTCCCTGTCTACTGGATATGCTGCATATCCTAATGACCCTACAGCCTATGGCCTCCCGCCCCCACCAGGTTTGCCTTATGCCTGTCCCATGCATTGCATCCCCCCCACTGTGTTTCATCCACTACTGTAGTGGGGTACCTATGTTGTTGGGGTAGGCAACTTCCAGGTCATGTATGGCCATGGGCAGTGTGTCTGTTTAGCTATCGATCTGTATATGTATGTGTATATATATATATATATATATATATATATATATATATAACAGTATGTATATATATATATATATATATATCTATATCTATCTCTACATATATAGATATATATCTATATATAGATATATATATATATATATCTATATATATATATAATATATATATATATATCTATATATAGAGATAGAGATATATATATATATATATATATATATATATATATATATATATATACACACACACACATACATATGTACAAGTCCTGCTTGCACAGCTGCATGGGTGTGTTGTATGGACTGATGTGCCTGCTAACACACAGTTCCTGCTGCTTCCAGCTTGTACTTCCATTCCGACCAAAAGGTGGAGCTGTGTGCACCGTGCAGTAGTACTGGGCAAACTGCATGGTACTGTATGCTAAGCAGCACATAATGAGGTGCAAATGTATCTGTTTGCCCACGGATTACCTAAGTAGGCTCATTTGTATGGGAGCTTTGAATATAGCTCCCGTTTGCCCCGGGCTAACCAGTTTGCACTGGGCTAATATGTTAACACTGTGCAATCAAGTTAGCCCCAGGCAAGCCTCACTTCAGCATAGCATACTAAGCACAGTTCTGCAGTGTGTGGCTTACATTGTTGTTTGCAGTCATACCTTTCAACTGTCCCTGATTTTCAGTGATATCCCTGATTTTACCTCAAACCTTTACTCTGTCCCTCCTACAAATTGTGTTTCCATGACCACACAGTGGGGGTTGTAAGCATAACATAATGTCAGACATTAATGTTACAGATGTGCTGTTCCTTAGAAAATGCATTTTGCACTACACCACTTATTCTACCAGCTTCCTCAGTGGAGATCACCAATTGTTAAGGTGTGTCCCTGATTTTAAATCTTTGTCCCTTATTTTTTAAGTCTTGTCCCTGATTTATGAGGCAGGAGGTTGAGAGGTGTGTTTGCAGTAGATGTGAGACAGCTCTGTGCAATCACACCAATGTTCTCCGCCTGCAACACTGGCTTGCTACAGAGTCTAATGAGCTGCAGTTGCAGTTTGCACTTTCCTGTTGCTATATTCAGTGCTGTCTTATTACCGGGCTATTTTTGCCCTGCACTCCCAGACCAGTTTGCCCGGCTTCCTTAGACTGCTATAGTTAGCAGGATTAGCACCGGGCTATTTCCTTTTGAATATAGCTTGCTTTGTGCTCCGGGCTATTTTTGCCCACCAGGCAGTGCTAATTTAGCTCCGGGGCAAAGTTTTGAATATCTGGCCCATTGTTTCTAATTTGTTTCTGTACATAAGAAAAGTGTGATAATCAAGGAAACTTCAGTTAATTAATTTGTTTTATTTTTTATTTAAGGTAGTTTTATTTTTAGGGCCCAGATGATTTTTTACAGTGTAAAAGTAGCAGCCATGTTTGTGGTGGAAGATAAGGTCTGGCTGTAGGGGGCTAACTGAAATGCCTGTGTTCCCAATGCCCATTGATCTGGTTTCCAGACTCTTCACGGTCCCTTTTTTAGCCACATGTAAACCATATTTTACACATAAATAACAGCCAATCAGATTCCATGATTTTGCCCTGCCATTTTATAAAGGTAATTGTCCAACTTCCATTCTCACTAAGGATGAGAGTGCCCCCCTGTGGTAAACCCAGAAGCTTTTTGTAGAAAGTATATAAAATTCTTTCCAATGAGCCACTGGTTTATAACCCCCAGATTTCTGTGCCATAGAGTACCTGGCTTTTAATGTTAGCATTTATTAACTTGATCCTTGACTGTTCTATGGCCAAATTTTATGAGCAAAATTAAAGCTAGTAAAAAATGTTAACCTTTATTTCTGATCACTTTATATGTTTTTCACAATTTAGTCTTCTAGTGAATATTACCCCCAAAGAGCAAAAGCTATTTAGAATTTATATTTCTTGATTGTTAAATTTGATCTTTGGTTTGCCTTTATTATTATTTCCACAGGGCATAAGCTTTGTTTTACTGTAATTTGTTTCTAAATCCATGCTTTTGTGTTCCTATTATAATTTTAGAAAAGTTATTTTAATTTAAGGAAAACATGTGGATATCAAAATGATATTATCTGCAAAAGCAAGCTATGAACAATATCTTGTTAATATTCTTGGCATATGAATCTCTGGGTTATATAATTTCAGCAGAATTTGATTAAAAAATAGATTGAACAGAATTGGGGATAATACACACCCTTGTGTCACCCCCTTTATCCATTGAAAATTAAGTGCTTTTATCTCCTTGTGTGTTGTATCTAGTTCTAGTCACAGTATTATTATACGGTGTGTCAAGAATAGTGAGAATAGCTTCCTCAATTTCATATTCTCTTAATAAGGACCAGAGCTTATTCCTGTTTAAACTATCAATGGTGGATTTCAAATCAACAAAAATACGGTAAAGTGTTTGCTTTTTAATTTAAATATATTTATGAATTAGATAGCTGACGTAAGACACTGATCTATAGTGGAATGTTTTGATAAGACACCTGCTTGAGACTCATCAATTATTTTATTTTCCTGCACCCAATCTAATATTCTATTATTTATAATTCTTGTAAAGATTTTCTGTGTATTATCAATCAAGCTAACAGGTCTATAACAAGTAGGATTCTTTTTATCACCTTTTTTATATAAAGATATGATAATATTTTCTAGCCAGGAATTTGGGACTTCCCCTGTTTTGTTAATATATTTAAAAACTCTATGTAAACAAGGAACACAAATGTCATTGTTCACAATTACATACATGAGGACTCCATCAGGTCCTGGGGCTTTATGTCTAGAAAATGTTAAGATAGATGATTGAATTTGTACCTCAGTGAACTTCCTGCACGTGGGTATCCAGTCATCATTTTTTATTTATTGAAATTCCTGTATTAGTATCAAAGAATATTTATTTGAGGTGGTTCATCATTGCATCAGGTTCTATATGGACCTCAGGCTCTTCTGTGTAATTTTTCATGCCTCTCATTGCTACAGCATTCTGCAAACTTTTTTATTATCTGTATCCCAAACTACCTTCTCAAATTCTTTCCAAGTTTGTTTTCTAAATGTTTTCCTTTTTGTTGTTATATTTGCATTATATTCTTTCTGTAGATGGTTTAGATATTTTTTGTTATCTCCATTTTGAAGCTGTCTAACCAGTCTTAATTGTTTATTTAATTTTCTCTTGCTATTTTACATTCTTTGTCATACCAACAGGCTCCATTCTATTCATATAGCCCTTTTTCTTTTGTTACCAAAACAGCAATTCATTGCACTACATTTTCCAAGAGCACTAAACACTGAGTTTACTCATCCATGGTTGATATTTCCTTAATCTGGTCTGATGTCTCATATTATTCTAGTTTTTCCCTGAAATGTTTATTATTTATCATTTCCCATTCAATACAGTTTTCTTTCTAATTATCTGTGATGTATTCTTTTTTCTGTTATCATGCCTCATGTTAAATAGCTTTATTTTTAATTCCAGAGGGCAATGTGAGCTTTCTGCTTTGTTTCTTATTCTAATATTCACACATTAAGAAATCTTATTTATGGATACTCATGCTAAGTCAATCACCAAGGTGCCACTGAAGCCAATAAATGTATACTTGCCTTCTATATCAGATGTAGTCTCCCATTAGAGATGTTGCGAAATTAAATTTCACTGGCAAAATTGCTGCGAAGTCAGCAATTTTGCCACACTAAACATTTTGCGAAATTTGGCTGTTTCACAATATTTTTTGTGGGATGCAAAGCTGTGAAATTTCGCCACGGAAAGCAACATTTCACTGCAAAAGGCACAATTTTGGCCAAAATGATGGAATTTTGCCCACTCGTGGGCAAAATTTTGCATTTTGCAGGAAAAAGTTTGTGTTCTGTTGGCAAAATTTCACATTTCACATGCACAAAGTATTTCAAAAATATGCACATTTCACAAAATATTTCACGTAACGAAATGTGGCAGTTTAGCAAATCTCTATCTCCCATTCAATAGTACAAAAAAACTTCTTCTTTGCTAGAATTTCACATATTTTACCACTGTCATTATTTTTGTTATCCTGGGTGTTTCTAATACATAAGATGTGTTCATAGTATTTTTATTTTATATGATTTCTGCTATGTCTTTTGTAGGGTCTAGGTATTGCCCTACTCTGGCATTAAAATCCCCTAGTATGATGAATCCACCATTCCAGCAGTAAAGAATGTTAAACTCACAGGTCTGGATTTTCAGAAATGCACCAAAGGCCGGCACAAATCCAGTGCAGCTCAAATCCAATGCACCATGGCACAACTGGAACCATTATCAGAGGTTGTGCAGGCCAAAATGTGCCAGCACTACCCGGCTGAATATGGCAGAGTTGTGCCATGGCAAAAACAGAGATGCTCCAGTGCAACCCTGGAGCAGAGCAGGACAGCAACGGGGGAAGGGCACAGAGAACAGACCTGGGGACACAGCCATGAAGCACAGCGACAGGCCACAGGAAGCCACCACCAGCAGGGCACAGTAGGGCACACACAGGCAACCAGACACGTGACCCCAGCACACAACAGTGGCACAGATAGCAGGTGACAGGAGGTGCCAATGGCCAACAGAGGGCCAGCAAGGGAGTCCCCCTGGCTGGCCACTGCCAGTGCCCCCCCACAGACCATAGCAGGCCACACCCAGGACCAAGTAGCCAAACACACACACACACACCACAAAGGCACACAGGAAGCCCACACAGTAGACACTGAATAAGCTGGGTTGCAGGCAGCAAGGCAGACCACATGGGACAGGCCACACAATGCCAAGCAGAGGACCCCAACACAGTGTGCGGAGAGTACCCAACCAATGACCATGGCCTTGTGCCACCACCATGCACACAGCCACCACACACCCCTGACAGCCATCCCATGGGCACCCCAAGGCACAGCCACCAACCCAGTGGATGGACACCACCATGGTGGGACACACCACAACACATAGCAGCAAACCACAGAAGCAAAACATGCACCCCTTCTGATGCACACCACGTGGACATGCACTCAGCCACTGCAGAATGGCTCCTCACACCACCTGCAAAGCAGACACAGACACAGGCAGGTATGTTAGAAAAAATATATCTTTCAGAAAACTATATACAGAAAAAAAGGAGTTGGGAAAGGGTAGGTACAGCGAGGGAAGGGGACAGAGAACAGGGACTATACAGTGGAAGGGGGGACTGTTGGGGAAGATTAAACAGGGGAGACAGGGGAAAACTAGGGAAGCCTCAGCACTGGCCCCATCCAGCCACACTGGCATTACACCTCTCCCACCTCTCCACTCCCATCATCTGCCTCATTGTGAATACCACCTCTAGTATAGATGACACCACTTGTAGGGTCTCCTGCATGAGTTGGCTCCAGGTCCTCCTCAGGGGTCTGCGCACTGACCTCCAGACACCTATAGCAAGGGACAGGACAGGTGATCAGTGCAGTGGCCCAAGGAACTATGCCCACCTACAGTGCACAATGGGCAGTGGGAACACACACCCTTGCAGGGCCCAAAATGGCCACCCACAGGTGGGTGGGCCAACACCAACCAGCAACTTGGCGCACCACGACATTGCACAGAGGTGGTCCCCACCACACAATGGCCACATAACTATGCAATTACAGTCACTTGGACAGTACACTGGCAGCACCACAGCAACAATGGTGGCAGCTGGGCACATGCCCACCCCACAAACAGCTGGCACACATGTGCAATGGATGCGCCACAGTGGCATGCACCACGCACAGTGTGATACACACAGCTGCCACAGCACATGGCACAGGCAGCCATGCCTACACCCACTCCCCCCCCACCTCCCATGTACAGTGCAAAGGACCATGACAGTCCTTACCTGCCCCCTGCGGCCCTGCTGGTGCTGGTCCACCGCCGTCATGGCGCACCACTCTGAACTGCACTGTCACATCCCTGGCCCACCTTTCGGTCCTCTGGTCCTGGGAATGGAAAGAAGAAAGGTGCACATCAGCAACCGACCACAGCAGCTGCCCCCCTGACCCCTGTTCACAGGGTGTGCCACTGCCCCACACGTCCCTCACGCCTGCATGGCTGCATCACAATGCAAGCAGAAGCTGGCAATGCCACTCTGTGATATGCACAATGACAGTGTACCCCTCTTTAGGACATGCCAGGCAGCCAAGCCAACGCCACAGTACAGCACCAGGGCAGACATGCAACATGGGATGACTTACCTGGCTGTGGCACAGGCCCATACCTGACATGTGCCTTAAGCCTCCTCAGCCTTTCTGGGTCCTGCCTGATGAGGTCACCATAGCAGTGCCTGCATTACTCACCAGTACTGGGCACCCTGGTCCTGCGCTCCAGGTTGGCAGCAGTCCCCTGCCACACAGTGTCCCTGGTCTGCTGCAGGGCACCTGCCCAAAGACCTGGGGGTGTGTGGGGCTCAATGCAGGCCACAAGGTTGGCCAGTTCTACCTGTGACCAGTTAGGGCAAGTCTGCCTATTCTCTGCACCATTTTAGTGTAGCGGGTTTGGTGGTAAAAATGGCAGGAAAAGGCACACGTGTCTGCAACATGTGCATGATGCATTATGCATGGGAGAATGCAGAGTACCCACCCACCCATCATGCAGTGCCAGAGATGCATGGAGTGGACATGGCTAAGCAGGGTCATGGGGTCAGAGGTATGACCCAGGGGGGTCAGAGTTCACCCACCATTGCACAGTGCGTACGTGCACTATAGGGCATGGTACTCCATGCACAACCATGCGCATAGCTGGGCATGTGTATCATGCACAATGCTACTGCATTGTGCTGTCCACACGCTGTGCATGATTGACACCATGATAGCATGACATGCATGCGCACTGCAGGCCTGCACACCATGCATGTGTACACATTGCACCGTGACTTGCTCCGGTGCAATCCCAGTGCACATGGCACAGTACCTCAATATTCAGACACCACAATGCAAATTAGCTCATCAACCAATGCATGGTGCAGTGGGGTGTATTAGCATGTCATTACTGTTGCGCTTGACCTCATTTGCATGCGTTGCAACACATAAGCACCACGGAACAGCACAGGCCATGGACCGGTATTGCAACCTGAATAGGTAAGTGGTGGATGCCGCTGCAGCACACTGGGAGCAGACAGCACTGCAGTGTGGGACTGACCAGGGAGATGCTGTCACTAACACACTGTGCTGTCCATCTCCACAAGAAGCAACATGTCAGCACATGTGGAGGGCAAGGATCAGGGGCCTGCCCGTAAGTGCAGGCCCAACTACGAAGGCTGAGACTGATGCCCTGTTTGAGGCCTACCTGGGCAGGAAGGCCCCATTGATCAGTGCCTAGGGCACACCATAGGCCAGGGCTGTTGAATGGGAGGAGGTGGCGACCTATGTAAACCAGCACGGTAGCCACCAGCGGTTGGCACAGGAGTGCCGCAAAACGGTTGGTTTGGAAAAGTGGTGGATTAAGGAGAAGGTGTCATCCATCAGGGTGTCATGTACTGCCACCGGAGGAGGGCCAGAAGATGCACCCACATTGACGCCACAAGAGGAGTTGGTGGCAGCCACCATACACCACACCATGGTGGAGGATGTGCCTGAGGGAGGCTTCCAGACAGGTGGCAGCCCATCACTGTATGGTATGTATGTCAGACATGCACAGCTGGTGGCCCACAGGGTGCATACATGGGCATGCTGGTGTGCATGCGGCTACATGCATGTTATGTGTATGTGCACACCCACACACGTACAATGCTGCAGGACACATGCAGCAGCAGTGTATGGGGGGCACATGTGGGCAATGCATCACTGACATGCCATTCTTCTCTTGCAGCACCAGCACATCTCCATGCACAGGATGGGGTGGCAGAAGCAGCAGCACCCATGGATGCCGGTACAGCCCCAGAGGACCAGCCTTCCACATCCATGAGCATCCAGGGGCCCTACAGGCTGTACCTCAGCACTACGGTGCATACGGATGTCCTGGACCTAAGGTCAGATGAGGCCCTGGATGTGATCCTGCAGGATGCCAGCCTTGGTGTCCTGTGTGCGGAGACACAGATCGGAGTGGGGTCTGACTCTGATGAGGACTATGCACAGCTCCTGGACAGCATGGGTGACATTGTGGGTATGTCACCCCTGCTGGCTTCAGACACAGAACCATGCCCAGCACCCTGCCAGCAGTGGAACAGCTGCCTGCCACCACTGTGGGTACAATGGTGTGCGTTGCCATGGCTGTACCCTGTGGTGGTGGTGGTGCAGTCATGCAGGCACTGGGTAGAGTACAGCGGCCAGATGGGTGATGGCAGCAGGCTGTGGATGCCATCAGGCAGACAGCCACAGAATCCACCGCCAGTGCACCTGCTGTGCCTATTCCCCCCTGCAGACCCCACTGTGCAGCATCCACCTGAGAGGGGGACTGTGCAGCATGGCCGGTCACCACAAGAGGAATGGCGTCCCACCCGGGAGCCCCAGGATGCTGACCATCTGGCTGAGCACACCCGGTTGCTGTGGCCATCCATTCAGCAACAGGTGTTGCTTGTCACTGGAGTAAGTGCACTTCATGCGGAGGTGTGCCAGTTAACTGAGCAGCAGGAAAGACACACTGCACAGATCCTGGCAGGAATGCAATGCATGCAGGAGGCCATGCATCCTGGATCACATAACCAGTGCAATCACAGATGGCTTTGCACAGGTGACCCCGCGCGGTGCTCTGTCCACCCATGGACCAGAGTGTCAGGTGGCCCCAACACAGTCAACACTTGGCTCTGGTAGTAAGCATCCCAGGCATGCCGGGGCTGGCCTGTTTTGGCACCGAACACCCCAGCGGGGACATGGTCATGGTCCGTGCTTCCACCCGGGGCTGTTGCACACCCCACCCTGGCTGATGCACAGCCTGTGGCTACCGATCAGCCCTGATGTGGCTGCCCTGGTGGCCATGGTGGCCATGGTACCATGCAGCAGCCCTGATCTGCAGGCTGCCCTGACCGCAGTCTGCAGCTGCTGCCCATTGTGTACTTGGGCAGTGTGTGTGTGCTGTACCAGTGGTGGCATGTCTGTGAGTCATGCCACACGCTGCCTGTGTGTGTGTGTGCTTGCCCAGCCACTGGACTATGTGGCATGGGCATGATGAGGGCAGTCTATCACTGGTTGGACCTATGCAGCGGTGCAATGTGTCTGATCCATACCACATACCAACGCCTGGGTAGGTGAGTGCATATGTGTGTATGTGTGTGTGTGTGTGTGTGTGCGCGCGTTGCTGTGTGTGGGTGTGTGCCACTGACTCTTCTACCCCTGCATCATGCCTCTGTGTATGCATGCCCATTACCATGCACGTCCCTGCATGTGTACTGTACCCATTTGTGTGGCCCATGCATGTGTACCGCACCACCTGCCTGTGTTCACCAAAGTGCTTCTGTGCGATGGTGTCATGGTGGCGTTGTGCCTGCTGCAGCAGACAGGGATCCCTCCACCCAGGGAGTGGCTTTACACCACCCTCCGGCCCATTGCCTCTGTCTTCCCCACTACAGTTGCCCTCATCAGCCTCGACAGCTATCCCATGGTCAATGGCAATGTTGTGCAGTATGCAGCAGGCCAGGAATAGGCCACATGCTGTCAAGGGGCTGTACTGTAGGGCACCTCCTGACCTGTTTAGGCAATGGAACCATGCCTTCAGCATGCCAAATACATGCTTGATGATACTGCATGTGCTGGTGTGTGCCTTGTTGTACTGTTCCTCTGCTGGGGATGATGGGTGCTGGTAGGGGATGAGCAGCCAGGGCCTCAGAGGTTATACACTCTCACCTGTGTGAAGAATGACATGGTTAGCCCTCTGCTATTCTATGCTGTGCCCCTTGCCTGTCCCTGGTGCCCATGCTACCATGCACACCCCACCCCCATCCCCAGGTCTGCTCTGCCCATTTCTCCTTGCCCATACCATACTCACCCACTAGGTGGCCCATGGGATGTCCCCACATTCAAACCTGTGACACAGTGCAGAGCTATGCCAGATGAATGCATCATGTGCACTCCCAGGGTGTGTGGCACAAACATTGGTGATGTGACCTGTGGCATCGCACACCACCTGGCAGTTGACACTTGGGCTCCCCTTCCTGTTTATTTATGCCACACCCTCAGGGCCAGGTGGCATGCGGATGCCCACATGGGTGCAGTCAATGGTCCCAATCATGCCAGGAATGCGTGCCACCCTGTGGAAGTCCTGCATGGTTGCTGTATGCTCCACCTGTGTGCTGGGGAAACAGATCTATTCTGAAGCACATGGCAGCAGAGCATTGAGGAACTGTGTGAGGAGGCAGGATGTGGCTGACTGGGTGATGCCTTTGGTGTCCCCTGTTGGTCTTTGGAAGGTGTCTGTGGCAAGCAGGCACATGACAGCAGCCTTCATCTCCACGGGCATGACATGGCTCCATCTGGTGCGTGCCTGCATCTCCTCACTGCACAGCTCACAGAGCTGCCTCAGAATGGCCCTGTTCAGGTGATACTGACCCACAATCTCAGTGTCACTATAGTTCTCAAAGGTGATGCAGGCACGGTACCACCTGTGTCGGGCATACTGCCGATGGGTCCTTCTTCAGCCATGTTGCTGTTCCTTCTGCCCCCTCACACCCCTCATTACTACCTCCATCAAGAAGGGCACACTATCCATGGCCCTTGCTGTCCACTGGCCCCCTGGGTGGTTGGCTGCTGGCTGTGTGTCACCCTGGTCCACAGGTTTTGTGTGTGTGTGTGTGTGTGTGCCTTTCTCTCTCTCTGCCCCTCTCTCCCTCTTCCAGGCCACCTCTCTGTCCCTATCCCTCGGTGTGTGGTCTTTTGTCTGTTTGTCTCTCTCTCTCTCTCTCTCTGTCTCTGTCACTCTCTAGCTCTCCCTCTCGCTCTCAACACTGGCGCAACAGCTGTCTGTGTGTTTGCTCCCTGTATTTATAGGAACAAGTCTGGTTGGAGTAACTTTGATTTGTGCCACAATTGCACCATGGTTTCACAGTTGAATTTGCCACTGCGCTGGATATTCATGGGAACGCCCCCTGCACTTGAGCCTGCATACATTATAGTTGCACATTGGCGCAATGGATTTTGCACTCATGCAATGGTTCCCGCTGAATATGGTTCCTTGGTGTAATTCCACACTTGCGCCGGCACAACTCAGTTGCACCATGTGCAACTGCTCTGAATATCCGGGCCCCAATGTTTATTATTGTGAGGTGGCATTTATACATTTAAAATTGTTGTTTCATATTTTTGTCAGTAATCTTAATTCCTAAAATATTATCATTGTCTATAGGGATTTCCTGGGTATTGATCCCCTCTCTGATTTTCCACAGGGTTAATAGACCTCCAGAGTTTCTCCCAAACTTTTTCAGCTTTCTTTTTTTTCCATATGCACTTTATTCTCCAGTCTCCCTTGCTGCCCCTTCAGACCAACCCCCTCCCAGCCCCATCACTCTGGCATCCCTGGGAATTACCTTGGCCTGTGCTCTCTGCCACAGAACTATGGCAGTGCCCAGTCCCGGGTGTGGAGCCTATGAAGGTTGGTCATCATCCTAACCAAGGTGTTTTCCCTCCATTTTCTCCCACTCTTTCCAATTGCTGGGGCACACATGCAAGATGTGCATGTATAGAGGTGGCACATGTCTGTGGAGATCCCACAGCACCTCGCTTCTCCAGTGCCCATCATGCCTGCACTACCTTCAGGCCTCCACACAGGAGACAGTCATTCAGTGGGAGCGCCAGCCCTCCCTCCCTCCCTGGGAGAGGAGAGCAGTCCTCCAGATACTTAATCCCCTCCCTCCCTGGCCATCCCCCAGTGGCCCCCTCACACCGTGAACACAGGTCGCTGGTGTGACAAGAGGTAAGGCATAGATGCCTCAGCCCTCCACGTCACTGGGCTGCCTCTCTTTTTCAGTTTTCTTGTGTATTTACAATAAGCTTTATAACCATTTACATTTATATCGTTGCTAACCCAGATTTCTTGCAAGCATATACATGTACATTCAATTCATTAATATGACTTTATAAAGTCTGGATCTGGTAGTTTACCTTTTAGTCCTGAAATATTCCAAAACAGGATATTAAAGTTGCTCCTGAATTGCTTCACTGAGAATTCTGGAGCCCCATCTGCACTAGTTAAATCTGTCTTGTCTAACCATTAGTCTTCTACAAGGTTTTGTAGCATAGGAACCTCAAGATGGTATCACTCACTGGTAATGCACCAGCTCCTATTCGTCATTTTTTTTGCTATATATGAATTTTAAATTTCTTTTTTTTTTTTTTCTCTTTTTATGAGTGACAATCGTCAGTTTCAGTGAAGAACATTGTGGCCTGTGACTGCCATGTTGTCTTGCTGCTGCTTTCTCCCCAGCCTGCTGCACTGCACCCCACCCACCTCTGCTCCTCACCTCGCTCTATAACAACTGATGGGCAGTTCTACCTTTTTCCTTTTTTGAGCTGTGGTCCCATTTCTTTTGTTTGAGAGGAGGTAAAAAAGAAAAAAAAAGAAATGTTAACATCAGACGTTGAGTCTCATCAAGCGAAGCGAGCTGCGTATTTTAAAATGTTCTGCCCGCCCACACAGGAAAAGCAGCCAATGAGGAAGCACGCTTTGGAGGATGGGGGCGAAGGCTATCTTTTTGCGCCGTGTATTTGATGATTGCGATAATACTATCATTCAGGAGTGCAACGATAGTATTATCACCCATAAACTATACTATTAAAAGTGATTTACAGTACTATCACCACAGAAGCTTTGATGGTATTATCAAAAATGTTTGTATGCTTTTTGAACATAATAAATTTAAAATCCATATATTAAAAATAGTTTTATCAATCAGTTTTTCCAGGATTGTTCTCAGATGCCCAAATGATCCAGCATGGTTGTTTTAGATAACAGGAGATGGTACATTTCCTCATTATTTATCCAGATTGTGATTTGTCCATTATTTTGCCATCTAGTCTTATTCGGTGCAGTGCTTCAGCTTGGAATTTTTTTATAAATTGTGCAACATTTCCCCCACTTTCATTTTCCAGTTTTGTTTAGTTACTTTAATAAAATGATTAATTCCACAAATGGACACGTTTCTTGTTTGCCCTTTCTTGTTGACTCCCATGTTCAGTATCATATTTTGGCAGTAGTGTGACAAGGGTATCAACCCTGTCCATTTCCATTCCCATTAATTTTATTTTAATCTTTTGGTTTTCTATTGATTTAAGAATACAGAATTGGTCTGATACTAATCTGACTAGTTCTGCCTCATTTAAAGTTCTAATCACACATAAATAATTTCTAAATCTTTATTCCCATCAAATATGGTTACTAAAGAATTCTTAAGTACTGCATTTAACGTTCCCCCATTTTTGTTTGGCAGAATCCCCACTTTAGAAACATAGAAACATAGACTTTGACGGCAGATAAGGACCGCTAGGCCCATCTAGTCTGCCCATTTCCCTACCTACAGGATAGGCCGCAGATCCTAGTTAACCAACAGCCTATTTCTTCCTACCCCCCACAAGAATTGCCTTATGTCTGTCCCATGCATTCTTGAATTCACCCACAGTTTTAGACCCCACAACCTCCTCAGGAAGGCTGTTTCATGCATCCACTGCCCTCTCTGTGAAATAATACTTCCTCACATTGCCGCTGAACTGCCCTCCTTCTATCTTTAAATTGTGTCGCCTTGTTCTTGCAAGTCTCTTTTTCTGAAAGATGCTACCCTCTTGGACTTTGTTGATTCCACTGAGATACTTAAAGTTTCTATCATGTCCCCCTCTCCTTCTTTCCTCAAGGGTATACATATTAAGCTCCTTCAGTCTCTCCTCATCGGCTTCCTTGCAGACCCTGCACCATTTTAGTTGCCCTCCTCTGGACTGCCTCTATCCTGTCTATGTCCTTGGAGATGGGGTCTCCAGAACTGGACACAGTACTCCAGATGGGGTCTCACCAACTGTCTGTACAGAGGGATAACAACTTCCTGTTTTCTGCTGCTGATGCCTCTCCCTATACATCCCAGTATACCCCCAGCCCTCCCTACTGCCTTCTCACATTGCTTGTTAACCTTAAGGTCATCTGATATGATTACCCCCAGGTCCCTTTCCTTTTTTGTTGTTGTTACTACCTCCCCACCCATTGTGTATTCTTCCCCTGGGTTCTTGTTTCCCAGGTGCATTATTTTGCACTTCTTTGCATTGAATCCTAGCTGCCATACTTCTGACCATTCCTCCAACCTTGCCAAGTCCCTTTTCATCCTTTCCACGCCTCCTTGTGTATCAACCCTGTTGCAGATCTTTGTGTCATCTGCAAAAGGCATACTTTTCCTTCCAGTCCCTCTGCAATGTCACTGATGAAGACATTAAAAGGACTGGACCCAATACTGAACCTAAATTTGCCCACTAGTAACCCCTTTCTTCAGAGTGGACTCCATTTACAATTACCTTCTGTGTTTTTGTCCAGCCAATGTGTTTACCAGGCTACCACCCTGGGTCCCACTCTGAGCTGGTTAATTTGACTATTAATCTTTTGTGTGGGACTGTGTCAAATGCCCTTGCTAAAGTCTAGGTAGGCCATGTCCACAGCCCCTCCCTGGTCTACTACTTTGGTCACCCAGTCAAAGAAATCTGTTAGATTCGTCTGACATGACCTTCCCCTGTGAACCCATGCTGCCTTGGGTCTTGTGCTCCACTGGCCTCTAGGTACTCAACTATTCTTTCCTTCAGAAGTGACTCCATCACTTTCCCTACCACAGAGGTCAGACTGACAGGTTTGTAGTTTCCTGCCTCTGTCTTGGTCCCACTTTGTGAAGGGAATCACATCCGCCTTCCTCCAGTCCTCGGGTACCACACCATCCTCCCATGATTTATTAAAAGAGTAGCCAGTGGTTTCACTAGTTCCTCCCTTAATTCTTTTTAGAATTCTGGGTTGAATTCCATCAGGACCCATTGCTTTGTCCACCTTCAGTTTTAGGAGTTCTTGCAGAACCCTTTCTTCTGTGAAAGGACTGGGATCGAGCCCCCTATCAAGAGTGCTTCTGTTAATTGGATTAGGCACTTCCCCCTCCTCTTTTGTGAATACTGAGCAGAAATATTCATTCAGTATTCCTGCTTTTTCACTGTCCTCCTCTGCCCACCCACCACTCATTCTATTCAGCCTCACTATCCCTCCCTTTGTCTTTCTACACTCGCTGATGTACCTATAAAAGGTTTTATCCCTCTTCTTAACTGAGTTGGCTATCTTTTCCTCAGTTTGGGCCTTTGCTATTCTGACTTCCCTTCCTGCTTCCTTCTGCCTTATCTGGTACAGCTCTCTGTCCTGCTCCTTCTGTGTTTCCTTATACTTCCGGAATGCTATATTTTTCTTCCTGACTTTCACAGCCACCTCTTTTGAGAACCATAGTGGCTTTTCTTTCATTTGATTTGTTTATTTGCTTCACACAAAGGCTTATTGCCTCTGTGATGGCAGTTTTGATAATTCCCCATTGTTGCTCCACACCTCCTTCTAGCCTGTTTGCTAGTGCTTTTCTGAGGCACTCTCCCACATCTTGCAAAAGTCAGCCCTCCTAAGTCCAGTACCCTCACTTTTTTGTGGCTTGACTCTGTAGCTGAGTTTTAAGTGAACCACACTGTTTGATGGTCACTTGTCCCCAGGTGGCAACCCACTTCTATATCTGAGATCCTCTCACTGCCCCCGTTTGAGAGTATGAGGTCTAAGATTGCTCCCTCACGAGTGGGTTCTGAAACTAGCTGTCTAATGCCTGCCACCTGTAGGGCATCAAGAACGGCCCTGCTCTTGGATGTGGCTGCAGCAAATGTGCTTCAGTTAACATCTGGCATATTCAGGTCTCCCATCAACAGTATCTCCCCTTTCTCTGCCATTCTAAGAATGCCTTCTATCATATTTTTGTCCATTCCTTCCCCGGACATGGGGGTCTGTACACAACCCCTGTGCAGATTGTGGTGCCCTTTCCAGTCTCAAGGTGACCCACAGTGCCTCCTCTCCTCCCTGTTTACTCTTTTGTTCAGTTGCTTTTATCCCTTCCTTTACATAAAGAGCTACTCCTCCCCCTCTTCTCCCCTGCCTGTCTCTCTTGTAGGTTATGTACCCTGGTATGTTAACATCCCAGTCATGGTTCTCTGTGTACCATGTTTCTGTGACTGCTATGATATCCAGGCATCCCTCTTCCATTAAGGCCATCAGCTCAGGGAGCTTGTTGCCCAGACTACGGGCATTGGTACTCATTACCCTCCATTTCCTGATGGTCTTACTCCCTTTTGCCCCATCCCTGTTCTTCTTGCCTTTGTCACTTTCTCCATTTACCCCTGCCCTTCTCCCTGTCGACACCTCTATGTTGGTGTTTGGCACCTTACTACCATGATTATTTAGGGGCTAGGATTTTCCTGCTCCTTTCCAGTGCCTCCCCTTGGCTGGTTTAAAAGCTTGCCAATGAAGCATTTAAACCTATCACCCTAGGATCCTGGTTTCCCCTCCCGGACAGATGCAGCCCATCATGCCAGTATAGTACATCACTCCAGGTGGACCCCAATCCCCAATGAAGCCAAATCCTAGGCTCCACACCAGTTTTCAACCACACAGTTGAATCCCATGGTGCGGAACACCCTAACCTCTCCTATGCCATAGATGTGTAGCACCTCCGAGAGGTTACCGTGCGTGCGCTGCTTGACTAAGGCCACTCCCCAATTCCACAAACTCTTCCTGCACTTCTCTAATCCTTTTCTTAGCCAGGTCATTTGTCCCTAGGTGGACAATGACATCCAGCTCCCTCTCCTGTGCAGTTGCTCCAGCAATCCTGAGGATTCGCTCCCTGTCCCTCCAAGCCATGGCGCCAGGCAGGCACCTTACCTCCCTCTCCCTTCCTCCCCAGTTCTACCTTCCTAACAATGAGTCCCCACCAGGAGTTGTTCCTTCCCCTGCAGGGTCATCTGCCACCCTCCTGTGGGTCTCCTTTGTGGAGGTCCCCAACATCCTCCTTGGTCTCCACTGTGGGTGCCTCCATAGAGGAACCACACTTTGCCAGAATGGCATAGGAGTGTGGAGGGTACAACTGGAGGGATGCACCTCTATTCCACCACCCTCACCCTCCCTGAGCCCACTGTGGTCCAACCACTCCTCTTTCTTGGCAACCTCTGAGGCAGCGCAGTGGCACTGGTGGTCCCTGGATGGAAGGGAGGTCCCACAAATCCTGGCCAACTCAGCCTGGAGATGAGCAGCCTCCTCCCTCAGCCCAGAGGTGTCTGCAGATGGGACAACACCGCATCCTCAGAACATCTCCCGGAAGACTGCTACTCCACAGCCACTGCACTGCACCCTCAATCATGTCTTATTTCTGGCCCCTTAACTGTTTGCAATCCTTACTCTTTCCTCTGTTTTCTCGTTTTTCTCTCTCTCCTTACTTTCTGCCTGTGTGCCCTTTAAGCTCCTGATTGTCCTGTTCTGAGACAGAATATCCTATATTTCTCAGTAGACCACTTACTTGCTCAGAGGCAGACCTCCAGCAGCTAGAGGGAGCCGGAGAGCTACTCTTGCCCTTCTAGGATGGTGGGTCCTTGATGGTTCTGTGAACACTCACTTCCTGCCCCTAAACAGGAAGTTCCTGTTGTGTTTATATAGGGTAAATACAAAATCTGAATTAACAGTTTTCCTTAAAAATTCCTGAAAGATCTCTGCATGTTCATCCTCTATTATATTTTCCTGAGGAATCTTTTTCTAATCACTCTTTTTATTTTCCCCTATATTAGGCATATTGATTTCTTGGGCAATTAGCTTAGGTCCCTTAGTTATATATATTTCAATGTTTTCCCTTTGCTTTTCTTTCTGGGGTTTATCTTCCTTATCTAATGAGTATTCTAGTTCTTCATGTGTTCCCTTCTTGTTGCTGGTTTTAAAGGGTTTGTTCTTTCCTTTTTTGTTATTTGGTTGACTTTTTTATGTCTCTTTTTTTCTCTTTAACTTTTTAAACTTTTCCTTCTTTTTTCCATGTGATTTCTCTGTTGCTCTCCACTTCTGTTATCTTATTTCCCTTTAGTATTTCTCTTTCCTTCTTCTCTAGTAACTTTATTTACCCTTCTTGTTTGCTTCCATTGACTTTTTTCTTTTCTTTTTTCCCCCTCTTTCCCAAAAAGAGATGTTTCCTCTTTTCAGTTCCTCCAAAATACTGTCCTGCCATATATCATCAGGAAGCATTATTAGTTCAGACTCCAGCTCAAAGATCACCACATCCACTTGGTGGATGTTTCCAACTAGTAAGTTAATGGGATACATATCCACCTTCTTGCTAACCTCTGGGGACAACTTTAAATCTCTAAGGATAAAACAGTGGCATTCTCTATTCAAGATGGATATTTTCTATTCTATTCTCTCAGTTTTCTCCTTTCTTAGGGAGTCAAGTCATTTTTTTAATGTTCAGTGCATATACCTTTAATAAACATAATTTTTTGCTTGATAATAATTATTCATTTATTTATTCATTACAAATCGGGTTTACAACCTTTGAATCAGAGACTCATTTACAAAGGCACCTTGTCATGGGGGGGGGCAGACATCAAGACAGTTATTACAGTGCAGATTAAAACAGAGGATAACATTACAGGTGCAGTAAAAGGAACATTTAACATAGATACACTTAGGTTGCATAATGTAGAAGTTTGTATGTTACTTAGGTTACATAATGTTACAAAATTGTGAGTTACACTCATGGATATAGCAGGTCCTCAGAGAAGACAGCAAGTTACATCCCTGTTTGGACCTAGCAGGAAAGGAGTGGGTCTGGGGGAGGGAGACGCTGTCCAGTAGATGTTGTCAAGCCAGGGGCAAGGCGGGTGGGTACCACAGGTTACAACAGGGGGTTAGTTGCACCTACAACAGTGGGTATTAAAGATATAGTTCCAAAGGGCTGTTTTGAAGGAGCCAATTTTTGGCAAGTTGGAGATGCAGCTGGGGAGGGAGTTGAACCAGGTAGGGGCTCGGTACAGGAAGGATCTCTGGGCAAGAGAGCGCTTGGTTCTGGGCACCTTGAAAGTGGCCTTAACAGAGCTATGGGTGGTGATGGATGATGATGACTGCTGTAGGGAGGAGGAGAATCCTAGCAGTGATTTCTTAGTGAGAAGGCAGGTCGGATAGAGCAGTCGCTCCCCAAATTTGAGCAGATTGGTGGTAGTATAGAAAAGGCCGGTTTGACTTCAGCTGGGGGCATGGGTCAGGAGCCTACAGGCCTTATTGATGGAGAGTTGGATTTTGGAAAGGGCAGTGTTGGTTGCGGCGGAGTAGATGGGCAAGCCATAGTCCACGAGGGACAAGACAGAGGAGGTGATGGCCAGCCTGAGGGCAACCTGAGGCAGGCTGTCCCTGTACCAGTATAGCAGGCTAATCTGAGAGTTAATGGTGGCTGGCAGGGCATTAATGTGGGTGTGGAAGGAGAGGGCAGTATCGAACGTGATGCCTAGGTGCTTGTATGTGGTCACTTGTTCTAGTGGGTGCAGAGTACTGGGGATAATCAAGAGGGGGGTATTTTTAGTTTTATTTTGGTGGTGGAAGAAGAGCATTGATTTGGTTTTCTTTAGGTTAATGACCAGTCTGTGGTTGCTGAACCACATTTCAGCATGGTTGTAAGCTTGCTGGAGGGATAATTGGAGAGAGGTGGGATTGGGATGTGAGGCAACGAGGACTGCATCATCGGTGTAGAGGAGCATTTTACCAGTACATGAGCTGGGGAGGGTGTTGAGGTAGAGACTAAAAAGTATTGGACCCAGGATGGAGCCCTGAGGGACCTCGGAGTGAATGGGAAGAGTGCTGGAGAGGGAGCCACTCAAGTTTAGGAGCTGGGAGTGCTTGACCTATAAGGGAGTCTGGTACGAGTAGTGCGAAACCACCACCACATTTGCCTACTCAGTCTTTCTTGTAGATGGTACATCCAGGGAGGGTGATAGCTGAGTCAGGGGTGGATTTGGAGAGTCAAGTCTCTACCAGTACAATTATGTCAGGTTGATGTTGACTGACCCAGCACTAGAGGGCAGCAGATTTCTTTAGGAGACTGCAAATGTTTAAGGATGCAAAGCAGAAGCCAGTTTCAGTACAGGGTTTAGAAGGGCTGGAAGCCATAGGTCTTGGGTTTGGGTGTACATTACCAGATAATAATAATAGCAGTGTAATTATTCTGGTAAGTGGCCAGAGGTGATGGAGACCCTTGGGTCGATACTCAGCTGAGGACTTTACAATCAGGGTGCATGGGAAAGATAAAGTACAAAGGGTGGGAATGGCAGGGGAGATCTGGGTCCAGGTCAGGCCTTGGAGGGCAGAGGAAGTGGGGGTGTTGGCAGGGTGGGGGTGTTGGGGGGTCACCAGTGTGTCGAGGGTGGGGGAGGGCTGAGTCACTGTGGGGTATTCTGGGGATGAGGTGCCTAGTGTGGAGGAAAAGTGCTCTGGTCGGTGTGAGGACTGTACCAAGAGGGTGAAGGAGAGCAGACTTAGTAATGGAGTGTAGGTACCCATAGCAGCTGAGCAGTAAAGGAAGAGTGTCCAGGGGTAGTAGAGAGTAAGGAGATCTAGAGCAGCTTTGGCAAGGCTGGGGGAAAACCCCTCTAGTGTGTGAAGAGTATGAGCTGCAAATGGGAAAAATAAGTATCAATCAGTAGAAGAAGGAGGGGGCAAAGACTGATGAATAGTGATAGACTGACCACACAATAAGTGAAATGAGACAGGAACTGTATTGTGTTGGATTGGGTAAGTGTGCTTATAACTGGGCCCTCTAGTGGCTAAAAGATATAATCTGCTAATTAATTGTTCAAATAACATATTTGCTATGTATGGATCCTTTAAAGTGGCAGCTACATCTTTTGTTATAGTTTCTAAGTTAAGGTTGGATATATTCTCAAGGCTCATCATTTGTGTGTTCTCCCAGTCCTCAAATTCTGGTTGGGTTGAGATGTGCAAAGGAACCTCTTCACTACTTACTTGGCAGATCATTTTTGATTCTAAATCACAATCTCTCTCTCTCTCTCTCTCTCTATTGTGATACTTGAATATCTTATTGATTCTCTCATAACACCCACTGTTTTATTTAAGTTTTCAAAATTTTCAAATTCATCTGACAAATCAATATTTAATACTGGGCTAAGAACTGCACTATCCAAATGTCTTGTGAATTTGATTTGTTTATTGGCTTTCTGATTCTCCTCCTCCTTGTTATCCTTTATGCTATCCTTTATGTTAATGGTGTCCTGTGTTTTTCCCAGCTTTAATTTTTTCTATGGACATTGAGATTACTGTATATCCAAGATTTTAGCTTTTTTCCTACTAGTGGCTTTCCACTTCATTTTTTTCGTGAAACGTGGGGATTTCTGAATCTTGCTTAAAGTGCACAGTGCTAATAGTTTTAATGTTTTTGGCATAAATATTTTTGTTAAACCTTGTTAAATTTGTTGTGCTTCTCTAGACTTATCTTTGCAATCAAATTTCCTGCTTCTTGTTTCAATGGGCATAGTTGCTATTAAAGTTTGTTATGTAAGATAGGAAATATTTCTCGTGATAACAATAAGTATCTCTATCTTTAAACTGTCTTGTAAATAGAAACAAACTGCATAGAATAAATCAGTACATACTGTATTGCATTATATTTTATGTAAGCTGTGTGTTGTAATTTTGTGATGTTTTCACACTATAATGCCCTGTTTTTCCCAGGTGTGGCTGAAAGTGGGTAATTTGATGCAGTCCACCTTCTTGGTAAAATAAAATAAATAAATAAAAAATACTGTGAGCTGCTGCCCATGAGCGTGTCCGAAGCTGCACTGATCACAGTCCATGTTGCTCTTACCATTTCTCTGAGGGAAGACTTTTCTGTCAGGACTCATTGATTGCTCAAGGATCACCGGCAAAGGACTGCTTGTTAAACACAACAAACAGCATGAGAAATACCTGCCAAATTCCAGAGTCTGTGCCCCTGCAAAGTATGACTGCAACTTTTTATTTATTTATTGCTTATTTCAGAGTACTGTACCTTTGAAAACAGCTGCTCATTTGCAAAGGTTCCATGTCAGTGACAGTTACAAAGGAACAATTCAGATACATTCAAGCAATTCCAGAAGAATGCAGCCATGGCAAATACAATAAATAAGTAAATGGTACAATAAGCAAATTTCAGAGGCGTTTAGTCAAAAACATTTCCAAACAAAGGCATTCATTAGATATTTATATGGTATAGCATATATATATATATATATATATATATATATATATATATATATATATATATATATATATACTGTAGTATGGAGGCTGATGCAGAGAAAATAATCTAGGAAGTAATTTTATTGGGCTCAAGCCATGTCCCCAATCAGCCAATTCCTGGGAATTGAGGAATACATCTATATGGGAAAATCAATTAGGGGGGTGGGAGGAAACATAGTAGTCTCTATCATCAGGATGTAGGTACTTCCATATATCCAGCAATCCCAGATCCTGGGCCAGAATTCTAATACACTTCTATGATCCATTCAGGGCTGATCGACTCACACTTGCTGTGTCCTCAGGTGCAACTGTAGTCTTTCCCAATTATATAGCTATTATTTCTTCCTGTCACAGTGTAAAGCAGGATGTGGCTAAAAAAATTAGTTCTCTCCCCCTCCTCATTTGGGGTATAAATATTTAATAATACATGGGCAGACTAGGTAGGCCAAGCGGTCCTTATCTGCCGTCAAATTCTATGTTTCTATACCACTGGGGTGTCTCTTTACCTACTGTTTACCCTCGCATATCATCTCTCTGGATCTTCTTGTACCTGTGTAATCTGTAAAGGAATATCACTTTAATTAATACAGCTGTGTCCCTCCTATGGGGATGAACTATACATGAGGATACCTATACCTTCACTACCTACCTTCTCTTTAACTTTTGATGTTCTGTCTGGGTGATGAGGGCCTCTTTATTTTATTTATTTATTTTTATACTGGAAGGCATGTGAGCAATACTGCCCATCTTCACAAGCATCCAGTGTAACAGAATAAAAGGGGAGAGGGGAAACAAACGAAATGAGCAGCAATACAATACAGCAATTATACAGCAATTAAGAGAGCATGGAGAGTACAATTATAAGAACAAGAGTACAAATTTGTTGTACAAAACAATTAGAATTAACAGATTGGAAATTTACAATTATGTACAAAAGGAGTGGGTTAGGAGCAGTTGCACTGGGATTTGTTGAGCAGAAATTTAGTAAGATTGCTTTGAATGTAATGATAGATGTACAATGGGATAGGGGAAGGGGAGAGATGTTGAAGAGTCATGGAGCCCTGTAGGTGAGTGAGCTTGGTCATGCAAGTGAAGAGTAGGGATTGCAAAGGAACACTTTGCATGGTGTCTGGGGAATGGGGTTGGAAAGACATTGAGAAAAGGGATGAGGTAGTCTTGGAGAGAAGGCCCTTGAGGGCTTTAACAAGGAAGGTGCAGGTTCTGCTAGTGAGCCTGTCCTCAAGGGAGAAACTGTTCTCTGGCCTGTATAGGGTGCAGTGATGTGTTAACCTCGAGAGACTGGAGACAAACCTGAGGATTCTGTAGTGGGTGAATCTTAGTCAGTCAAAGTGTTTTGAGGGGGGAGGGAGAGAGTATACTAGAGAGCCATAGTCAAAAAGGGGAAGGAGGAGGGAGTTCACTAGATGAGGTGTAACACGTGGGTGAGGAATTGCCTAATGTGGTATAGCATACTGAGTCCTTGGTGCACTGTAGAGATAAGGAAATTAATGTGGTTGTCAAAACTGAGGTGGAAGTCGAGGAAGATCCTGAGGTATCTGAATTTGAGGACCCTTTCAGTCTGGTTGCTGTCATTGCCAGAGAGGTTGAAATCACATTTGGTGTTTTTCCTGATGCCAGACAAAAAACATGGATTTTTTTTTTGGGGGGGGCACTGAGGACCAGCCCATGTGTGGAGAACCAAGTGTGGAGTCTATTGAAACTGGATTGGAGTTTGTGTCTGAGGGAGGAAAAGTCATTGTCACAGCAGAAAAGGACTGCATCATCAGCATGGAGGATGAGTTTGGTGGTATTGCAAATGTCAGGGAGGGAGTTTACAAAGAGGGTAAAGAGTAGAGGGCCAAGAATTGAGCCTTGGGGGACTCCATATTTAATGTGTTGGGAGTTGGAGAGGTGCCCTTCAATTGTGGTTCTATGGGTCCTGAGACTGAGGTAATTGTCGACCCCATTCATAACATTGTTGGAGAAGTGCAGATGAGGGAGGGTTTAGAGGAGGATACCATGGTTGACAAGGTCAAATGCCTTTGTAAGGTCTACGAATATGGAACTTGTGTAAAAACTGTTGTCAATGGTTTGGTAAATTTCATGAATAAAATTGACAAGTGCATTTTCGGTGTTGTGATTTTCCCTGAAGCCAAGCTGGGAGCATGTTAAGATGCTGTATTTATTAAGAAAGTTGGTGGTTTGGTCAAGTATGATTTTCTCAAAGATTTTTGAGAGGGGCACAAGGAGTGAGATGGGTCTATAGTTGCTAATGTCATTTTTAGGACCTGATTTGTGAAGTTGTTTGATGACAGTGCTTTTCCAGGTGCTGGGGAAAGTACTGGAGGGCAGGGAGTGACTGAATATGTTGCTGAGGGGAATGGATAAGAGATGGATGGTGAGTTTGAGGATGCAAAAGTCTATACCATCCGGACTGATACACAGTTTGGGATTTATTTTTTTTGTGATGTACTGGACCATGTCAGAGGGTGAGAGGGACCAAAAGTAGAAATTTGAGTTGTTGAGGGGTTCAGAGGGTGTGGTTAGAAACAGAGTGCTGGAAGGGGGTGGGGAAGGGGAGATTGAATTTGTTCAGATCTCCAAGAAAGAATTGAAGACGCTTGGTCATCATCAGTGGGTCGGTAATAAGTGTGCTCTCAGTGGAGAGGGCTGTGCATTCATCAGGTTTATCACAGCTGAGTAGATTGTTGAGGGAGTCCTAGAAGTGTTTGGGCTGTTCCCTGATGTAGGACAGTTTGTCTTTGAAAAAATGACTTTGGCAGAGCAGACAGTTGATTTGCACTTATTCTGGATAAGTTTGTACTGCTGCGGTAAGTAAGGGGTATTGCGTCTTCTGAATCTCTTGGAGGAATGCTTTCTGGTATCTCATCCTATAAACTCCTGTAACAATCTTCCTCCTCTTTACTGGGCTACACAGCCTTTTTAAGTCATAAAATGTTGGTTTTAAGATATATGTTTAAAACAAGGACAGAACTGCACAGTTTAGAGGGCTGCCTCACTTAACAATTTGTGGTTTGAACTGGTGTGCCTTGGAAATTTGTAATTCTCTAATCTGCACAGCATTTGAAATACCATGGCCAAGGATGGCTGTGATATGAACCATTTGTAAGCTGATAAATGGGTCACTTCATGAATTGAGGGTACCAGTGTACTAAATAGTGCATGAATTAAAAAACAAATAGCCATTGCAGCCATTTTAAGTGAATTTAAAAGGTGATCACAATTACATAATTTGAAAAGCCCAGGTACATCCATTTTTATTTTATTAAATGTTCAACTCCAAAATGTCACAGATTTCTCTCAGTAAAATGTGACATGCAAAATCGTACTGTATTCCATTGCTTCGATGCCAACTTTCTTCTAGTTGCACTTCAATAAAATTATTTTTAAAACTTCCTGTGGTGTTGTGTTTTATTAATGAAGGTATTTTTTTCTCTGGTGTTAAATGCATAAACATGTTTTAGTTTAATCAAAGTTTTTGTGATGCATGCAGCCTGTGGTGTCCCAGAAAGTTACATGTTTTACATGACAATAACATTTTCAGCAACGTTTTTGGAGGTGATGGATTGTCTTTTGGGACTAGTTTTTAAAAGTGCTGTGGGACGTTTGTGAGCAACGTGTCCAGATGATGCTTGTTTAACTTCAACAGTTGTGTAATGTCCACTGTTATGTTGTGACAAGTACAGTGTTGTTTGGTGTACACACACAACGCTGAATATGTTTTTTCTCAAGTCCCTCTGTTATCTCACAACATGGTCCTTTTTCACACTTGGGTCACAGTGTTTTGAAATGCTTAGTGAAGTGAAGTCAAGCCAAATTGTTCTTCTTTTTACATAAACAGTTATGTGGTGTCCATTGTTACATGTGGAACACTGTGGTGTCCACTGCTACCCATGCATTGTTGAAGGTGCTTTATCTCAAGTCTCTCTTAAAGTTATCCCACAGTATGGTTCCCCTTTTTCACTCTTGAGTCACATTGTCTTGAAAAGCTTATTAAAATGAATCTATTGTGGAACTAAAAAATTGATCCTTATGTCACAGTTTGGTAACTCTTTTTATTTTATTTTATTTATTCAACCTTCCCTTTTGATTAAATCCCAACACTGTTTATACCAATATTGCTCCTCTTCCTCCATCTCACCTCTCCACATCAGTATATATTCCTCACCTGCAAGCTTACTGAGTGGCATTTGCAGTAAATGCTACTATTTTTGAGTTTTTGTGGGGCAGCAACATTTAATGCCTTTTACCAGCCACAGAAGTGACAGCAGTCTCTGTTCATACTTGGTGGCCAGCACCGATGACTGAAGACACTGGTGTCTCATCTTCCAAAAGCCCAAAACTGCAGAAAAAAATGCTAGGTACCCTGTCCAAGCATTGCACCCGAAACCTAAAGACAAAGAAAATGCAGCACCATGTAGTGGAGCAGCATTGCAGTACAGCAGGAAAAGTGGATTTATGTGATAACGGCGACTCCTAATAATAATAATAATAAATTTATTTATATGGCATCTTTCCATTGCCAAGGCACCTAACAATATAAAAAGAACAAATCGTACAACATCAAGCAACAATTCAATTCAGTTGAAATCACATGACAATAAATCAATTACAAATGAATGCAGATCAAAGAGCAACAGAAAAACTGCCTGACACAAGCAGGGTGACAGACCACAAGGTGACCAGTGCAAATGGTGACATTTGGTTATGACAGACCAAAAACATGCACCATATTTATTTGTATGTGGGGGGGGCTTATCCCCCTGAACCCCCCTCTATGGGGGGGCAAACCCCCCACACCCCCCAACCTAAATATAATCAACTCCATAGGGTGTGCAGACCTAGAAGAGAAATGAAAAAAAAATGTTTACTTTGTCTGACACTAGACTTGAACCCGAGTCACTGGCTCTAGGGGCAGTAGCGTACACCACTATGCTACACAGCCAGCCAGGCAGAACTAGGCTAAGCAGCACTCCATATCCTACAATAGTGAGTGTAGCTCCTGCTACACTAGCTCTACAAGACATAGTGACATTTTTCACTAGCAGCTTTTCTTACAAGCAGTATTATTGTCACTCACATTGAGTCGCTCAGTAATAATAAGGTGCTCCCAGAAAAGCGAGAGACCATTCAATCAAGTTTGCCAGTGCAGTTCAATTTGTCAGCTATACAAATGGAGATCAACTGTGATTTGTTTTCTCACTTTGCCCTCCCTTAGAGAGAGTTGTAAACTATTTATGTGAAGTAACTAAATTTACAAAGAAATAACTTTCATTTTGTTTCATGAAATGCACTGTTTGAATACATAACATCATAAGAAATCTAGAATACGGTTAACATTTTTATAACATATGTTCAGAAATGTGATTATTTTTATGGGAATACTTTTATTTTTTATTGCTATTTCATTAGTTTGAACTTTAAAAAAAATTGCTAATGTAAGGAGTGAATAAAGATAAGTAAAATTGAAATACACTTTTATTGCTCAGAAGTGGGTATTCTTTCTTCTATAGGAGATTACTGGTTATGTTTCAGGCCATGTATGTCACCAGATCTGAACACCGATACGTCCTGTTTAAATTCTGGATGCAGGACTAGCTAAGTGCAACACACTTCTTAATATTTGTAATGACTATGGTCCTTCTTTAAATGCTCAAAATGTTGTAACTAATGTAAAATGCATGGCTGAATATTGTATATAACTTATGTCCTTCGTATAAATGAAATCTCTTTTTGTACTTGTATTTCATGTTATGATTTTGTTTTGTAATGGCATCGTGTTTGAACTGAACTGAACTGAACACTTTTCCCCCCATACTCAGTGCATCACAGGGTACAGTTTTGTTTGTCACCCCTCCCCCGAAGTCTGAGACTATTTTTTCACTAATTCCTATTTTGGGCTGTAAATAAATTACTATGTTTATTTTTAACTTGAAAATGTTGTCTACCTATAAGTGCAATAAGACACATTGTGGTTTGGAGTTCTGCTGGCAAAACCACACTTCCAGGGGCAGAAAGCACTTCGCTTGTGGTGTCATTCTTCATTATGCCCTTGGGCATGTGGTTGTGCCAGCACCAGGCACTCAATTATGTTTTATGTTTAAACACTTGGTGCCAGTGAGAACTACAGACTGTAAATCTATTTAGGCAGTTCAAAGAGGCAGGACAGCATGTCCACTGTACAGCCAATGGGTATCTGTGAGCAACATGTGTAAAATGTGCCCCAGCTGTTCATGCAAAATACTGTAGCTAGAACTCAAATCTATTATAAACTGTACATTATCAAGCATGTTTGAGTCTCCCCAAGAAAAAGTTAGCATTGCAGTATTAGGGACATTGTCCTAGATATAGTAAATCAGATGACACTGGGGCATATCTCAGTAAAACTGTTTGTTAACAAGTAACCATGGTGGTATCATAATTACTAGTAATGATTTACTTTATATGCTAATCTGGATACTTTATCAGTATGTTACAGTTTGTACCAAATTTTTGGTTTGCATACATTACAGGACTTTATTATTAATGGAGATATAGGAACCAAATTCACTGTTGATAAATGAGATATTGTTTTGCTAATATTTCTGTTTGCTAATGAGGTTTGGATTTCAGCTTGTAGAAATAATCATTCTAGCACTTCTACTCTACAGACAGAGGTATTCTAATTTACTGAGGGATGCTTACCTAATATTAATGTACTAGCTGTGAGTTTTCCTCTCTCTTCATTATGCTGTTTGGTTTTATATTCTGAGATGTGGTGACCCCCCCCCATATTAATTTGATTTAAATATAAATATAGTTACTGTTTTTTTTGCAATTCAGTATGTAATAGAAATTACAAATAAGTCATTGTTTATTTTTTTCCAATAAAAAGTTGCAAAATGTGACTTATTATGACACGTTCATACTTGGGAAAGGCAAATGCCTTCAAACTTTTATTAGGCTCTGATCTGTACCACTTACTAGAAAATGTGCTTATCTTAATAGAGGATACTTGTTAGTGTCAGTGGCTCAGTAGGTAGCACACTCGCCTCTGAGGCTGGGAGATCAGAGGGCTGTGGGTTCAGTTCCCACATCTGGCACTTGGGTTAATATCCCAGTACTGACACTGTAATGCAGCATGAGAGGGGTGCTGCATTTCTGAGGTGCCGTCTTCGGATGAGACGTTAAACTGAGGTCCCATCTGCCTGGATTGGTGGTAGTTCAGGTGGATGTTAAAGATCCCATGGCACTTATCGAAAAGAGTAGGGAATTTCCTGGTGTCCTGCCCAAATTTCCTCATTCACTAAAAATACCACCAACAGCTTAATCTGGTTCAAGGTCAGTTGGCATTCATCTGTATCCCCTCCCCAGGTCGTGTCTGAAAATAGGCAGGATTTGTCTAGTGCACTTACCCGGTCAACAAAAGATAAATAAAATACAGTACCTGGTTCCAGTCTCTGAATAAACTGCTCTGAAAATTTATTTGGTTGGAGGGTGGTGGGGGCTGGGATACACAACCAGAAATTCCAGCACCAAGAGCCAAAATAACAATAACAGTCAGACCAAAATAATTTTATTGAAGGCTCATAGAATAGTCCAAGACTCCTGAAAACAGTACAGCAGTGTTTTACACTAAGCCTCAATGTTTTATCAAGGTGTATAGGAAGGAAGGGTACATTGTTTAACCAGGAGTAGCACACTAAGCCGAAGCTTGTTTTCAGATGCGACCTGAGAGCACAAGGAAGTTAAGTGACTTGCTTAGGATCACATAGTATGCACCTAGGCAGCTGTGGGATTCAAACCCAGGCATCCAGATCTGCAGCTCAGAGCCTTAACCTACTGCACTATACCACCTCCCGCACCGGCCGTGAATGCCATGGGGGGGACACTGGACTCTGCTTAGCAACATTACCACATATCAGCCATGCAGTTCTGTCCTGCTTTTGTAGCCAGGATGTGCTTAAAGTGACACTGCTATATAATGTTGTACTACCTCATAGTATAGGTACCTGCCAGCAGTGAATGTGAAAAATGCAATGGGCTTTATGCACTATGCCTACATGCTGTGTATACTGGGTGTGTAGGCATAGATACATGGGAACGTTGCTCAACAGGGTCCAGTGGCCCCCCCCCGTGACATTCATAAATCGTATGGACAACAGTTACATGCCCATTTCCCCAGCTGCACAGAGAGCAATGTGCTGGAGGCAGGCCGGGGGCATGCCAGCACTATGAGCTATTCACTACAGTGCATAGTGCTGGCTGCATAGGTGTGGAGATGGGTGCAGGAGTAACCCTGCCATAACCCACTGTGCACCCCCATCATCACTCACCAGATGTGGAGGGACTGGGAAAGGGCACTCCATGTTGCTCCTGCCCACTAGGCAGACAGAGAGGGCAGAGGCAGTGGGACAGGTGAGTGCCCAACACATCCACAGAGTGGCATCACTGGAAAGGTATGTTGGTGGGTAGGGGGGAAATGAAACACTGCTCACCTATGAGGGCTTGGGGTATAGCCACAGTGGGATCAGGGCACAGCTGCTGTTGCAGGGGTGTGGGCTTGGGGTGGGGTCCTACTGCTGTGGGTCCTTCAGTGTGCCAGGAGAGTGCTGTGAGCCAAGAGCTGGGCCATTGGGCAGACTGGCCATGGGGCCATGCCTCATGGGACTGGGTGCCTGCAGTAGGCATGCACTACCCTGGACCATGCCTTGCTACACAAGGGATCTATTCTGGAACCCAGTACAGGCATCCCATTGCATGCCCACCTGGGACTGCGACTCCTCCCTAAGCTGCCCTGCAGAGTCCTGTGCACTGGGGGGAGGAGCCACAGAGAGGTGGGCACCAGTCATGAATGCTGTCATGTGTGCATCTGTCTGTCGGTGCAGAGCTACGCAGGTGGAGTATGCACATATTCTTCATCCCTCCACATCAATCATGCATAAGGGCCATTATGTGCAAAATAAAGCTCTAAAGTGCATTAAACATGTGCAAAATATGGTTGAATACTAGGACTGATAACACCTATATGAGAAAAATGCACCCACACTTAAAAAGGACATTTCAACACATTTGCATCAAAAACATCACTTATCTGGATTACAGGCTGAGCTTTCTAACATCTTCTAATTCATTCTGTTTTGTAGGATTATACTGAAGTCATGTCTATCAAAATAGAAATTAAAAATTAAGAGACCACTCTTATTCATGTGCAAGCAATTGTACTGTAGATATCATACATCAGATTCAAGGCAGAGCTTTATATATTAAACTGCTTATGGAGAAAACTGTATTCATAATCAGAACAGAAAGTGATAGAACAGGACATTTTGTAGATTGTCAATGCTCACATGTAAGTGGAAGCAATACTCTAGCAAATACAAAATTCAAGTGGGAAAATATACTGGGAGTGGTAGATTTATAGTAAACACATAAACTACATCAGGACACCAGATACCATAATTTATTTCAGAGATAGTATTACATCAAATCTCTCTTTTAGTCCTGGATATTCTCAAGATTTTAATTTAAAAATCCACCATGCCTCCCTTCTCAGCAATTTATTGTTGAGGTTACCCCTCTATGTCCCATCCTGGTCTTCACAATTCCCTGGAAGAGAAACTGGTGATACTGCTCTAATATGATTTGCCAGGGCATTTTCAGGATACAACTTCTCTGTCACACTCATTGAAACTATGTTTAGTTTTCCCTATGTAGAATGAGTTGCTTGTGCACAAATCTAAATAAATTACTCTCACAGAGTCACAATTCATGAACTCCCTGAGTTCATAAACTTTTTCCCCTTCCCAAACAAAAAAAAATTCAACTTTCTGATAAGAGGACAGTATTTACATTTCTCATACTTATGGGTACTCACTGGGGGGCATCAGAGAGCCAAGTTTTCTTTGGTGGGGTTGCATAATAACTCTTGGTTTCCAGATCTGCCACATTTTCCCCCTTTCTTCCCCTCCAAATACTATCCTAGGGAAAGTCCCCCACTAAAGTGCTGCTTCTGCTCATATCACTGATCAATGTTTCTCCAGTATGTCTCCAATTTCAGTAGGATGGCTAGAGAATGTAGTCACAAAGTTACTTCTCGGTCTGGGTACATTCATGCAACTATTTCTCTCAGTAACTACATTTATTTGTGTATGTATTTATTTAAATTTTGTTAACTGGGTAGGGACACAGGAACAACTCAATTTTCTGGTCCGACCTGACAATAAAGACAAACATGAAGTCACAAAAGTCACAAAATAACAAAAACAAAATTAGACAAAAAATCCACAGACCTCCAAAGACTGTAAATATATTTTGAAATTTTGTTTTTAAAATCTTGCATTGAGGAGGAACGTAAATCAACAGGTAATGCATTCCAAAATAAATGAGCAGCAACTGAGAACGATCAAGCTCCAACTCTAGAGTGAAATGGAATATTCTGAAGGAGAACACCACTAGAAGAATATAAATTACAAACAGAGGACTCTATGTTAATCAAATCCATAAGTGGATACTTAGTATTTGGAAAAATTGACTTAAATATTTGCCAACGAAAGAAGTGTGTAATTTTACAATAAGGAGACAACCGACCCAATTTAGAATACATATGACAATGATGAAAACAAAAAGGACAGTCCAATATGAAACAGCAAACAAACACTGTTGTAAGTAACAGACAATATACTAATCTCTTTAACAGATAATTTGAAATAGACACTCGCAATATAATCCATATGTGGTAACAATGTTCCAATTGAAATTGATCTACGAGTATCTAAAGTAGCATTTTTCTTAAATTTAAAAAGCAGACCTAGTTTTTGATTCACCCTTTCACTAACTGCTTTGACCTGCAAAGAAAAATTTAATCCTGGGTCTAAAAGGACACAAGATATTTAAACTCCTAAATGAACTCAATTGCTGCCCCCCATTATCATGTCATTATCATGTCATTATCAGGAGGGATTGGTGGAACATCTGGTTGTCAATGGACTACAGGACCCAAGGCAGCATGGTTTCACCAGGGGAAGGTCATGTCAGACCAACCTCATTGAATTTTTTGACTGGGTGACTAGGGAGGTGGATCAGGGGAGGGCAGTGGACATGGCCTATCTGGACTTCAGCAAGGCCTTTGACACTGTGCCACATAGAAGACAAACTGGGGAATATGGGTGTGGGCAGGACAGTAGTGCGGTGGGTAGGTAACTGGCTGGGCAGCAGGACACAGAGGGTGGTGGTAAATGGCTGTCACTCCACAGAGGGAAGAGTGACCAGTGGGGTACCACAGGGATCAGTGCTGGGACCGGTACTATTCAATATCTTCATCAGTGACATTGCACAGGACCTAGAAGGCAGAATCTGTTCGCTGATGACACAACACTCTGTAACAGAGTAGACACACCAGAGGGTGTAGACAGAATGAGAAGGGACCTGCAGAAACTTGAAGAATGGTCAGGGTTTGGCAGTTGAAATTCAATGCAAGGAAGTGCAAGATAATGCATATGGGGCACAAAACCCTGGCACAATATATCAGTTGGGGGTGAGGATATAGCATGCATCAAGCAGGAAAGGAATCTTGGAGTTATCATCTCTGATGACCTCAAGGCAGGGAAACAGTGTGACAAGGCAGCAGGTAAAGCAAATAGGATGCTGGGATGCATAGGCAGGGCATCCCAGCAGGAAAAGGAGGTCATAATTCCACTGTACAAGACACTAGTGAGGCCACACCTGGAGTACACTGTGCAGTTCTGGAGACCTTACCTACGTAAGGACATAGACAGGGTAGAGAAGGTTCAGAGGAGGGCAACAAAGATGGTGCATGGATTGCATCACAAGTCCTATGAGGACAGGTTGAAGGCACTGAACATGTACTTCCTGGAGGAGAGGAGGGAGAGAGGGGATATGATAGAGACATACAAGTATCTTACAGGGAGGAACAGGGTGCAGGAATGCACTATTTTTAAGCGAAAAAGATGTTCCAGGACTAGAGGGCATGGGATGAAGTTGGAGGGAGGACGATTCAGAGGAAACATGAGGAAGAATTTCTTCACAGAACGGGTGGTGGACAAGTGGAACACCCTGCCAGAGGAAGTGGTGGGGGCTGAAACAATCACGGGATTTAAGAATGCATGAGATAGACATAAAGGAATTCTGGAGGGCAGGGGTAAGGGGCAACAGACTTCCTGGAAAACATAAACTGAACTTACAAACTTAAATGGGCAGACTGGGTGGGCCATAGGCCCTTATCTGCCGACACTGTCTATGTATCTATGTATCTATGTATCAAAAAATAGTGTATCCCTACACCCTGTGCCTCCTGTAAGGTACTTGTATGTCTCTATCATAAAAAATTTAAATTGCATAATAAAGCTTAAGGTCTTTCTGTAATCTTTGTTGGTCCAATAAAAAGTATCAAATCACCTGATTTGTGCATCTTGTTGCACAAGGACCAATACAGCAACAAACATTTTCCTGATGTGATAGAAACTTGGCAACAGTTGCAACTCGCTGGGGTTGGACTGATTGAAGCAGGAGGGCTTTGTACAATTCAAGAGATTGACACTGCAAAGGTGGGATTATAAATATGGTGTCCATTTCACTTTATATGTTCTTGTTCCTTGTGTACCACAAGGTGTGGAAGCCTTTCAAAGCCAGATATACTGGCTGAGTGCCACTCTAAAGTGTAAATCCAGAACAAATGATTTGATACCTTTTATTGGACCAACAAGCATGTTACAAAAAGAATAAATAGCTTTAGCTTTTGGACCAACAAGTCCTTCAGAAGCTTAATGACAGTTATTTAGAAAATCCCATATTATTAACACTTAGAACACGCATAAAAACCCAGAAATAATTACTAATGGTTTTAAACAGGCATTCAAAACATAATCAAAGAGACATCAGAGAGCTTAAATATCTTAAGTGTGCTTTCAGCTGAACTAAACTTAAAGGTCAAAGGTTTTCCAGAGATAACAGCAGAAAGAGCATCCAACCCACATATATTATACCATGTATAAGTCTAATGAATAACAAAACACTAGGATTCTCTACTCACTAAATTATATGTCAAGTGAAAAAACTCCCAAAGACACATGCTTCAAGAGTGAGATAAGAGCACACCAGTAGAAGCCAGCTTCAACTCTGCTCAGAACTCTGTTAGTTTGAGAATATGGCCAATGGCAAGAAAAAAGTGTACTCTAAAGTGTAGAGAGGGGAAGGTTGATGTCACTTCATTTAAATGAAGCATTCAAATTCCTGAAGAACAGCGAGCCAGCTTCCCAGTGCATGGGAGAGATTTGTGGCCTCCAGTCTCATCCCCAGTAGAATCAATGAGGAGGAATGAAAGCTAGGTACAGTATATGGAGAATTTTGGCCAGTCAAGAAGAATCCCTGCCTAGAAGAAAGTAAGGCTTGGGTACTTCCACAGTGTGTGGAGTGAGGTATACTCCATTACCATAACATCACCAAAAGTGGGAGTTTGGCAGAAGACCTCTGGGAGCAGGTACCTGGTGTATGTGATACTACATGTGAAGGACCTTATATTGAATAAAGTGACTTTTGGTGTTCCTGCAGGTGGAAAGCGAGCTGAGGCACTGAGACATAACTTCTCAATGATGTGGGTGCCCAGTTCTCCCTTCCTGGCAGCTTGGGCTGGTTTACTGGAGAAAAGCAGGAAATCTATAAGGAAAACAAAAGAGAGAAATAAATAAGTGCCTAGCTAAGATCTGAACCCAGGCTACTCAAAATACTATTTTGCTTTGCTACCAGCTGCACCACCAGAAAAACTGGAACTTCCAAAAGTATCTTAATTTTTCTCAAATGCACAACCTGCTGCTGCAGTAAAGAATTAAAATTTTATTCACAAGGCTGTGGTGTGCATATATATGTAATACAAACAGAAGAGAGGAAGAAATAAGTGTTTTATTTTTGTATTTACACATTTTGGACCATGAAATTATAATCACTCAAAATTTAAATTGTATTGATTGACTACTTGTACAGTGCCCACAGTAGACATAAATAGGAATGAGAACATTCTTAAAGTTTATATCTTAAAGGGACACTGTCAATCCTTTTTGCCTAATGTCATTTCTAGTTGAAAACATATGCTTTATGACTGCTTGCATTTTCTAAAATTCATTGACTTTGTTGGTTGTTTTATCTGCTTAAATTCTTTATAGAACTGAAATGCGTGCTTACTATGTAATTAAAATTAACCTTGTTTTGTTTCAAATCCTTGATCTACTCTTTCTGCATACTTCCTGAACATTGGGAATAACCCCAAAATGCAACCACTCACGATACAAAAGTCTTCTCTCCTCTTTCTGCATCTTGAGTGGCTAGACTATGTTCAGGGTGTTCCCATGGCCAGGAAAGATGCAGTGGGAGTTGACAAAGGAATGTAAGCAAATGTTGTTGTGTGGTAACACCAGTATATTTATTTATTTATTTATTTGTACATCGGTTTACAACCTTTGAGCCAGAGGCTCATTTCCAAAGGTACCTCGTCACAAAGAGGACAAATACAGTACAACATTTAGTTACAATATTGAGGTTACAGCTAACATCATTGAGGTTACAGTTTTGGTAGATACAGGCAGTTATAGTGGGCAGTCTTTATTTTTTTCACTTTTAAAAAGGAATTGGAATCAAACTACCAGCAATATCAGCTACCTCTACAGAATGTGAGCAATCATAAAAAGTGTTGTTTTTTTTTTTAACTAGGGATATTCTGAGGCATAGAAACAGAATTTGATTGCAGATAAGGAATTCTTGGCCCGCCTAGTCTACCCTTTTTTCCCCTATCTGTAATATCTGGTCCTGCCCCTTCCCCTTGCCTTGCCAATAAGATTCCCTTATGCCTATCCCATGCATTCTTAACCCCTACTACAGTTTTTGTCCCCACCACCTCCACTGGGAGATTGTTCCAGGCATCCACCACCCTTTCTGTAAAGAAGTACTTCCTCACATCTCCACTGAGGCTACCCCCTCCAGCTTCATAGCATGACCCCTTGTTCTTAAGCATTTTTTTTTCTGAAAAATGCTACCCTCTTCCACCTTATTTATACCTGTGGGGTATTTATAAGTCTCTATCATATTCCCCCATCCCGCCTTTCCTCCAGGGTGCAAATATTGAGGTCCTTCAGTTGGGATTTTTTATGCAGACCCTGCACCATTTTGGTCGCCTTCCTCTGGACCACCTCCACTCTGTCTGTGTCCTTCTGGAGAGGAGGTCTCCAGAACTGGACATAGTACTCTCGATGAGGTTTCAACAGTGATTTATGGAGAGGTTAAACCGCCTCCCTCTTTCTGCTGATGATACCTTTCCCTGTGCACCCCAGCATCCCACTAGCTCTCCAACTGCCTTGTCACATTGCTTGGCCACCTTTAGGTCATCAGATATGATTACCCCTAGGTCTCTTTCCCATTTGGTGGTCATCAGTACCCCTCCTCCCATTTTGTACTCTGCCCCTGAATTTCTGTGCCCTAAGTGCATGATTTTGCATTTTTTATTGCACTGAAACTTAGCTGCCATACCCCTGACCACTCTTCTAACTTTCTCAGATCACTACTCATTTTCCAGCCCTCCTGGAGTGTCTACCCTACTGCAGATTTTAGTGTCATCTGCAAAAAGGCAGATCTTCCATCCAGCCCTCTGCAATGTCACTAATAAAGACATGAAAGAGGACCGATCCAGTACTGATGCCTGTGGCACCCTGTTGGTCACCCTCCTTCCCTGAGGAACTCTGTTTACCACCACCTCATCGCCATCCTTAACCACAATTCTTACCCAGTTTACCGCCACCCTGACCCACTCCTAGGCTGCTCAACTCACTTATGAGTCTCCTATGTAACATATGAAACATAGAAACATAGAATTTGATGGCAGATAAGGACCACTTGGCCCACCCAGTCTGCCCATTTTTCCTACCTACTGGATAAGCTGCAGATCCTAGTTAACCAGCAGCCTACTTCTTCCTACCCCCACCCCTAGAATTGCCTTATGACTGTCCCATGCATGCTTGAATTCCACCACTGATTTTGACTCCACAACCTCCTCCAGAAGGCCGTTCCACATCCACAACCTCTCTGTGAAAAATACTCCTTAAATTACCTCTGGACGCCCCTCTATCTTCAAATTGTGCCTCTTGTTCTTGCACCCCTTTTTGAAAGATGCTACCTCTTGGACTTTGTTGATTCCCTTGAGGTACTTGAAAGTTTCTATCATGTCCCCTCTCCTCCTTTCCTCAAGGCTATACATATTAAGCTCCTTTTGTCTCTCTTCATATGTCTTCCGGTGCAGACCCTGCACCATTTTAGCTGCCCTCCTCTAGACAGTTTCCATCCTATGTCTTTGCGGAGATTGGGTCTCCAGAACTGCACACAGTACTCCAGATGGGGTCTCACCAGCTGTCTGTACAGAGGGATAATAACTTCCTGTTTTCTACTGGTGATGCCTCTCCCTATGCATCCCAGTATCCCCCCAGCCCTCCTTGCTGCCCTCTCACATTGCTTGCCCACCTTTAGGTCATCTGATATGACTACCCCCAGGTCCCTTTCCATTTTGTTGTTTTAGTATCTCGTCCCCATTGTGTACTCTTCCCTGGGTTTGTGTTTCCCAGGTGCATTACCTTGCACTTCTTAGCATTGAATCTAAGTTGCCTTACATTTGACCATTCCTCTAACCTTGCCAAGTCCCTTCTCATCCTTTCCACCCCATCCATATTGCATCAACTGTTGCAGATCTTTGTGTCATCTGCAAAGACACTTTTCCTTCCAGTCCTTCTGCAATGTCACTTATAAAGACATTGAAGAGGACCGGTCCTAATACTGAACCTGCGGTACCCTGGCTAACCCTCCTTTCTTCTGGGTGGACTCCATTTACTATTACTCTCTGTGTCCTATTTTCCAGCCAATTCTTTACCCAGGCCGTCCATCTGGGACCACTCCCAGGCTGGCTAACTTGTATATTAATCTTTTGTGGGGACTGTGTCAAATGCCTTGCTAAAGTCTAGGTAGGCCATGTCCACAGCCCTTCCCTGATCTACTACTTTGGTCACCCAGTCAAAGAAATCTATCAGATTTGTCTGGTATGACCTTCCTGCTGTGAATCCATGCTGCCTAGGGTCCTGTGCCCCTCTGGCCTCTAGATACTCAACAATTCTTTCCTTCAGAAGTGATTCCATCATTTTCCCTATCACTGAGGTTAAACTAACAGGTCTGTAGTTTCCTGCTTCTGTCTTGCTCCCACTTTTGTGAAGGGAATCACATTTGCCCTCCTCCAGTCCTCGGTACCACCCCATCCACCCATGATTTGTTAAAAGGGTAGTCAGTAGTGTCACTAGTTCTACCCTTAGTTCTTTAAATTCTGGGATGAATCCATCAGGCCCCATTGCTTTGTCCACCTTCAGTTTTAGAGATTCTTTCAGAACCCTTTCTTCTGTAATGGGCTGGTATCAACTTCTGTATCCAGAGTGTTTTACTGTTTGTTTTATGTACCTCCCTCTTCATTTGTAAATACTGAGCAAAAATATTTGTTTAATATCTCTGCCTTTCACAGTCTCCTCTGCCCACCCTCCCTCCCTTTATTAAGCCTCACTATCCCTCCTTGGTCTTCCTCGCTCCCTGATGTACCTATAAAGGTTTTATCCCCCTTCTTAACTGAGTTGGCTATCTTTTCCTCAGGTTGGGCCTTTGCTGTTCTGACTGCCTTCCCAGCCTCCTTTTGCTTTAACTGATACAGTTGAGGGTCACGTGCACAGAGCGACTGGTAGCTGCTTTCTTCTGAGCTCCCACCCTCCACCCTATTAAATCGCTTAATTTTACTGATCTACAGCACTCCTTTATAAAGATTTTGTTTGTTGGAGTGACGCTGACCGTCTGGGATACTCCTGAACCAAAACTTTCCAGCGGAACGTTCGTTTTAAAGGCCGTTTGGGGCAATGGACTCGGATATGAAAACAGCTGGGGTAAAGCATACTCCACCCACGTCTCCGGAGAAAACTTCCAAAAGCCAGAAATTTAAATCGGGCAGTTACCAAAACAATCGCCCCTGCTTCACACAGCAACGTGTTAACTGAAGATCGATTCCTTCAGGAGCTCCTGCCCTTCAGGGAAGCGCTTCAGGAAATCTCCAGTGAAATTAAATCAATAAGAAGTGACTTCACTGCCTTATCGAGACGGGTGGGGGATATGGAGGCAAGAGCATCTTCCTTAGAAAATTGGAAAAACAAGACTGATCCAGAAATAGTCAAACTAAGGCAGCAAATTCAGAAATTACAGACCAAGACAGAAGACTTAGAGGGCAGAAGCAGGAGGAATAACATTTTAATCCTTGGCTTTCCTGAGTCGGAGGAAGGTGGGGACACCATCAGATTTGTTCAACAGCTTCTCAATAAAATTATTGGCCCTTCGCCTATTAATCAACAATACCACATCGAAAGGACACATAGATCCTTAAGACCTAAGCCTTCGCCTGGTGCCCCCCCCCAACCAATTATCATCAGGTTCCTCAGCTACATAGAGAAACATGTTCTGGTGAAGGTTAAGGAATTAGAGTCAATCCAATGGGCCCATAACAAAATCAGAATTACCCAGGACCTTCCACACGAAATCCGGCAAAAAGAGAACGGCCTTCCACCCGATTGTGAGGAAACTAATTGCAGCAGGCATGAAATTCAGAATGAACTATCCGGCAAAGTTACTGGTCTCTCTAGACGGCACCTGGCATGCTTATGACAACCCGGATCAAGCTCTATCTGTCCTCGCCACGAGGCTCCCGAACCTCTTCAAAGGAGACTGACTGTTTCAAGGAGACTGCTCATTAAAAGTTTAACTGAGTTTGTTTTAGACGTCTGCTATGCTTTAGTCGGTTTAAATTGGATCTTTTTCGAATAGGATACCTCCTTTGGGTAGATACTAGTGTTGGCTTACCTGGTTTCCTTGGGGGGCCAGGGCGTACAGCCAGGATGGCAGTGCGTGGTGAATTTGTAGGCCCTGAGGCCTATACGGCCTAGCAGATCCATGGCGCCATGAGCGCGCGTCTCCACTGGGGGTCGAGGAACTAGTTAGGGGGGTAGCGGTTTCCAGAGGTCCCATTTTGCGGTCAGACTGTTTTGGTCCGTCCGCGCGTCTTCCGACCGGAACTTCCCTTCACGATGTTTTCCGGTTCGAGGACGCCTGGGTCTTTCCCATTTACCTCCAATCAATCTCTGGGCTACATTTTGGGAGTCAGGACTGGAGTACTCCAGGTATTTATCCTCTTTCCAGTGTACCAGGACCGTGAGGGTTTGAAGGAATACAGAGGTAGGTCCTTACAGGAAGCTAATCCTCCGGTTTAATTTTTTGGTCCAGAGTTTAGATATCTCGAAATTGCTAGATGCGATTACAGCACAAGCTTACTGTTGGGTTGGGGGGGGCTCGGGTAGGAGCATAGCTCCAGGAGAGTCTGTCTCGCGGCCGTAATTGGGTAGTGGGGGTACCTTGGTCGCATCCTGGTAGAAAGGCTATGTTTTTTTCTCTGGAGGTCCAGCATCAACTCAAGCGGGGTTCCATGGCTCGGCCATGGCTCTATTTCTAAGGAGGTTTGCTGCAGACCAAGGTATCCTGGGGGGTCCCTTGTATGTCATAATTGGGTGTTTTTCTGCTCCTGGTTACTTTGGGACTATTTGTAAATAGTTTTGGGGTAGTTGGGAGGTAGGGTTTACAAAGTATTGGGGGAAGGGGGATCATATTTTTCAAGGTTCTCAATAGTTTTCTCGGATTAATCCCTTTGTTGTCTCTGGTTTTTCCCAAGGATTACGCAGTCTCAACTATGTGGCTGATAATACCTTCTGGTTATGTTTGTAGTGTTCAGGGGGGAGGGCATGGGGAGGGCGGAAGGTGCCACTTTGCAGGGGTTCGACTTGCAAGACCATGGATGGTAGTTATACGTACTGTTTCCTATTAAGATTGTTAAATGGCTTTAGGTCACATTAAATTTGCTACATGGAATGTCAGGGGTATTAGGGATATAACCAAGAAAAGGCAAATCTTACTGAATTGTTAGCTTACTGGTGTGGACATTCTATTTTTACAGGAAACTCATATTTTAACCTCTGAAGTTAATCTGCTAAGGTGTCAAGGTTTTTCCCAGGTTTTGTCTCAGAGGGTCTACAAGCAGCAGGGAGTGGCTATCTTGTTGAAACGTAATATACCATTTGTTCTAGAGAGTTGTAATAAAGACTCAGATAGCAGATATGTATTAGTCAAAGGCACGCCAACAACTTGGGAGTGGTTCTAGGGTCATATACTGCCCAGTTGGTGGGGACTCTAATTTTCTTATGCAACCAACGACTAGTTTATGTGAGCTTCTACCAACGGTTTTCATTCTGGGGGGGGATTGGAATACTGCCCCTTCGCAAGCTCTTGACAGAACTTATAGGCCCATAAGATCCTCCACACCCGGCCAACTGGCCCTTCAGGATTTTTGTAACCTGCTGGGCTTGAGCGATCCTTGGAGAATTTTGAATCCCTCCAACCATAGCTACACGTACTATTCCTCAATACACAAGTCCTGGTCTAGACTAGATTACCTTTTGGTGAGCACTGGGCTCTTGGCTAATATATCCTTTTCTGGTATAGAGCCGATTGTCATTTGGACCATGCCATGGCATGGATAAACTCTCCCTGTCCCTTGGGCCAGAGAGACACCTCTTGGAAACTCAACACAAACTCCTAAAGGATGAACAGATCACTGCTCATCTCAAATCTTTGATCTCGTCCTTTCTCGAAACCAATCAGGGCTCAATCTCCAGAGATGATTTAGTCTGGTGCTAAAATGTTTTCTCAGAGGTGAGTTTATTAAAATAGCCACTAAAAGGAAAAGGTTGAGGAAGAGAGATTACCCTTCTGGCTAACCGAATTAAGTCGGTTGAAAATGCCTCTCTTCCTCAAACTCTCAAACTGACTTAGAAAACCTGCTCAGGATCAAGAATGAGTATGAGGACCTGATTAAGGAAAAAAACGAATATGCCATCTTAAAATCTAAAATGCGATATCTTGACCAGGGTGAGAAACCCGGGAGGTTACTAGCTCTCAGGTTAAGGGAGGTAGAAAGCTCAAGATTAATTCCTGCTTTGAAGGGGGCTGATGGTTCAATTAAAACAGCACCAAGGGATATAGCAAGAATTTTTGAGGATTTCTACAAAGACTTATATAGCAATAACTTTTCCTCAACCCCAATGTCGAACCCGATTCTTTCCTGGCAGGAATATCTCTCACTAAGTTGCACCCCGTCACTGTGAAGTACTCTCCCGCCTATTACACTGGAGGAGATTGAGGAAGTCATCCAAGGCCTACCCACCGATAAGTCCCCAGGACCCGAAGTGGCTTTCCCTCCATTTCTACAAAGTGTTCAGTAAGGAAGTTGCTCCTGCTCTCCTTAAGCTATTTAATTATATTCTTTCTTCGGCTCCACTGGACCCCTCTTTGCTGAAGCTACTATTATCCTAATCCCAAAGCTGGATAAACTCAAACTGGACCCAGCCAGCTGTAGGCCGATATCACTACTTAACTATGACATTAAAATCTTAACCAAAATTCTTCCTTAAGAATCAAACAGGGTCTGGCAGGTACTGCTGAGTCAAGAGCAGGTAGGTTTCATTCAAGGTAGATCAGCCACGGATCATATACGCACACTTACTCCACATCTTTCAGGGTGGCTCAGGAAACCCAGATCCCCATGACTTTAGTTGCTTTGGACGCAGAGAAGGCCTTTGACCGGGTCAGCTGGGAGTTCTGGGCTACCCTTAGTAAAATGGGCTTTCCGAGAAGTTCATCGGCTGGTTAAGGGCAATCTATACTCACCTTCATGAGGGTCTACTGTAATGGGGTGTTCTCCTCATTTTATCCTGCAATCTGGTACTGTCAGGGTGTCCTTGTCTCCATATCTATTCAACTTATACCTTGAGCCTTTGCTGCTTCACATCAAAAGTTCACCCAAAATTTCTGGCAGTGTAATTGCTCAACGGACCTTGACCCTCCTAGTTTTCGTGAGACTCACATTCTCTTGCATCTCTCAAACCCCAAATTTCCTTGGGGAGGTATTACGACTAGTTAGCCTGTTTGGCAGAGGCTAATTATAGCTTAATCTGTCTAAATCGGGTGATATTCCCACTCAACTCACTTTTTACACCATGCTAATGTTTCCCAATTCGGTGAAGGGCCCCAAACCATCTCAAATACTTAGGTATCTATTTGGCCCGTGATGAAGAGTCGGTCAAGAAACTTAACCTGGACGACCTGTTAGACACCATTCAAAAAGATCTCAATAGATGGGATAACCTGCCCATTTCAATTGGAGGACGTATCAATGTAATTAAAATGAACGTTCTTCCGTGACTTTTTTACCCCTTAAATCTTCTCAATATCTGGCTCCCTAAATCTTACTTCCAGAAGTTGCATTCAATTATATCCAAATTTATCTGGAGTGGCAGAAAACCTAGAAGATCCTTCATTAAGCTCTGTCTACCTAAAGATAAGGGAGGCCTTCGTCTGCCCAACTTTGGATGGTATTATTGGGCCAGCCACTTAGCCAAACTGGCCAGGTGGATTGGACCCCCTAGTGAGCTCTATATGCCTGCTTGGTTAGAGTTGGAGCTTAGTCTGTTGAGGGAGCACAATATCCCACCCCGCTACATTTTTTTCTATAGTTTTTCCGCACTCCCGGAGGCTCTTCGCAACTCAGTGATAGGGGTATCCACTAAAGTCTTGTCACAGATTTGGAACTTCCTTAAAATCCCATATACTAAAGATCATGCCCAGCCGCTAATCCTTAACCCCAATATTAGAGTAGGAGGACACATACTGTCATCGGCCTGGCTCCCACAAATACAGGACCGTTTGGTAGAAGATCTGTACTTTCAGGGGGCTCTTGGTTCCTCCAAGGATATTCTCACTAAATTGGGTCTACCTTCAAAATATATTCAAGGTTTATCAACTAAGGCATCTCATAGGTAATAACTTTGGGTTGGTGAGTGTGCCCTCTCCAGGTTAGGGCCCTTCTTGGAGCAACTTAGGAATCATGCTGCTAAGCCCCACTGTATAGCTAAAATTTATATGCACCTGCTAACTGAAAAGTTTCCTGATTCCTTGAGTGGTTCCAGGTCATGGGTCTCTCAATTCTCTGGTCTTTCCCTTTCCTGGGCCCAAGTTTGGCGTGATGTATACAGATATCTTACCCTAGATAGAAATAGACTAATCCAGTTTTATATTTTAAATAATATGTACTACACTCCACTGAAGCTCGCCAAATTTAATAGATCCAAATCTGACAGTTGTGTTAGATGCGGCTTAGAAGTGGGGGATTTGTCACACATTTTTGGTCATCATAAAGTTCTTCCATTGTGGCAGGCAATTGCGAGCTGTCTGGATCCGATCCTAGGTCTGGATGATTTATTTACAGCTGAAATATGTATTTTAGTGTGTACTGAATATCAGGTGCGAACGGAAATATCATATAGCCATAATCTCAATGGCAGTTAAAGGCTAGTGCTTAGACACTGGCTGAGACCAAGTAGCTATTTCTTACAAGGATTGGTTAGAGGAAATTTTATGTTTTAAGATGGAAAGATTAATTGCCAACTCTCGTCATGCCATGCCTATGTTCCAGAAAAATGGGGAAGTTATACGCTTTATATCTTCATTGAATCTACATTTTATACTTCTGGCGGCTTCAGTGTAGTTGTTTCAAGGTGACCTTATGATCTTTGCTGGGTTCTGTTCCATGGCGCCTAATGGAGAGTTCTCCAGGTTCACCTGGAGCTGGAGGTGGTACCTTCCGGGGAGGGTCAGGGGTGGGAGTACATTGTCATGTTTTTCCATTTCTTGTTCACAAATGGATGGTCAAGTTGTTATGCTGCAGTATTTGTATCTTATTCATGTCTTCTTTGTAAATCAATAAAACTTTGAATTTCAAAAAATAACTGATACAGTTCTCTGTCCTGCTCCTTCTGCGATTCCTTGTACTTCCTGAATGCTTTCTTTTTCTCTTGAACCTTCACTGCCACTTCCTTTGAGAACCATAGTGGTTTCTTACATCGTTTTGTTTTGTTTATTTGCTTCACACAGAGGCCTCGTTACCTCTGTGATGGCAGTTTTATTATTCCCCATTGTTCTTCCACTCTCCTTCTGCCCATTTGCTAGTGCATTCCTTAGGCACTCACCCATTTTAAGAGTCAGCCCTCCTAAAGTCCAGTACTTTGTCTTTGTATGGCTTATCTCTATTGCTGTGTTTATTGTGAACCATACTGTTCGATGGTCGCTAGTTCCCAGATGGCTACCCACTTCTACATCTGTGATCCCTCTCCATCTCCATTTGAGAGAATCAAGTCTAATATTGCTCCCTCTTGAGTGGGCTCCAGTACTAGTTGTCTAAGGCATGCCCCCTGTAGGGCATCTATAATAACTCCACTCTTCGAAGTGGCAGCTGCAACTGCACTCTAGTTAACATCTGGCATATTCAGATCACCCATCAGCAATATATCCCCTTTTCCTGCCATTCTAAGTATACTTTCTATCATTTCCTTGTCCATTTCCTTCCCCTGAGAAGGGGGTCTGTATACAACCCCTGTGCGGATTGTGGTGCCATTGCCTGTCTCCAAATTTACCCACAATGCTTCTTCTCCTCCCTGTTTACCCTTTTGTTCTGTTGCTTTTATTCCTTCCCTTATGTAAAGAGCTACTCCTCCTCCTCTCTTACCCTCCCTGTCCCTCCTGTAGATAGTGTATCCTGGTATGTTTACGTCCCAGTCATGGTTTTGTGTGTACCATGTTTCTGTGACTGCCATGCTATCCAGATGTTCCTTCTCCATCAAGGCCACTAATTCAGGAAGCTTGTTACCCAGACTATGGGCATTAGTACTCATTGCTGTCCATTTTGATGGCTTACCTTCTGTTGCAGCATCCTCCACTGGACCGTTTCTACCTCGGTCTTTTCTCATTTAGTACCCTGTTTTGTAGGGAGAGAGGCTGGGATGTTCCTGCTGCTTGTCAGTGCTCTCCCTTTGACTAGTTTAAAAGCTTGCCAAGAAGCATTTAAACCGATTGCTCAAAAGACTTGTTCGCTTCTGGACAGATGCAGACCATCCTGCCAGTATAGGCTGGTGTCCGCCAGGTGGAACCCCAGTCCCCAATGAAGCCAAACCCCTGTGCGCCACACCATTTTTTCAACCATTCATTAAACTGCATGGTGCTAATTACCCTCGCCTCCCCCATGCCTTTGACAGGCAGCACCTCTGAGAAGGATACTGTGTGTGCTACTTGTCTTAGGCCCCTCCCAACTCTGCAATGTCCTCCTGTACTGCTCTAATCTCATGATGAGCCAAGTCATTTGTCCTTAGGTGGACAATTACATCCAGCTCAGACTCCCTTGCAGCTGTTCTCATGATCCTGAGGATGCGCTTCCTGTCCCTCCAAGCCATGGCACCAGGCAGGCACCTTACTTCAGTTTTCCCAGCTCCCCCCAGTTCTATACCCCTGATAATTGAGTCCCCCACCAGGAGCTGCTTCCTTTCCCTGTGGTGTCCTCTGCCTCCTTCCTGTGGGCCTCCCTTGTGACAGTTGTCATCAGTCTTCTCATGGGTGATCCATAGGGGAGCTATGCTCCCCCAGAATGGTGTATGGATTGTGGGTAGGAACAACTGACTGGTGTGCCTCTGTTCCACCATCCTCACCTCCCTGAGCCCACTGTAGTCCAACTGCTGTGCTTTCTTCACAACCTCTGAGGTAGTGGTGGTGGTGCTAGTGCTCCCTGGATGGGGGAGGTCTCCCTTCCACTGTCCAGTGTGGCCTGGGGGAAGGTTTCCTTACTACTCTCTAGTGCGGCTTGAAGATGGGCAGCTTCCTCCCTCAGGGCAGATAGTTGTCTGCAAATAGGGCAGCATCTCAGCCTCCAGAAAGACTCCCGGAAGACTGCTGCCCCACAGCATTACATTGCACTACTCCCCACATGTTTATCTACTTTTTTTTTTGTTTGTTTGTATGTGTGTGTGTGTGTGCATGCGTGTGTAATTGGTTATATAGAAATATATATGTTATACAATGTGTATGCTTATATTGTCAGTGCAGCGTGCTAGAGAGGATATGACAGTGATATGCACCTTGCACTCTTGAGGAAATGATGTCAGAACCTCAGGTATAAAGGAACTATTTCAGGGTGGGTGGGTGAGGGGTGGAAGGGGTTGGCCCAAACTGTGCCCTCACAAAACAATCAGCTAAAAGCTCACCACTGGCCGTGATGAGTGCCTTCTTGTCAGCAAGATACCCTACACAACGATTTGACAGAGAAAATACCCTGCTAATCAAACAGAGAAAATCCAGACATCCAAGTCAGACACAGGTAAACCTCTCCAGCCCCAAACAGCCTGGTGGTTTGTTAGCCACAAAGGAAAATCAAATATGCAGTTATTTCAGCCCTTCTGAAGATGCTGACAAGATAAGCAGTTTTGAAAACCCCCTTCCTGAATTAAAAACTAAAATAATTAAACACAAAGCAATACCACTGTAAAAGTGAGGAAAACTTCTCTCAGACGTAAGCAAGAGAGAGAGAGAGATTAGTTACAGATATCTAGTCCAATATAGTATATCCCATGCAGCTTCTCAGTTGTTTCAAAGCACACCCAGTACACAACTTGGAGAACAGTGTTGAAGGCCTCACTGAAATCTAGGTAGGCCACATCTACCACTCCACCTGATCCAATTCCCTGGTCACCCAGTCAATGAAATCTATCAGATTCATTTGACATGACCTCCTCCTTGTGAATCCATGTTGCCTTGGATCTTGTAAGTCACTGGATTCAACATATTCCAGAATCCTTTCCTTCAGTAGTGATTCCATAAATTTTCCCACCACTGAAATCAAACTGACTGACCTGTAGTTGCCAGCCTCCTCCCCACTATCACTTTTGTGTAGTGGGACTACATCTGCTCTCTTGCAGTCCTCCAGCACCACTCCTGTCTTTGGTGAATGGTTGAACAGGACCATCAGAGGTGCAGTCAGCACCTCCCTGAGCTACCTCAGTATCCTTGAATGTACCCCGTCTGGCCCCATTTCCTTGTCCACTTTCAGATTTGCAAGTTCCTTCAGGACTCTGTCCTCTGAAAATGAACTAGTGTCCACCTGCCTTCCTTTGATGCTCCTGCTATTTTTCTGTGGCCCCTCGCCTTCCCATTCCTCTGTGAACACTGAACAAAGGTATTTGTTCAGGATGTCTGCTTTTTCCTGATCAAGTTCCACTCTGCCCCCCCCCATTCTTGGCCTTACAATCGCTCTCCTGATCTTGCTTGTTTCACTTACATACCTGAAAAATGTCTTGTCCCCATTCATTACTGCCTGAGATAATCTCTCCTTCTTTTGCACTTTTGCTCTCCTGACAGTTTTCCCTGCCTCCCTTTCTTTCTCCTGATACACTTCCCTATTCTCCTCACTTTAAGTCTTCTTATACTTCCTGAATGCTAACTTTTTTGCCCTTACCTTCCCAGCCACCTCTTTTGAGAACCAAAGCAGTCTATTTCTCCTTTTGCTTTTGCTCATTTGCCTGATGGAGAGGTTTGTTGCCTTCAGTATGGCCCCTTTTAGATTCACCCACTGTTCCTCCACTACAGCCACGTTTCTTTCTCCCTGCCAGGGCATCCCTGAGGCACTCACCCATCTTTTTAAAATTGGCCCTCCTGAAGTCAAGGACCCTTGCTCTTGTGTGGGTCAAATCTGCCACAGTTCTTATATTGAACCACACTGTACAGTGATCACTGGTCCCCAGGGGGCCTCCCACCACAACGTCTGTAACCCTATCCCTTTTAGTGAGTACATTGTCCAGTACAGCCCCATCATGAGTGGGTTCCCTTACTAGTTGCCTGAGGAATGCCCCCACAGGGAGTCCAGGATGTCCCTGCTCCTAGCTGAATCTGCAGCTGGAAGGCTCCAATCTATATCCATCAGACTGAAGTCTCCCACCAGTAACACCTCCCCCTTACTTGACACCTTTTGGATAGCTTCCACCAGAACCTTATCCAGCTGCCCCCTTCCCCCACTGTGCTGTAGGTTTGTAGAGCACACCAGTGTGAGTAGTGGTTCTAAACCCTGTCTCTAGGGTGACCAATAGTATCTCTTCCCCCTTCCTGCATTCCCCTTATCTCTGTCACCTTTATGCTTTCCCTCACTTAAAGTACCACTCCCACTCCTTTCTTTTCCACCCTGTCCTTCCTGAACACAGTATAGCCTGGCATGGCTATATCCCAGTTATGGTTTTCAGAGCACCGTGACTCAGTAATGGTAACAATATTTAGGTCAGTCTCTGCCATAATGGCCTCTCTGTCTGGAATTTTATTTCCCAGGCTTCAAACATTTGCACACATGGCCTTCTAGATTTTGTTACTACCCTACTTCTAAGTCCCCCTTTTTCCCTTTTTCCCACTTTCCTGACTTTCTCTGTTCTCATTCCCATTCCTCTTCAGTACTACCATTTTGCTCTTCTCTTACCTCCCTCTAGTATCTGGACACCCAGGGACCAATGCTACCTCATGTATATCACTACGAGAGTACCAAGGCAAAACTGTGTCATGATGATAACCATGTCTGTAACCACTGTCTGTAACCACCTTATGCTTGAACAACGTATGTAATCAAAAGTTTTTCTCCACTGTATTTTATCTTGTATTGTTATTCCAGGTCGACCCTGAAAAAGGGACCTTCAGGGCTCAGTGGGCCTACCCGGTCACCAAAATTTAATAAATAAAATAAGTAAATAAATTAATGCATACCCTTGGGGATTTCTTTCCCTTAGGGGTCTCCCTACTGACTACTTCTGCCTATGGGTGGGGAGAGTTGATGTTTCCTTGCATTCTTCTACCACCATCTCCCTTGGCTAGTTTAAATGTTGACTGAAGAAATAGTTAAGCCATTTACTGAGGACTGCTGTTCCCCTCCTGAATAGATGCAGACTATCTCCCCTTTTAGAAACATAGAAACATAGAAACATAGAAGTTAACGGTAGATAAGGACTGCAAGGCCCATCCAGTCTGCCCATTTCTTTTTCTACCTTATAAATGTGCCATCGGCCTTTTATAGGTCCTTATCTCTCCAGGTGGGACCCCAGTCCCCAAAGTAGCCTAACCTCTCTTCTCTGCACCACTCCTTCAACTATGAGTTGAAGGTCCGGGTATGGAGTACCTTATCCTCCCCACTGTCATAGATGGGCAGCACCTCAGAAAATGTTACTAAGTGTGCTACCTGCCTATGACTCCTCCCTGAACTCCTCCTGTGCTATCCCAGCCTCATCCCTAGACAGGTTTAGTCCCCAGGTGGACAATGAAATCCAGCTGTCCCTCCCTTCCTGCCACCATAGCAATCCTCAGGATCTGCTTTCCATCCCTCTGAGCCATGGTACCAGGTAGGTACCTAACTTCTCTAACCTCCCTCTCCCTCTCCCTTCCTGTTCCCAATTCTATCCCTCTTTGAATTGAGTCCCCCACCAGGAGTTGCTTCCCCTCCTCAGGGATCCTCTGTCACCCTCCTTGTGGTCTGCACTACCGAGGACCCCCATATCCTCCCTGGTCATTACGATGGGCACCTCCATGGGACAGTCCCACTTTGCCAGAGCAGCATAGGAATTGTGTAGTGGAAACAGATGGTGAATGTGATTCTGACTCACCAGCCTCACCCTCCCAGAGCTCACCATAGTCCAGCAGCTCCTCCTCCTCCTCCTCCTCCTTCATGGCATCCTCTGACGTAACAGTGCCAGACTTAGTGATCCCTGGAAGGTGGAGGAGGCCTCCCAGATCCTGGCCAACTTGGCCTGTAGTCTAGCAACATTTTCCTTAATCCCAGAGAGGTGCCTGCAGATGGGGCAGCACTACAGTCTCCAAACGTTCTCCCTGAAAACTGCTGCCCCACAGCCACTGCACTGCACCACTCCCAGCATAATTTCTACTCTGTCTCTCCTGGAAATACTTGGTCCTTTCTCCCTTCTAGGTTTTACCCTGTTTCCATGCTCAGCTAGTATAGTACCTTCAGTAGTTCCTTCCTTTATCCCTTCAGCTATACCTACTGAGACACCAGCACTTATACCTTCCCTAGTCTTGCTTCCTGGATAGGTTTCTAGCTAGCATTCCCCCTCACTTCTTTACACTTGTTTTTAACCCTTTTGTGCCCCTACCCCAGAGAGGGCATTTCATCTATTCCCACTTTTAGTCTACCTCTGACTATACACTTTCCTTTACCATGTGTGAGCTACAACAGGAGCGAACAGGAATCTTACCTCCATTCTCCAGCAGACCTCCTGCTCCCCTGCTTCCTTCTTTGGATTGCCTGCTGATGCCAGACACCTATTCCACTCCTTTACTTCTTCTCTCCCCCACTGCAGCAATGCAGAGTGTCCAGTTGCTGGCTGCCTCGTTGGGATGACTCTGACGTCCTTAGCGTGTTGGTCCTTCACATGGTGGGGGGTTGCAGTGTGGTGGGCCACTTAATGGTCTTCTTTTCTTTATAAAGACCCCTGCTTTTCCTGCTTTCAGATGCAGCCCCTGAGAATGGCTACTGGTGGAGGAGGGAGGTGCAGCTCTGAGTTGACTGGTTCCTTCTGGGAGCCTTCCTAGCCCTCTAAGCTCCACTCCTGGTGCTTTGCTCCTTAAATCCCAGTGTCAGGGGGCCATTCCAATCATCTTGGCCATTCTTCAGGCATTCAGCCCTTTCTTCTGGCTGCCATCTGCTGCTTGAGATATTTAAAGCCCAAGTTTCCTACTTCCTGGTTTCAGATGCAGTGCCTCTGACTGGCTGCTAGCAAGGGAGGGAGGCATGACTCTGAACTGATTGGCTCCTTCTCAAAGCCTAATTAGCCCTCTGAGCTCAACATCTGGCACTTTACTCCTTAGATTCCAGTGTCGGGTGGCCATTCTTATTCCCCTGGCCATTCTTCAGATGCTCAGCCCTTTCTTCTGGCTGCCGTCCACTTCTTGGGCTATTTAAAGCCCGATGTTTCCCACTTCCTGGTTTCAGATGTAGCCCCTGTGATTGGCTGACAGCTGGGGAGGGAGGCATGGCTCTGAGATGATTGGTTCCTTCTTGGAGCCTTCATAGCCCTCTGAGTTCCACTCCTGGCACTTTTCTCCTTAGATCCCAGTGTCAGGACTGTTCTGATTCCCCTGGATGTTCTTCATGCACTCAGCCCTTTCTTAAAGACCACAAAGGGGTTGACAGTGTCCCTTAAGAATATGCCATTTTTAAGTTCCTGTGCATCCTGAGGAAATAGTGTTTATACTTGATTTATTTTTTTATTTATTAGGATCTAGGATTACAAATACCTTTGAGCGAGGCACTTTTACAAAGGTTCCATGTCAGAGAAATACAGAATTGGAGAAAAACAAAAGAAACAAGACATTTCACAGTGTAATAACAGACTGTAATAGTTATTAGGTCCTTCAGTATGGACAAAAGAGGGAGAAACAGTTAAGCAGCCAGTGGCATTTGTCAGGCGAGATAAACCAGTAAGTGCTATTTCATTAGAGGGAGGTGAGAGAGGAGGAGTGTAGAGGGGAGAGTATGTAGTACGTAGGGGGAAGGGATTAAAAAAAGGAGGAAGGGGGAAGGGGAAAACATACTGCAGAATGTTGGTGGTAACTCAGAATAAACCGATCTCTGGTGTAGAACAATCAAAAAAAAAATTATACTGGATTTATTTCCTGGGTTAGTTAGTCCTTAGTTCCACGAACTTTGTAGATTTAATTATTTTCTAAGTGCTCAGAGTGGGGATGAATAGGGCCCTCGATAAGCACCCAGAGTGTAGAAGGGGGTTGGGGTGCTGTGTAGGCACACACACAGTGACGATGGGGTGGACAGTCTATGAACCCTCAGATTAGGAATGGAGCAGTGTATAAGTGCTTAAAGTTGAGACATGTAGGTGGCACTCCATAAGCATTCAGAATGAGTATGGTACACAGGCACTCTATAAACACTTAGATGGGGACAGGGATGAGGTATTCGGTAAATGCTAAGTGTTAGATAGGGGAGAGCATTCTATAGGCTTTCAGAAAGAGGAAGCTTGTAGAGCACTTTGTAAATCCCTCAGAGTGGGGATGGGGTAGGATGTTCTTTCATTTTCATTTCATTTCATTTTATTTTTTATACTGGAAAGGCATGTGAACACAAATACCTGTTTTCACAAATGTCCAGTGACAAACATCCATAAATTTAAACAAAACAGACATAAATACAATATTACAAAGATAACAAAGAATTAAAACATTTACATGCATTTCTGTAGCATAAATAGCATTTTAAATTATTTTTAAAAAACTATTGTTGGACACAGAACTAATGATAATGGTAAACTATTAAAAAGTTGAACTCCCTATATGAGAGGGAAAGTTGTCCCTGTGTTGTATGACAGAGTGGGATTGTAAAGGAGTGACCTATATTACATCTAGAAACATGAACATTTGTAGATCTCTGAAATAGGGAGACAATGGTATTGGGCATGTGACCCAAATCAATTCTGTAGGCTGGCTGTACAGCTTACAGGTTAGAGGAACAATGTGTGAACGAGCTTGGTACATCCAGCAGACCAAACCTGAGTTTGATTCTCACAACCTCCACTTTCATACTGTGTGACTCTGAGCAAGTCACTTAACCGCCCAGTGCTCCCTGGACGCCCCTGAAAACAGGCACTTGTGCTTAGTGGGCCTTACCCGGTTACCAAAGACTAAAAAAAAAAAAAGTAAAAATCTTACTATTCATCTATCCTCTAATGAGAGCCAGTTTAGGGCTTTGTAGAAGTCACAATGATGGGTCATCCTTGGGAGCCCAATAACAAAATGAATAATGTTGTGGCACATAGTCCTCAACTTACCAAAGGTTTCTGATGAGGGGTGGAGAAATAAAACAATGAGCCATAGTCTATTAAGGAGAGCAAAAAACTATTTGCAAACAAAATTCTTGTTTAGGGTATCAGAAATTGTTTCACATATTAGCCGTGTTTACACAGCAACAGCGCTGTGGCATGTGCACCACTCCCTTCCCCAATGCGCTGGCTGCTTCCCGTTTATACAGCCCAGTCTTGTAATGCTGCAGGTTGTGCTGAGAAGGTGCTGTAAATTCACTGAAGACTGAAGAAAATAAGCCTTTGTAGTGGAGCGAATGCAGCAGAGCATTCACACTGCCATTTAATGCGCCCGCTCTACTACTGATACCCATAACTGAGTCGGATCAAAAAAATGATCCAACATGTCCTTAACCTACTCCTGACAGTGTTTACACTGCTAACTTTGCAGCACATCAACCCATGCCACTGTGTAAGCACTGGAAAGGCACTATAAGTGCTCAGAATAGGGGTGGGGTGGAGCACTCTATAAGTTCTCAGAGAAGGGACAGGGTGAGGCACTTTATAAGTGCTCAGGGTGGCGACAGAGATGGGGAGCTTTATAAGCACTTTAACAAAGCGTCCAAAAGGGGTGTGAAATGTCGATCTGTTTGTGGGGGTCTCCTAGGGCCACATCTGTTTTGTGTCTTTGAAGCAATAAAAGTAAAATTATGATGTGGACTGGCTTGCCTACAGCAGTCTTTTTCTCACATTGTGTGTGTTCTGGGTCTTGTAAGTTTTCCTGTCCATTGGTGGAAATAGGCAGAACTGACATTATTTCCACAGAATTTAAAGTTAGTGGAATTTCAAATTCTGCCCATTCCTGGAAGTTGGGATAACTTTTGTACAGCCCTAAGGCATTATCATCAAGATCTAACACAGGGGGCTTAGTGTGAACATTATTTTTTTTTTATTTATTAAAAGAGTTTTACCCAGAAAGGCCTACTGAGCCATACTGTAATAGCTCATTTTCAGGGGCATCCTGACATTTTGTACTTTTACTCATTCATTTTTATTCATGTACATTATTTGGGTCAAGAAGGCACACTGACCTAATAGCACTTCTTCAAGTGAGACCAGGGTGGGGGGAGGTAAAGTTTAAGACACTGGCATACAGAACTGTGCAATGATACATGGTGACCTGGCAATACAGAATTCCCTACCTTTCCATCTGAGTAGTTCCCCCTCAGTGGAGGCATTTAAAAGGGGCCTGCAGAGCTATCTGTTTGACCTGGCATACAGACTGGACCTCTGAGCTGTTTCACCATTGCGCATGACAGGCTGGACATAATAGCAGTTAGGGAGACCTGGTGGATAGAGCTCAGCTCTACACATTGGAGACAGAGGTTCCAGGATTCAGACTGATCAGGAAGGACAAGGGAAGGTGGCATTGTATATAAGGGAAGATGTGCAGGTGTTGAAGGAGAGGGAGGATGACAGGGAGACTGAATTATGATGGGCAACGATAGGCAGAAGGACAGGGGAGTCATTGAGGGTTGGCATGGAGTACAGACCACCCACCCAAAGGGAAGAGCAGGATAGGAAGATGATGCAGGACATCATGAGGCTAGCTCTAAAAGAGGAAACGTTACTAGTAGGGGACCTGAACCTCCCAGACGTTGAGTGGTCCATCCCTGATGCAGTTTCAAGTAAAAGCAGGGAAATTCTGGAGGTGATACAGGGAGCAGTCCCTCAGCAGTTAGTCAGGGAACTAACAAGGGGAAGCAACCTACTGGATGTGGTCCTAATAAATGGGGAGAACATAGAGGTGGTGGTGGTGGGGGGGAGCTTGGTAATTGCAACCATAGTACCATCAGGTTTAAGGTGAGGGCAGGCAGGGAGGTGGCCTGGACTAGCACAATGGTACTATACTTCACGGGAGCAGACTTTATCAAGATAAGAAGGTTAATGGGGAAGGGGGGTATGGGGGATATAAGGAAAGTGGAGGACCTATGCAGGGCTATTAGAGATCAGGTCAAGGAGGCCACACACATGTATAAGGAGAGTAAGGAAGGGAGCAAAAAGCAGGAGGCCATTTAGGAAATATAAGAAAATACAGAATTAGGAAGACAGGGAAATGTACAGGGAATCGAGGAGGCTATCAAGGAAAGAGATTAGGAAGGCAAAGGCTGACACGGAGGAACAGATTGTGAGACAAGCAAAGGGGGGCAAAAGGCATTTTTTAGGTATGTGAGGGAAAGGAGGAAGACTAGTCAAGGGATCACAAGGCTCTGGGGGAGGGAGGGGAGACTCTGGAGGATGACTACATGAAAGCAGAACAGCTGAACAGGTATGTCTGCTCAAATTTTATGAAGGAGGTGGAGGGGGCCAAGGATGAGAAAGAGGGGTAAGGGTGGAAATGAGTCCCTTCAGTATGGAGAGAGTCAGGGAAGAACTAAGTAGGGTGAAAGTGGACAAGGCCATGGGACCAGATGGACTGCATCTGAGGATGATCTTGGAGCTAAGGGAGGAGTTAATCATCCCACTGGCAAAGCTATTCAACCTGTCCTTAGACTCTGGGAAAGTGCCAGAGGGCTAGAGGAGAGCCACAGTCATGCCAATACACAAGGGGGAGAGTAGAGAGGCAAAGGAGAACTATCATCCAGTCAGTCTTACTGCAGTGGTGGGGAGGGTCATGGATGCACTCATAAGGCAGAGGGTAGCACAGTGCCTAGAGGGGAATGGATTCCTGAACAACAACCAGCATGGGTTCACAAGGGGGAAGTCATGCCAGTCCACTCTTATTGAATTCTTTGACTGGGTGATGCAGGAAATAGACCAAGGAGGCGCAGAGGATGTGGCCTACCTGGACTTCAGTAAGACCTTCAACACCATCCCCCAACAGAAGATTGGTCAATAAACTAGGAAGTATGGGGCGGGGGACAAAATAGCTAGATGGGTGAAAAGCTGGATAGCTGACAGGACCCAGAGGGTGGTAGTGAAGAGGGAGCACTTTAGTGAGGGGCAAGTGATGAGCGGGGTACCTCAGGGGTCAGCTTTGGGGCTAGTGCTCTTCACTATCTATACGTGTGACATTACGGATGGACTGACAGGATGGGTGGCACTCTTTGCAGATGACATGAAAATCTGAAATAGGGTGGACATTGAGGGCAGGGTGGAGGACATGAGGCAGGACCTAAGGGCACTAGAAGAGTAGATAAAGACCTGGCAACTAAAATTCAACATCAGGAAGTGTGCAGGTATGCACCTGGGACATGGTAACCCGAGGAGAGAGTACAAAATGGGAGGGAAGGAAATATGGGCAAGACAGCAGGAGAAGGATCTGAGTATAGTAGTCTCTAGTGACCTTAAGGTGGAGAAACAGTGTACTAAGGTGGTGGGGAAGGCCTATGGGATGCTGGCTAGTACTGGTAGGGGAATCACCAGCAGGAGGAGAGAAGTCTTAGTGCCCCTGTACCAAGCTATGGTGAGACTGCATCTGGTGTACGGAGTCCAGTTCTGGAGGCCTCACTTGCAAAAAGGACATAGACCTGATTGAAAGGGTTCAGCGAAGAATGACCAAGATGGTACTAGGGATGAAGGGCAAACCAAATGAACAGAGATGCTGCAAGCTGGGGCTATACACCCTGGAGACTAGAAGGGAGAGAGGAGACATGATAGAGACCTAAATACTTCAAAAGGTTAACAAAAAGGGCCGGGGGGGGGCTTTTATTCAGAATGAAGAAGGACACTGTTACTAGAGGGCATAGCCTGAGACTGCAAGGAGGACACTACAGGGGGAACATGAGGGGGCGTTTCCTTACAGAGAGGATGGTGGATGCCTGGAACAGGCTTCTGGAGGAGGTTGTGGAGTTGGAGACAATGCTGGGAATCAAGTTGGCTTGGGACAGGCGTAAAGGGCTATGGAGGGAGGGGTGGGTTCTCAGGGAGAGAGGCATTAGTCTGGGGGGTAAGGGCAGACTGGATGGTCATGGGGTCTTTTCCTGCCATCATGTTCTATGATTTGTACCCTGGGCTGTATTTTAGGGTGTGATATTGTTATATGAGTTTCTTTGATGTTTAATTGCTGTATTTATGTGAAGCCCCATAAGCCTTTGGGATAAGACGATCAACAAATATGCTTTGGCTATACAAGGGCCTATGCAGATAGGATGCAGGTAAAGCCCAAACTAACACAAATACAACAGGAACTTATTAAAAAAAATGCAGGTGAATCAGCAGTGTTGCATCTAGTGGGCATACAGTAAGAGTAATGGTAAGTAACTTCCTGGAAGGAAGAAACCACACATATCTGGAACAGATGATGGATGTAGCAGCCCCTCCAAGACCAGGGCAAAGGTTGAGCAGTCCTTACTGAGTGCAAGTCCCATAAATGCCTAGGAAGTGTCAGGACTGTGGTGTGTGTGGGGGGGGGGTGAAATACTGGGAGTACCCCTGATGAGGTGAGATGGGGTTAGTAAGTAGAAAGGCAATTGTCCCACTCAGTATGTATAGATTTAGGCACAAAGGCAGGCAGTGTTGGCATGCTTATTAAGTTGACCACTAAGAACGAAAGTGAAAGAGGAAAATCAGAAGGGAAGGAGTATTTCCGAGATGAGAGAGTCTGTAGGAGAAAGTAGCTTATCTGGCAGAGTTCTTACAGAGAAAAGAGAAAGAGCAGATGTTTCAGCTTCTAAGCAAGTAGATTGTGGAGATACTGTATAATGAGAATTAGATACCTGGTGTGGGGGGGGGGATATTATTAAGTAAAACTCCATCAGTTGGGTCTCGAGAGACTAGGTTCAAAAGTTTTTATTGATCGGTTAAAACCATTTCAATTTTACAAATGTGGTATATAAAATAAGTTAATAGACTACACAAATAAATAACATTATAAAATCGTCATACACAATACTTCCAATATTCTTCATCAAAAAACATCCTAACAAGGTTTATTTCTAATTTGTTAGAAATAAGTTTTACTCTTAACCAGTTCAAATAGAATATTTCTCATATATCACTATCACAGCATTTTATAGTTAAATATCAAATCAAACATTTGCTTTCTACAGGAAAATTCTTGTTTATACAGTTCTTTGTAAGTAAAGACAGCACATTCATAGATATACTGTTTTCAAGAAGGAGTCACCTTTCTCCAAAATGTACCCATTATTTGTATTTAATAAAAGAATTAGCATGTCTTCTGGGGGGAGGACGAGACCAGCCAAGATACCACCCAGATACTTTTTCCGTTGTTTTGTGTAAAAAGGACAGATTAAGATGATATGGTTTGCATCATCTTCCATATATCTACCACATCTACAATAAGGAGATTTTACATTTTCCTTCTTTTGTCTGTGGAAAATATAATTAGCTTTACAGGTCTCAAATCTAAATTGGGTTATTACTCTCCTTTTGGAAGGATCCAATAATTTTAACAGATATGGTTCTATCCCATGATCTTGCGTAATATATTTATACCATCTAAATAGTTTTAAATCATTTAGTTTCTCCTTCATATCTGATCTCGCTATGTCTCAAAGTCTATTTTTAATCAGGTTGATGATTTCTTCCCATGGGTATAGGTAAATGTCCCACATAATATGACCCAAACCATTGGGAAACATAAGATTTTTAATTATCTTAATTGATGTTGCCACAAAACCCAAGGAGGAATAGGCAATCTCTTCTTCCATGCATCGACTTGATAATCTGATTTCATCCAAGCTAAGTGTTTTAATAACTGCTGTTATTTGTCTTTCTGCTACTAAAGTGGCAATTGAAAATTGTCCTGTTTCGAGTTTAAGAATTACCTCAGGAACTGACTGCAGAGTCATAAGAACATATCTGATTAGTTTATTCATGATCACCTGTAACTTTTTTAAGCATGAAAACCCCCAAACTTCTGCTGCATAAAGCAGACTTGACTTTAATTTGGCATCAAGTACCTTCATGATACCTTTAACAGAACTTCGACCCCTTTTAGCGTTAAAGATTTTAAATGCATTGATTGCTGCTTTCATTGTATTACCTATCATGTTTATGTGGTTATTCCATTTAATATTTTCTGAAAATCTAACTCCCAAGTAATCATAGAATTTTACCTGCTCCACCTTTTCTGCACTAATCCACACTTGATATTTTTTCTTAATTTGATTTCCAAAAACTACAAGTTTAGTTTTAGTCATATTGATTTTTAATTGATGTTCTTTACACAAATCATTTAAATGATCAAGTTTTCTTTGAAGTCCAAGTGTTGAGGTTGATATCAACACTAGATCATCAGCATATGCTAGGCAATCTACCCCGATATTACCTACCTCGGGGACGTGAAGATCAGGATGTTGCAATTTTATAAGTATCTCATTAATATAAATATTAAACAGGGTTGGAGCCAGAAGACAACCGTGTCGCATCCCTACAATAGTATGAAAAGGTAAAGTTGTATTACCCAAATGATCGTATTGAACCTTAGCCCAAGTATGATTATGTAATCTTACAAGGACATTCAATAAGTTGGGACAAATACGCAGTTTATGTAATTTTTCCCAAAGAATACATCTACTTATACTGTCAAACGCAGATGTAAAATCTATAAAACAACCATAAAGTTTCCCTTTTTTAATTTGGATATACTTTCAAGCTATATGATGCAAAACATAGCAGTGCTGAATAGTGGATCTTGATTTCCTAAAACCATTTTGGGTCTCATGAAGGAAAAAAGTTATTTTCCACCCAATCATTTAACCTATTAAGGATGATTCTTGTAAATATTTTTTTGTGATATGTCAGTAAGGCTAATTGGCCTGTACATCTTGGGATTGTTTGGGTTTTCCTTTTTATATATGGGATAAATGGTAGATCCCCTCCAGCTATGTGGTGGATCATGTCCCTATACTATGGAATTGAATACCTTATATAGTCTAGGACTCCACCAATCAATAAAGTGGTTATATATATCCCCAACAATCTTATCAGGTCCAGGTGCTTTGTTAGTCTTCAATCTTAATATTGACCTTGTTATCTCTTCTGGATTTATATACAGGGAAGTGGGATAGTACAGGTTTTCATATTTATATTCTTTAGCTAAATGATCTTCCTCAACTGAAAAATAGAGATCTGTAAAATACCCTTTCCGTGTATCTGGAAGAATATGTGCTTCAACCTTTGAAAAGTATCTATTGTAACCCTGATTCACCAGTCTCCAAAATTTCTTGGTATCTTTATTTGTTGTAGCTTTCCTAAGTTTTTCCCAGAGCATTTCTGTATGGCGTGATTTCTCTTGGTTCAGGATCTTTTAATAGTTTTTTCTTTCTTCATTAACATTAATGAGCTTATATCTTTTCTCAACTGTAGTTTTAGTCTTATATTTCTTATATCTCCTTAAAGCTTTAGTTAATTATTTTTTTGCTTTCCTACATCTGAAGTTTTTTTTTTTTTTAGTTTTTGTTGTTAAACCAGCTTTTACCTGTTGTTACTTTAGTTATCACTTTATTTATTATACAGTGTGGTCTGATTAAGGTATTAATATTCTGCCATTTATCTAAAGAAGTATTATAATCAGTTTCAAATATAATGGAAGATCGCAGTTCCGTCATCGTTGTTTCATGTAGTAAGTTATCAAAAGAGTTAATATTACTTGGGGTCCATTGTATCCTTTTTTGATTTATGATTTCAACATCTTCTCTACTAATTTGGTTGAGGTTCCTTTTAATCATTTGATCCATTTGTATTATCAAACACACTAGATTATGAGCAGGCTCCATTCTATCCAAAACCACAAGATCGTATGTAAGTTTAATAGCATACATATTACCCCATACTAAGTCTATTATTGATACACCCTGTGAGCTACTGTAAGTTATTTCATCTAAATCATCTCCTGGTGTTCGTCTATTCAGTAGCAAAAAATTCTTATCTGTCAATTGAGAGACCAATATCCTTCCTCTACTATTTGTCCTCAGATTGATTGCAGCTCTTTTATTGTTGATTCTAGGATTAAGGTCTGGGATAATAGAATTAAAAATCAGTAATATTTTGATCAGGCAATATCCTCGCATTAAAGTCGCCTAATAAAATGATTGGCAAATCAGGGTCTGTATCCATAATAGATCTTAGAAAAAGATTAAGTTGAGATAAAAGCTTGTCTGGTTGTTTATTAGACAGTTGTAAATACACATTAGCTAATATTAGCTTATTTTGACTGCTAGCCTCTTCTATTGAAATGCAAGAATATTGTCATAATTATTATTATATTCTTTGTTAATAATGTAATTTAAGTCTGTTTTTAAATTTTTAGATAAACCTTCCATTTGTCTTCCAGGCTTTTTTAATCTAAAAGCCAATTTAGATAAACTTAAATATCAAGGCAGTCTAGGAGTTTCCTCGGTTATACACCAGGTTTTCTGGAAACATAAAACATCATAAGTCTGCAAAAAATGGCTAACTTCTGGATCCGCAATCTTTAGGTGAGTCCCCTCTATATTCCAAGACAATATTTTTAATTTCTTATTCTCCTTAATTCTATTGTGCTTTAGTCGCTGATTGTTATCTGGTATCTTATATCCAATTATAGGGACTAAGTCCTCTACTCTTTTTTTAAGTAACCTTCTTTTCCACTGGATTTACTTGAACTAGCTGTGTCCCAAACGTTTTCTCATTTGGAATCATTCCATTCCTCCATTGACATAACATATATCCCGATCGCATCCAGTATTTTTGCTTGACTCAATACATTCTGTGCAGTCCTACTATTTTTAAAGGTTATATCTATCTGTGAGGTGTTATTTATGCATTTGTGTATTTTAATATATTCTATGGCTTTCTGTGAAATGATCATATGTGATATTCTAGTAAGGAAAGCTGTAATTTCCCTTTTAATATATCCTAAAGTATCCTGTTCTTTAGTTTCCCACCCAAGTACTGTTACCGTCTTGTTATTCCACTCTTCATTTTCTCCTGTAATACTCTGTGTTATCTTATCATAAAATCTTCAGATTGTTTTCGATTGGGATTAATTTTTCCTCCTTGGGTTTCAGTATTATTATTATTATCCCTTATATTATTTATGAATACTTCTCCAGTTTTTCTCTCTGGCTCTGGGTTATCTTGAGTATGCACAGTCTGAACTGGCATCAACACAATATCCATGAGATTTTGTATTTTCCATTGGCTCCATATGGTATTCACCACTGATCCCAATTTAGTATACAATAATACACAATCCTTATGTGCTGCATTTGGAGGTCTTATAATATATATTTTATCATCTACATCTCTTACATGGTGAGTATATAATACTAAATTCCTTTAATTTTCACTTGTTTCTTCATGTAGTTCATTTATCCCGTAAATGTCTATGAGATATTCCATTTCTGTGCCTTCAAAGTCAAAAAATACATTTGTGTTGTCAGATCCTTTTTATTATCCAAACTCTCATTTCTGGATCTCGTGGTATAAAGCTTATTACTGGGTGGCATCTGGCTATCTTGACCTCCCCTCTATCCAGCTCTAAAGTTCCCCCATCCTCGTCTGCTTTTTAATTATCCATTTCTGGATGCCTATCTTTAAGTGATGGGTATAACCTCTTGTTTTCCTTGTCTATCATAAATTTTCCCATTTCCCTTGTTACACACTCCTTTTCCTCAACATTTTCAAAGAGGTGCTTTATTATAATACCCTTTAACAACTTTCCTGTTTCATTCCTCAATTTACCTTTGTTTAGTTTTCTAGTTTTGTGATAGCTTCTAGTATCTCCTGGGATCTTCTGTTTCTATTCTTTCTTATCCCTTACTCCTCCATAGTTTTGTATCTTGCACATACAAGTTTGATTTTTATCAAAAGGGGGAGGCAAGTTCACTTGTACAACCTTATTCTCTCCCACAACCTCATCTTTAGTTTCCTTATGGTCAGCATAGGTACAGCATGATTGCTCAGTCCGATTGTTATCTTTATCTAATTTATCCAATATTGTCCTATTGATGAATAAATGGTTTTCGATGTTATCCATCTCATCCTTAATTACGATAAGGTTCTCCTAAAATACTACATTCGCAAAGTAGGGATTCTTTATAATTTCTAGAAGTTGTTTAAATAAAGAACTGGATGAGCCAAAATCACCATTATCAGTAAAGTGTTCCTGATTATAAGTAATAACATTTTTAACATTTGTGTACTCCCTACAAGTGCTATGTTCCCCATGGGTTCTCTCTCTAAATTCTTTAAACCTTCGATAACCATGCTTAGATTTTGTGCAATAAGTTTAATTTCTCCCCCTTTTGAAGTTATATTTGAATTTTCTCCATCCTTTTGAATCATTAAATTTGGTGACCCTACATCTTTACTTCCACAATATGTATTATTACCAAATCGTGTGTAACCCCTGGACCCCTGCCTTTTTGCAAAACAACAGGTGGCATGCCGTTGAAGCTGACAGCAGTACCTGGTGGAGACTGGGTTCGGGGAGGATGAGGTTACTCAGCACTGGGGGCCTAGGTTTGGTTACTTTGCACAGGGGTACCCAAGTAAACCCAAACACAGGAAGCAATAACTGTAATGTCCAGAACCAGGAATGGGATTCTACAGTGTGGCTTTTGTTCACATCCAAGCTGAACAAACAAAGCATAGATGGACCTCCATGGGGCTACATTCCTGGTAATGCAGATTAGCGACAACAGAACACTTCTTCACATTTCAGCCCTCAGGCTCTGAACCCACCAGGCACACAGCCCGGACTTGCATGCAGCTTTGGGTACACAGCCCGACTTGTACACTACTTGGGTTTTCCCCACTGGCCCGGCTCCCCCGCTGGCCACTTGATCCATGGTCCATTTTGGGAAATGAACCAGTTTTCCTGTTGGTGGCTTCCCAAACCACCTTAGAGCCTTCAACTCCTAGAGGGAATTTTTCTTCCAGTCCCACATCTGGGTACTTCCCTCATCACTGGCCAAGTGCATGAGGCAAAGTAGAAATCCACAGAGCTAATCCATAGAGGTAGACCTGGTCACTAAGATAGGGGGTCTCCCACCTCCAGCTCCCACAATCCATACCTGGCCATTTCTCTGGAAACTAAACAACTTTTTATCTGAAAGCTTGGCAATGTAGATTACTGGGTAGACGTATATCACATCTCCTCTACATGTCTTGACTTCCCCTATGTGCTGGACTTGAACATACTTTTACTTTTGGCTAAGCCTATTACTCTAGGCCTCCCACTATTTCAGTAGTCCAGTCCCCACTATCACACAAGTCCCAGAGTGAAAAACATGGGCCCTTTAGAAAGAGCAGAAACTCACCCTCCGGATGCAGGTGCCCCACAGGTGAATCACAAACTCTTCTTGTTTCCCAAAACTCTTGAACAAAATAAGGCAGCTTCTTCACTAGCAGAAAAACCAGGGGGTTGCCCCTGGAATATGCAGGACAACCTTTCCTTCCTCATCCCCTGAGGGATGGGGCACTGAGACCCAAATCAGCGGTCTCCACCACTTTAAAACTATCTTCTGTTTCTCTCTTTAGGTGGAAACAAATGCCTTTTTCCTATATGTAGCCCTATATCAGGGCTGAGGCTCCAAAAGCCTACCACAGAGCTGCTGTGCTCCTTTCACAGCAAGCTCCAAACTCCAACTGACCTACAGACTACTGTTCAAACCGCCCAACATTCTACTCCAACTCCCTGCTGCAGATTCCATTGTGGCTCATGCAGCTGCGACAGTTCTATGGCGATGTCATCCCTCAGTCTCAGCTGAGACAGAATAGAGTGAGACAGTGTGAAATCCATTTAACTGGAGTTTCACAAGCTGCCTTCCCTGCCTACCACTAGGTCTTACTGGGATTCTAGTAACCCCGGGTAACAAGGGGGTTACACGTGGTTCTGCTGTCTTTTTAGGTGAAAAGCCACAGCTATCTCTACTATCATTACTATATTGATCATAGGTTTCTAAACTGATCTCCTGTAAATCCATATGTGAGGAATGGTCAGTGGGTAAGTAAGGCTCAAAGGATTTGTAGGAGGTCCACCCATGTGAATCTATGGAGACTCCTTCAAGAGGCAATGTAGAAGCCAGACTGATTCTGTCTTGATTAGCTTTACTATATCTACTGAGAGGAGTACTGTGCATAATGTGCATATTAGCTATAGTCTGACTATCTCCTTTAAAGTTCCTCTCCACCTCATCTCTTTCTTTATTCCCAAGTACTATCTGACTTGGGGTACTTGTTAATGTGCAATTATCGCAGGATATAATTGGTTGTTTAACATTTCTCTGCCATAATTCTGTGAGTTTAAGCTAAAGGGAATCACTTGACCTAGCTTTTCCTCAACGATTTCCAGTCTTTCTTTACCCTCTTTATTCATATTTGAATTTAACCTTTTCTGATAGGTTTCCTTACTCTTTTGGTCCATTTTTGTTTTGTTATCCCTGTTTATAGTTAGCTTCCCACTCCTTGTTTGTACCATCTGTATCTAAATGTAAGGTCTGGTTATTATACTTTCAGATGTAAAATTTCACCTTAATTAAGTGCAAGGCAGAGATTAACAAAACAATTATATGTAATTTGTTCAACAAGCAAACATAGAAATTAGTTAATTGAGTTGTCATTGATTTGTCTTTTTGTTATTGGACAATGTAGCATACAATATACAGATGACACCTGCTACTAAAAGCCCAAACAAAACTATTGGTTAAATACAGGTCACCCTTTTGAATAATAATACCAAGGAATAGAATAGCTGCCAATCCTATTAATAAACTCAAATATCAATTAGTAATGTTTAACAAGGTATGGACTGCAAAATGCTGGTGCAGATTTCAGCAACAAATGAGACAGTTATAATGAATTATGATCAGTACAAAGTGCAATAGCGCATATAAGCAATACCACAACACATATAAATAGTTCAATATTTCAAAGAACTATAGTCAATAAGATCAATAAAATAATCTAGGCAAACTAGACTGAATCTAGAAAGTCTTTCGGCTTACTTCCTTAATATAATCGTTCTTCAGTCTGTTTGTGTCTTATTCCATATAGTCTCCACGTAAACTCTGTGTTATTTCTCCTTTCCGTAATGGTCCATGTAGCATTGTCTAAGTCCTGCTCATAATTTGTATTTACCTTTAGCCTTCCTCTCCTTTAATTGGATGAGTCTTATCCTTTGAATACTAAAAAGGGAAGATGGATATATAACTCCCAATACTGCAGGATGGCAAAGTAACAAAATGGCAAAAGAAAATAATTCTGGTAATACCTACTGATCCTTTCAGTTCTGCTCTCGAGAGACAGTTATACCAATACACAGGTCTATATAACGGCTTCACATTTAGTCCAGCTACCGTTTCTAGGTACCATGTTGTAAGAAGGATGCTAAAGCTGCCAAGAGGATACAAAGGAGGGCACCAAAGCTGGTGTGGAAATCTGGACAAAATGATACCAGGAAAGATTAACGTAACTTTAATCTTTTAGCCTAAAAAGTAGTAGCAAAGGGGGAGCTAATGCATGTACTGTATATCATCAAATGTTGGAGAAATACACATTAATAGTGCAAAAGTATATAAATCTGAAGGATAAAGAGATACTATTGTGAGAGCATAAAAACAGATTATGGGGGGTACAAAGGAGAGCCAAGCAAGGATTTTTTCACACAGTGTGTTAAGCACCTAGAACAGTCAACCAGCAATGTTGTGTGAGGCAGTAATGCTAAACACTTTCAAGGTTAGCATTCACAAGAACATGATGAACTTAGAGATTAGTGGCACTGATGGCAGGGGACTGTGGGGGGCAGTAACAATGGACCACATGGCCTCCGTCCATCTTCTTTTCCTTCTTTCCTGTGCTGCTATGTTAATCATCCTGCTCAGGGTCTTGGGATAGTTGATAATGGTGGGATTCATACATAGGCTTTATATTAACAGCAGTGTTCTCATACTGCTAAGCTACATGGCCTCCTGATCTGAAGCAGAAAACACCATAGATTCTGTAAGTAAATGCATGTACACACACACACACACACACACACACACACACACATTAAAAGTCAACAATTATGAGTTATGGCCAGGCCCCCTTACATATGGAAATAAACTGTGTGATTCTAATAAACCCATTTATTTTCATATATAGTATATGAAAAATAGTACTTCAGTCAATGAGACAAAAAGGAATATGAATAAGGCAAACACTGCTTGCCATGTGGAAGTGGAAGTGCTCCAGGGCTAATAGAAAGTTGACTGTGGCTCTGTGAGGCTACAGGACCTGGCTATTGCAAACCAGTGGGCCTGGTGTCACTGTACTTGTCTGCTCTAGTTACAGTTACTGTTAGAGATTACAAGTCACTTCCCTCAGTGTACACAAGCCAAGGGCATACAGCTATGTTGCCATGGTGACAACAGACTCTGCTGAACCAACAGCAAGTAACCTCAAATATTTTGATTCTTAAGGATGAAAACAATACCCCACTCCAAGAATCCTTTGAGCTTGTTCAGAGGAATATTGTGTGAGTGTTTCTGTGTAATACAGTAATAAGAGTATTATGGTGGTGGATCTTGTCCACCCCTTCTGCTGCATGATACTGACTGTATCCCAATATGAGTATAGGCACACATTCAAACTTGTCAGTCATGATGCTATCCCTACTTGTGCTGTGTAACCCTCAATGCCATTCTCCCTCAGGAATCTGTCTAGTTGTCATTTGAAAGCCTCAGTGGAGTCTACATAGACTACTTCACCAGGCAACCTTTTGCACATGTTGACCACGTGATATTGATGTGTTTGTGTGTTGTAGGTAGACGGAGGGATGGATTAACAGACAGACAAGATAGATAAAAGCACTGCAACTGGACGTATAACCAAAGAGAGGCTTTTTATATTTCTACGTTCCCCATCTCTTTCAGTGGAGTGTTTTGTCATTTGCGTGAGTTTTTGCCAACACAAGTGAACAATAATCTAATATGCCAGGGAGGAGGAGGAGGCAGGAGAATCCACTGTGCTCTGGGTTCTCAGAGAGCCCACCACAAGCTTTTATTTGGTTGTCGTCTTTAGTGCCAAGATCATAATTAAAGTAAAACATCACTGAGAGCATACAAGCAAATGAAGGCAACTGTAGATACATGGATGATTTCAGTTTTCCATGCCTTTCATCTTTTATTAGCACTGAATTAATCACGGCGCGAGGAAGCCAACATCATACATGCCCATACTGTACCTTGATCTGTTGAAAACCAAAAAGTTACAGTCTGGGCTGGCCCACTGGCATGTAGTGCTAAGATGTTGAATGCCTTACCTCCTGCCACATCAGCGACTTGTGTTTGAGAATGAGCATGGGTTGCCAGAGGGCAGTGGGGTGGGAGAGGATTGAGTAACCCAGGGACTGCTCTCCCCTCTCTGGGAGGGATGGCTATGTCATCTTAGCCCATGACTGCCACTGGGTGGAAGCTTGGTGGTAGTGCAGGCACAAGTGACTCAAAGGGTGGGGCTGCAGCTGTGTGGCATGGGTGTGCCTCCATGTGCATGTCCTGATGCCACAGCATGGGGGAGGGACTAAAAAAGTGGGAACTCTAGGAACCCAGGCTGTGTGAAGCCTTGCCCATGTCTCCACAATCTGCCCTGGTGCTCTGGTCCAAGGGTGAAATCTGGATGTGTCTACTCGGGGGAGGGGGCAGCCCTCCCCCACCCCTGCTTCTCGGCGGGGCAATCCACAGGAGAACAGATCTCTTAGACTGGAGAGAGGCAATGGATGATCACCAAACACAAGAACATGGCTGATAGCTGCCCGGGTCTACTAAAGGAGGATAAAAACCTTTATGAAGAAAGAGAAACAAGAGGCTACAGTCCTCAGTGCTACTGCTGTCAGTCTCTACCTTTCAACTGCAGCACATTCTTCATGGTGTAGGAAAGCCTGTTCTGAACCTACTCATCCTCTAACTGTCCCTGTAGAGAAGCATATGGCTTCAATCTCCAGTGCTGTCATAAGGAATTCTGTATTGTACCTGCCCTCAAACTATACCTGACACGTTGGATAATCAGAAGGCATCAGTGTCTGGTGCTGTCTTCCTCAACTTTGCCAGCGCTAAATACAACACAGCTTGAGAAAGCATGCACTGTAACTGCCCAGTTGCAACACATAAGCACCACGGAACAGCACAGGCCATGGACCGGGTATTGCAACCTGAATAGGTAAGTGGTGGATGCCGCTGCAGCACACTGGGAGCAGACAGCACTGCAGTGTGGGACTGACCAGGGAGATGCTGTCACTAACACACTGTGCTGTCCATCTCCACAAGAAGCAACATGTCAGCACATGTGGAGGGCAAGGATCAGGGGCCTGCCCGTAAGTGCAGGCCCAACTTCACGAAGGCTGAGACTGATGCCCTGTTTGAGGCCTACCTGGGCAGGAAGGCCCCATTGATCAGTGCCTAGGGCACACCATAGGCCAGGGCTGTTGAATGGGAGGAGGTGGCGACCTATGTAAACCAGCACGGTAGCCACCAGCGGTTGGCACAGGAGTGCCGCAAAACGGTTGGTTTGGAAAAGTGGTGGATTAAGGAGAAGGTGTCATCCATCAGGGTGTCATGTACTGCCACCGGAGGAGGGCCAGAAGATGCACCCACATTGACGCCACAAGAGGAGTTGGTGGCAGCCACCATACACCACACCATGGTGGAGGATGTGCCTGAGGGAGGCTTCCAGACAGGTGGCAGCCCATCACTGTATGGTATGTATGTCAGACATGCACAGCTGGTGGCCCACAGGGTGCATACATGGGCATGCTGGTGTGCATGCGGCTACATGCATGTTATGTGTATGTGTGCACACCCACACACATGCAATGCTGCAGGACACATGCAGCAGCAGTGTATGGGGGGCACATGTGGGCAATGCATCACTGACATGCCATTCTTCTCTTGCAGCACCAGCACATCTCCATGCACAGGATGGGGTGGCAGAAGCAGCAGCACCCATGGATGCGGTACAGCCCCAGAGGACCAGCCTTCCACATCCATGAGCATCCAGGGGCCCTACAGGCTGTACTCAGCACCACGGTGCATACGGATGTCCTGGACCTAAGGTCAGATGAGGCCCTGGATGTGATCCTGCAGGATGCCAGCCTTGGTGTCCTGTGTGCGGAGACACAGATCGGAGTGGGGTCTGACTCTGATGAGGACTATGCACAGCTCCTGGACAGCATGGGTGACATTGTGGTATGTCACCCCTGCTGGCTTCAGACACAGAACCATGCCCAGCACCCTGCCAGCAGTGGAACAGCTGCCTGCCACCACTGTGGGTACAATGGTGTGCGTTGCCATGGCTGTACCCTGTGGTGGTGGTGGTGCAGTCATGCAGGCACTGGGTGAGTACAGCGGCCAGATGGGTGATGGCAGCAGGCTGTGGATGCCATCAGGCAGACAGCCACAGAATCCACCGCCAGTGCACCTGCTGTGCCTATTCCCCCCTGCAGACCCCACTGTGCAGCATCCACCTGAGAGGGGGACTGTGCAGCATGGCGGTCACCACAGAGAATGGCGCTCCACCCGGGAGCCCCAGGATGCTGACCATCTGGCTGAGCACACCCGGTTGCTGTGGCCATCCATTCAGCAACAGGTGTTGCTTGTCACTGGAGTAAGTGCACTTCATGCGGAGGTGTGCCAGTTAACTGAGCAGCAGGAAAGACACACTGCACAGATCCTGGCAGGAATGCAATGCATGCAGGAGGCCATGCATCCTTGGATCACATAACCAGTGCAATCACAGATGGCTTTGCACAGGTGACCCCACGCAGTGCTCTGTCCACCCCATGGACCAAGTGTCAGGTGACCCCAACACAGTCAACACTTGGCTCTGGTGTAGGCATCCCAGGCATGCCCGGGGCTGGCCTGTTTTGGCACCCGAACACCCCAGCGAGGACATGGTCATGGTCCCGTGCTTCCACCCCGGGGGCTGTTGCACACCCCACCCTGGCTGATGCACAGCCTGTGGCTACCGATCAGCCCTGATGTGGCTGCCCTGGTGGCCATGGTGGCCATGGTACCATGCAGCAGCCCTGATCTGCAGGCTGCCCTGACCGCAGTCTGCAGCTGCTGCCCATTGTGTACTTGGGCAGTGTGTGTGTGCTGTACCAGTGGTGGCATGTCTGTGAGTCATGCCACACGCTGCCTGTGTGTGTGTGCTTGCCCGCCACTGGACTATGTGGCATGGGCATGATGAGGGCAGTCTATCACTGGTTGGACCTATGCAGCGGTGCAATGTGTCTGATCCATACCACATACCAACGCCTGGGTAGGTGAGTGCATATGTGTGTATGTGTGTGTGTGTGTGTGTGTGCGCGCGTTGCTGTGTGTGGGTGTGTGCCACTGACTCTTCTACCCCTGCATCATGCCTCTGTGTATGCATGCCCATTACCATGCACGTCCCTGCATGTGTACTGTACCCATTTGTGTGGCCCATGCATGTGTACCGCACCACCTGCCTGTGTTCACCAAAGTGCTTCTGTGCGATGGTGTCATGGTGGCGTTGTGCCTGCTGCAGCAGACAGGGATCCCTCCACCCAGGGAGTGGCTTTACACCACCCTCCGGCCCATTGCCTCTGTCTTCCCACTACAGTTGCCCTCATCAGCCTCGACAGCTATCCCATGGTCAATGGCAATGTTGTGCAGTATGCAGCAGGCCAGGAATAGGCCACATGCTGTCAAGGGGCTGTACTGTAGGGCACCTCCTGACCTGTTTAGGCAATGGAACCATGCCTTCAGCATGCCAAATACATGCTTGATGATACTGCATGTGCTGGTGTGTGCCTTGTTGTACTGTTCCTCTGCTGGGGATGATGGGTGCTGGTAGGGGATGAGCAGCCAGGGCCTCAGAGGTTATACACTCTCACCTGTGTGAAGAATGACATGGTTAGCCCTCTGCTATTCTATGCTGTGCCCCTTGCCTGTCCCTGGTGCCCATGCTACCATGCACACCCTGCCCACCCCCATCCCCAGGTCTGCTCTGCCCATTTCTCCTTGCCCATACCATACTCACCCACTAGGTGGCCCATGGGGATGTCCCCACATTCAAACCTGTGACACAGTGCAGAGCTATGCCAGATGAATGCATCATGTGCACTCCCAGGGTGTGTGGCACAAACATTGGTGATGTGACCTGTGGCATCGCACACCACCTGGCAGTTGACACTTGGGCTCCCCTTCCTGTTTATTTATGCCACACCCTCAGGGCCAGGTGGCATGCGGATGCCCACATGGGTGCAGTCAATGGTCCCAATCATGCCAGGAATGCGTGCCACCCTGTGGAAGTCCTGCATGGTTGCTGTATGCTCCACCTGTGTGCTGGGGAAACAGATCTATTCTGAAGCACATGGCAGCAGAGCATTGAGGAACTGTGTGAGGAGGCAGGATGTGGCTGACTGGGTGATGCCTTTGGTGTCCCCTGTTGGTCTTTGGAAGGTGTCTGTGGCAAGCAGGCACATGACAGCGGTCACCTTCATCTCCACGGGCATGACATGGCTCCATCTGGTGCGTGCCTGCATCTCCTCACTGCACAGCTCACAGAGCTGCCTCAGAATGGCCCTGTTCAGGTGATACTGACCCACAATCTCAGTGTCACTATAGTTCTCAAAGGTGATGCAGGCACGGTACCACCTGTGTCGGGCATACTGCCGATGGGTCCTTCTTCAGCCATGTTGCTGTTCCTTCTGCCCCCTCACACCCCTCATTACTACCTCCATCAAGAAGGGCACACTATCCATGGCCCTTGCTGTCCACTGGCCCCTGGGTGGTTGGCTGCTGGCTGTGTTCACCCTGGTCCACAGGTTTGTGTGTGTGTGTGTGTGTGTGCCTTTCTCTCTCTCTGCCCTCTCTCCCTCTTCCAGGCCACCTCTCTGTCCCTATCCCTCGGTGTGTGGTCTTTTGTCTGTTTGTCTCTCTCTCTCTCTCTGTCTCTGTCACTCTCTAGCTCTCCCTCTCGCTCTCAACACTGGCGCAACAGCTGTCTGTGTGTTTGCTCCCTGTATTTATAGGAACAAGTCTGGTTGGAGTAACTTTGATTTGTGCCACAATTGCACCATGGTTTCACAGTTGAATTTGCCACTGCGCTGGATATTCATGGGAACGCCCCCTGCACTTGCGCCTGCATACATTATAGTTGCACATTGGCGCAATGGATTTTGCACTGCGCAATGGTTCCCGCTGAATATGGTTCCTTGGTGTAATTCCACACTTGCGCCGGCACAACTCAGTTGCACCATGTGCAACTGCTCTGAATATCCGGGCCCCAATGTTTATTATTGTGAGGTGGCATTTATACATTTAAAATTGTTGTTTCATATTTTTGTCAGTAATCTTAATTCCTAAAATATTATCATTGTCTATAGGGATTTCTGGGTATTGATCCCCTCTCTGATTTTCCACAGGGTTAATAGACCTCCAGAGTTTCTCCCAAACTTTTTCAGCTTTCTTTTTTTTCCATATGCACTTTATTCTCCAGTCTCCCTTGCTGCCCCTTCAGACCAACCCCCTCCCAGCCCCATCACTCTGGCATCCCTGGGAATTACCTTGGCCTGTGCTCTCTGCCACAGAACTATGGCAGTGCCCAGTCCCCGGGTGTGGAGCCTATGAAGGGTTGGTCATCATCCACAACCCAGGGTGTTTTCCCTCCATTTTTCTCCCACTCTTTCCAATTGCTGGGGCACACATGCAAGATGTGCATGTATAGAGGTGGCACATGTCTGTGGAAGTCCCACAGCACCCTCCCTTCTCCAGTGCCCATCATGCCTGCACTACCTTCAGGCCTCACACGGGAGACAGTCATTCAGTGGGAGCGCCAGCCCTCCTCCCTCCTGGGAGAGGAGAGCAGTCCTCAGATACTTAATCCCTCCTCCTGGCCATCCCCCAGTGGCCCCCTCACACCGTGAACACAGGTCGCTGGTGTGACAAGAGGTAAGGCATAGATGCCTCAGCCCTCCACGTCACTGGGCTGCCTCTCTTTTTCAGTTTTCTTGTGTATTTACAATAAGCTTTATAACCATTTACATTTATATCGTTGCTAACCCAGATTTCTTGCAAGCATATACATGTACATTCCAATTCATTAATATACTTTATAAAGTCTGGATCTGGTAGTTTACCTTTTAGTCCTGAAATATTCCAAAACAGGATATTAAAGTTGCTCCTGAATTGCTTCACTGAGAATTCTGGAGCCCCATCTGCACTAGTTAAATCTGTCTTGTCTAACCATTAGTCTTCTACAAGGTTTTGTAGCATAGGAACCTCAAGATGGTATCACTCACTGGTAATGCACCAGCTCCTATTCGTCATTTTTTTTGCTATATATGAATTTTAAATTTCTTTTTTTTTTTTTTTTTATGAGTGACAATCGTCAGTTTCAGTGAAGAACATTGTGGCCTGTGACTGCCATGTTGTCTTGCTGCTGCTTTCTCCCCAGCCTGCTGCACTGCACCCCACCCACCTCTGCTCCTCACCTCGCTCTATAACAACTGATGGGCAGTTCTACCTTTTTCCTTTTTTGAGCTGTGGTCCCATTTCTTTTGTTTGAGAGGGAGGTAAAAAAAGAAAAAAAAGAGAAATGTTAACATCAGGCATGGTGTCTCATCAGCGCAGGCACCATGTTTTTAAATGTTCTGCCGCCCACACAGGAAAAGCAGCCAATGAGGAAGCACGCTTTGGAGGATGGGGGGCCGAAGGTATCTTTTTGGGCGCTTGTGCTATTTGATGGTTGCGATAATACTATCATTCAGGAGTGCAACGATAGTATTATCACCTTAAAACTATACTATTAAAAGTGATTTACAGTACTATCACCACAGAAGCTTTGATGGTATTATCAAAAAATGTTTGTATGCTTTTTGAACATAATAAATTTAAAATCCATATATTAAAAATAGTTTTATCAATCAGTTTTCCAGGATTGTTCTCAGATGCCCAAATGATCCAGCATGGTTGTTTTAGATAACAGGAGATGGTACATTTCCTCATTATTTATCCAGATTGTGATTTGTCCATTATTTTGCCATCTAGTCTTATTCGGTGCAGTGCTTCAGCTTGGAATTTTTTTATAAATTGTGCAACATTTCCCCCACTTTCATTTTCCAGTTTTGTTTAGTTACTTTAATAAAATGATTAATTCCACAAATGGACACGTTTCTTGTTTGCCCCTTTCTTGTTGACTCCCCATGTTCAGTATCATATTTTGGCAGTAGTGTGACAAGGGTATCAACCCTGTCCATTTCCATTCCCATTAATTTTATTTTAATCTTTTGGTTTTCTATTGATTTAAGAATACAGAATTGGTCTGATACTAATCTGACTAGTTCTGCCTCATTTAAAGTTCTAATCACACATAAATAATTTCTAAATCTTTATTCCCATCAAATATGGTTACTAAAGAATTCTTAAGTACTGCATTTAACGTTCCCCCATTTTTGTTTGGCAGAATCCCCACTTTAGAAACATAGAAACATAGACTTTGACGGCAGATAAGGACATAGCCCATCTAGTCTGCCCATTTTCCTACAGGATAGGCCACAGATCCTAGTTAACCAACAGCCTATTTCTTCCTACCCCCACAAGAATTGCCTTATGTCTGTCCCATGCATTCTTGATTCACCCACAGTTTTAGACCCCACAACCTCCTCAGGAAGGCTGTTTCATGCATCCACTGCCCTCTCTGTGAAATAATACTTCCTCACATTGCCGCTGAACTGCCCTCCTTCTATCTTTAAATTGTGTCGCCTTGTTCTTGCAAGTCTCTTTTTCTGAAAGATGCTACCCTCTTGGACTTTGTTGATTCCACTGAGATACTTAAAAGTTTCTATCATGTCCCCCCTCTCCCTTCTTTCCTCAAGGGTATACATATTAAGCTCCTTCAGTCTCCTCATCGGCTTCCTTGCAGACCCTGCACCATTTAGTGCCCTCCTCTGGACTGCCTCTATCCTGTCTATGTCCTTGTGGAGATGGGGTCTCCAGAACTGGACACAGTACTCCAGATGGGGTCTCACCAACTGTCTGTACAGAGGGATAACAACTTCCTGTTTTCTGCTGCTGATGCCTCTCCCTATACATCCCAGTATACCCCCAGCCCTCCCTACTGCCTTCTCACATTGCTTGCTAACCTTAAGGTCATCTGATATGATTACCCCCAGGTCCCTTTCCTTTTTCGTTGTTGTTACTACCTCCCCACCCATTGTGTATTCTTCCCCTGGGTTCTTGTTTCCCAGGTGCATTATTTTGCACTTCTTTGCATTGAATCCTAGCTGCCATACTTCTGACCATTCCTCCAACCTTGCCAAGTCCCTTTCATCCTTTCCGCGCTCCTTGTGTGTATCAACCCTGTTGCAGATCTTTGTGTCATCTGCAAAAGGCATACTTTTCCTTCCAGTCCCTCTGCAATGTCACTGATGAAGACATTAAAAGGACTGGACCCAATACTGAACCTAAATTTGCCCACTAGTAACCCCTTTCTTCAGAGTGGACTCCATTTACAATTACCTTCTGTGTTGTTGTCCAGCCAATGTTTTACCAGGCTACCACCCTGGGTCCCACTCTGAGCTGGTTAATTTGACTATTAATCTTTTGTGTGGGACTGTGTCAAATGCCTTGCTAAAGTCTAGGTAGGCCATGTCCACAGCCCCTCCCTGGTCTACTACTTTGGTCACCCAGTCAAAGAAATCTATTAGATTCGTCTGACATGACCTTCCCACTGTGAACCCATGCTGCCTTGGGTCTTGTGCTCCACTGGCCTCTAGGTACTCAACTATTCTTTCCTTCAGAAGTGACTCCATCACTTTCCCTACCACAGAGGTCAGACTGACAGGTCTGTAGTTTCCTGCCTCTGTCTTGGTCCCACTTTTGTGAAGGGGAATCACATCCGCCTTCCTCCAGTCCTCGGTACCACACCATCCTCCCATGATTTATTAAAAGAGTAGCCAGTGGTTTCACTAGTTCCTCCCTTAATTCTTTTAAGAATTCTGGGTTGAATTCCATCAGGACCCATTGCTTTGTCCACCTTCAGTTTAGGAGTTCTTGCAGAACCCTTTCTTCTGTGAAAGGACTGGGATCGACCCCTATCAAGAGTGCTTCTGTTAATTGGATTAGGCACTTCCCCCTCCTCTTTTGTGAATACTGAGCAGAAATATTCATTCAGTATTCCTGCTTTTTCACTGTCCTCCTCTGCCCACCCACCACTCATTCTATTCAGCCTCACTATCCCTCCCTTTGTCTTTCTACACTCGCTGATGTACCTATAAAAGGTTTTATCCCTCTTCTTAACTGAGTTGGCTATCTTTTCCTCAGTTTGGGCCTTTGCTATTCTGACTTCCCTTCCTGCTTCCTTCTGCCTTATCTGGTACAGCTCTCTGTCCTGCTCCTTCTGTGTTTCCTTATACTTCCGGAATGCTATCATTTTCTTCCTGACTTTCACAGCCACCTCTTTTGAGAACCATAGTGGCTTTTCTTTCATTTGATTTGTTTATTTGCTTCACACAAAGGCTTATTGCCTCTGTGATGGCAGTTTGATAATTCCCCATTGTTGCTCCACACCTCCTTCTAGCCTGTTTGCTAGTGCTTTTCTGAGGCACTCTCCCACATCTTGCAAAAGTCAGCCCTCCTAGTCCAGTACCCTCACTTTTTTTGTGGCTTGACTCTGTAGCTGAGTTTAAAGTGAACCACACTGTTTGATGGTCACTTGTCCCCAGGTGGCAACCCACTTCTATATCTGAGATCCTCTCACTGCCCCGCTTGAGAGTATGAGGTCTAAGATTGCTCCTCACAGTGGGTTCCTGAAACTAGCTGTCTAATGCCTGCCACCTGTAGGGCATCAAGAACGGCCCTGCTCTTGGATGTGGCTGCAGCAAATGTGCTTCAGTTAACATCTGGCATATTCAGGTCTCCCATCAACAGTATCTCCCCTTTCTCTGCCATTCTAAGAATGCCTTCTATCATATTTTTGTCCATTCCTTCCCCCTGACATGGGGGTCTGTACACAACCCCTGTGCAGATTGTGGTGCCCTTTCCAGTCTCCAAGGTGACCCACAGTGCCTCCTCTCCTCCCTGTTTACTCTTTTGTTCAGTTGCTTTTATCCCTTCCTTTACATAAAGAGCTACTCCTCCCCCTCTTCTCCCCTGCCTGTCTCTCTTGTAGGTTATGTACCCTGGTATGTTAACATCCCAGTCATGGTTCTCTGTGTACCATGTTTCTGTGACTGCTATGATATCCAGGCATCCCTCTTCCATTAAGGCCATCAGCTCAGGGAGCTTGTTGCCCAGACTACGGGCATTGGTACTCATTACCCTCCATTTCCTGATGGTCTTACTCCCTTTTGCCCCATCCCTGTTCTTCTTGCCTTTGTCACTTTCTCCATTTACCCCTGCCCTTCTCCCTGTCGACACCTCTATGTTGGTGTTTGGCACACTTACTACCATGATTATTTAGGGGGGCTAGGATTTTCCTGCTCCTTTCCAGTGCCTCCCCCCTTGGCTAGTTTAAAAGCTTGCCAATGAAGCATTTAAACCTATCACCTAGGATCCTGGTTCCCCTCCCGGACAGATGCAGCCCATCATGCCAGTATAGGCTTGCATCACTCAGGTGGACCCCCAGTCCCCAATGAAGCCAAATCCTAGGCTCCACACCAGTTTTCAACCACACAGTTGAATCCCATGGTGCGGAACACCCTAACCTCTCCTATGCCATAGATGTGTAGCACCTCCGAGAGGTTACCGTGCGTGCTACTTGACTAAGGCCACTCCCCAATTCCACAAACTCTTCCTGCACTTCTCTAATCCTTTTCTTAGCCAGGTCATTTGTCCCTAGGTGGACAATGACATCCAGCTCCCTCTCCTGTGCAGTTGCTCCAGCAATCCTGAGGATTCGCTCCCTGTCCCTCCAAGCCATGGCGCCAGGCAGGCACCTTACCTCCCTCTCCCCTTCCTCCCCCAGTTCTACCTTCCTAACAATGGAGTCCCCCACCAGGAGTTGTTTCCTTCCCCTGCAGGGTCATCTGCCACCCTCCTGTGGGTCTCCTTTGTGGAGGTCCCCAGCATCCTCCTTGGTCTCCACTGTGGGTGCCTCCATAGAGGAACCACACTTTGCCAGAATGGCATAGGAATTGTGGAGAGGTACAACTGGAGGGATGCACCTCTGTTCCACCACCCTCACCCTCCCTGAGCCCACTGTGGTCCAACCACTCCTCTTTCTTGGCAACCTCTGAGGCAACGGCAGTGGCACTGGTGGTCCCTGGATGGAAGAGGAGGTCCCACAAATCCTGGCCAACTCAGCCTGGAGATGAGCAACCTCCTCCTCAGCCCAGAGAGGTGTCTGCAGATGGGACAACACCGCATCCTCAGAACATCTCCCGGAAGACTGCTACTCCACAGCCACTGCACTGCACCACTCAATCATGTCTTATTTCTGGCCCCTTAACTGTTTGCAATCCTTACTCTTTCCTCTGTTTTTCTCTCTCTCCTTACTTTCTGCCTGTGTGCCCTTTAAGCTCCTGATTGTCCTGTTCTGAGACAAGAATATCCTATATTTCTCAGTAGACCACTTACTTGCTCAGAGGCAGACCTCCAGCAGCTAGAGGGAGCCGGAGAGCTACTCTTGCCCTTCTAGGATGGTGGGTCCTTGATGGTTCTGTGAACACTCACTTCCTGCCCCTAAACAGGAAGTTCCTGTTGTGTTTATATAGGGTAAATACAAAATCTGAATTAACAGTTTTCCTTAAAAATTCCTGAAAGATCTCTGCATGTTCATCCTCTATTATATTTTCCTGAGGAATCTTTTTCTAATCACTCTTTTTATTTTCCCCTATATTAGGCATATTGATTTCTTGGGCAATTAGCTTAGGTCCCTTAGTTATATATATTTCAATGTTTTCCCTTTGCTTTTCTTTCTGGGGTTTATCTTCCTTATCTAATGAGTATTCTAGTTCTTCATGTGTTCCCTTCTTGTTGCTGGTTTTAAAGGGTTTGTTCTTTCCTTTTTTGTTATTTGGTTGACTTTTTTATGTCTCTTTTTTTCTCTTTAACTTTTTAAACTTTTCCTTCTTTTTTCCATGTGATTTCTCTGTTGCTCTCCACTTCTGTTATCTTATTTCCCTTTAGTATTTCTCTTTCCTTCTTCTCTAGTAACTTTATTTACCCTTCTTGTTTGCTTCCATTGACTTTTTTCTTTTCTTTTTTCCCCCTCTTTCCCAAAAAGAGATGTTTCCTCTTTTCAGTTCCTCCAAAATACTGTCCTGCCATATATCATCAGGAAGCATTATTAGTTCAGACTCCAGCTCAAAGATCACCACATCCACTTGGTGGATGTTTCCAACTAGTAAGTTAATGGGATACATATCCACCTTCTTGCTAACCTCTGGGGACAACTTTAAATCTCTAAGGATAAAACAGTGGCATTCTCTATTCAAGATGGATATTTTCTATTCTATTCTCTCAGTTTTCTCCTTTCTTAGGGAGTCAAGTCATTTTTTTAATGTTCAGTGCATATACCTTTAATAAACATAATTTTTTGCTTGATAATAATTATTCATTTATTTATTCATTACAAATCGGGTTTACAACCTTTGAATCAGAGACTCATTTACAAAGGCACCTTGTCATGGGGGGGGGCAGACATCAAGACAGTTATTACAGTGCAGATTAAAACAGAGGATAACATTACAGGTGCAGTAAAAGGAACATTTAACATAGATACACTTAGGTTGCATAATGTAGAAGTTTGTATGTTACTTAGGTTACATAATGTTACAAAATTGTGAGTTACACTCATGGATATAGCAGGTCCTCAGAGAAGACAGCAAGTTACATCCCTGTTTGGACCTAGCAGGAAAGGAGTGGGTCTGGGGGAGGGAGACGCTGTCCAGTAGATGTTGTCAAGCCAGGGGCAAGGCGGGTGGGTACCACAGGTTACAACAGGGGGTTAGTTGCACCTACAACAGTGGGTATTAAAGATATAGTTCCAAAGGGCTGTTTTGAAGGAGCCAATTTTTGGCAAGTTGGAGATGCAGCTGGGGAGGGAGTTGAACCAGGTAGGGGCTCGGTACAGGAAGGATCTCTGGGCAAGAGAGCGCTTGGTTCTGGGCACCTTGAAAGTGGCCTTAACAGAGCTATGGGTGGTGATGGATGATGATGACTGCTGTAGGGAGGAGGAGAATCCTAGCAGTGATTTCTTAGTGAGAAGGCAGGTCGGATAGAGCAGTCGCTCCCCAAATTTGAGCAGATTGGTGGTAGTATAGAAAAGGCCGGTTTGACTTCAGCTGGGGGCATGGGTCAGGAGCCTACAGGCCTTATTGATGGAGAGTTGGATTTTGGAAAGGGCAGTGTTGGTTGCGGCGGAGTAGATGGGCAAGCCATAGTCCACGAGGGACAAGACAGAGGAGGTGATGGCCAGCCTGAGGGCAACCTGAGGCAGGCTGTCCCTGTACCAGTATAGCAGGCTAATCTGAGAGTTAATGGTGGCTGGCAGGGCATTAATGTGGGTGTGGAAGGAGAGGGCAGTATCGAACGTGATGCCTAGGTGCTTGTATGTGGTCACTTGTTCTAGTGGGTGCAGAGTACTGGGGATAATCAAGAGGGGGGTATTTTTAGTTTTATTTTGGTGGTGGAAGAAGAGCATTGATTTGGTTTTCTTTAGGTTAATGACCAGTCTGTGGTTGCTGAACCACATTTCAGCATGGTTGTAAGCTTGCTGGAGGGATAATTGGAGAGAGGTGGGATTGGGATGTGAGGCAACGAGGACTGCATCATCGGTGTAGAGGAGCATTTTACCAGTACATGAGCTGGGGAGGGTGTTGAGGTAGAGACTAAAAAGTATTGGACCCAGGATGGAGCCCTGAGGGACCTCGGAGTGAATGGGAAGAGTGCTGGAGAGGGAGCCACTCAAGTTTAGGAGCTGGGAGTGCTTGACCTATAAGGGAGTCTGGTACGAGTAGTGCGAAACCACCACCACATTTGCCTACTCAGTCTTTCTTGTAGATGGTACATCCAGGGAGGGTGATAGCTGAGTCAGGGGTGGATTTGGAGAGTCAAGTCTCTACCAGTACAATTATGTCAGGTTGATGTTGACTGACCCAGCACTAGAGGGCAGCAGATTTCTTTAGGAGACTGCAAATGTTTAAGGATGCAAAGCAGAAGCCAGTTTCAGTACAGGGTTTAGAAGGGCTGGAAGCCATAGGTCTTGGGTTTGGGTGTACATTACCAGATAATAATAATAGCAGTGTAATTATTCTGGTAAGTGGCCAGAGGTGATGGAGACCCTTGGGTCGATACTCAGCTGAGGACTTTACAATCAGGGTGCATGGGAAAGATAAAGTACAAAGGGTGGGAATGGCAGGGGAGATCTGGGTCCAGGTCAGGCCTTGGAGGGCAGAGGAAGTGGGGGTGTTGGCAGGGTGGGGGTGTTGGGGGGTCACCAGTGTGTCGAGGGTGGGGGAGGGCTGAGTCACTGTGGGGTATTCTGGGGATGAGGTGCCTAGTGTGGAGGAAAAGTGCTCTGGTCGGTGTGAGGACTGTACCAAGAGGGTGAAGGAGAGCAGACTTAGTAATGGAGTGTAGGTACCCATAGCAGCTGAGCAGTAAAGGAAGAGTGTCCAGGGGTAGTAGAGAGTAAGGAGATCTAGAGCAGCTTTGGCAAGGCTGGGGGAAAACCCCTCTAGTGTGTGAAGAGTATGAGCTGCAAATGGGAAAAATAAGTATCAATCAGTAGAAGAAGGAGGGGGCAAAGACTGATGAATAGTGATAGACTGACCACACAATAAGTGAAATGAGACAGGAACTGTATTGTGTTGGATTGGGTAAGTGTGCTTATAACTGGGCCCTCTAGTGGCTAAAAGATATAATCTGCTAATTAATTGTTCAAATAACATATTTGCTATGTATGGATCCTTTAAAGTGGCAGCTACATCTTTTGTTATAGTTTCTAAGTTAAGGTTGGATATATTCTCAAGGCTCATCATTTGTGTGTTCTCCCAGTCCTCAAATTCTGGTTGGGTTGAGATGTGCAAAGGAACCTCTTCACTACTTACTTGGCAGATCATTTTTGATTCTAAATCACAATCTCTCTCTCTCTCTCTCTCTCTATTGTGATACTTGAATATCTTATTGATTCTCTCATAACACCCACTGTTTTATTTAAGTTTTCAAAATTTTCAAATTCATCTGACAAATCAATATTTAATACTGGGCTAAGAACTGCACTATCCAAATGTCTTGTGAATTTGATTTGTTTATTGGCTTTCTGATTCTCCTCCTCCTTGTTATCCTTTATGCTATCCTTTATGTTAATGGTGTCCTGTGTTTTTCCCAGCTTTAATTTTTTCTATGGACATTGAGATTACTGTATATCCAAGATTTTAGCTTTTTTCCTACTAGTGGCTTTCCACTTCATTTTTTTCGTGAAACGTGGGGATTTCTGAATCTTGCTTAAAGTGCACAGTGCTAATAGTTTTAATGTTTTTGGCATAAATATTTTTGTTAAACCTTGTTAAATTTGTTGTGCTTCTCTAGACTTATCTTTGCAATCAAATTTCCTGCTTCTTGTTTCAATGGGCATAGTTGCTATTAAAGTTTGTTATGTAAGATAGGAAATATTTCTCGTGATAACAATAAGTATCTCTATCTTTAAACTGTCTTGTAAATAGAAACAAACTGCATAGAATAAATCAGTACATACTGTATTGCATTATATTTTATGTAAGCTGTGTGTTGTAATTTTGTGATGTTTTCACACTATAATGCCCTGTTTTTCCCAGGTGTGGCTGAAAGTGGGTAATTTGATGCAGTCCACCTTCTTGGTAAAATAAAATAAATAAATAAAAAATACTGTGAGCTGCTGCCCATGAGCGTGTCCGAAGCTGCACTGATCACAGTCCATGTTGCTCTTACCATTTCTCTGAGGGAAGACTTTTCTGTCAGGACTCATTGATTGCTCAAGGATCACCGGCAAAGGACTGCTTGTTAAACACAACAAACAGCATGAGAAATACCTGCCAAATTCCAGAGTCTGTGCCCCTGCAAAGTATGACTGCAACTTTTTATTTATTTATTGCTTATTTCAGAGTACTGTACCTTTGAAAACAGCTGCTCATTTGCAAAGGTTCCATGTCAGTGACAGTTACAAAGGAACAATTCAGATACATTCAAGCAATTTCAGAAGAATGCAGCCATGGCAAATACAATAAATAAGTAAATGGTACAATAAGCAAATTTCAAGGCGTTTAGTCAAAAACATTTCCAAACAAAGGCATTCATTAGATATTTATATGGTATAGCATATATATATATATATATATATATATATATATATATATATATATATATATATATATATACTGTAGTATGGAGGCTGATGCAGAGAAAATAATCTAGGAAGTAATTTTATTGGGCTCAAGCCATGTCCCCAATCAGCCAATTCCTGGGAATTGAGGAATACATCTATATGGGAAAATCAATTAGGGGGGTGGGAGGAAACATAGTAGTCTCTATCATCAGGATGTAGGTACTTCCATATATCCAGCAATCCCAGATCCTGGGCCAGAATTCTAATACACTTCTATGATCCATTCAGGGCTGATCGACTCACACTTGCTGTGTCCTCAGGTGCAACTGTAGTCTTTCCCAATTATATAGCTATTATTTCTTCCTGTCACAGTGTAAAGCAGGATGTGGCTAAAAAAATTAGTTCTCTCCCCCTCCTCATTTGGGGTATAAATATTTAATAATACATGGGCAGACTAGGTAGGCCAAGCGGTCCTTATCTGCCGTCAAATTCTATGTTTCTATACCACTGGGGTGTCTCTTTACCTACTGTTTACCCTCGCATATCATCTCTCTGGATCTTCTTGTACCTGTGTAATCTGTAAAGGAATATCACTTTAATTAATACAGCTGTGTCCCTCCTATGGGGATGAACTATACATGAGGATACCTATACCTTCACTACCTACCTTCTCTTTAACTTTTGATGTTCTGTCTGGGTGATGAGGGCCTCTTTATTTTATTTATTTATTTTTATACTGGAAGGCATGTGAGCAATACTGCCCATCTTCACAAGCATCCAGTGTAACAGAATAAAAGGGGAGAGGGGAAACAAACGAAATGAGCAGCAATACAATACAGCAATTATACAGCAATTAAGAGAGCATGGAGAGTACAATTATAAGAACAAGAGTACAAATTTGTTGTACAAAACAATTAGAATTAACAGATTGGAAATTTACAATTATGTACAAAAGGAGTGGGTTAGGAGCAGTTGCACTGGGATTTGTTGAGCAGAAATTTAGTAAGATTGCTTTGAATGTAGTGACAGATGTGCAATGGGTAGGGGAAGGGGAGAGATGTTGAAGAGTCATGGAGCCCTGTAGGTGAGTGAGCTTGGTCATGCGATGTGCGAAAGAGTAGGATTGCAAAGGAACACTTTGCATGGTGTCTGGGGGAATGGGGTTGGAAAGACATTGAGAAAAGGGATGAGGTAGTCTTGGAGAGAAGGCCCTTGAGGGCTTTAACAAGGAAGGTGCAGGTTCTGCTAGTGAGCCTGTCCTCAAGGGAGAAACTGTTCTCTGGCCTGTATAGGGTGCAGTGATGTGTTAACCTCGAGAGACTGGAGACAAACCTGAGGATTCTGTAGTGGGTGAATCTTAGTCAGTCAAAGTGTTTTGAGGGGGGAGGGAGAGAGTATACTAGAGAGCCATAGTCAAAGAGGAAGAAGGAGGGAGTTCACTAGATGAGGTGTAACACGTGGGTGAGGAATTGCCTAATGTGGTATAGCATACTGAGTCCTTGGTGCACTGTAGAGATAAGGAAATTAATGTGGTTGTCAAAACTGAGGTGGAAGTCGAGGAAGATCCTGAGGTATCTGAATTTGAGGACCCTTTCAGTCTGGTTGCTGTCATTGCCAGAGAGGTTGAAATCACATTTGGTGTTTTTCCTGATGCCAGACAAAAAACATGGATTTTTTTTTTGGGGGGGGCACTGAGGACCAGCCCATGTGTGGAGAACCAAGTGTGGAGTCTATTGAAACTGGATTGGAGTTTGTGTCTGAGGGAGGAAAAGTCATTGTCACAGCAGAAAAGGACTGCATCATCAGCATGGAGGATGAGTTTGGTGGTATTGCAAATGTCAGGGAGGGAGTTTACAAAGAGGGTAAAGAGTAGAGGGCCAAGAATTGAGCCTTGGGGGACTCCATATTTAATGTGTTGGGAGTTGGAGAGGTGCCCTTCAATTGTGGTTCTATGGGTCCTGAGACTGAGGTAATTGTCGACCCCATTCATAACATTGTTGGAGAAGTGCAGATGAGGGAGGGTTTAGAGGAGGATACCATGGTTGACAAGGTCAAATGCCTTTGTAAGGTCTACGAATATGGAACTTGTGTAAAAACTGTTGTCAATGGTTTGGTAAATTTCATGAATAAAATTGACAAGTGCATTTTCGGTGTTGTGATTTTCCCTGAAGCCAAGCTGGGAGCATGTTAAGATGCTGTATTTATTAAGAAAGTTGGTGGTTTGGTCAAGTATGATTTTCTCAAAGATTTTTGAGAGGGGCACAAGGAGTGAGATGGGTCTATAGTTGCTAATGTCATTTTTAGGACCTGATTTGTGAAGTTGTTTGATGACAGTGCTTTTCCAGGTGCTGGGGAAAGTACTGGAGGGCAGGGAGTGACTGAATATGTTGCTGAGGGGAATGGATAAGAGATGGATGGTGAGTTTGAGGATGCAAAAGTCTATACCATCCGGACTGATACACAGTTTGGGATTTATTTTTTTTGTGATGTACTGGACCATGTCAGAGGGTGAGAGGGACCAAAAGTAGAAATTTGAGTTGTTGAGGGGTTCAGAGGGTGTGGTTAGAAACAGAGTGCTGGAAGGGGGTGGGGAAGGGGAGATTGAATTTGTTCAGATCTCCAAGAAAGAATTGAAGACGTTGGTCATCATCAGTGGGTCGGTAATAAGTGTGCTCTCAGTGGAGAGGGCTGTGCATTCATCAGGTTTATCACAGCTGAGTAGATTGTTGAGGGAGTCCTAGAAGTGTTTGGGCTGTTCCCTGATGTAGGACAGTTTGTCTTTGAAAAAATGACTTTGGCAGAGCAGACAGTTGATTTGCACTTATTCTGGATAAGTTTGTACTGCTGCGGTAAGTAAGGGGTATTGCGTCTTCTGAATCTCTTGGAGGAATGCTTTCTGGTATCTCATCCTATAAACTCCTGTAACAATCTTCCTCCTCTTTACTGGGCTACACAGCCTTTTTAAGTCATAAAATGTTGGTTTTAAGATATATGTTTAAAACAAGGACAGAACTGCACAGTTTAGAGGGCTGCCTCACTTAACAATTTGTGGTTTGAACTGGTGTGCCTTGGAAATTTGTAATTCTCTAATCTGCACAGCATTTGAAATACCATGGCCAAGGATGGCTGTGATATGAACCATTTGTAAGCTGATAAATGGGTCACTTCATGAATTGAGGGTACCAGTGTACTAAATAGTGCATGAATTAAAAAACAAATAGCCATTGCAGCCATTTTAAGTGAATTTAAAAGGTGATCACAATTACATAATTTGAAAAGCCCAGGTACATCCATTTTTATTTTATTAAATGTTCAACTCCAAAATGTCACAGATTTCTCTCAGTAAAATGTGACATGCAAAATCGTACTGTATTCCATTGCTTCGATGCCAACTTTCTTCTAGTTGCACTTCAATAAAATTATTTTTAAAACTTCCTGTGGTGTTGTGTTTTATTAATGAAGGTATTTTTTTCTCTGGTGTTAAATGCATAAACATGTTTTAGTTTAATCAAAGTTTTTGTGATGCATGCAGCCTGTGGTGTCCCAGAAAGTTACATGTTTTACATGACAATAACATTTTCAGCAACGTTTTTGGAGGTGATGGATTGTCTTTTGGGACTAGTTTTTAAAAGTGCTGTGGGACGTTTGTGAGCAACGTGTCCAGATGATGCTTGTTTAACTTCAACAGTTGTGTAATGTCCACTGTTATGTTGTGACAAGTACAGTGTTGTTTGGTGTACACACACAACGCTGAATATGTTTTTTCTCAAGTCCCTCTGTTATCTCACAACATGGTCCTTTTTCACACTTGGGTCACAGTGTTTTGAAATGCTTAGTGAAGTGAAGTCAAGCCAAATTGTTCTTCTTTTTACATAAACAGTTATGTGGTGTCCATTGTTACATGTGGAACACTGTGGTGTCCACTGCTACCCATGCATTGTTGAAGGTGCTTTATCTCAAGTCTCTCTTAAAGTTATCCCACAGTATGGTTCCCTTTTTCACTCTTGAGTCACATTGTCTTGAAAAGCTTATTAAAATGAATCTATTGTGAACTAAAAATTGATCCTTATGTCACAGTTTGGTAACTCTTTTTATTTTATTTTATTTATTCAACCTTCCTTTTGATTAAATCCCAACACTGTTTATACCAAATTGCTCCTCTTCCTCCATCTCACCTCTCCACATCAGTATATATTCCTCACCTGCAAGCTTACTGAGTGGCATTTGCAGTAAATGCTACTATTTTTGAGTTTTTGTGGGGCAGCAACATTTAATGCCTTTTACCAGCCACAGAAGTGACAGCAGTCTCTGTTCATACTTGGTGGCCAGCACCGATGACTGAAGACACTGGTGTCTCATCTTCCAAAAGCCCAAAACTGCAGAAAAAAATGCTAGGTACCCTGTCCAAGCATTGCACCGAAACCTAAAGACAAAGAAAATGCAGCACCATGTAGTGGAGCAGCATTGCAGTACAGCAGGAAAAGTGGATTTATGTGATAACGGCGACTCCTAATAATAATAATAATAAATTTATTTATATGGCATCTTTCCATTGCCAAGGCACCTAACAATATAAAAAGAACAAATCGTACAACATCAAGCAACAATTCAATTCAGTTGAAATCACATGACAATAAATCAATTACAAATGAATGCAGATCACAAAGAGCAACAGAAAAACTGCCTGACACAAGCAGGGTGACAGACCACAAGGTGACCAGTGCAAATGGTGACATTTGGTTATGACAGACCAAAAACATGCACCATATTTATTTGTATGTGGGGGGGGCTTATCCCCCTGAACCCCCCTCTATGGGGGGGCAAACCCCCCACACCCCCCAACCTAAATATAATCAACTCCATAGGGTGTGCAGACCTAGAAGAGAAATGAAAAAAAAATGTTTACTTTGTCTGACACTAGACTTGAACCCGAGTCACTGGCTCTAGGGGCAGTAGCGTACACCACTATGCTACACAGCCAGCCAGGCAGAACTAGGCTAAGCAGCACTCCATATCCTACAATAGTGAGTGTAGCTCCTGCTACACTAGCTCTACAAGACATAGTGACATTTTTCACTAGCAGCTTTTCTTACAAGCAGTATTATTGTCACTCACATTGAGTCGCTCAGTAATAATAAGGTGCTCCCAGAAAAGCGAGAGACCATTCAATCAAGTTTGCCAGTGCAGTTCAATTTGTCAGCTATACAAATGGAGATCAACTGTGATTTGTTTTCTCACTTTGCCCTCCCTTAGAGAGAGTTGTAAACTATTTATGTGAAGTAACTAAATTTACAAAGAAATAACTTTCATTTTGTTTCATGAAATGCACTGTTTGAATACATAACATCATAAGAAATCTAGAATACGGTTAACATTTTTATAACATATGTTCAGAAATGTGATTATTTTTATGGGAATACTTTTATTTTTTATTGCTATTTCATTAGTTTGAACTTTAAAAAAAATTGCTAATGTAAGGAGTGAATAAAGATAAGTAAAATTGAAATACACTTTTATTGCTCAGAAGTGGGTATTCTTTCTTCTATAGGAGATTACTGGTTATGTTTCAGGCCATGTATGTCACCAGATCTGAACACCGATACGTCCTGTTTAAATTCTGGATGCAGGACTAGCTAAGTGCAACACACTTCTTAATATTTGTAATGACTATGGTCCTTCTTTAAATGCTCAAAATGTTGTAACTAATGTAAAATGCATGGCTGAATATTGTATATAACTTATGTCCTTCGTATAAATGAAATCTCTTTTTGTACTTGTATTTCATGTTATGATTTTGTTTTGTAATGGCATCGTGTTTGAACTGAACTGAACTGAACACTTTTCCCCCCATACTCAGTGCATCACAGGGTACAGTTTTGTTTGTCACCCCTCCCCCGAAGTCTGAGACTATTTTTTCACTAATTCCTATTTTGGGCTGTAAATAAATTACTATGTTTATTTTTAACTTGAAAATGTTGTCTACCTATAAGTGCAATAAGACACATTGTGGTTTGGAGTTCTGCTGGCAAAACCACACTTCCAGGGGCAGAAAGCACTTCGCTTGTGGTGTCATTCTTCATTATGCCCTTGGGCATGTGGTTGTGCCAGCACCAGGCACTCAATTATGTTTTATGTTTAAACACTTGGTGCCAGTGAGAACTACAGACTGTAAATCTATTTAGGCAGTTCAAAGAGGCAGGACAGCATGTCCACTGTACAGCCAATGGGTATCTGTGAGCAACATGTGTAAAATGTGCCCCAGCTGTTCATGCAAAATACTGTAGCTAGAACTCAAATCTATTATAAACTGTACATTATCAAGCATGTTTGAGTCTCCCCAAGAAAAAGTTAGCATTGCAGTATTAGGGACATTGTCCTAGATATAGTAAATCAGATGACACTGGGGCATATCTCAGTAAAACTGTTTGTTAACAAGTAACCATGGTGGTATCATAATTACTAGTAATGATTTACTTTATATGCTAATCTGGATACTTTATCAGTATGTTACAGTTTGTACCAAATTTTTGGTTTGCATACATTACAGGACTTTATTATTAATGGAGATATAGGAACCAAATTCACTGTTGATAAATGAGATATTGTTTTGCTAATATTTCTGTTTGCTAATGAGGTTTGGATTTCAGCTTGTAGAAATAATCATTCTAGCACTTCTACTCTACAGACAGAGGTATTCTAATTTACTGAGGGATGCTTACCTAATATTAATGTACTAGCTGTGAGTTTTCCTCTCTCTTCATTATGCTGTTTGGTTTTATATTCTGAGATGTGGTGACCCCCCCCCATATTAATTTGATTTAAATATAAATATAGTTACTGTTTTTTTTGCAATTCAGTATGTAATAGAAATTACAAATAAGTCATTGTTTATTTTTTTCCAATAAAAAGTTGCAAAATGTGACTTATTATGACACGTTCATACTTGGGAAAGGCAAATGCCTTCAAACTTTTATTAGGCTCTGATCTGTACCACTTACTAGAAAATGTGCTTATCTTAATAGAGGATACTTGTTAGTGTCAGTGGCTCAGTAGGTAGCACACTCGCCTCTGAGGCTGGGAGATCAGAGGGCTGTGGGTTCAGTTCCCACATCTGGCACTTGGGTTAATATCCCAGTACTGACACTGTAATGCAGCATGAGAGGTGCTGCATTTCTGAGGTGCCGTCTTCGGATGAGACGTTAAACTGAGGTCCCATCTGCCTGGATTGGTGGTAGTTCAGGTGGATGTTAAAGATCCCATGGCACTTATCGAAAAGAGTAGGGGAATTTCCCTGGTGTCCTGCCCAAATTTCCCTCATTCACTAAAAATACCACCAACAGCTTAATCTGGTTCAAGGTCAGTTGGCATTCATCTGTATCCCCCCTTCCCCAGGTCGTGTCTGAAAATAGGCAGGATTTGTCTAGTGCACTTACCCGGTCAACAAAAGATAAATAAAATACAGTACCTGGTTCCAGTCTCTGAATAAACTGCTCTGAAAATTTATTTGGTTGGAGGGTGGTGGGGGCTGGGATACACAACCAGAAATTCCAGCACCAAGAGCCAAAATAACAATAACAGTCAGACCAAAATAATTTTATTGAAGGCTCATAGAATAGTCCAAGACTCCTGAAAACAGTACAGCAGTGTTTTACACTAAGCCTCAATGTTTTATCAAGGTGTATAGGAAGGAAGGGTACATTGTTTAACCAGGAGTAGCACACTAAGCCGAAGCTTGTTTTCAGATGCGACCTGAGAGCACAAGGAAGTTAAGTGACTTGCTTAGGATCACATAGTATGCACCTAGGCAGCTGTGGGATTCAAACCCAGGCATCCAGATCTGCAGCTCAGAGCCTTAACCTACTGCACTATACCACCTCCCGCACCGGCCGTGAATGCCATGGGGGGGACACTGGACTCTGCTTAGCAACATTACCACATATCAGCCATGCAGTTCTGTCCTGCTTTTGTAGCCAGGATGTGCTTAAAGTGACACTGCTATATAATGTTGTACTACCTCATAGTATAGGTACCTGCCAGCAGTGAATGTGAAAAATGCAATGGGCTTTATGCACTATGCCTACATGCTGTGTATACTGGGTGTGTAGGCATAGATACATGGGAACGTTGCTCAACAGGGTCCAGTGGCCCCCCCCCGTGACATTCATAAATCGTATGGACAACAGTTACATGCCCATTTCCCCAGCTGCACAGAGAGCAATGTGCTGGAGGCAGGCCGGGGGCATGCCAGCACTATGAGCTATTCACTACAGTGCATAGTGCTGGCTGCATAGGTGTGGAGATGGGTGCAGGAGTAACCCTGCCATAACCCACTGTGCACCCCCATCATCACTCACCAGATGTGGAGGGACTGGGAAAGGGCACTCCATGTTGCTCCTGCCCACTAGGCAGACAGAGAGGGCAGAGGCAGTGGGACAGGTGAGTGCCCAACACATCCACAGAGTGGCATCACTGGAAAGGTATGTTGGTGGGTAGGGGGGAAATGAAACACTGCTCACCTATGAGGGCTTGGGGTATAGCCACAGTGGGATCAGGGCACAGCTGCTGTTGCAGGGGTGTGGGCTTGGGGTGGGGTCCTACTGCTGTGGGTCCTTCAGTGTGCCAGGAGAGTGCTGTGAGCCAAGAGCTGGGCCATTGGGCAGACTGGCCATGGGGCCATGCCTCATGGGACTGGGTGCCTGCAGTAGGCATGCACTACCCTGGACCATGCCTTGCTACACAAGGGATCTATTCTGGAACCCAGTACAGGCATCCCATTGCATGCCCACCTGGGACTGCGACTCCTCCCTAAGCTGCCCTGCAGAGTCCTGTGCACTGGGGGGAGGAGCCACAGAGAGGTGGGCACCAGTCATGAATGCTGTCATGTGTGCATCTGTCTGTCGGTGCAGAGCTACGCAGGTGGAGTATGCACATATTCTTCATCCCTCCACATCAATCATGCATAAGGGCCATTATGTGCAAAATAAAGCTCTAAAGTGCATTAAACATGTGCAAAATATGGTTGAATACTAGGACTGATAACACCTATATGAGAAAAATGCACCCACACTTAAAAAGGACATTTCAACACATTTGCATCAAAAACATCACTTATCTGGATTACAGGCTGAGCTTTCTAACATCTTCTAATTCATTCTGTTTTGTAGGATTATACTGAAGTCATGTCTATCAAAATAGAAATTAAAAATTAAGAGACCACTCTTATTCATGTGCAAGCAATTGTACTGTAGATATCATACATCAGATTCAAGGCAGAGCTTTATATATTAAACTGCTTATGGAGAAAACTGTATTCATAATCAGAACAGAAAGTGATAGAACAGGACATTTTGTAGATTGTCAATGCTCACATGTAAGTGGAAGCAATACTCTAGCAAATACAAAATTCAAGTGGGAAAATATACTGGGAGTGGTAGATTTATAGTAAACACATAAACTACATCAGGACACCAGATACCATAATTTATTTCAGAGATAGTATTACATCAAATCTCTCTTTTAGTCCTGGATATTCTCAAGATTTTAATTTAAAAATCCACCATGCCTCCCTTCTCAGCAATTTATTGTTGAGGTTACCCCTCTATGTCCCATCCTGGTCTTCACAATTCCCTGGAAGAGAAACTGGTGATACTGCTCTAATATGATTTGCCAGGGCATTTTCAGGATACAACTTCTCTGTCACACTCATTGAAACTATGTTTAGTTTTCCCTATGTAGAATGAGTTGCTTGTGCACAAATCTAAATAAATTACTCTCACAGAGTCACAATTCATGAACTCCCTGAGTTCATAAACTTTTTCCCCTTCCCAAACAAAAAAAAATTCAACTTTCTGATAAGAGGACAGTATTTACATTTCTCATACTTATGGGTACTCACTGGGGGGCATCAGAGAGCCAAGTTTTCTTTGGTGGGGTTGCATAATAACTCTTGGTTTCCAGATCTGCCACATTTTCCCCCTTTCTTCCCCTCCAAATACTATCCTAGGGAAAGTCCCCCACTAAAGTGCTGCTTCTGCTCATATCACTGATCAATGTTTCTCCAGTATGTCTCCAATTTCAGTAGGATGGCTAGAGAATGTAGTCACAAAGTTACTTCTCGGTCTGGGTACATTCATGCAACTATTTCTCTCAGTAACTACATTTATTTGTGTATGTATTTATTTAAATTTTGTTAACTGGGTAGGGACACAGGAACAACTCAATTTTCTGGTCCGACCTGACAATAAAGACAAACATGAAGTCACAAAAGTCACAAAATAACAAAAACAAAATTAGACAAAAAATCCACAGACCTCCAAAGACTGTAAATATATTTTGAAATTTTGTTTTTAAAATCTTGCATTGAGGAGGAACGTAAATCAACAGGTAATGCATTCCAAAATAAATGAGCAGCAACTGAGAACGATCAAGCTCCAACTCTAGAGTGAAATGGAATATTCTGAAGGAGAACACCACTAGAAGAATATAAATTACAAACAGAGGACTCTATGTTAATCAAATCCATAAGTGGATACTTAGTATTTGGAAAAATTGACTTAAATATTTGCCAACGAAAGAAGTGTGTAATTTTACAATAAGGAGACAACCGACCCAATTTAGAATACATATGACAATGATGAAAACAAAAAGGACAGTCCAATATGAAACAGCAAACAAACACTGTTGTAAGTAACAGACAATATACTAATCTCTTTAACAGATAATTTGAAATAGACACTCGCAATATAATCCATATGTGGTAACAATGTTCCAATTGAAATTGATCTACGAGTATCTAAAGTAGCATTTTTCTTAAATTTAAAAAGCAGACCTAGTTTTTGATTCACCCTTTCACTAACTGCTTTGACCTGCAAAGAAAAATTTAATCCTGGGTCTAAAAGGACACAAGATATTTAAACTCCTAAATGAACTCAATTGCTGCCCCCCATTATCATGTCATTATCATGTCATTATCAGGAGGGATTGGTGGAACATCTGGTTGTCAATGGACTACAGGACCCAAGGCAGCATGGTTTCACCAGGGGAAGGTCATGTCAGACCAACCTCATTGAATTTTTTGACTGGGTGACTAGGGAGGTGGATCAGGGGAGGGCAGTGGACATGGCCTATCTGGACTTCAGCAAGGCCTTTGACACTGTGCCACATAGAAGACAAACTGGGGAATATGGGTGTGGGCAGGACAGTAGTGCGGTGGGTAGGTAACTGGCTGGGCAGCAGGACACAGAGGGTGGTGGTAAATGGCTGTCACTCCACAGAGGGAAGAGTGACCAGTGGGGTCACAAGGGATCAGTGCTGGGACCGGTACTATTCAATATCTTCATCAGTGACATTGCACAGGACCTAGAAGGCAGAATCTGTTCGCTGATGACACAACACTCTGTAACAGAGTAGACACACCAGAGGGTGTAGACAGAATGAGAAGGGACCTGCAGAAACTTGAAGAATGGTCAGGGTTTGGCAGTTGAAATTCAATGCAAGGAAGTGCAAGATAATGCATATGGGGCACAAAACCCTGGCACAATATATCAGTTGGGGGTGAGGATATAGCATGCATCAAGCAGGAAAGGAATCTTGGAGTTATCATCTCTGATGACCTCAAGGCAGGGAAACAGTGTGACAAGGCAGCAGGTAAAGCAAATAGGATGCTGGGATGCATAGGCAGGGCATCCCAGCAGGAAAAGGAGGTCATAATTCCACTGTACAAGACACTAGTGAGGCCACACCTGGAGTACACTGTGCAGTTCTGGAGACCTTACCTACGTAAGGACATAGACAGGGTAGAGAAGGTTCAGAGGAGGGCAACAAAGATGGTGCATGGATTGCATCACAAGTCCTATGAGGACAGGTTGAAGGCACTGAACATGTACTTCCTGGAGGAGAGGAGGGAGAGAGGGGATATGATAGAGACATACAAGTATCTTACAGGGAGGAACAGGGTGCAGGAATGCACTATTTTTAAGCGAAAAAGATGTTCCAGGACTAGAGGGCATGGGATGAAGTTGGAGGGAGGACGATTCAGAGGAAACATGAGGAAGAATTTCTTCACAGAACGGGTGGTGGACAAGTGGAACACCCTGCCAGAGGAAGTGGTGGGGGCTGAAACAATCACGGGATTTAAGAATGCATGAGATAGACATAAAGGAATTCTGGAGGGCAGGGGTAAGGGGCAACAGACTTCCTGGAAAACATAAACTGAACTTACAAACTTAAATGGGCAGACTGGGTGGGCCATAGGCCCTTATCTGCCGACACTGTCTATGTATCTATGTATCTATGTATCAAAAGCGTAGGGTCATTTTTCAAGGTTCCACTATAGGATTGCACAAGCATTCTGGCACCGGCCAATTAGGGCACCAATCAGCAATGTCGCAGATCACGTTTCTTGTGGGAGGCTGTGCCCCATGCACCCCCTTTGTGAGGGGACTGTTCCCCCACACCCCCACTACTATTAGATTCCTACTCTGGGGTGGGTGGACCTCGAGGAAAGGGGTGCCTCCTGTATTTGGTGCCCTGATGCTCTGAGCGCCGTAAGGAATCTTTCAAAGAGTGAGGTGTTCCAAACATCATCATCTTAGTTTTTTTAACATTAAGAATTTAGCAGTTTCCAGAGAACCAATTACAAACACTTTTTAGCTGTTAATCTTCTATTGAGTAGTTTCCATACATATACAGAAATAACACCATGTACATGTAAAACAGTGTAGTACAGTTTACAATAACAACTTATTGAACTTTATAACAGAACTGCCTCATGTCAAACCAAACCTAAAACTTTTGTTTGTACCTCCATTAACATGTTACAATAGGTGACTTACCCTTTATTTACCATATCTTTAATCACATGAGATCCTAATGACATAACCAGCTGAGTTACCAGGAGCTGTGAAGGGAGACTGTACTTCTTTCAACTAGTGTGTGGAGGGGGGGCCTTGTGGCTGTCCACATCTCGCACTTATGGTACCTAAGAGGAGAGAAGTGTGACATTCTTTAGCAGGTCATCCAACCATTCCTCCGTGGAACATCATGGGGGTCTGAGCTTGGATTCCAATGACAAAGTGCTCTGAGAATTAGATTTAGCTTGTGAATAAATTAAAAGGTCATCTGCATATAAAAAAGAATTACATGACTTAAAAATGGAAGGTAATGTTTTAATAAACAACAAAAATAATAAGAGGCCCAATATGCACCCTTGTGGGACTCCAAGATCCAATGTTCTAACAGAAGAAACAGCTGACCCTAGACTTACCTCCTATGGCCTACTGGTCAAATAATCTCTCCACCAGGCCACAACATTCTCAGAAAAAATAAGGTAATCCAATTTGAAACATAACAGAGAAGGATTAATGAGACTGAATGCCTTGGTCAGGTCCACGAAAACCGTTCCCATTAAAAGGCCATTTTCAAAGCCCTGGAGGATGGCATTTGTAAACTTGACCAAGGCAGTCTCTGTACCATGATTCTTTTGAAAACCATCTTGTTCTGAACACATCGAACTGCATTTTTCAAGATATTCAGTAATTTGACTTGCTACAACTTTCTCCAATAACTTACTTAAGGGGTTAAGAATAAGTATAGGCCTAAAATCATAAAGACAGTCAGCATTAGTTTTTTTGGTATAGGCACAGCCCTTGTGAGCTTCCAAGTAGATGGAAACTGGCCAGTAGTAAGACACAAATTGAATACTGAACACAAAGGACCTACAATTTGAGGGGCAATTAACTTTAAAAAACAATCATGCAGGCCTTCACCAAAGTCGCTAAACTTATTTGGGACAGTTACAGTTAACTTTAATAAATCAAACTCCATTATCCCACGAAAACAGAATCTAGGTCTATTTCCCTGAACATCATTAGGACTGTTATTATTTGATAAGTTGGCAGAGTTGCACCCATAACTTGAGAGGTCAGAACATTTATCATTAAACACCTTCGCAATAACAATAGGATCTGATATTATACCATCAGGAGTTTTGATCTTATCAACAGTTGATTTTTTCCTATGGGGAATCAGATGATTCACTGAATCCCATCAGCCCAATCATCACACAGTTGTTTTCTATAAAAAATGTCTTTGCATAGCCCACTAAATAACTAAACTTATTCCTAAGAAAACAGCATCTGCTAAGTAAGGTGATTGAGGGAAATTGCTTAAATTCAGACCAGGCAAGATTTCTAGCAGTAATCCATTCTTTTAATTCCCTTGTAAATCACCTATTGAAAGTACCCCACATCCGTACCTTAACTTACATAAAGGAAAAAATAAATCCTGAACTGGCAGTAACTGTTTACAAAAATAATCAACTGGACAGCCAGGGTAAGGCATTAAATCTAGCACTCACCAATCAATTAATGCAAGATGTTGCATGAGCTTTCCACAATCAAATGTCTTAAAGCTAGGATGCTGAATAAACCAAGGGGAAATCTTGGCCCTCTTAAAATTCAGAACACAGTAAACAGCTTGATGATCACCTGTTGATTCAACAAGCACCCCCCACTGAAGAAATAATATCTACCCTGTTGGTAGCAATCCAATCCAAAATAGAATTATTCCCTCTATGATGATTAAACCTGGTTGGTTCATTAATAATTTGAGACATATTATAAGAATGTAATAGTGATTCCAGATCCAAGGTATTAGACTGCATCCAGTTCAAATCTGTATCCCCCACTAGAACAAAATCAGATGCAGAAAAATACCTGGAGCTAGTATCTAAAAACTCCGTTAACCCATTTAATACGCAGGTTGATGGGTTACAGAGACATCCAAGAGTAACATATTTTTAGCCCCCCATAATTAATCTTAATAGCAGCCAGTCATTTAATGAATCTGTATCAACAATACTACCCAAATAAACATATCTCTTAACACTTCTTAAACAATTGATTGAATTTTCATTGACCCGGTAAGCCCACTGGGCCTAGAAGTCCCTTTTTCATGTGTGACCACGGGATACAGATGGTAAGCAACTGAAATTGAACCAGATTAAGCTGTTGGTGGTATTTTTAGTGAACAATACTGCAGCCTTACCCCCCTTCTTTTTACGCTTTCTATCAGCATGAATAACATTATACCCTGGGATTTGACATACATTATCTGGAGTAGTTTGCTTCAGCCAAGATTCAGTTAGAACAATTATATCAGGATTATAAGATTGTGAAATAATTTCATCCTCAACTAATTTAGGCAAAAAGTTTCTAACAGTCAAATGCATTACATTTAGCTCATGTAAAGTGTGTCATGCTTTGCTAGGAGCAGCGGGGCCTACATTGCCAGGGGGCCCAGGGTTCAATTCAATATCCCTTGATAATACAATTAATTGAAGTAACACTAACACTTTAATATTTGCACAAATTCCACATAGCCCCTTCCAATAATAGAACACTGATGATGGCAGCAAACAAGACCCACATTCCCTTAGAACATCTTTATGCAACAATAGTAATCCATAGGTACCGGTAATTTTAAACCTTGTACCACTAAATTGGAAATAGAATAATTAAAGTGTACATTTTCGCCTCCTTCTTCATATGCAACATAACCTACAATATATTATTAAATAATAATAAACTCAGAAACAACACACAGTTAAAACTAATGATGACCCTGACATCATTTTATCCAAAATACTCCAAGTAGCAATAAAAGAACAAACTTTGGACAGAGTAACGTGTCCCAGTCTCCCACACTTCCCTCAGACTCCCACCGACTCCTGTTATATTTTACCGCTCTTCACCACCACAAGCCGTTGCTTCTAATCAGCTGTGGAATTTAAACCCCTCAACCATGCCAAATCAGGCTGCCACCACCAATCAGGGGGAAGGGGTACAGCTAAGTTAATAGTGGCTAAGGCAAGTGCAGAGTGTACTGTTTCTATGGCAGCAGTCAGGCACAGGTGAAATCAGTGTAGTGAGACTTGCAGCAAGCGGGAGGCAAAGTCAAACAGTTAGTCTCTTCAAGCAATGTGCAACACAATATCAAAAAGCAGCAGTCAGAACAGCACATCTTTAAAAGGCAAAAGCAGCAGCAGGTCTAGCAGCAAATATAGCAGTTTGTCTTTTGTAAACACAGACATAGTAGCCACAGTTCATGGAAGCAGACACACAGCGTATACTGTAGCAGCAGGGCACTTTGATAATTAAAACTCTGCAGATTAAATGCACTCACAAAGCACAAGAAAAGTCAATATAGCTGCAGGACTACTCAAGCTTGCTGACGCTTGTTGAAGTAACTTATGGCAATAGGTCAACAAGTATGAATGTATCAGTAGTTTCCCTGGGACTCTCTCATAATAGGGGCCTATGTTAAGTCTCTGTCCCCTCAAAGGATGGTATATTCTGTTCACCAATCCCCTCATTTTCATTGCCTGCCTTATGCTGCTGATTCAAACTCTGATATGTAAAAAGGATGTTCCAAGTCCAGCATTTTCACACCTCTTCTATCTTCTGTGATACATCTCTGACTATAGCCCCAGTCTTGAAAGTGTTCAGCCAGTTCATCTGAGTGAGATATGAACTTCTGGGTACTACAATTATTTTTCACCATAATGAACTGGCTCTAAGGGATGTTTTCAATGGTGTAGCGGGAGTGACAACTAGTGAGGTGGAGTAGGGAGTTGTTATCTGTAGGTTTTCTGAAGAGGGTGGTATTTATACCACCTTACCATCATTCCAAATTTCCAAATCAAACAAACAGATTTTTCCTGACTAGCATTAATGATGAACCTCAGATGTGGATTGCTGTCCTCAAGATATTATTTGAACATTTCTAATTCATCTAGTGACACGGTTACGCCATCATCATATCATCAATGTAGCACCTCCACATGTCCAGATGGGCAAAGTGAGGGTTAACCTCAGGACTCAAAACAAGATCCTTTTGCCATATATTGAGATATACTGTACATTGACTTAATTAGGGGCTATTGAGGCCCCCACTGCCATACCTTGTTGTTGTAAGTATACTGTAGAGCAGCTTATTTTAGCACCCTGTTTATTTTGTGCTGTGCAGGGTACCATAGCATTTAGTGCTTGGTTGAATCCGCAAGGCCGCTTCATATACAGTTACAGCACTAACCTGTAACCAGCCATGAATTGCAGGTACTTAAAGCGATATAGCACTAACCTGTAATCGGTCGCAAATCGCAGGTACACAAGGCAATCACCACCATTAGCACATACTTCCTGTAATGGTCACTGATGATTACCTGTAACTGCATACTGGTGTTCAGCTCTTTGAAAACAACATTAGTCAGTTCCCAAACATGTCCATTCTGCATTGGATTTCTAACAAGCAGATCAAAAGAAAGTACCCTTCAAAAATGAAGGGATGTAACCAGAGGCTCTTGCAGAGCAGTCTGGTGTAGAGCCGTGTGTTCCAAAATCTGTTATCCATGAGCTGGGTGGTCCATCTTCCCTGTCTCCCAAAAAACAGCAACCATCCACATATGCTTTTTAGTCCTGAGATCTGTTTTGAGGTTGGGCAGGCATGCTGTTGAAAATGGGGTTATGGCAGCAGTACGTTTGTACACAGCTAAGTATGACAAGCCTATAAATGAGAGCACAGTGCAGGGTTTTAAAGGTGATTACATGAAGCAACTGTGTACACCTGATCCCATCAATCTCACCCCCACCTTGTCCAGAAAACAGCACAGGCAATCGGCTCTGCTGATGGACAACTTGGAGGAGCAGCTAAGAAAGGTTGTTTGTTATTTACATGAACAAGGAGCAGTAGTTAATGCCCGTTTTATTCATGCTGTAGCACTAGGAATATCGAAGGCTAAATCACCATAACTTCTAGCTGAAAATGGTGGCCATGTTAATCTAACTACAAAATGGGCTTGGACATTCCTTCATAGAATGGGGTACAGTAAGCATAAGGGAAAGAAGGCAGCCCGCATAGTACCCACTGACTTTGCGCTACTGAAAGCTGCTTTTCTAGACCATATAAGCACTGCCACAGCACAAGTGTTGATACCCTCAAACAGATAATGAATCTCAATGAAACTGGCATTAATATGGTGCCTGTTTCCCAGTGGACAATGGCCTCTTCAAGCTCCAAGGAGGTTGGTGTCCTGAGGCTGGGGGGCAATTATCAGATATCACTAGTTCTGATCTGCACTTTGTCTGGTGAGTTCCTCTCATGCCAGGTGATTTATAAAGGTAAAATGAGCTCATGCCACCCACAGCACACCTTTCCTCAGGAGTGGGATGTCACTCACAGTGAAAATACAGTGTCCTAGTACACTGACAATGTTATTGCCCCATAATGTGGGCCTCGACTGGTGAACAGCTTGGTCTGCTGTCTGAACATAAATCCCTTTTGATAGTTGACCTTTTCTGTGGCCACACAACTTCCCCCACCCTGGGAAAAACTTGAAAGTTTAGGTATAATACCCATCATTGTACCAACATCATGCTCTGACTCTTTGCAGCTACTTGACATTTCGGTAAACAAAATTTTGAAGGATTTTCTGAAACAGAAATTCACTACATGGTATAAGGATCTTGTGTCAAAGCAGCTAGAGACAGGCAGGGAGCTGAAAAATGGATTTAAGCATGCAGACACCGAAAGAATAGCATGTACAATTGCTGCATGTCAACTTCCTACAGCTGTGTGACAGAAAGGGGGATGTTATATGTGGTTTCATGGAAGTTGTTATATTGGATGCCCATACCGACAGCCTGAATCAAAAACTGGTAACTCCTGTAAGTGAAAATCTGTCTGTGTGTATGTGAGTGTGTATCTGTGTGAGTGTGTGTGTGTGTGTGTGTATGTGTGTGTGTGTGTGCATGTGTTCCAGAATGTCTGGTTCTGATCCCACTGTTTTTCTTTTTACAGGTCTAACCATTCAGTGTACAGAAATCTAGAATCTAAACTGCCATAAGTCAGTCAGTACATGATTGTGTTTGAGTGTGTGTGTGTATGTATCAGTGAAAAAAGTACTGTACATTTCTTTTCTTTTCTTTGCAGCTACTAGACATGTGTAAAGAGAGCTATGATACTTCCGAGGAACAGCACTGAACTTTTTTATTTTCTAGTTTTTGTCTCTTTTTTTTTTTAACCATCTGGATTTGTATAGTGTCGGTTTGGGAACAGCAATAAACTTTTTTACTTTCCGGCTTTTGTTTGCTTCCTGTAATGTGCATACTGTATGTTTAATAAATAAAGATCTTGAGGCTGAAAGTTAATCTCAGTCACTGCAGTTCATTTCACTCCCATAAATATTTAATTTAATGCTTTTTCCCAATTCAGCTAAAATCTATAAAATAAACTGAACACTAATATTTCCTGCTGTACTGTATTTTCCATCAAAAAGAAACACATTACATTTCTAGTATGAGATGTAGTAGATGCACTTGGGTATGCAGTGACTGAATTGAAACAAATGAATTCAGAGTTGAACAGACACAGCTGGCACCTGCAACCATCTTGTAAACCACCAGTAAATATTTACTTCTAAATTGTTGTTGCAATTAAATTAGAGTGGTCATTTTAACCTGCCTTCTTGCAGCTTATGCATCCAAATGGGAGCCACCATGTTTGGCCCTGGACTTCCATGAATTTGAACCAATTAGGACACAGGGTGCCTTGTGGGAGAAACTGTGAGATCTTAGGAGGCAGTATAGCGCAGTGGGTTAAGGCTCTGAGCTGCAGATCTGGAGACCTGGGTTTGAAACCCACAGCCACCTAGGTGCATACTGTGTGATTCTGAGCAAGTCACTTAACTTCCTTGTGCTCCCTGGTTGCATCTGGAAGCAAACTTCGGCTTAGTGTGCTACTCCTGGTTAAACAATGTTCCCTTTCCCTTTAAGGTCTGGTGCCTAAAGAAATGAATGGGAGCACAAGATTATGACTGGCAGCTCCCCCAGCCAATTGGAATACAAGAATACCGGACTAATCTGAGAACTTTTTTCAAACTGGGTGGAGTACAGCTCGAGCTCTTGAACTGAAAGAAGCTCCTGTGAGAGCTAAGGTAGGGATAAGGGCCTGTCTTGCCTTCCCTGCTGGCTGGCAGATACTTATACTGACTAAACTCGGACAAGAAGTAATTTTAAACCAATTGTGTAGCAGTTAATTTCGGGACTCTGTGGAGTAAGGAGCTTGTTCAAGTTTGCAGGGTTCTGGCCTAGGAAAGGCCTAGTTTCCTTGGGCATGTGTCTGTAGTCCCGAGTTCGGGGATTGATTGCCAGAGACTGCCTTCTGCAGGTTGAATGGTTTATTTATTCATTTATTGAATGTATTGGATTAAACCTTTGAGAACAAGTTCATTATATAGGTTTCATGTCATGGTAAAACAGTAAGAGTCATAACAACAATTTACAGTTAAGCCATGAGATAAGGTTGACAACAATGGATATACATTGAAGTAAAAATAGTACAGGGTAATAAGACTAAAATAAATTATGCTATATATACTAAGGATGGAGAAAGACACAAGTGAAAAAAAAGTGGAGGATGGGAGTGTGACGGGGGGGTTAACACAGGCAGAGGAGGGCAGCAGAGAGAGAGGGCAAATTACAAGGAGGGAATACTGTAAGAATCAGCTCATGCTGTGGGCCTTGTTAAAAGAGATTTAAAGATTACCTAGGGTGACAGGCATTGGGGAGGAGCAATAACCAATACTAGGCAGCAAGTACAGATTACATAGAGATGCCAGCCATTTAGTTGGAGCAGGACCAGTATTAGGTAGCAGGTATGAGAATCAGGGGAGGTGGGATAACAGCTACAGTGTTTTGAGGTGAGGAAAAACAAGGGGGGAGGAGGAAGGAGGTAAGAGAGGGAAGGGCAAAGGATGGATCAGGAAGAGAATGGGTAGGAGTTCAAAGGAAGGAAAGTGGTTTGGCGGTGGTATAGTTGGATTACAGTCAGGCAGGCTGAGGGTCCTATTGGAAACAACCGCAGCAAGCATTAGCAATCAGATGAGTTCTTAGCTTACATTTAAAGGGGCCTAACATTGATTTAGAAGTGATGCTTGCAGGCAGATTGTTTAGTCATTTAGGTGCCCAATGAGCTCATTGTCCAAGAGAGGTGTGACATCTGGGGACCTTGAAGACCTTACTCCTGGAGCTTCTTGTGAGGTGGGTACTTTTCTTGGGGGTGAGGAACTTCTGGGCACTGGCGGGCAACATATCTAGACTTGCTTTTTTGGCCAGAAAGCAGGTCTGGAATTTAAACCTGCCCTCAAACTGAAGAAAGTTGGCATGGTTGTATAGGTCACAGGTGTGTGTGTACCCTCATCACCAGTGGAGAGACGGCATGCCATATTTAAGGCAACTTTGCTGCAATTGAGGGCTGAGTCCATTGTAGCCCCATAGATTACAATACCATACTCAACAAGGGAGACCACAGAGCTGTGGATGGCTAGGATTAGAGCTTCAGGTGTAAGACTGTGCTTATGCCTATAAAGGAGGTCGATACGTATGCTGAGTGCCTTTATAATATTGTCAATAGGGTTGACAAAAGACAAGGATGTGTCAACTGTAACCTCCAGGAATTTAAACTGCTGTAGGAAAAAACACAAAAATAAGCAGCAACTGGGTGGCAGCAATAAAACAAGTCAGGCAAAGAAATCAAAGCACGAATGCAAAGAAGCCCACGGCTACTTCCCCCAGTGCTTTGGATCTAACTCGTGACCCTTAATCAAGGAGTTGTGGCCTGGGTGCTACCTGTGCTCTTTTTATTCATTTAAGAATTTAAAGTGACAGTGCATAAATACATTTTATTTACAGTGACAGTGAAACACACAAAATTATTTGAACAACTATTCAATAAAACACATGCACATAGCAGTTCAAGTACAAAAGTTCTTAGGCATACAAGGCTCCAAAAATTTAGCTAATACATTTATAGAATGCAGACTGTGAAAAATAATTAAGAAGAATCAGCATTTATATAGTGCTTTTCATACACAGTATCCCAAAGCGCTTTACAAGTAATGCTAGACTGGTAGTGAAGTGACTGAATGTGTGGTGGCGGCCATATCACACATCGTCACCCACACACAGCCTGGATAATTGCATGAACCTGTTTATGGGAAGGGGAATGTTGGCCAGGACACAGGTAATGTTCCCTGCTCTTTGCGAAGAGTGCCCTGGGTTCTTTTACTTCCACCTGGACACCACCAGGATGGGCAGAAGGGACCTCGGTTAAATGTCTCATCCGAAGGACGGCACACCCCAGCAATACAGCACCCCCCAATACTGCACTCGGATGCCAGCGATTTTTAGGTGCAAGTCCAATCCCGGTGTGGGACGAGAACCTACAACCTTCTGATTCAGAGGCAGATGTGCTACCAACTGAGCCATGCTGACACCTCATTTATATTATTATTTATTATATCATTAAGACAAAATTGGAGGAAGCCAGATACTTCCAAGCGTGCTTATACCTAAATATCTTATTTGATATCTAAGTGACTTTACAAAAAGCAACTGTAATCATAACAATTACTGTGTTGGTAAGAGGCTCTAGCCCCACCACTATATAATAATACATATAAAATATACTCTCCCTCAATACCATGTGTTACTTATAGATCTCATTTTAAAATCCACAAAAAGCAGGTTCTAATCCCATCTCCTGCTATAGATTATCTTTGAAACATAAATCAGTTTCTTTTAATTATGCTATTACTATGATTATAACATTTTTTTAATATTTAATTAGCTCTTGTAAAGAGGTATATCCATTACAATGGGTAGGGGGAAGGCAGACATCGGACAGAAATTTTACAGAAATACCATAACATCTAAGCTATCATTCTAACCATTGGGGTGCAAAACCCTCAAGGTCTAGATATATCTTTGCTCACATTGAGCCAATTTATGGACTCAATCTCCTGCTCTGTTATGTTCTGGAACATGGTTTACCCCCCATGAATTTGAAATGCTTGAGATCTTTTTGATGACAATTTTCAAAATGAATCCCAATTGGCGTGATAGCTTCCTGTTTTTAAATCACTCGCAGATGTTCTTGCATCCTCTCCCTTAATGTTTTTTATTTCATCCAACATAAATATATGGACAAGTACATTCAATGATATAAATGACATGGGTAATGGAACAATTAATAACATATTTAATTGTAATAGTTTTACTATCTAAGTTAGGGTGTTGAAACTTAGTTCCCTGTTGACAAAATTTGCAAATATTGCAGTGGCCACATTTGTGACATCCTACTGATTTCTGAGGTAACCATGTTCTAATCCCTTCAGTGATTTTGGTATATATACTGTGTGTTAAGAGATCTGATAAATTACTACCTCTTTTGTAAGATGTAACTAGTTTCTGTCCTATATTGCCTCGTAAATCTCTGTCTGCTTTCAACACATTCCAATGTATATTAATGCTTTCTGAAATGATGTTACTAATTCTGTTATACTGTGAAACAAAAATTGTAGACTGAACATCCTGTGTTGTATTCTCCTTAGGTTTCAAGAGAGTATCCCTATTTGTTGATCTCGCTTTTAAGTAGGCCTTTTCAATTTGCATTGTCGAGTAGCCCCTTGCAGAAAATATGCATTTCAATGCCACACTTCCCCTTTAAATTTCTCTAAAGTACTACAATTATGTTTAAGATGAATGAATTGTCCATAGGAGATTCCTTTTTTAACATGTGCTGGATATGCACTGGTGGTATGCAGTAACATATTACCTGTAGTTGGCTTTCTGTATGTACAGGTTGAAATCATAGTGTCATCTGTGCCATCCAACTTTAAATCTAAAAAGAAAATAGTGGAATTATGTGCATATAAAGTAAACTGAAGACCATTCTCATTTGTATTCAAAAACTCAATAAGCAAATCAGCAGATGAAATGTCCCCTTTCCATACAATCAAGAGGTAGCCGATAAATTGACCCCAAAATATGATATTCTCAGTATATGGATTCCTAGAATTATTAAAAATAAAAATTTCCTCCCACCATGTCATAAAAAGATTTGCATAAGATGGAGCCATGGTTGTTTCCATTGCTGTACCAGTTGTCTGTAAATAATATTTTTTTTTCAAAAATAAAATAGTTATTGTGTAAAATAAAATGTACTGCTTCTATCAAAAAATCAGAGGGGAAACCAGATGCCATCCTATTACTATATAAATGATAATCTAAAGCTTAAATTCCTAAATGATGTTCAATTGATGTATAAAGATTGGTTACATCAATTGTAAGCTAAACATATTCAGAGGACCAGACCAGGCCCTCTATTTTGGAAAGAATGTCCATGGAGTCCCTAATATAGGATCTTTGCAATACCTCTAGTTGTTTCAAATAGAAACCAACAAAAGTAGAGACTTTTTCTGTTAAGGAGCCTATTCCTGAAATTATTGGGCATTCAGGGGGTCTGGGCTGGTCCTTATGAATCTTGGGCAAAACATAAATTGCCGGTGTTACCGGAAAATCAACAGTCATAACCCCTTTTCTTTTTCAGTGATATGTTTCATTATTAAAAGATTCACTTTGAAATTGGTCCAGCTTTGTTTAACTATTTGAGTTGGATTTTCTCCAAGGCATCTGTAACTGGCCTCATTGTCCAACTGTCTGTAAATTTCGGCCTCATACACCATTTTGTCCATGATAACAATCTTTCCCCACTTATCAGTTTCTTTGATTTCAATATTTTTCATATAACCCAGTTCTTTTAAAGCCATTTGTTCTTTTTTGTCAGGTTGTTATGCAAGAAAGGCCATCTTGATGAAAAAAGATTTTCAAAGTCTTTCATGACTAATGATTCATACGTGTAAATGGCAGGAGACATAGAAGCAGTGGGGCTGAAAGAAGTAGATTTAAGTTTAAACTGGGTTGTACTTCTTATATTTGATGCTGGTAACACTACTTCTGGAAGTTCATCATTATGTGATGCTTCATTCCAAAGTTGTTTGAGAATGTCTAAGGTGTCATCATGATTGGATGTTAGATTTACATTTTCTTTAGATCGCTCCAGAGTATGTTGTTTATGTGCAAAAAACGTTTTTAGGCATAGTTTTCTAATTAATTTCTTAATGTCCATATAGATGTCAAATTCATTAACACTGGGTTGAGGAACAAACGATAATCCCCTTTGAAGAACACTGGTCTGTGTTGAAGTCAGACATATATCAGAGAGGTTCACTATTTCAAGATCTTGCTTCTCAGGTTCACTGGCACTCTGTCTTGTGCCCCTCCCCCTTCTGCCATGTCTGGTTTTCCTCCCTTTTTTGTGCTTTGTTTCATGCTGGAGTCAAAAGTAACTTGTTTCTGATGGGCTGAGGCTGAAGGTACATTTTGTGAGGTGTTAAATCCTAAAATAGAGGTACAATCAGAGGCATCTGGGGATTTATTAGCCTTTTGTTTATTGATCTTAATATTTTCCTTTGCTTAGATCGTCCATGTGATTGAGAACACCCCCTTGAATTACTTCTGTGGAATTTTTCATGTCTCTGCCATGAGCCCAGTGCTGCCTGGTCGCCCCTGAAAACAGGCACTTGTGCTTAGTGGGCCTTACCAGGTTACCAAAGGCTAAAATAAAATAAATGAGAAGATTTGATTCATTTCATAAGCACGTTGTTCCTGGCTCTTTTTACCAGCTTTCTTTTAATAACCCCTTTCTCATGTTCCAACAATTTGTTAGTAAGATTTCCCTCATAATTATGAAACAAGTGATGGTCCTTATGTTTCAAAATTTCCACAGTAGTATTATCAATATCAGTTGATACTATCTGATGTAATTCAGTATCCATAGCCACCAAAATATCTACTAGAGTGCTGGAACATGTTGTGAGGGCTTATTCCCATCGTGTTTAATACATATAATTTAAAAAGCCCCCATTAGGCACTTTTTCAAATCACAACCCTCGAGGTGCCCAGCCTTTACTTTTGTAATCACTAAGAAAGCACTTGTCATATTATGTATTAATTTCTTTGAATTTCAGTGTTTCTAGTTGTTGGAAAACCATCTTAAGAGTGGTATTAGTATCAGAAACAACAACAGTCTGACCTTCATTATTGGAGCCCTGTAGTTGTTAATGTTTAACTGTTGTAGCCACTGGCTGCAAACAAGAGAAAGCTGAATGCTCCATTGTATCTGGGGTTTCCTCCATCAGGTGTTGAGTCAAGACCTCTAATTCTCAGATTATTGTATTGTTTTCTCAGGGGGAAACACTCTTTAGTCTGCTCACAAAAATACGGTCAAGGTTCAAAATCCCACTGCGAGAATTGTATGCTTAGAGTCAGAACTCCACACCTATCTGAGAGTCTTGAAGAGAAACTTGCGTGATCCATTAAGGAGTCTTGCAGTTGCTTTCCCTGATGGTTGGCCAAATGTATACTGATCTCAGTCATTGTACCTTTCTGGTGCATTTGCCTCCTCCATGTGCATTCATTCATTCATTCATTCATTCATTCATTCATTCCCTCTTTCTTCCTTTCTCCATTGCCAAGTGTTCTAGGTAATTTCTTTATATTTGTTTCCCTGTATGAAACATAGAAACATAGAATTTGATGGCAGATAAGGACCTCTTGGCCCACCCAGTCTACTCATTTTTCCCTACCTAATGTATAAGCTGCAGATCCTAGTTAACCAGCAGCCTACTTCTTCCTACCCCCACCCCGTAGAATTGCATTGACTGTCCCATGCATGCTTGAATTCCACCACTGTTTTTGACTCCACAGCCTCCTCCAGCAGGCCGTTACATGCATCCACAACCCTCTCTGTGAAAAAATACTTCCTTACATTACCTCGGAGCTGCCCCCCCTCTATCTTCAAATTGTACCCCCTTGTTCTTGCGCACCTCTTTTTTTGAAAGATGCTACCCTCTTGGACTTTGTTGATTCCCTTGAGGTACTTGAAAGTTTCTATCATGTCCCCCCCTTTCACTCCTTTACTCAAGGCTATACATATTAAGCTCCTTAAGCCTCTCTTCATATAACTTCTGGTGCAGACCATGCACCATTTTAGTTGCCCTCCTCTGGACAGCTTCCATCCTGTCTATGTCTTTGCAGAGATTGGGTCTCCAGAACTGCATGCAGTACTCCAGATGGGGTCTCACCAGCTGTCTGTACAGAGGGATAACAACTTCCTGTTTTCTACCAGTGATGCCTCTCCCTATGTATCCCAGTATCCCCCCAGCCTTCCTTACTGCCCTCTCACATTGCTTGCCCACCTTTAGGTCATCTGATATGACTACCCCCAAGTCCCTTTCCATTTTTGTTGTTGTTAGTACCTCACCTCCCATCGTGTACTCTTCCCCTGGGTTTTTGTTTCCCAGGTGCATTACCTTGCACTTCTTAGCATTGAATCTAAGCTGCCATACATTTGACCATTCCTCTAACCTTGCCAAGTCCCTTCTCATCCTTTCCAACCCACCTTGTGCATCAACTCTGTTGCAGATCTTTGTGTCATCTGCAAAGAGACATACTTTTCCTTCCAGTCCCTCTGCAATGTCACTTATAAAGACATTGAAGACGACCGGTCCTAATGCTGAACCCTGTGGTACCCCACTAGTAACCCTCCTTTCTTCAGAGTGGACTCCATTTCACTATTGCTCTCTGTGTCCTATTCTCCAGCCAATTCTTTACCCAAGCTATCATCTTGGGACCCACTCCCAGGCTGGCTAACTTGTATATTAATCTTTTGTGTGGGACTGTGTCAAATGCCTTGCTAAAGTCTAGGTAGGCCATGTCCACAGCCCCTCCCTGATCTACTACTTTGTTTACACTTTCTGTACTGCCCACTACTTTGAAAGTTCATTGTATATATTGTTAATATGTGATTTCTGTCCAACTGTATTTTGCTATTGTACATACTTTCAATTGTATTCTAGTAGATTATTGCACATTTCTTTATTTTAACTTTGTAACACTATTCTGTGTCTTGCTCATGCACATGCCCAGGTCCATCTTGTAAATGAGTTTACTCAAAGGTGTTTTGCCTGGTAGAATAAAGATTTTGATTGATTGATTGATTGATTGCAAAATGGTTACAGGCTGAGGGTCAAACTCTCAAGGACTTGGAAAAGTTATAGCACCAGTCTCGGCACCTGCTCCCGTTCTAGCACCTGTAGCAATTCCTGTGCCCACACCAATGCCAGCACCTGTGCCTATCCCTATCCCTATGCCTTCTCCCTCAATTAGTCATGACTCTTACCACAGACTGCAAGTGTTTTCAGGCACCCTTCCCACACCTAATGGGGAGAATGACCTGACGACATGGTTGGACTGTGCATCACTTCCCATGCAAGAATGGCAGTGTAGTGAGGCTGAGAAAAGAAAGTGAATTATGAAGAGTCTTAAAGGCCCAGCTTTGGATGCCGTCCAAGCTTTCCAAGCCACAGACCCTGATGCACCTGCTCAAGAGTACTTGGCCACCCTGGAGGATGTGTTTGGGAGCATGGAATCTAGTGAGAACCTTTGATTAAAGTTTAAACTCACTCGTCAATGGCCAGGTGAGCCCTTGTCTGCTTTTCTGTACTGGGTAGAGAAGGTGTTGCAGAGAGTGTTCCTTAGGGGAGGCATGGACTCTCAGGGTCTGAACCAGATGCGGCTGGAGCATAAACTGGGAGCTGCTTCCCAGTCCACCATATTGATCATTAGACTGCAATTGGAAGAAAAGAGGGACAACCCACCGTCCTACTGAGCGTTAATAAGGGAGGTTCGAAAAGCCAAACAGAAAGAAAAGGAACACTGGGGGCCCCTTCTCATATCCACTTCTGCTGCACAAGTCACTGATGGTACTCAGCCAGTCGAGGTTCAAGGGCTGAAGGTACTGTAGCATCCAGGGAGTACAACAATACTGTTACTGATTCCAAGCAGCTAAAAGATTTGCTAAGAGGACAGAGGGAGATAAAAGTCTGTGCTCAAAGTGCGGTAGAGATGGCAAAAGGCCAGGCCACTTGGACTAGTGCTGCTGAGGCAGTGTTCAGGTACCGAAGGAGGAGGCTAAGAATTATGTGTTGAAGGAAATGAGAGAGTTAAGACTCTTAGTAAGTAACTTGGCCTAATCTCCTCATCAAAGCACACCTTGGTCGAGGCCTGGTGGGTATGAGTGTTCCCCTAGGCAAAGAATCTAAAACTAGGCCATACTTTAGGGGCAAACTGACTGAAGAGACTGCTTGCACTCACATTTCAAGGCCTGATATCTTCTGCTATCACTGTGGAAAGGATGGTCATACTAGGAGAACCTGCCAGTCCCTCGAAGATTTAAGAAAGGCAAACGCTAAGCTGTTGAATCAAGTTACACAAAATCATCTCAAATCCTCTGGCAAGCCTTCATCCAAGTCCTGTGTGGGCAAACTATCTGCCCCGCGACCTGCCAAGACTGCTCTTCCAGACTGATCGGAGATGGTAGGCCCTTCTATGGATACCACGGTACATATTGACAGTATCCCAGGCCAAGCCATACTAGACAGCGGATCTCAGGTCACTATAATATTTCAAGACTAGTATGACTAGCACTTGGCTATTCACCCTCTACAACCCCTAGATGGACTGCACGTATGGGGTTTGAGCGATAAATCCTACCCTTACCTTGGTTTCTTATTAGTATAGCTATCTTTTCCTTCCACTGTTGCTGTTGTGGATGAGCCCGTAGAGACCCTGGCCTTGGTTTGCCCTCCAACTGGCTTACAGTATATGATGGGATCCATTTATTGATTGGCACTAATGCACATATGTTTGGCCGATTAGCCCAGATGTGTCAGGAGAGGTAAGCCAGAAGACAGGAAGGGCTTTAGACATTCATGCAGTGGTTCAAAAAGCTTATGAGATACAATTGAAGGCCAAAGAGACTGACTAGGATGATCCAGTGGGAATCATTCGGAAAAAAGACCGAGCGCCTCTTGTACTGCCACCCAATGCACTGTGCAGTGTCAGCAGCAAGGTGCATATGCAGAAGGATGTAACAAACAAGATTCCTATGCTAGATGCCCCAGAGCAGGGAAAGCTGCCTGATGGACTCCTAGTTAAACCCAGTGTGCTACCAGTCAGGACCCATGCCTATGCTAAGAGAGTAGTGGTGCAACTTTGCAATGTAACTGACAGAGATATTGAAGCCACTCGAGGCTGTGCCATGGTCAAAGTATATTGCACAGTTACTGCTGTGTTACCAAGCAAGTGTCATACAGAGGAGGATGCTGAAGTAACTCCAGACATGTTTGATTTTGGAGAATTCCCCATTCTCAAGGAGTGGAAAGATAAAGTAAGCCATAAGCTAGCACAGCAAAGTAATGTATTCTCATTAAAGGAATGGGACATCAGATGTGTCACAGGCACTGAGCACCATATCAGGCTCCAAGAATAGAGGCCATTTCAAGAGAGGTCATGCAGACTGGCACCTGCAGACATTGATGATGTTTGACTCTACCTCCAAGAGATTAGTCTGTTTGCTGATGATACCAAGGTAGGCACGGTGGTGGATGACCTAGGGGGATGGCAGGGGTTGCAGGATGATCTGGCAAAGTTTGAAACCTGGTCAGACACCTGGCATCTGGGGTTTAATGCCAAAAAGTGCAAGGTGCTGCATTTTGGGATGAAGAACCAAAGGAGGAGTTACCAGCTGGGGGGAGTGCAGCTAGCCCTGACAGAGGAGGAGAAGGATCTGGGTGTGCTCATTACAGGGTCAATAAACAACTCGGCACAATGTAGGAAGGCAGCTGCAAAGGCCAACAAAATGCTGGGTTGTTTTGCAGGGCATATCCCTGAGGAGGGAGAAGGTGATTCTGCCACTGTATAGGTCATTAGTTAGACCACACCTGGAGTACTGCATGCAGTACTGGCATCCGTATCTGAAGAGGGACATTAAGTTACTGGAGGGTGCAGCACAGGGTGACAAAGATGATCAAGGGGCTGGGGGACTTATCATACGAGAGGAGGTTGAAGGAGTTGAACATGTACTCACTGGAGGAGAGGAGGGACGGGGTGACATGATTGAAACCTTTAAATACATGAATGGAATAAACAAGATGAGTACAGAGGGGCTGTTCAAAGTAAGAGAGGGGAGGGCCACCAGGGGCCATGATATGAGACTGGAGGGAGGAAGGTTCAGGAGGGAGATGAGGAGACACTTTTTTACAGAGAGGGTGGTGGCTGGGTGGAATGCGCTACCTGCAGAAGTGGTATCCAGTAGAACAGTGGACTGCTTCAAAAGGGGATGGGACAGGACAAGGGGGAGGGTTAATGAAGGGGAAGGATAGAAGGGAGGGGCAGCTGCAGAATAAGGGGTGCTAGCTGCACATTCAAGCAGACTTGATAGACCTCTAGACCTTTATCTGCTGGCAAATTTTGTATGTTCATAAGAGATGTTAGCAGCTGGAATCATCCAGAAATTCTGCAGCCCTTACGCATCCTCAATTGTGGTGGTTCAAAAGAAAAATGGCTTGGTGAGAATATGGGTAGATTACAAAACACTTAACAGAAGGACCATACCCGATCAGTATACAATGAGTCTCATCCAGGATGCCCTTGATTGTCTTAATGGAAGCCAGTGGTTCTCTGTCTTAGAGCTCAGAAGCGGGTACTACCAGATCCTGATGGTGCCAGAAAATTAAGAAAAAAAAACTTCCTTTATTTGTCCCTTGGGTTTTGATGAGATCCTGCACATGCCCCAAGACATATCTAGAGCACCAGCAACCTTACAGAGATTAATGGAGTGATCCGTAGGAAATATGAACCTCCTCGAATACCTAGTTTATTTGGACAATGTCACCGTATTTGGTAAAACGCCAGAGGAGCATGAGGCTTGTCTGTTAAAAGTCTTGGACCAATTAGAAGAATTTGGATTAAAACTATCCATTGACAAGTGCCACTTTTTCCAACAATCTGTAAAGTACATGGGCCACATTGTATCTTCTGAAGGTATCCAGACAGATCTGAGCAAAGCAGAAGTCTTAACTACCTGGTCAAGGCATAACAACCTTAAAGAACTTCAGAGATTCTTAGGTTTCTGTGGATATTATCAGCGCTTTGTTAAAGATTATACAAAGATAATTAGCCCAATGTTGAATCTGACACAGCGGTATCCCCCTACCAATCAAAAGTACAACATGGATGCCGAGAAGGAAGGTGACAAAGTCTACTTCAAATCTACTGAACCATACTGAGCAAGGTGGACCCTTGATTGTGACACAGCATTCTATGACATCATTTACCAGCTTACACATGCTCCAGTACTCGCCTGTGCAGATCCAACTAAACCATATGTGCTCCACGCATATGCCAGCCTGAGTGGACATGGAGCTGTGCTTTATCAAGAGTATGAGGAAGGATTATGCCCAGTGGCATTAGCCATAGAAGCTTAGTCCCATCTAAGAAAAAAACATCCTGTGCACAAACTTGAATTCCTCACATTGAAATCACAAGGCAATCACAAGGCAATCACAAGGGAAGAAAGAGACTTGGGCATAATCACCACAGATTACCTGAAATCATCCAAGCAGACAACTAAAGCAGTAGGTAAGGCTAGGGGAATATTGCGGTGTATTAGTAGGGGTATCACAAGTCATAAGAGGGAGGTAATGATCCCTCTTTACAAGACACTCTTTAGGCCCCATCTGGAGTACAACGTGCAGTACTGGAGGCCACACTTTCACAAGGACATTAACAAAATGGAGGCAGTCCAGTGAAGGACAACGAAAATGATGCAGGGACTGCATCAGAAAACATATGAGGATGGATTAACGGAGCTCAATATGCATACCCTAGAGCAAAAGAGGGAGAGAGGTGATATGATCAAAACATTCAAACACCTTAAGGACATTAACAAGGTGAAAGACTCTAACATGTTTCAATATAAGAAAAATAGCAGGACAAAAGGACACAGCGCGAGATTAGAGGGAGGCCAATTAAGGGGTAATGCAAGGAAGTTCTTTTTCACAGAAAGGGTGGTAGATGCATGGAACTGCCTACCTCAGGAAGTGGTGGATATGAATACAGTGCAGACCTTCAAACAGGCATGGGATAGGCATAAGGGAGAAATACAGATGAGTATGAATAGATAGGCCATTGACAGAGTAAAGGTCGATGGCACATTCATACGGTAGAAAAAAAAGGGCAAACTGAATGGGCCTTGTGGTCCTTACCTGCTGTCAACTTCTATGTTTCTATGTTTCTATGTAAATGGGAAATAGTAGAACAGTTTCATGAATATTGATATGGCACCAAAATCCTGGTAAAAACAGGCAATAATCCCCTAATGTATGTCCAAACCTCAGCCAAGATAGATGCCAATGGGCACAGGTGGTTGTCTGCTCTCTCAATGTATGATTATTCAGTAGAGTACCATCTGGACCTCGATCACATTGATGCCAATGCTCTGTCTAAAAGGCCAGCTTCAAATCCTGAGTGTGTGAGAATGTCAGAACAATCTGTAACGGCCCTGTGCCAAATGTTTGATCAAGATGAACACCAATCTCTTGCCACTGTGAACTGCCTAGTTGATTGTTTGGGGCCTCCAGATACTTGTGTTCCCATAACTTACTGCAGCTTTGCAGCCTTGGATCTGAGCACCCTACCTCAACTCACTCCAGCAGACATTCAAAGTGAACAGTATCATGACCCTATCATCAAACTTGTGCTGAATGTCATAGACAAAGGGAAAGATGTTTTCAGGCTACAGTCCAATGATAAGAGGACTGTTTTACTGTTAGGAGATAAACTACTCTACAGAGAAGTCACAGATAAACAAGGCAAAATTAGTAAAAAACAACTGGTGTTGCCTTCCAAGTTTAAATGTGTGGTCCTAAGAACATTTCACAACCAAATGGGATATTTGGGCAGTGAGAGGACAGCCGACTTAGCAAAAACCCATTTCTATTGGCCCAAAATGAATGCAGATGTGGACCAGTATATCAAAACTTGCAGCAGATGCCTCCAAAGGGAAGGCCCAGCCACAAAGAGTAGCATCTTTGGTTAACATTGCCACTAGTGCACCCATGGAGCTTGTATGTATTGACTTTTTAAGTCTAGAGCCCAATGCCAAAAACATTTGAAATATACTTGCTGTAACAGATCACTTCACTCATTATGCACAGGCCTATCCAACAAAGAACCAGAAAGCAGCCACAGTAGCCAAGGTTCTTGCTGAAACATTCTTTGTCCGTTACTGTGCCCCGCAGCGGATCCATTCTAACCAGGGAAGGGACTCCAAAAGTCATTAAATCAAGGAAATGCTATCACTCTGGGGTGTAAGAAAGTCAAGGACCACTCCCTCGCACCCTCAAGGTGATCCACAACCTGAAAGGTTTAATTGGACATTGCTGGACATGCTACAGTAGGTATCCTTCACCCAATTGACAACAGACAAGCCAAGATGGAACCATCAAATAAGTACCTTAGTACATGCTTATAATTGCACCCTCAATGATGCAAAAGGTTTTTCACCTTATAAATTGGTGTTTTGTCGGGAAGAACGCTTACCTGCAGATATTTGCTTTGGAGTGCCCCAGATGGAATTCAGGCTGACAACTATTTGCAATGTGTTCACAAACTCAAAGTAAAACTCAAACACACCGACTAATTAGCTCACAATTATGGCTGCCAAGAACAATCTAGCAAATAAAGTTAGGCACAGTGAAAGAGTCAAAGTCCAAGAGCTGGAGATCATGTCTTGATGAGAAATTTGGGCTTGCATGGAAAACACAAGATAGCTGACCATTGGAGTCCTACTCCCTACATAGACATAAGCAAGTTGGATGATCTTCCAGTCTATAAAGTATGACTAGAAGAAGATCCTACATCTGTAAAGACAATCCATCGGGATCACCTTCTGCCAATTGGGCAAATTATTCTAGAAACAGCACCGCAAAGTGTCACCCCAGCAGGGCCTGTTACCCAATCTGCCTCTCAGAAAAAACAGTCAGGCCAGCCTCTTGCCTCACAGCAACCCAAGCCACCAACAAGTAATACTGTAGTTAATGATGTCAATTCTGAGTCAGATGAGAGTGAATATGGGCCTGTGTATTACCCTTCCTTTGAGTTAGCTCAGCTGTTTCAGGGGATTCCTGCTTGTGATGTTGGAAACAATGCTGGATTCAGAACTGTCTGGCAATCTAGCTCTCTCAATTACCCCTGTACCACCTGAAAGTGAGGTACAAAGTGTGACTCTATGTCTTGTGGAACTGTCTGAAATTGTAATAGCTATTCCTGACCATGGAAGAGAGGACTCCACTGGTGAATGTTTATTTAAAGCCAAAATATCTGGGCCTAGTGAACCTAACCTCATGTCAATCAGTATTGCTACTCCTGAGAGTGTCAGCAGCGTGCTAGATTACTCAAATTTTGTTGACATACCCCTTACAGATAATCTGGAGTCTACAGAACAAGAAAATAAAAGTGCTACTGCAAATACAAGTAATACTTCCAACTCTCAACAAACAGAGAGTGCAGAGGTATCCCTTCCTGAAGAAGCTGCTTTGTTAGTGGACAATGAGCTGGGAGTCATGAACCCTAATGCTGATGTTGAAAGGACTGTGTCTGTGCCCCCTACACCTAGAATATTAGAAAGAGTTGTCAAACCTGTAGTATGCTTTACATATGATTCCCCAGGAATGCCTGTAGACCTTCCTATGAATGTGATCCATTAAGGGGTGTACATTACAGTAACTCACTTCCTAACATAGGATTCACTGCAGCTTCTCAGTCAGTGATAAAGTTCTCCAACCAATATGCCCAGGGTCATTTTTAAATAGTCCCCAGAGTTGGCTGATAGGTTCAGGTTACCAGCCACTTGGGTCTAGGTAAGAAAGAATTTCCAGGGAAAATGTAATGAATAACTAATGAAGACAGTATGGAAATGTAAAAACAAAATGTTAAAAGGAAGATGCAACTGTTTGGGTAATACCTGTATATAGTGAAAATAGTATTACACAAAGTAAAACTGTTATTTGTGTAAAGATTTGATGCAGACACCAAGTTTCCTAGGCAGGGGACAGTGTAGCCCCCACTGATTTGGGGCATACCGCAACCATCTCCAAGAGCTCCAGCAATGCCCACTGCCAGGCAGATGTCCATCGGGAATGATAAGTCCATGGTTATTTGGTGACCCTGGTGATCTATGTGAGAGTGCCATAATATGCCTCCATGGCTGTTCCTTTAAGTGACACAGCCAGTGTGCTGTAAATGACCTGGGTTGATGGTCCAAGTGTTTCAGAGCTCGCGACTGGCAAGGCATCAACCCGATATGCTCCTCTCTGCTGTCGCTGTTAGAGCAGAGGGAGCCCTAACTGGTATTGTAAATACTTACTTCTAAATTGTTGTTGTATTTAAATCAGAGTGCTCATTTTATCCTGCCTTCTTGCAGCTTATATATCCAAATGGGAGCCATCATGTTTGGTCTGGGACTTCCAGGAATTTGGACCAACTGGGACACAGGGGACTTTGAGGGGTCCTTAGTTCAGATGCCTTGTGGGAGAAACTGTGCACTCTTAAAGTTTGGCTCCTAAAGATACCAATGGGAGCACAAGATTATGACTAGCAGCTCCCTCAGACAATTGGAATGCAGGAAAACTGGACTAATCCGAGAACATTTTTCAAACTGGGTGGAGTACAGCTCTAGCTCTTGAACTAAAAGGAGCTCCTGAGAGTGCTAAGGTATGGATAAGGGCCTGTCTTGCCTTCCCTGCCAGCTGGAAGATACATATACTGACTAAACTCAGACAAGAAGTCATTTTAAAACAACTGTGTAGCAGTTAATTTCGGGACTCCATGGAATGAGGAGCTTGTTCAAGCTTGTGGGGCTCTGGCCAAGTTTTCTCCGGCATGTGTCTGCTGTCCTGAGTTTGGGAACTGGTCACCAGAGACTGCTTCTGCAGGTTGAAAGGTTTTCTTAGCAAAGTGGCTATAATTACGAACCAGCCTGTAGCTGAACTGAAAAGTCGATACGTGGATGCTGTTTCCATTTAATATGCTGAATGCTCAAGGTAGACCAAGACCTACTAACCAGGGATGCCTCTTTGCCATTGGGAGCCAGTTGCCTTATTGGCCAAGTTGTCAGCCAGCTGGAGGTTTTCCCCAGTGAAAAGAAGTGAACTTTGCCAGAAGTGGTTTTATCTGAACTTGGGCTAATGCCAATCCCAGTCCAAGCCATCTATTCCTGTATTAGCTACAGTTTTCTCGGTGAGAGACCAGCTTGGGGATCCAACCCCTGTGCAGCAAGATATCGCAGGTTGCGGCCACCTGGAGGGAAAGGTCGTGAAACAGAGGTGGGTAATGTCAGTCCAGCTTTCCCATGTTCCTTGGTGCTCTGCAACAGGTCTTCTTTTTACCAGGTCATCTTCTACCTGCTGGTACTGTGAGTAAACCCAGGGTAGCTTCCTGCAACAAGCAGTTAAATGTTTCTGTGGTACTGTCTGATTTCATTCAGTGTGTTTTAAAGGGTTTCAAAGGACTTGGCCAACTGGACAAGGATACAACTAACCAGGGTTTTTATTAGCTCATGTCTAATCCATTCCATCCCACCAAGGGCCCAAACAACAGCTGCAACCCAGGGCACCATTCTGGCTAGCCAGCATGACACTCTGGGAACCCAGCAGCTGCAAGACAGTACTCAGGAGACTAAAGAAATTGCATGTAAAATATTCTGGCTAATACCAGCTTAGCAATTATTCATCTAGATTTGCACCCCTCCCTTGTTCACATCCCCTCAATAAATCAGAATCATTTTTTCAGTGTTAAGCAGACTCAGGAGCAGATTATTTTCTGGTTAAACTTTACTGTGACTGGTGTAAAAGCATTTGAAAGTATATGCTTGCATGTGATATTGCTTTACAGGCGGTTCCAGGGTGTTTCCAGAAGACCAGACCCTGGTGGTAAGTGCAAGGGGCGTTAGCATAATGTTCATTTTCATGCTAGCTCTGTGTTCGCCTCTGAAAAGGGTTGCATCCATTGCAAAGCTACTTGGTCACTAGGTGGGCTAGTGGGTGGTTATAGCTTCCCAGAGGGCTATACCAGGTTGGATAGACACCCCCACATACTTTACTCTGGGTTGAGACACCAAATCATTGTGTTTACTGAGGGTAGGGGAACCCCAGTAATTGCCAGTTTGGAACCCAGGCCCCTCAACCTGATTTTAGAAGGCATGCAGGGGAAGTAGCCCTTGGAATAGCACTGCCTAGGGGTTACATGTTATTTTAAAGTCCTGCAAAGAACATCAAGACTAACCCCATGTGGTATGTTTGTATATAGAGACTCCACTTCCATGGTTGCCAGATACCAGGTGTCTTTCACAGGCAGATCCTGGAGTACACCAAACATGTCTGTGGAGTCTATGACATAAAAGACATCCCCTGTACAACCATTTTTATCCCTAGCAATTTTACCCATTTGCACCCCTATGGGGCCTATGCTTATGCTGCAGCAGATACAAATCCACAAAGGTAGCACATCAGTGCTACTGCATTTGTATCATCTGGAAACAGTATGTCTTACCTGATGATGGCTGTCTGTGGTTGCTTGTGTGGTGTTTACCTTTTGTTTTGGGGTGAGGGTGGGGGAATTAGGGTTGGAAACCCAAGTACCACATTTCCCGACTTTTATTGTGTTAAGTTCAACTCTAACTGGTGCATTAATGCAGTTTTTTTTTCTGCAAATAATTTCCTTTCTTTTTGAGACAGTGAAATTGTATCCTCATTCATCCAGGTCACTTCAGGACATGCATGAAAAGATGCATATGCACAGGGCCCTCTGGGCCCCACACCCAAAATGAAGACTCCATCTGCCTAGAGAAGTGTGGGACTCTGCTGGCTCTACACTTCATTGCAGCAACAGATGTAAAGAATTCATGGGACTGTGTGGTGGGCAATGGAAGCGCAGGGCCCATTGGGTTGTGCAGTCCCACGTGACTGCAGATACTGATGCACAGGTTAAAAAGTCAATTTCACAGTCAATGCACAGGGCTCTCTGCCACCCTCAGGTACAGAGGTGTAGGGTCCTATGCCAAGAGAAGACTTGTCTTCACTATATGTTACCTGCGACAGTGCAGGCAAAACTGCACCTTTCCTTCCCTGGCTAGGGGGATGTCTAATAACAGTGCCATCCCCCCACCCTCACCCCATCCAGCTGACTCACTGAGTTTGTCCCTGACCTCAGCTGACTGGCACAGGATCACAAAGCACTACTCAAGGGAGTAAAGTCTGGAACTACACATAACATTTCTTAATAATTATTGTTTTTAATTTTGACCCCAATATTTTCAATATAGTAATTTCATGACTCCTCAAAAATATGGCATGTTGCTTTTATAGTATATTGGCTGAAATGTCATTTAGCACCACAACTGTGAAAACAATTCTTGTCTACGATTAAAAAAATGACACGTCACATTTATGAGGTGATGTGAAAAAATGACTCAGCATGATTTCATTTCAGCAAGATCATGCCACACAAACTTAATACAGTTTTTTGAACTGGTTAGTGCTGCGCTAGACAAAAACATCCCAGTGGACATCATTTTCCTAGATTTTTTCAAAGCTTTTGATAAGGTATGACATCAAATATTACTACAACAACTTACTAAAATAAAACTGCATGCTAGTATCATCTGCCTGATAAATTCATGGTTAGAACATCACCAGTAAAGGATAACTATTAGGGGCACTTCCCTAGTTGGGGGTATGTGACCAGAGGAGTACCACAGGGGTCGCTGCTGGACCCAACCTTGTTTAATATCATGGTAACAATCCTTCAAGTAACTGGCAATGCATGGAACTGCAAATATGCAGATGACTGCAAGCTTGGGGGAGTTGTCCAGACAGTAACTGATGGTAATCGATTACAGGATGACTTCGATCATCTATCACAGTAAGCCGTAAGTAACAAAATGAAATTTAATGAAAAGAAATGCAAAGTAATGCATCTACTGTAGGTAAGAAAAATCTACTATTACAATGTAAATTAAATAACACCATACTTGAGAGTACTACAGAGGAAAAAGATCTAGGAGTTTGGATCTCTAAGGACCTACCCTTTAACAGGAATACCAAAGTAATAGTCAATAAATGTCAGAGAATTATTGGCTGTATGCAGAGTAATATCAAAAGTAGAGTACTAGGTAATTATGCCCCTGTATACCAGCCTGGTGCACCCTCACCTGGAGTATTGTTCGCAGTTCTGTGCACCTCATATCATAAGAAGTAAGAAACTGCTCGAGAGAGTCCAGAAAAAAGTCACACAAAAAAAAAAATACAATACAGCTTCTAAGTTACAATCAAAGACTTAAAAACATAAAGTTATTTTCAGCAGAATACAGATGAATTAGAGGTGATCTCTGTCTAACATTTAAAGCTATTAAAAATCAATACATGATAGAAACATTAGGACTAATAGGGCATAAAGTCAATAAAACTACCAGATCCCATGTATATAAAATAATATGTGAAAAGAACGCAACTGTAAAAAGGAGTACATTTTACACACAAAGGCCCAGATATTCAAAAATGCACCAAAGTCTGGTGCAAGTCTGGTGCAGCACAAATCCAATGCACCATGGAGCAACAGGAGCCATATTCAGAGGTGGTGCAGGCCAAGCTGCACCAGTGCAACCCAGCTGAATATGGCAGAGTTGCACCATGGAGCAAACACAGTTGCACCATGGTGCAAAAAGAGATGCTACAGCACAACTGTGGGAGCACAGCAGCAGAACAACAGAGGAGGCAGGGCACAGAGAACAGACCCAGGGACAGAGCCATGGAAGCATAGTGACAGGCCACAGGAATCCTCCACCAGCAGGGCACAGCAGGGCATCCACAGGCACCCAGACACCTGACCCCAGAACACAACAGTGGCAGAGAAAGCAGGCAAGAGGTGTCTATGGCAAATGGAGGGCCACCATGGGAGCCCCCCTCCCAGACCATAGCAGGCCACATCCAGGACCATGCAGCCAAGCACACACACACCATAAAGGCACACAGGAAGCCCACACAATAGGCACTGAATGTGCTAGGTGGCTGGTAGCATGGCAGAGCACATGGGACAGGCCACACAATACCAAGCAGGGGCCCCAACACAGTGTGTGGACAGTACCCGACCAATGACCATGGCCGTGGTCCACCACCATGCACACACCCGCCACACACTACTGACCTCTGCCCCATGGGCACCCCAATGCACAACCAAGTCCCAGAGGATGGACACCACCACAGTGGGACCGACCACAGCACACAGCAGGGAGCCAAGGGAGCATGGCATGCACCCCCCACATGCACACAACATGGACGGACACTAGGCCACTGCAGCATGGTGCCCCATTTCACCTGCAAAGCAGACACGGATACAGGCAGGTATGCCAGACAATAGATATGTATGAAACAACCATGTACAGAAACAGTAGGGGCTGGGGACGGGTGGGGACAGTGAGGGAGGGAGACAGGGAATGGGGACTGTGCTGTGGGAGGGGGAACTGTAGGGAAAGGCCCAACAGGGGTAACAGGGGACACAGGGACAACCCTAGCGATGGCCCTGGCCTGCTGCCCAGCATGCCATCCCTCACCCCCTCCACTGCCAGCATGCCCTGCAGGGCCACCACCACCCCATGTATGCCTGAGACAATGAGCAAGGTCTGCTGCATGGGCTGGCTCAGCATCTGGCATGGCAGTGTGCACACTGGTAGCTGGAAACCTATAGCGAGGGCCAAGGCAGGTGCCCAATGCAATGGCCCAAGGAACTATGCCCACCCACAATGCGCATGTGCCCAATAGGGAACACACCAGCATGTGCAAAGTGCACATTGCTGGCCCTGCACAGCTTGTGCTGTGCCACTACATCACACTGGTTGAGCTGCCTGTGCGATTGACACCATGACAGTGCAGTCAGCATGTGCACTGCAGGTCCAAGCACTGCGCATGCGTGGCCATTGTGCTGCCGCTTGCTCCAGCACAATACCATTGCGCATGGTGCAATATCTTGATATTCGGACACCGGATGCAAAAGAGCTCATCAGCCAATGCGTGGCACAGTGTGGTGCATTAGCATATCATTACCAGTGCGCACAACCTCATTTGCATGCATTGCTCCACAGAAGTGACACTGAACAGCACAGGCCATGTACCGGTATTGTAAGCATGACAGGTGTGGTGGATGCCACAGCAGCACACTGGGGGCTGACAGCACTGCAGGGTGGGATAGACCAGGGAGATGCTGCCAGGGCCTTAGCGGGTATGCACTGTCACCTGTGTGGAGCATGCCATGGTTAGCCCTGTGCTATGCTATGCTGTGCCCCTTGCTTTTCCCTAGCACCCACACCACCATGCACAACCTGCCCACCCTCACCCTCAGGACTGCACTGCCCATCACACCCTGCCTGTGCCACACACACCCACTGGGTGGCCTGTGGGGTCATCCCCATGTTCACATCCATGGCACGGTACAGGGCTGTGCCAGGTGTGTGGTGCAGGCATTGGTGTGCACCCCATGGCATCACACAACATCTGGTGGGTGATGCTTGGGTGCCCCTTCCTGTTGATATGTGCCAGTCCCACAAGGACAGGAGGCATGTGGCTTCCCATGTGGGTGCAGGCACAGGCCCCACTCATGCCAGGCATGCATGCCACCCTGTGGCTGTCCTGCATCAGTGCTGTACACTCTGCCTGTGTGCTGGGCTGATGGTTGCATTCCACAGCACGTGGCAGCACAGCCGTGGGGACCTGTGTGAGGCTGCAGGCCATGGTCACCGGGGTGATGCCCATGGTGTCCCCTGTTGGTCCTTGGCCTGTGCCTGTGGTGAGCAGGCACATGCCGGCAGTCACCATCATCACAATGGCCATGGCATGGTTCTGTCTCATGGTTGCCTGCAGCTCCACACTGTGTAGCTCGCAGGGCTGCCTTAGCATGGCCCTGTTTGGGTGGTGCCAGCCCACGATCTCGGTGTCACTCTGGTTCCCAGCAGTGCTCCAGGCATGGTACTGCCTATGTCAGACATGCCATCACCAGGCCCTTTGTCGGCCATGTAGCTGTTCCTTCTGCTGCCTCACACACTTCATCACCACCCCCATCAGGGCGGGTGCACACTCCATGTCCCCTGCTGTCCACTGTGCCCCTGGGTGGTTGGCTGCTGGCTGTGTGCCACCCTTGTACACAGGCTTTGTGTGTGTTTGTGCGTGTGTGTCCCTCTCTGCCCCTCTCTCTCCCTCTCCCATGCCACCTCTCTGTCTCCCTCCCTCTGTATCTGGTCATGTGCCTGTCTGTCTGTATGCCTCCCTGTGTCCCTTCCTCTCACTCCCACCCTTGTGTAACTGCTGTCTGTGTGCTTGATCCCTGTTTGACTAGCAACAAGTCTGCTCGGAGCAACTTCTATTTGCTCCACACTTGCGCCATGGATTCATGGTTGAATATGCCACTGTGCTGAATATTCATGGGAATGCCCCCTGCTCTTGCACCTGCATTCATTATAGTTATGCATTGCCGCAATGGATTTTGTGTTGCGCACTGACTCCAACTGAATATGGCTCCTTGGCTTAATACTGCACTTGCACTGGCGCGACTCAGTTGTGCCCTCAGAATATCTGGGCCAATGAGTAATAACAATGTGGAACACTTTTCCCCAATATATAGTCAAGAGTAATAATATGACTACTTTCAAACAAAAGTTAGATACATATATGGGAGATAAAAAAATATGATCTCCATCCATGATGATCATGGGTGGTAAGTTCAAAAAAAGGCTTAACCACCTATTGAACTTTGCTATGAACCTATGAACCTAAGTCTGAGTAAAAATATTGAAAATTAGGGATGTTTTTTAGTGAACATTGAAATATTTTAATGTTCACTCATATTTTGGTTCTTTTACCATATTTTACATCACATTTTCAACATAGCCTTCGTATGATCCCACCTCATGAATCTGGTAGGTGAACATTTCCAAATCTCCACTGAAACATAATTTCATGCCACAGGTGCAAAAAGATGTTTTGATCAAGATCTGAAAAGTGACAGCTGTCATGTTCATGAAGTGGTGTGAAAAAATGGCTTTTTTGGACTTACTTTGGTAACGTTTGGAACCGGAACCTAGTTAATTCTAATTCTGGTTCCACACTACAAAAACGGGAGAATGTCATGCTCTAACAGCCAACTGCAGTGCACCAGTTGAATTTTATTGCAGGACAATGCTCTGGAGACTGAGTTTTTAAATATTTTTGGTTAATTTGATTGCTGCCCACAACCTCCTAGGGTAGCACATTGGGGGGAGCAATAGCTGCAGCACATGAAATGCCAGTATCTGGTTGGTGCTGCATTTGTCACTTCCACCTCTCTTTCTATTTAAATTTGATAAGGTGAGCATAAGTGAGCCCAGCATCGGTGAACCCAGCAAAGGTGACTCAGCTAAGGCACACAGCCTAGCTGTGTCTGCCGTGTCTGCGCCGGAAACAGGGAAAAGGGACAGCCATAATACAAGTAAGGTAGGGACTGATGGAACAGGTACAGCTATATTTATAAGACACTATAACATAACTGGAGAATGGAGAACTTGGGGGTTATGTGGTATGACATAGCATGAGGCTCTTATGAACCAAAATATGTGCGACAGATGTCTGTATATTCAGGAACTAGAAGTAAAGGTTAAAAGACTGGAGGAACGGATAAATATTCAGGCAGCAATAAAAGATATAGAAAGTTTCGTTAGTTCTACTAAACAGCTATGGCAAAGTGGACAGCTAGTAAATAAAGGCCCAACAGATAAAAGGAAAGAAAGAAGAGAAGATTGTGAAGTCAATACAACAACAGATAATGACTGGTGTCTGGTCTCTAAGGGTCCCAGGAAGTGTAGAGAGGAAGTAAATGAGCTAGCATTAACAAATAGGTATAATGTAATTGATCCTACCTTAAAAGCAGACATACAATCAACCCATGAGTCTGATGCTCAGGTAGATATACCTACCCCATTAAATATCACAGCCCAAAATAAAAGCAAAAAGGGTAAAAAAACAAAAGGGGCACATCCAAGTATGGAACATGCTGCCCAATCAGCAAATTCATAGCTGGTCATAGATAGTTCTGGAACATCAGACCATCCTCCAGAACTAACAAGGGGAGCAATGAACCAATACAGAATCAAGGTGCATTAAAAACTGCCACTCCCTGTAAAGATGTAGTAGTCATAGAGGATTTGATGCTGCAACATGCAGACAGGATAGTTTGTGAAAGAAGGAAACAACATGTTACTTTATCCTGTTTACCAGGGGCAGGCATAGGTGATGTCAGAGAATCACTCAATGGATTTCTAGAAAACTCTACTACAATACTAATAGTACTCCATCTAGATATGAATGATGTGGGAAAGAGGGATGTAATCCATTTACAGCGAAATTTTGAAGCAATCTGGGGTATACTCAAAGAAGTAAAATGTGAACTTATTATCCTGAGATACTACTGATACCTAGAGCTGGATACCACAGGGTTAGAGAAATCCAGAGATTAAATGGATGGCTGAAGAGGTGGTGTGAAAGAGAGGACATTCATTTATTAGAAAATTGGCATCGTTTTGAAAATGCACACAGGTTATATGCTCCAGATGGACTACAGTTAAATAAATATGGAACAAGGATATTGGCTGAAAGAATCAATAACACAATTTCAAACTATTTAAACTAAAAAATATGGGGCAAAGGGGCAGTGATCATAATATTACAAATAAAATAACTCAGACTAAAGTACAAAGTTCACCCAGTTGGAAAAATCTGCTAATTAATGCAAGAAGCCTTGGAAATAAAAAAGTGGAGCTAGACATTTTATTAAAAACTGAGAATATTGTCAGCCCAGTGGCATTGAGGAGTGAGACGCTGGTCACCATACCTCACACCATGCCAGTGACCAGTATTCGGGAACAAGCACGGGTTGCCGGAGATTGGCAGAAGAGGAGGAGGAGAAGGATTGAGCATCCAATGGACTGCTCTCCTTCTCCGGGGTGTGGGGTCCACACAGTCACCACTGAATTGCCTCCTGGCAGAGGCTGAGGGACAAGACACTCTACTGTGCATAAGGGAGGAGCTGGGGGCAGACTCCAGGAGGAAGCACATGCAGACACATGCACGATCCCCTCCACTGGCATGACTGCATGCCCTTGGCTCTGGGGAAAAGCTAAAAGAAAAAGAGATGGCACCTGTTTCGAGTGGCTTGATGGTCATCCATGAGTTTTATCATGGCTAGCATGTGGCACCCATCTGGATCTGTGTTCTGTGTGGAGTTGGGGGCTCCCTGCAGCCCTGCTGTGGTAGGTAAGCCACAGGAGTAAGGTGCCAGGATTACTGCAGTAGAGGTGGATAGTGGCCAGAATTCCTAGAGGATGTGAGGACAAGGGGAGCAGACCAGGTGGCCAGAGGAGGTAAAAAGAGATAACCAAAATAAAAAAGCTCAAGAATATTGGTCTTTGTGCAATAACTGAAATAAGACTTAAAAATGATTTTTGGGGTGTCGAAATTGATGGAATAGAACTAGAACAATTATGGGTTCAATTAAATCCTCCACAGGAGAAACAAATTACTGTAAGAGTTTGTTATAGGCCTCCCTCATTAAATAGCATCAATTCGTTGGAATTAATCAATCACATTGGTCAGCAGGACCCGGGTAAAAGGCTCCTAATTATGGGTGATTTCAGTTTTCCAGGAGTTGATTGGGAACTATGGTCTACTTCTAGTTCAATCGAAGCAACACTCATTGACAAACTTGAAAATTTAAACTTGGAAAATCACATTAAGGGACACACAAGGGGGAATCACACACTAGATTTAGACCTGAGTAATTTAGGGGAAGTACTGGATAATTGCTTTGTAAGGGAACCCCTATCAAACAGTGACCACACAATGATTGAATTCCATATTAAATATGGCATGGAAATCCAAGTAGATATCAGCAAAATTAAAAGATATGATCTTGCTGATAATGGCCGAATTAGGGAATTGTTCAGAACTTGGAACTGGGAAATGGAAATCAGGGGATTAGAAGTGCGGCAAATGTGGCAGGCACTAAAACTCTTCTTCCAGGATTTGGTGGATAAATATATTCCAACTAAAATGAAATACAATCATAATGGAAAAATCCTAGCATGGTTTAATCATAAGATCCAAAAACTCATTAAGCGAAAAAGACTTTATTATAAAGTTAAAACTGACATAAAATACAAAGAAATGTACAAAAAGAAAGTGAGAGAAGTGAAAAGAGAAATCAAAAAAGCAAAGAAATCAATGGAATTAAGGTTAGTAAGTAAAGTCAGAGACTATAGGAAGGTCTTTAATTATGTAGGAAATCTCAAAAACAGTAATAATAGCATTGGTCCAATTATTAAAGAACAACAATTAATAAATATTTGCCAAACTATGGCCAAAGAAGTCAATAGATACAGTATTTCCATAGTGTATATCAGCCAAAAGGAGACCTTGGAACATTTATTTATTTATTAGCTTTTGTTAACCAGGTAGGTGCATTAGGCAAAACCCTGCCTATTTTGAAACACGACCTGGGAGAGTAAAATATACAGTTTACAAAAAAACAGGACAATGGTAAAGTACAAAGCAGTAAATAATACAAAACCAGTTGATAACCTTGCAGGGATGACAACGACAAACTAGACAGTAAAACTGAGATGACTGCACTCGTGATAAAAACAGATTAGAGAAGCTGGATTGTACTACATCTGCAGGACCTGACAATCTATACCCTAGGTTGCTTAAAGAATTAGCAACAGTAATCTGTAAATCTTCCCAGATTGTATTCCAGAGATCACTTGATACAGGAGTAATCCCAGATGATTGGACAACTGCTAATATTGTACCCATCCGCAAAAAAGTACCTAAAACAACATGTGCTAATTATTAGCCTTACTAACATTGTAAGAAAAGTACTTGAAGGATGTTTAAAGGAACACATTGAGCAACATATTCAGGAAAAGGGGTTTAGGGACATACAACAACATGGTTTTCAAAAGGGAAGGTCCTGTTTGGCAAACTTACATTTTTCAATCCTGTTAGCGAGGCACTGGATATAGGAATCCCAGTGGACGTATCATACGTAGACACTGAAAAGGCATTTGATAGTGTCTCGCACTCTGAGCTGACTAAAACACTAAAGGAAATCAAACTCGATGACTGCACAATTAGATGGATAGCAGCCTGATTGATAAATATAAGGCAGAAAGTAGTAATTAAAGGATATATATCTAGTTGTTCCATGGTTACCAGTGGGGTCCCTCAGGGATCAGTGCTGGGACCAATATTGTTTTAACATCCTGGTATCCACCCTAACAATAAACAACAGAGTATGGAGTGAAAATGTTGTTGATGACATTAAGCTGGGAGCCCTAGTAATCACTATGTAAGATGCAGTTTCCTTACAGGAAAATATTAATGCATTGATTCAGGCTACAGACAAGAAAAAACTTAGACTCAGCCTTGACAAATGTAAGATGATGCTTCTAGGAAAAAATAATTTGAGATTTCCCTATTACATAAATGGAACTAAGTTACAAATTGCAGATTCAGAAAGAGACCTGGGAGTACAGATTTTGTGTACATTTAATTTTTCTGAACACTGTGTTAAGGTGGTTAAAAAAGGTGGGGGCATGGAATTCTTGCTTGTATTAGGAAAAATATAAGAATTAGGACTAAGGAGGTGATGATCCCACTTTATGTATCACTGGTCCATCCTCACTTGGAGTACTGTGGGCATTTTTTCTCACCATATTTAAAGGGAGAACGGAGGCGACTGGAGAGGGTGCAGAGATGGGCCACCCAATTGGTGGATAAGATGGGATGTTTGGTAAGACATATGATGAAAGATTAATAGCACTGGGGATTTATTCCTTGCAGTACTGTTGTCACAGGGAAGACATGTTCCTGGTCTATAGGGCTTTTCAAGAGCCAGACCTGTGGGAATACTTGGGACTCCAAGCAAGAACTGCAATAACACACAATAGAGGATACCAGTACCAATTAAAAGGGAATTCCTTTAAAAATAGACAGAGGGAATATTGGGTTCTCCCAGAGGGTGGTGATGAAATGGAATGCTCTGCCATCAGATGTAGTATCCTGCAGCAATATGAGAGCATATCTTGGCAGAAGACACCAGGAGAAAGGACTGCTGTGTGACTGGACTTCTCTGCTGGGACTGTATTGCCCTCCTTACCTCCCCTCCACCCAAAGCTAGTTCTATTTTTATAGGCACAGGATTTGACTGACAACAGGAACTTCCTGTTTGGGAGCAGGAAGTGAGTAATCACAGAACCACCAAAGACCCACCATCCTAGAAGGGTAGGAGTAGCTCTCCCGCCCCCTCTGGCTGCTGGGGGTCTGCCTCTGAGCAAGTAAGTGGTCCACTGAGAAATATAGGATATTCTTGTCTCAGAACAGGACAATCAGGAGCTTAAAGGGCACACAGGCAGAAAGTAAGGAGAGAGAGAGAAAAAAATACAGAGGAAAGAGTAAGGATTGAAAACAGCTAAGGAGCCAGAAATAAGACATGATTGGAGTGGTGCAGTGCAGTGACTGTGGAGCAGCAGTCTTCTGGGAGACATTCTGGAGGATGCGGTGTTGTCCCATCTGCAGGCACCTCTCTGGGCTGAGGGAGGAGGTTGCTCATCTCCAGGCTGAGTTGACCAGGATTTGTGGGACCTCCTCTTCCATCCAAGGACCACCAGTGCCACTGTCATTGCCTCAGAGGTTGCCAAGAAAGACGAGTGGTTGGACCACAGTGGGCTATGGGAGGGTGAGGGTGGTGGAACAGAGGCACAACCCTCCTGTTGTACCTCTCCACAATTCCTATGCCATTCTGGCAAAGTGTGGTTTCTCTATGGAGGCACCCGCAGTGGAGACCAAGGAGGATGCTGGGAACCTCCACAAAGGAGACCCACAGGAGGGTGGCAGGGGACCCTGCAGGAAAGGAAACAACTCTGGTGGAGGACTCCATTGTTAGGAAGGTAGAACTGGGGAGGAAGGGAGAGGGAGGTGGCAGTGCCTGCCTGGCACCAAGGCTCGGAGGGACAATGAGCGAATCCTCAGGATTGCTGGAGCAGCTGCACAGGGGAGGGAGCTGGATGTCATTGTCCACCTAGGGACAAATGACCTGGCTAAGAAAAGGATTAGAGAAGTGCAGGAAGAGTTTGTGGAACTGGGGAAGGGCCTTAGTCAAGTAGCACGCATGGTAACCTTCTCGGAGGTGCTGCCCATCTATGGCATAGGAGAGGCTAGGGTGTTCCGCACCATGGGATTCAATCAGTGGTTGAAAAACTGGTGTGGAGCACAGGATTTGGCTCATTGGGACTGCAGTCCACCTGGAGTGATGCAAGCCTATACTGGCATGATGGGCTGCATCTGTCCAGGAGGGGAACCAGGATCCTAGGTGATAGGTTTAAATGCTTCATTGGCAAGCTTTTAAACTAGCCAAGGGGGGAGGCACTGTAAAGGAGCAGGGAAGTCCTAGCCCCCCCAAATAATCATGGTAGTAAGTGTGGCAAATGCCAACATAAAGGTGTCGATAGGGAAAAGGGCAGGGGTAAATGGAGAAAGTGACAAAGACAAGAAGGACAGGGATGGGGCAAAAGGGAGTAAGGCCATCAGGAAATGGAGGGTAATGAGTACCAATGCCCGTAGTCTGGGCAACAAGCTCCCTGAGCTGGTGGCCTTGATGGAAGAGGGATGCCTGGATATCATAGCAGTCACAGAAACATGGTACACAGAGAACCATGACTGGGATGTTAACATACCAGGGTACATAACCTACAGGAGAGACAGGCAGTGGAGAAGAGGGGGAGGAGTAGCTCTCTATGTAAAGGAAGGGATAAAAGCAACTGAACAAAAGCGTAAATAGGGAGGAGAGGAGGCACTGTGGGTCACCTTGGAGACTGGAAAGGGCACCACAATCTGCACAGGGGTTGTGTACAGACCCCCATGTCAGGGGGAAGGAATGGACAAGGATATGATAGAAGGCATTCTTAGAATGGCAGAGAAAGGGAGATACTATTGATGGGAGACCTGAATATGCCAGATGTTAACTGAGCACATTTGCTGCAGCCACATCCAAGAGCAGGGCCATTCTTGATGCCCTACAGGTGGCAGGCATTAGACAGCTAGTTTCAGAACCCACTCGTGAGGGAGCAATCTTAGACCTCAGATCTCAAACGGGGCAGGAGAGGATCTCAGATCTAGAAGTGGGTTGCCATCTGGGGCAAGTGACCATCAAACAATGTGGTTCACATTAAACTCAGCTACAGAGTCCGCATCACAAAGGTGAGGGTACTGGACTTTAGGAGAGCTGACTTTGGCAAGATGGGAGACTGCCTCAGAAAAGCACTAGCAAACAGGCAAAGGAGGTGTGGAGCAACAATGGGGAATCATTAAACTGCCATCACAGAGGCAACACGCCTTTGTGTGAAGCAAATAAACAAATCAAAAAGAAAAGCCACTATGGTTCTCAAAAGAGGTGGCTGTGAAAGTCAGGAAGGAAAAGATAGCATTCGGAAGTATAAGGAAACACAGAAGGAGCAGGACAGAGAGCTGCACCAGTTAAGGCAGAAGGAAGCAGGAGGGAAGTCAGAATAGCAAAGGCCCAAACTGAGGAAAAGATAGCCAACTCAGTTATGAAGGGGGATAAAACCTTTTATAGGTACATCAGTGAGCGTAGAAAGACAAAGGGAGGGATAGTGAGGCTGAATAGAATGAATGGTGGGTGGGGAGAGGGGGACGGTGAAAAAGCAGGAATACTGAATGAATATTTCTGCTCAGTATTCACAAAAGAGGAGGGTGAAGTGCCTAATCCAATTAACAGAAGCACTCTTGATAGGGGGGTCGATCCCAGTCCTTTCACAGAAGAAAGGGTTCTGCAAGAACTCCTAAAACTGAAGGTGGACAAAGCAATGGGTCCTGATGGAATTCACCCCAGAATTCTAAAAGAATTAAGGCAGGAACTAGTGAAACCACTGGCTACTCTTTTTAATAAACCATGGGAGGATGGTGTGGTACCCCAGGACTGGAGGAAGGCGGATGTGATTCCCTCACAGAGTGGGACCAAGACAGAGGCAGGAAACTACAGACCTGTCAGTCTGACCTCTGTGGTAGGGAAAGTGATGGAGTCACTTCTGAAGGATAGAATAGTTGAGTACCTAGAGGCCAGTGGAGCACAGGACCCAAGGCAGCATGGATTCACAGCGGGAAGGTCATGTCAGATGAATCTAATAGATTTCTTTGACTGGGTGACCAAAGTAGTAGACCAGGGAGGGGCTATGGACATGGCCTACCTAGACTTTAGCAAGGCATTTGACACAGTCCCACACAAAAGATTAATAGTCAAATTAACCAGCTTGGGAGTGGGTCCCAGGGTGGTAGCCTGGGTAAAACATTGGCTGCACAACAGGACACAGAAGGTAATTGTAAATGGAGTCCACTCTGAAGAAAGAGGGGTTACTAGTGGGCACCGCAGGGTTCAGTATTGGGTCCAGTCCTTTTAATGTCTTCATCAGTGACATTGCAGAGGGACTGAAGGAAAAGTATGCCTTTTGCAGATGACACAAATATCTGCAACAGGGTTGATACACAAGGAGGCATGGAAAGGATGAAAAGGGACTTGGCAAGGTTGGAGGAATGGTCAGAAGTATGGCAGCTAGGATTCAATGCAAAGAAGTGCAAATAATGCACCTGGGAAACAAGAACCCAGGGGAAGAATACACAATGGTGGGAGGTAGTAACAACAACAAAAAGGAAAGGGACCTGGGGGTAATCATATCAGATGACCTTAAGGTTAGCAAGCAATGTGAGAAGGCAGTAGGGAGGGCTGGGGTATACTGGGATGTATAGGGAGAGGCATCAGCAGCAGAAAACAGGAAGTTGTTATCCCTCTGTACAGACAGTTGGTGAGACCCCATCTGGAGTACTGTGTCCAGTTCTGGAGACCCCATCTCAGCAAGGACATAGACAGGATAGAGGTAGTCCAGAGGAGGACAACTAAAATGGTGCAGGGTCTGCAAGAGAAGCCGTATGAGGAGAGACTAAAGAAGCTTAATATGTATACCCTTGAGGAAAGAAGGGAGAGGGAGGACATGATAGAAACTTTTAAGTACCTCAGTGGAATCAACAAAGTCCAAGAGGGTAGCATCTTTCAGAAAAATTGACTTGCAAGAACAAGGGGACACAATTTAAAGATAGAAGGAGGGCAGTTCAGGGGCAATGCGAGGAAGTATTATTTCACAGAGAGGGTAGTGGATGCATGGAACAGCCTTCCTGAGGAGGTTGTGGGGTCTAAAACTGTGGGAGAATTCAAGAATGCATGGGACAGACATAAGGCAATTCTTGTGGGGGGTAGGAAGAAATAGGCTGTTGGCTAACTAGGATCTATAGCCTATCCTGTAGGTAGGGAAATGGGCAGGCTAGATGGGCCAAGCGGTCGTTATCTGCCGTCAAAGTCTATGTTTCTATGTTTCTAATTTAATGATACAATAGATAGATATAATGGTGCTCTGTGTTACTGGTTTGTAGCATGAACAAGTGCTGGTCTGACATGGCTAATGCAACTTGACCAGATATTGATCCTATGAATCCTATGGAAATATAGAAAATTACCAAATTCATGAGCTAGCATTGAACAATTTCAATGTATGCTCATGACTTTATTATTTTTTAATATTTTTACCCTAAATTTTCAGGATAGACTGCTTATGATCTCACCTCGTGAACAAGGGCAGTGAAAATTTTCAAATCCAGCCTGAAAGGTGTTTTGCACAACAGCCAGGAAATCACATTTCAGGCTAGATTTGAAAAATGTCCCTACCCTTGTTCATGAAGTGGGGTTGTAAAAAGGCCATGTTGACAATTTGGTGTAAAAATACTTAAAAATGACAAAGTTATGAATAAAAGCTCAAACCCCTTGAAATGCAATAAACCAGACTTACCTTATTTTCTCATATCACAGTCATCAGTTCCAGCAGCAATACATGTCTTTGGCTGGAGAGTGGATCTGTGTTATGGGACATGTTACGGTGAGTGAGGGTGTGTGTGTGGGGAGGGTGTAGGAAGGTGGGTGCCAAGTGGGAGTTCGGGGTTGGGTTGGTTGCGTGTGGGTGTGGGTGTGGGTCAGATCGCCAATGAACCATTTCCTTTGTTTTTCAGGTAAAGCAAAAAAAAAAAAAAGATCAGTTAGGGAAAGTTTTCTTCTTTTAAGAGACCCAAGCTGATGCTGGCTATTGGCCATCCCAGTATAGGGATGGTCTCCAACAGCACTGGGGTGAGCACTCCAGTGCTACCACATATGTTACGGGAAGGGGTACGAGTGACCTAGAGGGGAGTGGGGGCCAAAGAAGCAGTACTGGGGTGGGCACCCCAGTCCACTTCTTACTGTATATAATTATAAATAAATATTAAAGAACTAAACACTGGGAAGGGGGTGGGAGACCTAGAGGGGAGGGGGGGGAGAAAGAAGCAGTACTGGGGTGGGCACCCAGGTCCACTTAAGAAATATTAAATAAATAGAGAGATTATATAGATCAAGACAGATAGATAGATATAGTAGATAGAGAGACAGACAGACAGACATACAGACAGACAGAACAGGGGGTTGACAGCTCAGTGCTTCAACTGAAGCTAGCAGCACGACTCCATCTTCGGTTTCACAATTCAAGAAAGTCCCACTGTTCTGTTTTTCTTCTTTTCTGAGTCAATATAAAAGAACTAGAATTTATTCTTGAGATCATATGAAAGAACTGCTGTTCTACTGTATCACAAGATCTTGCATAAGAACAACAGTTCTTTTGTGGTGCCTCATGAAAGAACCATTTTTTTTAATAGGACCTCACAAGATGTTATTTCATTTGATCTAATGAAAGAAATATGGCTTTTTGGTATGATCTCACAAAAAACCGTGAGAAAAAAATTCAAAATTGTATTTCATGAGTTGAGATTCTTCTTTCATGATCTGAGATTCTTCTTTGATGAGAATAATGAAAGAAGAATTTTGACTCACAAAAGAAGAATCAGAAGCCCTGGCTAAGCCTCCCACCTAGGATTTGAAGGATGTCCCAAAACCATATTTCAGGGTTGTTTGTTTGAAAAACAAACTCTAGAACTGAGTTAAGCGGGTCCCTTTTAGCTAGATTCATGTGTTTGCTTTTCTCCAGGACATCATTTCAATGGGTTTTCAATTTTTTTTTTTAATAAAAAATTAGATGGCTGCCATATGAAAGAAGAGTTTTTTCTCCTCATGAAAGAAGAACTCCTGGCTCAATAAATATAATAAAGACTCTTCTTTTGTGAGCCAAGAATTCTGCTTTTGTATCAGACACATAAATGAAAGACCCTGCTAAGCATGTTCAGAACCGAAATTTCAAATCTTTATAACTCAGGAACAGATTAATATGTTTTCACCAAACCAGAAAAAGGCATCTTTTAGGTCAAGCCCCTTCTACTCTGAAAAGTTCAAAACAAAATTCGTAACTGTCTAGGCTGTAGGTGACAGCAAAAACAAAATAATAAATAAAGGCCAAAGCCCCAGATTTGTTCTTTTTTCCCCACTATGTAGACCTCAGAATCCAGACATCAGACCATCATACAACTTGACCAACCAAGAGAATTTGCTCCTCAGTCCACGCATGCAAAATTTCTTGCAATACCATTGAATAGGGGCAAAGCTATTAAGGTGCAAAGTTAGGAGTTTAACAGTAAAGACCCTACTGCATCCTAACCATAGGGGAGCTACCATGTCCCTATAACATTATTTGGCACAGCAGCACCCATATTGTTAGGGTTGAGTAACAGGTGCCACGTTAAACCTATAAATTTTCACCTGAACAGTCTTGGCAGCGTTTGACAAAATTAGCTGAACTTTTGTGTGTGTTGTCTAGGAGGCAAGGTCTAAATCTGTGGAAAGTTTAGTGATGGCAACTCATGTGGTTTCTGAGAGCTGAATATGTCATTTTCCTGTATAGGTCTAATTTGTTTTTCTATGCTTAACATGGGATTTGGGTTTGTTCTCATATACAGCCTACAGTACTTAGAATGGAATTTTTTTTATAAAACGTTCATGGTAGAAGCATGCTGTGCCAGGGTAGTGCCTTTGGAATGTTTAGTAAAAAAAATATTAAACCACTCCAGAGTTATAAGGATTTATATTTGTTTCTGTTCTCAGCATGCTCAGCAGTGTTTTTGGATAAAGTTCTGATACGACATGAAAAATCCTGTGTTATAAGACCATTTTTGGTTTCTTGCCACTTTTCTTCATACTGCACAAAACAAAATTTTTTTGTGCTTTGACAGCCACTATCTTTCTTTTCTTTTCAACTAAAAAACTTGGAAAATACATAAAAATGATGTAATGTTACAAAACAAACACCTGATTCTACTTTATTGACATTAGATTCTGATGTTTGTTTTTTAAATAATGGTCAGAACTATTTTTCTGGGCACCACAAAATCCAGGGTACTGAGCTTAGTGATAGGATTTGTTCACCTACTTTCTCTGTTTCAGAACAGCAGGACTATCTTGAATGCTGAAGCCACTGCTGGAAGTTGTGCTGCCATCTATCTATCTATCTATCTATCTATCTATCTATCTATCTATCTATCTATCTGTCTATCTGTTCATCCCCATACCACTTTTCATGACCCCTCCCCTCTAGGTTACCCACCCTCATTCCCTTAATGTACTGGCACCATGGGGGTGCCCACCGCTGGTGCTGCTAAACAGTAGCCCAGCACTGGGATGACTAATCACCAGTGTTGGATGTGTATCCCTTGAAAGCAAGAAACACATTCCTCAATGTTTTTTGTTTACCCTATAAAAAAGAAAGTGGTCCCTCATCCATCTACCACCACACCTCAGCCTCCCACTCAGCACCCCCTACCCACACACACTCTCACTCACTAAAGATGCCCCATAGTGTAGATCCACTCTCCAGTAGAAGACATGTTTTGCTGCTGAAACCTGTGACTGCAATATGAGAAAATCAGGTAAGTGTGATTTAATGTATTTTAATGGGATTTTGAATTTTGATTCATAACTTTGTCATTTTTGCATACTTTGACCCCACATTTTCAACATGGCCTTTTTGGGACCCCAACTTATGACCAATGATGGTGAAAGTATGCAAATCTGGCTCAAAAGGTGATTTCACAGTTGTTTTGCAAAATCATCTTTCAGGCAGGATTTGAAAATCTTCACTACCCTTGTTCATGAAGGGTACCATGTAATAATTTGATTCGTTTTGCTGTTCTCTTTTGTATCTGTATGTTAGGCTTTAAACCCATGTACCTGATGATCTGTATTCTACTCTGTACTTCTATATGTTGCCTGTTACCGATTTGGAGCTTTTGGAAATGAGTCCTTGACTCAAAGGATTGTAATTCTGATGTGAATATAAATAAATAAAATAAATAAATAAGAGCTAATGAATAATGGCACCATCACAATACAGCGAACACAAAATAACAATTGGCACTACAGCAACCAGCACTACAGCTACCACACAAATGGCAAAGTGCTTTATTTTATTTTGGTGGAAGCTAAATCCCCCATACCCCTCATTACGGGGGACTTCACACCCCACACCTCCCTAACTAAAATAGCCATCTCAGGGGGTGGCAACTTAGGGAATGGAGAAACTCAGGAGGAGAAATGTTCCCTGGCAGAAAAAAGTACAAACACCAGCAAAGTAAATAAAAACATACCAGCTGGGAACTGAACCCAGCTCTGCCTGCATGACCCAGCTACTCAATGGTGGTGACTGTAACCAGTACCCTAAGAGAGCAGCTCTGTTTGCAGTCCACAGCTGCTGCTTCAAATATTGCCTGTCCTCATTCCCCTCATGATTTCCCTACTTCTGTATCCATCATTGTTTTTCCTCCTCACTCTCTTCACCTACTCGCTATTCTTTATAGCTCGCTATACCTCCAGGTGCCCAAATTGAGTCACTCAATCTGAGTTGCCCATTTGACGGGTTACCTTCATGAAGTGGGGTCATAAGAAGGCTGTGTTAAAAACATGTGGTCAAAAACTGTAAAAATAATAAAGTTATGAGTGTATGTGGAAGTTTTCCTACACTCACTCATAGCTTTGGTAATTTAACCCTTGCAGAGCCATAGACTGATATAACAATCCAGAATTCCTAATCATTCTAATTCTATTGGCATCCTAAGGGTTAAAATATTTTGTCCCTAAATTTTCAACATAGCCATTTTTGCACACCACCTCGTGAATAGAGATGCAGTGAAATTAAAATCTGCTGGTGAAGTGAACGCGAAGTGGCCACTTCATGTTGTCATAACGCTACATGAAGTGACCATTGTAAAGAGCTTACTTTGCCATGTTACTGTGACTTCATGTTGTCATTCTGCCTTAACACAAAGTAAGGTGAAGGGACAACAATACAGGCAGCCCCCCACACATCACATGGCTTACAGTACTGTAAGTTACATGCTTTAGCCAGGCAGGAAGGAAGTCAGACATACAAGCAGACACTTTCACTTTCTCCTGTGCTGAGTAACAGAAAGGAGGCATTTTGAAGGAGGAGAGTAGAGAGGATTGTTGTTGTTGGTAATCGTGATCAAACCCAAAAGCTTTTTTAGAAACTAATTGTTTAGTTGTTTTTTTTTTTGTACTGCTTTGGCAGTTCATTTTTTCTTGTGGTGACTGATTTCTTTGTTTTAAAAGTTTTGGTGTGTGTGTGTGTGTGTGTGTGTGTGTGTGTGTGTGTGACTGTGTGTGGGCCTGTATTGTGTGAGTGTGTGTTCTGTGTTGTGTAGGATGTGTGTGAAGTCATTGGTGATGGCGTTGCTAGTCGGAGAGGGAAAGAGAAATTCTTTTGAAATGGAGCAGGGACATGATCTGGACCATCAAAGTCAAGATTCAGGGAGAATGTGTGGGACTATGCTAGGGGCAGTGAAGCCATGTGACAGCATTGCTGCCAGGATGGGAGGAGTGCACACGCGTGGGGGAGCATGGCTGGGTGGTGTTGGACTGCTCAAAAGTCTTTGGTCCTCCCCTTCCTGGAAGCAGCAGCACCAGCACAACCACCAAGTCCACCACCACCACCAGTGGCAGCTGTAGGAGCTCCAGCAGCACTGCCTCCAGAGCAGAAGGACAAACCCCATCATGACCATGCTGCTGGCACTGGCACTGCATCTGCTGCTCCTGTGCCAGGACCCACCTGTAGCTCCCCAGCTTGGCAGTTTTTCAACTGTATCGGGGGACAGTAGCCTTGTCGTATGCAGATTTTGTGGGGTGGAGGTGCGCCATGGCCCCCAGAGACACATCTAGGACTGGGGGCCAGCACACCCATATGTTGACCACCACAATGTGGACTGGCAGGCTGCCTCAGATCGGGCCAGGCCTCCACCTGCTGGTCCTTCTGTGGCAGTGGAAGAGGGTGCTGCTGTTGTGCATCACTGCAGCAGGAGGAGGACCACGACAGCAGCTGCTCCACCACTACTACCATCACCACCCTCATCACCACCAGTACCTGGTGAACCTTGTGGGCCATGGTGTAAGAAAATAATGAGAGGGTGGGTGCTGTCCAGCAGCAATTGGAGCAGATAGAGTGACACCAGTTACAGATTGTGTCACTGCTCCAGCTGCTGCTGGACCAGCAGAGGATCCCCCATTAGCTTTTTTTTGCTGCACACCTCCCCCCACCACCACTGTAGTGTTTTGCCTTTTGTTTAATAACAGAGAGAGGGAAGGCCACAGTAGTAATTTAAATATATACATACACATACATATATACATACCTGCTCCTTATTGCCCTGTTAATTTAATCTGGTGTCTCAGTAATGTTTACTTTCTGTTGAGGAGTGGTTGTGGAAAAGCAAGACTGAGCAGTGCAAGTATAATGTGCTAAATTGCATTTGTGCAGTCAGTGTTGTTTCCTGTGTGTGTGTGTGTGTGTGTGTGTGTGTATGACTTCAGACATTGTCCAGCTTCTTGAAAACATATATATGCTGACTTGTTTCAGTGTTTATGGTATAAAGAATAGAGATAAGAATAACATATATTTTATTGTCACCATCATCATCAGTGGACTAAGTGATATGATATTTTTTCAGAGGTGTCTGACCAGAATGCACCTTAGTCACATATTGCACACATGACTTTAAGGAGAACATGTGTTTTTTGTGCTATTATATCTGCAAAGTCATGTGTGCACTGTGAGTGACTGAGGTGTACAGTGGCCCGAGAACTCTGAAAAAATATCATATCACTTACTCTACCGGTGCTGATGGTACAAATATAATATACGTCATATATTCTTTCCTATCTTTATTCTTTACATACTGCAACAAGTCGTACCATATATATGTTTGCACAAAGCTGGACAATGTCTGCACACACAGGAAAGAACACTGATGGCACACATGCAATTTAGCACAGCAAACTTGCACTGCTCAGTCCTGCTTTTTGACAAACACTTCACGAGTCCCGACACAAAGTAAACATTACTGAGGCTCCAGAAATATTTATCTTTTGAAATGGACATTAAAGCAGCAGTGCAACAATCTGGTGAAAATTATAACCTATACTTTTTTGTGATATTTTACATTGTCACTTTACTTACCTCCTGACTTGTGTGATACCATTCTTTCCAGTATTTGAGTGTGCTTTAGTACTTTTTTTCATGTCTGAAATAATAAAAGGAGCACTCCTTCTAATACGGTGCGGACCAGGTCTTCATCAGTATTTTCTGCTGTTTTTGTCCATCAGTTGTTTATATATCACTTCTGTTGTGACTAATATTAACAATTATGCAGCAGGCAGTGTTTTATGACCTCACAGAACAATATTTGTACAAAAACAGCTGCAAATACTGATGAAAACCTGGTCCACTCTATATTAAAAAGAGTGCTCCTTTTATTTTTTCAGACATGAGAAAAAATACTAAATTGTGAAAAGAAAGGTATTATACAAGTAAGGAGGTAAGTGCCTGACAATTGAAAATAGCATAAAAAAGCATAGGTCAAAATTTTCACCAGTTTGTTGTACTGCTGCTTTAATTTATAATTTAATTATGACATTATGTGCTCACAACACACAAAATACAACTGTCTTGTGTCCTGAAAATTCCCAAGTGCTGAAGAAGTGAAATGGGAGCTGTACACCACATACAAAGTCCCCAAGAATGTACTGCACAGTCACTCATGCATGCAGTGTTCACACAGAGTCCCCAGAATTTTTCTGCACCCCCAGAATGCAACTGTCTTATTCCCAAGTACTGAAGTGAAATGGGAGTGGTACACAACATGCAAAGTCCTCCAGAATTTATTGCACAGTCACTCATGTGCACAGCGGTCACACAGAGTCTCCAGAATTTTTCTGCATCCCCAAAATGCAACTGTCTTGTGTCCAGAAAATTCCCAAGTGCTGACAAAGTGAAATGGGAGTGGTACACCACATGCAAAGTCCCCCAGAATGTATTTCACAGTCACTCAAGCACACAGTGGTCACACAGAGTCCCCAAATGTTTCTGCATCCCCAAAATGCAACTGTCTTGTATCCAGACAATTAACATACTGTGATGATGATGTCATGATGCACAGTGTCTTGCCAAACCATGTAAAGGAAGGATAACATGACATGAACGACCATTCAGTGTTCTGTCACAAATGATGACAGTGAGAGAACTGTTGCTTGTCCAAAGTATGCTGCGAATGCGATGTGAGCACCTTAACTGGATGGAAGGGTGCCCTTTGTGTGTACACTAATAGTAGCCTTGGTGAGTTGATATATATATATATGTATGGATATAGATATCTATATCTAGATATATCTATATATATATATATATCTATATGTATATGGGATATATGATGGGCAGGAGTGGAATATGGAAAATATTCTCACTCCTGCAGAGTGAGCCATGGATATCTCATGAGTGCCAAAGGCACGAGTGGAATATCCATGCCTCACGAGGCAGAAGTGAGAATATTTTCCATATTCCACTATCTGCACATCAAGTGTGCAATTTACAGTATACAATAGGGATTATGTGTTTAGTTGGTTAATGAAATGCTTTTGTCATTTCATAATGTGTGTGTGTGTTAGGTGTTTTTTTTATTTCTAGTATAAATCCACGTGTTGTTTGGTACTAGTAAATTTGTTTGACTCAAGTGTGACTGTTTTGATTGTGAATGGGATGGTTGTATTGTCTGATTGGTTATGTTTATGAATGGCTGTTTTGTGATTGGTTGACTCAGTGTGTTGGTCAAGCTGCGTGATTTATCATTGGTTTATCTCTGTTTGTGGGTGGGATTTTAGTAGGTAACTGGTAAAGGAGATCATTTTAAAAGTTTTTATTTTTATGGAATCAAGTGTGTTTTCTGGTTGTTTTTTCTCGTTTTCTACATATGTAGTTGATGAATGTACCCATGCAGATGTTTTTACACTGTTTGTGGTTAACATCAGTATTCGTTTTTGTTTTACCGCGGTTCAGGTTGAATAATGTAATTTTGTCAGCTGGCTGCTTCATTTGCACTGTACGGGTGTATTTATGTTACCTTTTGCTCTTTTGAGGAGAAGCAGCACTGGTATTCTAAAGGTACAGTACTTTACATGCCATTGAAAGACAATTTTTATGTGTGGGACTGTGTTTCTTTTGTACGCTTGGGAGATTTCCATTTACTTTATTTGCTGAGTGCTTTCAGTTCTACTCTACTCGGCTACCACACTGCTTTAATGTGGAGTTCAGCACTTCTTGTTGTTGATCATTTTATGTTCACTGTCCTGTTTGATTGGCAGGTGTAAAAAAATTATTTTGACTACCATTTTCTTTATTTGTTGAGTACTTTGAGTTGTACTTTATTTGCTACTACAGTGCTTCAATGTGGAGTTCAGCACTTCTTGTTGTGGATCATTTTATATTCACTGTGCTACGTATGTTTGGGAGGTGTAAAATATTTCTATTTCGGCTAGTTTTACAGGTTTATTTATCATTTTGTTTGGATGATAAGTAGTCCGGGCAGGGAGGTGATTCTGCAGACATCATCACAGTAAGAATATCACCTGCTGACGTAGACACTGTGTGTGTAAATGTAAATATCTCCACAGTGCCTACATCACCAGTCATTTATCTCACTGGAGTGCAAATACATGTTTTGATTTGCAATGTTTATCAGCCACCCTATTGTATAAATATATATATATATATATGTGTATTTTCTAGGTGGGGTGCTGACATACATATACATATAATCATTGTATTGTTTTGTATCACAGGTCACATACTGTTGGTGTGCACATTCCCATGCTTGATGAGAAATTTTGGTGTTGGAAGTGGAAATGGAATACTCTCAAGCCAATGAAGGTAAGTATTTTTTGGAGGGGGCATATTTGCAAGTAGGTCTCATTAATGGTTTATTTTTTGTTTACTTCTTCACAGATTTTATCTGCATCCTTCTCCAGTCCGGTAATGATGGTCATAGTCATCATCGATTCAAACAACCTCTGCCTGTTGAATGTCTGCCCCAGCCTGGGGGACAGCATGATGTTGAAGAAGTTCTTTGGATAAGGCAACTGTGACACCACAAAGCACCTGGAAGTTTCCTAAAAAAAGAAATGAAGGACGTAGTACAACTTGATTGCAGCAGTAAGACATTATGTTTAAGCTATAGCTGTTCCACCACGGGTATCTGGATTAACACAGATAGCAAGCTGTCCCGCTGCAATCATCACATCACAATTTAATTTAGTACCAGGCTGTAACAAATACACTGTGTCAGTGTCCCTGCCTCTCAACTCAAGTTACATTTTAAAACCACATCTTGTCAAGTAACACAACCTGGGTCTAACTTTTTCAACACTGTCATGGCTGCACAGCTGCAAATTTGGAATACAGTGCATGATATGCTGCAGAAATAGTTTTTGTGACATACATGCCACCTAATTTATGAATCATCCATCAGATTTTTTGCACTCATAAAAAAAAAGGAACAGATGAAATAACATTGATATACTTACCAGAATGGATTGGAATGGATATCACATAGGTTCCTGTAGACAGTACTGCTGCTGTACCATTGATACAGACCTTCAGCGAAGGACAGTCATTTGTTGTTAATCTGTAAAAAAACAAATCAAGTTGACCATATGTGTTTGACCATTGCAGCTAAGAAAGGCAACAGAAAACAAAACACACAGCTAAAGGAAGTTGAATAGCATGAAAAACATTAGTACCCATACTCACTTTATAGTTTTAATAGTAAGAAGGCTTGTGCCTGTGACTGATGGATGTGGTCTCCTGTTCTACTCCCTCTGCCTTGGAATGGTCAAGACATGTAATGGAAAACACTGTCACAATGGTGGTGGTGGGTGGTGGTAGTCATAGCTGAGGCACATGATGACATTTCCTCTCACATCTTCCTGCATCTGGTGGTGGTGGCAGTGGCTAACAGTGGTCATATGGTGGTGGTAGTCCAGGGGGACACACAGTCATATTCCCTATGGTGGCAGTGGAGAACAGCAGTCTTGTGGTGGTAGTCCAGGGGGACAGACGGTCACATTCCCTATGGTGGCAGTGGTGAACAGCAGTCTTATGGTGGTGGTAATCCAGGGGGACACATGGTCACATTACCTACAGTGATAGTGGTGAACAGCGGTCTTATGGTGGTGGTAGTCCAGGGAGACATACAGTCACATTCCCTATGGTGGCAGTTGTGAACAGTGGTCTTATGGTGGTGGTGGTGGTGGTGGTGGTTGTCCAAGGGGAACACATGGTCACATTCCCTATGGTGGCAGTGGTGAAGATGTAACAGTGGTCTTATGGCGGTGGTAGTCTAGGGGCCAGGACATACTACTCTCTGTGCTATAAATGTGACGTGACATATGGAATTTGAGTCACTATGACTGGGACACTGATTTAACTTTATGAAAAAGAAAACATGTATCACACAAGTAATGTGACAGCCTTTTAACCACCTAAGTTAAAACCTGCCAACATTTACCTTATCATCATTCCTCATCATCCTCATTTATTTATTTATTTAGTTTTTGTTAACCACGTAAGTACACTAGACAGCATAGCTGCCTATTTTCAGGTACAACCCAGGAGATTACAGCAAAGGGTATGTAGACAATAATAGATACAAGAAAACATCATGGGAACAAGTAGAAGTCAGACATAGTACGCTTACACAAAATTTTCAGCAATGACAGTACATTTGCAGGAATCTATATGTAGTCATAATGAAAGTTGCCCTCGCAGTCTTCTATGCCTGAATTCTGACTACAGGGAATTTATTTCTCCATTGTGTTATCATCTACATCAGTAGTAGGCCATTTCATGCTGCCAGTGCCACCAGGATGGTCCCTTTCTACAACATCAGACAAACCATGACTATGCCGGGGTATAAATACTGAGGTTGCAGTCTGAGCTGGTATGTGCCTCATTCATTTTTATGAATGTCAGCAAACTGAAATTTTCAGGAAAGAGGTTTGTACGATGATCCCGAGCTATTGCACCTGCTGAGCTGAATACCCTCTCGACACTCACACTGGAGGGTGGGCATGTCAGATACTTCAGTGCCATAGCAATCAGCTCTGGCCATTCACTGACCTTTCCACTCCAGTATAAAAGAGGATCATCAGTAATTGACAGATGCCTGTTTTCAGACAAATATGACTCAACCATTCGCTGTGCTGCACCAAGTCCAGTGGTTGATAAATCACCCGCTTCTCTGGAATCATTTATGTCACAAATCCCCACTTGGGACAAAGCCTCCCAAAGTGGGTTAATGCCAGCTGCTTTTGATGACAGACCACCTGAAACTGCAGTCCCCTTCCCCTTACTTGATATGCTTGATACTACTCCTCCTCCAGGTTCACCTTCAGGCTGATTATGCTGCTCAGGTTTCCTGACCTTGGCATGTGACTTCTGTGCCCTATGAACCAAGCACGCCAGTTGCCCACTGACAGTTTTTATCTGTTCAGGCCCACCCTCTGGTATTGAGACAATTCCACATTTGTATCGTGGATTCAGCATTGTTGCTATTACAAAGTTGTCACTACACTGAGAGCTCAAGATGTGACGATTCTGGTTGAATACTGTCAGCATGTGTTTTAGCAACACACTGCTAGCACTGTCTCCGGCAACATCAAGGCTATGATATACGTTCACCAATGTCTGCCTCAGCACCTGCAGAAGTGGAATTGATTGGCTAATGGAGGCATACTCACCACTCACCACCTGAGCGGCATGTTCAAAAGGCCTCTAAAGGTTATTACACAGTCCATGAGGTGCCACTGTTACGTCATCATAGACATGGAGGCCCCGGAAATGTCATGGCTAGTGTGCATGACCAGATATTCTGAGATGGCTTTGTACTGTTCTTACAACCTCATGTATAAAGTGGAGTTCCACCAGGTGACAACTTCCAGTTTCAAGCGGTGCTGTGGGAGGCTGCTTTAGTTCTGTGTGAAAAGTGAGAATTGTCAGCATTTCTTTTATATTAGGATGCTGAAGAAACTTCTGTACCACAAGATCTAAACAGTGGGCAATGCATGGAACCCAAAAAAAGCCAGCATCCATGATTCATTTCACCACATTTGACCCATTGTCACTTACTATGAACCCAGCTCTCAGGGACAGGGGGTTCAGCCACTTGTCAATTTCAGTCAGTACCAAGTCCAACATGTTTTCTCCAGTGTGTGAACAGGTCACATTGTGCATTGCAATCATTGCATGCTGTCAAATTCCAGAAAGATTGCTACCACAACACTCCACCTTACTACACTGAATATTCACACTAATAACAGCACAAACAACACCCGGCACCTGCGCCCAGTGTGCAGTTATACACAAATATGAACTCCCTGCTGTTTTGCCACTTGTACACATATCCATGGATGAATGGAGAGTAGGAATGTTGAAGGGCATGTCTTACAGAGTTGGACACAGTAAGGTTCAACTCAGGGACAGCAAGGGTGGAAAGGCATGTCCTGGATTGGACTTTCCATTTTGGAAAGGCACATGCAGCAAACTGCCGGAAGCCAGAATTCTCCACAAAGGAGAAGTGCAAAGATCAACTGCCAGCATTTCAGCTACAGCAGCATTATGTTCATGTGACACTGTATGATTGGCTGGGTACTTCAGCTTATGTGCAAAAACACTCTGTATCATGGACTGACTTAAAAGTTTTACATGGGGTGTGTTGACAAATGGTTCTGTTCTGTGCATTGCAGGGGGTGGAGTGTGGACGTGTGATGAAGACAGTTGCACAGGTGATGACAAACCTAGAAATGCAGTTATTTTCCCAGATTTACCAACAGGGGTTGATGTACCACTTGCACTAGACATACTGCATTGACCACCAAAACCAAAACTGCTACTCTCACCACCACTGGACAACACTTCAAAATCATTATGCTCCTCCACCTCATCATGCCTGTAGTAATCCTCTGCTCTTATTTCATCACTATTGCACACATTTAATTTTCTACTTGATGTTACAGTCATGGAAGGGGATAACATAGAGGATAATGTATGGGGAGCAGTTAACAACCGGGTTGTATTCTCATCGAGAGGTTACCATGGTCTGTAAACCTCGAGAGCGAAGCTCGAGAGGTTTTCAGTAACCATGGTAACCTCAAGATGAGAATTCAATGCGGTTGTTAACTGCTCCCCATACGTTGTCTTTTATAGTATATGGGGAAGCAGTCCAGGCACATAGTTTACAGAAATAGGAAGGGAAAACAAACGTTTACCTGAGTGAAGACGTGGACAGGATAAAAAAAAAAATCGCTGTCCCGCCTTGTAACTAGGAAGTTTATAACTAGGGGTCAAAACGGGTCGATGTCAACAGTGCGCCATCCGGAAACACTTTGAGGGTACTCTTCTCGATTGCCAGGTACCTGACGAGAAAAGTAAATTAAAACCAAGCAAACGAGTAACCCGCCATTTTTTGAATGCTGCCGGCACGGTGAAAGACTGTGATGAGCTGAAGCGGTGGAATGTTTATCTTGGCTGCATTCTGTTTTGTTATGCCAGTCGATGTGACGTACCATCGATGGGTTAACAACTTCATCACGTCACATCGATGGCATAAACAACATGAGGAAAAGATAAAAAACACCAGATAACAACGTTCCACCATACATTATATGCTCGTTATGGTTGGTAACAAGGGTGAACTCACCACTGTGGTATAGGTATTAGCTGCCATCTTGTGCTGGGTCCACAGTGCCATGTGCCTGTTTTTAAGATGTGTATGCTGTCCTCCTGTGCCCAGATGGCTCCCCTTTTTAACTTGCCTCACTTGTGCCTGGCAAACCTGGCAGATTGCAACTGGCTTATCATTTGCATCTTGCAGAAAAAAATCCCAAACTAGGGATTGTGATGCTCTAATTTTAACATGTCCCTGATGCTGCTTATTGGACTCCATTTTTTTAAGCCATGATGTGGGGGTGTGCTACATGGTGTTTTCGGCAGGATACACTTGGACTGCAACTGACAACCACAACTACTTATCATTATTACTGGATCAACATCATCATCAACTGAAACTGATAAATCACAACTTTTTATGGGGGGGGGGGTTAATGCAAACAGACCCAGATACAGCCACCTTGCATTTCCTTTTCTCTGGTTCCCAATAGGGGTCACTGACATCATCATCATCATATTCATCAACATCATCCACATCTTCTGCTTTAATGCTGGCATGTGGACTGCATGTTGCAACCACAGCAACATCATCATCATCAGATTCATCATCATCAACACCACTATCACTCGATATTTTTTTCAGCACACTGTGAATCACTGCATGGCAAATATGTGACCTGAACCAAGGTGGAAGAAATGTGACATTGTGTACTATCGCTGACATGATGATCAGAATCCTCATGTTCAGTTACTGTGATGTTACTAGGGAGTATGACAACATCTACACTGTCACTGCTTCACACTCCACTATATTTTTGGACATGGTAAACTGGTCAAAAGTGGAACTTGAGGCAGCAATACTCATACCACCACCAGCAACTGCACTAACACCACCAGCTGGAACAACATCATCTCCTCCAACTATGAGTGAAGCTACCAATTGCACTGTAAAAACATTGAAGAAGAAATACTTTTCCTCACATCAGCAATGCACTTCTGCGACTGTGTACTACCACGTTCACAGACAATCTTACCACTGGCAGCAGTGCCATGGCAAGAAACAGCTTTGCCTGCACATCTCTTTGCAGCAAGAATATTCTAAACAAATTTAGATTTTGGAACATTCACTCTGGATGGGGTCTGGGGTGGAGGACACTGGACGTGAAGCCAAAAAAAACAATTGTGGATTCAACAACAGATACAGACACAAAGTCACAACAAGTTCAACAACACCTTAACTTACCAGTGGTGCTCTCAAGTTGCAAACAATCCAATCTGGAAAAGAATACTTTCTCTGGTGGGGTGGGAGCATTGACTGCAGATTATGGCAGTGCTAAACCAAGAAAAGATACCACAATGGCAGTACAAAATTATGCAGGTGCAGTGGATAGCAGGATCACACTGCTGCACCTGCAATTATACTGTAGCACAATAAAAGGTGTATTATTTGATGTCGTGCACCACACACACATACACACACACACACACACACACAATTTGTCTACAAGTAATGCGTAACAAATTGAAAACTTCAGTAATATACCACATATTTTAAACAACCTGAAATTATGCATGGTTGCTCCAGGTCCACAACACACATAATCAGCAAAAAAGTGTCAATAACTATTGAAAATATTACTGTGTGTACATCAACACAGTCAGTTATACAAGAAAAATATAACCAAAAAACAAAGAACTCCTTATTTCTACAACTTAAGTCTATGTACACCACAGATACACCCCTCCCCAAAGCACACTTCCACTGTCTCTCAGTACACAGACTGAATGTTGTACATTAACATTCAAAATCCACACACAAACAATAAACGCTAATGATATGAGCACAGGAGGGTTTCCTACAATTGATGAACTAAAGTTTCAACAAAAAAAACAGAATCAAAAGGGCCTTTTTAACAGCTTTTAGAAGGTTTGAATCGCAGAGAGCTCTCAGAGCAGACTGTCTCCTACAGCTGCCTACACACACACTACCCCAAACTGTGGCTGTGCAGAACAATCTAAAGCCCATGTGACCTGAAATCCCATGAATCACTGCAAATGTCACCTTTTGTGCTTAAAACAAGGCGAAGTACATAATTTTTGATGTACTTCACCTTAAAATTTGTGGAATAGTGGTTTGGGGAAGGCGGAGTAATGCAAAGTCATTATTTTCAATGGACTTCACGTTACCCATTATGACACGAAGTATTCTGCTTCATGTTGTGGAGCACTTTGCGAATTCACCTTCACTCTGTGAATCACTTTGCAGAGTGAATTGAGACCACTTCGCTCACCAATACTCATAAACATGACAGTTATTTTTGAAATCCTGGCCAAAATGTGTTTTCACACTTGTGGCACAGAAAGACATTTTGGTGATGCAGAATAACATTTTGGGGAGATTTGAAAATCTTCATCTAATTGGTTCATGAGGTGGGGGGATAAGAAGGCTATGCTGAAAATTTGGTATACAAATGCAGTACAATGCCTAGGTTCTGAGTGAAGGTTGCAGTATTTCAATGTTCACTCATAACTTTGCTAATGTTCAGTATTTTGACTCCAATCTTTCAGCAAGCACATTTTTTCACACCACCTCATAAACATGATGTGTGTCATGTTTTAAATCCTGGATGAAATTTATTTTCACATTTCTGGTGTGAAATAACATTTTAACCAATGTACTACAAATGCTATTTGTCATGTTCATAATGAGAGTCATTAAACGACTATGTTAAAAATTTGGTGATAAAATTTAAAAAAATGTATATATATATATATTTGTTAAGAAACTCTGGACCAGATATTCAAAACTTTGCCCCGGGGCTAAACTAGTACTGCCAGGGTGCTAAATTAGCCCAGAACCAATACCCTCTATATTCAAAAGGGATAGCCACAGTGCTAAACCTGTGGAATACAGCATGCTAAGGAAGCCGGACAAACTGGGCTGGGAAGGCAGTGAAAAAATGACCATTATAAGACAGCTCTGAATATCACAACCAGGAAGTGCAAACCACAACAGCATTCCAGATCACAGCGATGTGAAGGAAGGTAATGGTGAACTATGTGGCCAATGTGTGTGCTAGCAAATGAGTGGAGTCAGTAAAGTTGCGAGCAGCAACGCACGTGAAATTACATTGTACAAAAATGTGCAATGTTTCTGAAACATTTGCGTGGTGCAAACACATTTGCACAAGTTTAGCATGGAGCTAAGCCGCTTGCCCAGAGCAGTCACGATTGCCTGGGGCAAAACTTAGCTATATTCAAAAGTGACATGCAAATGAACCTTCTTGGGTAATCTGTGGGCAGACATCCAGATTAGCATCTCAGTATGACCTGATTTGCATGCAGGTTGCCCAGCGCTATTGCAGAGTCCCACAGCTCCATGTTAAGCTGGTTCAACTTTAAGCAGAATTGCATGGTGCCAAAAGGCCTCTCACACAGTTTGCAAAGGATGCTAACAGATGCTAACTTTGTTAATGCACCAATTAGGGTACAAGTTAATGTCACAAATGTAAGGAAATGTGATGCTAAGGTTTCCAACCCCAGCTCTCCACTAGTGAGGCAGTGAATTGAAATTTCACCAGCGAAGTGCTGGTGAAGTGGCCAAATTCGCCTTGTGGAGCACTTCGCGCATATTTCCGGAAGGCAGAATTTTGCCCAGGCAAAATTTCGCCTTCCATGGTGAGTAATTAAATTGTGGTGGCTAGCAGTCCTCCCGCAACCGTTCACCTGCCTGGCACCCGCATAAACATTTTTTTATAAATAGCACCCCCACCCAATGTGCCCACATCCAAATGCCCTTATGCCCTGGTAGCTAGTGGTCCCTCCCCACCAGTTCACCTGGCCACCCAACATAAAAAATCTTTATAAATAGCACCCCCACCCATCAATGCCCACACATCCAAATGCCCTTATGCCCTGGTGGCAAGTGGTCCCTCCCCCCACGAGTTCACCTGCCTCTGGCCACCCGACATACAAAAAAAAATCTTTATAAATAGCACCCCACCTTGCCCGACAGTGCCCACACATCCAAAAATGCTTTTATGTCCTAGTGACCAGTGGTTCCTCCCATACACCCCTTCACCACAAGCCCAAGTGTATAAATTTATAGTACCCCCTCATGTCTCTGTCCCACTCCCTACTGCAGTCATAAAAACAAATGCTCTCTGGTGGTCTAGTGGTTTGAGATTTCCATAATAGGCAGGCTGCCCTCCACATCCCAAACTCCCATCCTGATCCCCCAGTCAAATCACATTTTTATTGTAGCATAATCCCTCTGGTCCCTAGTGGACTAGTGCCTCCCACCCCCACCCAGCTGGACTGAGTCCAGCCAACCACCCTGTTTCCCTTCCACCCCTAAACCCTGCAGTGAGAGGACCGGAACATCCCTCCAATCCTCCACGGCTGGCCCTCCCACTGACTGAACCTTTAATGAATGAGCATGTTCCTGTACAGGAGGGATTTTCTGGTCTGCCTGCTGCAGGGTTTAGGAGTGGAAGGGAAGCAGGGTGGTTGGTTGGATTCACTCCAGCTGGGGTGGGGGTTGGAGGCACTAGACCACCAGGGACTGGAGGGATTTGTGAAAATGTGATGTGACTGGGCTGGGAAGGGATCAGGATGGGAGTCTGGGATGGGGAGGGCAGCCTATTATGGAAACCTCAAACCACAAGACCACCAGAGCATTTTTTTTTTACAACTGCAATAGGGAGTGGGATGGACATGAGAGGGTACTAGAAATGTATACACTTGGGCCTAGGGTGAAGGGTTGTGGGTGAGGGATCACTAGCCACCAGAACATAAGGGCATTTTTGGATGTGTGGGCACTGTCAGGTGCTGGGGGGTACTATTTATCAAGATTTTTTTTATCAGATGGTGGCATGTGAACTGGTAGGGGGGAAGGATCACTAGCCACCAGGGTTTTACTGTGTACCTATGTGGCAGGTGGGGGGAGGGACCACTCACCACCAGCATTTGCTTTTTTAAATATGGGTGAAATTTCTCCCATAAAATTGCTCTTTTGCCCCCCTATCCAAGGGCAAATTTTCCCTTCTGTTGGCAGAATTTCACCATGGAAGGTGAAATTTCACTGCAGAAGGTGAAATTTCACTGTGGAAGGTGAACTTTCGCTGTTCTGCTAGGTGAAATTTTGCCATTCTGCCGGGTGAAATCTTGCATTTCACTCTGCAAAATGGGCAGAATTTCCCAGATTACTCCGTGAAGTGAATTTTGTCCACTTTGCCCACCACTATTCACCCACCCCACCCTCCAAGCAGAAAAATGAAAAAAAATTAGGGTTTGGGGTCTCCGGAGTCTTGGTGACTTGGTGGGACCTTCCTTTTGGTGGTCAACCTTAATGTCCACCCCATTCCTGGAACAAGCAATGTCAGACATATTCTCTCTCTTCAGGCAGGGGCCGTGGAACCCTTCATCAGGAAATCTATAATATACTGTGTGGCAACACCTGGTGAGACATAGTTCTAGCTTGGAGCCGTACCTTCTGCTTTGGACAGGAGGCTATGGGCTGGGGGGGTTGGGTGAACATTATGGTTGGCAACCCCAAGGAAGACCCCACAACTGATTCATCAAGACTCCAGAGACCCAAAACTCTAATTGTTTTGCTTTTTGCTGCTTTGGTGTGGGGGGTGTGGAGCTAGGGTAGGAAATGCTAACGCCATATTTCCCTACTTTTGTGGCATTAACCTGAATCCCAACTGGTACATTAACCAAGTTTTTTTTTTTTTGCAAAAAATCTGTCTGTCTCTCTCTCTATCTATCTATCTATCTATCTATCTATCTATCTATCTATCTATCTATCTATCTATCTATCTGACATGGCAGTGTCCCTTTAGTTAGGGCTGAGAAGTCGGTTTAATGTTGAACCCCAAATTTTGCACCTTATTAACTTTGGCATTGTTTGATGAAATAGCCCAGAATTTGGCATGTGCAGTCAGGCTGTCAAAGTATCAAGGAGTGGAATGTTTCATGATGGCACCTCATATAGTTTCTGAGATCTGGATACCCTTTATTTTTTTAAATTGTCTTATTTTTCCCTATACTTAACATGAGGTTATTTGCTCTCATGTACAGGCTACATGGCACTGAATTTTTGCACAAAACTTTCAAGGTACATGTGATCTGTTCTGAGGTAGCACCTTTCAAAGGTTTGGTGAGAAAATATTAAACGGTTCCTGAGTAATAAAGATTTAAACAAATAGATGTCCCATATGAACCAGAAATTTCTGGTTCACGAGAGTGTTTTTTGGTTAGCAAATCTGATGTAACATGAATCAAAAATCAGTCTCACTTATCACTTATTTTTTTGGTTCACAACAGTGCCATCTTGTTTCTTTATTTCCTGTTGCTACTGAAGTTGGAAAATACTTGTAAAGGGATAGGTTTAGCAAAATTAAAATATCCCTGATGTACAATGTTTTCCTTAAGCAAGATTTCATAGTCTGTTTATGGGGGAAATTTGCCAAAATTTGATATTTCATGCATTCAGGATCTCTCCTGAGCAATTTCTGGTTCAAACCACTTTGTTTGTTTGATTTGAACTAAAATGTTCTGGTGCACAAACCAGGAAAAGTGATATAAACTACAAATTATAGTTCACAAACCAGAAAAAGTGGTTCTAACTTACAAACAGTAAAAGTATATACAAATCATGTATTAAAAAACACCTGAACCTAGCTAAATGGGACCCATTTAGCTAGATTCTTGTGCTTTTTTTTAAGTTGCCAAAAATAACTTTCCTGGCCACCAAAACCCCAGGATGCCAAGCTTACCAAGAGGAGCTGTTCAGCTGCATTTTCCGCATCAGAATAGCAGGACTTTCTTGACTTCTGCAGCCACAGCTGGAATTTGTGCTGCAGGCTGCAGTGAGAGCAGAGAGCTGCCATTTCTGTGCTGTCTAGTGGCATGCCCCCCATTGCTGTCCCTTTTAGTGTTACATTTCCCTGCTGTCTAGTGGCACCCTTACCCTCTGATGGCCATCACTGTAAAGAATTTATTTTTCCTTGGTGTCAACTGGTGCCCCTCATCCACTAATCACTGTTCCCATAGACAATTAATTTTTCCATGGTGTTTAGTGGTACCCCCACCATCTGATCACTTTTCCTATAATGAATTAATCTTTCCCTGGTGTCTAGTGGCACCCCCAACCCTCTGATTGCTGTCCTGTAAAGAATTAATCTTTCCCTAGTGTCTAGTGGCACCCTAACCCTCTGAGTGTTGTCCCTGTCAAATATGTATGTTTTCCAAGTGTCTAGTGGCACCCCCTTCCTCGGTTCACTGTCCCAGTCAAGAATTAATCTTTCCCTGGTGTCTTCTGGCACCCCCAACATCTGATACGCATTCCTGTCAAAAATTAATCTTTCCCTGGTGTCTAGTGGCACCCCTCAGTCTCCCATTGTCTTTTCTGTAAATAATTACTCTTTCCCTGGTGTTTAGTGGCACCCCCACCCTCCAATCACCATTCCCATCAAGATGTTATATTTCCCTGGTGTCTAGTGGCACCCCCCACACTCCGAGCACTGTTCCCATAGTAAATAATATTTCCCTGGTGTGTAGTGGCATCCCAATCCTCTGATTGCTGTCCCTATCAAGAATGTATCTTTCCCTGGTGTCTAGTGGCACCCCCATCTTCTGATCAGCATACCTGTTAAGAATTAATCTTTCCCTGGTGTCTTCTGGCACCCTCACTCTTTGATCACTGTCCCCATCAAAAATAAATATTTCCCTGGTATCTAGTGACACCACCCAGCCTCTGATCACTGCTCACATCAAGAATTTATCTTTCCATGCTGCCTACTGGCACACTCCACCCTTTGATTGCCATCCCCCTCAAGAATGTATATTTTCCTGGTATCCAGTGGCACCCCCCACCCTCTTATCACTGTCCCCATAAAGACCTAATCTTTCCCTGGTGTCTAGGTGCACCCCCCCACTGTACAATCACCATTCCCATCCAGAATGTGTCTTTCCTTACTGTCTACTGGCATCCCCACCCTCTGATTGCCACCTCTTCAATAATTTATCTTTCCCTGGTGTCTATTGGCACCCACCACCCTCCGATCACTGTTCCTGTCTGCAATAATGAAAACCATCCCTTGGTGTGTTTTTCTTTGATTTAAACATGCAAAAACAAAAGTGATCCTTTGCTGATCTGCCCCCACACCCACCCCCCACTCAACACTCACCATCTCACATCCTCTGTACACCCCACACACCCTCACTCACCTCGGGTCACAGGGTGAAGATCCATTCTTCAATTGAAGACATGTCTTGCTGCTGGAACTGCCAACTGCAATATAAAAAAAAACTAAGGTAAGTGCAGTTCAGTATATTTCAATGGGGCTTTGAACTTTGATGCATAACTTTGTCATTATTCCATATTTTGACCACAAATTTTCAACATGACCTTTTTGGGACCCCACCTCATGACCAATGATGATGATGGAATTTCACAAATATAGCCCAAAAAGGTGGTTTTGCAGTCACTTAATGAAATCACCTTTTGCACTTGATTTGAACATTTAACCACGTTTTTCAAAAGGCAGGGTCATAAGAAGGCTATGTAGAAAATTTAGGGTCAAAATAATAAAAATATCAAATTTATGCATATACAGTACATCTAAATTTTACTACGCTTGCTTGTAGCCTTGGTAATTTTAAAATATTTTGACCCCAAATTTTCAACATAACCATTTTTTTTTTACACCACCTCATGAACGTCACTGCTATCGCTTTCAAAATCTTGGTCAAACTGTGTTTTCACACCTGTGATGCAGAATGATGTTTCGGTGGTGTAGAATAACGTTTCATCATGGATTTTAAAATTTTCAGTACCAGGTTCATGAGGTGGGGTAATAAGCAGGCTCTGCTGATAGTTTAGTTGCTGTTTTGCTACAAATACAAGGCAAGGCCCTCTGGGTCCTGCACTTCTACAGCAACATACAGTACATGTACGCATCTATGGATGGATGGGAGTGCAGGGCCAGAAGACACTGTGCTCCCAGAGTCAAATGAGGATTTGATTATACTATCTCAAAAAGTAAGGAAATTCATTGCTAAAACTGCATTAATGCACCAGTTAGGGTTAACCACAAAAGTAGTAAAATGTGGCATTGCTTGCAACCCCAACCCTTCCCCACACCCTGCAGATGGCAACAGAAGAAACCATTATGGTTTGCCCTCTCCTACACAATCACAAATCAGGTGTGGGGTATGCCTCAGGCTTGTCAACCCTAACGCTCACCCCATTCTCCTGTACTCTGCACATGTCAGTCTTTAATGATGGAATGGGCTGAACATTATGATTGCCAACCTTGAAGCACACCCCACACCTGATCTATGCAGATAAAAAAGAGAGCAAACCATAATGGTTTCACCTGTTGCTGCCTGCAGGGTGGCAAGGCAAGGCAAATTTTATTTAAAAGGATGCCCATCCTGGAGGCTCTGGGCACCATACATCAATCAAATAAAAACAACACAACACAATACAATCAATAAGATATACAACTCCAAACAATTAAAACATAATTTACTACACAATTTGTTTCATTCTCTAAAGCTTAAATAAACCTTAAAAAATTAAACACTATAAACTATAAAACATAGTCAGGGAATGCCTGATTGAATAAAAATGCCTTGAGTTGGGCCTTGAAAACCTCAACAGACGGGGCCTCCCTAACAACTATAGGAAGTGAATTCCACAGGATGGGAGCGGCGACACTAAATGCTCTGTCGCCTGCAGTTCCTAACCTCATCCTGGGAATCACAAGGTGGCCCCGAGAAGAGGAACACAGGAAACAGACCAAGACAGCAGGTGTAAGAAGGTCATTCAGGTAGCCAGGGCCCAGGCCATGTAGGGCCTTAAAGGTGAGCAAACCCACCTTAAAGAGGACCCTCCACCTAACCGGCAGCCAATGCAGATGACGTAGCACTGGGGTAATGTGACAGTATTTAGATTGTCCTGTCAACAACCTCGACGCCGCATTCTGCACCAACTGCAGTTGGCGCAGGGTTCACCCAGAGACCCCGAGATAGAGTGCATTACAGTAGTCAAGCCTGGACGTCACAAAGGCATGTACCAAAGTGGGGATGTCCAGAGGCGGAACTAAGGGCTTGATCCTGCCGATATTCCTCAGATGATAAAAACTAGTACATACAATGGAAGACACCTGAAATTCAAGTGTCAAACTGCTGTCAAGAATAACACCCAGATCACGCACCCTAGAGGAGGCCTTCAATGGTACAGAGCCAAGGCAAAGTCCTGTCTCTGCACCACAGGTCAACCTATCACGTCCTCTGTTCAACTCCACCACCAGTACCTCCGTCTTACTGGGGCTAAGTCGCAACCAACTGGAGGCCATCTAGTCACTGATTTCAGCAAGGCAGCTGTTAAGCACTTCTACTGCACAAGATGTTCCAGGGGCCAAGGAAAAGTACAGCTGGGTATCATCAGCATAGCAGTGAAAACCCAAGCTGTACTTCCTAATGAGCTCTCCCAGGGGTAGCATGTACATGGCAAATAACATCAGTGACAAGACCGAACCCTGGGGAACTCCGCATAACAGGTGGTCAGGGGAGGAGGAAAAATTCCCCATCACTACCCTCTACCTCCTGTTGGATAAAAAAGACTCAAACCAGTGGATGACAGAGCCGGCAAGTCCACAGAATTCTCATAGGCGGTCAAGTAACACTCGATGGTCCACCGTGTCAAATGCTGAGGAGAGATCGAGGAGAACAAGAATTGTCCCCTCCCCTCGATCTCTAGCCCTAAGGAGGTCATTGAGCACCCGAACTAGTGCAGTTTCCGGGCTGTGCCTTGCATGAAACCCAGACTGGAATGGTTCATAAAGATTATGGGCCATGAGATGCTCCTCAAGCTGAAGCGCCACCACCTTCTCAACAATCTTACCTAAAAATGGAAGATTGGAGATAGGACGGTAATTTGCCTTGACATCAGGGTCCAACGATGGTTTTTTCAGAAGAGGCCTCACCAATGCCTCCTTCAAGACATAGAAACATAGAAACATAGAAGTTGACGGCAGATAAGGACTGCAAGGCCCATCCAGTCTGCCCATTTCTTTTTCTACCTTATAAATGTGCCATCGGCCTTTGCTCTGTCAGTGGCCTATCTATTCATAGTCATTTGTATTGCTCCCCTATGCCTATCCCATGCCTATTTGAAGCCCTGCACTGTATTCATAGCCACCACTTCTTGTGGTAAGCCATTCCATGCATCCACCACCCTTTCTGTGAAAAGAATTTCCTCACATCCCCTTAATCGGCCTCCTCTAATCTCATGCTGTGTCCTCTTGTCCTGCTATTTTTCTTATATTTAAACATGTTAGACTCTTTCACCTTGTTTATGCACTTAAGGTGTTTGAATGCCTCGATCATATCAGGAAAGACCCCCTCTGACAAGGAACACCAGACAATCAAGGCAAACACCAGGCCAACAGAGTCAACCCAACTCATTAAGAAATGCGTTGGCACTGGGTCCAGTTCACAAAAGGTGTGCCAAAGCCTAGAAGCAATCTCAATGACCTCTGCCACCTCCACCAGTCTAAACTCACCCCAAACAGATGGAATGCTCTTCAGAAGCCCATGGCGACCACTGTCGACCAGATTCTAGTCCACTGGTGGAACCCCCCTGCCTGATGGCAGACACCCTGTCCGAGAAGAACTGAGCAAATCCATTGCATGATGCATTCAAAAAAGCTACCTTCGGCTGTAGACAGGCAGGGTGAAGAAGCCTGTCCACAGTCCGAAAGAGCACAGTTGGTCGGTTCCTCCCAGCAGCAATCTCCCTGGACAGGAATTCTGCCTTCTTAGGGTTGATTGCCCTCTGGTATGCACCACAGTGCATACGCAAGGCCCTAGTTTGTCCACCCCCAGGCCAGACTTCTGCCAGCAGTGCTCTAATCTCTGACCCAAAGTCTTAATTTCCTTGAGCTCCCCATCATACCAAGGGGACCTCAAGTGAGAAGACCTGGGCCGTACATGGACTGGTGCAAGGGAGTCAAGCGCACCAGAGAGTGCCCTATTATAGGTGTCCACTACTGCCCACCCCCCCACATGCATTGTCCACACTAGATAGGTCAGGCACCACCAAAAAACCCTCGGCGGTAAGCCCCCTCAAAGGGTGGTAGCTGACCATCTCTGCAGTGGAAGGGCTACCAGGGGGGCCCCGAACCGGGAACTTCACTGTGCAATGATCAGACCAAACGACCCTATCAACACTGAGGCTATTTATCTCAAGCCCCAGCGAGAACACCAAATCCAGCATGTGGCCACCCTGATGAGTCGTGGAAGATACCCCCTGCAAGAAGCCCAGAGAAGACATCATCTGGAGGAAATTATGACCCAGCCGAGAAGATTCATCCTCAGCCCAAACATTGAAGTCCCCCAGCACTAAACATCTGGGGGCCTCCAATGTTTCACCGACGATGAAATTGGCCACTTCCTGCAGGAAATCTCCCGTCACCCTGGCAGGGCGATAAATCAGGAGGACCAAGCAACCAGCACCTGGTCCCCCATGGATGGCCACACACTCAAATGAACGTGGTGTTCTCACTGGGTGCACGGTGAAGCCCAGCTCAGATCTAAAACAGATGGCTACCCCCCCACCCCTGCGTTCCACTCTGGGGCAGTGCACTACAGTATACCCGGACAGGATGGTAGCCTCTAAAACTGGGCCAGCATCATCACCAATCCAGATCTCCATAATGCAAGCCAGATTGGCCAGAGAAACCAAGTCCACTATAATTGCAGTCTTGTTTCTGAGCGATCTGCCATTGCAAAGCACCGCCCTCAGGGGATTAGTGGACAATGCAGCCCTACTGGCTACCTGCCCACTCAGTCTGGTGGGAACCCTGGTGACAGGAACTAAACATGTTGGGCCTCTCCCCAAGTCCGGTCTAATCCCAGGGCACCTTCTGCACCCCACCACCTTGATCCTACCACCCATAGTGCATGGGGCAGCCAGCCTTGATCGAATCCTATGACTCCTTCCAATTCCAACCTCCCTACAGCACCTAGCTGTAGTATCTGATACTGGAGGACTGAAAAAGGGCCTAAGATCAAACAGCCGGGATGCCCCATACACTATCCTGGCCCGACCCAGGTCTACATGCATTCCCAGACACATCCTCCCCAACTACGTAATCCCAAAAACAAAACAAAACTCAATCAAACACAAAAAACACACACACACTCAAAACACACATACACACAAATCAAATCACCAATAAACCCCCCAAAACAATCCCCTAAAACAAAACTCTAGATAAAATCTTCAAAAGGAATTCAAGAAACAAACTACAACTCGAATAAAAATGCCAATACTCAGAATGGCACAGTCACTTTCTATTCAAAATTTTCAAAGTCTTTCGCAGTCAATCTCAGAGAAGTCCAAAATATAATCCTCAAGAAGCCCCGGCACTGCTCTCACCAGCCGCTGGGACCTCTAAAAAGATCCCAGAGATTTCTTAGGCCTCACAATCAATAAGTCCATGGGAGCCCAAGTCCCCGAAAAGCAATCTGCAGATGAATATCCCGAATGGCACTCTCACTGCCAATAGGAAGATATTTCAACAGTCATTAAAACCACAGAGGTTCTCTCACTGCCTCTGAAGTAAAAATTCAATTCATATGCAGCAAATAAATTCCCAATAAGTTATTTATTTATTTATAGATCGAAACTTGCTTTCGGAATGTCAGGGCAGAAAGAAAAAAAACCTCCACCACTCACCCCACGGGGGAAATACCCCACGCTAAGGAGCCACGACCATGGTCCCCAGCTGGAGCCTGCTAAAAAGAAGGCTCCCCCGAGAGACCTAGAGGCCGCTGATAGCACATCCACTCTTCATTAGACGTGCATCGGCACCCCCCGTAGCGGCCCCAATGCACACACAGGCACCCCTCAAAGGATGAGTAGGAAGCGGAATACTAAGAGTGCCCAGATCGTCCTCACTTCAGTGAAGCATTACAAGTCCGCTAATTAAAAGCAGCGTAGTAAACATACAAAATAAACTAGCCAACATAGCATGCCAGCAGTACCTTGAAGCAGTTCACAAACACTACTGTCCAACAACCACAAAGTACTTATCTCCCAGTGTGACTCCTCAATACTTATCGTCCTCCAATGGAATGTCTTCCTGGTTCAATTTCTGAGCTAAGCACAGATGTCCAGGTCAAAAAACCAATAGTCTCCTCCTTGGTCCCACCAGTCCATCAGCGAGACAATAGCAGCACCCCAAATATGGTGCACAGTCCTATATGGAGCAGAATCTGCAACACATGCCCACCCAACACACCAACCACCCGAGCAGGAGTACAGATCCAGTCACGCCTGCCCTCCAAATCCAAACAACCGGCACTGCTCTCTCTGGTCTCCCGATCCGCTGACAGGACCACAGCAGGCACCAGACCCGATGACACAAATGGGATAAAATGGAGTTCAATAACAATTCCAACAATAGCTTCAGTTTCAATATAGGACCGATGTCCAGTACCAGGAATCAGCAAATAGATGCAAACTGCTAAACTGCACTGCAGATAAACGCGGACTGCAGATAAACGCAGACTGCGAAATAAATAAAACAGGACTCCAACTGACTGCTGAAAAAATAAAACAAGATTCAAGCTCAGCAAACTCAGCAAAACGAGCACAAAATAAAAATAAAATGAAATACAAAAGAAAACTATGCAGACGGTCAGCCCAGCGTGGACGCCATCTTGAAACCCTCACAAATAATCTCACTTCCTCTGGTTGGGGTGTGTGTGTTAGGGTTGGAAACCCTAGCACCACATTTCCCTGCTTTTGTTGGTTTAATGTATAGTTGACTCTGCACTCAGTCAAGGAAAAAGCAGATGCGGATTCTAGTATCAAAGATTTAGTGTGGCAAGGTTGCCTCAGGAAAGCACCTTACATCCCCAGCACTTCAGCCCAACACACGGCCTTCCTCAGGAAGGAATATAAATATATACTGTATATGCATGTATATATATATATATATATATATATATATATAAATTATACTGGCTCATTAGGGCCAGTATAGTTAGAATTACACTGCCCTGGGGGTCGTCAGGGAAAGGAGAGGAGAGGATTGAGCATCCGTTGGGCTGCTCTCCTCTCTTCGGGTGGGTTAGGGTAACATGTCACTCTGCAGCAGCCCCCGGTGGAGACCGGGAGCACTGCAGAAGAACATTGATGCGGGAACACCAGAAAAGCGGAAACTGCATTGGGATCAGCCGGATGACGGCGGCCGACCCTGACGATGTCCCCAAGCACTTCCAGCAGAGCAACATCCACCTCAGCAGTGCCCAGGCAAGACAGTAAGAGTGAGCTGGCTTGTCCCAACCGGTGCCCTCCCCCTCAGAGGAGGGGGACCCACCCAGTGAAGGGATATGCCGTGCTAACCCGTAGGTGGCTGCAATATGAGGTAGGAGGCTCTGGAGGGGAGTTGCGAGGGGGGGATCACTGGTGGTACTAGGTGGCCTGAAGGAGGAGCAGGTCTCAGTGAGTAAGGGGGGGGGAGAAAAAAAAAGAATTACACTGCCACTGCTATGTTAAACCCCAAATTTTGCACTTTAATAACTTTGCAACTATTTGCCCAATTTGCCTAAAAGTTTGCATGTGCCATCTGGTAATACAGATCTCTGGATCTGGAAGGTTTCATTCCAGTTGGATTTGCAGTTATGGAGCTGGGGCGTGTGAAAAAGTGAGAAAAATCCTCAACTTTTTGAAATTCTTTGCTCGTCTTGACAGCTCAAATGGTTTGTCTGTCTGGTCTGAAATTTTCAGGGTGTATGGGGACTGGGTCAGGAAAGTGCATTTTGAAGGTTGGGTGAAAATATATTAATCCATTCAAAAGTTATTAAAGTTGAAAATTTCCCATTATAGCCTATGGGGAAAAATATATGTTCTGAAGGTGAAAGCTTGTAAGCAGCCCTCCAAAACAGTTTATTTGTCAGTTCATAGCAAGAAAATGGTTAGGGCTTTTAGGCTGAAATGTTCAGGGTAGCAAGCACTTACCCCACAGATGTTCCCTTTGCTGGTTTGGTGAAGAAATTCACATTGGTTCCATAGTTATAGCACTCCAAAGTTGTGTGATTTACCATAGGATAATGTGGCAGTTGCAGTGCTTTTTGGAGGCTACATCTTGAAAATGGTTCATGATATGAATTTTTCACTAAGCAAACATGAAGATGGCCAGGTCATGAATACAACCGCAAAGGAATTTTTTCCAAAGTTGCTATGGTTACTGAGATATTGCCACATTTGCAGTACAAGGGTTAATTGGAATGTCTCTAGGCCTGTGCTGTGTCTGTACTTATGGGTAGGTAAAAGCACAGGACCCAGAGTGCCCATGCTTCCACATATGGCTACCATTATGCAACACTGGGAACACAGGGCCCTACTGTGCTATGTCTCTGCTTATGGGTAGGTAGGAGTGCTGGGCTCAGCGGGCCCACACTCCCTCCTATGGATACCATTTTCCAAAACTGGAAGCACAGGGTCCTCCTGCACTATATCTCTATGCTTATTTGTAAGTGGGAGCGCAGGACCCAGAGGGCCCATGCTCCCACATATGGATACCACTTTGCAAAACTGGTAGTACAGGGCACCCCTGTGATATGTCTCTATGCTTAGGGGTAGATGGGAACGCAGGTTCCAGAGGACCTGTGCTCGCACATACAGTATGGACATGAGTAACATTACACTTTCTCAAAAAGAAGGGAAATTCATTGCAAAAATCTCCATTAATGCATCAGTTAGGGTTGTCATTACAGCAACAAAAGTTTGGAAATTCGATGTTAGGGTTACCAACCCTACTCCCCACCCCCACCCCCACCTTCCACATACCAACAGGCATCAGAGTGTGGCTTGGGGTCATCGGGCTTAACTCTCACCCCATTTTCCTATACTGTACCATCTCAACTTCCTTACAAAGGAAATGGAGTGAGAGTTAGGGCCAACAATCCCAAGGCACACCCCAATGCCAGTTGGTGTGTGGAGAGTGGGGTGGGAGGGGTAGGGTTGCTAAACCTAACAATGACTATATATTATAGAGATGTGGTCACATCTCTATAGTTAGGGTTGAGTAGGCAGTTTGATGTTAAATCCCAAATTTTACACTTTTGTAACTTTGCAACCATTCAACAGATTTGCACAAAATTTGGAATGTGTAGTCTTAGGGGGGTAGGTCTCTTGGCATGCCAAGTTTTGTTTAGATCAAATTTGCTGATAATGCACAGCACATTGACAAAAAAATTGTCTTTCACTTATTTGGAAAATGTCAGGATCATTTATCAAGATCGTGCTGTGGCCACACAGTTTATAATTTTGGTCTGACATTTTTTAGGGTAGTAAGAGGATGTCCCACAGACTAATCCAGCATTAGTTTGGTGAGAAAATATTAATCTGTTCCAAAGTTATTAAATTTTAAAATTTTGGGTTCTGAGCATGCTCAGTCCAGTCTTTCAGATAGATGCACAGTTTCAAAAAGGGATTTAGGTTCATAAAAATGGATTTTAACAGCTAACATAAGGGAATTGTCTCACAAAAAGGGATTTTGACAGCTCACGAAAAGGGATTTTTAAAGATTTCTGTTTCTTTCACACATCACTGCAAAGAAACAGGTAGGACTTTCAGCCTCAAATTTAAAGGATACAAAGGGGTTGCCCCACAGATGTGACTTATGCTGGTTTGGTGAAAATAATTACATTGGTTCCATAGTTACAAAATTCCAAAATTTAGAAATTTCCTGTTGGATATCATTATGGTGGCACTTTGTGCATTAATAACTTCTCAGCGGTTCCCGCAATTTACATCAAAGTTGGAATGTGCCCTCAAAGAAAAATATGCCAGGTTTCAGTTTTATTGGGCATGCGCCTCTGGAGATATGCGGTCCCTAAATGTGTACATCCCCATTTTTAGTCTAATTCTTTCTTCAGTTGTTTCACTTTGTACATTAATAACTTTGAAGCTGTTCCTGCACTTTACATAAAATTTGATATGCACGCTGGCCTCGTGGTGCTGAGGGTTGAGGTGCTGGATGCCACACCTCATGCTACACTGATGACTTGGAGTCGGGAGCAGCCTTGGGTGTTGGAGGATCGGCTGTGGGGAGGAGGAGGATTGAGTGTCCCAGGACTGCCCTCCTCCTCTGGGGAAGGTGGGATGGGGGAACCACTGCTGTACTGACTCCTGATGGTGGCTGGGGGTCAGTGCTTGCAGTGGTCTTCAGTGGGGGAATGGCACAGATGATGTTGGGCATACTGTGCATGGAAGTACACATGGCAGAGTCCTTGGACACCATTGCATGCCCAAGCCATGTGGTGGGGACAACAGAAATCCTCCACAGTGCTTGAAGGTCAGCTCCAACGGCTCTGCCATTGATGCACCTATGTTTGCTCCCCCCAAGCCCAGCCTCCAGGGTCTCTGCAGTGGTGGGGTAAGAACCTGTTGTGATGTGACCCATGGGGGATAGGGTGCAAGGGGGATTGAGCTCTGGCTGCGGCCAGGACAGGGGCCATGAGGGCTAGCTGGATGGGGGAAACCATAGGTAAAAACCCCAGCCTAGGAAGTAGATATACCAGAAAGAAATAAAGTAAAAAAAAAATTGTTATGTACCCTCACAGACTAATGGCCTCTTGATATACCAAGTGTTTGAGTGGGAGTGTATATCTTGAGATATGCAGTCTCAAAATGTGTACATCACCATTTTTCTGTCAAATTATTTCTTTGTTTCACATTTTGCACTTTAAAAATTTCACAGATTTTTTTTGTAATTTGCATGACATTTGGCATGCACCCTCAAGGACTAATGATCTCTTGATGCGCCAAGTTTCATTTTGATTGGGTGTGCAGCTCTGGAGAAATGCAGTCCCAAATTGTGTAGATCACCATTTGTTGTCAAATTCTTTCTTCACTTTTATGTTAAGATTAACAGTTTGTGCTTCAATAACTTTGAAAACTTTCAAGTGATGTGCATGAAACGTGCCATGCCCTATCATGAAACAGACATCTCATGAAGTTGTAAGTTTTATTTCAGTTGCATGTGAGGGCATGGAGATACAGTGGCCCAAAATGCGTAAATCACCATTTTTTTAATATTATACTGGCACAGTAGGGCCAGTATAGCTAGGGTTGCATGGTCACTTCTATATGAAACCATTTTTTCACTTTAATAACTTTGCAACTGTATGACTGATTTGCCTGAAAATTTGCATGTGCCATCTGGTAGCATATCACTCTGGATCTGATAAGTCTCGTTCTAGTCAGATGAGCAGTTGCAGAGCTGCAGAGTGCCAAACAATGTGAAAAATCTTCACTTTTTGGCAAGTCCTTTGCTCAGGGCTATGGTCCAACTGATTTGGGTGTCCGGTATGAAATTTTCAGAGTATATGGAGTCTGGATCACTGATGTGCCTTTTGAAGGTTTGGTGAAAAATATTAATCCATTCAAAAGTTATTACACTTTATAGTTTCCCATTATAGCCCATGGGAAAAAATATATGTTGTGCGAAAGTATTTTACTTTAATGAAAATAGGATTCCTTCACACTTTGTGCTTTAATAACTTCGCAGCTGTTCTTGCAATTTGCATGAAATTTGCCAGGCACCCTAAAAGGTTAACGGTCCCTTGTTATGCCATGTTTCATGTTTATTGGGAGTGTAAGTCTGGAGATATGTACAGTAGTCCCAAAATGTGTACATCATCTTTTGTCACATTTTTGCTTTGATTGTTTTGCACTTTAATAACTTTGCAGAATTTCTTGTAATTGGCATGACTTTTGGCATGTGCCCTCAGAGATAGATGATCTCTTGCAGTGTGACGTTTCGTTGCAGTAGCATTTGCACGTCTGGAGAAACACAGTCCCAAAATGTGTATATCATCATTTGTTGTCAAATTCTTTCTTCACTTTTATGTTAAAAGTAATAGTTTGTGTTTTAATATCTTAGAAATAGTTCAGCTGATATCCATAAAATGTGGCATGCCTCATCATGATGAAGAAATCTCATGAAGTTGTATGTTTCATTTCAGTTACATGTGAGGACATGAAGATACAGTATAGTGTTTCAAAATGTGTAAATCACAGTTTTTGTCAAAATCTTTGTTCAATTCTATGTTAAACTGAATAATTTGTGCTTTAATAACATAACAACCATTCAGATAATTTGGATGACATTTGGCATGTGCCATCAGGGACCAATGATATGTTGATGTGGCAAGGTTTTTTCAAGTTGGATGTGCGAGTGTGTAGCTATGTTATCTCCAGAAATGTGCAAATTACCATTTTTTGTTAAATTCTTTGTCAAGCCGCTGCACAAAAATGACTTGGGGCTTTGGTCTAAAATTCTCAGGGTATATTAGAGTTCCCAACCCTAACACTCCACCCCCACCCTCAGTTTCCAGCTCTAATACCCAACCCCTACCCAGCATACAGGAACAGGTGTGAGGGGTGTGCCTTGGGGCTGGTAACAGTAATGCTCACCCCATTACAAGAGTGACTTAAGATGGGTACACAGTAAGAGAATGGGGTGACCATAAGTGTAGAGACAATGTAATTAACCCTCATCTCCCTGTGGGTATGCAGGGCCCGGCTTCCATCATTCCATAATAGTAGCCATCCCCATTTATGTGTGGAAGCGCTGGTCCCTCTGGACCCTGCGCTCTCATCTGTTCATAATAGCACAGTATCAGACACCTTAGCCCCATTCATAAAAATTATCCCCCCAGCTTTAAACAAGGCCTGGAGACATCCAAACTACTTAATACACCTAAAGGTGTACTAAGCTGCGAGTCGCAGCGAGTCTGTATCTCAAACAGTTTTTGAAATATAGTTGCCAAAAGGTACCCCGGCCATTGCAATTTTATACTATGGGAAATCACTAAACTACAAAATCAGATAACTATGGAACATATGTAAATTTTCTCAGCAAACCACCAGGCACTTGGTTTAAATCGCAATTCTGACACTGTAGTGCAGCATGAGTAGGTGCTGCACTCCTGAGGTCTTTTGGATGAGACGTTAAACCGAGGTCCCATCTGCCTGTTCTGGTGGTAGTTCAGGTGGATGTTAAAGATCCCATGGCACTTCTCAAAAAGAGCTGAGGAATTTCCCCAGTGCCCTGGCCAAATTTCCCCCATTCAGTAAACAAAAAATACCACCAACAGCTTAATCTGGTTCAAAGTCAGTTGGCATTCATCTGTATTCCCCTTCCCTGGATCATGCCTGAAAATAGAATTTGTCTAGTGCATTTACCCGGTCAACAAAAACTAAAATAAATAACATAAATAAATGAAAGTCACATCTCTGGGGCAAGCCCATTGCACCCTGAAAATGTCAGCCCATAAGTCTAAACCATTTCTTTGTAGTGGAAAATGTTATTATTGTATTGGCATGGTAGTGCCAGTATAGTTAGGGTTGCACGGCCACGTATATGTTAAAGTCCAAATTTTGTACTTTCATAACTTTGCAGATATACAACTGATTTTCCTGAAATTTTGCATGCATAGTCTGGTACCATAGATCTCTGTATATGGCAAGTTTAGTTCTGGTCAGATGTGTGGTTGCAGAGCTGCAGAGTGCCAGAAAATGTGAAAAATCATCCCTTTTTGGCAAATTCTTTGCTCAGGGGTACGGCCCAAATGGTTTGGGTATCTGGTATGGAATTTTCAGAGTATATGGAGTCTGAGTCACTGATTTGCCTTTTAAAGCTTTGGTAAAAAATATAACTCCATTCAAAAGTTATTAAACTTTAAAATTTCCCATTATAGCCTATGGGAAAAACATACGTCCTGTAGGAAAGTACTTTTTATTTTATTCATTTATTTATTTATTCAAGTCTTGGATTACAGACTTTTTTTGCTGGGAGCTCATTTGAGAAGGTTCCTCATCAAACAGTAAGCAATCAATAGGTACATACAGGTGACATACAAGGGTTACATAACAAGTTTCCTTGGTGGTACAAACATGAATATGAGATTCAGACAAACACTTGGTGCATACAGGTTACCATCATAGTTACACAACAAATTGCATAGTTGGTTCAACTGTGATAATGAGATTCAGACGTGGCTTTGGGATATAAATTGTTGTACAGAAAATCAGGAACGATTGTTTCCCTATGCAGGAGGCAGATGGACTTCCAGTGGAAGGTAATAGGCAATGGGGTAGGGGGAGAGGGGACCAGGCAGGACCAAGGTCCATTGTCAAGGTGAGGTAGCTGGGGGTTAGTAGGGGGAGAGGAAAGTTTAGGACCAGAGTGGGGGGGGCGGAGCAGGTGCAAGGGAATGGAGATAAGGAGGCAGTATGGCGCAGTGGGTTAAGGCTCTGAGCTGCAAATCTGGAGACCTGGGTTTGAATCCCACAGCCCCCTAGGTGCATACTGTGTGACCCTGAGCAAGTCACTTAACTTTCTCGTGCTCCCAGGTTGCACCTGCAAACAAGCTTTCAGCTTAGTGTGTCTCACCTGGTAAAATAATTGGTAAAAAAAAAAAAGATAGGGATAGGGGTATGGAGAAGAGGGGAATAAGGAGGAGGGGGATAATGGGAGATGGGGATTATGGAGGAGGGATTAAGGAGAGAGGGGATAATGGGGAGATGGGGATTATGGAGGAGGGGGATTAAGGAGGAGAGGGATATGGGGAGATGGGGATTATGGAGGAGGGGGATTAAGGAGGAGAGGGGATAATGGGGAGATGGGGATTGAGGAGGAGGGGATTAAGGAGGAGAGGGGATAATGGGAGATGGGGATTATGGAGGAGGGGATTAAGGAGGAGGGGGATAATGGGGAGATGGGGATTATGGAGGAGAGGGGAATAAGGAGGAGGGGGATAATGGGAGATGGGGATTATGGAGGAGAGGGGGATTAAGGAGGAGAGGGGGATAATGGGGAGATGGGGATTATGGAGGAGAGGGGATTAAGGAGGAGAGGGGGATGATGATAGACAAGGCAAGGATGGATAAGGGAGAGAAGGGGGAGGATGCAGTAGTAGGTAGGCATCTGGGGTAGGTAAAAGTATCTGATTGAACAGAGATAAGTGCAGGGGGAACATAGGTAGGCAAGAAGTGCAGGGGGATGACTGGGCAGGCCCTTGATGGAAAACTGGAAACTGGAGTTACAAAGGGCAGGTGCACCTCATCCGGCTAGTAAGGTGGGTGCAGAGCATCGACTTAAAAGGCCCAATTCTGTATTCAGCAATTAGTCCACTTGGAAGGGAGTTTAGCAGGTGAGGGGCTCAGTATACAAAAGGCCTTTGGCCTAAGGAGATGTGTTGGATTGGCACCTTGAAGTAGTTAGTGAGTGTTCGTTGTGTCGGACGAGATAGTGCAGGTGTAATCATGTTCTGGACCCCCGGGGGGGTCATGCCAAGGGTAGCCTTTTTAGCCAGGAGATTGAACTGGTAACTAATTCTGTTATCCAGGTCAAGCCAACCTTTATGGGAGTATAGGTTGTAGATATGAGTAAGGTGAGAAACACCCAGGAATAGCCCACAGACTTTATTGAGAGTAATGGCAATTCTCTTTAGGGCCATAGTTGAGTCAGCACTGTATATAACAAGATTGTAGTCAACCACAGAGAAAACTGATCTTGTTAAGGCAAGTCTTAGAGCATCTTCTGTAAGAGTACCTATGCCTGTACAGTTGCCCTAACTTTCTGCTCACTGATTTCGCGACTTGGTCGATGTGGAGGAGTATAAAAGGGTACTGTCCAGCGTGACCCCTAGGTACTAGAAATTATTAACCATGTCTACGTTATCACCTTGTTTGTTGCAGATGACAAGTTTGGACACTTTGAATTTGCTGTGTGTAGAGGCGAACAACATAGTTTTCATTTTCTTATAATTGAGCAGTAATCTTGAGTTTATGAACCAGTCCTCATCTAGTGTGAAGTTATTTTGGATGCTTTGTTTAAGAGCTCTAATGTTGATGGTTGGAGGAAATTATGGTATCATCCGCATATAGGAGAATGCAGTCTTGGCAAACTTGCAGGAGGCAATTTAGGAAGAGACTGAACAACAGCGGGCCAAGGATGGAACCCTGTGGTATCCTTGTAGTCACATTTAGTGTAGTGGAAATGATGTTGCCTATTTTCACTTGTTGGACCCATCAGAAAGGTAGCTTCTGAACCAACCCATTGATGTCTCTGATATGGTAGCAGTGCCTAACTGGGTTAGCAGGAGTTCGTAGTTCACCATATCAAAGGTCTTAGTGAGGTCAAGAAATGTAGCCCCCACTGAGTGCCCTCGATCTAGGGAGTCATGGATGAACCCCATGAACTCCACCAGTGTGGTCGTGGTGCTGAGTCATTTCCTAAATCTGTGCTGCTCCCTACATTGTAGTTGACATTTATCTAGATGATCGACTATCTGATCGTAAACTATTCTTTCTAATGCCTTGGAGATCGGGGTAAGTATGAAGATTGGCTGGTAATTTGAGTGGAGTGTCTTGTCACCATTTTTTAAGACTGGGGTGACCACTGCAGATTTCCAGAGTTTGGGAAATCGGCCATTTGTTAAGGAGAGATTAATTATTTTTGTGAGGGGTGCCACTATTTTGTCTATGCTGAGGGATATAAGCCTAAGGTCAAGGCTGTGCCCACTGTGCCTGGTTTTACTAATTGCTTTTTGCAGGCATTTTTTTGCTTCAGCTTTAGAGATGACATGAAGGTAGAAAGGTGGGGTGATGCTGAAGGCAGGAGGGTCTGACGAAGTATGCTGAACAGGGCTGGGCGGGCTAAGATAGTCTGGGGGGAGGACTCTGCTAAGATCGGAGAAGGCCTTGTTAAATGTATTTGCAATAGCCTTTGGGTCCTGGGATAGTTCATTTATGTTAATTAGAGTAGGTAGTGCTGTATTAGAGGTCACTGTGAGGGCTTTGATATTTGCTCAGAATTTGCAACCATTGCCAATTCTGGGCAAATATTCAATTTTTACTTTTGTGAAAAAATAGGATTCTTTCACACTTTGTACTTTAATAACTTTGCAGCTGTTCTTGCAATTTGCATGAAATTTGCAAGGTACCCTCAGTGACTAATGGTCTCTTGATATACCAAGTTGCATTTTTATTGAGTTTGTAAGCCTGGAGACCTGAAGTCCCAAAATGTGTACATCACCATTTTTTTGTCAAATTTTTACTTTGTTTCACACTCTGCACTTTAATAACTTCACAGGTTTTCTTGTAATTTGCATGACATTTGGCATGTCCCCTCAGAGACAGATGATCTCTTGCAGTGGTAAGTTTTGTTGCAGTTGCGTTTGCACGTCTGGAGAAATGCAGTCCCAAATGTGTATATCATCGTTTGTTGTCAAATCTTTTCTTCACTTTTGTTAAACTTAATAGCTTGTGCTTTAATAACTTAGAAAAGGTTATGGTGATATGCATAAAATTTGGCATGCCCCATCAAGAAGAAGTAGTCTCCTGAAGGTGTAAGTTTCTTTTCAGTTGCATGTGAGGATATGGAGATATAGTGTCCCAAAATGTGTCAATCACCGTTTTTGTCAAAATCTTTGTTCACTTCTGCAGTATGTTAAACTGAATATTTATGTTAAAAGTAATAGTTTGTGCTTTAATATCTTAGAAATGGTTCAGTTGATATCCATAAAATGTGGCATGCCTCATCATGATGAAGAAATCTCATGAAGTTGTATGTTTCACTTCAGTGATATGTCAGGACATGGAGATACAGTATAGTGTTTCAGAATGTGTAAATCACAGTTTTTGTCAAAATCTTTGTTCACTTCTATGTTAAACTGAATAATTTGTGCTTGAATAACATAGCAACCATTCAGATGATTTGGATGACATTTGGCATGTGCCATCGGGGACTAATGATATGTTGACGTGGCAAGCTTTGTTCAAGTTGGATGTGCGAGTGTGTAGATATGTTGTCTCTAAAAATGTGTAAATTACCATTTTATGTCAAATTCTTTGTCACGCCGCTGCACAAAAATGGCTTTGGATTTTGGTCTGAAATTCTCAGAGTATATTCAGGTTCCCAACCCTAACACTCCACCCCCACCCTCAATTTCCAGCCCTAACACCCCATCCCTACCAGGCATGCAGTAACAGGTGTAAGGGATGTGCCTTTGAGGTTGGGAACAATAATGCTCACCCCATTGCAAGAGTAACCTGAGATGGGTACACAATAAGAGAATGGGGTGACCATTTTTATTGGGAGTGCAAGTCTGGAGATATGTAGCCCCAAAATGTGTACATCACCATTTTTTGTCAAATTCTTTCTTTGTTTCACACTTTGCACTTTAATAACCGTGGATGTTTTTGTAATTTCCATGAATTTTGGCATGTGCCTCCAGAGACAGATTTCCTATAAAATTATCACTTTCTAATGTCTCTCCCCCTCTCTTTTTCAGCCCCTGTGCAGCTTACCTACCCCCCCACTCACTTTACTGGAGCTCCCAGACCCCGCCACTAGTGGTGAAGGTATGGAGCTGCATTCCAAGCTCAAGAGATCACACACACAGTACTGGGCTGCCAGTAGACTTGTTTTGAACTTGGTGTCATTTTCCAGCTACGGAGCCTGCTATTTCCTTCTCCTGACTTTCCCACCTGCAGGTTATACGGCTTGACCACTAGAGGTCTCCAAAACACTGAATCTCTCATTTGCTGCTCCTTCACCTCCACCAGCCCCAGCAAAACACAATGTAGCCCTACTGCTTTACTGTACATTGTGTTGGTCCCAGCTATACTTCTCCACTTCAGCTTATTTAACCATAAATGAACTCCTCATATCACTACTGTTTGCAAGCTCTCTACCTTTCCCAGTGTTAACTTCCCATTAGTAGGCAAGGTAAGGCAAGGCAAATTTTATTTCTAGGGCACCCAATCCTTGCGGCTCTGGGTGCCTTACATTAAAACAGGTTAGGCAAGAACAGTACAACTCTTTAAAACAATGTGTAAACAAGATTATTTAAAACAGTTACTAAGCCAGCCTGGTGGAGCTGAGGGCTGAGGCACTGGATGCCTTACCTCACAGCACATCTGCAACCCGGGTTCGAGAATGAGCCTGGGTCATTGGATGTCAGTGGGGGGAGGGTGGAGCTGGATGTAGCTGCTAACAGGCAAGCTCTCTTCTCCGGGGAGGTGCAAGGGGCTTACTCTGGCTGATGGCTGCCACCTGGTAGAGGCTGGGGGCAGCACGGGCCAGGAGGAGCCAGGCTCTAGACCTGGGATGGGAGGAAAGGGGCCATTACTGGGGCCGTGGGATTAATGCGTGCCTCCACATGCATGCGTACCCACTTCTGGGGCCCTAGGGTAAAAATGGAGGAAACAGCCATTGGCAGAATGGCAACCGACTCCCAGCAGGCTCCACTCCCAGGCCAGGCATAAGGTAAGCCCCGGTAATTCCGGGTGATGGGGATGCGGGGGTCAGTCAGATTGGGGCTGTCCAGGGGGGTGACAAAAAATGTAAAATGATTAAAAAAATAAAACAGTTACTAAAATTCAGAATACATAAAACCACCAGTGGTCAGTACAGGTCAGATAACTTCACTAGAGAAGGCCAGGGAGAACAGGTATGCCTTTAGCCCCTTTTTACAGGCCTAGATTGATGGGACCCCCCCCGATAGCAGTTGGAAATGTGTTCCACAGTGTCTGCCATGTGACATTAAAATGACAGTCACCAGAAGTTTTCAGCCTGACCCTGGGAACATTAAGGAGGCCCATTATTGAAGACCGGAAGGAATGGACTGAGGTGGCAGGCATGAGGAGAGTAGCCAAATAGCCTGGGCCTAGTGTGTATAGGGACTTGTAGGTGAGCAAGCTTACCTTGAAGATGACCCTCCACCTAATCGACAGCCAGTGCAGAGTCCGCAGGACTGGGGTCTCCTGACTAGACCTAGCCAGGCAACATCAGTAACTGAGCCTCTGCATTCTGCACCTGCTGCAGCTGGTGGAGGGTCCCTCCAGTGACCCTGAAGTAAAGAGTGTTACAGTAATCAAGCCTCGACATAACAAAGTCATGTACCAGTGTTGGCAGGTCTTCAGACGTAACTAGGGGCTTGATCCTGGTGATATATTCTTCAAGTGGTAAAAAACACTTTTGACCACAGATGACACCTGAGCTTTAAAGTGTCAATCTGCTATCCAGGAAAATGCCAAGATCTCTCACCCTAGGAGAAGCCATCAATGGAGCAAATCCCAGAAACAGTCTTGTATGCACTCTAGAGGCACTCCTATCACACCTGTGACCTGCCTCAATCACCAATACCTCTGTTTTATTTGGGTTCAGCTGCAGCCAGCTGGAGGACATTCAATCACCGATCTCAGCCAGGCAGTTGTTAAGCACTACCGCGGCATCCTGTGTTCCAGGGGCAAAGGACAGATACTAGGCTACCCTTTTACACTGTGCTTGAAAACTCAAGCCTTAAGCTCAGTCTGTTTTGTCCCTAGGAATTATTGCCTGCCAGGGGCACTGGTGGACATTGCAGTCATTTGTTTCCTGCTGTGTGGAAGCTACCTATCTAACCAATGCAAGGTAATCCAGGTAAAATGACACACCAGGCTGTAATGGGTACCTGTGGGTCTCGGTACATCACGCCCCCAATACCCTGCGCATTTATAATCACCACAGAAAAGGAGCTTGCTGCTTACTAATGACAGCTACTTAGCAATGACAGGAATTAGATGCTACTATATGGCTCTCCAACCTTCAACCCTGGGCATTTACCCATGGTTTCCAACATTCTTTAACACTCTTATACTACCTGAGGGTGTTGAGTCAAAACAAAAGCAGATTTTATTTATTTATTTAAGCATTTTACCAGGGAGGCATACTGAGCAGAGTACTGCTCAATTCCAGATGCGCCCTGGGGAAGGAGGGGATAAGGGGAAAAAATACAGAGATACAAAGCAGAATTACAGAAAAAATACAATCAGCAAATACAACTGTACAGCTAGCAAAGGAAAAAGTTAGGTAAATATGAATATGATGGAGTGCAAATTAGAATATATACACCTACATGTTGTTGACGTCGAGGAGCAAGAACAATAATGCACCAGTAAAGGAGGTCACATAGGACAGAAAATAGACCCTCACAACTACCACGTTAAGGGCCTGAAATGCACAGCAAGTATGTATGTCTGACTGGGTTGTAAGAAAGCAACATTTTGTATTGGCAGCAATAGGGTCTGCGGATATCAAGTGAGGAGAGAGCTGTGCAGCAGAGCGGGCCTGATGCCAGGACCAATCAGAGCTATTTGCATGAGCAAGTAGTGGAGAAGTGCATCTTTAGGAGGGAGTTTAGGTGGAGTGGGCTGGGGGCATGTCTCATGATGACCAGCAAGGAGTTCCAAATCTTTGGCATACAGTATTTAAAGGCAGCCTGGCCAGAGGTGGTTGACATGTGTGGGATGTGGAGTAGCCGGGAATCAGTGTTCCTGAGCAAGTAGGCTGGTGGTGGGAGGGCTGCTAGTGTTGCTGCAAGGTAAGTGGGGAGGGTCTGTGCTCAAAATTTGGCTGTGGTCCTAACACAATGTGACACTCTCTGATCATGGAGGGAAGGGAGGTCTAAGGACCGGTAAAGGATGCAGTGATGGGTTGTGGGGGCAATCTAGGGTGAAGCGACAGAAGGAGTGGAAAAGAGGATCGAGTCTGGCTAGGGAGGACTTGGGTGCTGCACTGTAGACCACGTCCCTATAGTCCAGTATTGGGAGGATCATTTTTTTGACAATTTCTGAGTGCATTTGCAGGGGGATACAACTTTTTGAGGAGGTATAGAGCACCCAGCATGGGGTGCAGTTTCTTGTGGATAGAATCGATATGCTCCAAAAAATCTAGATGCTGGTCAAGCCAGACCCCAAGGTATCTGAAGGACTTACAAGCCTCCAGAGGGGAGCCATTAAGGGTGTGCAAGATAAGGGGGGAGGGTAGTCTAGAGAGTTTAGCCATTTGGTAGATAAGAAGCAAATTCACACAGCATAATAAAGTATGCATTTTATTTTTATTTCTCTTTTCAAAAAAAGGCATAAAGTATATACAGTGTACTTTAAATTCTCAAATGTTTCAAGCAAATGCCCTTCATCAGTGAAGCATACTGTATCAATAGCCTTTCTCGGTCCTGCCTTCTGCATGCACAGTACATTCCATTTCAATTTCTAATATCTCAAGTAATCACTCTGTCTGAGTTTCTCCATATTCAAATGCTGTTCCTTGTCAGTCCTTCCTTTTTAAATAGTTTGCTTTGGTACAGAATGTCTTTTCTAAGTTAAACTAGCGTGGTTCCTTTGCTTCTTTTGGCAAATCTTGGTCCTAGGGCAACAAAAGCAATGGTGTTTTCTTCCAAAACTCAAGCTTGGTCTAGAACAAAAGGACTAAAAATTGTACATATGAATATACACAGTCTACGTCCCAAGCTACCAGAGCTTGAAGCCTGGTCACTCTATTACTCCCCAGACATAATCGCCATCTCAGAAACTTCGCTCAAAGCCACTGTGCTCCTGCATGAGGTTGCTCTCCCAGGATACTCAGTCTTTACAAGAGATTAGATATCTAAACTGGGTGGGGGTGTATTAATCTATGTCCACTCTCACCTAGTAAGCATCAAATCAGATCTACCCTCCATGAAGGATTTCCCCAAGGAATCCATCTTCATATATGTCACCCTGGACAATGTTAAGACATTTTGTGTAGGATGCATCTGCACCCCCCCCAACTGTGCTTATCGGGCATTGCCCTCCCTTACTTCCTGCCTCTCTGAGTTGCACCCCACAGAACTCATCGTATGTGACAATGACAGTCTCAATTAGCTGGGCCCAAACCAGAAAACATTTCAGTCATCTCTGGATAATGCCCACCTTACTCAAATAATCTCTGAACCCACTAAACTTAATTTAAGATCTGGCAACCATACATTGCTGGATTGGATCCTAGCAAGTACGGTAGATAGTATCAGAGCCTCTGATGTTCTCCCTGATATTCTTAGTGACTATATATGTAACCCTTAGGTGGTGCTATCCCAAGGGCTACTACCATTGCCTGCGTGGCTTGTTGCAGGTTAAGGGGCCTGGGTACTAAAACGGGTGCCTCCACCTGGAGGACAGGGTTGTTAGTAACAAGACTAACCTGGGTACAGCCCTCTGGGACACTGTAACCCCCCTCTTTCCCCTCTAGTGGCCTAGACAATATGCAACAAACACTTTCACAGTAGCCGCTATTCAGCATACAATTCTCCACACTGTCTGCACTTACCACCAGGGCTGGTTCCACCAGTTAGACCCTGGAGACCCCCTGTAAAACAAGGTTAGGCACAGTAAATAACAACAGTATGTGTTTTTGGTACAAACTGGAACCACAGTCAGATTAAATGCAAAAAGAGTAAGATCTGATTTATTCAGGGGAATTGAAAAAGGGAGGGGCATAATCAGGTTGACTGATTCTAAAACTGATCTTGTCAGGCAATTATGCATGCACTTTTAGTCCCTGCACAGTCACACGCTCTCGGTACACAGCTGGAAGTAAGGTGGGCTAGCCTGGAATGTTGCCCAGGGTAGGCCGGCATTGCAGCTGGTTGGGGCCCTGTGATGAAAAGAAAAGGCATGCACAACCACACACAATTTGTATCCAGAGCCTGAAGGCTCAGTTTGTAAAAGGAAAAACAACAATGCAATCAGATAACAACACTTGAGATTTAACTGTTGCTGCAGGGAGCTACCCTGATTGTTACTCACGCTACCCAATATGAGACACAGGCTAGATGAAATGGAGACTGCAGGTTGATAACTGGTTTGCCGGGAGAAGCAGGGCCCACATGAATCTCCGAGGTATCATTCTTGTTCGAGGTGGTTGAGCAGGGGGCTGATCCCTGGATGAGTCTCTCGTCGATGATGGTTTCTGTGCCTGAAGTAGCTGGCTGGGCCTGGTGGCACAGCCCAGGCCGGGTGGAACGGTTGAGATTTTGAGTCCAGTAGTGCTGGATGCAGCTTCCAACAAGCGTGGCACATTTACACAGTAGGGAACCAAATCGCGACCCACTAACAGCACACAGCACATTTATAGTAAAGCAAGCACCATACCACAATGTGGAAGGCAGTCCGGCCACAATGTCAGTGTCTCTGAGCAAAACCGGTAATTCTGTGGTAAATGGATGTCCTGACAGGCTGATCACATACAGCAAATTTTCGGTTTTCTTCAGGTTCAAATCTGGTCACTCTTCAGTGGCTTTGTCACACTCCAATTTGGATACAGTCCAATTGCTAGGTCTTTCAAAGGATTCCCTCTCAAGGGACTGCAGGCAGACAGGCCAAACTCAGCCTTTCCACCAATCTCCTGTGCGAACTACGCAGGGGCTGCTGCTCAAATCACTCAAGCTGTTTACTGTTCAAACTCTAACTCCAGACTGACTGACTGCAGCAGGCAACCTGGGAATTTTCCTTCGGTCCAAAAGGTTCTGGTTGGTTGATCCATCTGTTTGTCAAGGCAAGGGCTCCCCCCCTCCAGGTCTGTTTTGGCACCAAAATGTAAAAACTACAATTCCTACAGAAATTTGCTCTCACAAGACCCCTGGAGACAGGCTCCATTTTAGAGTCCCCAAAGGTACTGATTGGTGCTGACTGGCAGTCCAAAACCAAAATGGTGGTGCAATACATAAAGTCCATGCTGCAAAGAAGGCAGGTTAAACAAACTACAATATGATTGCCATACTAATAGATAATCAGCACATAAGTATAGCTTCTAACAGAGCTCCCTCTGTGCAAATAGCGATGGCAGAACGGAGCGATTATCTGACAGCCCAGGCGGAACTCAAGCATAAAAACACTCAGCCCCCTCCCAGATTAAATAAGCACTACGTTATTGGCAGCTCTTAAAGAGACAGCACTGAGGCATTAAGGCATTCTCCACAAACACTTTTAAAGCGCTAAGACACAGGATACCAGCCTGGCTGTGGGCATTAGGCACACCCAAGGAAGACTTTTGGAACCCCCATTTGTAGGGGTTTATATATATATATATATATATATATATATATATATATATATATTATGGTAGCACTGTAGTGCTACCATAGTTAGGGTTGAGTAGCACTTTTAAGGTTAAAGGGTGAATCTTTGCACCTTAATAACTTTGCCACCATTCAATGGATTTGCCTGAGATTTGGTATGCATGATTGGACATGGTAGGTCGTGGGATCTACCAACTTTTGAACCAGTTGGATATACGGCTGTGGAGTTATTAAGCAACAACTAAATGCACATTTACGTTTTTTTGCAAATTCTTTGCTCTCACCTACAGGTTGCACGGTTTGCTCGAGTGGTCCGAAAACTTCAGGGAATGTGTGGCCGAGGTCCCTGATGTGCCTTTTGAAGATTTCATGAAAAAATATTAAAATGGTTCAAAAGGTATTCAAAAAACAAGTTCTCATTATAAGTCAATGGGAAAAGTTAACAAAAAAGTTTAAAAGTGTCGCAAAGGCACTTTTTAGTGTCGCAATACAAATGGCCCTAGTATAGAGAGGCAGTGAATTTAAATTCCGCCAGAAAAGTGAACATGAAGTGGGCACTTCACATTGCCACTCCACTACATGGAGTGGGCAATGCAAAGTGCTCACTCTGCCTTGTCACTACCACTTTGCGTTAAGGCGGAATAGCAATGCGAAGTAAGGCAAAGTCATTGTTTTTAATGGACTTCATATTCCTCATTATGATTCTTAGTGACCCACTTGGTATTTCAGATTTGGCAGCCCCCCCAACACATTACATGGCTTACAGTACTGTAAGTCACATGATCTTTAGCTAGGCAGGAAGAAAGTGAATCATACAAGCAGACACTTTTACTTTCTCCTGTGCAGACGGAGAGAGAGTAGCGTGTTTTGTGACTGCTGATACTTTGAGATCAGAGCGAGGAGGAGATTTAAACTTTGATTTAGATCCAACAGCTTTTTTAAAAGCTATATTTTTTTGTCTTTTCTGTACTCTTTTTTTACTTAATTTGCTCTTTCTGTAAATGTTATTTTTCTTACCTTTATAAGTAGTTAGGTGTTTGTCTGTGTCTGTGTGTGTGTGTGTGTGTGTGTGTGTGTGTGTGTGTTGGGTGACAGTGTGAGTAGTGATTGCTCTGACTGAGGGAGCTCAGTAGGAGAGATAGACCAGGGTGAGGGAAAATCTGGAGTGGGGGCAGCTATGGGAGAGCGTGGTAGTGGTAAGTGTCGTACCGTGTACATGTGTGGAGGGCATGGGCGCCCATTCCTGTTGGACCACTCAAAACTTGTGAGTATCCCCCCCCCGAAGCAGGACCAGCACTGCCTCCTGTCCTGACTCTGAGGCAGTTGAACCACCACCACCAACAAGTCCAGCAGCAGGACCTCTGGAGCAGTATGTACCTGTTCTCCCGGGCCCAGGTGTGGATCCCATCCCTGTTTAACACCGTGACCAGCCAGCTGCCATTTCATCTGGCCATTCCCTGCCTGTGCCTGGTCCTCCCCACACCTCTGTTGTTTGGCAGTTTTTTGACTGTGTCAGGGTGGACAACAGTGTGGTCAAGTGCCGCCTATGTGAGGGCCCCTGGGGGACTCACCTGGGAACTGGGGGCCAGCACCCCCATATGCTCAATCACAAGCAATTGGAATGGCAGGCTGCCACAGAATGGACCATCCCTGCACCTGCTGGCCATTCTGTGGCAGAGGGTGCAGCTGTGCATTGCAGCATCCCTAAGAAGAGGAGGGCCACAGCAGCACCTGCTGCTCCACCAGCACCCCCACCTCCACCCCCACCACCACCACCACTGGCAGGTCAGCCTGTAGAACGTGTGGACCGCAGAGAACTGCATGTAACACAGGCTGACTTGGCAGTTCTCTGGACTGCTGTTGAGGAGAACAATGAGAGGATGAGTGCTGTGGAGCAGCGGCTGGATCACATAGAGGGACATCAGTTGTAAATTATGTCCATGCTGGAATTGCTGTTGGATCACCATGGGAGCCCACATTATTTTTTTTTCCTCACACCATGTGGCCCCCCACACCTTCCTTGCTGTGTTATAAAATGTATTCCTCCACCATCCCTGACCCGTGTATGTAATTATGCCCTTTTTTTGGTGTCTTCCTTACGTGTGACACTTTGCTCAGTGCAAGTATACTGTACTAAACTGAATGTGTGCAGTCAGTCTTCTTTCCAGTCTGTGTTCATACTGCAGACACTGTCCAACTCCCTGACTTAAAAACAAACATTAATGAGTACAATGGTAGGGTGGTGAAGCATGGAGAGATACTACAAAACAGGCTTACAATACATGCAAGTAACTAGAAAAAAAATTACTGTTGTGATTCATAACATGAATGATCGTGAATCATGATTTGTGACTGCATTTGTGACCGTGATGATGAAGAACATGATTTGTATTACGAGTGATGCGTCATGATGGTCTGACTTAAAAATGCATATTAATTAGTACAATGTTCATGCAGAATTAAGCACCACACCTGTCCAGTACTCTGAAGGGAAGCCAAAGAAACAACTGTGACTTAAGTTACAGATGGAGATTGGGCCCTAAAGAGCTGCACATGCACAGACAGATTAAGATTGCGTTGTGCACTGAAGAGATGCAGATTCAAAGGCACAACACCTAACCAGTGCTCACCATCAGAAATTCAAATCTGGAAAAGAACACCTTTGCTGGTTGTGGCGGGCCACGGGGGGGGGGCAGTGTACTGCACTGCTGCAGTAACAGTCACTAGTACCAGTACCAGTAAAGATACCACAAAGAAGTACAGAAATCACACAGCTGCAGTGGATAGCAGCTTCACATTGCTGAAATTATTATGTGGCACAATAAAAGGTGTCTGATTTGATGACACGCATCACACACATACTCACACACACACCAAGTAATGCATAGCAAATTGAAAACTTCAGTAATATAACCACATATTTTAAACAAACTAAAATTATGCACTGCGGCAGTAACACTCACTAGTACTAGTACCAGTAAAGATACCACAAAGAAGTACAAAAATCATGCAGCTGTAGTGGATAGCAGGTTCACATTGCTGAAATTTTTATGTGGCACAATCAAAGGTGTCTGATTTGATGACACGCGTCACACACATACACACACACACTAAGTAATGCATAGCAAATTGAAAACTTCAGTAATATAACCACATATTTCAAACAAACTAAAATTATGCACTGCTGCACCACAACAATCAGCAAAAAAATGGCAATAAATATTGAAAATATTACGTGTGTACATTAACACAGTTACACAAGAAAAATATTACCAAAACAGAAAGCACTGTCTTTTTCTCCAAGTTAATCTACCTACACCACAGATACACCCCTTCCCCAAAACACACTTCCACTGTCTCTCAGTACACAGACTGAATGTTGTACATTAACATTTAAAATCCATACACAAATAATAAACGCTCGATGATATGAGCAAAGGAGAGTTTCCTGTAATCGATGAACTAAAGTTTCAGCAAAAAGAAATGACTCAAAAAGGCTTTTTAACAGCTTTTTGAAGGTTTGACTCGCAGAGAGCTCTCAGAGCAGATTGTCTCCTACAGCTTCCTACACACACTACCTCAAACTGAGGCTGTGCAGAACAATCTAGAGCCCATGTGACCTGAAATCCCGTGAATCACTGCAAAATTCACCTTTGGAGCTTAAAAACAAGGCAAAGTGAGGCGAAGTACATTGTTTTCAATGTATTTCACCTTAAGAATTGGTGGAGTAGTGGTTTGGGAAGGAAGAGTAATGCAAAGTCAGTGTTTTCAGTGGACTTTGCGTTACCCATTAATATCGAGAAGTACACCGCTTTGCGTAGCAGAGCACTCCGCAATCCGCCTTCACTCTGCGAAGCGAATTGGGGCCACTTCAACCATCACTACCCTAGTCGTGTCACAAATCTGCCATTTTGTTTTCAGTTAGCAGTCAGAAAAATGCTTAGCATTTAAAATTGAGACCCTCTAGGGACACAATTCTTTCTGTGTTCACCTAGTCGGACCCTGAGGATGCTAGCCATGTATTTATTTTGGGGATAAACACCCCAGAAATATGTTTTTCAAATTTCTGGAAACAGTAGTGTCACAAAGTAGTGTCGCATGCATGACACTTTCTCAAATTTTTGTGAAAAGGGTCGAAAATTGCGACACTACTTTTCCAGACTATGGCCAAAATGACAGGAGTTCTTTGCCACTCTGATGCAAAAGAACGGTTTGGTCTTTTGGACTGAAATTTGGAAGGAATGCAGCCAACATCTCACAGATGTGCCTTTTGTGGTTTGGTGAAAAAAAATTGCATGGCTGCCAAGTCACGGTACTCCAAAGTTGATGTTTTTTCCCGTAGACTAACATGGTGGTGTACGCCATGCCTTTTGGGGCTCGTATCTCGAAAACGGTGTGAGATACGGAATTTTCGTTCTGACAAGGTGTAGCCCTATGGGCTAAGCATTCAGCAAAAACATAGCCAAGAAAATCTTGAATCATGGGAATTTTTTTTTCTCTACATCGTACGGTTACTGGGATATAAGCAATTTAATATTCCAACACCTCATTATTGGATCCGAGGCCCATTATTAAGCATGCATTCTTTGTACACACTGTTTCTCTATGCATCTGTTGGGGAAAAACAGGGTATGTGCTTCTGTTAATGTTACAGTTACTGTTTCCACTTGCGTTTACGTAATTTACTCATGCCTGCTCCTGTGTATGTCATCAGTAAGTACTCCTTTGGCGTTTCTCATTTGCGCTTGCATTTGCGCTATTGTTACCATTTGCATTTCCACTACTGTTTGTGTTTGTGTTTTGATTTGCATCACCGTGTGCATTGCCATTTGTGTTTACGGCAGCCCTTTCATTTGCATTTGCGTTTGTCTTTCGTTTTGTGTATTCGTTGCTGTAACTGTTACTATTTGCGTTTCCTATTGTGTTACTGTGCCCGTGCACATTACGGCTTGCATTTCCATATGTGCTTGCATTTCCTTTTTTGTTTCTGTTTCCCTTGGCATTATTGTTGCTGTTACCATTACTATTTGCATTTACAATTTTGGTAACGTGACCATGCGCGTTACGGTTTGCGTTTACATACGCGTTTGCGTTAGTGTTTACGTTTCTGTTTCCTTTGGCGTTATTGTTCATGTGAACTTTACCATTTGAGTTTACAGTTGCAGTAGTGTGCCCATGCACATTATGGTTCGCTTTTACGTGCAGGCTTCTGTTCATGTTTTTGTTTCTGTTACCTTTGGCGTTCTTGTTGCTGTAACACTTAACATTTGCATTTACAATACTTTCGCCATCACTGTGCGCATTACCAGTAGCATTTCAATACGCACGTGCATGTCCGTTTGCATCACTGTTCGCTTTGGCATCACTTTATGCTTGCGATTTTATTAATGTTTGCTTTACCATTTGCATAACCATTGCCACTTGTGTTTGCTTTGCAGTTCCTGCTACTATGTAACAAGACATCACTCAGGCCCCATGCTCCCGCCTCCACATTCCATTCACTATTTATCATCCTCATTCTCAAAAAAAAGGGAAATTAGAGGCAAAAAACTCCATTTAATGCATCAGTTAGGGTTGTTCCACAGCGACAAAAGCGAGAAAATTTGGTATTAGGGTTGAAAGCCCCCTCGGACCCCCCCCAGCTCATCCCACCAACTGGCATTAGGGTGTGCATTGGGGTCATCAGTCCTAACTCTCACCCCATTCTCCTATACCTCAGCTTCTTTACACATGTGATGGGGTGAGAGTTAGTGTCGACGACCCCAGCGCACACCCCGATGCCGGTTGAGGGGGTGGGCTGGGGGTCCAAGGGGGCTTCAATCCTAACACTGCATATATATATATATATATATATTTATTTATTTATTCAAGTCTAGGAGATATATAGATAGATATATATATATATATATATATATTCTTTGCAAAAACTTCATTAATGCATCAGTTAGGGTGGATACCACAGCAACAAAAGCAGGGAAATGAGGTGTTAGGGATTGCAACGCTAATGCCCCACCCCCAGGGTTCCCATCTCTATCACCCCACCCCATCCCCCACCCTCCACATACCAACAGACATTAGGGAGTGCCATGGGGTTATAAGACCCAACTCTCACCCCATTCCACATGTAAACATGCTTACATGGTGCAGTATAGGACAACGGGGTGAGAGTTAGGCCATATGATCCCATGGCACACCCCAATGTCTGTTGGTGTGTGGAGGGTGGGGGGATGGAGGTGGGGTGATGGGGTGGGAACCCTAGAGGTGGGGAGTTAGGGTTAGAAATCCTAATGCCTCATTTCCCTGGTCTTGTCACTGTGGTAGCCACCCTAACTGATGCATTAAAGCAAATCAAATCAAACTGTATTTTTATAGCATCTTTCAAATACCAAGGCACTGTACATAAAATTAAGTACAACAATTATAAATACAGATTAAAGCAACAGCAATAAATAACAATTTAACCATAATTAGGAAGACTAAGCTAAATAAATATGTTTTTAGCTCAATTTTGAACCTATCGATCATCAGGCATTCCCTTCATGAAGTTTTTTGCAAAGAATTTCCATTCTTTTTCAGATAGTATAATTGTATCCTCATTTTACTGTGGGAGCACAGGGTCCTTCAGACCCTGTGCTCTCATCCCTCCATCCAGATAGTACAACAGTGTCCATAGGTCATGGTGGGAGTGCAGGGTCCCATCCCTTCATCCAGATAGCACACAGTGTGAAAAATGGGAAACATTAGGAAAGTTACAAGCGTGCATAGAAATTGCACAATGCATGCTCACAACGTGCTCATGTTTTGGAATTTTTTCACCAAATTTTCAACATCGGCTTTATGGGACCTGCCCTCATGAAGAGTGCAACTGTGATTTTGGTGCTCCATCCCAAAAGTTGATCTTGCACAGTGACCAGGTCATTCTATGACACAGGTGCAAAATCACATTCTGGACAGGATATGCAAAATGAATGCCGTTCTGTTCATGAGGTGGTGTGAAAAAATGGCAATGTTGAAAATCTAGAGTGAAAATATGAAAAATTGATAAAGAGTTATGAGCATGCCTAGAAAGTGTGCAACGCACATCTGTAACACAGTCATTTTTTAGTATTTTTTCACCAAATCTTCAACATGGGCTTTATGGGTCCTCTCCTCATGAACAGTGGCACTGTCATTTTACTAATCCATTCCAAAAGTTGATTTTGCACAGCAACCAGACTTACTTTGAAGTCTTAATAGGTTGTCACTTTTTGCAATGCGCACCGCTTGGTCATGCTATATTTTGGAGATGAAAAGTGAAGGTGCTCGGCCATTGCTCTACTCTCCCTGCAAACTGAGCTTTTTTCACAGAAATTAAGAGCAGAATACTTAAAAAAACTAAGTTCTCTTACTTTTTTGTACACAGACAGGTTTAGCTAAATCCTCTGCCACCATATCATTTAGTAACTACATTTTAGCAATTACAGTAAAGTGCTCCCTAATCATGCTCACCTTCCTCTCCCTACAAATGCCATCTTCTTTCACAGAAATGAAGTAAATGCAAAAAAAAGTGTTCTCTTATGTTTTTCAACATAAGCTTATCTTAAACCTCTGCCAGCATATCATTTAGCAGCTAGAGAGAGGGATGACTTTTTCCACCCACCCCCAAAGAATTGTGTGGCCATTTTATGATAGATAACCCACTCTAGGGTGTGTAGTCACACTCTGATATACATACACCTTGGGTGGTTGAATGCACTCAGGCTGGGCCTGCGTGCATCACAATGCACACCAAGGTGTGCGTGTATCGAAGCCTTGACCACACCCTGAAATCAGTTATCTATCTTATAAAATATTCATGGCAAAACTGCATTAATGCATCAGTTAGGGTTCATAGTACAGCAACATAAGCATGGACATGTGGTGTTAGGGTTATCACCCCTACCACCCACTCCCAACCCCGCACACTAACAGGCATCAGTGTGTGCACTGGGGTCATTGGCCTAACTCTCATCCCATTCCATGTATAAACAAGCTAAGGTGGTGCAGTGTAGGAGAATGGGGTGAGAGTTAGGCAAGAAGACCCCAATGCACACCCTGATGCCTGTTGGAGTGTGGGGGCGGGGGTAGTAGGTGTGGCAACCCTAACACTACATTTCCATGCTTTTGTCACTGTGCTATGAACCCTAACTGATGCATTAGTGGAGTTTTTTTTTTTTGCCATGAGTTTCCCTTCCTTTTGAGAAAGTGTAATGTAACTGGTTAGTGGTATGTGTTGCTGGGAGCACGAGAACTCTGAGCCCTGTGTTCCCTTCATATTGCCCATTTTTGTGTAATAGTATGTGTACATGGGAGTGCAGGACCTCTGGGCCCTGTGCTCCAACTTACACATAACTACAGAGCCAAACAGCAGCAGTCCTACAGGGCAAGGAACCCTTGTAACACTAATTTGCCAATATCTCAGCAACCGTAGCAGCTAGGAAAGAAATTCCAGTGCTGTTGTAATCATGACAGTGAGTACTTCATGTGAGATAAATCAACCAAACTGCATCTCACATCATGTACAAGATATGGGCAGTGAAAGACACTGAAAAGGAACCCTTGGAACCCTTATGACACTAATTTGTCAATATCTTTGTAACCATAGCAAGCAGGAAAAAAATTCCACCGCTGGTATAATCTATGATTTCCAAACTTGTTTCACCAGATTAGTTCACCTAAAGGTCAACTAAGCTGCAGACAGCAAAAACTCTGTATCTCGTTTCATTTTCAAGATACAGACACCGAACTGCATCACAGACACCACAATGTTATCCTACAGGACATTTCTCAATTTTGGAATGCTGTAACTTTGGGACCTTTGAAAATTTTGGCACCAGACCACCAAAAGGCACATATGTGGGACAAGGGCTTGCCACCATGCAAATTTCAGCCCAAAAGGCCCAACCATTTTGTTGCAGAGGGGTGGCAAAGATTTCCATTTTTTTGGCAAAGTTATTTTGCAAATTGTGAAAGTTTCGCAAAAAACAGCACAAACCTTTCACATTTGCAAAAGTTTCATGGGTGTTTTTTCCATGATTTGCAAAAGTACTGGAGCTCTGACTTTTAAATTGGCATTTCTGGGGGTACCCCAAAATAAAGATAGGGTTGGCATCCTCAGGACCTGACTAGCTAAACCCAACAGTCAGTGTTTACCTAGAGGGTCCCGCATTTAAATGGCAGGCATTTTTCTCTCTCACTAACTGAAAATAAGTTGGTGGTATCATGAAAGTAAAAGGGCCATTTGCGAAAAGAAAATTGTACTTGAGATTGGTTAAGTCTGCTTGCTGGCTGTGGAGAAGATTTCTGTAAGTTTTGCTATTGTTTTTTTAAACTACAGGAGAGAAGGATTAGTTAATTCTACTTGCTGTTGAGGGAGTTAATGGATAAGGATTTTTGTAAGCTTTGATATTTTCTTTTCTTTTTAATTTAGTTTAAAGTGGAATTTAGCTTAACGTTTTCTGTGGCTGCAGTGACTGTGTAAGTTCTTTCACCCACCCCTTCTAGCAGCCTTTCTTAAATACTGAAATACCACTGGGGGTTGGGTTTGAAGGATATGAGGGAGGAGCTTGGGGAGCTGCAAACTGATCTGAGCCCTCAGAACAGGCCAGGAAGGAGGAAATAAGGAACAGCCATATGAGCTAAGTCTTAAAGACATTTAAATATATAAAATGTATGAGTAGATCTATAGTCCTTATGAGTAGGATTGTGGTTTCCAGTTAGTACTGTAGTTGGCTGTCTTATGCTGCATGCAAGGGCATTTAGGATAACAATTTCTGTTAGAGCCTGGGCTAGTATTAGTTAATTCTACTTGCTGTCGGGACAGTTGGTGTGAAAAGGCTATATAGGTAGTGTGGACCATGGGTAGGACTGTAGGGTGCAATGGTTGTGGGGCAGCAATGCATAGGAACATACTGTGGAGGCTGGGAGGGTACCAAATATGACACAGGCTAAGGAGGCATGAGGAAGAGGTTCAGCTGCTTGGCAGAGAGCTGGGGAGGTTGAGGGATGAGGGGAGGACTGCATCAGTAGGAGGGCTGACATCTGAGAGTATTTTGGGAGCACCACAGAGAAGGAACAGTGGGGCAAGGGAGGGGCCAGGGGGGAGAGGGCACAGTAGACAGGAAGACAGCTGATGAAGGGTGGACTCTAGTACAACCTAGAAAAAAAAGAGCAGCAGTAGGCAGGAGGGGGGAGGAGGAAACACATAATAAGGCAAAGGGGGGAGGGAACATGTTTGCTGTATGAGCAACACATGGAAAAGAGGAAGCTGGAGGAGAATGCACAAGGGGTAGTACTTACAAAGAGAAGGAAGAGAGGGGCATTACTAGTGGAGGTATTGAGCATGGGATGTCAGGGGGAGGGACAATACGCAGAGAGGTGAGGAGGGAAAGGAAGGTTGGCAGTGAAACAGGAGGAGGGGGAAGGGAGGAGGAGGAGTCTCAATTGAGAAGGGCAAGGGGGAAGACACTGGGACACATTGTTAAAGCACCATTTTGAGTGGCCTCAGAAATGAGAACCTGCGTGGGGGGCTGGTGACAGCCACAAGGAAATAGGAGGGAGGTGTACTGGTGTTGAGGAACTCCATACTCAAGAGGATCAGATGGGGCAGCAAGGGGGAGAGGCACAGTCAGATATGGGTGGAGTCCATACCAGGATTAAAGGCACACAAGGCAGGACAGGCAACATTAAGGTGCGTAAGGAGGGGTAGGAGGAAACCACACATTGTGGTACATATGGGGACAAATGACTTAGCTGGGGGAAATGATGGAGGTAACAAAGGAGAGGACTGAGGACATGAGAAGTGGGAAGGTTGTGCGAGGAGACTGGGGAGTCTGTGGCATTCTCCAAGGTGCTTGCAGTTCCCTCCACAAGCACAGTGAGAAAGGAGAGGATTAGGGAGTTGAACACATGCTTGGTGGAATGGTGTCAAACTTTGGGATATGGGGTTGTGGCCATGCACAGTGGGTGTGGCCAGGGGTTGATATTCAAAGAATTTGCGCAATGGCGCAACTCCATTGAATATCATCCTGCCACCCCTGCAACTTTTGAGCAGCTTAGGCTTCATGCCACACAATGGATTTAGCCTGAATATCTGGGCCAAAGTAACCAAAATCACCCACTCAACAAAATGGTAACATACCAACAGCAGTGTGCTAGTACCAACTAGTCCCATACCTTACAGAATTAGGTACATTTCCAGTTTAAAAATTGCAAATTGTGTAAATTGAGTGTTTCACTTAAGAATGGGCCACAAATCTAACAAAACAAGGCACATCAAAAGTTGACCACCCACGCCAGTCAGAATTAGTATACTCACTCGTACACACCCAAATAACCACTCCATCAACAGAAGAATGTATAATAAATTTCTTCTAATTTAACAAATACAGCAGAAACCAAGCAATACATCAAACCACAGCACAGACAGTAAAACAAGCTCTGCTGGCAGAGGTCACCTTGTCACAAAGTTTATCCGACGATCATTGCATGGGTCAAAATCCTTCAGTACTTGCCCCATGTTGACTGGGATATCGTGATGTAAATGCAGTAGTGCTAAACCAGTCAGTTGACTTTCACTCATACTGTTCCATAGCCAGGTCTTTAATCTTTAGAGTGCACTAAATGATCTCTGCCGTAGAAATGCTGACTGGCATTATGGCCAAAACTCAAAGAGCTGTGTTAATACCTGGGTAGAATGCAGGATTTACCAGAGATAATGTAGAGATGATGCTGTTTGGCTGTTTTTCTTTTGGGACAGACATCCACTTAGTTTTCCATCTCTGCAGTTCTGCTCTAAAGCTGTCCAGGCTGGAGAAGTCACCCTTGTATGCATTATACACAGCAGTCACCATTTCTTCAGAGTCCATAGCATGTAGTTTATGTGGCAACAAGTACTGCACGAGAAAACATGGGCAGCATTCAATCAGCTGTTCCGGCAGCTCTGAAATAACATGGTCCAAGAAAGGAATGAAGAGTCTGTGGTATTCCTGTGGATCCGATGCAGCAATATTGTTCCTCTGCATTTGTCATCCACATATTCTTGGCATGGATTCTTCAACAAATGCACAACTTGCTAGAAGTTTCACCTCATCATACAGTGCACAAAATCTGGTATCCGCATCCTCTCTCATGCTTCGAAGTGTCTCAACCACAACATTTGCTTCTTCACATGCCTGAATCAAGTCAATATCCTCATGTTGCAGGTACAGATGAAAAGGTTTAGTAAGTTCCAGAATTGCTTCCACAGATACCAAACAAATGAGGAAATCAAATTTCGTGATGGAAAATTTAAATCTGTCGGCATCCTCATCAAAATCGGCAATTTTCTCCAAGGTGCTGACTATCACAAGATATTTTGCTTTGAAACATCTAAGGGAATCTGCTTGGCTCATTCATTGTGTATTCCCAGGGGCAGGCAAGACTGTACTGTGGTCTTCCTCCTCATCATCATCTTCCCAGTCACATGGCAAGTTTGTGAATTCTTTCAGTTCTGTCAGATACATATTGCTGTGCTTGGTGGAGGATTTCAGTGTTGCAATTACTTTTCTGCATGTGTCAAACATATTTGAAATCTGGCATGTTTTACAGGAATGAACAATTGCAGTGTTCAAATTATATGCTTTGCAGGCACCGTAGGTAGCTTCAGGAAGGACTGCATGTATTCTGGCTTGCACTCCATTAAATTGGCCACTCATGTTGCTGCCTCGATCATAGCCTTGGCCCCTCATGTATTCCTTATCAATACCCCAAGCAGTAAGTCTTTGTAAGAATAGTTCTTCAAGTGCTTGCCCAGTTGTCTGGAAGGCTTCCACAAACTCAATGAAATATTCTCACAGTTGCACAGCTCCATTTTCAGTTTGATGAACGTATCGCACCGTAAGGGTTATCTGCTCTTTTTGTGGCGATATTAGTGGTCCCATCTGCAATCAAACTGAAGAATTTTGACACTTTGACCTGTGCCAGAATTCTTCTTTGAATCTGTTGACCCATCAACTGTATCAATTCATTCTGGATTTGTGCCGATGTAAACTGTGCGTTCCCGTGGTGTACAACCCAGGTGTTCTTTGAAGAGCGTGTCCAACTCAGCGGTGTATTGCAGAAGTGCATTGAACTGTCCAGTGGTAGGAAGCTTTCCTCTCAATGCTATATTATACCTTCCACAAAGGAGAATGTTGTCCATAATGTGTCGCAGAGCATGCCTTGTTTGTTCAGTTGTTTTCTGATCCTGCTTTAAAAGGCACTGATAAGCCATTGTTTGTCTTCCATCACATACGCTTACAAATACTTCTGCCCTTGCAGTGGCATTTCCATGTTCTTTTGAATTGCTGAGCCTGTCTAGAATCTTTTTCCCATTTGACCAGTCCTATCATCGGTATAGATACCAAAACTGTTTCCTTGCAGGTGTTAAACACAAAGCATGGTCCACAGAAGACTGCATCCAGATGCTTGGAGTATGGTGCAAAATTATACTGTCACAGAAGCTGAGGATTGAAACTTCGATACTGCTGCTGCCCACTGCAAGATTTCATCATTCATTTTGGAAACTGGAAGTTTTGAGATGGTTGCCATTGGCTTGTTAAGATCCTCTTTTTTTGCACTTCTGTCAGTGTCTGGCGGTCATAGAACCCAATGTCTCCTTCATTGTGCACATGCAGATCTCCTCTTAAATGGCTCTCTGTGTTACTGCTCTGTGGTATAACAGGTTCTTCACCCAAAGATGTGGTCCCAGGTACAAGTTCTGCTGCAGTATCAATATTTAAGGCTCCAACTACAGAAATTTCAGTTGGCTTTTCAGGGACATAAACTTGAGTTGCCACAGCAGATTCGGATCCATTGCCAAGGACTTGCCTATAACAAAAACAGGATAAAAGAAAAAGTAACGTTACAGGAATGATAATTTGTCACTTTCAATGCCTACAAAACACTGTTCACTCAACAGAGTACTCTGTCACTTGCAAATTTGTGACTGATGCACCCTATATAACGGTAAACCATTGTAGGCAGGTGCAGTTTGTGTTAAGGACCCAGCTGATGTGAGGTCTACCTCGACGATGGTAGCTGAGCGACTTCACAGCAGGACCCTGAAGTGAATACCAAAAGACCCCCACTCCTGATCAGAAATCAGATCAGAAAGTTGGCTGAAAAATAATGTTTGTTGTGACAATTAAGCCCATGGGGGGTGCACACTCGTTTTTTTTTGTTTGTTTCCCATATGCAGTAGCACCCATCATTTAGAATCCCATTTGTTTGTGAATGTGCAAGTGAGAGAAGCTAACAGTGGATAAGGTTTGAAAAGGGAGAAGTATAACTTTCTCATTTAACTAGCTCCCCACCAGCTACCTGCATATTTGCTTTGGAACCACACCTTACTTAAGCCTGTTTTGGGGCCAATGCACCCGATATCAAGGTAATCCATTTGAGGCAGATGCAGTTCGGGGTAGTGACCCACCAGATGGGTGGGTCTATTTCACAGCAGGGCCACAATGTGAATACCAAAAGACCAGCACTCCTTTTGAAATCAAATTAGTAAGCAAAACGAAAAGCACAAATCATTACTTACTACTGTACGAACTGGGAAATAAAAGACAGACCACTTTATACATGCCATAGCAGGTGCCTTCACCATCAAGTCAGAATTCCATAGCCAGCAACTAACACTCCAGAACTAAATCACAGGCAGAAAAAGCACATCATGACATGGAACCATGATGTACACAAGTTATAAGTCCTCACCAAACACATGAATTACAATAGCTGCCTCATAAAGAGTGCTGTTCTAAAACAATGAAAATAAAACATAGAAACATAGAAACACAGACTTTGATGGCAGATAAGGACCGCTTGGCCCACCTAGTCTTCCCATTTCCCTACATAGAGAATGAGCTGCAGATCCTATTTAACCAACAGCCTATTTCTTCCTACCCCCCACAAAAATTGCCTTATGCCTGTCCCATGCATTCTTGAATTCTCCCACAGTTTTAGACTCCACAACCTCCTCAGGAAGGCTGTTCCATGCATCCACCACCCTCTCTGTGAAAAAATACTTCCTCACATTGCCCCTGAGCCATCCCCTCTATCTTCAAATTGTGTTCCCTTGTTCTTGCACATCTCTTTTTCTGAAAGATGCTACCCTCTTGGACTTTGTTGATTCCACTGAGGTACTTAAACATTTCTATCATGTCTCCCCTCTCCCTCCTTTCCTCAAGGGTATACATATTAAGCTCCTTTAGTCTCTCCTCATATGGCTTCTCTTGCAGACCCTGCACCATTTTAGTCTCCCTCCTGTGAACTGCCTCCATCCTGTCTATGTCCTTGCGGAGATGGAGTCTCCAGAACTGGATGCAGTACTCCAGATGTGGTCTCACCAACTGTCTGTACAGGGGGATAACAACTTCCTGTTTTCTGCTGGTGATGCCTCTCCCTATACATCCCAGTACCTCCCCAGCCCTCCCTACTGCCTTCTCACATTGCTTGCCAACCTTAAGGTCATCTGATATGATTACCCCCAGGATCCTTTCCATTTTTGTTGTTGTTACTACCTCCCTCCCCATTGTGTAATCTTCCCCTGGGTTTTTGTTTCCCAGGTTCATTACTTTGCACTTCTTTGCATTGAATCCAAGCTGCCATACTTCTGACCATTCCTCCAACCTTGCCAAGTCCCTTCTCATCCTTTCCACACCTCCTTGTGTATCAACCCTTTTGCAGATCGTTGTGTCATCTGCAAAAAGGTATACTTTTCCTTCCAGTCCCTCTGCAAAGTCACTGATAAAGACATTAAAAAGGACTGACCAAGTACTGAACCCTGTGGTACCCCACTAGTAACCCCTCTTTCTTCAGAGTGGACTCCATTTACAATTACCTTCTGTGTCCTATTGTTCAGCCAATGTTTTACCCAGGCTACCACCCTGGGACCCACTCCCATGCTGATTAATTTGACTACTAATCTTTTGTGTGGCACTGTGTCAGATGCCTTGCCAAAGTCTAGGTAGACCATGTCCACAGCCCCTCCCTGGTCTACTACTTTGGTCACCCAGTCAAAGAAATCAATTAGATTCATCTAACATGACCTTTCCTGCTGTGAACCCATGCTGCCTTGGGTTCTGTGCCCCACTGGACTCTAGATACTCAACAATTCTTTCCTTCAGAAGTGATTCCATCACTTTCCCTACCACAGAGGTCAAACTGACAGGTCTTTAGTTTCCTGCCTCTGTCTTGGTCCCACTTTTGTGTAGGGGAATCACATCAGCCTTCTTCCAGTCCTCAGGTACCATTCCACCCTCCCATGATTTGTTAAAAAGGGTAGTCAGTGTTTTCACTAGTTCTCTGCTTAATTCTTTTAGAATTCTGGGGTGAATTCCATCTGGCCCCATTGCTTTGTCCACTTTCAGTTTCAGGAGTTCTTTCAGAACCCTTTCTTCTGTGAAAGGACTGGGATCGACCCCCCCTCTCCAGAGTGCTTCTATTAATTGGATTAGGCACTTCCCCCACTTCCTCTTTTGTGAATATTGAACAGAAGTATTCATTCAGTATCCCTGCTTTTTTACTGTCACTCTCTGCCCACCCACCATCCATTCTGTTCAGCCTCACTATCCCTCCCCTTTGTCTTTCTACACTCCCTGATATACCTATAAAAGGTTTTGTCCCCCTTCTTAACTGAGTTGGCTATCTTTTCCTCAGTTTGTGCCTTTGCTATTCTGACTACCCTCCCTGCTTCCTTCTGCCTTAACTGGTACAGTTCTCTGTCCTGCTCCTTCTGTGTTTCCTTATACTTCCTAAATGCTATCTTTTTCTCCCTAACCTTCACCACCACTTCTTTTGGGAACCATAGTGGCTTTTTCTTTCATTTTGATTTGTTTATTTGCTTCACACAAAGGCTTGTTGCCTCTGTGATGGCAGTTTTGATATTTTCCCATTATTGCTCCACCCCTCCTTCTAGCCTGTTTGCTAGTACTTTTCTAAGGCACTCTCCCCATCTTGCCAAAGTCAGCCCTCCTGGAGTCCAAAACCCTCACTTTTGTGTGGTTTGACTCTGTAGCTGAGTTTATCATGAACCAAACTGTTTGGTGGTCACTTGTTCCCAAATGGCTACCCACTTCTAGATCTGAGATCCTCTCACTGTCCCCATTTGAAAGTACGAGGTCCAAGATTGCTCCCTCATGAGTAGGTTCCAAAACTAGCTGTCTGAGGCATGCCACCTGAAGGGCAACAAGAATGGCCCTGCTTTTGGATGTGGCTGCAGCAAAGGTGCTCCAGTTAACATCTGGCATATTAAGGTCCCCCATCAACAGTATCTCCCCTTTCTCTGCCATCTTAAGTACGCTTTCTATCACATCCTTGTGATAAACCAGTGAAGAGCTGGTTGCATAAATCGGACATAGGGGTTGGGGGTGTGTGATAACTCATTTGTTACACTAGCCTGTGACTTCTTGTTACACTTACATAAGGGCATCGGGCATTCATAGGCAACTGTATCAGATAAGTTATCACACAGACACCACCACCACCCCCATCCCTTGTAAGGGGTTGGATGGTTAACACTTTGAGGACTATAGGACTATACATTTATTCCATATTCCAAATGGGCTTTAACCAGTTAAAACAGGACATCAAAATAACTTTCCGAGTTGAGGATGGTCCTTCATGGAGGTGTGTTGGTGTCGCAACAGATGCAGGTGTTTCAACTTGGCTAAAATGAAACAGCGGTGTTAGATATAAACTGCAGTACAATGGTGTGTTTGAAGGGCAATAAAATTTTATCATTAGCATACTTCACCTATTATATCTTACCTTTTGCCAGTATTAGGCCATAAACTTACCAAACAGTATAGCACATTACACAGAAGCACAATGTAATGAAAAATAAAATAAATGCTTCTAGTGTAATATTAACAAGGTATCAAAAGACCTAGAAGTGAAAGAGATGCACAGATGTAAATTAATTATACTGTGATGAATACAACCGCCATTTCAATGAATGTTAATGACTGGTATCTCAATAACTTACTAAGCTGAGGACGGTCCTTCAAGGTGCTCAACTGGTGTCACAGCAGATGCAGGTTTTTCAACATGCCTGAAATTAAATAACAGTGATGTGAACTGCAGCAAAAAGGCACATACAAAACGCAATAACATAGAATTTCTAATTAACACAAAAGTTACCTTTTAATTTAGCTCTTACTGGTATGAAGCCATAAGCTGACAAAAAACTATGGCCAATTACACAGAAGTAAAAATGAAAAGATACGGGGGGGAGGCTAGTGTAAAATATGGCAACAAAAGTCCTACAAGAGAAAGACAGTCACAGAGGTGTACTAGTTATATTACAACTATACCTGCCATCTTAATGCTGTTAGACACATGAGGGTTGGCATACTGTATAGAGTTTATTACTACAACATGTTTTCACTAACCAAATTAGAAAAAAGGTCAAACCCTTAGACAGATGTGCTTGTCTCCTCTTGCCAGGCACGTTTACCTTTCCTCTGTTGGGCACCAGACAGTTTTCTCTTCTGTGTGGATTCCATCCTAGAAAGGCAAGTACAAAACCAGTTAGAAATCTAGCAGGAAATCTTGCGGACTGGGAATTATACTACACATGCAATCAATTTCAACTTACATGTTTGGTATAAGAGACCACTGCTTTTCCAGTTAGCTATTCACTCGCTGTGTCAGAAAAGTTTATGGATGCAAACCAGAAGTGAATGGCATGTCCTGCACTATGAAAATCAAACTATAGGGCCAAGTTCCAGAAACACTTCATACAGAAAGATATTTGTCATGATACAGATGCAGTATACTATCATGTATATGTGTTAATGCTTTTCTCCTTAGAATTACGTAGTAGCAGTTAGCACCATATTTTAAGTTGATTGTGTTGTTACCAATTCCTGGTTGCATATAAGCAACTGTTAATGAGTTTTTAAATTAGAGCAAACACACTGCCTCGCACATTTGGAAAGTTCATAATGAGCAGCAAATGACTGTGCGTCAACATTTTATCCAGTGAAGTAGAGTTGAATTACTACTAAGCAGTACTCAGTTTCTGTGTTCGTAAATGTGATGTTGCAGTAAAGCTAAAAATATAATTAATGTGAATCCAGTGTTTACACCTTGTTATTACAGAAGTTGCCCTTTAAAGGAGCTAGGAAATTGTTGCTGTACTTTACTGTTCAATAAACTAAAACTTGACAGTGGCCGGTGTTTTTTTTTTATTTCAAGGTTTCTCATTTCTGATTCCAAAAGTCACCCCATGGCAGTCACAATCTCAAGGGGCTCCACCTAGACCTGCAAGGAGGTAGTCTAAACCTACTGTGACTGCCTGGGAAACTATTCTAGGTGGGCTTCATGTGGAGTCGGTGGGCAGAAGGGGCAGAGAGAGGCATAGGGAGGATTGCACTGCTTTTCATCAACGCTCCCCTACCCCAGTATTCATAATAACAGGGCTTGAATGAGACACACATACACGCACACATGCATGAGACAGCCAAGCAATCATATACTGCCAGTGTCCACATACAAGGGGTACCAAAAACAGTCAACAGCATGAAGTTATACACAGTTTGTAACATAGAAACATAGAACATAGAAACATAGACTTTGACGGCAGATAAGGACCACTTGGCCCACCCAGTCTGCACATTTCCCTGCCTACTGGATAAGCTGCAGATTCTAGTTAACCAACAGCCTACTTCCTGCCACTCCCACTACAATTGCCTTGTGTCTGTCCCATGCATATTTGAATTCCCCCACTGTTTTAGCCCCAACAACTTCCCCAGAAAGGCAGTTCCACACATCCACCACTCTCTCCATGAAAAACAATTTCCTCACATTACCCCTGAGCCATCCCCCCTCTATCTTTAAATTATGTCCCCTTGTTCTTACACATCTCTTTTTCTGAAAGATGCTACCCTCCTGGACCTTGTTGATTCCCTTGAGGTACTTGAATGTTTCTAACATGTCCCCCCATCCCTCCTTTCATCAAGGGTATACATATTAAGCTCTCTCAGTCTCTCTTCATATGGTTTCTGATGCAGACCCTACACCATTTTAGTTGCCATCCTCTAGACTGCTTCCATCCTGTCTATGTCCTTGCATAGATGAGGTTTCCAAAACTGTACACAGTACTCCAGATGGGGTCTCACCAACTGTCTGTTCAGAGGGATAAACACTTCCCTTTTTCTACTTGTGATGCCCCTTCCTATGCATCCCAGTATCCTCCTGGCTCTCCTTACTGGCTTCTCACATTGCTTACCAACCTTTAGATCATCTGATATGACTATCCCCAAGTCCCGTTCCATTTTTGTTGTTGTTAGTACCGCCCCTGCTATTGTGTGCTCTTCTCCTGGGTTTTTGTTTCCCAGGTGCATTACTTTGCACTTCCTTGCATTGAATCTATACTATACTATACTGTGTGGTCGCAGTGGTCTAAAAAGTGCACATTCCTAGTACAGCACTTGATTGGCAGTAACTGAAAGCAGTGCTGTACCAGAAATGTGCACTTTAATTAGAAAGAACAATGATAAATCACTTGTTGCTGTACTGGTAGCAGACTGAGACCCTATAATTTGTGGAGGCATTTCTTTTCTGAGAGGGTGGTGGCAAAGTGGAATGCACTACTGGCTGAGGTGGTGGCCTGTAAAAATGGAATGCTTCAAGAAAGGGTGAGACAGGGCAGAGGGATGGGGTGGGGCAGCTGCTGAAAAGGGACATAGCTGTAATCTTGAGCAGCCTAGACAGACAAGGATGGCCTTTTTCTGCTGGCAAGTTTTGCATGTTTGTGGTCATCATAACTTATAATAGAAACCAGGGGCTCTTCACCTGTACTTCTGACCACTGGCATGTCAATCAATAGCTCAACCCTAATGGGCCACAAGAACCATAGCATATTAAAGTACCCCAGCCCCCTTTTGTGATGTCAGAAGATGAAGCCTGTGTGTGTTCCATAGACCTGTATTGGTGCCATTTGTCAATGACTGTTAGCACTATTTAGAGTTGGCACTCAGAAAAATTAAAGCAACCACTCCAGTAAAAAAGGACTATTACTCAGCGTCTGCTTTCATTTTTCTACATGGCACATCTCAATAGTACTAAAAGCCATAGATATATTGCATACATACAGGTTAATGAAATGCACCCTCATTATTCATTTTCTGACATCACAAAGGGGGGGGGTCTCAGTGAATGATCACGGCCAGTTGTGCAAGCAAACACGAAAGCCATACAGTAACAGGCTTGTGGCTTAAGTGACAGAAACAATAAATAATAGTGCATAGGACCCAGGGGGTGTGGGGAGCGTAGCGTCCCCACAGACGAAAGAAACAGTGGTAATAATAACAAATATAACATAATGGTAGAACTTGGATACAATAAATAATAGTGTGGCTACATAGCACCCGGCAAATCTGGGGTGTTAATAACTTTTTAAGCTGAGGGAAGTGCATAGAATTTGTAATACCCCTCAACAGTGGTGCAGGTCTGCTATGTTTGAGGGGGCTGGGTACATGATAGTGGGTACCTGCTCTTGAAATAGCACAAAAGAATAAGCATGTTTGGGAACGGACCTGGGTCACTGGAAAGCCAGCTGGGAGGAAAGGTTGGAGCATCCCAGTGACTGCTCACCTTCTCTGGGGGGAAGGTGGGGATGAGGCCCGGCACCAGATGGCCCCGGCAGAGACTGGGAGCATAGCAGAGCATCAGAGCCTGATGACTATGGGAAGTGGCAGACATCAGTGTACACCTTGACATCAGTGGCATGCCACTCCCTGTAGGAGTTCCAAACCTGGGCATGCCACTAGAATGACAGGCTTGCCAGTGTCAAATAGGGCTAGAAATAATTAATTTCTTGAAAGTGGCTGTCCAAGGGACAGGTGGGATGCAAATTATATCTGTCCCACAGAATTTATACATGTCCAGTAACATTCTAAGTAATAAAAAACAAACAAACAAAAAAAAAACAAAAAAAAAAAACTGTTTCTTAATATAACTGAACTTGGAAACCAGTGCTCCTGGAATGGCAGACTTGTTCCCTTAATAGGGCTAAGTAACTGGTGCCTGCTGAGAGGATAGATTTGAGCACTATATAGATCTGATTAACTGGCAACTATGACAAGACAGACTAGTGCCATTAAAGATTTTTTTTAATTGATTCCTTTAATGCCAGTTAGTTTTTTTTAATTGACCCCCCCCACTTTCAGCCCCATTGGTTTAATATGTTGTAGCTATATGGGATAATGAGACCCCCCACACACATACACGTCTGCTAGATCAGCCCTGGAATTATCTTTTATTGCTCCCTCTCCTTGTCTGCTTGCCCTTCCTGCTTAGCCCCAACAAGATCTTTTAAATTTTCCCTTTTTCTGAATTGAATTATAACTAGTCTGTTGCCCACTGTTGTTCATGCAGCCCATTGATGTTTTTCCTTAAGTTGCCCCCCATGGGTATCAAAACACTTTGAATTCAGCCCCTGCTTGCCTTACACACCAAGCCCAAGAGAGGCGCGCAATAGTAGAACAAAATCACACTCCACTGAGAATTTAGCTCAAATGCTTTAATGCTCATTTAAAGTGAAATGTGTGAACAGACACCAAACCACAGGCTCTCTTGGGTTTTGTGTGTGCAGCTGGGCTAGCTGTCCATAACTCCTACACTGGCCCTGCACCGAAGTATTGTGATCTATTGGGACTGCTGCCTTACACACCCCTCCTTAGCCCAGAAAAGGATTTTCTTAATTTCTCCCCAAGCCCTTACAAAGGTTTTTAAAATGTAAATAAAAGTGTTTTCTAGGAGCTTACCTCCCACTGCTACTCTCCTCATTGCAGTGATGAATGCAGTGGAAGCAAGCACAAGCTGTCAACTGTGCTTACGGGACAAGACCAGCATGCGTTTCACAGTTGCAAGTTAAACAAGTCACCCAGCCTGGGAGAGGGGCCCAGGATGGTAGCCTGGGTAAAACATTGGCTGGACAACAGGACACAGAAGGTAATAGTAAATGGAGTCCACTCCGAAGAAAGGGGGGGTTACTAGTGGGGTACCACAAGGTTCAGTACTGGGTCTAGTCCTTTTTAATGTCTTTATAAGTGACATTGCTGAGAACTGGAAGGAAAAGTATGCCTCTTTGCAGATGACACAAAGATCTGCAACAGGGTTGATACACAGGGGGTGGAAGGGATGGGAAGGGAATTGGCAAGATTGGAGGAATGGCCAGAAGTATAGCAGCTTAGATTCGGTGCAAGGTAATACACCTGGGAAACAAAAATCCAGGGGAACAGTACACAATGGGTGGGGAGGTAGCACAATAAAAATGGAAAGGGACCCGGGGGTAGTCATATCAGATGACCTAAAGGTTAGCAAGCAATGTGAGAAGGCAGTAGGGATGGCTGGGGGGGATACTGGGATGTATAGGGAGAGGCTGAGGGGATACTGGGATGTATAGGGAGAGGCATCACCAGTAGAAAACAGGAAGTTGTTATCCCTCTGTACAGAGGGTTGGTGAGACCCCATCTGGAGTACTGCATACAGTTCTGGAGACCCCATCTCTGCAAGGACATAGACAGGATGGAGGCAGTCCAGAGGAGGGCAACTAAAATGGTGCAAGGTCTGCAACAGAAGCCATACGAGGAGAGACTAAAGGAGCTTAATATGTATACCTTTGAGAGAGAGAAAGGGAGGGAAGAGACATGAATGATAGAAACTTTTAAGTACCTCAGGGAATCAACAGAGTCCAAGAGGGTAGCATCTTTCAGAAAAGAGATATGTGCAAGAACAAGGGGACACCATTTGAAGCTAGTGGGGGGCAGCTCGGGGGCAATGTGAGGAAGTATTTTTTCACAGAGAGGGTGGTGGATGCATGGAATGGACTTCCTGAGGAGGTCATGGGGTCAAAAACAGTGGGGGAATTCAAGAATGCATGGGACAGACATAAGGCAGTTCTTGTGGGGGGTAGGAAGAAATAAGCTGTTGGTTAACTAGAATCTGCAGCTTATCCAGTAGGTATGGAAATGGGCAGACTAGGTGGGCCAAGTAGTCCTCATCTGCCGTCAAAGTCTATATCTGCCAAAACACAAAGTGAGGGCAGAGCTGGGGAAAATCATGTGAGGTCATTGGGTTGCACAGGAATAACATGCTCAATGTGATGTCCTGACACAGGGCATCCTTCTCTACCCAACCTCACAGATGCTGGCAGACTAAGTTTCTGTAGCTCCGAGGTCCTAAACTGCACTACTGCTCATCTGCCTGTCCCAGGGACAGGTAAAGATAACAAAATACCTGTCCTTTGTGAAAACCAGATGTCTGGGACAGACAGACAGCTGGTTATTTCGAGCCCTGGTGCCACAATATGCTTTTACATGTCTTAGTCATACATAATACTTAAATCAAAAATGCAAAATCAGAAATAAACTTTGGTACACACTCACAGCCCATTCACAATGCTACAGCCTTCCACTCCAAATCCACCCATGGCAGCACCACTGAGACTGTCCAGAAATTTAGGCAATAATAAAAAACATACTGTCTCTCTCTCCCCCCACCACACACACACAGAAAAGCCTCCAGACATACCTTTCTGGCTCTGCTCCCATACAAAGAATATGCTGTGAATTCAGACATTAAAGCTTAAATCCATAATATTCAACACACACACACACATCTGCCACACATCCCAGACCAAACCCATTCCCGGTGCTACAGCCTCCCACTCCAAAACCACCCACGGCAGCCCCACTGCCAGACCACCAAGAAATGTACCTAATAAACAATAAAATAACATAAATAAGAAAGAAGGAGGCTCGCTCTGTCCAACCCCCCCCCCAGCTCACTCAACACCAATGGGCGGCATGGGCCACAAGAAAAATAGCACATAGCACAGAATAATCAGCATGGTGGTTCAAAACCTGGGCATGCCACTAGAATGACAGGCTCGCCAGTGCCAAAATATGGAATGAAATTAGAATACCAATGGATGTAGGCTGATAAGGCTTTGTCTAAACACCCTGTAAACAGTCAAAACACACACACACACACACACACACACACACACTCATACACACTGCCAGTCAGACCAAGCCCATTCCCAATACCATATCTTCCACTCCAAAACCACCCATAGCAGCAGCACCACCATCAGACCATCCAGAAATGTTGCAAATAATAAAAGAACATGCATGACACAGACACACACACACACACACACACAGCCTCAAGCCACATCCATAAATAGGACATAGAAAAGAATGAGAAGACTTCTATCTCCTCTCTCTCTCTCCAGTCCACCCCCACCCATGGCTGCAGCAGCAGCACCACCAAAGCGTCAGAAATTTAGTAAATATTAAATAACACACCTAAACAAAAATAAGGGAGATTCAAGAATGCTGTCTCTCTGTAAACACCCCCCCACGTGCACAGTCACACACAAAAGCCGTACGCCAAAATCCTCCATTTTACACAAATTCAGCAAATACTGTACTATAAAATAGATTGGAACAAACCTAGATCAGAAAGGAGGAGGTTTGGTCAATGTCCAACTTCAAAAACTTCTCTTTCACGCTCCGACTGACGGTCTGGCTCTGCTGTGCAGTGTTCTGGTCAAAGGTGGTTGGCAGTACACACAGTGACTAATGACTATGTGATGGTGGTCTGAGTCAGACCAACAAATAAATGAAACAGCTCTTTTTTTTTTATTTATTTTTGTTAGCAGCAGCCAACTACTTTGCAAATGCAGCAGTAGGCTGGGGATCTAGTAGCTGGCTGTCTGACTGCACTCTTCAAATCGAGTCCCTCTTGGCCGACTAGGCTGTGCGATTGTGATGAGACTCTGATCCCAGGCTGAAATAAACTGCAAGAATCCAATGCTGTCGCTGAGCTGCAATCTCCAAATTCTCTCCAGACGCTCTGGAAATCCAACTCCACGACTGGATAAGTCAGTGCCAAGAGTGCCAGAGGGATGCCTTTTATTCTACTGCCTCGGACCTCTGGGGGGACAGAAAAGTTCAGGTCCGAGGGGCGGAGGTGCGAGAAAGAGCATGGACCGAGTGGCGCCCTGCTATTGGTCTGATGGGCACACACATGCCACTACCTGTGTGACGTTATTTAACTGCTCGGTCACAGCCTGTGCTATGGGGAACACAGGAAGAGATGGCATTGGTTGCGGAGTGGTGGCTTGCTGCTCCAGGAAAGATAGTTGGTGTGTCTGGCATGATTGAAACGGTGAATCACGATGGGAGGCACAGCTGGATTTAGCCAGGACCAGGACTCGGAGTCAGGACAGACAGAGAGAGAGATGTAATACCCCCTCCACACTGCTTTTAGACTGGATTTAACACATTAAGTTTTTCCCCAGAGACAGAGCCATAAATTGAAAAAAAAAAACACGAGCAGGCTGAGCAGGCATCACATCACAAAACAGCACCCCCACCACAGAAGAATGTACTCAATTGCATACACTGCATATGCTTGCCGACGCCCTTGCCTGGGATAATAAAAATCTGTTTGCAAGGGATAGGCTGCACCTGAGTGGGGAGGGGAAGGAAGTATTAAAGCAAAGACTGGGGAGATATATTGCGACAAAGGTGGATTTAAACTAGATGAGGGGGTGGCAAGTAGACAGCAGGTAGGCAGGGATCCAATAGAGTGGAGTCACAGCCTACACCCCAGGCTAGCAGGGAGGGACTCTGGGTGGCCAAAAAAGGAGGGAGTAGAAGGAAGAAAATGGAGGCCAATGAAGGGAAGAGGGCAGGATAGAGGTGGTCTCTCTGAATGCAAGAAACTTAGGCAACAAATCAGCTGAGCTACAGGCACTCTTAGCAGTGTGGAGTGTGGATATTGCAGCTGTCACAGAAACACGGGCAACTGAGCACTGGGACTGGGATATGGCAATCCCAGGATACAAAGTATACAGGAAGGACCATAAGGAAAGGAGGGGTGGTGGGGTGGCAGTCTATGTCAATCAATCAATCAATTTATTTATCCAGGTGAACATCGTTGAGCAAGCTCATTTACAAGATGGACCTGGTTAGCCCCAGGTCAAATGGTACAATGCATACAGAGATATTTACAATAGAGCCAAATAACAAGGAAAGAACAATTAATGCAATTAATGCAATTAGGTACTCAATGTTACATCAGTCATATCAGTTCAGAGTGATTCTGTAATATTTAAAAAGGACATAAGATGAGGCTTAGTAGGAACTTCAGTAGGGAGAAGTGATTGGCCGCTCATGTAGGGAGCTGACACAAGCACAGAATTTCAAAAGTAGTGTAATCACACAGTATTCCTAAATGTAACACTCTAAACAGAAGGATAAGGGTCTTAACAGTCAAGGAGAAAAGTAATTACAGTTCTATTTTGGCAAATTTTGGCATGGAAATCAGATTTATGCTTGATTTAGAACGGACACAGAAGCCGACTGCAGGAACCAATCAGAAGCCAATGCTGAGGAGCACTTACATTCTGATTGGATGGCTGCTAATGCCGTGCTTTGCTAATGGAGAGTCTGAGCTTACTGTAGGTTCTCAGGCAGCTGTAGAGACAGTGCCGACAACCCATTGCCCGGGTTTCCCACACCTATGGGCAGGGAGCCCGTGGAGAGCATATCCTTGGCAGGGGATGGAAGAAGGGGTCGGTATTAAGTACTGGGCCATGGACAATGGAACATCTGAACTGGCAGGAGAACCAAAACAGCAGGACAACAGAATTGGGTATTCCTTGATGCCTAAAGACTGGCCCAACCACAGAAATTCAGAAAGGAGTGTAATCAAACAGAGTCCCAACTCTTGACATGCTAAACAGGAAAAAATAGAGGTCATAACTGTTAGGCAATAAGTAAATACAGCTCTTTTTTGTGCAAGTTTTAGACAGAAAATCAGACAGCTTAGTATTGAGGGAGACACAGGAGCAGACTCCAGAAGCCAATCAGATGCCAGAGCAGAAAAGCACTCATGTTCCGATTGGGTATCGGCAATGCTGCTCCTCGCTAGTAAGGAGTCTGGTCTAGGTGTCTCAGGCGGCGGCTATGGAAGCAACAACTGCCTGGTATCAGCATTTCTCCCACCTGAGGGGTAGGGAGTCCCTGAAGGGCTAGTCTATGGCAGGGAAGAGAGTTAGGGGACAGAAGAAAGATAGTAAGATAATAAGAGTGGAATGCAGTGGAAAGGGAATATGAAGATGAAATATTTTATTTATTATTTAATTTTTTTGACCCGGTAAGCCCACTGGGACTAGAAGTCCCTTTTTCAGGGGTGACCAGGGGGAGGGGGGGATACAGATGGTAAGCAACCTAAATTGAACCAGATTAAGCTGTTGGTGGTATTTTTAGTGAATGGGAGAAATTTGGCCAGGACACCGAGGAAATTCCCCTACTCTTTTTCAAAAAGTGCCATGGGATCTTTAGCATCCACCTGAACTACCACCAATCCAGGCAGATGGGACTTCGGTTTAATGTCTCATCCAAAAGACAGCACCTCAGAAGTGCAGCACCCCCCTCGTGCTGCACTACAGCGTCATTAGTGGGATATTAACGCAAGTGCCAGATGTGGGAACTGAACCCACAGCCCTCTGTTCTCCCAGCCTCAGAGGCAAGCGTGCTACGTACTGAGCCACTGACACTGCTACAGGGGCAAATAGGGCAGTTAAATGGTACAGGGTAGGGGAAGGGAGTAAGAGCCACAGAATAAGCAATATGTAAAAGACAGCAGGGTGAGTAAGGTGTGTCGCACCCATGAAAGTCATGAAGAGATAATAACCCTACAGGGATTTCTAGGGGGGAAAAACATTTAAGGCATAAGACGCTCACAGAGTTAAGGTCACCAAAGGTTACAAGCGATCATAAATTCAACTACGCTCAGAGGGCAGCAGCCTGCTGTTTCGGACTAAAATTAGGGGCTAGGGTAGCAATTGCAAGGCTCACACACATACCGAGCATATAGAGATTTAAAGGCATTCATACTGTGGAGGCAGCTTAGTTTCAATAATTTTTGTACTTTGTTCCACAATGTTGGCAACAGGAAACTAATGGTCACTCTGCCATAGCAAGAGAAAGCCTTGAAGATACATAATGTGATGTAGGATGTAGGATGCCTTCTTAGGGCATACGTTCCTGGCTCACTTAGTGGGAGACAGTCTATTATATATTGTGGAAGCCACTTCAAGAAGACTGTATTAGTCCAAAGGACTGCGTTTCTATTACGTCTAAACATAAGCGAGAACCACCCCATGGCTTTGTACAAGGAACAATGATGGGTAGAGATGGAGAGACCAGTAATAAACCAGAAGGCTCTGTGGTAAAGCATATCCAACTTTGCAAGCGAGGCTTTGGGACATTGACTATAAAGGAAATCTGCATAATCGATCAGCGAAAGAAAAGTAGTTTGGACAAGGCGTACTTTTGCATCTCTAGTAAGAAACTGGTTAATTCTAAAAAATAGTCCCAGCCTCTGCCTTAACTTCTTTATGAGGTTCTTGATGTGCTCAGTGAATGATAGATTATGGTCTAACCACACACCTAGGTGTTTAAACTTTAAGACAAACTCCAGATTCTCTGCAAGAATTGTGGTAATCCGAGGTAGTGCTCCATAGCTGGCTGGATTCATCACATGGCTATAGGGTGAGAACAACATTGCTTTTATTTTTTTAGCATTTAAAAGAAATTTTTTTATGGAAGAGCTGGTTCTGGAGCTGGTTAAATTCCTCCTGGAGGTCAGCACAAGAAGCTTCAGGTGTCAGACAACTTATATATACAACCGTGTTGTCAGTAAACAGGTGTATTAATATTCTCATCAATGTTATTAACATAGATAGCGAATAGTAAGGGACCAAGTATGGATCCTTGCGGTACTCCCCTCAGTAGAGGTTTGAATGGGGATAACTCACCCTCAGCCTTAATTTGTTGATGTCGTCCTACAAGGTACTAGGTAAACCAATGCAATGAAACTGAGTCCAGGACTATACCCTTCAGAGAAGAGAGAAGCAGGCTATGATCCACTGTATCAAAAGCCTTACTAAGGTCTAGAAATACAGCACAGACAAAGTTTCTGTTGTCCAGTTCTTGGTACCAATCATTTGTTACTTTGGCAAGGGCCAGAATAGTGCTGTGTTTAGTTCTAAAGCCAGATTGCATAGGGGTTTAGTAGGGTATTGGATTCAAGGTAGTCCCTTAGTTGGTTGCTGACAATCTTTTCCAGAAGTTTTGACAAAGTTGGGAGGAGGGAAATTGGTCTATAATTGTTAAGGTCGAAGGGATCCCCTGATTTAAACAAGCGGATGACATGAGCAATTTTCCAGAACTGGGGAATAAGCCCTAGGGACAATGATAAGTTAAATAAGTGAGTGATAGGAGCAGCTAGGACATGATAGGTGATTTTAAGGAAATAAGGATCCAAAGAATCAGCATCAGCACTTTTCTTAATATCCAATTGGAGCATGAGGTCTTCAACCTCTTTCAGAGAGACTGGGTGGGATGAGAAGCCAGGTACCGGGGCAGGAGAGTCTGAGTATGGGAGACTTAATTGGGAGCAGAACAGGGATGCAGGGGAATTATCAAAAACTAGACCAGCTGTGGCAAAATGATTGTTAAATGCATCTAGGATTCCTGGTTTATCATTGATAGTAGTACTCCCAGTTGTAATCTTAGGTGGCAAGGAATTACCAGGCATATATCTGGACATGTCCTTGATTGTCCTCCAGAATTTGGAGAAGCACTTTTCTGCAGAATCCAATTCAGTAAGATAAAATGCTGCCTTAGCGTCCCTGACTATTTTCGTACAAGCATTGCTTGCCCTTCTGAACTGACACCGGTCTGAGTCAAGCTTAGTCTGGCAAGCTTTTTTCCACAACTTATCCCTACCAAGCAATGCAGCTTTCAGCTTGGCAGAGAACCAACAACATGTTTTGTTTTTTACACAAATTTTTACCATGGGGCATACATATTTAGGGCCCCAGCAAGTATATAATGAAAAATATCATTTGCCGAGTTAACCGTATTAGCTAAGTAGAAGTCTTGCCAACATGGCGAGTGTTCCAACTCATAGACATAGGCAGCCACATCAAAGTTACAACGGGACCTTTTTGTAAAAAATTTAGCTGTAGGTCCTGTATGATGCAGTGATATGACCGCAGCAATGAAGCAATGGTCATTGACATCAGCAAAGATGGTTCTAGCATGTGAAAAGAGATGAGGCTTATCGACTAAAATAACATCCAGTAGTGTGCTGTTGCTCATGTTCTTTTTGTTTGGAAGTGTGGGTTCGAGAATTAGTTTCACCAACCCACGGGAATCGAAGAAAGTGTTTAAGGGTGAAGCAGACTTTGATAACCAGTCAAAATTAAGGTCCCCTAGGATGATAGTTTCAAGGTTCTCTTTCTCCATAATAGAGCCAAGATGTGTAAGAAGGAGTGTACCAGCAGATGGGGGCCTATAGCAACCAATCACTCTGAGGGCAAGGGAAGTAGATAAATCCATCTTCAGGGTCAAACACTCAAATTCATTTTTGACAGAAGTAGAATCCAGGCAGGATGTTGTAAACCTTTCCTTAATGTACACTGCCGCACCACCTCCCCTAGTGGGGTTGTCTGTTCTGAATACCTGGTAGGAAGGAATACTTATCTCCCTGTCCTGAACGGCTCGCCTAAGCCAAGATTCAGAGATTACCAGAACATCTGGCTGAGTATGGCTGACCGACGCCTGAATCTTGGAGAACTTTTTTAGGAGGCTGCAGACTTTAACATGCCAGAAACCCATGCCTTTAAGACAAGCAGCATCCGAAGGGGATGTAATGGTAGCGATAGGACCAGGGTTTAGCTCAATGTTACCCGAACATAACAGTAACAGAAGTAATATATTTGATAGGGCGGTGATAGTTAGTTTAAGAATCCTGGTCCTAGTACATCTATAAGGCTTGCCAGGTTGGGTGAGCCAATCATCACCCCTGAAGGTGTACCACCAGTGAGCCAGTATTGAGAACGGGAACAGGCGAACAAACACCACCCTATCATGGTTCTTCTGGTGTTGCCAGCCATTCCCAGAGGAGAATGGCGGAGTACAGACAAGCTCAGTTGGAAGGATAGCAGAGTGGGTGTAGATAAGATCAGTCCTGTAGCCTAGAGGAAGAGAGGGTTATCTAGTTCCAGGCAAGAAAAACAGTGGAAGCAGGGAGCAAGAGAGTATGAGACGAAGAGGCAGAAGGAACAGAGCCATAGTGCTTAGAGGATGAGTAGAGAATAACTGAGAGGGTCAATAGGGCAAGATCCAGCCCATGGAGGTGAAGCAAGGAGAGGGAGAGGGAGTGGTGGGGGGGAAGGGGGTCCCAAGTAAGTGAGCACAGTGAGGTTCAAGCAGGGTGGATACCATGGTCGAGTGGGTGGAGCCAAAGCCTATTTAATAAAGGTAGGAGGTAGGGGTGCGGAGACGGGTGCACATTTTCGGCAAAAGTCAATGCAGAGTAGTGGGTGCCGAGGCCCAGAGACTGAAAATCCAACAGAGAAAAGGCAGGGCCAATCAGTGGCCAAGCAGAGAGCAGTGGTCCAATTAGAGGAGGGTGGCAGCAGGTGGTGGCCAAAATAGGAAGGTGTCTTTAAAGGGAGGACAGGACAAGTGTTAGGCCTAACAGATGCACTCTGTATCTTTAAGTAGAGTTGCAATATTAGTGAAAGGGAGGGCGAAGATAGCCTGGGTGTGGTGCGAGGGAGAGGGAGAGTATTTAATAAAAGCTGGAGGTGGGGGATGGGAGGGTGGGTGCAAAAATTCAAGCAGGAAGGAGACAGAAGCAGAGAAAGTGAACGAGAAATTGGATTATTTCCAGGGCAAAGCTTACAACTGTGACCCAAATGGAATCCAGTCTAAACAGAAAAAACTGTATCACTATAAACTTAGTTTCTGATCCAGGATATATTACCACTGGACCTTAAAACAAAGAGAGATGTAATACTTTAAAATCTACAAATCTGTAGCCCAAAAGAACTTGCACTATGTGAGGGATGGGATCAAATGCACAAGGGACGAGGGGGAAGAAAGGGAACAGAGGCAATCTGGCTGTAGTTCCTAGACTCAAGGGGTAGGAAACTGAGGTTTGGGGTGGTATACAGATCACTGTCCCAGTCTGAGGAGCTTGCAGGGAATTAGCAGGACAAACCAGAAAGGTATGTAAAAAAGGGAAGGTGGTCATCTTGGGGGATTTCAACTTGCCTTGAGTTGACTGGAGTATTCCGGTCACCTCCAGTGCTAGGGAGCAAGTGCTCCTGGACGCGATCCAGGAGGGTCTCCTGACACAGTTGGTTAGTGTACCTACTAGGCTAAAGAACACTTTAGATCTGGTGTTGTTGAATGGGGAGGCAGTAAGAGAAATAAAGGTAGAGGACCCACTAGCCGACATCGATCACCAAATGATGTGGTTTAATATCATGATGTGAGGGGAGCCAGAGAAATCAGTTACTCAAGAGGTAAACTTCAGGGGGGCAGACTTTGGGAGGATGCAGGAAGTACTGAAAGGGAAACTAGAGGGCATAAGGCAGGAGATGGATGCAGAGCACAAATGTGATATTATTAAATGGGGGATTACAGAGGCAACAGAAGCCTGCACCAAGAGACAGAGTAAGAGGAGCAGAGCAAGAAAACCATGCTGGTTGAACAGCGAAGTAGTGGAGGTGGTGAGAGCAAAACAAGAGGCACACCAGAGGGTATGCCGTCACCACAGTGACTCAGGCATGACGAAGACCATCACAGCGACAGGAATCGGGCAAAACCCGTCTGTCACTGTGATGGTCTGTGTGGTGATCGGGACTGCCTCGCTGGGTATTTGCGCCCCCATCCAACTCTGACTCAAAGCTAGAATCCTAGAGACTGGAGGGTGTGGGGGCAGAGCCCCCCGATTGTGTGCTCCGACATCCCTGTGGCTACAATGCCAACAGTCAGCATTGCAGCCATAGCTGTAGGGGATGTCGGCGCTAGCACTGTCGAAGCGCTATAGGTAAACCGCACCAGAGGTATAGGAGGACAGGGAAGGAAGTGAACAGGGAAGATTATGCAAGATGGTCCAGGGAGGTGACCAGAAAAGTGAAAGAAGCCAAGGCCCAGAGGGAGCTGAGATTAGCGCAGGAAATTAACAGGGGGAGAAAGCCTTTTTCAGATACATCAGGGAGAAAAGAAAGTGCAAGGAGACAATAGTGAGGATAAAAAGGGATGGGGACTGGACAGAAAAGGGGGAGGAGCAGGCAGAAGCACTGAATGAATACTTTTGCTCAGTGTTCATGGAAGAAAAGTGGGGACCACTACCACCATGGGCTGGGAGGGTAGGGACAGGGTGAGAGGAGGCAACCGATGGAAGAATTGAGGCACATAGAGTCCTAGAGGGACTGAGGGCACTGAAGGTAGACAAGGCACCAGGGCCAGATGGTATCCACCCCAGGGTGCTGAGGGAGATGGTGGAGGTTTTGGCAGAGCCCCTGGCGGATCTGTACAGCACCTCACTGGAGTCGGGATGTGTGCCACTGGACTGGAGGATGGCACATGTAGTACCATTACACAAGAGCGGACCAAAGGATGAACTGAGTAATTATCGTCCAGTAAGTCTCACCTCCATAGTGTGCAAACTCATGGAAACATTACTAAAGGAAAGACTAGTGTCATACCTGGAGGACAATGGCCTCCAGGATGTGAGGCAGCATGGGTTTGTTCCAAGGAAGTCTTGTCAAACCAACCTGATACAATATTATGACTGAGTGACAGGTGAGCTGGATAAGGGTCATAAGCAGGGCTACTGGAAAATTGTGGAAAAGGTTACCCAAAATTGCGAAGCGTTTTGCAAAAGTTGTGGGAAATTGTAGGGGGTCAACAATAGACCCTGAGTGCTTCACAATAAATCTTTTAATGTTTTCTGCAGCATATATTAGCCAGTATAAATTGCTAAATGTATACACTGACACTTGAATTTATTTAAAACATAAACAAAAGTCTGTGTTCCTGAAAAGAATACTAAATTGATAAGCTATCGTAAGCCTTGCCTATCTTCCAAAATTTAAAAGCATCTGCGTCATACATAGCTAAATAGATTCTATAAAGTAAGCCACAGCAAATCAATATTAAATAAAGCAAGAAAAAATATTTGTTTTTGGTTTCTGGCAGTAGAATAATGTAGCCTAATCAACAGCTGTTTACAGTGCTCTGCCAGCTATTCACCCGCTTTGGTACATGAATAATTGAGTTTTAGTAAAATGTTGTTACAATGTTTAATTGTCATAATTTGTACCGTAAGAACCACACACTGTTTTTGAAATCTCATATTTAAACTTTAAATCTGGGGGTTATTGGGGCTGGCAGTATAATCTAGAGGTTGGAGTAACAAACTGTGAATGAGTTGACGACTTCTAGAGATCTGGGTTTGATTCCCACAACCTCTACTTGCATACTGTATGATTCTGAGCAAATCACTTAACCTCCTCAGTGCTCCTGGGTTGTACCTGAAAACAGGCACTTGTGCCTAGTGGGCCTTACGCAGTTACCAAAAAATGTAAAAAAAAATACCAATGTATTTTTACTGCATCGTACAGTAGTCAGGGCACCCTGTAATTTATCTTTGTTTTACTCTGGCTGCAGTGCTTTCATTTAAAGATAAATGTTCAGATACATTTTGTGTTTTATAAGCTTGTTTTTAGACTTTAGTTGGGTTTTTATTGTAGTCTTTGCATGTGAACATTTAGATGGTAGATTGCAAAGAGTGAGATCACTGTTAGCAACTAGCTTATTCAAGTTTAAAATCGGCCCATCCAAAAATCCTCAGCTATTTGAATCAAAACTAGTCTGAATGAAAGTATACTCACAAAGAAAAACTTGCCCTGCCACTTACAAAAAGGCTTCATACTGTAGTTAGCACCCCATTTAAGTGAATGGGATAATTTGCACCTTTTCTCCCATCTTTTGTTTCAGTCTGTGTGGCAACATAATATTTTCTGATAGACTGCTTAAACACAAAACAAATGTTAAGTGCTTAAGTGTACTTATGCTTGGCCAGTAGATTTTGAAACCAAACAAAACAAGGATGCAAAAGAAATCAGTGTCACATAAAACCCTTGACCTACCTTGCACTGCATTGTTTTAGCCAAACCCAAGTCTGCATGCAAAATTGTCAATATATTTGAGAGTATTTTATTTAAAATGTTAATACTTTTTACACAATTCAATATAAAAACTAAAGAACTGCATGAAATTGTGGAACATGTCAGTTTTTGTGGAGAATGGTGAAAATTGCAGATTCCGCAAAAAATTGCAGGCGCAATTTTCCAGTGGCCCTGGTCATAAGGTGGATGTTCTTTACTTGGACTTCAACATGGCTTTCAATTCTGTGCCTCACCAGCAGCTTGGGGGGAAGCTAACTTTTGTAGGGGTAGGGGCAAAAATGATGAACTGGATTACAGGCTGGCTGAGTGGGAGGCTGCAACGGGTAGTGGTGAGAGGCGAGCTTTCAACTCCAAGGCCGGTGACGAGTGAGGTGCTACAGGGCTCTGTGTTGGGGCCAGTATTGTTTGGGATCTTCATATCAGACATTGCCATGGGGTGGTGAACAAGATAAGTCTGTTCGCTGACAACACCAAAATCGGAGCAGTGTTGGATGGAGAGGAGGGATGGAAGCAGCTGCAGGGGGAGCTAAGCAAGCTAGAGGAATGGTCAGAGAGGTGGCAGCTGGGGTTCAATGCAAAAAAGTGTAAAGTTATGCACTTTGGGGTGAAGAAGCCAAAGAGAGAATACTGGCTGGGGGGGGGGGAGTTAAGCTGGGGATCACTGAGGAGGAGAAGAACCTAGGGGTAATGATAACAGGGACCACGAACAACACTGCCCAGTGCAGGAGAGCTGCTGCAAAAGTGAACAAAATTCTGGGGTGAATAGTGAGGGGGTTTTCATCTAGGTGAAGATAGGTGATCTTGCCCCTCTACAGGTCACTGGTAAGACCGCACTTAGAGTATTGTGTGCAGTTTTGGAGGCCATACCTAAAGTGTGATATCAGGCTACTGAAGGGGGTGTAGAAGAGGGCAACAAAGATGATATGTGGAATGGAGGGGAGAGACAATGACAGCAGGCTGGGAGACCTGAATATGTACACCCTGGAGGATAGAAGGGATGGGGGGACATGATAGAGACATTCAAGTATCTGAAGGGAATCAATAAGGATGGGGCAGATGGGGTTTTTAAGTTAAGGAGGGGGAGAATCACCAGGGGCATGGGCTAAGAATAGAGGGAGGAAGATTTAGGAAGGAAATGAGGAGACACTATTTCACAGAAAGGGTGGTAGCAAAATGGAACACCCTACCAGAATGGGTGGTATCATGTAAATATGTGAACAGCTTCAAAAGAGCATGGGATAGGGAACAGGGGAGAGTGAGGGTGGGGGAGGTGGAGGTCACAGTGGGATGACAAAGGCTAGTGGGGTGGGGCAGCTGCAAACTAGGGGTGCTGGCTGCCCTCTCGAGCAGACTTAGATAGACCGGGAGGTCTGTTTCTGCTGGCACATTCGTATGTTCGTATGTGAGACACATATATTTTTTCTCCATTGACGATAATGGGAAATGTGTTTTTTGAATAACTTTTGAATGGTCTAACATTTTTACACCAAATCTTTGAAAGGCACTTCAGTGACCCAGGCTTTATCTTCCTTGAAGATTTCAGACTAAATGGACTAATCGTGTTTTGTGGGCACGAGCAAAGAAACATGCAAAATGTCCATTTTGTTGCATTTTATGGTGTTCTGCAGCTCCGTAACCGTACATCCGACCATAACGCAACTTGCCATATCCAGAGAACTATGGTACCAGACCATGCATGCACAATTTCAGGCAAATCTGTCATATGGTGGCAAAGTTATTAAGGTGCAAAACTTGAGGTTTAACATTAAAGTGCTTACTCAACATAGGCACTTTAATGTTAAATCCAAAATTTGTACTTTAATAACTTTGCAACTGTT